>JAPTHN010000021.1:6282191-7623266 GCA_026936325.1 Platynereis dumerilii
TAATCAGACCAATACAAGGTCAAATAATTATAAAGGAGACATACCCCAACCCCCTCCCCCACCCTCCAGTCATAGGGACACTACTGGGCAGGTGTAATCCCTTTGATCCTGTCAGGCGCTGAGGGAGATTAACTGATGTAAAATTACAATGATAAATCAGCCTTTACATTTAACCCAAAAAATCATGGAATTTGTCAAAGTTTCTTACTCTGAGAGATATACCTGACTAACAATAGTTATTCCTACCAGTGGAAGATTTCAGAAAAAATACATTAGCTGACGAATAATAGCTGATAAGATCAGATTGAAATGACTGATTACCCATGCTGATATTACAATTCCCGAATGCACATAAATGTTATATACTTTATGGACCCACTGGATTGCAGTATACTTGTAGTTATGACAATTATTTTATCTATCTCTCGATAGATCTATCTATCTATGGGATAATCACTTCATCTAAGATCAATCAATCTGGATATCTAATTGTTTATTCATTTAAATGCATTGACACAAAAACTGGGAAGCTTATTCTAATATTCAAAGCAGAAATTTGATTATGTATTGTTTGAATGGAATTATTACAAAACTACAAATTCTCGCTTTGAAAATTGTACTTTTGTGTCCAGGAATTATGTATGTATTATGTATGTATGTATTATTTTATTTAAAGTCGTTTGCCATCCAATACAAATTTTTGTATGTAAGTTTAAACTTCTGTACGACTAAAAAGGTAAGGAAAAATAATAATAATAATAAAAGTAAAATTAAAATAGTAAGAATAGAAGTGTCCATAATTCAAACACTGGAAAGTCCAAATTCAAATTGGAAAGTCAAAAGTCAAAAATTTGAAAGTCCAAATTCAGTAATAATAAATTTCCAGTCAGTCGGAATATAGTCCATGGAGTAACTTGTACGATTTCGTTTCATTGTTAATATCCATGCTCCGATAAAAGGTTCCATTTCCAGGTTGTCTTTGGTCCAACGATTCTGAAACAGTTGACATAGTCATCAATTAGAAATAGACCAATTTCACTGATTGCAATTGTTCATTAGCTTATGGCATTTTGGTCACAAGTCAGTAGCCAGTCTGTTATGGAAGACTTGAAAGTGCTGAGTGAGACACTATTTTTTATTGTTAAAGGTATGTTATTCCATAATTTTGCTCCTAAGTAACTAATGCTATTTTTGCCATAACTTATGGTTTGAAAACCGGGTAGTACCATTCTTTGGTTGTCCCTCATTTCGTAGCTTGAGGTCTGTGCACAGAACAATTCATTGATATAAGCTGGTGCAGTTTGTTGCTTTATCTTATACAGTTGAATTGCCAAATTTCTAATGCATCTTTTATACACAGTCAGTTGCCTCTCTTGTTTACAAATTTCCTCATAACTCAGGTGACCTTTATTTGTCACAAACCTAAGGGCCCTCTTATTTGTTCTTTCTAATTTCTCTAGGGTTGACTTGTTTGCCAACATCCATATTACGGAACAGTAGTTAAAATTGCAGTTAATATAACTGTTATAGACAGTCATTTTGGACTCTTTTTCTAAGTGATGCTTTATTCTTTTGAGAGCATTTATCTGCTTTCCTGTTTGGCCGCATATTTCATCTATGTGTGAATTGAATTTCATATTCCGATCAAGCTCTACTCCAAGTATGTTGATACTGTCAGATGCTTGAATTGCTGAATTTTGTATTCGGATAGTCCCATTTGAGACTTCATTGTTCCTGCTCAGATACATTAATTGGAACTTATCAGCATTAGCTTTCATGTTATTATTCGTGAACCAATTCATGGCTGTTATGCAGTCCTTACTTAACTTTTGCTTGAGATTTTCAAAGTCACAGTCTTCACTAATCAGTGTATTATCATCTGCATAATTGTAAATCTTGCTATTAAATTTAGCATATAGGAAGTCATTTATGAATATATTAAACAACAAAGGACCTAATATGGAACCTTGGGGGACTCCTTTGATATTATTAACCCAATCTGAGAATGTCTCCCCTATTTTCACTCTTTGTTGTCTTTTCATGAGGTAAGATTTCATAATTTGACATGAGTCCATGTCAAATCCATAAGCCGACAGCTTTGCCAGTAATAGCCCATGTGGCATACAATCAAAGGCCTTTGACAAATCAATTGCAATTATGCCAAGTGTGAAGCCCCTATCAAGTGATTGTCTTAAGTCTTCTGTCATCCGGAGAAGGATGTCTTGACAGCTGTAACCTTTCCGAAAACCTGACAAGTATGGATGAAACATAGAGTTTATATATTCATACACCTGTTGGTATAGTGCTCTCTCCATTATTTTGGAGAGTATGGGCAGCAGGTTGACAGATCTAAAATTATTTTTGTTGAGTTTGTCCTTCTTTTTATAAAGAGGGGTAATATTTGCCATTTTCATTTTGTTAGGGAATACACCCTCTAGAATACATCTGTTCATCAGCTGTGTGAGTGGTTTTGCTAATTTGGACCCAATCTTTTTCACAAACAGTGCAGGTATCTCATCATACCCGGCTGCTTTTTTTGTTGACAGCTGTTTGATAAACTTCAAAGTTTCTCTTTCAGTGACAAATCTGAACATGAATTTTTGATTTTGCTGGCTAATGCTTGCTCTGATACATCTCACACTTGGATGCTCCTGGTATTGAGCAATTATTTCATAAAGTGGCTTTTCATTGTTCTCTGGCAGTCCAATATTTGAGCCTATTGACTGAAAGAATTGGTTGAAAATTCCACAAACCTTTTGGTCATCTGTGATTATCTCACCATTTTCTCGCAATGGTATACTCTCTGACTTGGTTCTGGATTTTGAGAAAAGTGGCTTAACAGCCTTCCAGAAGTCTTTGTTGCGTGTTCCTAACTTACATTTCTCTTTGAAATATTTGCTAATCTCACTTCGTTTTAATGCATTAACCTTATTTCTCTGAGCCCTATAAAGCATAAGGTAGTGATTTGACCTGAACTTATAATACTTATTTCGCAATCTATTTCTATACAAAATCTCCTTTCTTAGTTCTTTTGACATGCAATGGAAATCACTTTTCTTGATTACTTTCAGTTTCTTAGGTGCATGTTTATCAAGTAGTCCACAAAGTTGACTCTGCATGAGATTATATGCACTATTGACATCAACACAGCTGTCAATTTCGGTTGACAGGTTCATTTGTGAGAAGTCTTTCACCAGCTCTTCATAATCTATCTTTGATAATTTTCTGACGAACACTTCTTATATTTTGGTGCAGGTTTGTGTAATCGAAGAACACCACCAATCAGATTATGAAAATCACTAATTCCTGTATTTATGGAAAATGTTTGCAAGAACTTTCTCCTTTTTGTAACCAGCATGACATCTATGAGTGTTGCTTGACTAGATTTAAAGCAAGTTGCATCTTTTATGATATTTGTGAGGCTAAATGATGGCATGACATGCGATAACATGTTTTCTTTCATCATGTTGAAATTCAAGTCTCCTATAATTACTATGTTTTCATATGTGTCACAGACCTTCTCACACAGTTCATTGAACGTCCTTTTAAATACAACTGGGTCTGTTTTAGGGTTTTTGTACATACCCAACAGCATTATCTTTTCATCTGCTATGTTAAGCTCAATGGACATGGCCTCAATTTCATCATTACATATGCTTATGCTGCCTTCAGAAAAGGGTATGTCTTTTGACACATATGCCAGCAGACCCCCGCTATTTGATCTCTTATCTTTTCTTATGCAACAGTAGCCATCAATATCTATTACTTCTTGTTTGTAAGAACCATCAAGTTTTGTCTCACTCAGCACCAGCACAATTAGTAGCATGATATCATAATTTGCAAGTTATGAAATATGAAGTTCAAATGAAGCAATTACATAATGCATAAAAGGATGTTATCATCTATTTGAAATATGTAAAGATATTTGTATGGAAGTCAAGCCTTGATTGTACAGCTTTGAGGGTATTCAGTGGAACTAATAAGATTGCATAATGGCACGTGGGCTTAGGCAATGGTGATATCATGAGCACATGCTCTACCATTGTGAGCTATTATGCATCACTAACCAAGTCAAATGCAATTATTGTTTTATCCTTATCTGTTTAGTATAACTTCATAGTAACTAAAGGAGCTTCGTGCATATATTTACTTTGTAGAAATATTCACAATATAAACGGTCATTTTGTTACCCAATATCTAATTAACCAATCTGACTAAGTAATTCACACTATACATTGTCAAGCTGTTCAATGAAAAAAAAAGCCTGGCCTGGGCCTACCATTTTATGACAAACGAGACTATTTTGCTATCTATCTGTCTATTTCGCCTGTCATCTATCTATCTATCTATCTATCTATCTATCTATCTATCTATCTCCCTCTCCATCTGTCTGTCTATCTATCTATCTCCCTCTCCATCTGTCTATCTTTCTCCCTCTTTATCTGTCTATCTATCTCCATCTCTATCTGTCTGTCCCCCCACCCCCACCTCTCTTTATCTACCAATCTAAGGATCCATTCACTTCTCTGCCTCTCTTTCTTTTTGTATCCATCAATCAAAATTAGTGAATCAATATCTATCTATCTATCTATCTATCTATCTATCTATCTATCTATCTATCTATCTATCTATCTATCTATCTATCTATCTATCTGTCTGTCTATCTGTCTAGCTGTCTATCTATCTCCATCTCTATCTGTCTGTCCCCCCACCCCCACCTCTCTTTATCTACCAGTCTATGGATCCATTTACTTCTCTGTCTCTCCTTCTTTTTGTATCCAGCAATCAAAATTAGTGAATCAATATCTATCTATCTATCTATCTATCTATCTATCTATCTATCTATCTATCTATCTATCTATCTAACCATTTGCCATCTTAACTACCTAGCTACCTATCCATCTATCAATGTATCTATCCATCTATCTATCCATTACCCATCTATCTATCTCTCCATCTATCCATTATCTCCATCTATTTATCTATCTGTCCATCTATATATATCTATATCAAACTCTCTATCCATTCACTATCAATGTGTCTCTCTTATTGTGTCAGTCAATGAATCGACCAATCACAAACAACCAATCAATCAAGCAATATTGTCATTTACCTTTTATTTACCCATCTTTTAATTATCTATCTATCTGTCAAACCTTACCATATCTGTGTTATAACACTAATTACAGACTTTTATTCAGATTTATCAATGTAAAAACCAGTAACAAAAGGTGGAGCATAATTCCTGAGACCAGTAAACCATGATCTTACTTCTCAATAGCAACTGAGTTTGCTTAGTGTTACTCATTGACACATGCTAAATTGCAATGTTCATTATAATTAGGTTTTTATAAACCATACATGCACCTCCTTACACTTACATGTTTAATATGCAAACACTAAATATGATGATACACAAATGAAAACCTACAGAAATAGGCATCAGGGAATCAAATCTGACAGGTTGTCATGCATAGCTGAAGACCTCTCTCATCACTTAGGTCTTTGGTAATAATTTAACTTAGAAAGATATTACAACAAAATGACAAAATCAATAAAGATAACAGTTGTACTAACCTTAAAAGCTCCTCCTTGGAAACTTTCTACTGTGAAGTGTCTTGAACAAACATGTGGATCTGCAGGCAGATTGCCCTTGGCACGGCCCAGTCTGATCTCCCATGCTCTCCTCAAAGATGTGTTTTTAGGCAATTGATGGAATGACAAGTGCTGATTATCCTTCTTCCTTTTTTCTGAACGTGAGTTAGTGAGTTACAACCAAAAGCACTGCAGCTAACCATGATGTCCCATTTAATCCACTCCAAAACATTAAATGAAATGCTCATGTAAAGCCTGTCTTATATACTACCATTGCTTGGCTGCTGAGCCAGTTAGAAGATGAGCATGTATGACGTCAACCCCTAGGGGGCGCTGAGTGCAATATGGCGGCCCCCATAGGGGTGGCAGGGGTAGCAAATTGCAGCATTAAAATGGCTATAACTTTGTTATAAGTAAGTAGAGGAGTATTTCACCCACGCCAATGTTATACTTGGAGTACACGGCTTCAAGTGAGGTAAGAATGTTACAGGTCTTTAGTTCCCCTTCAAGAGAGATAATCCACTTTGAAAATGTAAAGAATTTGACTTTGAGATGACCTGTGACCTTGAATTCAAGGTCAAGGTCAAAGAGTTTTTGGGAAAATAACCTACTAACCCATGGCTATATATGTACCAAATTTCAAAGCTCTAGCTCAAAGTGAAATAAAATAATAATAATAACTAGCGGTCAACCTTTGAAAAGGTAGGAAATGATTCGACATGGAATACGTGGGCTTGCAGGCAAGAGATTGAACAATTTATAAGAAAGAGCAATGGAAAAACATAACCAAATTCAAAGCAGCGCCTAATACACCATAAAGAACGAAATGAAATATCGAAATTTATTATGAGGGTAAATTACCCCATGAGATCAGAAGTTCACTTTCATTATGTCCCCATGTCAAGATACTAAACCTGTGCAAAATTTGAAGAAAATCGTCCAAGTCAATGAAAAGTTATGAATATTTACCCCTTTTTGGGGTAATACCAAAAAACGACAATTTTAACCAATAACATCAATGGTGTGAAGTAAAGTCCCAACCGATGCCTGTTATACCATTGCAAAGATAAGAACTGCCCAGAACGCATATTCACCCCTTTCGATCCTGAATATGGGGGTAAATTACCCCATGACATCAAAATCGTACTTGCATTATGTCCCTAAGACAAGACACTAAACCTGCGTAAAATTTGAAGAAAATCGACCAAGTCAATCAAAAGTTATGGCTATTTACCCCTTTTTGGGGTATTACCAAAAAACGACAATTTTCAACCAGAAACATCAATGCTGTTAAGGAAACTCCCAATCGATGCCTAATATACCATTAAAAACTCAATAACTGTTCAAAACACATATTCACCCCTTTCGATCTAGAATATGGGGGTAAATTACCCAATGACATCAAAATCATAATGCAAGTATGTCCCCATGTCAAGATACTAGACATGTGCAAATTTGGGAGAAAATCGTGCATGTCTATCACAAGTTAGAGTCATTTACCCCTTTTTGGGGTAATTACCCCAAAACGTCATTTTTATTCCATAATGTGACTCTAATTCATGAATACTATATACACACCAAGTTTCATTAATTTCCCTCCATTCAAACCAAAGTTAAAAAATGTTTTCACTTTTTGGACAAAACACCTATTTTTGAAAGTCCAATAACTCAGAAACCCCAAGTATGATCAAAATATAAAAGGTGTCTTACCATGGATGAGTAGTCAGGCTATCAATTACAACAAAAACCTAGCCTCTAGCCATTATAGTTTTCTCTGAAAACATGAGCAACTGGTTTTTGTCAAAAGGGGGTAAATACCCCTTTACCCTCATCTCCCAATAAACGATATAGGCCAAAAATGTAGCAACACATGTTTATCTAAAGAAAATTTTGGAAAATTTGACTTTGGGATGACCTGTGACCTTGAGTTCAAGGTCAAGGTCAACCATTTTCTCAAAAATTAAAGTACTTACCAAGGACTACCTATGTACAAAATTTCAAGTCTCTAGCACAAAAACTAACTGGCAAAAAATGGCCAAATAATAATAATAATAATATCAAAGACTTCACAATGATTCTCCATATATGTCGAATCATAACTAAAAATCAGGTAACCGCGATGCGGTGACAAAACTTCACCTATCATATATAATTATTGGCAGTGAAAATTAATGTGAGAAAACACAGAAATGATATTGGAAATGACATTGGACATGAACTTAAACATGAACATGCACATGAACCTGCACATCTACTTGCACATAAACTAGTACATAAACTTGTACATGCAATTGCATGCGTCTTGCACATGTTACATAACATGCAATATCACACACAATATCACATGTAATATTATGCAATATCAAATGTAAAGTTACATGTAATGTATTAAACATACAATATCACTTGCAATACCATGCAAAATCATTGTTAACTGTAGAAAACAGTTAATTTCACCTTTTTCTGTATTTTGTAGTTTTGACAGCTATTCAGGAAGCTATGGCACTTTCAGTGCTTCACAGAAACTGTCAAAACTACAAAATACTCCAGTGAGTTAATGTAAAAAATTAGGGTAAATTATCATAAATCTGAATTACTAAATTTTCTGTGGACTTTAAAGGCACAAAACAATAATTTCCTTTAAATATTCATTAAAAATAAAAAAAATTTGTCTCAGGCTGGAAATATTTGTGCTTTCATGCAATTTCAGTCAATTATAGGCCTATAAATAGCCTATAAATAGCCATATTTGGCACCCACCCCTGGAGCCACGCTATGGCAACAGCTAAAACAAAACTAATTTTTAATATTGTGTTCTGAGGTCTCCAAAAACAATTATCTGCAGGGACAATTTTGAGATAGCCCTTTTTTTGCCTAAAAAAAGGCAAAATGTGGTTTTCCCGCCAAAATTGAGGCTGAAATGTTGGCGGGAAAACCAGTTTTTGGCTATTTTTAGCCCAATAAGGGGCTATCTCAAAATTGTCCCTCCATAAAATTGATTTTTTAGGCCTTAGAAAACAATATTAAAAATTAGTTTTGTTATAGCTGTTGCCATTGGGTGGAGGCAGGGCTGGATGCCAAATATGGCTATTTATAGGCTATTTATAGTCCTATAATGCCCTGAAATGGCAAGAAGACAAAAATATTTCCAGCACGAGACAAAAAAAAATTAATTTTCATGACCATTTTTAAGAAATAATCGTTCTGTGGCTTAATGAGCTGTCTCTGAGAAAATCAGGCGGATAGCCATATATGTGTCCGGATGGCCCGACTCGGATTTTGATGAAATTTTCGCCAAATGACCTTCAAATAGATTAACGAGGACTGGTGAAGTCCGTTTTGTCATCCGTCAAGATTTTCCATGCTTTTGGGCCTATTCAAAAATAGATATCAAAACTACCCAAATTATATTTAAATTAAAATATATAGTAAAAATGGTCAACTTTGAGGTTGTAATTCTCAAATCCGGGCGCGTCGTTTGAAAAAGTGACCATGGGGCATCTTCAGGTATGCCTTGAACCTCCAAAAACCAATGTCCGCCCGGTGGAACTTTTCCGTATATTTTTGTAATTGACACAATAAAAAACGCAAAAACGGACAATTTTGAGGCAAAATGACGGAACCACAAAATTCAAAATCTTTCATATCTCAGCTAATAACACTCCTATTTCAACAAATAAAGTGTCAATTCCTATGTTTTCAGACATGGGGAACTGATTTATGGGGTTATTTTGATCATCAAAGGTCAAGCTCACCACAAAATGTCAAGGTCAAACACCAAAAAATCCAAAAATCGCAGTTTTTTGGCATCTAACGCCCTCCAAAATACCCGAATCATGTAATATTGCTAATAATATGATGCTTAACTATAGAACAGGTTTTATTCATCAAGTAGAAAAAGGAATTATCCTTAAATATTATGCATACATGGTACAGCTCCTGTCAAAATCGGATATTTCCGAATTCTGATGTATAACAAAAATCATGAATCAATGACGTAGATCGGGTCCTGACGTATATTAATTGTATCTGTTGATCCATACATTTTGAGAAGGCTTATTTACCAAGGATTCTAAAAACTGGTATTTCCATATATTATTTAATTGGCTATGGCGGCCATCTTGGAGTTTCCCAAAATGGCCATCCGAAAACCTTTTTTGCTCGTATCATCAGATCTATTTGGGCTAGAGTGATGATTTTGAGTCAAAATGTTTGTATTCAGGGCAGGGATATTCAGTACTTTTTCCCCTTACACTGCTAGTGGGCCATAATCCACAATATAACATAAGCACTTTAATTGCTGGGGAAAATATTGTCAGATTAAATAGTCGTTTGAGGATACAATCTGTGTTCCTGATGTACCAAAAGGAATTCAGAGCTTTTGAAATCAACGTAATGTATGCTGCTCTGCTTGTATTAAGATAGCTTTGTTAGCCATATACTGTTATTGGTGTTATGTAATAGGAATGGGTGATAAGGATGACAGAATTGATTTATGTTTTTAAGAAACTGCGCCAATTATAATAACAAATTGATGATACTAAACTAAAGTTCAACAATGCGCAATGAAGCTTCATCAACTGCCTTTTTTTCCTGTGGCATAATACTGAGTGTCAGTGAAGTACCTGTTGTCTTTCAGGCTACAGTGACTTGCACATCACTGACACTATTTTTGGAAGATTTTTCAACTCATACTTAGTACCGATTATAAATTACAATCTGCTTTTTAAATGGTAGGTCGGATATATTAGGGACTCCTTACATACGGTGTAGCTATTGAACTTTTCTGAATATAAGTGGATAGATAGATAGATAGATTGATAGATCAATAGATAGATAGATAGATAGATAGATAGACAGACAGATGGATAGATTGATGGATAGATAGATAGATTAGATTGATAGATAGATAGATCAATAGATACGGTTAGTGCAACCTTCTAAGCCCATTTCTTGTCACTCAGGCGTGTTGATCGATGAGATGGGAGAGAGCGGGAGTCCTCAAATGTCACACATTTAGGTATCCAATGTGAGGGATCTTTTACTTACTAGACACTGACACAAGGGCGGCCAATTTAACATCTCATCCTAACAACATCAAGTTCAGCTGCAATTCTGCTCATGAAGATCCACTGAAAATTTTTGGTTCCCCATCCAGGTTCAAAACCATTCAGGCAAGCCCTTCAGTAGAGCACTCAGCCACTCGATCAACTGCCTGGCAGTGACAAACTGCTAAAACTTTCTTTTTTATAAAGATCATGAAACAAACCTCTATAAAGTGATATGATAAATGCGTTTTTGCAATAATTATGGCTTAGTTCAAAACTAAGAGCAATTGAGTGACCCTGGCCAGTACTATTCTCCATCGTCTATTCTTCATTCTAGTTTCTATTTACTTCGGACTCGTGTTGCTGCCACGTTTTCTGACTTTCTTGTTTGTAGCTATTTAGCATTCACACCTACCTCGTGTAAATCCTCTCCCTATAAATACACAGTGCGCCAATATAGTGCGTCACATTTATTAAACAGGTTATTTTAATCCTTCATACCCAAATTTTATTAAAAGTCAAATATTCAGAATCACAAAAAAAAAACCCAGAAAAACCGACATCATAATCGAACTGAACAGGTGTGACACCAACAGGTAACTTGACATGTTTTCAACTATTATTATTGTACTTATGTTCACATTTTAAGTAAGAGTAATATTTGATTTCATATAAAAAAATTAATTTTCACCTCTCTCATGAGTTATGCATTTACGAACATTTATGGTACCTAATTAAACACATGTATACTAAGTGTTTGAAATTGATCAGATTATTGGTTAAAATTGTAATAAATGTACTCCATATCCGCATATTTTAAAAGTTGTTGTTCTTTATAAATTAATTTAGGAAATTTGCCTTTGGTATCTTTTTTCATAAACATATAAATACACAAAACTGTAACAGAGCTGAGTGTACGTTGAACAGGTGATGTTGCTATTGGCTGAATGGTAAAATTCCTCAACCACACCATTTTCTGGATGCATGAATTCTCATCTGATGAGACATAAATATACTGAATTATAAAGGGCAATGTTTGAGGCATGTGGGATGGGATGCAAATAGCTCCCAACTTTTTCATCAATGATTGAATGACGAGGGCAGTTCACTTGTTTATCAGAGATTTTGAGTTTTTGACTCATATGTAACTGTTGGTGGAGCAAAGAAAATAGGCAGCCATTTGTATCCACTTGCCTCAAATATGATCCTTTGTGACCCTTTATGATTTCTCATTGGATGAGCTCCCTTGTTTTTACAGGTAGTTTGGTTGAGGGTGTCTAGCATTGTCCCAATGGCAAGGAATAACCCGTTCACTTGGTCTACTTACAGACAGCACTGTAACCTTTTTGTACTCTTATAGGTTTCTTAGGAAAAGACACACAAAGGCAAATAACCCAAATAAAGAACTACAACTTTTTATGTCCACACGAGGTGCATTGATGGCACTCAACCCATATTTTTGTGTTTTAAGAAGCATGTTTTGCTGATGAGAAATGTGAAAATTTGTTTTTCATTAGCTTTTTTTTAAAGAAAGTTATAGAATCATTTTTTTACTCATAATATGAACAGAATTATGAAAATGTTAATAAATCAAATACAGATTTCATTAAAACCAAAAAAGTAAGAAAATATGTAAAATACTTTTTGGTGTAATACATACATGTTCCTTTCGCTATGATATTAGTTTTTCTGGTTCTGTTTATTTGTGTATCTGAAAGTCTAATTTTTTTAATTAAAGTTGGAAGCTGGGTATTAGTAAAGGTTATTCACCACGGGAGAGGGAATATGTGATTTATCACCCGAGGCCTTTAGGCCGAGGTGTGATAAACACATATTCCTGATCCCATGGTGAATAACCGGCTTATACCATGAGACAAACACTCAAACAGTCAAACATGAGAGGATAACTGGACAACAAAGAATATGGGAATTATTCCCCTGAAATTCTTCTATGTGATTGACTGACAGAGGTGTCGAATGGTATTATTACTATTAAGGATAAATGAATAAAAGCATTAATTCTATTGATATGGCTGTTAAGTTAAAAGGAGATAATGTGTTGATCCAGTCTCCATGAGACTGCTTTATGTGTTAGGCAGTGCAAGCATTGCACTGCAGTCTCCGGATAGTGGCCATGCAAATTAGCACAAGCAGCATGCAAATGAGTATGATATGGCAGAATGAACTTCAAACAAAATTGTTTCTTTAAAGTGTGGGAATATTTAAATTATTGGATAACAATGTAATTGTTTATAATTTTAAGTTGTCAGTCCCAACTGCAAGTTTTTATGTGACAATAGGAGAAACCAAACAAAGTGACATAACAAGTATTTGTAATTAATTACACAAGGTGTTTTAGGACATAACACCCAAAACAATAACTACTTTTATGAAAAGTTATGTAACCAGTCAGTTAAGATATTTGGAAAATAACCAGTAACAATTAAATGTTATGTATCCAAACAGTAAACATTTTTGGACAATCCAATATCTGGAGTCCCTCTGACACTTCGTGTCATCGGAAAAATAGGGACTCATGGAGTCTGGTGTTGATCTATACATAAATTTTTATCATTGCCACTTATATCCAAAGTAGTTGAATAGCAAAGTATGAGCTGAAATATCTTCTAAAAATAGCGTGATTGATTTACAAGTCAGTCTTCTAAAGGAAACCAGGCAGTGACACTCAGTATTATGCCACAGGAAAAAAAGGCACTTGATGAAGCTTATTGCGCATTGTTGAACTTCAGTTTAGTATCATCAATTTGTTATTATAATTGGCGCAGTTTCTAAAAACCTAAATCAATTCTGTCCTCCTTATCACCCATTCCTATTACATAACACCAATAATACTATATGGCTTACAAAGCTATCTTAATACAAGCAGAGCAGCATACATTACATTGATTTCAAAAGCTCTGAATTCCTTTTGGTACATCAGGAACACAGATTGTATCCTCAAACGACTATTTAGTCTGACAATATTTTCCTCAGCAAATTAAAGTGCTTATGTTAATTTGTGGATAATGGACCACTAGCATTGTAAGGGGAAAAAGTACTGAATATCCCTGCCCTGAATGCAAACATTTTGACACAAAAATCATCACTCTAGCCCAAATAGATCTGATGGCCATTTTGGGAAACTCCAAGATGGCCGCCATAGCCAATTAAATAATATATGGAAATACCAGTTTTTAGAATCCTTGGTAAATAAGCCTTCTCAAAATGTATGGATCAACAGATACAATTAATTTACGTCAGGACCCGATCTACGTCATTGATTCATGATTTTTGTTATACATCAGAATTCGGAAATATCCGTATTTTAACAGGAGCTGTACCATGTATGCATAATATTTAAGGATAATTCCTTTTTCTACTTGATGAATAAAACCTGTTCTATAGTTAAGCATCATATTATTAGCAATATTACATGATTCAGGTATTTTGGAGGGCGTTAGATGCCAAAAAACTGCGATTTTTGGATTTTTTGGTGTTTGACCTTGACATTTTGTGGTGAGCTTGACCTTTGATGATCAAAATAACCCCATAAATCAGTTCCCCATGTCTGAAAACATAGGAATTGACACTTTATTTGTTGAAATAGGAGTGTTATTAGCTGAGATATGAAAGATTTTGAATTTTGTGGTTCCGTCATTTTGCCTCAAAATTGTCCGTTTTTGCGTTTTTTATTGTGTCAATTACAAAAATATACGGAAAAGTTCCACCGGGCGGACATTGGTTTTTGGAGGTTCAAGGCATACCTGAAGATGCCCCATGGTCACTTTTTCAAACGACGCGCCCGGATTTGAGAATTACAACCTCAAAGTTGACCATTTTTACTATATATTTTAATTTAAATATAATTTGGGTAGTTTTGACATCTATTTTTGAATAGGCCCAAAAGCATGGAAAATCTTGACGGATGACAAAACGGACTTCACCAGTCCTCGTTAATCTATTTGAAGGTCATTTGGTGAAAATTTCATCAAAATCCGAGTCGGGCCATCCGGACACCCCCGCCTGATTTTCTCAGAGACAGCTCATTAAAACATCACAGGGAATTAAATAATTTGGAATTTTGGCAATTTTTGCCTTAATTTTGACATTAAGTCACTGGAGTACAGAAAAAGGTGAAATTAACTGTTTTCTACAGTTAACAATCATATCACATGTAATATTAATTTATCACCTGTAATTTCGCATGTTACTTAGAATGTACATAGTGTGCAAAGATATATGGGAGTACTTATAAACTATCTGTCCATGGACTAGTTGTGATGTGACAGATAGTCAGCAGACAGATAAACCCTTACTGTAACATGTCAATCGGTTTGTGGCCATACACTGCTTCGCTGACTGATACACTGACTGATACACTGACTGATACTTATGATACACTGACTGATACACTGACTGATACACTGACTGATACACTGACTGATACACTGACTGATACACTGACTGATACAAAAATATTTGACCAAAAACATGTAATTTTGAGGGTTTGGCGTTCTTTTAAACCATCCGAGTTACAAGAAAACATTCAGAGAATGAAAACTAGAGGAAAATTTGAGCTTGCCGAATATTATATACAGAAAACAACATTGACCAGTACATGGACCAGTCCAATGACCAGTCCAATGACCAGCGCATTGACCATGCATCAACCAGTACATCAACCAGTGCATCAACCAGTGCATCAACCAGAACATCAATCAGTAAATCAACAGTACATCAACCTTGGAATTTTAGGAATGCATTGGCTAAGATACTTCTAGTCCTGAAAACATATAGAAATGACTGCAATTTCTGAAACATACATTTATCAGGGTCCGGCGATCTTTTTAACCGTCAGAGATACAACAAATTGTTCAAATGTACAAACAAGAGGAGAATTTATGCTTTCCAAATCTATTTTCAGATTCACCGTAACTTTATTAGGACTGGAGATAAGGCCGATTGAAATTATGGTACAATTCAGATATGTGGCTTCAGAAATTTCTGAAAAATGTAGTTTTTCACTTAAAATTACTCTAGAACCAAAACAGTTCAATGGAAACATATATAACTTGGCAAGATTTTGTGAACGAAAGATGAAAGTATGCTCAAATAGTTTTATTGAAATAAAATGATTATTTCCTTGTCAAAATGATGATAAATTGTGAAAATTTGACAAAAAACATGAAATTTTCAGGGTCCGGCGATCTTTTATACCGTCAGAGCTACGACAAAATGTTCAATATATGGCAACTAGGGGAGAATTTGGCCTTTCCAAATCTGTTTTCAGATTCTCTGTAACTTAATTAGGACCGGAGCTACAGCCGATCGAAATAACGCTATTATTGAGAAATGTGAAAAAATATCGTAAATTTTTCCCTAATTTTTTGACCTTGTGACCTTCACGGTCTAATGTAGGTTAATCCGAGGACCTTGAAAATTTATAAGATGCCTCTAGACTATTGTAGCAAGTATGTGTGACATTTTTGTAACAATATTTTGATTTCTTGTCTGTGTAAAAAAATCAAATGTCAAAAAAGTAAAATTTTTCATCATGTTTGACCTTGAATTTGACCTTGAAAATAATTTTCTAGGTCAAAGAAATATGATTTTCAGAATCAAGATGGGAAAATGGGGGGATCAATTAATTATTGTAACTCTCTCGGATCGATATTTCCATGTCAAAAACGCGATAATTTGTCTTTTTTTAACATTATCCGGTTTGCAATATTTGGAATTTTGTAGAAAATTAAGGTAAAATGTTAGAGGACTTTGGATTGCATATTCTAAATGCACATATTTTTGTCTGTCTAGAGATAATATATCAAGGTGATATCATGAAAAAAACATAATTTTCAGAATTTTTGAAAATAAGCACTTTTTGCACTTTGAAGAGCCAAATGACCTTGAAAAATTAGGTCAAGGTCAAATTTGAAGGTGGGTATGGGGATTTTGGGGGCTACTTTGGGGGGGTTTACTATACATTGTTACTGGCTAAAATCGATATTTCAGGGTCAGACATTCAAGGTCACCTGTTTTTATGACGCGGTCAATATTTAAAATTACGTAACTCAAAAAGTAAGTATGATATCATTACAAAAATGAGTTGCAGACCTAGATTAGTCATTTATGAAACTTTTGTCATCAATTACACAATTCAAAAATTGTTGGTTTCTGAGATCATGTGTTCTCAATTCCAGGAGTGAAAATGGCTCTGTACGACCTTGACCTTGACCTACTTTCCTGAAACTGGGTCAGATTGTGTAACGTATATGTAGTACATGTAATATAGTTGGGAAGTGAAATTTGCCTGTAATTACCTGAGAAGCAATCACTTGAAATAATAAAAAAACTGACTTTGAAGTGGCCTGTGACCTTGAAAAATGATTCAAGGTCACCGATACTTGGTCAGTGTGATAAGGTCATGTAAGACTATGTATGTGAATTTTTTGAAATTTTTTCGAAGAAATTAGGGGGTGGCGGAAAAATAATAATAAAAATATTTACGAAAACAAGAAACTTCACCTATGGAATAGGTGAAGTTTAACTAGAAATCGGGTAACCGCGATGCGGTGACAAAACTTCACCTATCATAGTTATTATTGGCATGAACTTGAACATGAACTTGAACAAGAACTTGAAAATGAACTTGAACATGAACTTGCACATGAACTTGAACATGAACATGAACTTGAACATGAACTTGAACATGATACAAAACCACTTGGAATATCATGCTAAATCATATCACATGCAATAGTTGTGATGTGACAGATAGTCAGCAGACAGATAAACCCTTACTGTAACATGTCAATCGGTTTGTGGTCATACACTGACTGATTCGCTGACTGATTCGCTGACTGATTCGCTGACTGATACACCGACTGGTACACTGACTGGTACACTGACTGATACACTGACTGATACACGGACTGATACACTGACTGATACAAAAATATTTGACCAAAAACATGTAATTTTAAGGGTTGGGCGTTCTTTTAAACCATCAGAGTTACAAGAAAACATTCAGAGAATGAAAACTAGAGGAAAATTTGAGCTTGCCGAATATTATATACAGAAAATAACATGGACCAGTCCATGGACCAGTACATGAACCAGTACATGAACCAGTACATTGACCAGTACATGGACCAGTACATGGACCAGTACAGGACCAGTACAGGACCAGTACAGGACCAGTCCAATGACCAGCGCATTGATCAGCGGAATTTTAGGAATGCATTGCCTAAGATACTTCTAGTCCTGAAAACATATCGAAATGACTGCAATTTCTGAAAACATACATTTTTCACGGTCCGGCGATCTTTTTAATCGTCAGTGATACAAGAAATTGTTCAAATGTAGAAACTAGAGGAGAATTTGTGCTTTCCAAATCTATTTTCAGATTCTCCGTAACTTTATTAGGACCGGAGATAAGGCTGATTGAAATTATGGTACAATTCAGAAATGTGGACTTCAGAAATATCTGAAAAAATGTAGTTTTTCACTTAAAATTACTCCAGAACCAAAACGGTTCAATGGAAACATATATAACTTGGCAGGATGATGTGAACGAACAATGAAAGTATGCTCAAATAGCTTTATTGAAATAAAATGATTATTTCCTTGTCAAAATGATGATAAATTGTGAAAATTTGACAAAAAACATGAAATTTTCAGGGTCCGGCGATCTTTTAAACTGTCAGAGCTACGACAAAATGTTCAGAAAACGAAAACTAGAAGAGACTTTGGCCTTTCCTAATCTGTTTTCAGATTCTCTTTAACTTAATTAGGACCGGAGCTACAGCCGATCGAAATAACGCTATCATTGAGAAATGTGAAAAAATATTGTGAATTTTTCCCTAATTTTTTGACCTTGTGACCTTTACGGTCTAACGTAGCTTAATCCGACGACCTTGAAAATGTATACGATGCCTCTAGACTACTGTAGCAAGTATGTGTGACATTTTTGTAACAATATTTTGATTCCTTGCCTGTGTACAAAAATCAAATGTCAAAAAAGTAAAAATTTTCATCATGTTTGACCTTGAATTTGACCTTGAAAATAATTTTCTAGGTCAAAACTAATATGATTTTCAGCATTAGGATGGGAAAATTGGGGGATCAATTAATTATTGTAGCTCTCTCGGATCGATATTTCCATGTCAAAAACGCGATAATTTGTCGTTTTTTAACATTCTCCGGTTTGCAATATTTGGAATTTTGTAGAAAATTAAGGTAAAATGTTAGAGGACTTTGGGTTGCATATTCTAAATGCAAATATTTTTGTCTGTCTAGAGATAATATATCAAGGTGATATCATGAAAAAAATATAATTTTCAGAATTTTTGAAAATAAGAACTTTTTGCACTTTGAAGAGCCAAATGACCTTGAAAAATGAGGTCAAGGTCAAATTTGAAGGTGGTTATGGGGGTTTTAGGGGTATCTTTGGGGGGTTCACTATACATTGTTATGGCCTAATATCGATATTTCAGGATGAAATTACCAAGGTCACTGGTTTGGATGACGCGGTTGTTATTCAAAATTACATAACTCAAAAACAAAGCATGACATCATTACAAAAATAACTTCTTACCATGGGCCAGACATTCAGGCATCACATTGCATCAATTTTGATACCGTGTGGCTTACCAATTTTGCTATCATGCGTGACAATCTCCAGCACTAAATATGGACCTGTGCAACCTTGACCTTGACCTACTTTCTTGAAATTGGGTCAGATTATGTAATGTACTTGTAACACTTAGAACCTGAGTGGAAAATGAAATACGCATGTAATTGTCTGTGATATGCTCTTGAGAAATATATGAAAAAACGAACTTTGAAATGGCCTGTGACCTTGAAAAATAATTCAAGGTCACTGAAACTGGGTCAGTGTAATGAGGTCATGTACTGTTATACATGTGAATTTTTTTAAATTTTTTTGAAGAAATTTCCGTACAGAAAAAAAATAATAATAAGAAAAATATTTACGAAAACAAGAAACTTCACCTATGTAATAGGTGAAGTTTAATAATAATAATAATACTTACGAAAACAAGAAACTTCACCTATGTAATAGGTGAAGTTTAACTAGATGGCTATAACTGACCATGGTCAGTGATGAAGAATTTACCAATATATTTATTATTTTAAGGTATATTGTATAATGTTTATGAAGCAAGTGCACAGACTATTTTGTGAATGCTCATGCTTAGTTTAGTTTATTTAGTTCAGTTTATTTAGTTCAGTTTAGCTTATTTAGTTTAATATATTTAGTTTAGTTTATTTAGTACAGTTTACTCAGTTTAGTGTATTTACATAAACAACGAAGAAAATTACTCCATATAGTGAAAGTTTCATTTTCATTTAATTTTCGATCAAGCACTGACCATTATCAGAATGAAAATAGCAGAAGAGGAGATTATTACATAGAGATTGAAATATAAAGATTACTTTCACTATATGGAGTAATTTTCTTCGTTGTTTATGTAAAGTTTATCAGCGGTTTGTGTGGATTTTAGTGTATTTAGTTTAGTACATTGAATTTTGTTTTATTGACCACTTGACAAGAAAGAAAACAAATATGAACATTCGCATACTGAGCATCATAGATATAGTAAGATCAGTATAATGTATCACATTTACACAATAGGTCCATGCAACTTTTATACTGATTTTGTATTTCTTCACTGCAAAATTGACTTCTTTTAACTCAGGGTACTAATTTGGTTACAATAGGTAAAGTTGAATTTTTCAGGGTTGACCGATTTTTTTAACTATTGACGCTACACCAAAATGAACATCAAATAAAATAAAGATGAGAATCTGAGCTATTAAGAACTGCTTTCACCATTCCTATACCTTAATTAGAACCGAAGATAGAAGCGATTGAATCAATGACATAACTGAAATATCACCAAAAAATTGACTCTGAAAATGTCAAGTTTTGAACTTTATTTTAATCTCGAAGTCAAACGCTTAACTGTAAAGACTTGAAATTGCACACACAACTGTTAATGTGTTAGGGTTACATGTCCAAGGAGTATTAAATTTTTTGAAGATTGATTTCTTTGTCAAAAAAAAGTTTAAGTGTAAAATCATGACTGAAAACATGAAATTTTCAGGTTCTGGCGATATTTTAAACCAGTAAAGATATGTTAAAATGAACATCAAACAAATACTTGAGGAATGCATTGCCTAAGATACTTCTAGTCCTGAAAACATATCGAAATGACTGCAATTTCTGAAAACATACATTTTTCACGGTCCGGCGATCTTTTTAATCGTCAGTGATACAAGAAATTGTTCAAATGTAGAAACTAGAGGAGAATTTGTGCTTTCCAAATCTATTTTCAGATTCTCCGTAACTTTATTAGGACCGGAGATAAGGCTGATTGAAATTATGGTACAATTCAGAAATGTGGACTTCAGAAATATCTGAAAAAATGTAGTTTTTCACTTAAAATTACTCCAGAACCAAAACGGTTCAATGGAAACATATATAACTTGGCAGGATGATGTGAACGAACAATGAAAGTATGCTCAAATAGCTTTATTGAAATAAAATGATTATTTCCTTGTCAAAATGATGATAAATTGTGAAAATTTTACAAAAAACATGAAATTTTCAGGGTCCGGCGATCTTTTAAACTGTCAGAGCTACGACAAAATGTTCAGAAAACGAAAACTAGAAGAGACTTTGGCCTTTCCTAATCTGTTTTCAGATTCTCTTTAACTTAATTAGGACCGGAGCTACAGCCGATCGAAATAACGCTATCATTGAGAAATGTGAAAAAATATTGTGAATTTTTCCCTAATTTTTTGACCTTGTGACCTTTACGGTCTAACGTAGCTTAATCCGACGACCTTGAAAATGTATACGATGCCTCTAGACTACTGTAGCAAGTATGTGTGACATTTTTGTAACAATATTTTGATTCCTTGCCTGTGTACAAAAATCAAATGTCAAAAAAGTAAAAATTTTCATCATGTTTGACCTTGAATTTGACCTTGAAAATAATTTTCTAGGTCAAAACTAATATGATTTTCAGCATTAGGATGGGAAAATTGGGGGATCAATTAATTATTGTAGCTCTCTCGGATCGATATTTCCATGTCAAAAACGCGATAATTTGTCGTTTTTTAACATTCTCCGGTTTGCAATATTTGGAATTTTGTAGAAAATTAAGGTAAAATGTTAGAGGACTTTGGGTTGCATATTCTAAATGTAAATATTTTTGTCTGTCTAGAGATAATATATCAAGGTGATATCATGAAAAAAATATAATTTTCAGAATTTTTGAAAATAAGAACTTTTTGCACTTTGAAGAGCCAAATGACCTTGAAAAATGAGGTCAAGGTCAAATTTGAAGGTGGTTATGGGGGTTTTAGGGGTATCTTTGGGGGGTTCACTATACATTGTTATGGCCTAATATCGATATTTCAGGATGAAATTACCAAGGTCACTGGTTTGGATGACGCGGTTGTTATTCAAAATTACATAACTCAAAAACAAAGCATGACATCATCACAAAAATAACTTCTTACCATGGGCCAGACATTCAGGCATCACATTGCATCAATTTTGATACCGTGTGGCTTACCAATTTTGCTATCATGCGTGACAATCTCCAGCACTAAATATGGACCTGTGCAACCTTGACCTTGACCTACTTTCTTGAAATTGGGTCAGATTATGTAATGTACTTGTAACACTTAGAACCTGAGTTGAAAACGAAATACGCATGTAATTGTCTGTGATATGCTCTTGAGAAATATATGAAAAAACGAACTTTGAAATGGCCTGTGACCTTGAAAAATAATTCAAGGTCACTGAAACTGGGTCAGTGTAATGAGGTCATGTACTGTTATACATGTGAATTTTTTTAAATTTTTTTGAAGAAATTTCCGTACAGAAAAAAAATAATAATAAGAATAATATTTACGAAAACAAGAAACTTCACCTATGTAATAGGTGAAGTTTAATAACTACGAAAACAAGAAACTTCACCTATGTAATAGGTGAAGTTTAACTAGATGGCTATAACTGACCATGGTCAGTGATGAAGAATTTACCAATATATTTATTATTTTAAGGTATATTGTATAATGTTTATGAAGCAAGTGCACAGACTATTTTGTGAATGCTCATGCTTAGTTTAGTTTATTTAGTTCAGTTTATTTAGTTCAGTTTAGCTTATTTAGTTTAATATATTTAGTTTAGTTTATTTAGTACAGTTTACTCAGTTTAGTGTATTTACATAAACAACGAAGAAAATTACTCCATATAGTGAAAGTTTCATTTTCATTTAATTTTCGATCAAGCACTGACCATTATCAGAATGAAAATAGCAGAAGAGGAGATTATTACATAGAGATTGAAATATAAAGATTACTTTCACTATATGGAGTAATTTTCTTCGTTGTTTATGTAAAGTTTATCAGCGGTTTGTGTGGATTTTAGTGTATTTAGTTTAGTACATTGAATTTTGTTTTATTGACCACTTGACAAGAAAGAAAACAAATATGAACATTCGCATACTGAGCATCATAGATATAGTAAGATCAGTATAATGTATCACATTTACACAATAGGTCCATGCAACTTTTATACTGATTTTGTATTTCTTCACTGCAAAATTGACTTCTTTTAACTCAGGGTACTAATTTGGTTACAATAGGTAAAGTTGAATTTTTCAGGGTTGACCGATTTTTTTAACTATTGACGCTACACCAAAATGAACATCAAATAAAATAAAGATGAGAATCTGAGCTATTAAGAACTGCTTTCACCATTCCTATACCTTAATTAGAACCGAAGATAGAAGCGATTGAATCAATGACATAACTGAAATATCACCAAAAAATTGACTCTGAAAATGTCAAGTTTTGAACTTTATTTTAATCTCGAAGTCAAACGCTTAACTGTAAAGACTTGAAATTGCACACACAACTGTTAATGTGTTAGGGTTACATGTCCAAGGAGTATTAAATTTTTTGAAGATTGATTTCTTTGTCAAAAAAAAGTTTAAGTGTAAAATCATGACTGAAAACATGAAATTTTCAGGTTCTGGCGATATTTTAAACCAGTAAAGATATGTTAAAATGAACATCAAACAAATACTTGAGGAGATTGGAGGCTGTCAGAATATGCCTTCAGTTTTTCTGTAGCTTAATTAGAACCGGAGATACAGGCCGTCAAAGTTTGGGTACAAGTACAAAATTGGAAAATGAGTAAGTCAATTTAGGTGTCATTTTTTGACCTTATGACCTTTATTGTGCAGTGTACGTCAAACCTAATAACTTGAAACTTTGCAAGGGTCCTCTAGGGTATTGTGGCACCAAACGCTGAAGAGATTGTGGAAATTCCTCAGTTATTTCCTAGTTAAAAAAATTAAGTATCTAAAATATCCAATTTTGCCAAATATTTGACCTTGAGTTTGACCTTGAGTTTGACCTTGAAAATACCTCTCTAGGTCAAAACCAATATTTTCCCCAGATTGGCAATATGTGACAAAGGGGGTTCATTTTATTATTTGAACTGTATAGGATCAATATTTATTGCTCAAGACTCAAGAGGGCAAAAATAGGCTGATTTTACATGTTGCGCGGTATGCAACATTTGGAATTTTTTTATAAATCAGCATGAAGAGATAGATCAATTCCGATTTTAGGGTTTAAACAATGCAGCTGCCGGCTATAAGAATCTATAATATGATCCCGATATCTTTGAAAAAACATAATTGTTGGAATTTTTGAAAATGTAGTGAATTGAAACTTTGACGGGTCATATGACCTTGAACAATGAGGTCAAGGTTAAATTTGGAGGTGGCTATGGGTATTTTATGGGTATATTTGGGGGGGTTCATTATACATTTGCATTACCTAAAATGACTCCTTCATGGATTTCTAACTCATGCAACTCAAATTGAGCAAATACACTCTACAAAAATGGCCGCCATCCCACAAATACTTAAAATATCAAAATTGAGAATATGTCTTTCCATGTCCCATACTATAGAGCAACTTTTGGCACAATCAGCATGCTGCTATCATGTATGGATTTTGCTAAACCCCAAACAACTCGAAAACAACGTAAATTTTCAATGTGGCATATTTCGCTTGAGTGATTTTGACTATTTTTTCGCCAAAGTATAGAATTTCATAGTTTATAGACAGTAAGTAAAGCAAATTACTCTAGTTTAATAATTTATTCGGATATAGTACATCAAAATTTACTAAAATTCACACTAAAAAGGTCCTATATCCGTTAAAAATAAAAATTCAAACTCAGGACCACAATACAGTAATCTACAAGTATACAGCTATCATCACAAAAATATTCAGGAAAATCGAAGCAACTTTTTCGGAAACAATAATAAGAATATTAACAAAAACAATAAGAATTTACCATATATGGTAAATTCTTAATTATAAAAAAATCTACAAAAATAATAGCATTCACCATTATGATGGTGAATGCTAATAATAATATCAAAGAAAACAAGAGAGTTTAAAGAGCTTCCTCTCTGATGTTCGTGACATCTCGCGTACCAACCAGGCCAATGCCCAATCTTCAGTCGATGGGTTATACGATAACCTCGTGAAAGCTGTACATCAGGCTGGTTCCCGTGCCAGTGATCCAGATCAACCAGGCCAATACCCAGGTCGGCGTCGACAGCCCTGGTGGTCTGCTGACTGCAAAATCGCTCGTGACAGGACTCGTTTCTGGAGACATCTCTGGATTGTCAATAACAGAGAGAGATCATCACATGTATTTTGTATAAATCTACAGAAACGCAAGAAGAAACGCCATGAAAAATTTCCATAAAGACAATTTCCGTAAATTATCTAATATATTTAAATCAAAAAATAGTAAGAGTTTTTGGAACAAAGTAAGAGCCTTGAAAGGCCCAAAAGAC
This sequence comes from Platynereis dumerilii, assembly GCA_026936325.1. Classification (NCBI taxonomy): domain Eukaryota; kingdom Metazoa; phylum Annelida; class Polychaeta; order Phyllodocida; family Nereididae; genus Platynereis; species Platynereis dumerilii. The sequence goes on from JAPTHN010000021.1 coordinate 6,307,759, forward strand.
TCTGTAAATGATGATATTGGTATCTCTTGCCTGAGGAATTTTTTTCAAAATAAATTTCAGAAGGTAGATCAAAATGGTATGGATAATAATGAATACGATGTTAATGTAAAAGATATTTACAATAAGGTTAAGGATGAGATTTTTGACTGTAAATTTTTTAATAGAACCAACATCGTTAAATACATTAATAAGTTAAAATTGGGTCGTGCTCCGGGTCTAGATGGAATAACTCCAGAGCACTTAAGATTTTCTATTAGCTCTAATCTTCCGGAGCTCCTGTCTGGTCTCTTCAATGTCTGCCTTAAGTTTGGTATTTTACCAAAAGCCTTTCGCACAAGTATCCTTATACCTTTAACTAAAAAACCCATCTCCAACCCAGCAGAGCCTAATAATTACAGGCCGGTGATGCTTTCAACAATAATGTCAAAAATATTAGAATACGCAGTCTTAGACCAGACCAGACATGAGTTTAGTGATTCACAATACGGTTTTGTTAGTGGTCGAGATACTAAGATGGCTATTGCCTCAACTGTTGACGTTATCAGTTTCTGTAATTCCAGAGGTTCTGCAGTGTATGCATGTACGCTTGACGCTGAAAAAGCGTTTGATGCAATTCCACACAGTGTGCTACTAACTAAAGTGTATGATATATTTCAAAACCATTGGTGGCGTTTATTGTATTCATGGTATTATGACTCTCATGCTGTTATAAGGTGGAACAAAGCACTATCTGAACCATTTAAATTAGCCAGAGGTACTAGGCAAGGGGGCTTAACCTCCCCTTTTATGTTTAACATCATATACCAGGATGTAATAGACGAACTCAACAATCTGACAGGAGGTATTAGAATTGGTAACGTCTCGTACAATGTATTTTGCTACGCCGATGATATATTATTAACAAGTACGACTGTCTCTGGCTTGCAAAGGCTTATTGATCATGTTAATAATAGAATAACAAATCTCGGTCTGTCATTTAATGTACAGAAAACCTCATGTATTGTGTTTGGCAGAAATTATCTAGAGGGTATTTCATGGTCTATGAATAAGTGTAAATTAAATATTGTTAATGATATTAACTATCTCGGAGCTACATTGTGTAATAAACCTGATATGTCATCAATACATGTAAAAAATAGAATTAGTAAATGTCGAAAAGCATTCTATAGTCTGCAGAGTGCTGGTATGTGCAGCGGTGGGGTGGAGCCAAAGATAATTTCACATTTATGGAAAACTGCTATTCAGCCTATTCTGCTATATGGAGGAGAATGCTTCCACCAAAAGCGAAAGCACATCTTGGATTTGATAAAAATTCAATCAAGATTAATAAAATCATCTTTGGGATTGAAAAAATACTTTCGCTCCACCCCTCTGCTGGCAGCCCTATATATTTCACACCCTGAAGTAATTTTAAAAGCCCAATGTCTCCAACTGTTTAATTCTATAATGAACAATAGTGCAAGAGCCAAGAAATTTTACTGTCATGTTTTAAAGCACAATTTAAACTTACCCAATACTTTGCTTGTACATAGAGTAATGGATGTTTGTTGTGATAATGATATTAGATTTATCAAGGTCATATTCAATCATAAGTACACAAAAAAGTCCTGTAAATTAATTAAAAGTGTAGGCTTTTCTAATGACGGGTTGGTGGACAGTTGCCGGCAGTTGTTGAATTCTTACAGCTCAACTGATAAAGAGCTGAGCACTTGAACTGCTTTTAAACCCATTTTAATAAATAAAAATACCTTTTTAAAATTGTCTGCATATCATCATATAATTATATATAGTCCTATATTATATGCATTGATAATGTATTTTTAATTGTTATTGTGATTGTTTTGTAAATTTGTACTCTCATTTTTTGAGGTTAATAAAATATTCTATTCTATTCTATTCTATTCTAATATAAATCTCCCGATAGGTCAATTTATAAATAGCAGTCAACCTTTTGAAAAGGTAGGGAATAAATCGACTGGGAAAAAATTTGGGATTATTGGCAAAATATTGACCAAATTTGACCATCATTAAGAGGATTAATAACCCTACAATCAAACGTTTTTGCTTCAGAATATGTATTTACCCCTTGCGACCTTGATTATGCAGGTAAAGTATCACACAAAATCAAAATTGTACTTGCACTATGTCTCTAAGTCAGCATACTGATAATGTGACAAATTTGACGAAAATCGTCCTATTCAATCAAAAGTTATAGCTATTTACCCCTTTTTGGGGGAAATTACAAAATGCCAAAAAACAACAACTTTTATGATCTTGTAACACCAACATTGAAAAGGTAAGACCCAGTTGATGCCTAATAAATTATCAAATATGCAAGAAATGCTAAGAATACATATTTACCCCTTTCCACCTTGATTACGGGGGTAGTTTACTCCAGAACACCAAAAACCTACAAGCACTATGTCTCAAAATCATCTGACGGAACATGTGCAAAGTGGGGAGAAAATTGTCCCATTCAATCAGAAGTTATAGCTATTTACCCCTTTTTGGGGGTAATTGCCTAAAAGCAACAACTTTTATCTTGTGACATCTACAATAAAAAGGTAAGACCCAACTGATACCTTATATGCCATTAGATATGCAAGAAGTATTTTTTGGAAAAATAATCTACTAACCCATGGCTATATGTGACCTGCTCCACCAAAATGAGTTCAAAGTAGGCATTATATATTTCTCAGAAATTAGCAAAATGTGTAAAAAGGCCTCATTTTGATGTTTTTTAACTGTTGGTACCACGTTTTAGCAAAAGTAATTTTCTTTGAATATTTAAGACCATTTTACCAAAAAATTGATTTTGAATTATCTAAATTGAGTATCCCTCTTGACTTTCTTAGTTCTTTAATTGCAATGGCGGGAATTTCAAACGCCATTTTCTCAAAGTTTGATGTTTCGTATCATCGATGTTTGAAGTGCCATAACTTTGGATTGGATGGATATCCCACTAACATTTGAGTTAAAACTCAGGTCACATGACCACCCCAGTTGCCAGATATAAACGCCTGTCATAGGCATGTCACTCACCCAAACTATCCACCTATCCTACTTTGTTGTCCTCATATTTCAGGTGGGAGCCCACAATGCTGTAACTCCTCCCTCATTTCCGTTTGCCAACTCCACCACCAATCTCCCACCAGGGGTGCATGAAACAGCATATTCTAATATTTTACTCCTCCCCAGAGGGAGCCACTTTGCACAACCATTTTCCCACAGGCGGCAGCACTTATGTTCATCTGTTTTTGCCTGGAGACACCCCGAACCTTACCCAATAGCCACGTTGTCCCTATGTTATGCTGTAACAAATCTTCTGATTACCCTGCATGCTCTTTTTAGTACATGGCACTTACCAGCAGGAATTCCTCCTGCTACAAATCAGGCTGTAAGGTCTCACACAGGCCTCCACCTAATATCTGCTTCCCATCTACACAAACGTCTCAACAATTAGCCATTTTCTAAATGCTTACACATCACTCTAAATACCAGTGCCAGATTGTATCAACGCTTAACACGGGTTATCCTAAAGTGGTCAACTCCTATAACTCATCTTTTAACTGGGTTACTGGGAAAATAATTAAGTCATTATATGACATGAGGTCAGCTTAAAACATGGCTAAGTTATTTTCCCAGTAACTCTGTTAAAAGTAAAGTTATAGGAGTTAACCACTTTAGGATAACCCATGTTAAGCGTTGATACAATCTAGCACAGGTGTTCCTAAAATATAACCTCATTTCTAACACAACACCGTCAACATGCAGCATCACTTCACAATAATGCATTGTCGAACTATTTTCACTAATGGGCATTTTCTAGTATCAAAACATACTAAACATCAATTTAAAGCTCAATTCCAGTAGATTCACAAATGGGGACATCAGGCGGGCATTGTGGGTAAATTGGTGGGGGGGTACATTGACATCAAACTGCAACAAGTACCAGGTGTTACACGCTAAGGTGGAGCTTGGTAAAAGGCTACTTTTGGAAAACTGGCCACAATTCAAAATCTTTCCCTCTTAGGGTATCAATTTTTTTTAATAGACATATGGACCCAACTACTGTGCATCTTTTGGCGCCATTCCTAGGCTTCTAACCAGTTTCTCAAGGATGTTAGAATATTTCTTAGAAAAAATGAAAAAAGGAGATTTTATCTATATCTTGAGTTACAAAATGGATTGATTTATCTGTTCTTCCGGTGAATGATTGCTCTGTTTGTCCTCTTTACTAATATAATGAAACATTTTACCTCGGAATCTCCATGTAGATATTGGCCACTAGGAGGCGCTTTGACATACCATATTTAAAAATCAGCAACTCAGTAACTGTTAGAGCTAAAATTTCCAAATCTGATAGAGGCAACAACACACATTTGGATTCTTTTCTGACAAATTTTCATCAAAATCCCCGCTGCGGTTTTTAAATTATTGAAGAAATTGCGAAATGCACGTTTTTCTCTCTTTTCCTCATAGCGTCGCAGTCGATTATAGTACCGGCATGGAAAAAGTGCAGCTTTGCTCCGTTTGTAATGAATTTTTATGTTCAGGTAGTTTTTAGATTTCAAATACAGTTTAACATTTTTTTACCCCTCATTTTTGACATTTTTTGGGTTGCAGAATGCATAAGTAGGGGAATCGTTCAAGTTTCACCAACCGTATTTTTTTTCACCCAGTCGTTTTGTTTTGGCAGCAAATTCATGCAATATCAAAGGATTTTCTTTAAAACTTTTTCCAGTAAAATTTTTTAAAACTTTTTTACACCATTGGCATGTATAGCTCTTTTAGAAATTTGCAAAATTTATGCCACTGGAGGATGAAGAAGTAAAGTGTCATAGAAGTGGTTAAAACCAGATGGTGATATCTCTTCTATTTTATGAGATATTGGCGTTTTCGTGCAAAATTTTTGCAAAAAGTGTTGGTCTTTTTTTCTTTTTTTTTTTGGAAACAAAAAGATAGTTCTATCTATTGCTGTGTTATGTAACCCCCCCTCCCCCCATTACTCTCACTGTTCACTCTTTGTAACCAGTAATCATCTCACTATCTTTTTCAATCAAAGTAATTCCATGTAAACTTTTTTTGTGCCTCCTTTCTTTGCATCCGTGACATTTAGCTTGCATTGTACTTGGAATTAATCTCTTTTGACAGCCGCAACAATGTCACCTTCATGATATGTTAGTTTTGACAGAGTGAACAACGAGTGGTATTTCGGTTCGAGGTTTTATTCTTGTGCCGTAGCACCAATAAACCCTATAACAAATGAAACAACATATTCTGTAGATGACTGAATATAATCACAACTCATACTAAATTCATCTCACAACTCATATCAAATTCATCTAACAACAATTAATAAATTTAGATGAATAAATAATAATTTATACCAATGACACCTACCCTGAGTTAGGGGTTATTTAGGAAAGGCCTAGCACTCAGTAGTCTACAGCTAAACTGCTTTCAGCTACCAGTTTCTGCAAATGGTTGATGCAGACTTTTAGAAATAAAATACAACATAATGAATGATATTAAATTAATTAAAACAGAACAGGTGCTCACCTTATAATAATGGTGATGATTGCTTCAATATCCAATTATGACAACAATCCAATATCAGGTAATGATTGTCTTAATCTCTCAATGGTCAGAGAAAGAATGATTTCCTATGCAGGAAAAGGTGTTGACACCATAAACAATGTACAACAAACAACAGACAACATCAAAGGGGTTTTCTAACAACCTTTATTACAGTTACCTGTTAACACAAGCTAGCAATACCATATACAGTGAAACCTGTTAATTAAAGAAACATAGAATTAATACAGTTAGACCCTGTTACATATACCCCCCACTTTGAAAAAATGTGTTCCACCACATTTCACTACATGGATATATGTACAGATGAAACAAAGAATTGGGGTGAGTGAGTGAGTTTGTGTTTTACGCCCCATCAGCACAGGTGTGGGCTATTTAGAGGCAAGATGAAACGAAGAAATCTATAAAGAAGCAAAATGGAAAAACAATAATCATCGTCTGAAGTCAATCGATTGGTACCTGTCAACCGGACGCCGCACTCTGGACGAGACTCTCCTGTCTTCTCCTTGTACAACCGGCTGAGCAGCAGGCCCATTCTGTACTTCAGGTGCTGGTTGTACCACTGAATCACCTTCATCTTCTGATGATGAAACATACAGCTCCAAATCTTCTTCTTCTGACTCACTCTCTTCAGGTGCCTTCTCCGGTTCGGAAGCTCGTCGCTCCACCTCTTCAACCTCCATACCCTCCAACACATCCTGAACACAACCAATCGGGAGTAAGTGATTCCGGTGCAATCTCTTGCAGCGACCACCTCTCGGATTGTTCTCCTTGCGGACATCAAACACTGGGATGTCAGGATCAACCTGGCAGACAACTAGGTAAGCGTCTTCCTCCCATTTGTCAGCAAGTTTGTGCTTGCCTTCCTTGAACGCTAATCTCTTGACCAGCACTCGGTCACCAGGTCTCAGGCTTGCACCACGACTCTTGTAGTGTTCAACATTCTTCTCCTTTGCAGAAGTGATGTGCTTGATGGCTAAGTCATAGGAATGATGAAGTTTCTTGCGAAGATCGGCAATGTAGTCAGAATAGGTCTGTTCTTCTGTTTCACCCTGAAGAGAAAGAACAACATCAATTGGCAACCTTGGCTGTCGCCCATACATTAACTCAAAAGGAGTAAATCCAGTACTATCATTCTTCATACAATTATAGGAATGAACAACATGAGAGAGCTGATTCTTCCATCGTGATTTCTGAGCTGAGGTGAGAGTTCCAAGTAACTGCAGCAGCGAACGATTGAACCTCTCACAGGTCCCGTTGCCCATGGGATGATAGGGAGTTGTTCTTGACTTTTGAATACCCATCAGGCTACACAGCTCCTTGACCACTTTGCCTTCAAAGGACCCACCACGATCACTGTGCAATCTCAGAGGTAGACCATAATGTCTTATGAACAAATCACAGAGAGCTTTTGCTGTTGTCTTTGCTGACTGATTTGTTGTAGCGATGGCTTGTGCATATCTGGTGAAGTGGTCTGTAATTACAAGGATGTTACCATAGTTACCACTTGACGCTTCTAAGCTCAGGTAGTCAATACATACCAACTCCATGGGTTGGGTTGAATGGATTGGATGGAGAGGAGCTACATCTGGAACAGACTTCCTTCTCAGACATCTATCACATGATTTGATCCAGCTGTCAATCTCTGCTGTCATCTTCGGGCAGAAGAATCTTTGACGAATCAGTTCAAGTGTCTTGTCGCGACCAGGATGACCCATCTCAGAATGAAGAGCAGTGAAGACCCGACGCCTCTGGGAAAAAGGTAAGACAATTTGACGCGATGGTTCACCATTTATCGTCCTTCTTCTGCACAAAACACCTTTCTCCAGGATCAAAGACTTGATCTCACGCATCAATTTTCTAATTTCAGGGGATGACTTGATCGGCTTTCTTCCTCCTTTGACAACTTCAATCACAGACCTCAGACTACGATCGCCCTCCTGCAGCTGCCTCCACTCACCTGGAGTTGTCGCTGAACCTCCGGCAATGTCATCCATCACCTCAACCTGCTGCATTGAACACAGTACTGCTGATGAAGAATTGACCTCACTCACACCAGATAGAGCTGTCTTCACCTGTTCTTCTGACCAGCAAATTCTAGAAAGTGCGTCGGCATCTCGGTTTTGAGAACCCGGCTTGTATGCAATGGTGAATGAAAAATTGCTGAGATCCGCTAACCACCTGTGTCCTGTGGCATCCAGCTTTGCAGTTGAAAGGATGTAGCAGAGTGGGTTATTATCTGTGACAATGTCAAATTTGGAGTAGTAGAGATAGTCTCTGAATTTCTCGCATACGGCCCATTTCAAACCCAGAAATTCTCTTTTGTGGGTGGGATATCTCTTCTCTGCTTCTGTCAGTCCTCGGCTTGCGTAGGCAATGACACGCTTAAGTCCATTCTGTTTCTGGTACAGCACCGCTCCAATGCTGAAGCCACTAGCATCTACTGACACAGAGAATGGCAAGGAATAATCGGCATAAGCCAACACGGGTGCTTCCGTCAGTACCTTCTTCAACTCATCAAAGGATTTCTCATGAGACTCTTCCCACTCAAATTTTCCAGTGCTGACAAACTTCCGTTTCCCACAAGGCTTTGAAACCAACTTCCCCTTCAGTAGTTCATGGAGTGGTCGTGCGATGCCTGCGAAGTTCTTGACAAACCGACGATAAAATCCTGCAAATCCAAGAAACTTCCGAAGATCCTTGAATGTTGACGGAGTAGGCCATTCTTTCACAACCTTGACCTTTTCTGGACAAGCCTCTATCCCTTTGGCAGAAACCATGTGACCAAGGTACTTCACAGTATTCTGAAAGAAACAACATTTTGAGGCATTCAGTTTCAAACCAGACTCATTAAGTTTCTGAAATACATTTGTAAGTCTAACTATGTGTTCATCAAAAGTCTTCGAGAATACAATAATATCATCTAAATATAATAAACACTCACTCAGATTCAGTGGTCCGATGACAGATTCCATCATTTGCTGGAAACTCGCAGGAGCTGCCGCTAAGCCGAAAGGCATACGGTTCCATTCGTAGAACCCTAGCGGACCCAAGGAGAAAGCTGTTTTAGGTCGGTCATCCGGATGCAACTCCAATTGCCAGTAACCGCTTTTGAGGTCCAGGCATGAGAAGTACTTACAACCCGTCAGACAATCCAAAGCTTCGTGTACCCTCGGTAGACTGTACCCCGGAGATCGACACTTCTGATTGACCTTTCTGTAGTCAATGCACAGTCGAATGTCGCCTGTCTTTTTACGGACAATAACGACCGGTGAAGAATAGGGACTTTTGCTTGGTGATATAACTCCCATATCCTTCATCAACTCCAGGTGTTTACGCACTTCCTCCACCAATGAAGGATGCACCTGAGTGTACCTCAACTTCACAGGAGTATCATCTGTTAGATGAATACGGTGCTGATGACCTTCCGCCTTCCCCAAGTCCAAGTCATGAAGAGCAAATACAGACTCCCATTCCTTGATGAACGATGTAGCTGTTTTCTTCTCTTCTGACGACAAAGTGGCATCCCAGCTAGATGTATTGACCTTGTCCATAACATCAGCAACTCCAGTGGCACATTGAGTTGCCCCAGAAACAACTGAAGATTTGATAACATCCACCTCATGGATTTCACCAAGACAAGATTTAGCAGGAATCGTAACATCGTGACTTGAAATATTTAAAATCTCAACAAAGACATCATTTGACAAAGTCCTTGAATCGTGAAGTGATGGCTTTAACATCAAACCACCAGGTAAGGGAGAACTTTCATCACCCTCTTCAAACAAGACATTTTGTGAAAAAGCTTGAGTACAATTTGAAAAACATTTTATAAATGACGAAGATCTCGCACGTATAACTGCAGGGGTGCTACTGTGCAATTTACCAACTGCTCCCCTAGTTTGTAAGGAAGCTGTAAGACACTTGAAAGTGGACCACCAAATTGATGGAGCATCCACATCCTCCATCTTGTGTGGCAAGTGTACCCTTCAAACGTAAATTAAGAACATTGGTCCCCAATAAAACAGGGGTGCGAGTATTATATGGGGTGTCTGGCACCACAAGTAACAATACATCCATTGAAAACAGAGAACCAACCAACTTAATAGGAATTGTCAGTTTTATTTCTATAAAACCAGAATATGGCAAATGTTGCCCTGTGACACCTTCAACTTGCAAATTTTCAAGTGGTTGTAATACAATGTGTGAAAAATGTTTTGAATAAAAAGATTGAGAAATTGAAGAAATTTGTGATCCAGTGTCCAAAAGTGCAGTACATTCTATTCCTCCTAAGTCCACAGAAGCTTCATTAGAGTTGCCAATAAGTCTGTTCATGGCTTGTGGGGGATCTGATCGTCTAGGTCCTACTTGCCCCCTTTGGCAGGACGCTCCCCGTTTCGCTGTTTCTTGTTGTACCAACGGTCATTCTTGTAATGGCCGTACTTGTGACAGTTGAAGCATTTCACTCTCGGACGTCTTCTGTGACCTTCTAGGCTGTGCTGTTGTGAAGAAGAAGAAGTGGCAGCATTACTGTGAACTGAATCTCGGGCTTCCAGCATTTCCAGTCGTTTGATAATGATGTCAAGTTTTTCTTCACTCTTATTATCAACTTGTGAAGCAGCTGAAATGGCAGTGTGTGATGTACCTTCCTTCTCAACTGAACGTGCTGAAGATAATAAGTCATCATAAGTTGCTTTGTTGTCATACTTATGCCTAATGGCATTCTTGATCTCTTGGTTGTATAAGCCAGACCAAAACTGTGTTCGTAAAACATCAAACTTCTTGTCAACATCCATGGCCTTCTTGTTCACCGCATCAATGACCAATCCCTCAAGTCTGCAACTCCAGGATATGATGCTTTCGTTGTCAAGTTGTTTTGCACTGTAAAGATCTTGCATAATCTCAGATGGTGAAAGTGCTTTTCCAAAAAGAAGATCAAATTTCTCAATAACTTGAGAAGTATTTGGATTATCACCCAAAGTGTATAAAGCATCAAAACCACGACCTCTGACAGATTGTCTAATGCTTTGCATCAGTACTGCATCAGAGTACAAACCTTGTTTTTGTAAACAAACAACTGCATAGCGCCACTGTGTGTAAGTGACATCACTAGCTTTACCACAAGAACCATTAAATACAGGTAAGTTGGGAATTTTTGAAGAAGTTCCAGCTGAATTATTTCTGCTGGTTGCACCAGCATCTGAACCTGCCCCATGTTGATCAATACCCTCTGGTGGTGGAGTACTTTTTGATTTAATAAATTGTGCAAGTTCCTGCCATTGTTCAGGATTCATTTGATTAACCCATTCTCTAAGTTCACCTTTGTCTGCATTCTCAGCAGGCATCTGATCAGGTTTAAATGACTTGAATGACATGATTGTAAAGTGAGCAACTGTGATAATGATTTGGAAAAATGAAAAAGTTGAAGTGAATTGGATAAGGTATTGTTAAAGTTTGTGACACCTTATCAAACAATAACAATAACAATAACAATAACAATAATCTTTATTTTCTGTCATGATTTCAAATACAACATCAAACATTAGCTATAAAGCTATTACATGACTAAAATATATGACTAAAAAATATTTACACTATGTACAGAATAAAAACAGTCACATTAAAAACCTACAACAGTCGAATACAAGAGCAATTCTCCCACTTCTTCAGGTTACTCTTGAATTCATTAAAAGTAAGAGCACCTTTTATATGTATAGGTAAGTTATTCCATACTTTTGATCCTAAATAAGTAAATGAATGGTAGCCATACCTAAAAGTCTTGAAATGCCTTTGTTCCAATTTTAAATTATCCCGCATATTATACTGGCGGTGGCTTTTTACAAACATTGAACATAAAAAATCTGGACATAGTTCATTTAAGCACTTGTAAACTTCAATAGCAATAGTATGCATAAACCTGACAGAAATTGACAAACTCTTACTTTTTTCTAAAAGACTTTCAAAAGAAGAATCAAAATCATCATACACAAATCTCAAAGCACGAAATTGCAACTTTTCCAGTTTTTTCATACCTCCCTGACTGCACATTTGCCAGACGAGAGGACAATAGTTGAAATTACTCTTAATAAATGAATTGTATATTGCCTCCTTTACATTAACATCAATGATTTTACTCAATCTCCTCACAGCATTTATTTGCCTACTTGCTTTTTGACATATCATTGTGATATGACTCTCAAATGTCAGTTTAGAATCAATTTTTATACCTAGCAGAGTGACCTCTTTCTGACACTTTATCATGTTGCCTCTGACATTGAAGCATATCGGCAGGTCTGACTTATTGCCAAAAACAATGGCTTGGTATTTTTCTGGGTTCACTTTCATACCGTTATCTGTAAACCACTCCGTAATAACACTTGCATCTTTTTCTAAATTTGTCGTGAGATCTTCAGGAGAGTTTGCCACAAATGAAATAGAATTATCATCAGCGTAATTATATATATATGATTCCTTCACAAAATAGAACATATCATTTACAAAAATATTGAATAAAGTCGGTCCCAAGACAGAGCCTTGGGGGACGCCTTTTTTCAACGCTTGCCATGAGCTTCTAGCATTGCCAATTTTTGTTCGCTGTTTTCTTCCACTTAAATAACTAAGAATCAATTTCACAAAACTTTTTTGGAAGCCATATGCATCTAATTTGGCAGTAAGCAGACCGTGCGGAATGACGTCGAAGGCCTTACTAAGGTCCATCAGTATGGCCCCAGTGTACCTACCATTATCTAGAGCTAATTTCCAATCTTCCACAGCTTTGATAAGAACAGACTGAGTGCTGTGCTTTTTCCTATAGGCAGACACATTACGCGCAAGATTGTTGTAAAAATATGAACCCATCTGTGAATCAATCACTCTTTCAACAACCTTTGACATACAAGGAAGAATGCTAACAGGCCTGTATTTTGATTTATCTAAACGACTTCCATTCTTAAAAATTGGGGAAATCTCGGCACACTTAAGTGCATTTGGAAAGACTCCATGTTTGAAAATTTCATTAGTCAGATTTGCCATAGGCAAAGATAGCTCTTCCCTTGCAAGATGAAGCATTTTAGGCGGAAAATTATCAAAACCAGTGGCCTTTTTAGCATTAATCCTAGACATAATAACATTGATCTCTTTTTCAGTCACCATGCTGAATTTGAAATTTGAAGGAGTACAATTTGACTTAATACTTAACACACTCTTGTGGCTATTATAATTTTGAATTATATCATCGATTTGTAAACCACCAAGTGCTTCATTAATTCCAATTTCGTCAGTAATGCTACCGAAGTAATTATTAAAAATTTCAGCTAATTTGGAATGATCTGCTATTATATCATTATTCTCAGACAGCATTTTGACTTCGGAGTCCATGGATTTATCTGTGATATAAGGTCTTACAGTTTTCCAAAAGTTTTTATCCTGTACTCCCTCACTACATTTTCTTTTAAAATAATTCTTAAGGGATAACCTGTTTTGTTTGACATATTCATTGCGACATTTCCTGTACTTATGCCAAAGTTGAGGGTTCCCTTTATTCTTCCAGTATTTATTTTGAGACATTCTTTTACTGTACATAGCCTTCTTGAGTTTACTGTTCATATGAGGGGACTGTTTCTTTACATACCTAATCTTAACTGGGGCATGCTCATCAACAACATCCATTACAAGTTTATCATATGCCCAATACTTATCATCAATTCCATCAAAAACATCTAATAGTTGAAACGGTATAAACCTAATGTCACGCCTAAAAAGATCATCATCAAACTTTTTATAACTTCTGTATGATATAACTTTAGTTTGTACTCGTTCAAGCTCCAATTTCGTAGTAATTGCAACAAGATTATGCCAATCACTGAGTCCACAATTCTTGTTAAATGTGACACCAAATCTCTTTGGGTTTGACACAATGCAAAGATCAATAGCAGTTGGAACAATACCCTTAAAACATGTAGGGCTCTTAATCAAACATGTCAAATTAAACAAATCTAAAATGTCCTTTAACTTTTGGTATTTGCAATCATGTTTTAAGATGTCAATATTAAAATCTCCAATAAGAATAATCGTGCTGGACTCTTTAAGCATTTTATCAATAATGGTGCTAAGTTTTTCACAAAAGTATTCAATATTTCCACTTGGCAACCGATATAATGACAGAATTAACCACTTTTCCTTTTTCACATGAATTTCAATACACATACTTTGAATGTTGCCATCATTAATATCAATATCAGACCGCCTATTCATTGGTATATCACTTCTGATCCATGTAATTATACCACCACTTCTTGCATTACTGTCTTGCCTAACAACTGAAAAACCCTTTACATGAAACTGAGAAACTGGAAAGCTATCATCAAGTTTGCTCTCACAAATGCTGAAGAAATCAATCAAGTTAGATCTGAAAACATCTGATAAACAGTGGAACTTATTACGAACACTGTTTATGTTTAAGCTCCCAATTACAAAATTCTTTGGACTTCTAGCCCTGTAGCATTTTAAGTCATACCACAGATCATTTTCCACCTGCATTGGTATTTCTTCAACATCAGCACAGTTTTCAAAAGTACATGTATCATCTTCAGATTGCATAATAGAATCATTGTCACATAAAATACCCGACTGATCAACACAATTTTGGAGTAAAACATCTTGGTGTTCAATGATGCGATCAATTATATCAGTAATTTTTGATTCATAGTCACAGACAGTGGTACTTGCAATTGCAGAGTCATAATTACTAATAGTAGAGTCATTAAAAGTTACATTAAAAACCGAACCAGTAACACCATTAACATTCTCATCACAATGAGCAAAATTAACACTCTTGATTAAAGTGGGATCGTCTACATGTGTGATAAAATTGTCAGTGTCAGTTATGAGCTTAAAAACACATGCTTGACGGAGCTGGAGAGTATCATCGGCCAGTATGTCATGGCCAGTGTCCTAGAATTTGTTGACTGTATTACAAAATTTCTGTTTGTGGCCATGTTTAAAGCAACCATAGCACAGCAAGGGTGAAGAATGTCTGCAGGTTCTCACATTGTGAGATTTTTCGCCACAGTTATAACAACGAGGTTGATGCTCACTCCTTGTCGGATAGGTGTGTCCACTACGTTGCTGCGGGTGGTGCTGTTGGTACTGCTGTGTGTGTGGCTGAGTAGAAACACTTTTTGCTAAATTTGGCAAGTTTTCGCGCAGTGTCATTAGGAGACGACCAAGCATATTTAGTCCCGTACCTTGTCGACCACGACCCCAGTACTCGTGAAATGTGTTTTCAACAAGGAGTAGGCCGGTGGAGGCCTTCAGGTCACTCAGGAAGGTGGGACATTGTTTTGCCTTTTCTTGTAGCAGCTCGTACATGATACTTTGCTTCATGTTCTTCCATCTTTCATCCGTTTTTATTACTTCAGCTTTTATTTGAGCAGCTCGTGCAGTTGGAGCATGTCTGATTGACTCAGCAGTCACATGCTGACCCATCTCTATAGCCTTTCTATAGTTGTACGCATGCTCGTTGGTTGCAAATGTAATGCCCCACATATTGATAGGAGAAGTGTAGAAGTTGCTGAAAGGGTTTTTATGGCCTCTGAACAGAATAGGCTGCTTGTCACGATTTGTACTGGACTTGCTATCAACACTGGCTACTGCAGGGGCAGGCTGAGGGATGGGAAGGTGTTCACTCCATGAAGATTGGGACGGAACTGCAGTGGGCTTGGATAGGCTATATCAACCACTAAGAAATACCTATGACTGAACAGCAGCAGTAAATGTCTAAGTGCTAAGTGATTTATAGAAAAAAATTGGAATAAAAATTTGGAATAAATTTAGATTTGATATAACTCAAGATAGGTCATCACACAAATCAATTGAATATTGTAGAAATTGCAAAGAAATGTCACACAAATTATTTTGTATCAATGTAAAATCAAGTAATCAGTTGTGATCAGCTGTGATCACAGTCTCTGTTTCACAAAAATGCAAACATCAAACAGTAAATTGTCAAATCAAGAAGTGTCTCTCAGTTGTGTCTGTATCAAACAACACAATAATCAATGATAAACAGAGTTCTTGGGTGTGAAGTATAATTCACAGATTGTCTCTCAGTTGTGTCTGTTGAAAACAACACAAACACAAATCATAAACAGAGTTCAGAGGTGTGAACTGTTATTCACAGATTGTCTTTCAACTTGAAGCTTATACTGTAGCTTGTAGAAAAGTCACTGATTTTGAAAAATCAATATTCACTGGTCCTGGGTTCAAAATTGACAACTTCTAAATAACTGGGTTACCTGCACATTGCCATTCATGTCGTGCACTACATATATGACCAGCAACAGCTCCAGTTATCAGCTTGAGATATCCATGTGTAGACTCCCAGCTCATTGGATGGCCATCCCTTGTCTTGTTGTCTAAAGTTGACCTCTTCAAACCAATGGTGACCTCTAGGCTCTCCAGGAACCCTGTCAACTGCGCCAATGTGACAGAGTGAACAACGAGTGGTATTTCGGTTCGAGGTTTTATTCTTGTGCCGTAGCACCAATAAACCCTATAACAAATGAAACAACATATTCTGTAGATGACTGAATATAATCACAACTCATACTAAATTCATCTCACAACTCATATCAAATTCATCTAACAACAATTAATAAATTTAGATGAATAAATAATAATTTATACCAATGACACCTACCCTGAGTTAGGGGTTATTTAGGAAAGGCCTAGCACTCAGTAGTCTACAGCTAAACTGCTTTCAGCTACCAGTGTCTGCAAATGGTTGATTCAGACTTTTAGAAATAAAATACAACATAATGAATGATATTAAATTAATTAAAACAGAACAGGTGCTCACCTTATAATAATGGTGATGATTGCTTCAATATCCAATTATGACAACAATCCAATATCAGGTAATGATTGTCTTAATCTCTCAATGGTCAGAGAAAGAATGATTTCCTATGCAGGAAAAGGTGTTGACACCATAAACAATGTACAACAAACAACAGACAACATCAAAGGGGTTTTCTAACAACCTTTATTACAGTTACCTGTTAACACAAGCTAGCAATACCATATACAGTGAAACCTGTTAATTAAAGAAACATAGAATTAATACAGTTAGACCCTGTTACATTGAGGGGGGGTGCTTGCTCAGTGGTTGCATGCTGGGGATGCCAATTGCTGGGTCCCGGGTTCGAAACCAGCTCTTGCAGGGTCAACCGGACTGTTGCTGGGCGGGTCTGCCAATCATCCGTCGCCTCATTGCCGTGTCCTACTCCTGTTGTAATTGGGCTACCAAGTGCACAAATACCTGACGTAAAGTGCCAATCATCCATCCATTTCTTAATTGTGAATTATTGAGGTTCGATGGTCAAATTTTCATTCCATTTTAGGCCTTTGAATGACTTTAGTGTGAATTTCATGCCCTGAGTGAAAGATGTTTCATAGTGCCTGGACAGGGCCCAACCAATTTTCGCTTTTTTTTCTTGAGACTTGAACTATATACTACTTTTTTTTACTTAAAAGGCCTCATGACAGGATACACCCCCAAGCCTATGTGGTAACACAAACATAAGAAAATGTTATTTGGGGGTAATTGAGAGGAAAGATGGGGTAATTGGAGGAAGGTAGGAGGTTATGTAGGGCAAGTAGGGGGAAGCGGGGGCAAGAGGAGGTAAGTGGGGGTAAGCGGGAGCTAGCGAGAGGCAAGTGGGGTAAGCGGGGGCTAGCGGGAGGCAAGTGGGGGGTAAGCGGGGGCTAGCGGGAGGCAAGTGGGGGGTAAGCGGGGGCTAGCGGGAGGCAAGTGGGGGCAAGACTGGGGTAAGCGGGGGCAAGTGGGGTGCAAGCGGGGGCTAGTGGGAGGCAAGTGGGGGAAAAGGGGGGAAGCAGTGGGAAAAAAGGGGTAAAGTGGGGGGTAGCTGATATTATGGGAATAAGAAAATGGAACGGGGGATGTATCCTGTCATGAGGCCTTCCATTGATGAGCCGTCAGTTCAATCCGTAAAGCCTTTCAGGGTGCTAAATTTTGACCACAGTGCTATAATCTAGCTACAATTTTTCAAATTTTAACTTCAGATAATTGATTTGTGCTTATTTTTTAAAATTGGGTCTTTTATGCAGATTCCAGCGGTGTTTAGATCATAAAGATTGGTTGAACAGAAGCTGAGATATGCTCTGTTTTCGATGACCAAGTCTGATTCTCTCCTTCTATATTATTGATTCGGTCGACCTTAATTACCAATTATATAGTTATATTAATAATAATTGCAATAATAAAGGGTGATGCACTGTGTTTATCTTCACAAAATTTTCAGGGAAGATGGAGTGGGGCTCAAAGACGAAAATTCTACAAAAAATTATTACATTGGACAATTATGAATTGTTGCATTCAGGGGTTTTATTTATCAGCCAATCAGATTGCTGCTTTCAAAATTCAAATGTCAATAAACGGGAATTCCCTTGTGATTCCCTAGCAACTGGACCTGTAGAACAAGTTTTATGATGTTGACTGCTTTGAATAATTATTTAGACCTTATTCATAAAGGTAACCAAGGAATTCTGTGGCTCCAAGTCTGGGAAACCCCCCCCCCCTCCCAGCCCAGCAAGCTATTGTGCCCAATTCTGAGATGAATCTCATAATTAGGCAATTGAAAATGTTTGAATTGTTTAAAAATGACAGTAACATAAAGAAGGGAAATTGCTCAGTCCATCTATGCAGAAATTGCGGGGGGGAGGCATAAAATTTACCAACCAGGCCACAGCGCCACCTATAACATGTAACAAGTACCAGGAGTTGCACGCTTAGATGGGGCTTTGTAGAACGCTACTTTTGGAAAAATTGTCACAATTCAAAATCTTTCCCTCTTAGGGTATGAATTTTTTTCGATAGACATATGAATCCAACTACAATGCATCTTTTGCTGCCATTTCCCGGCTTCTAACCAGTTTCCTAAAGATTTTACAATATTTCATAGAAAATTTCAAAAAAGGAGGTTTTATCTATTTTTTGAATTACAAAATGCATTGACTTAGCTGTTCTTCTGGTGAGTGATTGGTCTGTTGGACCTCTTTACTAATGTAGTTAAAAATTTTACCTCGGAATCTCCATGTAGATTTTGGCCACTAGGGGGGTCTTCAACATACCATATTTAAAAATCAGTAACTCGGTAACTATTAAAGCTAAAATTTCCAAATCTGACAGAGGCAACATGACACATTTGAAGTCTTTTTTGACAAATTTTCGTCAAAATCCCCGTTGCGGTTTTTAAGTTCTTGAGGAAATTGCGAAAAGCACGTTTTTCACTCTTTTCCTCATAGCGTCGCAGTCGATTATAGTACCGGCGTGGAAAAAGTGCAGCTATGCTTCGTTAGTAATGAACTTTTATGTTCAGGTACTTTTTAAATTCCAAAGAAAGTTAAAAATTTTTTTACCCCTCATTTTTGACTTTTTTGGGTGGCAAAATGCATAAGTAGGGGAATCGTTCAAGTTTCGCGAACCATATTTTTTTTCACCCAGTCGTTTTGTTCAGGGAGGTTTATGCAATATCAAAGGGTTTTCTTCAAAATTTTTCCAATAAATTTTTTTTTTCAAAACTTTTTTAAGTCATTGGCATGTATTGTTCTTTGAAAAATTTGTAAAATTTATGGCACAAAAAGATGAAGAAACAAAGTGACATAAGAGTGGTTAAAACCAGATGCTGATATATTTACTATTTTATGAGATAATGGCGTTTTCATACAAAATTTTTGCAAAAAGTGTTTTTTTATTTTTGGAACAAAAAGATAATCCCATACATTGCTGTGTTATGTTACCCCCCGCCCATTACCCTCACTGTTTACTCTTTGTAACCAGCAATCATCTCACCATCTTTTTTCAATCAAAGTAATTCCATGTAAACTTTTTTTTCTTGCCTCCTTTCTTTGCATCCGTGACATTTAGCTTGAATTGTAGAATTAATCTCTTTTGGCAGCCGCAACAATGTCACCTTCAAGGTATGTTAGTTTTGATAGGGGGGGGCGGCTAGCTCAGTGGTTGCATGCTGGGGATGCCAATCGCTGGGTCCCGGGTTCGAAACCAGCTCTTGCAGGGTCAACCGGACTATTGCTGGGCGGGTCTGTCAATCGTAAGTCACCTCATTGCTGTGTCCTACTTCTGTTCTAATCAGGCTACCAAGTGCACAAATACCGGACGTAAAGCGCCAATAATCCATCCATTTCTTAACTGAGAATTATTGAGGTTTGATGGTCAAATTTTCATTCCATTTTAGGCCTTTGAATAACATTTGTGTGAATTTCATGCCCTGAGTGAAAAATGTGTCACAGTGCCTGGACCGGGCTCAACCAAATTTTTTTTTTTTGTCAAGACTTGGAACTAGATAGCAATTTTTTTTTTACCAAAAAGACCTCATGACAGGATACACCACCAACCCTACCGGGTAAGACCAACATAAGAAAATGTAATTTGGGGGTAACTGAGTAGAAAGATGGGGTAATTGGGGGAATGTAGGAGGTTATGTGGGGCAAGTGGGGGGAAGCGGAGGCCAAGAGGGGGTAAGTGGGGGTAAGCAGGGGCTAGCGAGAGGCAAGTGGGGGTAAGTGGGGCAAGTGGGGGGTAAGCGGGGGCTAAGCGGGGGCTAGCAGACAGGGTTGCATGATTTAAATCACTTGATTTAAATCACTTGATTTAAATCATGATTTTAATCAGTGATTTTAATCAATGATTTTTATTGAAAATCACTATATGTTAGAAAACTGCAAATAGTTTGTGTATAAATGCTGCAATGGATCAGTTGACACCTTCACACTTGAATTGGTAATGAATCACAGCTACTGTTTAGATACCAGGGTGGTTTTCGGCTTACTTTAATCCAGTTAAAGATGCAATTCAATATCTCCTCTGTCATGCATCAAATTCCAACTCATTAAACAAGAAAACAACAATAAAAAACAATAGTAATTAAAAAATACTGATTCTGTGACCATCGTCAGTATGATATTCTGTGGAAAAGTTGGACTTTGAATAGGATCAAACCCTGTTAAGTCTCTTTTGGAAGCCAAGTAAAACTTTTGATATGTCAATGGTCATTCCTAGCAATAGTAGCTCCAAAAAGTTGACAAAATTCCACACTTGAATTGACGTAAAATTCATATTCTGAGGGATTTTTTTGCAGCTGAAAAAAGTAAAAAATGTGAGCGATCTACAACTTCGAATTTCAACTTGAATACATGACTTTTGGGCGGTGAAATAAATTTTCCCATTACAGAAGACCTAATTAAGAACAGTTTATCATTTATCATGACTTCAAGTTTCCTTGAAAACCATTATATTCCAAAAATACGATAGCTTGATTTAAATCTGATTTAAATTTTAAAAAATCGATTTAAATCAAATAAATCAGATTTTTTTTTTTTTTTTATTTAAATCGGATTTTTATGCAACCCTGCTAGCGGGAGGCAAGTGGGGGTTAGCGGGGGCTAGTGGGACAAGACTGGGATAAGCGGGGGCAAGTGGGGTGCAAGCGGGAGCAAGTGGGGGCTAGCGGGTGGCAAGTGGGGGGAAGCAGGGGGCAAAGAGGGGGTAAAGTGGGGGGTAGCTGATATTACGGGAATAAGAAAAGGGAGCGGGGGCTGTATCCTAGGGTGCATCATTTGCCCCTATATCTTCAAAACATCGTGCACTTTTGCATGATTGTTCCCTTGTATCATAAAAGAAGCCCTGTAAAAATTTTATGAAAAAATTCTAATGGCAAAGGGTGGCACAACAGCCTTGAAATTTCAGTATTAGGTCATATTTTAGCGATTTGCGGTTATAAATAATATTGTTAATTCTAAATGAAATGATTTTTGGATGGCACAGTTAGATTCCTTAGAAAGAGAGCTTTAATTTGAATACCAACATCAATGGTTTCCATTCAGTAGAAGTCAAAATTGAGTGAAGATATTTTCATTTTTATCGGGTAAAATGTGATAAATCAAAAAAAGGATGTCAATATGACTTTGGGAAGTCATAGAAGTCTACAAAGTGGAAACATGGTCTACTACATCATCTGATAAAACCTTGATTGCATTATGATATGGTCAGAAGAAAAAGAGATGCAGAACAGTGTCTCAACGAACTGTTGTATTTCTCATATTTACATGTAATTTATGAAAATGTGCACATACGAATTTGATGAATAACTATCTGGAAAATTTTTTCAATTTTCTACTTTCCTTAGCAAAGTGTTTCTTATGTTTTATTCTAACAATTACGTCACAGTTAGGCAGAAGATGAGCTTTTAAGTTGATTTTTCCAAACATTCTGTCATAATAGTCAGAAACTTTCAGCTTTCCAAAAAACTTAGGCATGAGAAATTTTCAGAAATATAGCTTTCTACCATTCAAATGAAAGACAATTTTCTTCTTAGAATAATGGTATATGAATTGAAATCATACAGACAACCATAAGTTAGATATTTCTAACCGCGACTTTTCAAAGCATAATTTTATGACAATTTTGGACACAACTTTGACACAAAAGTGCCACCCTAAAGCCACATCGGATCTAATTGAAATTTTGCGGAAATGTGTTTCTATGGGCAAAGGTACAATATGGCAAAAGTGCAAATGAATATTTTAATTTTTTCATTTTTAGGGGGCAGACGATGCACCCTAGTGTATCCTGTCATGAGGCCTCCCATTGATGAGCCGTCAGTTCAATCCGTAAAGCTTTTCAGGATGCTAAATTTTGACCTTAGTGCTATAATCTAGCTACAATTTTTCAAATTTTTTACTTCACATAATCGTTCCAGTTGGCATGCTGGATGAGACAAGCTGTATTTTACTAACTCTGTAGCATGTCACCTCTGTTTGGCAAGCCACCAATCCATGTTTTGAAAAAAGATGACATTGGTGAGGAAAAAAATGACACTGAATAATACATATAAACAGTTCTCTCTGTCTATAGCAATTACTCTTACAAAGGGATCGGATCACTCAGTCTGGGTCTTCAGTCACTCTTCACTCCGTACAATATGTATGCAAATGTGTAAATTTATGACCGGGGCCGACACACCCTCCCGGCAATATACCGGGAGATTCTCGGGTCACGTGACATTACGTCATCGGATCGTCACGTGACCAAATACAACATCCATCATTAAGAACTGATGAAGGGGTCTGGATAGACCTCGAAAGCTTTTCAGCCTATCTTTATGTTGTGAGTAATCGTTCAAAAATGTCTACAATGTAAATTTATGGTTTGGAATACAGTACCCTTTGCTGCAGCTTTAAATTACTAATGTGATACTTTTTGTTGAAATAAACAGAACAGAGGGATTTTAGTGATATATAAATTTATATGCAATACTTATTTGTGCATGAACTGAAACCATTTTAATACTGTATCAAAAAGGTGAAAAACATCCAAATCTTTTCGTAAAAACGGCATTTTGGTCATTCTTCACCAACTCTGTTTCCATGGCAACCAAATATAATATCTTTGAAAATGAAACTTTTATTAGTTTCAATCAATCATTTTCCACCAGGATAGGGTTATACCACTGGATACCACCATGGATATAATATCAGCAACCAGGGAAAAAAAGTAAAAAAAGTGACATTCGCACCAGCAGAAGAACTGACTAGGACCCACACATTCCAGTAAGACAGCGAGCCGAGAAACAGAAAGAGGATAAGAAAAAGAAGAAACAAAACATCACACATCAACCTCCTCTACTGTAACATAAACGGAATAAGAGGAAAAATGAAAAGCCTGAAGGACGTAATGACAATGGAAGAGACAGACATAGCAATGCTAACTGAAACAAAAGGCCCTCCACCAGCCCTCGAGGGATTCACATGGTACTCAAAAGAGAGGAAAAGCGTTAAAGGTGGAGGTACAGCCATTGCCATCAGAAATCACCTGGCAAAGTACACCGACCAACCGCAAGTGAATGAAGGAGAAGAAACGGAGACTGTTTGGATAAGACTGAAAGAGCCTAAAAAGAGGGAGCTGTACCTTGGGTGCTTCTACGGACTCCAATAAAAGGCGGAAAAGGACCTCGTAGTGGCCCAATTTGAACAACTCAAGACACAAGTGGCGATGCTCCAACACAAAGGAAAAGTGATCCTCGCAGGTGACTTCAATGCTAAAATAAGATACGAGGGGCAAGAAACATCAAGAAACGGCAAACTGATGGAACAATTCTTACAAGAGACAAAATTGAAACAAGTCAACAACAAGTCAACAACAGGGAAATGGACAAGAGTGAACAGACACAATCCCACAGAGAAGTCCATAATAGACTACATCCTAATCAGACATGGGAAGAAGACAGTATATACGACCTGGAGATTGACGAAACAGGCACGAAGAGCCTCCAGAACCCGAGATGCCAAAGCGACCACAACACTATTACGGCAAAACTAAGAACACCATACACGGCAAAAGAAAAGAAGTGCATAAAAAGATGGAAGATAAACAGTGACACAGACTGGAAGACCTACAACAGTAAACTGAAGGAAAACCTGGAAAGAAGAATCAACAGATATGAGGACCTTGAAAGGGCCATAACAAACGCACTGGAGATGAGTGTGGGCATCCGCACAATCACGATCGATGACAACCAAAAGCCAAGGGAGACACCTGGGATTAAGAACATAAGGCAAAAGAAAAAGGAAAAAAGAAGGGAAGTCAACGAAGCAAGACCAGAAGAATGGCATAAGGCACTCGAAGAATACTACAAGGCTCAGTGGGAACTGAGGAAAGCAATAGAAGAAGCCGAGAAAAACAGAGTGAAAAGAAACATAGAAGAAATCACCAGGAGCAAAGATAAGAACGCCATATGGAACCTAAGAAAAAGGCTAGTGGGAAAGAAAAGGGCAGAATTTGACACCATTGACGAAGACGGCAATGCCCTGAACGATCCAGAAGAAGCCAAGGAACACATTGCAAAATACTTCGAGGACCTCTACCAGGCAAGAGAAGTGAGTAATGAAGGCAGGGAGTGGAGCAACAGGATCCGTGAGGCCAACCAAGCAACAAAAAGAAGATTAGAAAAAGAAAGCAGTTTGGCACCCATAACCAGGAAAGAAATGGAAACTGCCAAGAAGAAACTGAAAAGAAAGAAGAGTTGCGGCCCGGACAACATCCCCAACGAAGCCCTAATCCATGCAAATAAAGAAAACAGCGAAGCCATCCGTACCCAATTCAACGAAATACTGCACGGAGAAAAGATACCACGAGCATGGAAAAAAGGGCGGATAATCACCATATACAAAGGAAAAGGTGATAAGGGCAAATGCTCAAGTCAAAGGGGAATTTCAATTAGCAGCAACGTGGGAAAACTCAGAGGTTCATAAATGAGAGAGCAAAAGAAACCCTCGAATCAGTGATATGCAAGGAGGTGGAAAAAAAGGATCCAACACGGCAGACCACATAATGGCCCTCAAGGAGACAATCAAGAAAGGTAGAGATGCATACATTGCCTTCCTGGATGTCACCAAAGCGTATGACAAGGCATGGGCTGAAGGAATCATGTACGTACTTGAAACGCGAGGAGTCAAGGACAAACTGTGGGAGAAGATAAAAGACCTCAACGA
Source organism: Platynereis dumerilii (assembly GCA_026936325.1). Classification (NCBI taxonomy): domain Eukaryota; kingdom Metazoa; phylum Annelida; class Polychaeta; order Phyllodocida; family Nereididae; genus Platynereis; species Platynereis dumerilii. Next base: position 6,332,944 of record JAPTHN010000021.1, read on the forward strand.
AGACCTCTCAGCGGTAGTCGAAACCAGGCACGGAAATACAAGAGAAATAAAAATGAAAGACAACATCAGGCAAGGAGGGGTCTTATCGGTCATCATGTATGCAGCTCTGATGGACGAGATTGCCAAGGAAGTAAAGAGGAGAAACCTGGGCATAAAAATCAATGGAGAAGAAAAGTTAGGATGCCTCCTGTGGATGGACGACGTAGCCTTCATAGCTGAGAAAAGAGAAGAACTCCAAGAGATGCTCGACATAGCAGACGAAGTAGGAATAAAATACAGAGTCAAATTCGGAGAAGAAAAGAGCAAAGTCCTGAAAGTGGGAAAGAAGCTGCCGAAAGTCGATTTCCACCTGGGACAGATGAAACTAGGATACTGCGAAAAATACAAGTATCTTGGTGTAATCTTCACAGAGAAGAATAACATGGATGAACACATAGCAGAGACAAAAAAGAAGGTGGAAGCAGCGTACAACACAGCCATGGCAGTTGCAGGGAGTGTTGACTTGAAAAATGTGGAACTGAAGGTGATATGGGAACTACTAGACACCTGCATAATACCCACCATAACGTATGGCTGGGAGGCTGTAATACCCAGAAAAAAGGACTCGGCCCAGCTGAAACAGATTGTTGACAACATAATAAAAAGGATCCTGATGACACCCAGGGGAACGCCCTGGGAACCGCTGTACATTAGGGTGATGCAGATTGCACACAAAAAAATAAACTTTTGAATTTTCAATGGAGCACCACCCAAATATGTTCCAATATATGAAAAAAAAATTCAGTAAAAATTTGAGCCAAATCGGACAAATTTTAGAGGGTGCTACCACAATTTGAAATATAACTTTGTATTGCAATGGGCGAAATCCCAGTTTTAAGGGTATTTTCCCAGGTAACAATTGCATCCACATGCATGCAAATTTACAGGCAAACTTTCTTAAAGAAAGATATGAAGCCACTGATTTTTATGGCAATAGCATTACAATTGAAAAGAAGGGAGGTAACCTTTACCACAATAACGAACAAATACCTTTGGGTGAAAAAAAGACAAACAGTTCAAAGATTCAGATATTCCACATATACCACCTCAGGGATATGTAGCTAGACACAATCACAGTTACAAGTCAATTCAACGGCTAGAATACACTTCAGCTAAAAATGGTGTGTTTATTGAACATGCAAGAAATGTGGGGGAGCATAGAATAGGCAATTACAGGGTTGATGGGTACGACAGAAGAAACAATATAGTGTATGAATTTAATAGATGTAGATGGCATGCTTGTCCAAAATGTTTTCCAGATAGAAATGCTAAGGATCCTCAAACTGGGCAGACAATGGGTGAAATTTACAATCAGACAATGAAGAGGGAGCAGTATCTTAGAAACAGGGTGGCAGAAGTCAGAGTAATTTGGGAATGCCAATATGATATGATGGTGAGGACAAATGGTGATATTGCAAGTTTGTTGATAAAGTTGATGTGCCTGACAGATTAGTGATAAGAGATGCATTCTTTGGGGGGAGGGTTAATGCTGTCAAGTTACACTACAAAGCCAAGGAAGATGAAAAGATTGCTTATTATGATTTTACATCCCTCTATCCATATGTCAACAAGTACAAATTGGTTACCCAACAATCATAACAAGAGACTTTGATTATTAAATGAAATGTTACTTGGTCTTGCCAAATTGAAGATATTGCCACCAAAAACTTTATATCATCCGTTTTACCTTACAGATCAAATGGAAAACTAAAATTTCCTCTATGTAGAACATGTGCTGATTTAGAATCTCAACAACCATTCCAATGTGAAAATGACAGCAGAGCAATAGTTGGTACATTATGTACACCAGAAATTTTGAAAGCAATAGAAAAAGGTTATGTAGTCCTTAAAATTTATGAAGTCTACAATTGGGAGAATAGAACATCAAAATTATTTTCAGAATATGTCAACACTTTTCTCAGAATAAAACAAGAGTCATTTGGCTTTCCCAAATGGGTAAAAGAAGAAGATGACAAAGATGAATACATTGGAAGTTACAAGAATGCAGAGGGGATTGATTTAGTAAAGGAGAACATTAGGCATAATCCAGGTTTGAGGGCTGTAGCACAATTGGCATTAAATAGTTTTTTGGGAAAGTTTGGGGGAAACACAAATTAGACCAAGAGTACTTATATAACAGATGCATCAAAATTTAGACTTTTGGCCAATGATTCAACAAAATAAATATGTCTAATACACAAAATTAATGAAACATGTTTATCAGTGGAATGCAAGGCACAGACAACATTTGAAGAAGACAATATGAACACTAATGAAGTGATTGCCTGTTTCACAACATGTTGGGCAAGATTAAGGCTCTATGATGTAATTGATTTCCTGGGAGAGAGGGTTCTGTATATGGATACAGATTCTGTCATATTTACATGTCAACAATATGACCCAATGCCACCATTGGGAGACTACTTGGGAGAACTAACCGATGAATTACCACATGGCCATTACATTACAGATGATTTCATGATTGTAGACATAAGTGGCAGAAAGTACATCATTTTTCCTGCAATTGTCATTGGTCGAGGGAATGTATGACACCAATGTCTCCTGAAAAGTGACATAGTGTTTTACATGGGTGACCATAGCATTCTAATCCATTGATCTTACAACTGGGACTAACTTTAACTGTTTCAAGTCAGAGTTTCTGTTTGTGTTTCATACATGTTCAGTTCACACCTTCTCCAAGTCCAAGACTGTGCATTTGAACAGACAGTTGGGATCAGGTGATCCGTGTAATGATTGTTTATACAGGAAACAAACAAACATAATTATGTGTAACATTTTTCTGATGGCAGTGGGTAAGCTCAGTCAATATGGCAATGGGTTACCAATCACTGGGTCTGGTTACTTGGACTTATAAATGTTGGCCACATATCTGGGTCATCCTCCTGTCCTGAGGGACCTTTCAGAATTTATGACTGGGGATGGGGGATTCAGAATTTATGACTCGGTTTCGTGCAGATTTTTAGTACCCCCTTAGGTTCACTGTAGCTTATTTGTCCCCCAAGTGCATGCATATTTTGTGACATATTTAGTACCCCGCAAAGCATGTTGTGTAAAATTAGTCCTCCTGAAACATGTTTGAAAAATTGGTACCATGTTGGGCGAAACTCCCATTTTCCCTCTATTCAAAATTTTATTTAGCCTACAAGGCGCATAGTTACTGGACAAAAAGCCCCAATCCATCTATCCATCTAAAATTTCCTCTTTGTTCCATATTCTCGGTTTTGGAACATCATCTCTTCTTCCTCTGCTTTCTCCCTCATTCTCTGGGGACTGCTCTGAATCTGTGACCGATGCTTTCAGTCGAGCATGATGTATATACCAAGTTGGTCTTTGCAGTATATGGATCAAAATTATGACATAATTTTTCCAGCAAACATCACTTGCTCGCACTTCAGCACAGCCTTCAGTGATTAAGTCTGACACGCCCACAAATCTGACCAATGAACAGACCTTCAAGCATGTTATGCAAATGAGGCCGATTTCGCTGTTTCGCACTTTCCCGTAAGGATTACGGGTGTCATTCTTATATCAGTAGATAGGCCTCTCTGAGACCTTTAAAATGATAGGTCATACGTCTCTGAGAAGTTATTAGTTGCTTCGCAAATCGCCAGTAAACTTTTGAATGGGAGAGAAATACTGCACGCTGATTGGCTATGACGCTCTGACGCAAAATCTTATGATAATGTGCAACGGTGGAGGGATTCGTCTAGGGTAGATTCTCTGGGTGCTTGCTCGAAGCAAACTGACAAAAGTGACACGCGATGGGCAGCTTGACCAATCACTGGCAGGATTTTCTGATGTCAGAAATTTAGCAAATTTTTTTTTGTATTTGATAATGTCTACAAATATGAAATCATCTGTAAAGAATTTATTTCATCAGGACCAAAATCGTATGCTTACAGGCAAGACGATGACATAGAAAAAACTAAATTCAAAGGAGTAACTATCAATAGAGTCAATTCACAATTTGTCAACTTCGACAGTATCAAAGAAATTATATTTGAGGGAAAGGAAATAAAAATACCAGCATATGACTTATTTGTTAGAGACAAGATCAGGGGAGCTACATATGTGACAAGCCACGTGAAAAGGGACCTTAGGGGTGAAATTATGAAAAATTAGTTAGAGGTGGTAAACATAAGTTATATTAGTGTGGTTTATAAAAATATAAAAGTTTTTGCTATATCTCAAATTTTTGGTATTCTACAGGGTGTTTAAATTATGCAAGTCAGTTTAACGGAAATCGTCCACAGCGAGAGTCAAAAACGGCCGACAGAGAAATCAACCATGAAAGACAAATGCAGGAAGATGGGTTAGGTGATCTTTGATCAAAGTTTCCACACAAGCTCATTTTTATTGAAACTTTTTTATTATTATAGTGGCAGGTACAAAGTAATATGATGACAAATACAAACATGATCGTAAGATACCCAGCCCGTGTAGGGCTTATCAACCACTATGTAACAATAGTTTCTTGCCAAGGGCAGAGAGAGGACTATTTACAAAGAGTAAAAAATTAACGCTAACAAAAAGCCAAAATCAACAATAGCAAATATTATGGATTGCCGATTACACATTGTATAGCTTAACACATCTAATTTCCCATGATTTCTCAATTTATTTACTTAATTTTAGGGAATGATTTTTAAACATATATATCAGTTTCTCTTCTAGTTCCATTTCTTTGAAATCGTTACAGTTAATACTATCGTACAATTGTTTTCTATTATTATTTTCATACGATGGACAGTTCAGTATAAAGTGCATTTCATCTTCAACTTGGCTATTTTCGCACATTTGGCATAACCTTTCTTCTACAGGCTGATTTCTAAATCTACCAGTTTCTATGTTTAGTGGTAGTATACCGAGACATATTTGAGCCATTAATGACCTTCTTTTTCTATTTTCAATATGAATATAACTTTCAGCCATAATTTCACTCTTAAATTCTCTATACGTTCTAAGTTTTGATTTTGTTGACAATAACTCACACCATATATTATTTCTATTATCAAATAGCTTTCTATTGATTACTTTCACATGACAAACAGATCTATCATAAAATACATTAGCATAACCACAACTATGATATATTTCTAAAATATCTTTAGACCATCCTATGCCCAATTTTAAATCCCAGTCAAATACCCTTTTTGTTAGCCTATCATTCTCCATTAATATAAGTCTATTCCACAGTTTAATCATATTAACATTTTGTCTAATTTTACAGTTACTCCAACCAATATCTCCCTCTAAGCCTAGAAGAGCTGCCATGTTATGTACCCCAATGAAATACCTTATTGCTCTATTTTGGATTTTATCCCCTTATGTATGACTATTATGCCGCCATACCCCACAGGCATAATCTAATATTGGAACTACATCAGCAAAATAAAGTTTTTCAAAGGTATCGAATCTCATGTTCTTAATTTGTTTAAATTTCGATATAACTCCACTCCGTGCTCTGCCAGCTGCACCTGCTAAGGTTTCAGAGAGTAACGTAATATTAACAAATTCGTTTAGTACAACTCCTAAATATTTATATTTACCAACAATTTCTAATGCTGAGTTGTTGAATTGGAAGTTATATTTAGTTTTTGGCGATCTTTTAGGCCTAAAATGCACAATTTTTGTTTTATCAGTGTTAACTTTCATTCTATAATTCTTACACCATTGTTCAACGTGTTTCAAAATATAATCTAAATCTTTTTCCTTATCAGCTAATAACACAATGTCATCTGCAAAAGCTAAAATGGATATTTTAAATCCATCAAGATTTATACCTTTATCTAAATAAGTAACATCTTTAATAAGTTCATCAATTAACATACAGAATAATGTGGGGGATAAAGGGTCACCCTGTTTGACACAAGTTTGAATTTTGAAAGGTTGAGTATAGTAATTATTAATTTTAATACAAGCTATATAATTTTCATAAAAGGATTTTATGCAGTTAAAATTTTTTCCTTGAATTCCGTTTTTAAAAGAATATAATAAAGAAGATTCCTATCTACCCAATCGAAAGCTTTTTGCATGTCGATGAATGCACAATATGTACTGAGGCCTTGCAGCTGTCTTTTTCTTATTATAGATGTTAAAACAAAAATGTGGTCTTCACACGATCTTCTTCTTCTGAAGCCATTTTGTTCGTCCTGTAGGAGATTGTTATGTTCACAGTGGTCATAGATGCGACTATTTATAAAAGCAGAGAACAGTTTACCAACGCAAGATATTAAACTTATACCCCTATAGTTAAGTGGGACTTTGGGGTCTTTTGTAGATGATTTAGGAATTGGTGAAATAATTGACATCTTCCAGTTTTTTGGTATCATACCTAAACTAAATAATTTATCCATAAGAAAATGCAGCTGGATAAAGACAGATTCAGATTTTAGCACTACATTTGGTATATTATCAATTCCTGAAGATTTGTTATTCTTAAGTTTCTTTATAATACTCTTAAACTCCCCGAGTCCAATATCCTTATTCAGTTCCAAATTGCAGTTTTGCATGTTTTCCTCCATGTGGGCTTTTTCTTCCATACATTTTTCATAAAAAAACACTGTTTGTTGTTTCACTAGGTCTATTTAGCAGTTCTGAGAAATCAGAACGCCACTTATTGAGAACATAATTAACATCATCAATGAGTTGTCCATTTTGGTCATAGACTGCTAGTGGTATTTTTGTACTATTTCTTGGACCAAGTTTTTTTTACCAATTTCCAGAATTCTTTAGGATTATTTGTACAAGTTTTCTCGATATTATTTACAATTTCTCTATTATATGTTCTCTCTGTATTTTTTAGTGATTGATCAAATATCTTTCTCTTTGATATAAAACAGCACACAATGCTTCTTTGACATGTCTCTGACCTTTAAATTTACAAAACCTTTTTTCAGCTTGACACATAGTTTTCCATAATTTGTGAAGTTCACTATTCCAAAATGGCTTACTAAATTTCTGTTGTTTCTTTTTGGTCATGTCTGTACATACAAATTTTAGGTGTTTGTCCTTTTCACTTTTCAATAATTTACAAAATTTACAATAAATGTCATCCAAATCTAACTGGCTTTTCACAAAAGGTAACTGTTGTACAATGATTCTATTTAATTCAACATTAAAATCTGGAGAGTTCATGAACTGTTTAGGAATTTCATTACAAAAATACTTTTTCTTCCCTTCTCTGAGATATATAAGTTAAATTGTTATATTTTGGATTTACTAGGACGTTCAACATACATAGTTTTGAGTCTTTTATGAAATTCAGAAGTTCTTAACCATGTCCCTTTTATGTACTATAGACATCATTTTGTACAGGAATCTCATCAATATCAGGTATTACATCACAAGCAATGTCTGTTCTTCCATTCAAGTCCCCACATAAAATCACAATGTCAATTTTTTGATTAATATACAATTGCTGGGTCAAATGATTGAAAAAATCAACACTATTTAGACCATACACGGAATTTACAGGCGGGAGGTAACAATTATAAACAATTATAGAATAGCTCGTAGATTTTTCAATGAACAATATACCTGAATACCATCTAAATGCTCATCAACAATAGAGACATCAAAATATTTAAAAACAGAATTTTTTACAAATGTTCCCACACCTCCAAACGTTTTTGGAGCTCGTTTACGAGTTATTTTTCTGTTATGCGGAAAAAAAGTATAATTATCAAAAGCTAAAGTTTGTTCTTGGCACAAAGGTGTTTAACAAATGCATATGATGTCAACATTCAGTTTCTTAAGTATATTTTCACGAATTGATGCATTGTTTTGTGTCCGTCCTCGTACATTCCAGTAGACCAGTTCAAGGTGTTCGTAGGGCTGGGTTACTTCTCAGTTTCTTGAATTTTGGTGGGTGTTGGGATATCGAGGGGAGGATGAGAAAATGGAGGGATCAAATTGCTGCGGTTGGGAATTTGGGGCAGGCCAGCAGGGTCCGTATTGGTTTGGGTCAGGGAATCGAGGTGGGGGCGGTGGGTAGCGACTTGGTAGACCAGTGTTGGGGAACGGTGGTCTTGGGACGTTGCTTCTGTCGTTAGTGAGGGCGGGGTCATTAAAGTTGTTCAGCATCGACGGGCTTTGTGAATAGTAGGCTGGTACCAAACGTCCATTTCCAGCTATCCTGTATTGGCTTCCGTGTGGCAGTTGTTGCAGTAGAATACTTAGGTTGGACTCCATTAATCGTTCAGCATGTGTTTTCGAGCTCCGTTTGTACACGCGACTGTAGAGATGGTCTTCCTTCAGCTTCTGATTGTTGCGTAGAACTTTGATTTTCTCGGGTAAGGATCGGAGTTCAATTTTGAGTAGTCCAGGCTTGTTGTTGTTGCTGGTTAGTCTCTTTGCTCTCATCACCATGACATCACGGGTATTCGTACCTTGGTATATCAAATCTTCTGCAAGACTGACAATATCTTTTCCAGGGCTATCAGGGACATTATGTGCAATAATAGTTTGCTCATAGTCAAAGTGATATTTCTCTTCTAGTTTTTCCAACCTAGCTTCGATTTTTTCGCATCTTGTACTCAATTGGCCAATGTCAATGTTGACTTGGTTACGTAGCTGTTCGATCTCATTGTCAAAGTCAAGTTTAATTTTTCTTACTGCGTCTTCATTCTCCTGTCCGTTAACTGTTTCTGTCATTGCTTGAATTCGTTTTTCAGTCTCATATTTGTATGTACTAAACTAGAAAATGCCCATTAGTGGAAAAAGTTTGACAATGCATTATTGTGAAGTGACGCTGCATGGCTACGTGGTCATGTGAAAATAAGGGAATATTTTAGGAACACATGGTGTTTAGAGTGATGTGCAGGCGTTTAGAATGTGGCTAATTGTTGACATGTTTGTGTAGATGGCAAGCAGATATTAGCTGGAGGCCTTTGTGAGACCTTACAACCAGCAATGTAGCAGGAGGAATTCGTCGTGGTAGGTGCCATGTACTAAAGAGAGCAGCAGAAGATTTGTTACAGGCAGGTTATCAGGCGAGCGGACCAATGATAACATAGGGAGAGCCTGCCTGTTGTGTAAGTGTCGGGCTGGCTCCAGGCAAAAACAGATGAATATTAGTACTGCCATCTGTGGGAAAATGGTTATGAGAAGTGGCTCCATCTGGAGAGGAGTAAAATATGAGAATATGCTTTTTCATGCACTCCTGGTGGAGATTGGTGGTGGAGTTGGCAAACTGAAATAAGAGAGGAGTTAGATAGTTGTGGGGTCCTATCTGAAATATGAGTGCAAAAAAGTAGGATAGATGGATAGCTTGGGTGAGTGTCATGCCTGTGACAGGCGTTTATAGCTGGCAACTGGGGTGGTCAAGTGACCTGAGGTTTAACTCAAATGTTAGTGGGATGACACGAAGAGTGCTGATACCATTCATTTTCCTCAAGTATTCTATTTGCACCTTCTGTGTAGCTGACGTTTCTGGGGGTTGAGAACTCAAGTCAATTTGGGCAGTATTGAGTTTGCCAGGTGAGAAGGGTGGGTTAACAGTTGCACCAAGATCATGGTGAGTGATAATGGGGGCATTGGCATCATCTTCATGCTCCGACATAATTTTGGGTCATAAATTGACAGCTGTTTGTTACAGTACACTTTTTCGGCTTCTATGTTGTGTTACAACATTCTGGGTATGGCTTTTACTTGTTGTTACATCAATTATATCAAGAAATTTAAGTATTTTCGTGATTTTTTACCAGACTCATTGTAAACAGTCCTGCCCTCCCCCTGTTCAGTTCAGTTCAGTTGTGTGCCTGCCCGGGTCTGCCGGGTCGCTCGACCCCATCAGGGGAGCTGCACTCGATTTGGTCCATTATTGCCTCCAGTTTCCTGGCTGTGATCTTCAGTTTGGCTGGGTCCTCATCAAATAAGTCCTGTGTCGTTACTTTCCCAGTTGTTTCCCTGTCTATCTCAGTGCAACTTTCTAGGATGTGTTCCTGGGTTTCATCTTCTCTTTTACACATCCTGCATTTTGTGTCCTGGTACATTTTTTTATAGTTGCACTTTGTCTTCAGCATTCTCACTCTTGCTTTGAAGATTAGACTGACTTCCACTCTAGTGCACTTGTTCAGATATTCTGCTCTTCTTCCTGGTACGATCGTCTTTTTGTTCTCTAGGTAGAACTTAGTTTTTGTTTTATCCGAGCCTCCCATGACCATTTCCATCAGCTTCTCATTCAATTTCGTTTTTACTATATTTTCAGTTCTTGTTTTTCCTTCGTTAGGTAGGGACGTCCTTCCAGCGATTTCCTCCCTGGTTTTTCTGCTGATGTTCCACCATCCAGTTGGGTCTTCATCCTCCTTGATCATCCTTAGGATCGTATTTCGACTTTTTTCCATTTTTTCTGCATACATGACTCTGTTTCTTGTGAAAGTTAGTCCAACTTCTTGTACTCCTGTTTCCATGTACAGTAGGGTGATGCAAAAAAGTGAAGTTTTGAAATGTTAATGGGGCACCCCCTGAAGTTGTTCCAATATATGAAAAAAAAATTCAGTAAAAATTTGAGCTCAATCGGACAAAAATTAGAGGGTGCTACCGCATCATGAAAATTAACATTAGTATTCAATACAAAAATATCCAATTATTTGGCATGTAACGAGTTCAACTATACCTGGTGCACCAAACCAATGCGGCATGGTCAAAGGTAAAATAGTCAAAATATACCGAATTCGCGGTACTTAATAATATAATGAGTTTCAATGTCACAGAAATTAAAGTTGCTGCAATAGATAGAGCAGGAAAAGAGCTTTAATTTGAATACCAACACTGCTATTCTCTGACCATCTGACCCCGTTGAATTAGCTTATTTGTCATTAACATTTATTTGCGAAAATTCCCAATATTCAAAGCACTGTTGTGATACTGTAGAACATAGCAACATTAGGGTGTTTCAGGTGCCCCCAATATTTTCCGATCCAGCTTGACCTTGGTCTGGTATTGCAATTTAAATAGTAAAAGTCACATGTAAAATTTCGGCCCATTTTATAAATACCTACCTTTACCAGAATTCACTTGAGGTTTATAATGTAATTCCCCATTGACGAACATGCAAATTCTCAAGATATTTCAAAAACCAATGAAGAAATCAATTTTTTTTTCAATCCACAGTTCCTGAGTAAGTATAGGGAGGGAAATTCAAATCTGGCGTTATTTTTCGTATAACCCCATTTGCCAAGCTGCCAGAGGCTGTCAAATTTGTGAAAATATGCATAAAATAGCAGAATTTTAGGAAATTCAACACTTCCTAGCTTATTAGGAAGACCTGCTATAAGATAGCTGATGCCAGATTTGAATTGCCCTCCCAAAACTTACTCAGAAACTATGGATTGAGGAAAGAATATTTATTCCTTCATTGATTTTTGCAATATCTTCAGGATTTGCAAGTTCGCCAATGGGGAATTACATTATAAACTTCAAGTGAATTCTGGTAAAGGTAGATATTTATAGAATGGGCCAAAATTTCATATGTGACTTTTACTATATAAACTGCAATACAAGACCAAGGTCAAGCAGAATCGGAAAATATTGGGGGCACCTGAAACACCCTAAGCAACATAGTAATGTTGGTATTCAAATTAAATCTCTTTTCCTGCTTAATAAGATGGTGCAGCTAAAATTTTTGTACCTATATTCCTGGTTATGTTATTCAATACCACGTCTAACCTTAATTCTGTAAAAACCGAGCATAAATTATTGCTTTAGGAGTGCCCTGTAGCCTAAAATGACCGGATATTGGCAAAATATGAATGGATTTGTGATGAGAATAGTGGAAAGCTTAAATAAGAAAAAAATTACCAACACTCAAGTGTTGGGATAACTTCCTTCACCCATCATAGTCCAGGCTCTGGCCTATAACCAGGCTCTGGCCTATATGCTGACATCAAGAATCTGAAAACAGAAAAGCGAAAAGCAGAAAGAAAGTGGAGGCGCAACAGAGTTCAGACAGATTGGGACATTTTCAAGGAGAAACGAAACTTGTTAAATGAACATCTGAATCAACTGAGAACCGATGATCTCAGGACTAAGATAGAAAACACTAAAGGAAACTCAAAAGCTATGTTCAAGATTCTCAACTCAAGCCTCAACAGGAAACAAGAATCACCTCTGCCACACCATGTGCATGATGTAGACCTAGCAAATGACTTCAACAAATTCTTTGATGAAAAGATACAGAAAATAAGATCAAAATTAGATGCCACTACTAGAGATTGTGATATAGAGACTAATATCTACACTGGTCGTAAATTAAGGCATTCTAAAACACTCACACCGACAGAGGTTAAAAAGCTCATCAGCAAGATGCCTTTGAAGCACTGTGATCTTGACCCAATCCCGACTTGGTTACTGATGAAATGCATTGATGAGTTCCTTCCACTCATAACCAAAATAGTCAACACTTCACTGACTCTAGGAGAAATGCCTGCCAACTTGAAGCATGCATTGGTTAAACCACTCTTGAAGAAAAGCGGCCTTGATCTCATTAAAAAGAACTACAGGCCTGTATCTAACCTGTCTTTTTTGAGTAAGGTCATAGAGAGTGCTGTCATCAAACAGTATACAGATCACATCGCAAAAAGTCATCTTGACGATGAAAAACAATCAGCCTACAAGCAACATTTCAGTACAGAAACACTTCTGACAAAAATCCACAATGACGTTATGCTGAATATGAGCCAAGGTGAAGTTACAATGTTAGTGTTATAATACCTGTCTGCAGCATTTGACACAATTGATCATGACGTTCTTCTAGAAAGGCTGAGAGACATTTATGGTGTTGATGACTCGGTTTTGAACTGGTTCAAATCCTACATCTCAAGCAGATCGCAGTCAGTACTCATCAACAATACTGAATCTGGCAAGTTACCTCTACGATATGGCGTTCCTCAAGGATCAAAACTGGGCCCAATCTTATTCAATTCATACATTGCACCAGTAAGCAAAGTAGCTGAACAAAACCAGGTTGAAGATCAAAAGTATGCTGATGATGAACAACTTATTCTGTCCTTCAAACCAACATTTCTTGGACAAGAACATGCCAGAAAGAAAATGGAAAAATGCATCACAGAAATAAGAGATTTTCTACACAGAAACAAGCTCTGCAACAATGGTGAAAAGACAGAAGTTCTCCTAATTGGTTCAGCAAATCAACTCAAAAAGCTCCACGTGTCAGCGCTAACTATTGAAAATGTTGAAATCAAAGTGACCAACCATGTCAGAAATTTAGGTGTGCTCTTCGATAAGCACATGACCATGGAAAAACAAGTGAACAAAATGTGTCAAAATGCTTACTACAACTTACGGAATATCTCCAAAATTCGTAAATCGTTAAGCAAAGGATCAATTAAAACAGCTGTTAATGCACTAGTCACCCCTCACTTTGACTATGGAAATGGACTTCTAAATGGTTGTTCCAAGCATGTGATAAAGAAACTCCAAGTGGCTCAAAACTCAGCAGTGCGATTGATTGAAGGACTCAAACGACAAGTTCAAGTGAGTGTATACAGGAAAGAGTTACACTGGCTGCCTATTCCTGCTAGGATTCAATTTAAACTGATGACAACCACATGGAAGTCTCTGAACAATAGGGCACCAAAATACATTAAAACTCTCTGTAAACTGAAACCAGAAAATGACCATAATTTGCGTAGCAACAATAAACTGCTGTTAGAAGTGCCTGCAATGCGGAATCAAAACAAGTTTGAAGATCGAGCCTTCTCTCACTCAGCACCAAAGCTTTGGAATAGCCTACCAGAGAACGTGAGAGTATCCACAACCCTGGAGAACTTCAAAAAAAGACTGAAAACATATCTATTTGAGAAGTTTTACAACTAACACAATCATATCCCACCAAGCGCTAATGAGCAGTTTACTGGAATTAGCGCTATACAAGTAACTAATTTTATTTATTATTATAACCCCGCATACATTTTGAGTCCCATAGAGTTTGATGGTTGAACCTTGTAGCTGAGTCTCCTGGCTTTCAGAATTTCACAGGTGGACGTTCCGATTTTACTGCGAACAGCCGCTAGGGGGCGTTTTTCAAAATGGCCGCCATTTTCACTCTCGCCATCCTATCTTCCCTAATTTTCAAGATATAATTTCATGCAACACCACTTTTTTGGGGTTTTCTGACATGCAGAATCCATTTCTGGCCTTACCTTTTTGGTACGGTGAGTATATCCTATGACATTGCAATGCTTCATGCACATTGATGAAGACCGATGGCCAAATTCACTAAAATTGTCATAAATCAGGCTGTTAATACCTGGTATTCTCCTCATAGTCATATTTAACCCACTCAGCTACTGGATTGATTACTTGTATGGCTTGTTAAGGTCTGAGAACATTTATTTTGGGGTAGAACCTGGTTTATCTTGGATTATTGTTGCACGAAAATGAATAAAACTAGTAAAAAGCAAAATGGCCACTTAAAAACCACAAATTTCTTTATTTTGACAACAAATTCTGGGTAGAACTAACTCCCCATTAATGTTTTCTGCTTCTTACATGATTTCAGAGTGTTCCGTCCAAATAGAATAATGACCATGGTGGGAAATTTGGATTTAAGTGTCACACTAAACGCCTTTTTTTTTAAATGTCTGTCAAAATGTTCCGTATTACTCTAAGATGTGACAATAATCTACCTTATAGTCCTCTCCTTCTTGAATACAGTCACTCACAACTACCCAATTGATTTCGTGTGTAGCTTATTAAGGTTTGGGAACATTTATTTTGAGTAGAACCAGGTTTATCTGGGGTTATGATGGGCAGAAAATGACTGAAAAGCCTAAATGATCTCTTAAAAACCACAAATTTGGCTATTTTGACAACAAAGTCGGGGTAGAACCAACTCTCAATTAATGTATTCTCATATTTTTACATGATTTTAGAGAGTTCTGTTGAAATAGATTAATCAGCATGGAGGAAAATTTGGACTGAAGTGTCAAAAGTAGTGTTAAAAGTCTGTCAAAATGTTTGAAGTTTGATATTAATTGAACTTATACTCTACTCATCAAGCTCATTTTAGCATGTGGGCACTTATAACTAACTAATTGATTTTTTTTTTGTGCAGCTTTAATGATATCAACTGATTGTGAACATATATTTTGGGTTAGAACTTGGTGAATCTGGGATTATAATGGGCAGAAACTACTGGAAAGCCAATATGATCACCTAATATCCAGAAATTTGAGTATTTCATTTTATTTTGTTGCAATGTCCTGGTGAAAATGGCTATTGATTAAAATTTAACACACTTCTTAGATTATTTCAGAGTGTCATTCACAAAATGAGTTATCCCCATAATGGAAAATAGAACTTCAAATGTCAAAATATACGCCTACTAATAACGTTAAAAGGTTGCCAAAACAATGCAAGTCATTCTTAAGGATTTTACCATTTGGCTAATAGAAGGGGCATGTATTTTGTGATTAAAATCTCAAAATGTATTCCTAAAATGAGAAGCGCATGCTTCTTGTCATCAAGAAGATCACAGAAGACACAAGTCGTATCCATGACTTTTGGCAAAGGGCTAGGTTGAGTTACCGGTAAAGAAGAGGCTCTGTTCCGTGGATGTTAGTATCCAGCTGGTCAAATACACTCAGGGCTGGTCAAATACACTCAGGGAAACAGACTCAGGCAAGACTGTAAAGAATAACGTATTTTCATAATCCATGGGAAAATTTGAAATCAACACATTTTGATTGGATGGCCTGTAATCAGTCACTTTTGAGACATTCCCACGGGAGGAGTTATCTCTGAACAAAAGAACCTGCTTAGGGGAGACAATTGGGCAGTCACAGAGACTCAAAAACCAGCCTCTTCTGTTTTCAAATTACTATACTCAGCAACTTAACTTACATCTGTTTGGTCCAGGACATAGCCATAATCTCAACAAATGAGATAAGGTCTTTTTTATAAGGTGGTCCAATAATGTTCAGCAAATTATTAAAAGTTCTCTGAGAAAATGAACAGGCATCATACATGTATGTGAAGTGAGCAAGAAGAAGTGCAGGACTCGAAAATTGTCTAAATAAAAACTGCATTTTGCCCCATAAAGTTAATATTAATGTTTCTTGACAGGCAAATTATGTCTGAAATGCAAACTGACTAATTACCATAAAAACAATTTCGATCGCTTCAATGTTGACAATCTACTATTTACATTTGTAAATTGTAATGTTAATCATCAGGTTATCTGGCCTAATTTCAATTTTACAAGGAGACAAATAGAAAACAAGACTCTCCATGCAAACACGAAATACTTGATATGATCATCACTCTTCCTAATACAATTCAGCCGAATGCTTACCAATAACCGAACAAAGAATGCAGTGTGGCACCCTCTGCAAAGAGGATACTGCTAACAACTGCTGCAATCCCTTAATTCGAATGGCAATTTGGGCCGGAATAGTGGAACATCTAATATCTTTGGATTTTGCACTGGAAAACTTATATGAAACATGTTGTTTGAGAGTCAAGGAGTATGAAACACACGCAATATGGATGTTTAAAACCCGGAATCTTAAGGGAGACTCAAGTGATTTTTAAATTTCTAAATTTTCCCACAAGTCTCTTGAATTGAAAGACCCAGCATTATTATAATATAAAAAATGTACTCTGTAGAGCACTGATGATTTTTTTCCTTGTGATTGACAGCCTTATTGGGAGTCACTTCCAATGTAAAATCAGCTGATTTTGCTCTTCTATCAACTGAATGTTGAGTTCTCTGGGCTTTAGCTGGCCATTCGCCAGTTAGCAAAATGCTAATTGAATCTCTATCTGGCCAAAAAAAATTCTAAAAATACTATTGTTTTCCCCAGTTTTAGCCAAATTGGCTAAGATTTTTGACAACTTTAGCTGATCTGGCTAAAACATTATTTTGGTCAGCCAAAGCCTAGGTTCTCAGTTGGTCATTTTTCTTTCGAAGTCATTTTCTGCCAATTATTACCCCAGATGCACCTGGTTATACGTCCAAAATAATTAATCTCAGACCTTGATAAGCCATACAAGATATCAATTTGGTCGTTTTTAGTACTGCATTCAAGAATGAGAGGACTATAAGGTCAATTTATTTCACACTTTGGGTAATTTGGAACATTTTGACTTTTAACATAACTTTTGACACTTCAATCCAAATTTTTACTCCATGGTGATTAATCTATTTCGACAGAACGCGCTAAAGTCATGTAAAAATACGAGAATAAATTAATTGAGAGTTGGTTCTATTCCTACTTTGTTGTCAAAATTACCAAATTTGTGGTTTTTAAGAGATCATTTGGGCCTTTCAGTCATTTTCTGCCCATCATAACCCCAGATAAACCTGGTTCTACTCAAAATAAATGTTCCCAAACTTAAATAAGCTACACAGGAAATCAAGTGGGTAGTTGTGAGTGACTGTATTCAAGAAGAAGAGGACTATAAGGTAGATTAATGTCACATCTTAGAGTAATTCGGAACATTTTGACAGACATTTAAGCGTTTAGTGTGACACTTAAATCCAAATTTCCCACCATGGTCATTATTCTATTTGGACGGAACACTCTGAAATCATGTAAGAAGCAGAGAAAACATTAATTGGGAGTTAGTTCTACCCAGATTTTGTTGTCAAAATAAAGAAATTTGTGGTTTTTAAGTGGCATTTTTGCTTTTTACTAGTTTTTAGCCATTTTCGCGCAACCATAATCCAAGATACACCAGCTTCTACCCCAAAATAAATGTTCTCAGACCTTAACAAGCCATACAAGTAATCAATCCAGTAGCTGGGTTGGGTTAAATATGACTATAAAGAGAATACCAGGTATTAACAGCCTGATTTATGACAATTTTAGTGAATTTGGCCATCGGTCTTCATCAATGTGCATGAAGCATTGCAATATCATAGGATATACTCACTGTACCAAAAAAGTAAGGCCAGAAATGGATTCTGCATGTCAGAAAACCCCAAAAAAGTGGTGTTGCATGAAATTATATCTTGAAAACTAGGGAAGATAGGATGGT
Organism: Platynereis dumerilii; assembly: GCA_026936325.1. Lineage (NCBI taxonomy): Eukaryota > Metazoa > Annelida > Polychaeta > Phyllodocida > Nereididae > Platynereis > Platynereis dumerilii. Next base: position 6,351,010 of record JAPTHN010000021.1, read on the forward strand.
GAGAGTGAAAATGGCGGCCATTTTGAAAAACGCACCCTAGCGGCTGTTCGCAGTAAAATCGGAACGTCCACCTGTGAGTAGAGTAGATTAGAGTAGAGTAGAGTAGAGTAGAGTAGAGTAGAGTAGCATTTATTCGACCGGAAAGTATTGTACAATAAATTGGAACATTATTTGAAATACAAGGCCAGGAGACACCCATATTGTCCAAATGTGGACGCTGGCATGAGTGCCACCTTGAAAAGACAGTATAATTTGTGATTATTTGATTTAAGTATTACACGTATAGCAGTTTGGTAAATTGCATTCTAATTTATATTGACCAAGGAAACTGATTTTTACGTAATTTTTGAAGGCTTTTTCACAATGGGTGGTTGCTTTACTTAAAATGCTAATATCGGTTTTATTTAATAAATGGCAAAGTTTGTATCTCACACAATTTTCGGCAAACTTGTGTTTGATTCTATGAGTTAAGAATTTGTTATTTCGCATATTTATGGAGTGAGTATCTCTCTGCTTTTTAACTGAAAAGGAGTTCATGAAGTAATCGGGGAGGATGTTGTTTTGATATCTATAATAAAATTGAAGTAGTTTTTGGTTGTAAATTTCATTTAGAGATAGTAGATTTAGCTTTTTGAATAGCGGTTCTGTATGCGCATTGGAATTCTACTGTGAATGTTTTGTAGTTTTCAATTAGGTATCGGGGTGGTCTATAAACATTTCCGATTGTTACTTTTTTCCCATTCACATTTATTTGAATAAATTGTCCTTCCCATATTTTAGATGGACTTGATTTTATTTTTAGCTCTTTGTATTTAAGTTCCTGTTTTATATATATAGCAAGACCTCCATGCTTCGAACTATAAAGGGGCTGTGACAACAAAATATGGCCATCCAAATGCAACATTGACACATCACTGTCACTACTCATCCAAGTTTCTTGCAAATAGATTATGTCGAAAAACGTTTTTGACCTGTTCAGTAAATTAATATAGATTTGTAGTTGATCAAATTTTGCATTTAAGCTTTTTATGTTGAGACACTTACATTTAAGTATATTATTTTTGTTTTTTAAAATATCGGTCAACTCGTCATTGTTATGATATGGGGAATGCTCTAAAAGTTGTAGGTCACTAGAATCATTGACATTATTTGTTATATTAAGTAAAGAATTTTTTTCTGTACCTCCCAAATTATTTAGTACTGAATCAGTTTCCATGGTGTTGTAATGATAAGGTTTTCAAAAAATTCAATTGATCTGTGTGCTTTCGGATAGATTCTTCTAATTCCTCCACTCTGATGTCTTTTTTCTTCTCATCCTTTGGTATGTTTCGATCTTCAGATGGATGCATTGTTGTTGATGAATTTATTTCCGGGATGCTTGCAGCTACAGTTTCGGTACTTGAAGCTTCAGGGGTTGAGAACAGGGGGTCTGTAGCTTGAATTTCTCTTGGAATATCATTTTCCGTTTCTTTGATTAACACTTTCCAGTCTTGCGTCCAAGTGCTGTGAATTTTCCCTTTCCTTTTGCATTCTCTTGCCAGGTATGCCAAACTCATTTTGTCTCTCGGGAGATCCTCACAAATGAAAAGACCTGCATTTTTTAGGCATTGTATTCTTTGTCTATATATTTCTCTCCTTGTCCAGATGTTATTGAAGGAGATCAAAGTTGGCCTTGGAGTATGTTTTGTTTGTGAACTTGTGACGTCTGTAGAATCCTTGATGTTTTTGCCAATTCGACGGCAGTCTATTTGTGTTGATGTTTTAAATTTTTCTTGAAGAATCTGATGGACTTTGGTGCACAGGTTCTCATTTTCCTCTTCAGGCAATCCTTGTAAAATGAGATTGTGGTACTTTTGCTTCATTTCTATTTGTTTTATTTCTTCCAAGCTGGGCAATGGAGTTGTTTTTTGCGGATTCTCTTCTACTTTGTTTTGCAGTGCGGCTTTTGTTTCTATACTCTTCAGGTTGTTTTGTAGCTCGGTAATTTTCTTGTCTTGCTCAATACTTTTTTGTTCAAGTGTTGAAATTCTCTCTTTGTATGGTGTTAGAATTAATTCCAGAATTTTAGTAAAAGCAGGATCAGTAAGGATTTTCACTGCCTCGTTCCCAGTAGTGTCCATTTCTCAAATCTAATTGTCCTCACCTTGGCAACCTTAGCAAACACAGTATTCTGACCTTAGCAACCACGAATTCGATGCTATATTTCTGTCTTCAGGCTTTTGTTGACTTTAGACACACAAAAATAATAATTCTGGGTCGTTTTTCTTCTTGAAGGTGTCAAATCTTTCTTCTTTGTGTATTCATAGAACAGTATGCCAATTTTGTTTCTCCTATTCTGTGTTTTCCACTATTTTTCTGTAATTTAGTGCTGTGTAAAGTGGATGTGTTGAAATGTATGTCAGTGCTCAAAACGAGGCACAATAGAAAATGAAATGTGAAATTCTGAAAGCCAGGAGACTCAGCTACAAGGTTCAGCCATCAAACTCTATGGGACTCAAAATATATGCGGGGTTATAGGCCAGAGCCAGGACTCTGTAGCCAAGAATGCCATAGAAGTCAAGGGCAGCCAAAACACTAACTCTGTCTTTTTTGACAAAGTTACACATGTATGGTGCCCGCTTCCTGGATTTTCTTTGGTATCCCCTCCTTCTTTGACAGGTTCTACTATTCTTTGACGATTCGTCTAGGAAGATGAACATTTCAGATGAAAACTGAGACACAAATGGAACTGGTGCAAGCAGTTTGTACGAAAAACCCATTCTTTGGAGATAATTATTTATCGTTCTAATAGATATAGTTCTCCTGGTAAGGCCATAAAACCATTCCTGGATTTCATCTGAATAAAGCTGAGGGTTCACTGACACCATATCTCTCAATATTGCTTGTTCTGCTGCTGCTGCTGCAAAAAAAAAAAAAGAGTCCAGATGTCATACATAGGTATATATATTTCTTGATTGGTCCAGCCTGAAATGAAAGTAGAGAAATACAATTTTGTTTTCTATTCAATATAATCGCTGCAAAAGTGCTCATAAGAGATCTGCCATTGAACAGTCACACAATAGATACACGCATATTGGCAAATGCATGTGTTTGGCAATAGAGAAAAACTAAATGTTCCGCATGCTTTGATAAGATGAAGAAGATTCTTACAGGTCAACATAAAATGAAAAATTATGTGCACCCTAATTATCAGGTGTCTATGCATGTGCACATGCCATAACTTTTCTTTACAGTGGAAATGGCGCCATGATGTACATACCACAAAACATCCTTTGTTTCCCATATCTTGGCTTCTTGGAGACATGCTGTGTTTCCTTGTATGCTTTGATGATTTTGTACACCCAGGACAGACTTACAAATAGCATGCTTGCTATTTTCTTTGGCCTTTCATCAGCTAGGAAGTGGTGAAATATCACTCTGCACCTGAGATCTTCATCATATGCTTTCGGCATTTTGCTTGTAACCCAGATAGAAATGGCCTGATTTTCAAGCAAATTCTCTGTTCAATGCCATTGGTTGTGAGCTATGATGCCATAGCTAGTTGAACAACGGCATCATAGCTGAGCTATAATGCCATGGCTAGTTGAACAACGACATCATAACTAAGGGGCTATGTCACCTGTCATTGGCTTACAAGCAGAGATGTATTAGCTAGTTTGAGCTATGACATCATAGCTTGCATCACTTTGCATATGTTTCAATGGTAGTCAATGGGGATGCCACCTATGACATCATAGGTCCACTTTCAGAAAAAAAAGTGATTTCTTCAGAGCAATTGCGAGAGCTGTAAGATGTCTAATCAAGCAAAATATTTTTTTTAAACTTCAAACTTCAATTGACGATCTGCAACTTAGAAAATTGGCCTAAGCTTCCCAAGTTATTCAAGTCAAGTCATGAAACACTCAAGTCAAGGCAAATTACCAAGTCATGAAGGTTTATCAAGTCAAGTCACCATGCAGCCAAGTCAAGTCATGATGCTAAAACTCAGAAACTCCGGGCTCTACTGTGACTCCTGAGCGAACAAAGGCTTGCAATCTTATTTTTAAACAACAATATTTTGCTCATGCAGTCACCTAGCTGTCAAAAGGCAGGGTCTAAACTCTAAAGGCAAATTAAATAGCTCTGTGGCTGCACACTTGATCAATTCTGACACTTCAATTGACTTATATGCCTATGCCAGTTTAATTCTTGATTCCACTTCAGCTGATGATTTCAATAATGGATAATTAAAAAGTGCAATCCACGTTAATTCAAAGATGCTGCCTTGTGCATTGACAGTTGTTTCAAGAATACACAATGTTTGTCAATGTAAGATCTCACTCAAAACATTGGTGGATTAATTCCTTCATCTGGAAGAAAACATGTCAATCAAGTGATTGCAGCTGGTCTCAATCCACTCACAAGATGTTATGTCACTTACCTGCCAAGTATTATAGGTGGTTTTTATCATTTGGTAGAGTTATTAGCCTTAGAAGTCACTGCCACGCATCTTGAAACAAAAATGGCATGTTGTTGATCTCTGAAAGTGGGCAAGGCCCATTTCATCAGCAGGGGCGAAGGTTGGCATTGCTCCGGGAAAACTCGATGAACTTGCCACTGGTGTTCTTTTTTTATGTTATCTGAGCATACAATACATCAAAACTGGGAATTTATTGTATCATCTTAAAGCTCACAAACCATACTAAAGACCTGCAGCAAATACCAGGTCCTATCCATACTGGCTATCAAAATCCCACAAACGTAAATCTCTGTCAAAGAAACTATGGTTTGACCATTTTAAATTTTTAATGATACATTTTAATTGATCTTTGACACTTGACATTGACCTTGTAACAGAGCAATAAGTGCTGGATAGGTTTTGCAACACCAATAAACATATTTTGGGATATTTAAAGCATTGTGATAATTATCATCTGTTATCAGGGCTTTGGAGTCGGAGTCGGGAGTCGCAGTCGTGGAGTCTGAGATTTTTGGGTGCAGTCGGAGTCGAACTTTGGTTTTCAGGTGGAGTCAGAGTCAGAGTTGAAGATTAATTTTGTGACTCCTGACTCCTTAAAAATAATTAATGTAATTTGCAAAACCCAGTTACAACAATGCTAAATATATCTTGAATTTTAAGCAAAACTTTCTAAACAAGTGTTCACGAACAAAAGCCAATGGAAAATTTGAGGAAGTACTTTTTGCCCCCTGTTAATCATGTAATATTTGTTTGAAATAAGGCCGATATGTGGAGTCAGGAGTCGGAGTCAGAATTTAGGAGACCTGTTATTTTGGAATAATATTGTTATGAGAAAATCTCTGAATATTATCAATCACAACACATGGCCACCTTGTGTGTTTTACATCATTTTCTTTCTAATTTATAAAACAGGGTGCAATGTCAAAGCCTGATACATGCATTCTACATTGATATATTTGATCTTGACAGGTGACTTTGACCTTGTATCTGAACAGCAGTTATTGAAGTTAATTTCTGATATCAATAGCATATTTTTCATCATTTTGACCAATGTAATTCACCATTATATGCTCCCAAGTTAAGCAAATATGTCTACAATTTGTTGACCACCACAAACACAAGACTGAGGCTTCTGTTTTATGAGCCCAATAATGCTTAGAAATTGGGCATGTATGGTGTAATATTGAAACTTCGAAACCCTACAAAAGACCTATAGCAAACTCCTATCTATAGTGGCTCCTGAAAACCAACAATGCTATGTAAATGTATTAGAAAATTAGTTTTGACCCTTTTTAAAGATATATTTTTTGCCCTTAGTGATGACCTTCACCTTGCTCAGTTAGCACTGAGTAGATTTCGCAACATCATTGAACACATTTCTGGACATTTAAAGCATTATATACATATAATGTAGTATAGTCTAGTATGATTTTATATAGTGCCCATTCCAGATAAATTTGCTCACCGGTGCTCACCATACTGAACGGCAATCATACCAATCATTATAGTGAATACCTCTGGACATGGCCGGAGCGGGGATTGTACCCACGTCCTCATGTGTACAAGGCGGGGATGCTACCCACTGTATCACAGCGCCACATTGCATTTTGATATCATTGTGTATTCTTGAATCTTTTTTTTTAAGTCGATCACAAACTCAAGATAACAGTTTGCGTTTTAAGTAAATAATTTTAAATCTTATAATGCATTGACTTGGGGCATGTATGGTACCATATTAAAACTAAGGAACCCTGCTAAAGATCAGGGGCAAAGACCTATCCGGTCCAGTGCCATGAGTTGGTAAAATTTCAGTTTTGGGCCAATATATACACATACATTATAGGTCATATCTCAGCCTCCTGATGGTATTTTTGCCAGTATTATAGATCATATGAAAGGCAAAGATGTCTTCTTTCATATGAATAACAGTAATTGGATCCATTGGTCACTGGTCTTGAAATAATGAGTGATACATGATTGCAGTTAGGGAAATTTTTGATGTCCCGTCTGGACACTGCATGTACAATTTTTACATACAAATTTTGCAATGTGATTTTTGATGCAACAGATAAACCATTGGTCCAAACATTTTTGGAACATTTAACATACCAATGCTTTGCTCATGACCTTGTCTGTCAGGAAAATACCACTTAAATTGGCTGAGGCTATTGAGCTAGAAGCTGTGATGGCATAAGTAAGACTGTCAACAGCGCGACGCTCTTATATTCTGCCAAAATTTTGTGGGACCTCTCTTGTTCGGGTGCTTCCTGATGAAGGCTTGTGGCGCCCTCACATTTTGTAATATTTATGCTGACCTTTCTTCTTTACATGCTTCTTGATGTAGGCCAGTTGATGGAAAGTTAACTTTTTTGATATGATTTTGTTGCTCATGAGCCTAGGTATCTGTTGGTTTATAGAAAGTATTTGTAAATGCATATTATCATGATATTAGAGGCATGTCTTTATCACTAACAACGAATGTGGAACTCTTACATTTTGTAAAAATACATCTTCAGACATGTCTTGTCAAAATGCTTTGTGATAAAGATTCATTGCTGGAAATTTCACTTGTTTGATATTGTGTGGTTCCACTTGAGCTAAGCTTTCCATTGGTATTATACAATCTGGTTTTTAGTAAAACCTATCATGGTATAATGGCCCTGTGTTTATGGCTGGCAAAAAGTGCAGTGCTTGCTTTCTGCATTACCTGCCAATTCCACAGTAGAAGGTATGATAAGGCAAAAAATAAAAATCTGTATTTTGCTTGTTATAGGTAAGCTTGTTATTCAACAGAACTTGTGCGAGTTTCATAGTGATATTTTAAAAAGTCTCTGCTACAGAAGTATTTGAACAAACCTAGGTTCGTTTTGAATAAACTGCATTTTAAGTTAGTATTTTCTTCACATTCATTTTTAAATTTACTGGCTTAATGTGGCCTAGTCATCTTAAAAACGCATTTACAACCTCAACGTTTTGGATTTTGAGTCTCCTGATACATAGAAACATATCAATGATTATTGATTTTTTTGGCCAGTTTGACTATAAATTCCAAATTTTACCAACTTTTGACATTGCTCCATCCGTATTGCCTATCAAAATCCCACAAATACAATTTAAATTTCATTAAAAATGTAGTCTTCGCCACTTTTTAATGACATACCGGACCTTGACTGGAGACCTTGATCTTGTATAAGAAAAGTACACTTTGGAATCTATTTGCCACATCAGTAAACATATTTCTGGAAAGTTAAAGCATTGTGATATCGTCATTTGTTCTCAAATTAAGAGAAAATCTCTGAATTTTGTTTATCGTCAAAACAGGACCGCGGTTGCATTTTAGGGACCGTTCAGAATTTATGACTGGGGGGGGGGGTGGGAGTTTTGGCCGAGGGGTTACTAACTTTTCACACATGTTTCAAGGGCGGGTATTGATTTTTAACAACACCTCCAAGGGGGGGGTAACAAATTTTAACAAAGAAAAAATGTCAAAAAACACGCATAAACTTATTTTATTTGGACTTTTTTACGCGCGAAAGTCCGCGAAATGACGCGAATCTGTACGCGTGGCCATGTATAACAGTATATATGTGTGTATTGCTTTGTATGTTGAGGGGGGGGTACTAAAAATACAAATGAAACCTAAGGGTGGGGTACTAAAAATCCGCATGAAACTCAAGGGGGGGTATCAATTTTTGACGGGAAGTTCCAGCAAAACTCCCACCCCCCCCCAGTCATAAATTCTGAACGGTCCCTTATGTCATTGGAATCTTATGAGTCATCGAAATTGGGCAAACATGGTATCAGATTAAAGCTGTGGAAGCCTACTAAAGCTCTGCAGCTCGTAATCACCCATCATAGCCATAGAACTCCCGCCCATGAAATGCAAACTTCATCAAATTATGTTTTTGACAATATTTTGTGGTTTAGATGAACTTGACTCCTGTGGATACGAGGTTATCATACGTATTCTGAAAGTTGAGAATCCCATTTTTCCAAAAAGTTATGATAACTTGAGCCCACCCTTTTGATACCGATCACCCAAAAATCAGGCTCTGGCTCACGGACTATTATGCCCCAAATATGTTTGTTTAATTTCCAGAACCGACAAGAGCTTTTAGAATGTTTCATACTTTGGATAATCATTGGTTGTATTTTGGCACTTTTGGTGAGTTTTTATGTTCCTTTTACATCACTGCTTTAAATCAATTAAGACAAATTTGGTTTTCTGCACCTAGTTATGGCAAGTGTTGATAAAGGTTGTTTTAAGAGGTAATTTTCCCATTTTGTGGCTGCACTTAATCTGGCCTCCTAGAGACTATTGGTAAATATGTACTACATGTAAGCAAACAATTAGGGTTAATTTTAACAATACTGCATCTGATTACTTTTCTGTAGCTAATAGTGTTAATCAAGGGGGAGTTTTCTCACCCAACCTTTATAGTGTATATGTGGATGGTTTACTTGACCTGTTGAAAAATTCAGGAGTTGGTTGTAAAGTTTGTAGTATAGATTGTGTGAGGACTACACCAAGAGATTTAGTATAATATTTAATGGAAAAAAGAGTAAAGTAATGGTGTTTAGTAAAACTCTGTGTAAAACAATACCTGACATTTTTATAAATAGTCAAAAGATTGAATGTGTTAAACAAATGAATTACTTGGGTCACTTGCTTTCAGATGATAGAACTGATAGTTTGTTTAATGGTGTCCAATCTGATTTTAATCAAAAAGTAAATAGTTTTAATGGTGAATTTAAACATCTGTCATCACTTATTAAGAATGATTTATTTTCAAAATATTGTACTAGCTTGTATGGTGCTAATTTGTGTGCTTTGTACGATGAGAGTAGCATGAAGAAGATGTGTATCCAACAAAGGAGAGCAGTTAGAATAATCTGGCATCTGCCTAGAAGGCCACATTGTGACTTATTGCCTTTCGTATCAGATCAAATTCCTGTAAACATACAAATGTAGGGGAGAGTGGGGCACAACCTACCCCCAGGGGCATAACCACCCACCCAGTGGTTCCAGGTGAATGGTTCCACATAGTGAAAATATTTTTAGTGCAGGTGATTTTACTTGTGAAATATAACTTTTTAAAAGACGGGGCTGCAAGCAAAAGGCATATCCAAACTGACCAGCTCAGTTTGTTTCGTTTTTTAGCTTTTTTAAGCCGCTTCATCTTATTTTTACATGTGACAGTATTTGTGATGGCATTCTACATAAAGGAGATGTAAGGTATCGGTGATAGGCATTGTGTTGGTTCATATTCTGACTAATTTTTAAAATTGATTTAACTGTCATTAAATCATGTCATGAGTGATAATAGGGGTAGTGGCTGTTTTACCCCAATATGGGGCATAACCACCCACCCCTGGAAAAAATACAGTAGGGGGGTGACAGAAACAGGAGGGGGGTTTTCAAAAATGTACTGTAAATGTGTGAGAAACTTGGGAAGGGTAAGCATAGATTGTGTCATTTGGGCTGTCTTGAAAAATCAAAAGATTGGTATTGGCGGGAGCGTCCCGAAGAGAAATATCTCAGAAGTCGTTACCAAAGCAAAGGGACGACACTGATATGGTTTGATACTTTCCAAGTCAAGAGCACCTGCGTCTTCATCAGAAAGGGACATAGTATCCTTCCACCAGATATGGAAATCCTCCAGTTATTTTTGTTGCTGGTACCTTTGGGGAGGGGTTATGCCCCATGGGGTGGGTGGTTATGCCCCAAGCATGGGGCACCCACCTTGTACCAAAAACTATTTCATATCCCTGTGCTATAAGGGAGAGTCATTTGATGCTGCAGATAGGGGATATGAAAGTACTCTAAGAGTGTGTCATATTGCCAATTGGAGTTCTTAATTGTGTTGGTCATTATCATCCTGTGAGACATTTTGTCTTAGGGGGGTGGTTATGCCCCACTCTCCCCTACAAGAGATTTATTAGATTTTTTCATTCTTGTCTCTTTAGTAAAAATGAGGATGTTAGTTTTATCTTTCTGCAATCGGTTAAGAGTCAAACTCGAATGGGTAGAAACTTTCGATATCCAGCAGATAAAGTTTTATCTTATCTATCTTATCTTATCTTAGCATTTGAATCAATATTTCTACCAGAATGGATTCTAAAAAGCCTGGAAATAGTCCAGGCTACCAAACAATTTTATAATGATGTACTAAATACCAACAGAAGGAATAAAAAACACAATTTGCATGTATTATAATTGTAGGAACAGCACAGAAAACAGCAAAATTGAAGAATTGGCCGCCATTTTGGAAAATGGCTGCCAGTAGCCACCTAAGCTAAATTTGAGGTGGCTCCCTATCCAGATATATAGTCATATAGATGTTTTTTAAGTGTGCGCCAAGTTTCATGCTTCTATGTATAAATGCACTATTTTTTTACATACCTGCCCCGCTATTACAAGAAAAAGTTTTAACAGGTGATTGTAGTTGATAATATCACTGACTGCCATTTCTTTCAGGAACAATCATGTGGTCTAGTACCTTACATAAGATGCTCTGCTAGCATATACCTTGGAAATTATCAGATGAGCTGATATTTGCCCTTTTGCTTTTAGGTATAGGTAACATAGTACCACAATCATAACATCAACCATATATAAGCATACTATTAAACAGTAGCAGCAAGTATTTTCAGGGTCCGGCGATCTTTTTAACCGTCGGAGCTACGACAAAAAATTCAAAAATGAAAACTAGACATGAATTCAGGCTTTCCAAATCTGTTTTCAGATTATCAGTATTTTAATTAGAACCGTAGCTACGGCCGTTTCAAATAAATGTAACAGAACGAGGTCGTTTGGTTTTAGGTTCTTTATTCCCTCAGAAAACCGTAGATAACCGTAGAGTAAACAACTCTGTAATTAAAACAACAAAGGTTAATTTCAATCTCAACAATAGGCCTACTATAAACTAATAATTTCATAAATGGTGAATCTCTTATTGAAGTTAAATACCCTGTATTAGCAGTCTTTCTCTTTGGTCTATCACCATATAAATCTCAGCAATGCTACAGATGACCACTTGTAGTAGTCCTCACTAAGTCCTCAATAAGTTCTGTAGATAAGCACCTGTACAGAATGCATACTTGTAAGTCTCACTGTATTTACAAAGTCATTTTACACATCATATTTTACAAAGTCTATTTACAATTTCTTTTATATTTACAATTTACATTTATACTCTTGTATAACCTGAGTGAGGCTATAAGTTTACCAAGTATCAAATGTTATACCTAATTTACATATATCATAAAGTTACATATATCATAATCATCATTGTATTTTATCATTAAAATATTTACATCATAAATGTTGATTAAATATTTATAAAACACACAATAAAGCAATACCAGATCATGAGAGTTTCCCATTGACTGAATTAGTCTTTTAAGTCTATGAATACACTCTAATAATTAAAATATAATTCCATTTCAAGATGCAGTAAATTAATAATGAAAATTAATTCAAACTTACCCAAATTAAATGTTTCTGAATGTTATCAACTTCTAGGTCTGTTCTGGCTGGTTGTTAGAATACAAATCGTCACTTCCTCTGTTGTTTCTTCTGCCTCGGAATCTGATACATATAATGCTAATTCTTCCTTACTCTCTTCTGATCCCTCCCCGTCTCCACTTTTCTCTCTCATCAATTCCCTCGCCTCAACGACGTCATAAATTGACCCAATGGGGAGAAGATGATTTCGATGAAGACGTTTCGTTCTACCTCCTTTTGTGCTCGCATGCTCCGTTGCCTCTTGGATGATAGGGTGTAGTTCTGAATTTTTCCATTCCAACAAGCTTACACAGCTCCTTGATGATGTTGCCTTCGAATGAACCACCTCTATCACTGTGAAGTCGCAGTGGGAAGCCATAGTGCTGAATGAAGTGCTCTAGAAGAATTTTGGCAGTTGTCTTGGCAGTTTGATTGGTGGTGGCGACTGCATGAGCAAACCTGGTGAAATGGTCTGTGATAACAAGTACATTGGAGTATCTACCATGAGGCTCAATGCTGAGGTAGTCTATGCACACTAATTCTAATGGTTGACTTGATGTAATTGGATGTAGTGGTGCAGTTTCAGGAATGCGCTTCCTACGGAGACATCTATCGCATGTCCTGATCCAGCCCTCTACCTGCACAGACATTCTCGGCCAATAGAAACGATATCGAATTAGCTCTAATGTCTTCTCCCTTACGGGATGTCCCATTTGAACATGTAGTGCATCAAACACTTTACACTTGCAAGAAGAAGGCAAAATTACTTGTTTCACAGTATCACCGTTGACGATACGTTAGCGGCATAGAACACCATTGTCCAAGAAAAGGGTTTTCAACTCCCGTATCAAGCGCTTGTAGTCACCAGAAAGATCTTGGGGAATCTTTCCTAACTGTAAAACCTTAATAACAGGAGAAATAACATCGTCAGTTGCTTGCATTTGTCGCCATTGACCAGTTGAAGTTGCAGAAGAGCCTACAGAAAACGAAACATTCTGTTGCACACTTACAGCATGCAATTCTCCAGAAGAATCAACTTCAATGATACCTGCTAAAGCTGACTTTACTTGGTCTTCACTCCACACAATCCGAGATAGAGCATCAGCGTCTTTGTTCTTCGGGCCTGGTTTATACTTGATGCTGGAGGAAAAGTTGCTCAAAACTGCCAACTGTCAACCTGTGGCTTCCAGCTTGGCACTTGAAAGGATGTATGATTGGATTGTTGCCTGTGATACATTCAAATTTGCTGTAATAGAGATAATCACGAATTTTTTCCATCACAGCCCACTTCAAGCCCAAGAATTCTCTCTTATGGACTGGGTATCTCCTCTCTGCAGCATTTAAACCACGACTAGCATAGCCAATCACTCTCTTGACACCTTGCTGGACTTGATAGAGCACTGCTCCAATACTTTAGCCACTAGCATCGACTGATAAGCTGTATGGAAGAGAATAATCAGCATATGCAAGTACAGGAGCTTCAGTAAGGGCTTCCTTAAGCTTATCCAAGGCATCTTGATGCTCTTGTCGCCACACAAATTTCTCAGTGTTGATGAGCTTCTTTTTCTTCCCCCGCTGCTCAAGATGACCATGTAACAATTCATGAAGAGGACGAGCAATTGCCGCATAATTGTTGATGAATCTGCGGTAGAATCCAGCAAATCCCAAGAATGAGCGTACCTCCTTGTGAGACTTAGGTACTGGCCATTCAAGGACTGCACTGACTTTGTCAGCACAAGTAGAAATCCCCTTTTCCGAAATATGACCAAGATATTTTACCTCTTTCTGAAAAAATGAACATTTTGATGGATTTAATTTAAGACCTGCTTCTTGAAGATTACTAAACACATTGTTTAATCGCTCTAAATGTTGCTCAAATGTCTTGCCGAACACAATTATATCATCTAAGTACAGCAAGCATTCAGTTAAATTTAGAGATCCCATTGCAGATTCGATCATTTGCTGGAAACTTGCTGGAGCCGAAGCTAGGCCAAACGGCATTCTAGTCCATTCATGAAATCCTAACGATCCTAGTGAGAATGCTGTCTTGTGCCTATCTGAAGGGTTCAACTCAATCTGCCAGTATCCATTCTTGAGGTCCAACGTAGAAAACCACTTACAGCCGTTGAGACAATCTAGAGCCTCATGCACCCTCGGCAAGCTGTAACCTGGAGCTTTAGACTTGCTGTTAATTTTGCGGTAATCCGCGCAAAATCTCAAAGCCCTCGATTTCTTACTAATCAGAACTGCTTGTGATAAATAAGGACTGGTGCTATTGGTGATTACACCCATGTCCTTCATTCCCTGTAGATGCTTACGGATTCTTCCACCATTGTAGGATGAACATTAGCATATCTCTGACGAACAGGAATGTTGTCCTCAAGATGAATGTTGTGCTGAAATCCTACTGCTTTTCCGAGCTCATTTTCATGACATGCAAAAACAGAACGCCATTTACCAATACAAGACAATGCTGAACGTTTTTGTTGTGCATCAAGCATTGTGTCCCAATTTGAAGTATCAAGAAGTTTCAAGTGCTCTACATGGAGTGAAGATTGAGTGCTGCAAGCCTGGACAGTGTTACTGATAACTTCAACTTGATGCAAGTCAGCAAGTGGGGCTCTGGCTGGAATAGTAACATCATGTTGTGATACATTTAACAATTCAACTCTAACATCAAATAAACTACTGACATTTACAACTGAAGGTTTTACAACTAAACCTCCTGGAATGGCAGATGAACCATCACACTCTTCAATAAGCAAATTTGAAGCAGAAATGTTGACATTTGTTGCATGTGCTGAGACGACTTGAGATGATCGGGCCTTAATAGTAACCACTTTGGAGTTGTAAATTTTTCCGAGACAACCGTCAGTTTGAATTGAAGCTGTCATGCACTTGAATGTGTTCCACCACATAGACGGAGCCTTGGCATCATCCAAAGAATGTGGAACTGTTTCATCGAGACAAGGTTGAAGTATGTTAGTCCCAATTAGCAGTGGTGTACGTGCATTATAGGCAGTGTCTGAGACTACAAGTAACAAGACATTCAAAGACAATGGATTTTCCTGGATTTTGATAGGAAGCTTTAGCTTTGCAGAATGAAGCCAGAATAAGGTACATTTTGGCCTGTCACACCTTCGACTTCTAAATCTAGCAGTGACTGAAGTGGCAAGTGGGAGAGATGTTGTTTGTAGAAGCGTTGTGATACAGCTGAAATTTGTGACCCACTATCCAACAAAGCATTACAAGCAATGTCTTCAATTTCCATCTCGCCTTCATTTGGTTTGCCAACTAATTTGTTGTACCTGGGAGCTGAATTAAAACACCCTACACGCCCCCTTGGGTAGAGCTTTTGTCGTTTCCCGACTTCTTGTTAAACCAACACTGAGCTTTGTAGTGTCCCGGTTTGTTGCATAGGAAACATTTACCTCACAGTCTAAATTTTGGTTGACTTTTGTCCACATGTACTACAGCTGTTGTTGCTTTTGCTGTCTCACGTGCCTCTAAAGCTTCAAGTCTTTGAATTAATAAGTCTAACTTGTTGTCTGAAGTCAGGTTTTTGTACTGAAGCGACAACTGCAATAGGTGAATCTTTTTCAATAGCTCTGGCAGCCGATATTAAGTCCTCAAATGATGAGCCAGAATCATATTTATGCCTCAAATTATTTTTCATCTCTTGATGATAAAGTCCATTCCAGAATTGAGCGCGAAGAACTGTATTCTTCTGTGCTGACTCCTGGGCTTTCAAATTAATGGCGTCGATCATGAGTCCCTCCAGTCTGCAACTCCATGTTATAATACTCTCATTTGCTAACTGACATGCGCTATAAAGATCTTTCATAATCAGAAGTTGAAAGAGTTTTACCAAACAAAAGATCAAATTTTGTGATAACCTGGGCAACAGTCGGACTGTCCCCTAGAGCATATAATGCATCAAATCCCCTAAACCTAACTGACTGTCTAATAGCCTGACTGACTTGACTTTCCCCATACTGTAACTGCGAACTTGTTACAGCATACCTCCATTGAAGCCAACTACTGACAGAAGAATTGACGCATGAACACAATAAAAAACTCAAGACAGATCAAATTTTAAACATGGTCGCAGTGCCCATTTTTATATGGGAAAAGGGGACAAGACACACATTCACACATCGATCATACACACAACAAATAGAAGAGTTTATGACACACAGATAGGAAGGAATAAACACAGATAGCCTGCTTGGACCGACCACAAGTTGGTCCTTTACACACAGGCCTTAAATACAACCGATAAATTATATACAACATGGAGAAAGAAAAAAAAAACCTGGTGTTTTAATATACACACACTTTATAGATTTTTACACATTGGATAATAAATTTTTACACATTGGTAAATATAGATTTTTACGAGTGAATAACTCATGGACTTTTTACACATGGATAACCCAGGATACTTATACATGAGTAAGATTTTAACAACCATCAACATGTAACAATAAGTAAGATGAAAAAAAGTGGAGACACACTTTATTTTTTATTTTAATCTAATATTTTAATCTATACTTTGAGCTGGAAACCTGGGTGAGCATAAAAAATTTTTTTGGGCTTTAGCCCATGAAAATTATGAAATTTTTTAAATTTTGTAGAGACAAAGGGAGAGGAGGGAGGGGTAATTTTCAAGTGCGACACCCGCGAAAAGAAGTGGGGGTTTTTATACACACGGGGCGCTTTTAACAGCTCTGTTGATGTTTTTAGCTGTTTAAGCTGAGCAGGAAAAGGTGCACAGAACAGAGGACTGAGCCCAGGATTGAGGCGATAAGAAAAACCGAGAAAAACTACAAGAACACATGTGACAGATAGTACAAAAAGGAGGGAAAGTTAGACCGAGCAACTGACTATCCAACTAGACCGAGCACTGACTATCTTCTGTCCATACTTCAATATCTTTTGGTTACTACAACCAAATCCCATTGAAGCCAACTACTGACAGAAGAATTGACGCATGAACACAATAAAAAACTCAAGACAGATCAAATTTTAAACATGGTCGCAGTGCCCATTTTTATATGGGAAAAGGGGACAAGACACACATTCACACATCGATCATACACACAACAAATAGAAGAGTTTATGACACACAGATAGGAAGGAATAAACACAGATAGCCTGCTTGGACCGACCAAAACATGACGTCCAAAAGCAGGAGTGAAAAATTAATGCCCACGTGAAGAAAAAAGGTGTGATGTGGACAGTGTGCTGGTGGAGAGACCAGGCTTTAGGGATGAACTAGAGCTGGGGCAAACTCCGAATAGGTCTCAGGGGGAGGCCTCATATATAGCAGGTACGAGTGGGACTTCCACCGCCCTAACCTCTTGATCTGGTCGGAGGCCAAACCGGCCCTAGCAGCTTGTGTGGCTGCCCCAGCCCTAATGGAATGAGATGAGTATGAAGATGGGTCCAGTCCTGATGACGCAATCAGAGACTTGACCCATGAATTATAGACATCATAAGTAAGAAAATCCCCTGACATAAAACGAAACAAGGGCTCTGAGTGGGCCCTTGGGTACAACGAAAGGAAATGGTGCATAATGCATACTGCACATAATGGATCCCGTGAACACCCTACATGAACCGTAAAACCGTGGGGAATGTTTTTGGAGGAGCGAACCTTGTAGATGAGAGTGGGCGAGCCCTGGTGTGAAGAGAAGGAAACATCCGACCTGGCAGGAGACCGACCCTGAGACAAATCCACACAGAGCTCCGATGCTCTGAGGCAAGCATGGTACTGAAGACTCAAGGCTGCTGCAATGAGAAGATGATCATGAGATGGGTGAAGATGGGAGAGCATTAGAGTGAGAAGATGATGCGAGATGGGGGATGCTTGGCGGGGAGGGGGGTGTGACCTAGAGATAGCCTTCACCGCCAACTGGACCCTGGGGGTCCAGAGCTCGGGCTCTGGTAAGCCTAGGGATATCACCCATGCCCTAAGGGCCGAAACATACCCACGGATGGTGGACGGAGATAAACGCTGAACATCTAAGAACGCTATAAACCTGAGAACTTTCAGTTCCGACAGGGGGAGTGGTGAAATGGAATGGGACGAAGTAAATGAAAGAAATCGTCTAACTGCCGTGGAATAAGCAGCCTTACTCTTAAGGGCCCACGCCGTGGTGAGTAGCCCGGACACACGGGAGTCCAAATCTGAAAGAGAAGAAAGAGAGGGGCTAAGAGCTAGCGGGCATCCATGAAGTTTTGAGCTGGCCAGGTCATATGAGGATTTACATCAGGGTTCCGTTCCCTGAACTCACTGACCCGGCCACGGCTCAGGTCGTCTGCATCTACATTATCCTTAGTGTTGATATACACGACAGCTACCGCCAACTTATATCTCTCAACAATCAGACACCACTGACGTATGAAAAACATCAACTCAGACACAGGGGAATAGAGACCATTCAATAAATGACAGACGACCATGTTGTCAACATGGAAAACCAGAGATTGACCTTGAAGAAACGGACCCCACGTAGCTATAGCCGAGACCACGGCATGGAACTCTTTCCAGTTAATCGATTGGACAGCCATGTGCTGAAATGAACCAGTGTAAGCAATCGAAAACCATTCACGCCCGCACACACCCGCAAACGCCATCCCACTGGCGTCAGTGTAGATGTGTACTGAGTCCTGGGACCAGACCGGATTGAAAAAGGCCGTGCCGTTGTGACTTTCAATGCACTCAGCCCACCACTTAAGATCTAAGCAAGCCTCCGAGGATAACTTCACAGAATGATGGAGATAGGCCACTGATTTGGCCGCCGCTATAAGTCTGCCTAGAAACGCTTTACCTGACCTAACAACCTTGGAGGCGAAGGCAAGCTTGCCAATAATACTCAAGAGCCTCCTCTTAGACAAAGTACGAACCTTCAGCCAATTAGACACTTCCGCTTTAAGCTCACACAGACGGTCCTCAGATATTCTCAGTTCTTGACAATCAGAATCAACAACTATGCCCAGAAACTCAGTGACAGTGGAGGGGGCCGTAACTTTAGAGGGCTGGACCGAGAAACCAGCATCGAGACAAGTCTGAAGCATAATGTCAAGGGAGTGCTGACACTCCTGACGTGACCCTGCCACGATCAAAAAATCGTCGACATACCTAACAATTGACCTAACTGACCCTTTAATCACCATAAACTCCCTCAGGGCAGAAGCGAAAATATCAAAGAGGAAAGGAGAGGACCGGAGCCCGAAGTTCAATACCTTGGAAAAATAGAACCTGTTACAGCCTGCGGCGTCTGGCCAGGCTAAGCCCAGAAGGTGCCAGTCATCTGGGTGGACGAATATATGCTTGTATGCGTCCTGAAGGTCTAATTTTGCCATGAACACGGGCCCCGGCCCTCTCTCCCTACAGAAAGCAACCGCATCATCTACAGAAGAATAAGACAACGAAAAATCATCCTGATTGATCAAGGAGTTGGTGGACAGGTTAATGGGATAGGAAAGATCATGTATGACACAAATTTTGGTCGAATCCCTCTTAGGGAACGCCCCTAGTGGCGAGACAATGTACGAATCATAAGGGGGTGAAGAGAAGGGGCCATACAAACGACCAGCCTCGAAATCTGAGGCGATTATAGCAGCGACTTGGTCCCTGTACTCCAAGCTGGAAGGCCAGTTATGTGACACTACCTTCTCAGACGCTGGTGGTCTACCTATCCTAACTCCCTCCGAAAGCTTGGACATAATATCAGAGACAGTGGAGGGATCGTAAATAAGAGGAAGATTGGCAGACCAATAGTCAAGATTAAGAGCCGGTTTGAACTGCGGACTTGCTGACTGCACTACGACACCCCGACTTACTGCAGGAGATTTGGGGGTCATTACCGCCGCAGCCCGCGCAGATGTGCTGGCGGTGGCAATCACTTCCCCACCTACACTGATTGGATTGGAACTTAAAACAGACCTCAGCTTTTCCTCCCTCCTGTTTCCTACTTTGACCTTGGGACTTGCCACGAAAGGAACGAAAAGGCTTGACAGTACAATCAGCAGAGAAGTGGTCTAAAGAGTTACACTTTGAGCATTTGGCAGTGTTCTTCGCTGCCCCAGCATCGAATATGGTAATAAAGAGCTCGTGATCAACAGATGAGAAATTGAAGGACTTAGCCTGAGCCAACCTCTGTCTATGCCTAAGATCATACATTTGTAAATGAGAAAATTTGAACTTACTACAAATGCTCAGCATGAAGGCCCTGTACCTGGCCATCTCGTAATACACAGGGTAACCATACTGCTTGGTGAGCAGCATCTCGTAACTAACCCAGGCTTCCAACCACTTCGTGATCCCATTGATAACCTTTTTACTCTTAACGGCTTTAACCCGAACATTCCCTAGATTATCAATACTAGACTTTAGCTCGTCAGCCCCAGTAAGACTACTATTCACAAAATCTTCTAGATTGACGCACTCACCCTGCAGTGCTGAAGTGATGGCTCGATTCTCAAGGAACTCTAATCCGACATCAAGCTGATACGTGGGTTCCCTCGGGGGGATGTGGACTTGTGGCCGGCCCATTTCGACAGGGTAGCCGCCAAACTCGTGACTCGGGGTGACATAGGATGGGCCTGCCCAAGAGTATGCCTGCTGCACCATCGGATTCACGGCAGACTGGCTAACAGGAAAATAGGGGCCGCCAACCTGAGCGTTTTGAAGCTGTAACATCGGGGGCTCGATCAGCCTGCTAGAGGGGGGCGGGGTAGGGTTTCTGACACTCATGACTGGCTGGGCACTAACGTTCATTACTGGTTGAGCACTAACATTCATCACTGGTTGAGCACTAACGTTCATTACTGGCTGAGCACTAATGTTCATAACTGGTTGAGGTCGATACGTGCTAGCGGTGACAGGGCGAGTGCTGCCATAAGTACTCAGGGGGTGGATGGGTACATTGACAGGAGTAGGGGGCCGGATCATGACACCCGGTGGAGCGCTGCTCATGGGGGGGGGGGTGCCTCCAGATGGAATTAGGTAGGGCGTGCCCACCTAGAACGTCAGAGTTCCGTGAAGACAATGGAGGAAACTGGCTCAAATGGGGCGGGGTGGCAACGTGAGATATCATAGTGGCGCCACCTTGAGCATAAGCAGACGGGTTCTGTACAGCTGAGACCACCTGGCCCTGAGTCGAGCTTACTACACTTAAACCACTCATCGAAGCGGGTCTAGAGTCCACAAAAGTCACATGACTCATACTATTCGGAGTGCAATGAACACTTACGACTGAAGGCGCTGAGTCCCTAAGTTGGGCCGACTCCCTGAGTAGATCGTCTCCTCGATGGGGCGGTGTCGAAAGGTGCCAATCATCAGGCTCCGAGTCGAATCCTGTGGTGTCCAGAACTCTGAAGGCTCCTTGGTAGGGCGCTTTCGATTGCTGCTCCTGTGCGTGGGCTCCGCTGCCCTTCGGCTGACTTGTCTGGTGGCTGGCTTGTTGATGCATCCTTGACGCTTCCTTTGCTGCACAGGCTGCTCCTGTAGGCCCGTCGTGTCCAAGGCAGGGCTCGCGGCAGTGAGTGCACCTCCTGGTCCTGTGCCTCCTTTTCCCCATTAGCAGTCTTCTGAAAAAAGTGCGCACTGTTAATATCAGCTGACAAATTGGAGCTGGGCTCCACAAACAGATGACTTAAGGGAATAGGGGACGAACGTCCAGAGTTTTTAGAGCTAGGTAGAGTCTTCAAGGAGCATGGACGGCGGATGGCCTCAATTAATAAGCCTATTCCACTGTATATTGAAAACACTGCAGATATAGTCTATATAGGTGGAATACACCACCCCCAAAGGTAACGAGCTCACCGGGTGAATAACCAGGATAGTGGTGCTCCGAATGCTCCCTCGCTGTTGCTCCGAACGGCCACTCCAGGCAATCCAGGGGATGTGTAGACGAACTCCTTGGGGCTGTCGCTGAAAGCGTGGGTGGATCCTCGCTCCCAAAGTGACTCCTCCTCAGGTCCTGGGCCTATCCCGGATGGCAGGGGCACCGCGGTGATGGATAGCAGATTCCACTGGGAAGGGCTCACCAATTCTGGAAGCCGGTAACAAGTGTCAGTATCAAGCAACAGCTGGCCGGTAGGCCGCTAAATTCACACAGAAATCGACGAAATTCGGGAGAGGGGGGGCCTCTCAGCCCTGAAGAAAGAAACGAGCTCACCGTTATGGTTAAAGATGCGAGCGTGTGAGCTCGAGACGTCCCCTCTCCATGTGCTGTTGCTGCTGTCGACGAAAACCAGACTGTTGTCGCCGAGAATTCCACGGAGTCTGAGAAGACGCTTGCCACCAGGTCCCAGTCCAGGTACTACAGCGTATTCTCCTCCAGTAGACCAATAGTAGCTGAATAAGTGGTCTTGGAGAATGCCACACTCCAAATACAGACGAATTCACTCCTCGAAAAACACTGAGATGAAGATTAATGAAGTGCAGTGAAATGATGACGACCAGCCTGGCCTCTCCGGAGTGTAATTTTGAAGTGCGACACCCGCGAAAAGAAGTGGGGGTTTTTATACACACGGGGCGCTTTTAACAGCTCTGTTGATGTTTTTAGCTGTTTAGGCTGAGCAGGAAAAGGTGCACACAGAACAGAGGACTGAGCCCAGGATTGAGGCGATAAGAAAAACCGAGAAAAACTACAAGAACACATGTGACAGATAGTACAAAAAGGAGGGAAAGTTAGACCGAGCAACTGACTATCCAACTAGACCGAGCACTGACTATCTTCTGTCCATACTTCAATATCTTTTGGTTACTACAACCAAATCCCATTGTGTATAAGACACTTCATTGGGTTTGTTAAAGTTCCCTGTAAAAATTGGAAGAACTGGAATTTTGTTAGAATTTACAAGAATTTGTGGCTGAGACGCCTGACCATTTGCATTCTCAACTTTTGGAATATTATCTTGACCAACTTTTGGAATATTATCTTGACCAACCTTAGACCTAGCACCAGTACCTAACATAGATGCTGCACCATCACCCCCTGCCTCCATTTTCCGCAAAGGTGGTGCAGATCTTAAGACAGATGTAAGTTCCTTCCACTGTTCAGGAGTTAACTTAGTAGCCCATTCCCTAATGGCTGCTGAGTCAGCTTCCTCTCCAGGAAGTTGCTCAACATGCAATTCCTTAAGTGACATCATGAAATGGAACCTACTTTTAATTTTGATTTTTACAAAATCCTACTCTCATGAACCAGCAAAGTACTCAAAATCATGTGCGTAATCTACACCAGGTATACAGTCACTTGAACTTGGTTGGTAATCTGTATGAACATATCATACAGTACGACATAAAACATTCACAAATTTGTTGACCACAATATGCATTAACCGCAAACAGACAATTAATGCAAACAGTTCAAATATCAATTCACTTGTCCTGAGAGAGTCTCTCAATGTTCATTTGAAGTTGAATATAGGACAAGATTGAAAGTTCATTGAAGCATGACAAACTGCCGAAGTTCAATCAAAAGTCTTTTAAGTTAAATTCACAATTTCACAGCATATTTACTTCAATTGTAATTTTTACATTCGCTGGGTGTTACCTCAGTCTTGAACGAATCAAGATAATATGAGCTGACTGATGATCACGAATAGTCTGAAGATGTTGGGTCCCTGTTTCCTGCTGCTGTTTTCTTTGCCCGGACTCCCAGCTCGAAATGTCGAAGTGGTGCGCGCTTCCACCAAGACTGGCTGTTAGCATCTAGTGATTCTTTGTTCACTCCAGGATGGCCATGCAATTAGATCCAGCAGTATCAGGTCCCGAAAGTAGACTGCGCCATTGTAACAGAACGAAGCCGTTTGGTTTTAGGTTCTTTATTCCCTCAGAAAACCGTAGATAACCGTAGAGTAAACAACTCTGTAATTAAAACAATAAAGGTTAATTTCAATCTCAACAATAGGCCTACTATAAACTAATAATTTCATAAATGGTGAATCTCTTATTAAAGTTAAATACCCTGTATTAGCAGTCTTTCTCTTTGGTCTATCACCATATAAATCTCAGCAATGCTACAGATGACCACTTGTAGTAGTCCTCACTAAGTCCTCAGTAAGTTCTATAGATGAGCACCTGTACAAAATGCATACTTTTAAGTCTCACTGTATTTACAAAGTCATTTTACAAATCATATTTTACAAAGTCTATTTACAATTTCTATTACATGTACACTTTACATTTATACTCTTGTATAACCTGAGTGAGGCTATAAGTTTACCAAGTATCAAATGTTATACCTAATTTACATATATCATAAAGTTACATATATCATAATCATCATTGTATTTTATCATTAAAATATTTACATCATAAATGTTGATTAAATATTTATAAAACACACAATAAAGCAATACCAGATCATGAGATTTTCTCATTGACTGAATTAGTCTTTTAGTTCTATGAATACACTCTAATGATTAAAATCTAATTCCATTTCAATATGCAGTAAATTAATTATGAAAATGAATTCAAACTTACCCAAATTAAATGTTTCTGAATGTTATCAATTTCTAGGTCTTTTCTGACTGGTTGTTATGAAACAAATGATTTTTCTATAGATTTCCTATCTATTGTCTCCTAACACTAAAAACTGTGAAAACACAAGGAACACCAAAAATCTGTTGTAACAGTTTATTACATGTTAAACACTGTTGGGAAACTGTTGGAAAATCTGTGGTAGCCGTTTATTACATGTTAAATACTGTTGGAATATTGAATATTAAAAGATTGCACAGCAGCAAACCCTCAACAGTTCCCACTACATAAAGCTATCATTGAGAAATGTGAAAAAATATTGTAAACTTTTCCCTCGTTTTTCAACCTTGTGACCTTTACAGTGCAACGTAGGTCAATTCGAGGAACTGAAAAATCTACAGGGAGCCTCTAGAGTATTGCAGCAAGCATGTCTGCTATTTTCGTAGCAATATCTTGATTTCTTCTTTGTTAAAAAAATGAAATGTTGAAAAAGCGCAATTTTTCGACATGTTTGACCTGGGGGTTCAGTCATACATTGTAACCGTGTAGACTGTAGAATAAATATTTCCCTGTCCAAAACGTGGTAATGTGTAATTTTTTAACATTTGTCGAATAGCAATATTTAAAATATTTTCATGAATCAGGGGATGGAGGTAGACAAAATATGAATAGATATTAGAAATAACCAGGCCAATGTTCACCTTACCACGGTAAATCATGATGATATCTTGAAAATCACATGGTGAAAAAAATTGCCGGAAATGGCACCTGTTTGGACTTTTTTGGGTCAAATGACCTTGAAAAATGAGGTCAAGGTCAAATTAGGTGGGTATGGGGGTTTGGGGGCTACTTTGGGGTAGCCCTGGGACCCATGCGTGAGCATGGGTCATGGGTCGTTCCCATTGAAAATCTTGAGTTTTTGACTTGAAGACAGGAGATTTGCTCTAAATCAGTCAATTTTCATCCAAATTTGATGAAATTTTGTCTATGTGTTGCCCACATATTTCCCTGCTGACGGCACTATTTTTCAAAGCTATTCCACAAAGATTTATCTTGTAAAAATCACATTTAAATGAGTAATATGCCCAAAAATTGTGAGAGTCAGCCATCAGCCTCACTTTGAAGTGTGATGTCACCATTGTCACGAAGACTATCTATGATGTCACAGATGTTTGTTATGGCATCACCGGCTTTGGACCAATAAGAAGTAGCCATTTTCCCTGTGTATAAGGATAAAAACCACTTCTTCAGTTTCAATGGAATATTTTACATTTATCCCTTTGACTAAAGAAGATCAAAAAGGGTGCAGTCAGCAGCAAAAAAGCTGAACTTTTCAAATGTACCATCAATTTGATTCAAAACTATGGGATAAAAGGTTAAAATTTCATTCTCCTAGACCATGTCCTTCAAATCTCATGATTTTCCAATGGGACGATTCATGATCCCTGTCCCACAGGGGTCCAGGGCTAACTTTGGGGGGGTTCACTATACATTGTTATTGGCTAAAATTGATATTTCAGGGTCACACATTCAAGGTCACCTGTTTTGACGACGCGGTCAGTATTAAAAATTGCGTAACCAAAAATGTAAGCATGACCTAATTACAAAAATGAGTCGCAGACCTAGATTAGTCATTTAGGCAACTTTTGGCATCAATTACACAATTCAGGAACCTCCATTTTCTGAGATCCCGTGTTCTCAATCCTAGGAGTGAAATTGGCTCTGTACGACCTTGACCTTCTTTCTTAAAATTGGGTTAGATTGTGTAACATGTATGCAGCACATGTAATGTGTTTGGAAAATGAAATTTGCCAGTAATTACCTGAGAAACAATCACTTGAAACAATGAAAAAACTGACTTTGAAGTGGCCTGTGACCTTGAAAAATCTTTCAAGGTCACCAAAACTAGGTCATTGTAATAAGGTCATGTAACACATATATATGAATGTTTTGAGGAAAATTTTCGTGGTGGAAAAAAAAAATTAATAATAATACAAATATTTACGAAAACAGGAAACTTCACCTGTGTAATAGGTGAAGTTTAATAAATTTGGTGTGTAGCAAGAACACATATGTTTTTCAATGTTTATCCTTAATTTTAGCAACTTCATGAGGTGATGTTTTGTTTTAACGACAGTCAAGTTGATATGTAGTTTATTGAGGGTTCCATTGTTCTTTGCATCCCACTTGCCGATTTAGAGTGAACAAATTGGGGAAATTTTGCATTTTACAGGGACACACCTCTAGTCCCAGCTTCTTGGTTACACTCGCGATACAACAGATCAACATGTCAGTCCATAAGGAAATGCAATAATGAAGAAAATGCATTTTGTGCAAAAATGTCTCACTTTTTATTCTTTCATTGATTATGCCAGAAAAAAATTTAAATCACTTGTGAACAAGCGTTAGGGGACTACCATTTAATAAACAAAGGGGGGTTTGGAGTTCTCCTCGGCAGGAAATTATTTATTTCACGGTAGGCCTATATGATAGAACCAGTTCTGAATCATACCAGGAGGTAGAGTGAACTGTTGTTTAATACAATAGGAGATTGGATTGAACAATTCAAGCATTAGCTAAACTTTCCACAAATCTCTCTCAATGTAAGTAAGTAAGTAAGTCATTTACTCTTTTTGTTTCTCTGTATGATAATTGTTCTTGTATGGCTATACTCTTTATGCAGCACATTGTATTCCAATTTCACATTGGCTAAATAAACTACTACTACTACTACTACATTTATTTAGCCAAATATATATCAATATACATGGAATGCAATTTGCTGCTCAGAGTTCAATTAAAAGCACAATAAAAAGGTACAATATAATATATTGATGTAAAAGGTAAAAACGATAAATTTAGGTTGACTAGCAATACACAATAAATTACTTATGGGTAAGAGTTAAAAACATGTACAGCAGAAGGATAAAAACTGTTTTTAAAACGCTTATTGCCAATAAAAGTTCTTAATCTTTTCCCAGATTTTGAAAATTCAAAGTTTTCATTCGCAGAGTGATGTGTGTCCTTGATAATAGCATGAGTTCTCTTCAGTGTCCTTTCATTATATAGTTTGTCAAGTGATGGTAGAGGTGCACGGATGATTTTTTCTGCAGTTCTTATGATCGAGTTTAGTTTCCTGAGATCGTTTTGTGTTGCTGCCTTGTACCAGATGTCTCAGTCAGGTGGTGCTATGAGTCACGTTTAAGCTTACATCCCATTTTTGGGAATCACATATTTGACCCGACATTAAAACATGTTTATTAGAGTTATTGATTTTGGAGATGTAGACACAGCCACAAGACCAAGCACTGATAATAAAATCATTTTTGTAATGCAGGCTTAATGTCTAACTGCCTAATTTACGTAACTGCCTATCTAAGCTCAATATATGAAGATGAATTATTTTTTTTAAAAGTGAACATATATGTTTATATATATATATATGATACAATAATGTCAATCTGGAAGTGAAGTGCGGGCTTGTAGGAAAATGGTAAAAGTATCATTGTCACCACGGATAAGTACGTAGAACGCGGACATAGGGTGCCTGTGTCACCTATAATTAGCAGATATCAATGATTGATTTATGATCTTTTGTCTATTATTATATCATTTATTCGCCACAAAGCAGCATACAATTTAACATAAAAGTATAAATTAATTAAAAAATGTGGTAAAAAACAAGCATGAAAGTAAAAAAAATTAACAATAAAATGATATAGCTAAAAATCTCGAAAAGTAACAAAAATAAAAAATACACTAATCATCCCACACAAAGACTTTCAATAATGACCTTACATTCCTCTTTAGTTAAGGCAGACTCACTGAAACTGTCTTTCATGATAATGATACCTCTTACAATGCTGGCATGAGCTACATCTTCCTCGTTAAAACTATCCAACCAAGGAGCATCATCAAACTCTTCTCCATATTTCGATTTAACATGCCTATAATTCAAACCAAGCCTAGATCTCGATACAAGAGCATTTTCGAAGATGGAAGATATTGCATTATTATCTGATCTCAGATTTTTCACAAAAAATGTATAAAACCTCTGGTGAAATACCATGTCAAGAGGCCTACAATCTGCAATAAATTGAAGTAATCTACTATAGGTTCTATATGGCAGCTGCCGTGTTCTACGTACTGATTTTCTCCTCATAACATTAATTTTATTCATATCTCTGCTTCTAAAATTACAAAAATGAGATCCATAAAAAGAGTGACAATATTTTTCAACTAACTGCTGTTTTATATCTGATCTGACATTACAAAAATCTGACAGTACTGCATTAAATATTCCAACAAAGTCCCTCTTTATACAATCAGTCAAAGAATCGCTTCTGTCACGAGAGATAAAGTGACCTAAATAATCAATACCGTCTACGCATGGAACAGGTTGATGACCAACTTTAATTGAAATTTCTTCAGCAGAATCTCCAGCTGTCACACACATCAGGTTACTCTTAGATCCATTAAATTTTATACTGTACTCAAATGCAAATTCTTCTGCTATGGCAATTTGTTTACGTACTGCCTGTACTGATGGAGCTAACAGAATAACATCATCGGCATATGCCACACAGTCTGTATAACAATCACCCATGTAACATACTACTTTGTTTTTGACAAGTCTCTCAATCACCTCATCTACATAACACGTGAATAATGTAGGGGACAACACCCCACCCTGCTTCACTCCACTAGTGACATTGAAAAATTTAGAACGGTTATTATTGTAACTAACACAAAGCTGCTGGCTTACATACATATTATATAATAATCTAATGTATAGAGGACTTACATTCTTCTTCAATAACACACTAAACAATTTAGAAAATTCTACTCTGTCAAATGAACTAATGCATGTAGGCATACTAGAATTTTGTATGCGTTTGAGTAGCGATGCTTTCCTCATTTCACAAGAAATACCTGTCCTGCTACGCTTTCTGCTACGCATGCTACTGTATTGTCATCGCTGCTGCCACCTTCTGGAAAGTCTTTCACAATCACTGAACACAATCCGACAACAAGCAGAGCAACAAGCAGACACAAGGTTTGAAATCAAGAAAACAAGCATGATTGTGAATGTCAGAAAGCTATGAAGGACCGCTTGGAATTACCAGCTGTTTACATGGCTGGGTGAAGGGTGTCAAGTTACATTTATACAGCAATTTTCAAGACTGTACATTTAGCACAGTGTGGCCAGTCCTGGCGTATAATTTGCGAGCAATCGGACGATCTTTGACAAGATTCTCTAAATAATGAACCGACAGAGCCTTTTCTCATTCATGCTACTCCAAAACAGTTACTGTGGAACCAACTCCCAGAGATTGTCCTGGCCTCAAAACACTTGAAGGCTTCAAGAGAAATCTTAAAACTTCACTGTTTAAGAGTTAGATAGAAATAGATAGAAATTTTATTTATAAAGTTGTATTGAATCAGCAAATACACATAAAACAAATTCAATGATACATTGCAAGCATTAAGCTTCTGTACGACATAAAATCTAACAAAAACTAACTAAGCAACTATTCTACAATAAAAACAAGAGTAATAATCCTTAAAAGCATTTCACTTAAGTTTGATTCTTTCTTCCTTTTACAATCAAACTGTCATAATGACACATAAGAGCACCATGAATATGTAGTGGCACACTAATGGACAGTTACAGCAAACTGAGGTTATAAATAACTAACAGATATAAGTATTACTTAACGTCTATAAGAATTCGACATTTGCTGTATTATTTACATTTAACAACCAGATTGAAATAGCAGTTTTGAAACCTTCGAGTGAGACATTCTCCTTGATATTTTTCGGAATTTTTGACCATATATATAATTAGCGCCATAATATTCGAAACTTCTCTTACCATAATGAACTGTATTGAATGTGGGAATGTTGAACATGTTATTGTCTCTAACATCATATGCTAGCTCCCTTTCTGAGAAGAGAGACAGTAAATAGTTTGGCGCCTTTTTCTTTTTTATTATATATTTGAATAGCTGCAGCTTTAATACATCTTTTCTCTGCATTCAATTGTCTTTTTTGTCTGCATATGTCTTCATATTGCATTGTCTCATTACTATAACCACGAATTGCAACGCTCTTTTATTGGTTTTATCAAGTTTTTCAATATTAGATTTATTTGAAAACATCCATGTTGTTGGCCAGTAATTGAAGTTACTACTTATGAAAGAATTATAAATGATACATTTACACTGTTTGTCTAGCAGGTATTTCATTCGCTTTAGGGCATTCACTTGTTTGCTGGTTTTACTGCATAGGTTATCAATGTGTCGATTGAAATTAAGTTTGTTATCAATTTCAATAGCTAATATGTTCATGGCATCGGAAGACTCAATATGGCTTTCATAAAATTTGAAGTAAACCATTCCATCACAGTAGTGCAATCAATTTTTAGTTTTTGTTTGATGTTTGTTTTATCCTTGTCACTAAAACTCATTGTGTTATCGTCAGCATAGTTGTTCCCATTAGAGTGGAATTTGTGATAGAGTAGGTCATTGATAAAAATATTGAAAAGTAATGGTTACCCATGAGACATACAGTCAAATGCTTTAGATAGGTCTATGGCTACGATTCCTACGATTCCTACACTTTCTCCAGCATCGAGTAACTTTTTGTTTCTTCACGTTTTATAAGTGTCACTGAATTTCTATTATTGCGATACACGGCTAAGTAATGTTGGATCCTATTTTTAAAGAACCTTTTTCTAGCTTGGTTACGGATGAGAATTGCCTTTCTGAGTCTTTTGCTCATGCAGTGAAAATCATTTAGTCTAACTGTTTTATGTTTTTTTGGTGCATATTTATCAAGCAAAGGATTTGTCTACATTGGTTACATTATCTAAATCAAGGCCAATCAGACTTAAGTCATTAATCATTGACTGGTTGTCAACCTTTGAGAGCATCCTGTAATAGGTGATCTTTTTGGGTGGCATTGGTGTGTGGAGCCTTAGGACATCACAATGAGGTTTGAAAATCACTTATGCCCGTGTTTAATGAGAAATTTTTCATAATTTTTTTGCTTTTAGTAACTAGCATCACATCTATCAGTGTGTGGGGTTATTTGATTTGAAGCAAGTAGGCTCTGTTATTACGTTTGTTAGATTTAGAGTAGGGCATAAACGGGCAGGCGCATTATTTTTCAGCATATTGAAGTTTAGATCACCAATGACTATTATATTCTCATAATCACTCAGTACAGTTCCCATTACTTCGGCAAGTTTAATAGTAAAGTTGTTTGGAGTCATCTTAGGATTTTTATACATGTTAATTATCAAGATCTTGTTTCCCTTGCAATTGAGTTCAATTGACAGACATTCTAAGTCTTCAGAACATAAGCTTACTGGACCAAGTGTAGAAGGAATACCATTCTTTACATAGACTGCGAGACCTCCACTGTTACACCTTTTATCTTGTCTATATAGTGAATAATTTTTTATATTGAGGCATGCATCTTTATATGTTTCATCCAGTTTCGTCTCACTCAAAGCTAGTATTTCAAACCTGCTATTTGTCAAAAGAGCATCTATTTCTTGAAATTTAGAATGAATACTGTTAACATTGAGGTGACCTATTACTATATTGTCTTTGTACATATCTTTTACAGCTTTCACATTTTGAAACAAGTTCAAGTTTTGAAACAAATTTGAATTGTCTTGTACATTATTAGCACTATCTGAAATGTTAACAAAGCTTTCATTCACATTATCATTTATACTGATATCAGATTCATTTTGTACTAATTCTAGATCTTCTAAACCATCTATTTCAATGTCAATCAAATTTTCAGTGATTTCCCCCTCATTCTCAATAGTACATCTTACATTACGAGTAATGTCATTATGGTTCACAATGTTACATGCATTCACAATGGTGTCCCTTTGCAAATTATTAAAAACGACTTTGTTCGTATAATTATGTTGTTGTGCATAGTGTTCGTCTCGGCCTGGCTGTCATGGCCTAAGACCTAGTAGGTAGGTGTCCTGACTTGACGGGAGAAGCGGCGACAATGCTTCTGTTTATGACCGACGTTGCCACAATTCCAACAATTTACGTTCTCTGTCTTGCGGCAATTTTTCAAGTAAGTGGCCGGGTTCACCACAACGATAACATTTCGGCTGAGACTGTTGTGTTGCCCATTGCCTGCGTCTCGGAAGAGTGTTGTTTCTGAGTTTATTTCAATACATCAACCCAACATGTTAATTCCTTCATTGTTCGTACCACGGCCCCAGAAGTTGTTGTTTGTGTCCTCGGCTAAGTCCCTTTCGTGTGTTGCTAAGAGCGCTTTTTTCGCATCCACACAGTTATCGAGTTTTGCACGGATAATGTCATCCATGACATCAACTTTCACGACTTGCCAGCTGTCTCCCGTAGCAATTTTATCTCCGAGGCGTTTTGCGTGGATGCCTGTCCGACTCCTTTTGACTGCAGCAGCGGTGTGATGGTCGTTGTGATGAAGTGCTTTAGAGTCAATGATGGTAAATCCGTCCAGGAAGGTAAATCGGTCAACCCCCTACAATGTGAATTTAAATAGGTCTGTTAGACCTGTGTGGGTTTTAAAGGGAAGAGAAACTGTTTTTTCAACAAATTTTTCCGTTCTTGTTGTGTTAACGAATATTTATATCATATTTCAGGCCTATTTAAAAAGTGAGGATAAAATACAATGAAACTCAGTGACGTCATCACATCCATTTTGTGATTTGCTCGCAGTAGGAGATAATGATCTTGTAGGCCTTTTCCAAACAGTGAAAATATTTTAAAGTTGAAAAATCATTAAAAGAGATGTAAAAATTAATCAGTCTACTGGAATTTGTTCAATTGTGGCATTTTTAAGGGAAATACAGTGAAATTAAAAGTGGACGGAATTACCATCATTATTTTGGATCTGCCTTGAATTGGTGTTTGTAAATCCGTCCACCCACTTCAAATAGGTTGTAGAGCACTTTTATTCATTCTAATATTTATAAATTACATGTCTAGAGAAATTAGATTGGAGCTATTATACCCCTTTGAATTGGTTAAAAGGGTTATTTAATTGTAATTAAGTCAGTCAATTCAAAATTTTCACAGTTAACTTTACCTCTGTTTACCTCTGTTACTATCATAAGTGCAATCATCGAATCATTTTTGTAAAATCAATAGAAAATCTTAAAGACTTAATCAATTGCAACATTTGAACAATTAACAAGATATGAGAGGTATATGCTGTACTATGCCCAGTTGACGGATTTACCATCCTTGCTGGACGGATTTAGCATCATCCTGGATGGATTTAGAAGCACTAACCTTCAATTTTTGTTGCCATGGTTTCAGCAAAAATTATTTGAATATTTGACTTTTTATAACTCTTGCTGTTAGCACGGAATATGCCCTTTCTTATGGACAAGTTTTAATTTATGTATCTATTTCAATTGTCCTGTTAATACAGTTTTAGCCAAAAGTGGATGGAATTACCCTCCTTGACTCTACGATACACATAAGCAGCTTCACTCGTTGCGAAGTGATTTCCCTCAAAGACAAAGTCTTTAAGGGGGTAGAAGTTTGACAGCGGGCTGGTGTGGCCTTTAAAGAAGGCTGGTCGATTCTGCTCATATCGTATATCGCTGTAGGCAGAGTTGCATCCTTCTTTCAAATCTACTTCACAGGCTTGTATGAGGTTGTCTACACCATGGTTGGAGAGATGGAGGCCATCATGGTGTAGAAGCAGCTTGTTGACTGACCCATTTTTCAGATAGAACAGTTCATCTAGGTCAACGAATGTGATGCCTTCCTTGTTTGTCATATCATGAACTTCTTTGTTTGCGTCTTTGATTGCGGAATTCACGTCTTTGTCCGTACGAGGAGGGATGCTGCACAAAATCGTTCGGTCAGCTCTCAGGGCTGCTGACACTGCAAGTGCTTGAAAATCATCAGTAACATCCTTTGGCAGTTTATTTTCGATGTCTATCGAGCCTCCAGCGATGATGATTCTCTCGTATGACTTGTCGTTAGGAAGTGCGCTAAGAGCCACATTCAAGTCATTTACAGTAGCTCCTCCTTTAGCAATAACTTCAAAGTTTTTTAAGATTCCTTGGGTCTATGTTTCTGAGGAGGCTTGTTCCCAGGAGAAGGGAGGGCTTCGGGGAGTCAGTTAACGCAGGTTGCGGTGGATCCTCAATTTCTGGTTTAGACAGACACTGCAGTTTTTGATTTGCATCAGAAAGGTCTTTAACTGCCTTTGCCAGTTCTGTCTCAGCATCCTTGCGTAAGTGGGTCTCATTGTCTCATTTGTGGCATGTCCACACATTTCTTCTTCGTGGGGACGGATACTAGGGTGATGCAAAAAAGTTAAATTTTGAAATGTTAATGGGTCACCCCCTGCAGTTGTTCCAATATATGAAAAAAAAATTCAGTAAAAATTTGAGCTCAATCGGACAGAAATTTGAGGGTGCTACCGCATCATCAAAATTAACATTAGTATTCAATACAAAAATATCCAATTATTTGGCATGTAGCGAGTTCAACTATACCCGGTGCACCAAACCAATGCGGCATGGTCATAATTTTTGGGTCTGGTTGTCAGAACAGCGGATCAATGCAAATTTGGATTATTTTTGACTTCTCCATGCTGCTACCACCAGACTAACGAAGATAAAATAGTCAAAATATACCGAATTCGCGGTATTTAATAACATTATGAGTTTCAATGTCACAGAAATGAAAGTTACTTCATTACATGGAGCATGAAAAGAGCTTTAATTTGAATACCAACACTGCTATATTCTGACCATCTGACCCCGTTGAATTAGCTTATTTGTCATTAACAATTATTTGCGAAAATTCCCAATATTCAAAGCACTGTCGTAATACTGTAGAATATAGCAACATAGTAATGTTGGTATTCAAATGAAAGCTCTTTTCCTGCTTAATAAGATAGTGTAACTTATATTTGTGTACCTTTATTGCTGGTTATGTTATTCAATACCGTATCTAACCTGAATGCTGTAAAAATCGGGCAAAATTTGTTGCTTGGGGAGTGCCCTGTAGCCTGAAATGACCGGATATTATAAAATATGAATGGATTTGTGATGAGAATAGTGGAAAGCTTAAATAATAAAAAAATTTCCATCACTCTAGTGGTTGGACAACTTCCTTCACCCAGCACCCATAAAGCTGGGATTTCGCCCATTGCAATACAATGTTATATTTCAAATTGCGGTAGCACCCTCTAAAATTTGTCCGATCTTGGCTCAAATATTTAGACTTTTTTTTTTTTCATATATTGAATCATATTTGGGGGGTGCCCCATTGAAAATTCAAAAGTTTAGTTTTTTGTGTGCAATCTGCATCACCCTAACGGATACGCAGTCGATGTGATACAATATGCCGCACAGGATGCACCGGATCTGGTCTCCCACATTCGGGTTGTCAAATTTCTGAAATATATTGAAAATACTGTCAGAGGGTTCTTGAAGGCAGAAATACTGTAGAACTTTTGCTAATTTTATTCACAACATTTTGCAGTGGTCAACTCTTCAGGTTGATAAAGCAGGCAAAAATTACGTTTCTACAAATAAAGCCATCATGCACAAGCATTAGTGATCAGTTTAATGGAATTAGTGCCATACAAATTACTACTATTATAATATCATTATGGTATAATCAGTTCAGTAGGCTCACCTTCCAGCCGTTCTAGCTGTTCAAAACCAGGTTTGATATAATTATCAGGGAAAATATTCAGATGTACAATCATTCTGCAATAACAGACAAGTGTGTGAACAATTGTGATCTGTGGGAATAAAATGTGGTGTTGCTTGCTTTCGTCCACTTTGCTGGATTTTCATTCCGTGGTCCAACATGCCCCTCACAGCATTCCAACATGTCCCAGCTCCAACTCCAGTGCATTTTGTTACAGATGATTTCATATTTGTAGACATAAATCAAATAACAAAAAATTTAGCAAAATTTTTGATCTGACATCAGAAAATCCTGCCAGGTGATTGGCCAAGCTGTACATAGCGTGTCACTTTTTTTCAGTTTGCTTCAAGCAAGTGATGTTGGCTGGAAAAATTATGTCATAATTTCAACCAATAAACTGCTGCAAAAGCAACTTGGTATTGTGGCAGTTGTTCACACATGTCAAACCGCAATCCTCATGAACTGTTGTATTTCACGCTCCTATGTTACAGTTGATTGCTTCAGTTGATAATAAATCAGTCTCAAGCCAACTCTAAATGGCTTCAAATCTCTGAAAGCTAAATTATCATACCTTGACCAAAAGCATTGTATGTGATAAAAGTAAAGGACTATTCAGAATTAAATTTTGCGAGTGGGTCGAGGGGGGGGGTGGTAGTTTCTATAGTTTTACTTCAGTGGGAACCACCTTTGGCACATGCTTCTTACGACTTGGGGCAATGGGAATATTTCCCAACAGGGTACCAATTTTTCCCACATGTTTCAAGGGGGGTACTTATTTTTCACAACATGCTTAATTGTCGAATGAAATTTTAACAAAAGAAAATTGTCGTACTTTTCACAGAAAGTTCCATCAAAACTCCCCAACCCCCCCCCCAGTCATAAATTCTGAATTATCCCTTAGAATAGGGCGATGATCCAGTGATGGTGCCAACATTCATTAGAAAATCATAATAGGGATCAAACCAGGGTCCCAGCAATTTGTAGCCCATTGTCATGTTGTCTGGGCAGAGCCCTGATCTGAGAAAATGTTACACGCATGTTTGTTGTTTTCTGTAAAAAATAATCATAGTATTAGACTTTGAGAATGTGTGTACTAAAAATGTGTGAAACACTAACAGAAACTCTCACTTGAAACAGCTAGAGTCAGTTCCATTGAGCAGATCAATGGATTAGAATACCATGGTCACCCATGTAAAACCGCTATGTCACTTTTCAGGAGAGAGTGGTGTCATACCTTCTCTCAACCAATGAAAATTGCAGGAAAAATGATGTATTTTCTTTCACAAATGTCTACAAATATGAAATCATCTGTAAGTAAATCTTAATGAAAATTGAAATTTCAAAGCTCGTTGTCAATTTATGTGTGTGTTTTCCACATTGAATGATGCATTTACCTTTTTTTACTAATATATATATGCATTTTAACTTGTGGTTTTCTTTTCAGTACTGGCTTTACATAGGAGATAGACTGATGTCTTGGGGATGTGGATTGAACTTGGGGAGATTTTTGGTAGCATAACTACATTTCAAGGAGAATTTTCCAGCTGCCAACGGCAATAATATTATATGAAGAAGATAGGCAATGAAAGACTTATCAAAATGTTAATTTATGTCACAATCTGGAAAATTGAGTTCATATGACATTTTGAATGGGTACATATTGTGGAGGTTTGTAATAAAATAACATAATAATTATATTTACTGCTTTGGGTTACTGCGGCAAGTGTTTGAATTTTTATGGTATTTTTCTATTGGGAAAAATAATTAATTTCTTTTGTATCATACATGTAATTGCATTCTAACAGCATTCCCAAGGCAATGCAGTGCTAATCTATTAGCTTCTCTAATACAGGGTTCCCACATAATTTTACGGCTGCAATTCCATGATTTTTCCATTACTTTCCATGACCAAATTGTTATCCATTAAGGCCGAAATGCACTCCGAAACTGATTCACGATATGACAATTGTCTGTATCCAATCCACCAAAAGTGCCATCACCACCGAAATGCATTAAATTTCAGTGTGAATTAAGGGCAAAATTAAAATTTGAATTTTTCATGACTTTTTCGATTTTTTGCTTTTCCATGACTCTCCATGACCAAAATTTTTCCGATGACTATCCCTGACTTTCCATGACTGTGGGAACCCTGCTGATATTTCTGTGTGCTGTTGTCTGAAGTTAAACTGTTCTGTTTGAAACTCTACCTAACTCATGCCCTATCAACTTTTGTGGTCACTCTGAAAGCTGTGTCTTTTTTGCTGGTTGCTAGATGTATATTTCTGCTTCCGGTGGAGATGCACGTGAAAAGTTTTTAGCTGCACAGTTTTTAGTGGTTTTAGCGGTTTCTGCTGGAGTGGTTTTTAGTTATTTTAGTGCTGTCTTTACTGCTACACGCTATAGAACGACTGAACCACATGTTGGAGCCCGAAAAAGTCAAGAAGGAGGCAAGAAAGGCATTTTTCTTCCCAAATCCAGTTTTTATAGGGGCCGCCATATTGCTACCAGACACCCGCCAAGACGCTCGCAAGACACAACCTGGCACACTGACTTCAAGAACGCCTTCCAGCTAAGTCACTCTATTTTTCTATGCTACCCTCTCACCCCCATAAAATATATTAACACCGATAAAAAAATACTTTCCCACTGGCTTTAATATACTGTAGAAAATACAATATTCCAGAAATAACTCCGATCAATGCTACACAGTGTGATACATGCAAGCAACCTGAGGGTGGCTGGCACACACAGTAGCTCTCAAGTCGCAAGGACAGGTCTCAGGCCAATAACTAGTGCTGCATTAATAAACTATAAGTAGCTGCCATTATTCAATAGCTGCCATTATTTAACAGTGCTACTACTGCTAACAAAACTAAAATATAGATATACTTCAGCAAGACATAGTGTGATACATGCAAGCATGGCTGGCACACACAGTAGCGCTTACAGCGAAACACTTTATAGAATTACAGTGAAACACTTTGATATAGGAAAAATCCTTTCAGGTTCATGTTAATTTTTGCATTCTGTGAGTCATGACACACCATGATTTGTCATGATCATTGCATCAGTATAGGAAGCATATATGCTGTTTAAGTGTTTATGATTCATGATCGAGATTACGTGCCATAGCTGTGAATCTGTAAAATCCAAAGCTGTGTATGAAAGATATTGACATGGGATGATTGGTCATCATTTGGATATTTGTCATAACCAGGCTCTGGCAGTGATTGGTCTTCCTTCATGATGACAATTTCCTATTCATCTACCAAAATGAAGGCGTATCCACCTGAGCTGAGATGGAGAGTCATCTATCTGAAATATTTGCATGATAAAAGCGTACGAGAGATATCTGAAAGCTTTTGTGTCAGCAAGGGATTTGTGTATAGAATGGTACAACTACATGTAAAACAGGTGGCGTCCATAAGAAGGAAAGGCCTGGAAGAGTCAGGAAATTGAACAGTTAGTAAATTTGGGGTCAACCATTACATATTGGGGGGGGGGGGGGTTGGAGGAGAAAGTACTGCACTGTGATACATGTACCAGAGTCAGTTATTTATTTCAAGCACTTGCTATACAAAACTTGCTTTCAAGATCGAACAACACATTGTAAATAAGAGAAAGAAGAAATGATTTAATGATTTTTTTTACTGAGGCTAGACAGGACATTATTGCCATTTAGGCCAGACTTTTTAATTTTTCGCTTCTCAGAGCGACCGAACCAACTGATTTTCTGCCTACTGAAAGAAAAAATTATCATACCCACAATTTTTATCAAATTGACATGTATAAAAAACTGAGATTTCACCTTCTTTTTCGTCCTACCGACCTACCCCAGAAAAAGTGCCTTGAGAAGATTAGAGAAACTAAAGATCAATTATGTCTGGCCTTACAGAAAGCACCAAGCCAAGCCAAGGCCAATTCAACATTGCAGTACCCAAGCTAATGATGGAAGTATATTTTTATGTTATCCAAAACCGCACCTCCTCCCATGGCATCATCCTGTTGGCCTCCAGTTGCCTTGGACTGGCATTGGTGCTCTCAACAGCTGACGAACAAAATCTCTTGAGCGTATGGGCTGTGGTTATGCAGTTATGACAAATCATGCCTATGGTGACTCATCATCCCATGTCAAAGTGTTTCACATATTTAGTCACATTTTCAACTATATTACATGGTAGTGATCATGAATCATCAGCTGCATATATTTTTCCAATATTAATGTAATGATCATGACAAATCATGGTGTATCATGACTCACAGAATGCAAAAATCAACCTGAACCTGAAAGGATTTTTCCTATATCAAAGTGTTTCACTGTAAAGTGGACTGTGGCACTGTGAAAATGGCACTTCATGTGTCATCATGCTGATGATTTGTCATGATCAAACCGAATACTTTCAATGTTATTACAGATTTCGTATAAGTGTGCCATGTTCCATGTGAATATATGCCCAGATGATGTCAGTATTGCAATACTGACATCACTATTGGCACTCCAAGCTTGAGTGTTGATTCCAACTGCTACCAACAAGTCAGGCTTATGGGCTGTCTAAGTGTGAATGACAATTGATTAATCTGCATTCATTGGTATGGTTGTTTGATTCAGTTGGAGAAGGTGAAACTGATATGTTTGAGCCACTTGCTTGATCCATCATGGACATTCATGGTGTCCTGTTGTGAAATTTCTCATTGAGGGCAGCACCTTGTGGCTTTTCAGCCTTTTAGGTGAGATCTGCGCCAAAGAAACTGTTCAGAATTGATGACTGGAATCGGGATGATGGGGAGATTTTTCGGAAGTGAACATGGCGGTGTTGCATGGGCATACCAGAGGACGAGAAATGGGGGGGGGGGGGGGTAGTTGCTCCCAAAAAATTGGGGAAAAGGCCAGACAAGGAGGCTAAAAATTCGATCATCAAATAAACGTTATTGGAAATCAGTGATAAGGATGCCCCCGAGCAAAACTCCCCCCCCTTAAGTCTTTAATTCTGAACGGATCCTGAGTATATTATTTTTGCCAAGACGGAGCAGCACATGATAACCTCTCAGACCAACTAATGAATGTGAGAGTGAATGAATTTGTTTTGTTGTATAAGTGCTAAAACTTATAGCAGTTATACACAAAATCCATGCATTATATATAGCTGGATATTGTAACTTTTGGATTTATTCAAAACATCAAACTGAATAATCAATGTTGAGCAACAATCTAACAGCTATGGTGTGAATTTGTAATGGTGTGATCAGTATGGGTTCCAAGTGACACAGCTGAAACTGCAAATATACCAACTGTGAAATCATTATGCTGATACTGACATCACAAGAGCACTGTGGCAGTTGAAAAGAACATGGCACACTTATACGAAATCTGTAATAATTTGATTGAAAGAGACTTATCCCACTTGTTGGTGACAGCCAAACTAAAGGATTATGCATCTGATTTTCACTCTAAAATTGGTTATGAGAAGTCAAATGGCTTACTCTTGATCATGACTAATCAAACAGCCCCTATGTTTCCCATGTTGAAAGTAGAGAGGATGACACTTCATCAGCTATCATGAGTCACAAAGTGCCATTTTCTTAGTGCCACAGTCCACTTTACTTCTATATCAAAGTGTCTCACTGTAATACACAAGGTTGGGTTCCAATACACAAGCTCGGGGCTTATTCCATTATTGTTGTACTAATAAGCTACATAGTTAGTTACCACTAAAATAGTGCTACCATTAAAAATAGTGCTACCACGGCTGCTAAAGCTAATTCATATTCTGTCAATAAGCTGTCCTAAATAAATTTAACCATATACTCAGAGCGACAGTTGTACTCAGTGTGGTACAAACCAGCAACCTGAGGGTGGCAGGCCCACACTGTACAGTGTACACGGGTATAGAGCAAAGGATGATTGAAACAGCTGTCCAACACAGACCTCCTATGCCTTTGTGAAGGAAGAAAAGACAGAAGAAAGAAGGGACGGAGGGAAGAAAGGAAGGATTGAAAGCATATAGGGGTATCGGTGGGAGGGGGTAGCTGCCCACAAAGTTTTGATAAAACACCTGAATTTGGCACCCATGACAAATCACTCTCACGTTGAAAATTAATATGAATTTACATCACGAGCGTCATAGCCAATCAGTTTCAGACAAAATCGGCTCATTTGCATAACTTGTGTGAAGGCCTGTTCATTGGCCAGCTTTGTGGGCCTGTCTAGCTTATTCACTGAAGGCTTTGCTGAAGTGAAATTTTTGGGCAAGGAGGCTAAAAATTTGGGCAGTGATTAAAATATATATTATTGAAAATAAGGGGTTTTCTAGCAATTTAATGGACATGGTATAGATATAATATATTCATTTATATAAAATTTGGATCGCAAAATTTGGGCAAATGTTGATCTACCCCTCAAAATTTCCTATGCCTTAGCTAGGACAACCAAGAGGACAAGAAGACGACACAGCAGTAGGTGAAAGTGACCTGGCCACAGCAGGAATCGAACTCAGGACCAAGAAATCTCCAGAGATAGCAGACAAAGAAATCGAATGAGATGGACCGATTCACAGATGGATGAGAGGCTGAGACTGAACAAAAAAAAAGTTTTTATTTTTCACCCTTTACTGAAAACTCACAATTTTTTTGTAAGCTAACTCCCATCCCTTTAGACAATTAATTTTGGAGGTGGTTTGTTAGTCCAGGAGTTAGCACAGGATGCAGAGAACAACTGAACTATTTTACTCAGTGGATGTTTGCCTATGACAACTTCCAAGTGAGTGAGGCGTCTGAGGCAGAAGGTGTAAAAACCAAAAGAAAGCATTAATTTCCACACAGGACATCAGGTACTAGTTACAACTCTGCTAAAGTGGAAGGTGTCATGAAAAGTTTGTCAAACATGAATAAACTCAAATGCGACATCTCCCAAATGTCAGCCTGGGCAAACACCAACCTATAAACAATCCAGAAACCCACCAACGAAGCCAACAGAGGTCCCCCCCCAAACAGTACAGCAGTGACTGATAAGGGAATGTGAACATTGTGATGAGCTGAGACAGACACTGGGTCTTATGGAAAAGGAAATCGTGGACACCAACAGAGAGTGCCCAACCAGTACATACTAGGTACAGAGACAGAATGAGAGAAAGCTACCGGGAAGAAGAATGCGAACACCGGTTTGATGAGAGAATGAAGACAGTAGAGAGACAACTTCAGGAAATGAGACTTCAACAGATGGAGATGCGAATGGATCAACTCCAGAGTAAGTTTAACAATCTGAATCACAATCAGGAGATGGACCGTGTCCAAAGCACAGGTAGCAATAATAAGCGCCAGGGTGAATTCGGGCCTACCCTCGCTGACTTCAGAGACCAACGTATCCATGGCCAATATAGCCACGGGTATACCCATCATCCACTACATATATCAGTAGACGTCTATTATATGGTCTGGAAGCGACAGTCTTGAGCAAGTCACAGATTGGCGAGATCGACCGCCACCATAAGCAACTACTTAGACAAGTACAAGGTCTGCCGTCAAATGTGTCAACCGATGCCCTGTTCATCTTACTTGGCACCCTGTCAATTGAGGCACAACTTGATATTCGTATCCTAACCCTGTTCGGCACAATCTGCAGAGACGGCGAAAGCAACCCAACCCTCTTCCGACTTACAAACCGACAGCTAGCAATAAGCAACAAATACAGCTGGTTTCACATGGTACTCAAAAAGAGTGTCAAGTATATTAACATCTGTCTACAAGGCCATGCCACGGCCCCATGGAGGAAAAAAATATGGAAACAGTATGTCACCTCAATACTGGAGGAAACAGCTAGCTTCTAATAGTGAAAAAACATCACTACGGCTACTAGATAAGGATATCTCAAAACTGAGAATGACACACCCAGTTTGGGACTCCTGACAAAACAACGCCAGGACCGTTCAAGCTGCCATGACTAGGGCAAAAATGTTAACCAGAATCTACTTAAAACAAAGAAGAAAAAAGTAAATAGGCGCCACAGAGAACGCTGTCTGTCAGCTTGGCAAATTGGAAGAAGAGGACTTAGAACATATGCTGCTGAGATGCCCAGAAACGCAAACATTGAGAGAGAAAAAGCTTCAACAAATAATGGAAGGCACATCAGGTTGGGTACCAGAACTGCCAACCTTCCGCAAATTTCTGAATGGGCCAGACAAAGAACACCCAAATTACAGAAGAACACAGCGCTCCATAAATAATCTCTGTCATGCCATTCACCTTGCAAGACTCCAGCTTACACAAAATTAGTATCATAAAAGCAACCTAGTGTTTTATAAAAATGAGGGAAGTAGAATATGAGGTAGGCAGTCCCGTATTCTTATGAAACTAAACTAAAAAGCATGGTAGCACTAATAATTATAGTACTAACAACTATAGCACTAACAAAATATAGTACTCGACTAAAACTGGGGTGAG
Source organism: Platynereis dumerilii (assembly GCA_026936325.1). NCBI lineage: Eukaryota > Metazoa > Annelida > Polychaeta > Phyllodocida > Nereididae > Platynereis > Platynereis dumerilii. The sequence continues at coordinate 6,395,619 of JAPTHN010000021.1, forward strand.
AGGGAACAGTATGGTAAATGTGACTTAACACCTGCCTCTGGTAGGGTTCTCCTGAAACAGAGGAGGAATGTACTAAAGAAGAAGAAAAAGAAGATGACATCCAATGTAAAATTAATACTTTTTGGTTAAAAAGTTTGAATGATTAGCCTTGACTGAATCAATGTGTCACTTTATATTATTATCGTTTTCATAGCTATGTGTTTTTTCAAAACTTTGTTTTGCAGTTATACCGTGACATCATCGGGTATCTGTCAATATGATTGGTCTAATCTTCAATCTGTGACATATCAGTTCAGACTTTGACATCACAGTTAATGACAAAGGATTTAAAACAGTCAGGCAATGCTACCACTTGTGTACAACCACATCAAACAATGCATGTATAAGCTGAGTTTTGCACCTCATTGTTTTCCAAACAAAATGTGTTGCTGTTTTTCACAATACACCAGCCATCACAATTTCAAATAACTTTTTTTGTCAGTAATTGGAACTCTCCTTTGAGGCTAAGTAGTCTGTTTGATTCAGTTAAAGTGCACTGTGAAACACATCATCCATATATCCCTGCACTTTGCCAGTTTCCTGAAATATGTGCTTGTAATAAACGAAATTATTCAAATTAATCTCTGACATCACAGTTTTGGAATGAAGCAAATTGCAAACTTGAAAAACATGCAGCTATGAAAACGATAATAACCCAGCCTTACTGCTGTTTGGTGGTCTTTTAAGATGGTCCCAATCATCAAATTGTAGTAAGTGCTTTTTCAATTTTCTTAGCCATTGGTGTTTGAGCTGCGCTTCAAATAATACAAAGTAATTATCCCCCATGGTGGGGGATGTAGCTGGTAGTGATCCTGGTCTGAATGGCCTGAAAGGTTGTCCCTCCAAAATCAAGAACACTACACGTTGTACATTATGTTCATTACTTTAGGTTCATAAACTTCATAAACTACAAACTGAACCATTACAACCACTAATATCTTAACTATTTAGTCATATATTGGCCATATATTGGCATCTGCACACCAGTGCGCACTGTAAACAATGTGCACTGCAGCCAACAGGCAACAGAGCGCACTATTAAGACTGTAGTAGCTATCTTGAGGATTGTTTAATTTGTCGTGCTCAGCCAATTTGTATGTTCTGTAATATGGCAAGGTATTGTGCATTCATTTAATTTGAGTTTGACAATATTTAATGGGAACATGTAGTATGTCAGACATTGACATTTGACTTCAGGTTATAAGATAAGCATGCAACGATCCCAAAAATGTGCAGTGATCAATCTGAAATGTGCAGTGATCAATCTGAATTTGTGCAGTGATCAAATTCACCCTTTTTGTGCTAAATTATGGTGAACTGTAGAATCCCCACAATATACTTTATAAATTTAACCAATTTGATACTTTTGTCTGCCAGATTATGGTCAATTGGTCATCTTTAGGAAATGTGTAATGTTTGATAAAACAAGGCTAGCCCTTAAGGTGGCTCGCTACTCGTGCCAAATGGTTGTGAGCGCACATTCACGCGCAGCCAGGCAGGCCCTATCTATCGTAACGTCACCATTGCAGCTGATCTGTGCTGTCATCTTTTTTTAATTCTGAGAATTTCTTGCGTCGGCCGCTTCGTTTGCGATTTGCGCCACTTCTATTGGGGTTAGAGACTTCCCGTTTGGAGCATAAGATGCGCTATGAAGATGACTATAAACTGCCAGACTTTCAGCTCTCTACTTTTAGTAGAAAAGTTTTGTAGGCGATTTTCGGCAAGCATGTCTAGTTTCTCAAAAATGACTCTGTAACAAAAATAAATGTTTATATCAATTTCCAGGCCCATAGGCCCGTATGTCTGTATCATTATATTGTTCCTTACTTCATTTGGAAGCAATGACAAAGAAATAAAAAAATCCTATCCCGTCATTTTTTTTTAGCGCTATGGTTCATAAAAAAAATAAAATTTTCAAAATCATAACTTTTGATCCGAACCCCCAGAAAAGTTCTTTAAACTAAATATATCTTTCTGGAATTTTAATCAGCTTTTCAATAAAACTGTTCTCTTTAATTCCATGCTTCATTTAATAACATAGGATGAATGGCCACTGAATGGCAGGGAAAACTTCACAGTAAAAAAATCAAGAAAATTTTTTAGTTTTTCAGGTTTGCGTGGACTGACTTTCTTTTAAATAACCTGAAATATTTCGAAAGAAAGGCTGGTAGTGACCACTTTCGTTTATATATCCTTGCTATAAAATATATTTTGGATCATTTAAAACTAATTTTAAGAAATTCTATCTTTGAAAGTTCAAGAGTATCGAGCCACCTTAAGAACACCGATTGGTTATCCATATTAATGGCGATAGTTTGAGCAAGACAACACGCGTAGTGATCAAATGTTCTTATTTTATACCCTATAAATTGTATTTACTTGAATATGTGGCTGATCATGCAGGGCCATCTTAAAGTTAATATTTAAAAACTAATTTAATGGAATGTGCCCATGCTAGATTACCTTCTTTACTATTATAATAGTTTCTTGTGTTTATACAGTTAATTGTTAATGGAGTCGGAACTATTATTGTTCGACTTTTGTTACATTTTAACGTTACTTGTATAGTGTGCTGTGATAGCTAAACATTAACCTGTGGAACTGACATGAAGAGAAGATGGTAACATACACTACCTGTTACCCGCTCGCAAGGACATGGTTCCTCTACAGGAATTGGTTTATTGAAGGCGACTGTAAGGATTCAGGTTTCACCAATTCACTTGGATGGATTCAGGTTTCGCCAACTTACTCGGAGGGACTCCACTTCGCCTACTGTGATTCATTCACAGAAATGGACAGTGTTTTATTATAAATGTCAATATCTTAAAAGACATTCATTTAGCCTAAAAGATAATTTTGTATTTTATCGGAAGAGTTTTCAGACTATAATGTTGAGTGGATCTAATTGCCACTAATTGGCATTTACAGGAGCAGAGGAACGCTTCTTGTTTAAATTTTGATTAATAATTTTGGATAATTTGTACACAGTTGAAAATTTGTTGAATTCTGGTTCCTCTCGCCTGACCTTTTTACAATTTATTAAATTGTGTCGAATACATTTCTAACACATCATGTACCTGGGAGAAGGAGATTTTGGAGCAGATAGATTTATTTATTTATTTATGAATAATTTTCAACGGGTAGCACTTAAAGGGAAATGATACAGTTCACAACAGTGCCCCTAGTGTTAATACAATTTGAGAAAAAAAGCCCTGTTTTGTCACCAAACATTGTAAAACAATTCAGGTAAAGCTACAGAAACTTAAGGAATAATTGAATTCTCAACTTTTTTTTGGAAATTTTTTGACATGACGCCCCCCCCCCCTTCGTCGGTTGTCCCGTCCACTGCTTACAACGGGCTGTAGTTTGAAAGACACTGGTGACCTCCCCCGCCCCCTTTTAAGAAACTAAAATTTCTATTTCATATCTCATCTTGAATATTACCAAGTTTTACAACATTTTTATGGTTACTTTTCATTTTATAAGCCCACAGATTTCCAAAAACATGATTTTCCCTATGTTTTCAATGTTATTTCCAAAGACAAATTGGGGTGCATTTAAGTGTCAGTAGTTCTTGAAAAGTGCTGGTGACCCCCCTATTTTAATTTTTCTCTGTATTCCTAATTGTCTCAGCATACTTATCACAAAATTCCATTCACTTTTCATGGTTTGTTCTGAACTGTATAATTTCCCTTTAAGAAGACAGAAGTAAGTTTTTCAACATGGCGGAGCATGAACAGTATAAGGTATAAAACTAGTTATACCATTCGTCACCACTGTCAGCCAATCACAAGGTTGTACTGCAATAAATTCCATATTCTTTGTTGTCCACTTATTATGCAATGTTAATATGTTTGAATGTTTGTCTCATGGAATAAGCCAGTTATTCACCATGGGATCAGGAATATGTGTTTATCAATATCAAATCTTGGGCTGAAGCCATCCCTGGATAAATTCACATATTCCTGATCCCTTGGTAAGTAATCTATATCCCCACAGATATGAAAGTAAGCTCTGGCTTTACTTTTTTTTCTGAACTTAAACACTCCCTCACACTGATAACCCATGAAGTAAGGAAGACAATGAGAAAAAGGGACCGCCTCTATGTTCAAGCATCAAAAAACAAGATGTCCTGAAACTTGGAAGAGATTCAAAGAGTTACACCAGACAGCAAAAGAGCCATCAAGCCTACATCACCAACTTAGTTGATGTGAATCTCCAGGAAAATTAGAAGCCTTTTTGATCATATTTGAAATAACTAGTGATAAAATTATCTATAACGACTTTATGTCCTAATTTAGGCCAATGAAAACAGAACACATCAAGTTTCTTGGCATGACAGATCAGTATTTTTGACCTTTTGGCTAGTACATGTATATGTGCAAGTTTCTCTGTTTTTCAAGAGTTACCACTTAAATCAAGATTTTTTCACGGTAGATATGTCATGTCATTAGATGTAAACCAAGAACCCATGTCTACCGTGACCATATTTTGTTGAAGTAATTGCTGGGAATGAGAATAAACTTGCCATTCACAAGAATTTAATATATTTTATTTTATGAAATAATATTTTTGTTGCATTTGCATTTTTATTAAGATAAAATTAAAGCAACATTGAGAGCAGAAATCTCGATGCCAATACGACCGCAAAGGCATACAGGACGGCCCTAGCTGTCACAAAGGGGGGGGGGCTATTGCTACTTTTTCCCGAAACTTTAACTTGGAAGAGATGTGACCAGGGCGGTAGATCTGGCCTGATATTGGTCAGGATTTGACCTGATATCCCATTTGCCGAGATGCCAGGGGAGGGGGCTGCAAATACGCCTTTGCTACCAAGAAAAAAAAGGCAATGATGTAAATGTTCCATCCGAAACCCAAGAAATGGTTGCTCAATGCAAGTGCCCAGATGGGAACGCCTGAAAGTGAATTCCACTCGAGGATGCTTCAGAGCCCCCCCCCTCCCCCCCCACAACTGTAATTTTTTGTTGGTGAAGTAATTCAAAGCTGCTTTGCCGTCTTTTGAATGACTTTTTTTCCCTTCCAAATGCAGCTACATTGGTATTATAAAAGCATAATTTAATCTATAAATCCCCTAATCCTCTTGTCATATCATTTGGCCTAGTTTGGGACTTCAGAGATTAATTGTGTTTGTAGCAGTTGAGTTGTTTAACTACTATGTGTAGGCTTTAACTCAGCATATGTTTCTTGATCCTGCTCCGCTTGAGTGATTGGCTTTGCCAGACCAGGTCTCAGCTAAGACCTGGCTCAACTCTTCATACCATGTTGGTGAAAACGGGCCTAATAGTTTTTGTAAAAGTAGACGGCCATACTAAAAGATAAAGACACCCATCTGCTATGGCATGGTATATCATATCAGTTTTCATCTTTGCTATTTTATCTGTCAGTTACAGCGCTGTTTTTTAAAAAAACTTTGGTTCTCTGCAAATGGTAATATTTTTGACCTCATTCAGTTGTTACAAACGAGCATGAAAATTCAATACAAAATAGGATAGTTATGCACCAAATGGAATTTTTCAGACTCTAAGTAGTACTGCAACATTGCAAGAGAAATTCAGGTATTTTTACTTTACCGAAACTAACTGTTGGATCAGGGACCAACTCCATCGCAGGAACAGGCTGTCCTTCATTCTCACTCAACTGACAGACTCAAAGCTTATGAGCTGTTGTTATGCTAAATTCGCTGATGCGCCGCGAATATTAAGCTGCATGATTAAGTGTGCATTTTTAAGCGTGAGCTGTCTATTACTAATTACATTTGACCAATTGATTTATATCATATTCTGTTGTGGATCAGTTACTACTTTCAGTGATTGATTTACTTGTAATAAGTTCAAAGAGTGTATTGAAGGGCTCTATTGTGAATAGTTTACCCTTATTAAATAAAGTTTATGATATATTTATCTATCTATTGATGTCACTGTATGTCCACAATTAGAATTTATTGCATTCTATGTTTTAGGCTGCTGCTTTCTGATGTTATTTTTGTTATAACAAGACTATTTGTGTTTATGTATAATTGTTTTGAAAGTATGTATTTTGTATAAACTTTGTTTCATGTTTGCATCATCACATAGTGTAATATATTGCCAAAAGCATTAGAGAATGTTGATATCACATCATGCCTATCACAAAAAAAAGAAACACGGAAATTATGTGGTTCAGGCACAAAAATTGTTCAGACTTTGGTGAAAAAATATAATTGTGACAATGCAACGATTATTATGAAATAACTTGTTTTGTCAATCTAAAAAAGAATGGACTAGTGTCATTAATTTCCTAGAATCTTATTTGATATATGTATGTTGTAAATAAATTTTATACATTTTTTATGTGTCAACCTTCTTTTTTGTAATATTTAAATATTTTAAATGTATTTTATTTCCATCAAAGAGCACCATGAGCCCTCAAGTAAACAATGCCCACTTTTTAAAAAGGTGCAAACAAAAATTCATCGATATTCCAGTAAACTTGCACATATTATTTTGATAGCAATATGGTGTCTAAAACTGTCTTTATATCAACTTATTTTTCACATCAAGATTTGGGTCATTTTCGCGAAAACGCGCAATTTGATGTCCTGCATTCGTGTGTGGCTGCCTTTGTGGGACTGAAATTGATTTTGGGCCAAATATTTCGAATAACATTTTTCCTAGAAGAAAACAAAAATTTAAGTTGGTGCGGCCATGCTGAACATGCTATATCACCCATTAAGTAGTCCAAATGTCCTTACCGTGGCATGTCCGCAACTCAACATTTTAATTTCAAACTTGTGCAAATTGAAAATTACTGCATAAAATGTGACATGCAAAGTATAGATTTCTAGATATATGTCACATTAACTACCTAGAAGTGTTTTTTCTGAAATATAACTAATTTATCCACATCTCAGAGCATGTTGAAGCTGGGTTCCAATTTTGAGATAAACTCTTTTGCCACGGTAAAGACAGAGGTAAAGTTGCCACCAGAGTAAGTTAATACAGCATGATGTCTCCAGATGCCACTAGAGTGTAAAGAACCAGGATATAACTACTTTTTTACCATATCATTGGGAAAGCCAGAGCTGCCATCTGTTAGTCAGACGATGAAATAGGTTTTATCTTGACTTTGTCGCAACTAAACTTCGTCTTTACCGAACCCTCAACTGCAGAGGGAGTTGAAAAGGTATGATGATGTAAATGACACCATTGGTTTAGGAGGTTGTTCCAGAAGTAGTTGTGGTACTCTGAATGATGTAGTCCACTTTTTCTGGATGAAATGCTGCATAACATGTGTTTTCCGTGGCAAAAATCTGTCTTTACCGTTGTCAAATCAATGCAAATATACTGTGACACGGTAAAGGCAAGGCTGGCCACGGTAAAGACATCCGAGTAAATTTACTTTGATTTTATTGTGCACGGTAAAGACAATTTTTCAAAATAATTGAAAATGTCAAATATTCACCCAAATTAGTTATCCTTTTACATGCAGCATTGTAGTACCACATATTGCATTATACGAAAAGAAAAAAGTATTAGTTGAGTATTATTGGCTCAGCTTCCTGACATAAAAATTGGCAATGTCTTTACCATTACTGCGCGTTTTCGTGAAAATGACCCATTTATTAATCAAATGAATTGCAACATTAATCACTGTTACATTACAACATGATCATAACGTCAGACGAATAAATTTATAGTCATAATTATGCGATTATATTCATGTTATTATGTAACAACATCATATTAAACGTTATATGACAACCATCCAATGGAGCAAAGCAATATTTTACTATTGGAAGACATATCAACATATTACAATTGGAAAACAAATCAATATATTACAATTGGAAAACAAATCAATATATTACAATTGGAAAACAAATCAATATATTACAATTGGAAAACAAATCAATATATTACAATTGGAAAACAAATCAATATATTACAATTGGAAAACAAATCAATATATTACAATTGGAAAACAAATCAATATATTACAATTGGAACACAAATCAATATATTACAATTGGAAAACAAATCAATATATTACAAATGGAAGACAAATCAATATATTACAATTGGAAAACAAATCAATATATTACAATTGGAAAACAAATCAATATATTACAATTGGAAAACAAATCAATATATTACAAATGGAAGACAAATCAATATATTACAATTGGAAAACAAATCAATATATTACAATTGGAAAACAATCAATATATTAAAATTGGAAAACAAATCAATATATTACAATTGGAAAACAAATCAATATATTACAATTGGAAAACAAATCAATATATTACAATTGGAAAACAAATCAATATATTACAATTGGAAAACAAATCAATATATTACAAATGGAAGACAAATCAATATATTACAATTGGAAAACAAATCAATATATTACAATTGGAAAACAATCAATATATTAAAATTGGAAAACAAATCAATAAATTACAATTGGAAAACAAATCAATATATTACAATTGGAAAACAAATCAATATATTACAATTGGAAAACAAATCAATATATTACAATTGGAAAACAAATCAATATATTACAAATGGAAGACAAATCAATACAGCGGAACCTCACCTGAAGACCACCTCAACTATAAGACCACTTTTTTCCCCGAAATTTTCTACCATTGACAGCAATGGCAATTTGATTCAGAAAGAAGACCACCCCTATTTTCAGATCTAAGACAACCTGAATGATAGATTGGGATTGGATCAAAAGTTTATCTAATTTTTTATATTTTTTCAAGCAGCCTGCTCATGTTGCCAACTGTGAAAAATGTCTGGGGTGTACCATTAATTTTTCGTGTTGAAATGACCAATAAATGCACTAAATGACCCCTAGGTTCTATTTCTGGTACGGACCGAAAAAAAAGTTGCTTGCTACATGTCAACATTGTGGCGTCACCACCATTGTTACAACAAGCACATCATCGCCCATGCCCCACATGTTCTACTGGAAAAGATGATGTGAACAAGGGTCTTTAATGGGGACTGTTGCTCATTTGATAAGGCCTGGTGGCTAAACTATGTGAAGAGGAAGTAAGAAGTCGATTCCTTTGAAAGCCTCTTTTTTTTTATGCATCTATTTGGATGTTTAAATAGACATAGACATATTTATTTTCCTACATACTTTGTACCTACAATAGGGTGCATCATCTGCCCCTTTTGTCTCCAAAACTTCATGCACTTTTCCAGTAATAGTCCGGTGTATGAGGTCAAAAAATGGACCCGCAAGTTAACCAGCTGGAATTCGGTCCACCTTGTACCAAATTTTCTGAATTTTCCAGAAATGACATCCGTTTTGCTACAGTCCGAGGCTATCTCCATCAAAAATGGTTGTCAAGGCAACCCTTTTCTGTTTTAAGAAATATGTATAAACAATAGATTTTGTTCTGTAAAATAAGGTATGTTTGCTGCAATTGGTGGCATTTGACCTAAAAATCCTCCCTTGCATGTTTCATGATGTTTCAGTTGGATTTCCAACTTTTTGTTATTGTTATGTTACCATAGCAACGGTTTGAATGATAAAAAGTCATATTTTGCCTACTTACTGCAAAAACAACATTGATGACAGGAAAAAAATTTCAGTTACCAGCATGCTTTTTCTGGTATTTGAAAGCACAAGTCCCTAAAATTAAGAAAAAATAATCACAGGCCAGCTGTGTTGATAAATTTTACCATGGCAACAGATTTAAATTGATGATGCACATTTTTTGTAAACGAACCAATTCACATATTTAGCCATTTCTCCACTTCAAATTACTGTAGAATCGTGAAATTTGGTACATCGACTGTAATTTTGACCTTCTTTATTTTTCTATAATTTGTTGAGATATATGTTGCCATGGCAACCATTTTCACCCCTTTTTTCAAACAATTACACATCAGCAGTTATGCTTGGCTAGATATGGCTGTGTAATACAGTAAATTGAGGTAAATTTGATTAAATGTGATGGTAGAACGTCACCGGTTTGTTTTCTTAAAATATCTTCCATTTTCAAGGTCACATGACCATTACCATGACAACCAAATACAATAACAATGATCTCGTTAGCCTAAAACGATCTTCTTCAAACTGGTAGGCAAAATGATTGAGATTTTTCTTATCGAATCCATTCCTAACAACAGTTACTCTTATCTACAGTGTGTGAAACTATTGTATTTGATAAAATACACAACTTTGTTCATAAATTACTGAGGACAGCAGAACAAACTTAAGGTTTTTGAATGAATGAGCACAGTTAAACCGCTTCAAACCTTCAAATTGGCCTCTTGAAGATGGGGCTTCAAGGCATAAATATTATCATTATGGATGTGAATTTATGGATAGAGTTACAGATTTTAGCCATCAAGAATGGTAGTTCCTGATAACCAGAAAAAAAATTAATTTACCTGTTTTCACCCCTTTAAAGTCGGCCATCTTGGATTCGAAACTTCAGATATAATCACCAGCTGAGTGATCTGATAACATCAGATTTTAGCTATTTCTCAACAAATAATTACAGAACAGTTCTGAAATTTGGTACACAGACTGGGATTTTTTAGTTGTTTCATTTTCTGAAGAAAAAAAAAAAAAATGTTGCTATGGCAACTGTTCAAACCCCGTTTTCAGACAATTTCCTACCAGCACTGTAATGCTGGCCTGGACATGGCTGTGTGATATAGTAAATTGGTGTAAGTCAGATGAAATTTGATTGCAGAATATCATCTGGTTGCTTATTTTAATGTCGTATTTTGATGATCACATGATTGTTACCATGGCAACCAGATTCACTACAACCAGATACACTACCCTATCAGCATGCCTCGGCTGTCCAACGTTGGACCGCCAAGGCATGCTGACAGGGTAGCAATGATTTATCAGCAGAAAACACTGACTGACAAGCCAGTCTGCTGTTTAGAGCAGGCGAGAGGAGCAAAGCTGCAGACTTGAGAAATTCATGTGAATTGGACATCGAATTGGCATGTAGATCACTGGGACAGCTGCCTTTCAGGCCCGCATCCTGCAGAACAGAGCTGGATCTGCCCAGAAAAGTATGTAAGCCAGGACATGAATCTCCCTCCGGTCCCAAAAGAGCAGGTGCTCTAGTCTTTTTCAAACTAATGTACAGTACAATTGGATTTTCATCAGTGAATATATTGCTAAGAACGACTACTTCTCTTCCCAGTGTGTGAAACCATATTTCTTATGTTTGAAATAAAGAACCTAGGACTTTTATTTTATGCTATTAATGTGATATTGTATCCGTATTTGTAGGGTTTATCTCCACTTCTACTTAATATCTGGGCTTCTTTTTTCCCTGTGCCTTCCTTTGGCCCCCAAGGCAGTACTTCCCCCTTTTCACAGCCATTGCATTCCTTTTAATGCTCTATTTTATGATAATAAGTTTTCAGCTGATTCATAAATGCTGTACAGAAGAGGGTGGAACCTGCAACGTCTCTGTCAGTTGCTCACTTTCTTTGAGCACCAGGTAATATTTCTGGAGTCCTGCTGTAACGAAGTGATTTATTTTCTGGAAAGTCAATCTTTACACCCAAATATATGTATATTCCAATTAATTTTGAAGGTAGCATGGGCTTATTGCTAGTAATAACTGAAGATCATGGCCTGAACCTAATTTTTGATCTAAATGGACAGCTAAAATTCATGAAATTTTACTCATGAAAAGGGAGCTGCGCAGCATTTAAGTGATCCCTGTTGACATAAATTCATGAATGGTATAAATGTAGTACACATCCAGGCTGTCTAGAATGACAACCACAAAAGTATCCACTCAAATGGCGGAACATAGGATTCAAAATGGCCAATGCCATTACTAATATTTCAGTAACTGAGACTAATATGTTGCTATTGGCAGCTTGAAACTATCTGAAGGGGCTATGAGCCGTCAATTAATTATTATTTCTTGACATGGCATTTTTCTTGCTTTTGTTTTTAAAAATTATTGGCTGTATGTAGCCTTGGAATAACAGGGCATATTAGCCAAAAATCAAGTAAAATGTTTGGTCCCCTTATTTTTCAAATAGGGACTTTTTAAAGCAAATGTCCTGGACTCCTGGTTCAGACTGTATGAGTTTTTGAGCTTGTAGCGTCTTTCATGCTGATTGTATGTAATTTGAAAATGCAGATCAATATTGCTTACAAACATTCATAATAGCATGCAAACATTTAAGCATTTCAGTGGTGTTAATTCAGATGTTGGACCCTCTCTCAATGATCCTAATTAAGACAAAAGCGAATGAAATGTTACCCTTTTGATTCATGATAATTTAACAGACTTTCAAACAAAATTGATGCAATATCACTTGGGCAAGAGGGCCAGTTCCCTAGCCAACTGCTGGAAGCAACTTATTATGCCCAGTCAGACTTATGCATTTCTGGGGTCCTTTTTAGTCTATAAACATACATACATACGTGTACAAACCGGACCCACTACACTCCACTGTATTATATCGCCAAACTTAACGGAGATTTTGACACATAATCTCACATCATTGTTAACTCAATAGTGAGTGGGATTTTATCCAGCTACCTCTTGAATGTTTTACCACTGAGATAAAGGGCTGACCCCCTAGCCAAGTGTGCCAGTAGGAACCTATTATAACAAACCTTCAAGACTCTACAGTCTACAATATTATAGCAACCAGCCTAATTAGGCTCGATGTAGAATGGGCCTAATGTTTTCATTTGCATGTGTCTGTCGGTCCATCCATCATCCTTCTGTCAACACAATTAGGAAAAAACTACAGAGCTGTTTCAATCCACAACAAGATGTTTTCTAATGAAAAGAGCTTTAAAGAAGGAGAGAAAACAAACAGATAATATTGCAATTTTAGACCAGACTCAGCTACTGTTAACATTTTTAGATTGTTTTGTGCAGGGGGCGAGATACACTTCATTTTCATATAAATACGACAGAAGAAAACCAATGCTAAGTTGTAATATAAGCATTTCATCTTAACATTTTAAACTGGAGGGAAGTACAGCATATGTGATAATATGATACTTATTTCCACAAAATTGGACTCGAGATTTTTATGGTATTATGTAACTCTAGATGTGTACTTTTATCCATAAATCTACATCCATAACGGCCATTTGGATGCTTTGAAGCTCCTTAAAAACACCCTTTTATGCTGATAAAATCATTGTTATTGTATCTGGTTGCCATGGTAGCAGTCATGTGACCATGAAAATATAATATTTTAAAAATAAGCAAAATGACGATATTCTGCAATCACATTTAATCTAATTTACATCAACTTACTGTGTCACACAGCTATATTTGGGGCAGCATCGCTATTGCTGATAGGAAATGGTCTAAAAGTGGGATTTAAATTGTTGCCATAGCAACAAATATGTTTTGTTCTGCAGGAAATGAAAGAACTAAAAGATTCCAGTCTGTGTACCAAATTTCAGAACTCTACTGTAATTATTTGAGGAGAAACGGCTAAAAATGTTAATCAGTTCATTCACCAAAAATAGCTGGCAATTATATTTGCCAATTTGGAACCAAGATGGCCGACTTTAAAGGGATGAAAACAGGTAAATCCATCAATTTTTCTAGTAATCAGGATCTACCATTCTTGAAAGCTGGGATCTGTACTTCTATCCATAAATTCACATCCATAATGATCATTTTGATGCCTAGAAGCCCCATCTTCAAGAGGACAATTTGAAGGTTTTAAGCCGTTTAACTGTACTAATTTATTCAAAAACCTTAAGTTTATTCTGTTATCCTCAGTAATTTATGAACAAGGTTGTGTATTATATCAAATACAATAGTTTCACACACTGTAGATAAGAGTAACTGTTGTTAGGAATGGATTCACTAAGAAAAATCTCAATCATTTTGCCCGCCAGCTTGAAGAAGATCGTTTTAAGCTAAAGAGAGCATTGTTATTGTATTTGGTTGTCATGGTAATGGTCATGTGACCTTGAAAATGGAAGATGTTTTAAGAAAACAAACTGGTGACGTTTTACCATCACATTTAATCAAATTTACATCAGTTTACTGTATTACACAGCCATATCTAGCCAAGCATAATTGCTGATGTGAAATTGTTTGAAAAAAGGGGTGCAAATGGTTGCCATGGCAACATATATCTCAACAAATTATAGAAAAATAAAGAAGGTCAAAATTACAGTCGATGTACCAAATTTCACGATTCTACAGTAATTTGAAGTGGAGAAATGGCTAAATATGTGAATTGGTTCGTTTACAAAAAATGTGCATCATCAATTTAAATCTGTTGCCATGGTAAAATTTATCAACACAGCTGGCCTGTGATAATTTTTTCTTAATTTTAGGGACTTGTGCTTTCAAATACCAGAAAAAGCATGCTGGTAACTGAAATTTTTTTCCTGTCATCAATGTTGTTTTTGCAGTAAGTAGGCAAAATATGACTTTTTATCATTCAAACCGTTGCTATGGTAACATAACAATAACAAAAAGTTGGAAATCCAACTGAAACATCATGAAACATGCAAGGGAAGATTTTTAGGTCAAATGCCACCAATTGCAGCAAACATACCTTATTTTACAGAACAAAATCCACTATTTATACATATTTCTAAAAACAGAAAAGGGTTGCCTTGACAACCATTTTTGATGGAGATAGCCTCGGACTGGAGCAAAACGGATGTCATTTCTGGAAAATTCAGAAAATTTGGTACAAGGTGGACCGAATTCCAGCCGGTTAACTTGCGGGTCCATTTTTTGACCTCATACACCGGACTATAATGTTAATTTATGTCACCAAAGTTGCCCTCTAAAATTTTTTGAAAAAATTCCAATGTCTAAGGGTGGCACAAAAGGCTTGAAATTTGAGCATAAGGTATTATTTTGCCGTTTCGCGGTTGTCAATAATGTTTTTGGTTTTTATTTGAAAGAGCTTCAATTTGAATACCAACATCAATGGTTTCCGCTTAGGAGAAGTTGTGTTAGTGCAGTGATATTTTATTTTTGAATTGTTGAAATGAGATAAATCTAAAAAACAATGTTAATATGACTTTCCAAACTCAAAGAAGTCTCTAAACTGAGGAAGTGATATACCACATCATTTGGTAAAACCTTTATGGTATTATAATGTAGTAGAAAAAAAAGGACATAGAAGAATGACGTTGCACTGAAGTGGTTTATTCCTCATATTTACATTTGATGTAAATTTGTATATTTGAATATTGTTGAATAGACATTTGCAAAACATGTTGAAATTCTATCTTTCTTTACCAAAGTGTGCCTCATACTATATTCCAATGGAGATGTGACAGTTATGCAAAACTTGAACTTTTAAACAGTTCATTTCAAACATTTTTTCACCATAGTCCAAAACTTTCTACTTTTGGAATTTCTTCAACGTGAAAAATTTTCAGAAATATAGCTTTCTACCATTCAAATTGAAGCTTATTTTCTTTTAAGAACAATGGTATATGAATCAAATTCCAAAATCAAATGATAAGCTAGATAATTGTAACCGCGATTATACAAAACATCACTTTTTGTCATTTTTGGACTTAACTTTAATGCAATTGTGCCACCCTAAGGCCACGGCCAATCATATTGAAATTTTGCAGAATGTCTTTTTACTGGCAATGGAATAACATGGCAAAAGTGCAAAAGAATACGGCAATATAAGGGGCAGACGGTGCACCCTAACCTACAATCATACATATAAGGACATTTTCATAAACAGAATAAGAACACATATATATATGTAGGGGGCAGTGCACCCGAGTAAATGAATACTGTACCCAATTGGGGATGACTGCCCTTAGTTAGGTTTAACACTGGATTAACCCCCCCACTTCACTGGATTATCGCCCGCTCGAAATCAACAGGTGATCGCTAGTAATTCGAAGAACTCTCTGCCCAAGATGACAGATACAAAGGTGACATGTTTTATTTGAGTTTCTTCACAGAACAACAGAGAAACCCTGTGCTGTGAGCGATGTAAAAAGTACTTTTGCTCTGGTTGTTCTTCAAGAACCCCCAAGGACAAAGCAAGCTTTCACACAATCGAAGCAACCTGGTACTGTAACCCATGTCGACCTAAAGCCCTGAATGCTATACACACTGACAAGGAAATTGAAGACAGATGCAAGGATTACTTCGCAAAAGTTGATGCTCGACTTGCACAAATTGAACAGAACATTGCTGCAAAGGCTGACAAGGAGGACATAGACAAGAGACTGAAAACCTTGGAGCAACAAATGACCACCCTTCAAGTAGATGAACAGGAACTGGTGCGAGAGATGAGAGAGATAGAAGAAAGGAAAGAGTATCTCATTATCCATGGACTGAAGAGTGAAGACCCAGCAGTCAGTGATATTACTCTAGTGAACAGCCTTTTCGAAGAGTCTCTCCAGCTACAACACAAAGCAGCCTCAGCCATCAGATTAGGAGCAGCACCGTCAAGCAAAGCCCCAGTCAGAGTGAAGACATCTAGCATGAAAGAGAAGAAGGAAATTCTTGCCAAGGCTACTTCGCTGCGCAAACTGGAGGAGAACCATAAGTTTGCCAAAGTCTACATCCGCCCGGACTTGACGAAGAAGCAACGTGAGCAGTCAAAAAACGCGCAGCAGCAACTACAAGAGAAGAGACTCCGATTCCCAGACAAGACATTCAAAATCAAGCACGGCAAAGTCACAGAGATACGAGAAGAAGAATAACCCAGGCCTCAACTTCAGAGAGACACATGTACAAAGAGCACATTGCACTTTATTACGCCAATGCGGACAATTCACTCCTGAGCAAGTATGCTGAAGTTACAGCTATATCGCCTTCCTTCGACATCCTAGCCATCAATGAAATAAAGCCCAAACACGGTGAACAGCCAGCAAGAGTTCTCCTCGAAATCCCTGGTTTTAACTCTTTCTTCTCGAAGCTTGAAGAGCCACAGACCAGAGGCACTTGTATATATGTGAGACAAGGTATACATGCAGAGATCTACGAAGACACAACAACTGGGCGCTACAAAGATGCAGTATGGGTCCAAATCCACATCTCCGATCTGAAGATACTGGTGGGATGCATCTATAGAAGCGGAAGTCCAGCTACTGCTCAAGCACACGACAACACGTTACAACTTGTCCTGAGGCACGTTGCACAGTTACATTTTGCACATCATATAATCATTGGAGATTTTAATTACAATAGGATAACCTGGGACCCAGACCCAGTGTCAACTGAAGAATTCACTGAAAACTGTCCAGAATCTCAATTTATTGAATGCATCAGAGACACATTTTTCTTTCAACATGTGACTGAACCGACTAGATACATACATGGTCAACGACCATCTCAGTTGGATCTGCTGTTTACAAGAGAAGAAGGGGTAGTCTCTCACCTGACGTACGGCCCACACCTCGGTAACAGCGACCACATCAGCCTACAGGTGGAACTGAAACTGAAGTACTCCCTGCAGAAGAAAACGAGAACAGTCTACCACTACGACAAGGCGGACTACAAGACAATGACCACAGAACTTGCCGGAATCCCATGGTCAAACCTACTGGAAGACCTCGATGTTGACAAGGCAATGGAACTGGTAGAAGAGAAGATCAAGGAGGCTGCTGACAAGCACATCCCCTACCATGTGATCACAGAAGACGACAAGCCCACCCCCCCATGGATGAACAAGACAACGTTGAAGAGCATCAGGAAGAAACACCACACCTGGATACGCTTCCTGAATACCAAGGACAGCGAAGACTACAGAAGATACACCCAAGCAAGGAATCATGCAGGACACACAGCCAGAGAAGCCAGGAAGTCCTTCGAGAAAAAACTTGCCACAGAATGTCGGAAAAACAACAAAGGACTATGGAGATACATAAACTCAAGACTCAACAATAAATCCAGGATACAGAAACTGAAGCGCACAGATGGGACCCTCACCTCGACCGACTTAGAGGCAGCAGAAACACTCAGCGACCAATTCTTCAGCGTATTTACCAGAGAAGATACATGGGACATGCCAGCACAACCAGCCAAGCAACTACTTTGCCAGGCCCTCACCAGCTTCACTATAACTGAAGAGATGGTAGAAAAGGCTCTCAGAAACCTGAAAGTGGACAAGACACCTGGAATTGACGGCATGCACCCACGCATTCTAAAAGAAGTAGGAGCAGCTATCAAGACACCCCTGACCCTCATCTACAGGTCTACGATTGACAAATCCAAACTCCCAAGCCACTGGAAGGATGCCATCATCAGTCCCATCTACAAGAAAGGTGACCGCCTTACTCCCTCAAACTACCGTCCTGTCTCGCTGACCTCCATCATCTGCAAGATCCTGGAACGCCTAATTGTGGAACAGCTCAACAGGCGCATAAAGGACAACCTGCTAGAGTGCAAGGAACAACACGGGTTCACTCCAGGCAAGAGCGCAGTCACCAACCTTCTCGAAGCTTTGAACATCTGGTCCGAGGCCCTAATGCACGGCATTCCTGTCGACATCATATACCTAGATTACGCTAAGGCCTTTGATAGCGTACCCCACCAAAGGCTACTGCGACAAGTCAAAAGCTTTGGAATTACAGACAAAGCCATCTCCTGTCCTTGGCCCTTTCCTCTTCCTGCTGTTCGTCAGTGATGTACCGAGCCAGGTAAACAACTTCATCAGCATGTTCGCTGACGACACCAAGCTTTTTCAAGTCTTAGTTGAAACAACAAGAGAACCTCTCCAGTCTACAAGTTGACCTAGACAACTTGCTACAATGGTCACACAAGATGCAGATGAAATTCCATCCTGACAAATGCCACGTTCTCCATCTCGGCTCATCTAATCCTGAGAAGAACTACCAGATGCTTCATCACACCCTATCCAAAACCACAGCGGAGAGAGACCTTGGTGTTTTTGTCAACAACCGATTGTCATTCAACCAGCACATCGAAGGAATTACGAAGAAAGCGAACTGTCTGCTTGGATGCATCGCCCACACCTTCAAATATCTGGACAAAGATTCCTTCAAGCTCCTCTATAAATCAACTGTCAGGCCAATCCTGAATACGCATAGTGCGTCTGGTTACCCCATCTCAAGAAGAATGTCACCATGATTGAAAAGGTCCAGCAAAGAGCCACAAGACTGTTACAAGACGTATGCCATCTGCCCTACCCAGAACGTCTCAAAGCCCTTGATCTAACATCGCTGAAATTCCGATGTCTGAGAACGGGCCTAATCCAGTTCTTCAAAATAATGAACAATATCGACCACCTCCAGAGCGAAACAAGATGCCATCTATGCCCTACCAAGAAGATGTTTGAAAGAGCTAGACTATCCACCACCAGAGGCCACACAATGAAGCTGCAGGTACTACAAGCGACAGGTCCCCGTAAGCACTACTTCTCAACTAGAGTCATCCCAGTCTGGAACCAGCTAAGCCAAGACACCATCAACTCCTCCACAGTAAACCAATTCAAGGCAGGGCTGAAGAAAGATCTGAAGAACCACCCTAGCCTATACAATATCAATAATTAAAACCAGACCCCGCTCAGTCCACATAGCAAGAGAAACGACCGGATATCACCTCAGATGGTCTCATTACCTACAAGGTATAAATTGACCATACTGAAGGTATGTAACTGAAGGCATGTAACAATTATTTACAAAAAAAAAGGAAATTGTTGGAATACGACAACTATAAAGGAATCTGGAGCCAAAATGCACTAGGGATCCGCATTTTGCGCACTTTTCCGCAACCACTAGCCCGCAATTGCTGCCCGCATTTCATATGCGACATAATGAGGAACGCTGCGGAAGGGAAAATGGCGGCGCAAATATAGGCTTTCTGACTTTGGATAGCCTCTAAAGCTGATGATAGTAAATTGACTGTTATTGAAACTAACTGAAAATACGACCCGTTGTGCACATCGACAATGACAGAGAGGTTTTGCTACACGTACACGTATGACGTATACGTGTGGAATAGGGCAGGTGACTCCCCACGTATCATGAATGATGTTACGTAACGTGTAGCTGTTTTGCTATACATGCGCAAAGAAAATGAACGTGAAATCAAAGCACCTCAAGATATTAGTCAGATTTTCTGCCCTTCAACTTTATGCAGGCCTATATGTTTGATCTGGGTACCACGTTTGGGTTAACTTTAAAATTATTAATTGATGAAAACAGATTTTTCCTAGCAGCATTTGTTCCATGATGTTTATATGTAGGGAGGGCTATACAATTATGTCATGTCAAGGATACTGTCTATAAATACATGTACCTGAATAATCTGTGGATATCTTACTTTCTGTTTCTTTGTCAGGCCATATTTGAGGAAATATATAGGGCCCTATCGAATACTACTTAACAATGTCATAACATACATGTATAATGCTATTAAAACAGTCGGTAAAAACAAAACTTAAGAATATTAAAATCACAGCTTTGTAAAATCACAGATTTGCTAAAATGATTTCGCCCAGATACAGCTATGCATAATGCTATTAAAACAGTCTGTAAAAACAAAAGAATATTAAAATTACAGATTGCTAAAATGACTTCGCATTATGAATAAGCTTAAACATGAACTACCATCAAATATGTACATGTATACTCAGGAAAGTAAAGTCTGTATATATATAGTTAGATAGCCCTGTACTATCTATCAATCGATCTATCTATCTATCAACCAGTATCTATCTATCTATCTATCTATCTATCTATCTATCCATAATTATACCTATTAAAAATTAGCGTACAACACAAGTGGGCAAGTGCACCATGATTTAAGCCTGACTGATAAACCAGTCTGCTCTTGAAGCAGGCGAATAGAGCAGGCTGCTGTAGCCTGGATTTGAGCAATATTGGTACATTCACTACATTGTGTGTCTGTGAAATTGTCCTAAAAGAAATCCTGTGTATTTTAGTGCTAGAATTTCGGACTAATATTTTGGTGCCAGTCTGTCTGCCATTACGTAATACCAATTAACAGCAGGCGCCTCTTGACCCATCAGAGACACAACATTTTTGTAGCTCCAAACATCAGAGATACTATTTTGTTGTCATTGAAGATGGCCATTTACCTGCATCTTGCAACTTTCTTAAACTCAATGACCTTTAATTGACATTTCACCTGTGCTATTAGAAAAAGTGACGTTGTGGTATCTCTGGTCCTACCCAACCGGTTTTTACCAGGTTTTTTGATAATCAAATGAAATTTTTAATATTATTATGAAATTATAGTAAAATCTTCACTATTTAATAAAATATTTATTTGTTTTAATGTCGGTGAATTATAGAAAAACCATGTTACAAATGACAATAGCATAAAACCTATCAAGGATCAGTGCATAGTTGGATCAGCAGAGAGAACAGGTAATACAATGCAGGAAGTGTATCAGCAGTGGAGATTAGAAGTAGTGCAGACTAGGTTCAGTGCAGGGTAGCAGCAGTGCAGGGTGGGAACAGTGCAAATTAGGAGTAGTGGAGAACAGGAGCAGTGCAGAATAGAAGCAGTGTAGATTAGGAGTGGTGCACGCTAGGAGAGGTGCAGGATCGGAGAGGTGCAGAATAGGAGTAGTGCAGAGGGAGTAGTGCAGAATAGGAGCAATCCAGAATAGGATAGGAGTAGTGTAGTGTAGGAGCAGTGTAGAGTAGGAGCAGCAGGATAGGAGCAGTGCAGCAGAGGAGCAGTGCAGAATAGGAGAGTGAAGAATAGGAGCTGTGCAGGATAGGAGCAGTGCAGAACAGGAGCAGTGCAGCAGAGAAGCAGTGCAGAATATGAGCAGTGCAGAATATGAGCAGTGAAGAATAGGAGCAGTGCAGGATATGCGCAGTGCAGAATATGAGCAGTGTTGAGTACGAGCGCTGCAGGATAGGAGCAGTGCAGGATTGGAGCAGTGCAGAAGAGGAGCAGTGCAGGATAGGAGCGGTGCAAAATAGGATAAGTGTAGAGTAGGAGTAGTGCAGGATAGGAGCGATGCAGACTAGGAGCAGTGCAGGATAGGAGCAGTGACGTATAGGAGCAGTGCAGGATATGCGCAGTGCAGAATATGAGCAGTGTTGAGTACGAGCGCTGCAGGATAGGAGCAGTGCAGGATTGGAGCAGTGCAGGCTTGGAGCAGTGCAGAAGAGGATCAGTGCAGGATAGGAGCAGTGCAAAATAGGATAAGTGTACAGTAGGAGCAGTGCAGGATTGGAGCACCTCAACCTCAGAGCCGTGCAGGATAGGAGCAGGATAGAAAAAAGTGCAGAGTACGAGTAGTGCAGAGGGAGTATTGCAGAATAGGAGCAGTGTAGGATTGGAGCCGTGCAGAATACGTGCAGTGCGGGATAGCAGCAAAGCAGAATAGGAGCAGTGTAGGATTGGAGCAATGCAGCATAGGGGCAGTGCAGAAAAAGAGCAGTGCATAATAGGAGCATTGTAGAGTAGGAGCATTGTAGAGTAGGAGCAGTGCAGGATAAGAGCAGTGCAAGATAGGAGCAGTGCAGGGTGGGAGCAGTGCAAATAAGCAGTGTAGAATAGGAGCAGGCAGGACAGGAGCAGTGCAGGATGGGGGCAGTTCAGGATTGGGGCAGTGTAGAGTAGGAGCAGTGCAGGATAGAAGCAGTGCAACGGAGGAGCAGGGCAGAATAGGAGCAGTGAAGAATAGGATCAGTGCAGCATAGGTGCAGTGCAGAATAGGATTAGTGCAGGATAGGAGCAGTGCAGAATAGGATCATTGTAGAGTAGGAGCAGTGTAAGGTAGGAGCAGTGCAGGATAGGAGCAGTGCAGGAGTAAAGAATCGGAGCGATGTATAGTTTGGGAAGTACAGGATAGGAGCAGCGCAGTGCAGAATAGGAGCAGTGTAGATAGGAAGACTACAGGATAGGTGCAATGCAGTGCAGCAGAGGAGCAGGGCAGAATAGGAGCAGTGAAGAATAGTATCAGTGCAGCATAGGTGTGGTGCAGGATAGGAGCAGTGCATGATAAGAGCAGTGCAGCAGGATAGAAGCAGTGCAAAATAGGATCAGTGTAAAGTAGGAGCAGTGCAGGATTGGAGCACTGCAGCATAGGAGCAGTGCAGAATAGGAACAGTGCAGGATAGGAGCATTGTAGAGAAGAAGCAGTGCAGAGTAGGAGCAGTGCAGAACAGGAGCAGTGCAGGGTAGGAGCATTGCAGATAAGCAGTGTAGAGTAGAAGCAGTACAGTATAGGAGCAGTGTAGGATGGGAGCAGTGCAGGATATGAGCAATGCAGAATATGAGCAGTGAAGAGTACGAGCACTGCAAGATAGGAGCAGTGCAGGATTGGAGCAGTGCAGCATTGGAGCAGTGCGGAATAGGATCAGTGTAGAGTAGGAGCAGTACAGGATTGGAGCACCTCAGCCTTGGAGCAGTGCAGGATAAGAGCAGTGCAGATAAGCAGTGCAGGATAGGAAGAGTGCAGAATAGGAGTAGTGCAGAGGGAGTAGTGCAGAATAGGAGCAATCCAGAATAGGGCAGTGCAGTGCAGGATATTAGCAGTGTAGAAAGGAGCAGTGCAGATTGAAGCAGTTCAGAATAGGAGCAATGCTGCATGGGAGTAGTGCAAAATAAGATCACTGTAGAGTAGGAGCAGTGCAGGATTGGAGCAGTGCAGCATAGGAGCAGTGCAGAGTAGGAGCAGTGCAGATAAGCAGTGGTGGATAGGAAAAGTGCAGAATAGGACTAATGCAGAGGGAGTATTAAAGAATAGGAGCAATCCAGAAAGGGATAGGAGAAGTGCAGGATAGGAGCAATACAGAATAGGAGCAGTGTAGAGTAGGAGCAGTGCAGGTTAGGATAGATAGATGAAAGATAGATAGATAGATAGATAGATAGATACATAGATAGATAGATAGATATGGTAAGTGCAGCCCTCTAAGCCCAGTTATAGGGGGTCACAAGGGTTGCTTGATGAGATGAGAGAGAGAGTGGGAGTCCTCAACAGTTACACATTTACCCCATGTGAGGGATCTTTTACTTGCCCAACACAGACACTGATACAAAAAGCCACCAATTTAACGTCTCATCTGAACGACATCCAGCTGGGATTTTGCTCATGAAGGTACACTGAAAATTTTGGGTTCTCCGACTGGGGTTCGAACCCATGCAGGCAAAGACCTTCAGCGGAGCAGGTGGGAACCTTAACCACTACGCCACCCAGCTGCAAAGCAGTACAGCAGAGGAGCAGTGCAAAATGGGAGTGGTGAAGAATGGGATCAGTGCAGCATAGGCACGGTGCAGAACAGGAGCAGTGCAGGATAGGAATAAGAGCAGGGTAGGAATAGTGTATGATAGGAGTAGTGCAGAATATGAGCAGTGCGGGATAGCAGCAAAGCAGAGTAGGAGCAGTGCAGGATAGGAGCAGTGCAGGGTGGGAGCAGTGCAAATAAGCAAAATAGAGTAGGAGCAGTGCAGGATGGGAGCAGTGCAGAAAAGCAGTGCAGAATAGGAAAGTGCAGAATGGGGGTAGTGCATATTCTACTACTCTACACAGTTCCTACTCTACACTGCTCCTACTCTGCACCAATCGGAGTAGAACATATTCTACACTGATCCTACTCTGCACTACCCCTTCTCTGCACTGCTCCTACTCCGCACTCCTTCTCTGCATTAATCCTTTTCTGCACCAATCCTATTCTGCACTACTCATACTCTGCACTACTACTACCCTGCACTACTCCTACTCTGTTCTGCTCCATCTGTGCGCTGTTCCTACTCTGCACTGCTCTAACTCTGCCCCACTCCTACTCTGCACTCCTCCTTCTCTGCACTCCTCCTTCTCTGCACTCCTCCTTCTCTGCACTAATCCTTCTCTGCAGCACTCTTACTCTGCACTACTACTATTCTGCGCTACTACTCCTCTGAATTTCTCCGTCTCTGCACTCCTTCTCCGCACTACTCCTATTCTGCACTACTCTAACCACAGGCCGAAGCCAGAATGAGTCTCTAGAGTTTTATTTGTCTTGCTTCTCACAAGACTAGAATCTCACATGTCATTACTATATGACTAGAGACATGTATAACAGTTCTTTATTTATGACATTCCCTACTCAGGTTTCGGCCTGTGCTCTAACTCCCCACTCCTACTCTGAACTCCTCCTTCTTTGCACTGATCCTTTTCTGCACTGTTCCTTGTCTGCACTACTCCCACTCTGCACTGTGCTATCTGTGCACCATTCCTTCTCTGCATTATTCCTTTTCTACACTGCTCCTACTCAGCACTACTCCTACGCAGCACTCCTCATCATTGCTCCTTCTCTGCACTGCTCCTATCCTGCACCGTTCTTATCCTGCAACTCTCCTAGCCTACACTGCTCCTACTCTACACTGCTCTTATTATGCAGTGACCCATCCAGCACTGCTCATACTCTACACTGCCCCTACTCTACACTGCTCCTATATACTCTGTACTACCCCTTCTCTACACTATGGCTTCTCTGCACTGCTTCTTCTCTGTACTGCTTCTTCTCTGCGCTATTCCTACTCCGCACTACGCCCTTTCAGCACTGCTCCTACTCTGCACTCCTTCTCTGCACTAATCCTTCTCTGAAGCGCTCCTACTCTGCACTACTAGTTACTACTCTGCACTACTACACTCTCCATTTCTCCTTCTCTGCACTCCTTCTCTGCACTACTCCTACTCTGCTCTAACTCTGGCCCACTCCTACTCTGCACTGCTCCTGCTCTGCACTCCTCCTACTCTGCCCTGATCCTTTTCTGCAGTGCTCCTTGTCGCACTACTCCTACTCTGCACTGTGCCATCTGTGTAGTATTCCTTCTCTGCATTATTGCTTTTCTGCACTTCTCCCACTCAGCACTACTCCTACTCTGCATTCCTCTTCACTGCTCATACTCCGCACCGCTCCTATCCTGCAACTCTCTTATTCTGAATCTCTCTTATCCTGAACCTCTCCTGCTCTATACTGCTCCTACTCTACACTGCTCCTACTCTGCACTACCCTTTCTCTGCACAGCTTTTACTCTTCTCTGCAATGCTTCTTCTCTGCACTACTCCAACTCTGCACTACCCCCTCTCAGCACTGCCCCTTCTCTGCACTGCTCCTACTCTGCACTCCTTCTCTGCACTTATCCTTTTCTGCAGCACTCCTGCTCTGCACTACTCCTACTCTGCACTACTACTACCCTGCACTACTCCTACTCTGTACTGCTCCATCTGTGCGCTGTTCCTACTCTGCATTGCTCCTTCTCTGCACTGATCCCTTTCTGCACTGCTCCTTGTCTGCACTACTCCTACTCTGCACTGTGCCATCTGTGCACCATTACTTCTCTGCATTATTCCTTTTCTGCACTGCACCTACTCTGCACTGCTCCTATCCTGCACTGCTCTTATCCTGCACCTGTCCTAGCCTGCACCACTCCTGCCCTGCCTAATCTACACTGCTCTTATTCTACAGTGACCTATCCTGCACTGCTCCTGCTTTACACTGCTCCTGCTCTACACTGCTCCTGCTCTGCATTGCTTCTTCTCCGCACTGTTACTACTCTGCACTGCTCCTACTCTGCACTGCTCCTACTCTGTGCTCCTTCTTCTCTGCACTGATCCTTTTCCGCACTGCTCCTTGTCTGCACTACTCCTACTCTACACTCCTCTGCACTGCTCCTTCTCTGCACTATTCCTATATTGTACAGATCTGTCTCTGTACTGCTGCTACTCTACACTACTCATACTCGACACTGCTCCTACGCTGAAGAACTCCTGGTCTGTACTACTACATGTACTAATCTGCTGTGCCCCCTTCTCTGCATTGCTCCTACTCTACGCTACTCCTACTCTGCACTACTCCTTCTCTGCAAGTCCCCGTAAATGCTACCAATCCCCACATTTCCCACAGAAGTCCAAGTGATCTCAAAATATCCAAGCATCGGGCACAGGAGGAGGGGGGGGTGGTTAATTACAGGAGGGCGGGGGTTCAACAATTTGAACTTCTGAAGCTTTGATTTATATAGGCCTACTAAGATTACAATGTACCAAACAACTTTTGAAATAAGCATTGCTTATACATGTATGATCTAGGCTTATCACTGAAAGGCATAGATCTACATGATATTTCAGAGATCCATTAGGAAATGGTTCTAAATCAGTAATTAATAGGCCTAATAATTCAATCACATTTTTGATAAGTATAAATTTGCAGCCTCACATTTTTAATATGAACTAGTAATTAAGTTTCCCGTAGATTGGGGGGAACAGGGTAGAATGCAATGAATCTATTTCATTGCATTCTACCCTGTTCCCACCAAGATAGAAAGATAGATAGATAGATAGATAGACAGATAGATAGATAGATAGATAGATAGATTGACAAGTAGATTGGTAGATAGATTGATAGATAGATAGATTACTAGATAGATTGATTGATAGATTGATAGACTACCCTCTAAAAGTTTCAATACACAAGAAATGGCGGGATTTTGACCTAAAATGACAAACCAAAGACAACTTGTGACTTCAATGTGACTTCTGAAGTTCTGATATTGTTTGATGTAAATAAAAAACAAAAATTCAATTCAAAATGAAGTATTTAATTAAAAGAAATCTCATTTTTCCGAGTGTATTCAAACTTTTGGAGGATAGTGTAAGATTGATGGATAGATGGACAGGTCTGAAATTAATAAAACATCTGTCTCAGTCCTGACAGACAGAGAGATGGACAAATATTGTCTCAGGGCATACAGTTAGTAATATGTATTTCCTGCATTGTAAATACTGAACATAATAATTAATTTCAAAATCTGTCGCAATGGGAAGCAATGTTTACATGAGGTCGATGCAGAAGATATGTTTACATAAAGTTATGTAACTTATGTTATAGAGTGTGCATCAGTCACTGTCTCAAGTGCCGTGCGAGAACAATTTGACAATTGGTAAACCTCTCTTTAATTCAATAACATAGGCCTAAACATAAACAATGCTGAATGCAGCTGGAGGTGTTAGCATAACAAAAACGAGACTTTTCCTTTAGTATAGATTGTTATAATTTGTGAAATATAAACTAAAAATAAAAGTCATCGCATAACACAAATTACACAATTAGTCTTGCACTGATCTGCAAGCAGGCAGAAGTGACACCCCCTAACAGCACCTGGCCAATGTAAACAAGTGGAAAATACCGGACGACCATTGGATGACTTGCTAATTAGACCACCAGTCTATACAGCATAAAGACATTGAGACTTAATTTCTTATATGGAATCAATTTCCCATATTTTCAAGCAATTAAAAAAAACTACGATACACTGCTCTGCACTGTGCCACTGCCAGGTACTGCCCCTGCCTTGGGGAGTGCCTGCTGCGTGAGGGAGTTGCTATAAATAGCCTACGTGTCCTGACGTATAGGATTCCCTGCAGGCTGGGACTACGGGTGCGTCACCTTAGCAACCAGAGGGGGGCTATCCCATTCTATACGTATACGTACTCACGTAACGTGTAGCAAAACCTCTCTGATATTAATGTGATATGCACATAAGAACTTCCAGACTGGGCTGGTTGAGGCCACAGCATTGGGAATTTCACCCCTTCAGTAGATTTCAAGACAGAAGCATAATCGCCCTATGCATAGCATGGGCGATAATTAGTCAAGTTTGAATCCACCGGGAGAAGGACACAGGACAAACAAGGAAAATATAATATAATTGGCCGCAGTGCCTTTAATTTGGCTAGAAGACAAGACAAATACAGAATCACAGACACACACCATTCATACACACATAGAAGGAGAAATAATAACAAGACAGACAGGAGCCTGCTGCTCCGGACCAGCCAACAATGCGGTCGAATCTTATACAATAGACACATATAAATATAATAGTGAGTAAATCGAGAGAAATACAGTTGAAATGTACAATAATAAATACATGAAAACATGAGTATGTACACAATGAAAATTAAAGGATAAGTCAAGGTACATGGATATTTTTCGGAAGGCAATTGCCTAGAAAAATTTTTTTAGTAATTTTTATATGAAAAGGTATGAATTTTTTATTTTTTAGGATTTTGAAATTTTGAAAAAGACTTGGAAATTTGAAACCCCGGGAGGGAGGAGAACGGGAGGAGGAGAAAAAGGAGAGGAAGAAGATAAAAGGGAGTAGGAGGGTGGGAGCAACAAAGAGACGCGACCCAAAGGCGGGAAAGAAAGGAGTTTATATAGAGAAGGGAGGCATTCACACGAGAGAGAAACTGTGAAGCCCTGAGACAGGATAAAGGAGACGGAGGTGAGACATACAGAAAACCCAGAGAAATCACAGCAAGACACGTGAATAGAAAGAACCTTGACATAAATAGACCACAGCAGAAAATGGAAATATCGAGAGCACAGCGGCGAACCCAAGGTCCTCCCCCCGGCTTCAATGGACCTTGGCCCTAGGCCAAGCTATCATTGAATCCACCGGGAGAAGGACACATGACAAACAACGAAAATATAATATAATTGTCCGCAGTGCCTTTAATTCGGCTAGAAGACAAGACAAATACAGAATCACAGACACACACCATTCATACACACATAGAAGGAGAGATAAATAACAAGACAGACTGAAGCCTGCTGCTCCGGACCAGCCAGACCACCAGTCCAAGAGCAGCAGGCAGTGGGGTGAGTGGAGAAGAAAGAGAGAGGCCAGGAAGAAGAAAGCCTAAGGGACCAGCCTGAAAGCTAGGAGGGAAAAGGTGTCTGGATCCGGCCTCATATAAGAAACGAAGGCATTTGACCTCCAACGACTCAGCCTCTGGACTTTGTGGGAAGAGAAACCGGCCTGAGCAGCCTGAGTGGCCGGGCCGGCACGAAGTGAGTGGGTTGAATAGGAGGCTGGGTCGAGGCCTAGAGAGGCTATAATAGATCTAAGAGAGGCGTTGTAGACGGAATAAGTAAGAGGAATACCCGACGACATTAAAAAGAGGGGATGAGAAGGAGGTGAAGGGAAATGAGAGATGAAATGATACGATAAACAGGGGGCGCAGACGGGGTGCCCCGAACAACCCACAGAAACGGTAAAGGCGTGAGGGCTTGTCTTAGACTAGGGGGCTGTGTAACGAACAAGAGGAGGGGAAGTAGAAGAGTCGAAGACTAGAGAAGAACGAAGGGGGTAAACCGAGAGAAGAGAATCTGCACAGAGCTCCGAGGCCCTAAGGCAGGCAAAAAATTGGAGGGCGAGTGCCCCCAGATCGCTAAGTGATCGAGAGGGAAGGAAAAACACAACATCATAGAGGAGAGAAGGGGGAAAGGTAACGGGGGTGGGCCGAGAGGGAGGGGGCTGAGATCTAGAGAGAGCCCTAGTGGCTAGTTGGACCCTCGGAGACCAAATAGACAGTTCAGGGAAACCTAAATAAACCACCCAAGCTCTAAGCCCAGAAAAATAGGCCCTTATAGTGTGAACTGAAAGGGACTGAGATGAAAGAAAGGAGATGAACTTAAGAATATTGGATTCCACCAGGGGGAGTGGAGGGAGGGCATGGGAGGAGGTGAAGGCCAAATAACGACGAACTGCAGTAGCGTAGCCAGCACGACTCCTGGGGGCCCAGCCCGAGTTAACCAGGGCCTCGGCCTGGCGGTCCAATTCTGAAATATAAAGGAAAGGAGTATAAGAAGAAAGGAAAGAAAATAAGGGGGGGGGGGTTTCAGATGCAGGAAGACATGCAGGACTGATCAGGCCAGGTCATAGATCTTGAAGATGAAGGATTCCTGGCCCTGAAGGAGGAGACACGAAGCCTGCTGAGGTCGTCAGCATCCACATTGTCTTCAGTGGAGATGTAAATAGGCTGCACAGTAAGATTGTGCAACTCCACGACGAGGCACCACTGCCGAACAAACCACATGAGCTCCCTGACTGGAGTGTAAGATCTATTGAGAATATGAACGACAGTGGTGTTGACAATGTGGAAAAGAATTGAGCGAGAATGATGCTGGCGACCGCAGCAGACAAGAGCGGACAAGGCTGTGTGGAATTCACGCCAGTTTATAGAGTGGGATGCCATGTAGGCAAGGGACCCAGAATAAGAAAGAGAAAACCATTCATCCCCACAACAAGCGCCGGCCCCCAGGCCGCTGGCGTCGGAAAAGATATGGACAGGGTCGTCCCAGGGGGGGTTGAAGTAAGAAATGCCATTGTGGGAGGCAAGGCATTGAACCCACCAGGACAAGTCAGCTCGGGCGTCGAGGTCAAGACGGATAGAGTGATGCAAGCCTTAGACAGACTTCGTCTATCTCAAGGAAGACTCAGTCAAATCATTTTAACTGAATTTTGAAATATATCTGAAAAACAATCTCGAGTATCTCTGGCACCAAATGCCAATAGAAATAAGCCCAATGGGTCAATTTATTATCATACACTACTCCTTCAAACTCTCGGTATTTTGGGACATTTTCCCTCTGTTTTGTAGTAATTTTCCTTGAAAAACTGACATCTTTCATGGCTTATCTGACTCAGCCCAACTGATTTGACCTAGTCTTCCATGATACAATGAAAGAAGACAATCAGTCATGTCAACATACAAATTGATTTAACCTTTTATGCTTATGCATCATTCAAAAAAGTAGAAAGGTTAGTCTCAAGTAAAACTAGGTTTCAGTGGTTTGACTGAGTCTTCCACAACAGAATCTGAGTTGCAAAATGGGAGCTTTTGAGGTGAAAAACAGTTAAACCTGCTTTGACTGAGTCTTCCATTGATTTTTCCTTACAAAAAGTTGTTTGTTGCGCAAGCTAAAAAGTGAATCTGCTACTAATCCAGTGGAAGACTCAGTCAAAGCTATGTTTTGGCTGAGTCATCCTCCATTTTCTAGTGAAAGACTCAGTCATAACATAGTCTTCCACCAGAAAATTGAGGATGACCCAGCCAAAACATAGCTTTGACTGAGTCTTCGACTAGACTTTTGCAGATTCACAGAGTCGGCTTCAGTCAAACCACTTTGACCTAGTATGGAAATTAAAATAATGAAGCCACTGCCTTGCAGCATCCTGGAATAATCAGTCAAAATTACTTTATTAAATAAATTCTACATTTTTTTAACATCATTTATGTTTCTGCATGAGCACAACACCAAGATGAACACAATGATATAACTCTCAATACAATCAGTGCCAGGAAGCAGAAGTTATCTGCTGATTTGTTTAGTTTTCAGAATTTCAGGTCTGCTGAAAACTGCAAAATTTGCTATATCTGAGTCTTCCATGAGATTGACGACTTGGCTGCATGAATAAGACGCCCTAAGAAAGCCCTGCCCTGGCGGACGACCCTGGCCGCGAAGGAACACTTGCCAACGAAACCCCAATGTCTTAGCATACGACCTGCGCCACCGTCAGAGGCTGGGCCAGGTCAGGTCACTTGGCTTCTCCTCTCACTATCACGAGCTCGATGTCATGACCTTTGACGCCGCTTCTACTCGGCAAGTCCAAAAATGTAGTCGTTGCCAGTCAGTTGATCACTTCGCCTCAGATTGCCCCCGGGCGCCCTTTCGTGGCAACCGCTCCTCTAGAGGAGCGGGGGGAAACAACGGTCAGTCATCAGCTAGGGCCCAAGATGTCAAAGGGGAAACATGTTTTAAATTTCAGTATGGCAAGTGCCAATGGAAGGACAGATGCCACAGGCAGCATATCTGCGCAGGGTGTGGGGGGCCGGACCCTCGGCCCAAATGTCCCAATCCTAGCTGTAAGTCCCCCCTTCTGCTAGCGGCTCCACTGCCAATCCTGGCGCTCAGTCCTGAATTCTCTCCTGCTCTTAACTTAGACTACTTGGCCACCTTTCTCCCCCAAGTTTATCCTCCTGACCGAGCTACTCACATCCTCTCCCTCTTAGTCACAGGTGTTCCTGTGGGCAGGCGCCCAGCTTCTTCTAGGATAATCTCTCATAACTGGCCCTCCAGTCTTAATTTTAGGTCCCAGGTCATTGACCTCATTCACTCTGACCTGGCCGCAGGGCATCTCCATGGTCCTTTTAGAGACCCTCCCTATGGTTCCTTTATAGTTTCTCCTTTAGGGGCTTTCCCCAAGAGAAAGTCCACCAAGATTCGTCTAATACACGACCTCTCTTATCCCTTTAGGGAATCCGTCAATGCCCTGATAGGATTGTAGTCTTTCTTACTCCTCGGTTGAGGACGCTGCCTCTCGTTGTCGTCAGCTCAGTCCCGGGCCTGTGTTTATGGCAAAACTTGATCTTAAGGACGCCTACAAGCACGTCTTTATCAGGCCCGAGGACTGGCACCTCATGGGTCTATCTTGGCCCGACTCTGCGGGCTGTACTCAGTTCTATTTTTCTCGTGTATTGAACTTTGGTCGTCGCTCGGCCCCTTTCTTGTTTGATATTTTCGCTGGAGCTCTCGAGCTCTTCATGGCCCGTGCGGGCGTCTCTGATTCAATCATTCGTTATGTCGACGATTTTCTTGTGATTTCTGATTCCCCAGTGAATTGTCGACAGAATCTGGACTCGATCCTCGCCACGTGTGCGGCATCTGGATTCATCGTCCAACCCTCTAAGGTCACTGACCCGAGTCCGGAGTTCGAGTTCCTGGGGATCGTCATTGACGCCCGCAGGGGCCAGCTTCGCATTTCAGACGAGCGCCTGGAGGACCTCAAGTCCGAGATCCAGGATTGGCTCAACAGTGTGGCCTAACCTGGAAAACACATAAATGCATTGTATAAGAAATTTATTACCTTTTCTGGCCTGTCTATCTCAAATCATGTCTGTTGCTCAAATGGAGCAAAAGGAAACCAGTTCAACACTATGGGTTTTCACAGTTATTGAAACCACAAACTGATAGGTACATTAACTCAAGTGACCAACAGATCTAAACAAAATCCTTGACAGTTTTTTGTAGGGACCATCTCAGATCTGTGTTAAAAGCTCCAAATGAAGAAATACTTTACATGGGAAGTCCCTAACTTATTGGCCATAAAGCATCAGCAAAGTGCTTTGTCATCAATTTATGTGTACTACAGTGGTGTGGCTACATGGGTTTCTGGAGGGGGCCAATAGGAAGTTGGACTTGCAGAGATACTTTCCTTATGGTAGGAGTACCTTCCTGATTGACCTCCAATATTAGGAGGGTGTTAATACCACAGAGGAGGTGTCTGAGTACAATTTTCAGGTCAAGTATATATTGCCCCCTCTTGATATGGAAGTAGCTACTCCCCCATAGCATCAAGGTCATGGTTGAGTGAGCAGCTGCTTGGTGTTCATGGTTGAGTAATTGGGGACCATATCCAAAGCACAACTGGAGCATATCCCATAGAAGCTCATAGAGATTTCCTTCAGAAAATTGGTTAAATATAAGTACTGTATATGTATAGTTATATCCCGCGTTTGAGGGAATATGTGATATATCCGAGGCGTTAGCCGAGGATTATCACATATTCACGAAAACAAGGGATATAACTGACTTATACCTCAAACAAAACAAAATAAAACAAAAACTTAAGAGATTTAAAAAAGAAAATAAAACAAGAGGGATTTGAGAGAAGAAGAAAACAGCTACAAACAATTTGTCATGTGGGAATAATTTAATAACATGAGAGCATCTGAAGAGAATCATGTTTTATATTCTTTGAATAAAAGAAATTGAAAAGAAAAAAAAAAAGGCAAAATTTGGAATAAATTTAAGGAAAAACATCTGATGAAGAAAAAGTGAAAAGAAAAATGGCAAAAAAAATTGGCGAGAAATGTTTGTAAAAAAATAATTTAGGGAGGGGAGGAAAAACTATGAAAAAAAGTGTATAAAGAAAAAGATTGGAATAGATAATTTTGGTAAAAAATTACGGTGAGGGGAATTGGGAAAAAATATATATGGGGGAAAATTGTATAGGCAAAAGATAAATTGTGAACAAAAAATTGTTTTAAATTCAGAAGAATATATGCATTTGGATTTTTAGGTTGCAATCATCAGATGAGAAAGGGGGGTCGGAGTTTTAATAGACACACAATTATTTATTTCATGGAAACTGAAGCAGTAATTGGGCCCATTTATTTTGAGTGTATGATTTCCTAAAATATTTGTTTCTAAATCAAACGAAATACCTCCACCACTTATTTCAAGACTACTCAAGAGGAATTAATTTATCTCACCAAAACTAGACAGACAAGGAATTATTTATTTTCAAAAAAAATAAATAATAAAAGCTTCCTCCCCCTCCCTGAGATCTAATATGGTTGACCCCTTAGTCATATTGTTGACATTAAAATCTAATTTGGGTCAAATTAAAGGATTAACGGATTTGTCGTAGGTGTTCCGTTTTTATAATACTTTAGTTTTATTTTTGTTGAACTTTTGTTTGTAATTCAGTTTGGTACAGTTTTGCTGTTTGTGTTATGAGCTTTGTTAAACAATGAGGCTTATATATCCTATATACTCCCATGGGCGTATAAGTGAACAACAAAGAATATATGATATATACCAGCCAAATACAGGCTTCTGATTGGCTGATGGCTCATAGGTATGGTATAAGTATAAATAAAGATTTGGGATGATATAATAGATGTGACCAAACAACACTGTATGAAAATTTGATATATTCAACTCATCACAACTCCTGTGATTTTCATAAGCAGATGAAAGGTGTAATAGTCCAAATATGCAACCCAGCATTAGTTTGTTGTTATAGAAATAGAAATTTCATGTTCATGCATGACAAAGAATATAAAAGGGCTTCTCATTGCCTGGTTTGCTGTCTGTGTTTGTAGCACCTGTAATTAGGTATGCCTAATATTGAGGTAACTAAATGTGTAATCACAGTAAGTACATTGGAGGTATATGTAACTGCACATGCATAACAAATCAACAGAATATTATAAAAATAAAATATATGTGTTTGAACAAAATCTCATATTTCATACAACGGTTCCTACAATTCTTTTTTTTTCAAAGAATTTCTTGTTAGACAATGAAACATTTGTCCAGCGTATGCCATTCACTGGAATGTAGCATTGCACATATATGTAACTAAAATTGTCATTCATTCCTGAAGATGGTCCAATAAAGGACTGAAATATTATGGTCAAATAAAGGACTGAAATATTATGATATTATGATTGGAAGAGCCAAATTTGACAGCACCTACATTGCCCCCTCTTGAAAGAGCTGTGACAACACCAGAGCAATCATTCATAGCAATGTACACACTATTTGATAACAATTACATAGAATTTCGAGTGCGAACGAGATAACCATTGTCTCCTTGCTGTTTATTGTGACAAACTATCTACTAGAAACTTTTTCTTCCAGGTTTAAACGTTACTATAAAAAAATATATATATATACATGTATATTACTTTTCATTCAAAAAATCTTATTGGGTGATGTGTAGTAGGAATATATATATCTTGCTGCCACAGGATTGAATAGTTAGTCAAATAAGTCAAAAATGATCCACTAATAATGACTGCAATCCCAGAATTTGTCCGATGTTTTTTTTTTCAGTTCTGTTCTCATTCACTTAAGCGTCCTTATGCAACACATATCATATTGACACATTACAACCTTTTTGGGAAAGTCCTTATCAGCCTCAATGGTGATGGAAGCAATATGAAATCAAACAAAATGAAGTCAACGACCAACTTGACAAGATCAAACTGCATGGACATTGATTTGTCAATGACTTGTTTTTAGATAATTTTGATAATGACTGAGAATTACGAGAGTCTCTATACATTTCGGAGAAATCATGGATAAATGCACCAAATAAAACAACATTAAAAATTGATTGTCACAATGAAATCACAACATAAGGGACTAGGTTATCACATATCAGAATGGATTGTCATCTTAATGTGAATGTTTTTATGATGTACATGTATTATGTGAGACTATAGTAAAATAAAATGTACTTGGCATTATTTTTTTGACCAGTAGGGAAGTTTCTTGAATAATTGGAATATCATATACTAGAAATACCCATTGGTAAGAAGCATTACAGAAATGGATGTATTTGTAAGTTAACAATTATACAAAAGAGTAGTATTAAGGTAGCCCTATGGTTGATGAGTAGGGGTTTATAGAATGTTGTGACTGAGATGGCAGTTGAATAAGGATGGTAAGGAGTGGCGTTAAAAGGGGATTATTCAAAAAGGTTTGTTGAATGGTTCATTTTGAAATGACAGCGGTGTGAAAGTTCGTAGCACCACAGATATTGTTGAAGAATAATTATACAATTGACACATATGTGGGAGTGCAATAGCAATGAGACAGTGATGAGTTATAAAGTTATGAAGCATGTGAAGCGTGATATTGAAAAAGGAAGCATAATTCAGTAGTGGTTTGATCATAATAATTGATTGGGCTGCCTTGATAGTTGTTTTGATGGTTATAAATGTATTGGTACTGAAGCCTGCTTGGAAGACTGGAAGGAGGAGAAGAAGTTTGCTGAACTTTCATGACTTGTCATGACAGATAATTGTGAGTGTTTTGCATTTCCACCAGAGGGCAGATATAGGTTTGTTTATTTTGGTAGAAAATGAAATAAAAATCAACTTGCATATAAGCATCTGAATTGGGTGAAATAATATGGCTTTGATAGCGGTTTAGAGGTGTACAAAGTATTACTGCTGTAATTGGAAAATTGGAAGAAGGAGAAGAAGTTTTGGAAAATGTTTTCGTGACTTGTCATGACAGATTCATGCACTCCTGGATTTTAGACAGAAGTGAAGTTAAAATCGTGAATAAAAGAGTAGTGAGGAGGTTGTTTGCCCTCATAAGGAGGATAGTATATAAAAAGAGGGATAGGTGGATAGTTCCAGTGAGTGGGATGCCTGGGAGAGACGTTAGCAGTGCACAATGCTCAGGTCATGTCAGCTGAAGTTTAGTTTGAATGTAAGAAGGATGTATTATAATAAGACCAAATGGGTATGGTGGTACTTTGAGATGTACTCCACGAGTTGAAGATATCCTGAGTCCTCTGTACCAATGAATGCGTCAGCACTCGTGGATACAGAGGACTCAGGATATCTTAACGAGTGGAAGTACTTCTCAAAATACCACCATACTAGCCCTGGAACCCATGCGTAGCATGGGTCATGGGTCGTCCCATTCAAAATCTTGAGATTTTGACATGTATTGAGAGAATTGGTCTAGATTAAACAATTCTTATCCAAATTTTATGAAATGTTGGATTTAGATAGCCTACATATTTTACTGCTGACGGCACTACTTTTGAAAGCAATTGCTGTTGGTAGAAATGACAAAAAATGACTTTAAAAAACAAAAACTCTATGAAAAAGTGAGCAAAATCTCTCTGCTCCAGTAACAGCACAATGGTGACGTCATCAGTCTGTCCTATGATGTCACAAGCAGATTGTTGTGACATCATCAACACAACCAGAAATCGACCAATCAAATGACGCCATTTTTTCCATGTATAAAGAAAAAAATCATTTCTTCAGGTTCACAGGATGATTATTCATTCAATTCAGCATGTGGAGAAATAAGAAATAGGTGCCGTCAGTAGCAAATTTTCCACTCTTTCAGATGGTATAATTGGAATAAACAAGCTGCAAATACCTAAGAAGATATCTTGATTCTCCTCAACCCTCTATTTCCATTCTCATGATTTTCCAATGGGACGATTCATGACCCCTGTCCCAGGGGTCCAGGGCTACCACCATACAGCCATTTGGTTTATAATAAGACCAAATGGGTATGGTGGTATTTTGAGATGTACAGAGGACTCAGGATATCTTCACGAGTGGGAGTACATCTCAAAATACCACCATACAACCATTTGGTCTTATTTATACCCCATATTGTAACTCCAAAGAAAGTTGAACTTCACTCTGATGATCAATACTCAACAGTGGCCTCAGCCAATCAGAGCACAGATAGCAGCTCAACTGATGATGTCAGAATGTTGTGACGTCACCATGGCCATGACGTCACAATGGTAAACAATGCAATGTCATCATCAACAATGATCAAACTATTGAGTATACAAAAAACCATTGAGTATGCAATGCAATACCACATGGGGTATATCCACTGCTTTTCATGTGGGGTATTTATTTATACCCCATATTGTAATTCAAAAGAAAGCTAAACTTCACTCAGATAATCAATACTCAACAGTTGCATCAGCCAATCAGAGCACAGAGAGCAGCTCAACTGGTGATGTCACAATGTTGTGACGTCACCATGGACATGACATCACAATGGTAAACAATGCAATGACATCATCGACAATGATCAAACCATTGAGTATACAACAAACAATTCAGTATACAACGAATTATCCTCAGTCCAGTGTTCATCCTCGATTCTGATTGGCTGAGAGCCGCGATGTATGACACCTTATCCCATGTCTAGCAAACTTTTGTCCCTGATACTGAGTTTTTCCCAGGTAAATATAAAATCAGAGATGGAAATAAGTGAGTATTGAGAGGGACAAATACAGGGGCGGACTGGCGGCGTTTCGGGCCCCGTGGCAAAATAAGTCATTGGGCCCCTAGGTCCCTACCGTCGGCGACATTTAACAATAGAAAAGCAATACTAAAGACTCAATTTCGCAGGTTGTTAGAATTGGATTGGGGCCCCCACATGAAAGGGTGCTTTTCTTTATAGTTGGTGTAGTTTCAACACACAATCATGAACCTGATTGCAAAATCCCACTTTTTTATCAAAATTTTTATTTTTTGGCATCTTGAATGGGCCCCCCTGAGTGGATGGGCCCGTGGCAGCTGCCACTTTGCCACATAGGCCAGTCCGCCCCTGGACAAATATCAGTACATCCAATCAGATCTCTTCAATAAATTAGCTTAGACTGAGTTAGAGGGATATACTAATTTATTCATTAGATGGCAGGGATATACTGAAACTGACAAATCAGAAAACAGCATTGCCTCATTTGCATACCAAAATCAACAAAAAGACGTTGTACATGACCCTCTGTATACCATGTTTATTAACATAACAAACCAGCATATTTTTTGATTGTTATGATTTAAGGCAATTAAGTACTGCAAATTAAGGATTATTGATTTTTTTTTGTAGCACAACTGCTTTCACGTTAAGTGCTTCAAACTGTTTTACATGAATAAAATAAAAGTATTTTTAAAAAAAAGACATGGGATAAAAAGGTTATATCAAGGGTGGGGGCAGTATATCCCTGTATAGTTACCCTCGACCGAGTATATCCCTCGACCCTTCGGGTCTCGGGATATACTGAGTCTTGGATGACTATACTAGGGATATACTGCCCCCACCCATGATATTATACAAATATTGGATGGGAAGGAGTCCAATATAGAGTATAATTGGATGAAGAAAAGTTATATTGGATGAGGCGCAGCAATTATACTCTATATTGGATGACTTACCATCCGATATCTGTTATATTCTTATTCCAATTATAGGTATATTTTCCTTTTTGAGATTGAATAGAAAAGACAGGAGCAAATAATTGTTATTCCAACACGCCTAAGAAAAAACAGTCTGGTCCACGTACATTTCTGAAAATCAGCAACCACAACTCCAATTAAAAAAGAAAAATAAGAAAAACAAGAACATATACGCCTGTAAGGAAAAGAAGATATCCAAGGAAGATAGTCACACCAGCTGATCATCAAGAGCCACGCACTGAGAGAAGTGAATCACAAAGATGATGATGTCCAACGGAAATGACAGCATGACACAACTTATGTCGCTTTTAATACAAGAGTTGAAAGGAGTACTCAATTCAAATCAAAAGATACATTTGATATTAGAAAAACTCAGTCAACAACAACAAGAAAATCAGAAAATACAGGAACGAGTGCACACCCTTTCCATTGAAGTAGAAAAGCACAGCAAAGAACTCGCACAACTGAGAAACATCATCCCAAACAAATCCATTTATCAAGATTCTAGCCAACAACAGAGCAACCAAAATATCAATACATCAGACAGAGGCATAAGAAAAAATAACCCGATAATTACAGGATTGAATGTTGGTTCTGATGATCCCAAGATATTCATTCAAGCCTTCTTGTCAGCTCGTTTTCCAACAGTTCGTCCAGATGGGCTTCTGGCAGCGCAAAAAATTGGCACAACAGCACAACATGCCTCAGCACAGACAAGATATCTAATCACGATGAAGTCTTTTCTACAAGGCAAGACATCTGAAAAAGAAACAGGTCATACACTCTACATGGTCAAGAGATGGGAAATTTTTTTACAGCAAACAGGCCGACCAAGAACCAGAAGAACTGAAAGAAAATGATGCAATACTACTCAACAATACAACATCTCAGACATCTCAACAAAATTCAGTCGAAATAAAACCAGTCGTCATCGAATGCCCAAAAATTTTAGAGACCACAAGCAATATTATGCCATTGAAGACAACTTTTCATTCATCTACACAAGAAGAAATGTACCAAGCAGAAGAAGCAGAAGATTCAGAGGAGGACCTCATCATGGTAATCACCAGAGCTGCAGAAAGCAGAAGGAAGAAAAAGAAAACTGACACAAACAAAAGTCCTAAACATGGCTTCACAACTTGATCATAGTGAGCAAATCCTGACACATTCCAAATATTACAATGTCAATGATATATCAAAATTTATCAGGTATGACCTTCATCCTTTCACAGTTTTAAGTCTGAATGTTCAAAGTCTCACAGCAAAAATAGACAACCTAAAAGTATTCATTAATAATTTAGCTAGTAATTCTGTGTACTTTGATGCAATCTGTTTGCAAGAAACTTGGATACCTATCAACTCTATTACGTCCCACCTAAATATTAAAGGGTATCAACTTATTGTCAAAGACAGAACATGTGGTAATCATGGTGGATTAGCCATATATATTAGGGAAGAACTGAGTTTCAAAAATATTGATTGCCCTTTTAATCACATGAATGAATGGGAAGCTCAAATCCTTGAAATCATACACAACGGTAAGAAAATCATTGTGGGAAACATATACAGACCACCAAGAAATCTCAAAGAAAATCAAGAGAATTTCATGGATGACTTTGAGGTACTTCTACATAAGCTTGAACCTACTCCAACAACTATCATACTCGCAGGTGATTTCAATATTAATTTACTGAAAATAAATGAAAACGTATATGCAAATTCATTCCTACAAAAAATGTTTTCGTATACTTATGTGCCAATGATCACTGCTCCAACACACTATACAAACAACAATAGAGGTACCTTGATCGACAACATTTTCTGTCGAAGCAATAATTTACCTGAAGAAGACTTAGTCAAGGCAGGCATAATAAACGGATTGATCTCTGACCACCATCCATACTTTTTGTCTATTAGAAGCAACCACTCAAACTCACGAGGTACAAAATACATCACTATAAATACTTACAACAGCCAAGCAATACTAAATCTACGAGAAGAACTTAGACTGATTGACTACAGTACTGTACTAGACGCTAGTGCCAATGCCAATCATGATTCAAACTACGACATATTTATAGATTTGGTAGCAAAATCCATAAATAAACATCTACCAATAAAAAAAGTTAAATTCAATAAACGAAAACATAGAAAGTGTGACTGGATAACATCTGGGTTTATCAAGTCAATAAACTTCAGAGATAATTACACTACAAAATTAAGAAAATGAAAATTCAGAATGAAGACTTTTTTACACTCAAAAACAATCTGAAAATTTACAATGGAATTTTGAAGAGAGCCATAAAAGAAGCAAAGAAAAACTATTACTACTTCAAGAAATTTAAAAATGATTCCAGGAAGACCTGGTCTGCTATAAATGAAATATTAGGCAAATCCAAAAAGACTAAATTATTTCCTTCAGAGATAAAAGTAGAGGACCAGGTGTATAAAAACAAAAAAGAAATAGTAGATCAGTTAAACAACCATTTCTGCAATGTTGGTGCAAACCTATCAAATACAATCAATATTGATTCTGAGAACATCTCAAGTTTCAATAATTATCTAAACGAACCAAGAGATAACACCTTTAAGCCAGAATCTGTCTCTGAGCAGGATGTTCTTGATATCATAGATAAGCTCCAACCTAAAGCTACTCAAGATATTATCGGAATGTAAAGTAAGTTATTGAGAGAAATCAGATATGAGATCTGTTTTCCTTTAACCTTAATGATTAACCAGACAATCTCAACTGGCATATTTCCCAAGAAGATAAAAATAGCTAAGATACTCCCTACACCAAAGAAACTTGGAGCAACAAATGTAGACGATTTTAGACCCATTTCTATTCTACCTTCCATATCAAAAATATTTGAAAAAATTATACATAAACAAT
This sequence comes from Platynereis dumerilii, assembly GCA_026936325.1. Lineage (NCBI taxonomy): Eukaryota > Metazoa > Annelida > Polychaeta > Phyllodocida > Nereididae > Platynereis > Platynereis dumerilii. The sequence continues at coordinate 6,438,858 of JAPTHN010000021.1, forward strand.
TGCAGAACTACTTTGAAGACCACAAACTACTCTATACCAGCCAGTACGGTTTCCGCAAATTACATTCCACAGAACTGGCTTCCCAAGAGCTGACAGAGAGATTGCTATGGATGATGGAAGATAATCTGATTCCAATCAGCATATTTATTGATATGTCGAAGGCCTTTGACACAATCAATCATCAAATACTCTTATCAAAGTTAGAACATTATGGTGTAAACGCAATGAGCGAAGACTTCTCCAAAGTTACCTGTCGGACAGAGAACAATTTACAGAAATAGATGGTACTTCATCCATGGCGGGTTCAGTGACTTCAGGAGTACCTCAAGGTTCAATTCTAGGTCCACTGTTATTCAATGTCTATATAAATGATATCAAATGACCTTTTCAATATAATAATTTATGCAGATGATACAACCCTTATTACACAACTGAACATCACTGTACAACCCCAAAGTGTACACAAAATTAACAATGAACTGGATAATGTCTCCAGATGGTTAAAAGTGAATAATCTTGCTGTAAATACCAAGAAAACTAAATTTATGACTTTCAACAATAAACTAAGAAATTTTTCACCACCATGCTTGGTCTTTGACAATGAGATAATTGAATCAGTGGATTGTTGTATATTTGGGAATAGTATTTGACAAAGAGTTAACATTCAAGCAGCACATCAGCAAAAGTTCTGCGACAGATATACATGGCCCTAATTCAGTCGAAGATGTATTATGGTATACTTGTTTGGGGACATGCAGCTTCGAAACTATATTGATTGCAAAAGCAAGCCGTCAGAGTGATCAGTAATTCTAAATACAACGCACACACTGATCGTCTTTTCAAAGAACTAAAAATAATGAAAATTGAAGACATCTACCAATTGCAATTATACAAATTATATTATAAAGTAGTGAACCAAAGATCCCCTGATTATTTAAATAACATCCTAATCATAAAAGTCAGCAATATACATAGTTACAACACAAGGAATACTTCAAAATTTTTCATCCTTAATATGAGACTTGCACGGACAAAAAACTGTACAAGTATAAAGGTCTCCGAATTACTCAATAATACTGAAACAACCTTATACTCCAAAATATTTACACACAGTCTAGAAGGATTTACCTACTACTACAAGTTGATAACCTTTGAAAAATATCAAACAAATTGTCAAATTCAAAATTGCTTCATTTGTGAATAATTATGCCATTGTACCACATCACATTGTCGTATAACCATCCAATCTCGCGGCCCTCAGGCCAATTTGGGTGTTTCTTAATTAAATAAAATCAAATCAAAATTTGAGTTGATTTGCTGCCAAATGGTCAAAAATATGCATTCAGATTTTTTTAACTTTCATGACTTCCTGTTAAGACAGTATTTTTCCCCTCAATTGAAAAAAAAGTAAAAAATCATAATGTAGAAAGCTTCTAATTCTAAATAACACTCCAAGCTCTTATTACTACAGACAGCTGTAATTTTAAACCATGAAAGAGGAGGCAATGGTGACATCACCATTGTTAATTTGCTCTCACGATGCCATCAGTTGTGATGTCACAATAACAAGTTGACCATTATGACATCACCAGTGGTGACGTCACAATAGAACAACAGGTAGTGAAGTGATTGTTGTTCATTCAAAAACTGCCTAGGATCCAATATAACTTTTTAGAATCCAATATAACTTTTCAGGATCCAATATAACTTTTTGCTGCCTAATATCGCGGTAATGTCGGACAACTATAATCGACTGTGATTGGCTGACACAATTCAAGTGAAGAATATAACCTCATAGTACATCCTGTCTGTCATCACCAGGCAGGTTGTATGAGATAAACAATGATGTCACAATTGCAACAGCAGGATTGCTATGACGTCATCAATGTAGCAACAATAGCCATGATATCAAGATGTGATTGTTTGAGCCATTGTGACATCATCCTGGTGGCAGCACTGGTGATGATGTCACAATGCTGTTGCTTTGTTGCTAAATGGCATTTCAGACTCAGTTTGCCAGATTATCTGTGGACATCAGTGAAACAAAAAGTCTGAGAATAAAACCGTTACACCCTGCTCGAAACAAGCAGGGTGTAACTAATAGTACATGTATATGTATGTATCTCTCTCTCTATCTATCTGCATGTGTATGTAAGTATGTAAGTATATGTATGTAAGTATGTATGTATGTATGTATGTATGTATGTATGTATGTATGTATGTATGTATGTATGTATGTATGTATGTATGTATGTATGTATGTATGTATGTATGTATGTATGACACACTTCAAGCACTGAGTTACATTTGTGCTTGATGCTGGCATGGTCCTGGAAGCTCAGTTTGGCTGACAACAAACAAATCATGTGTAGTTGTAAATGTCATAAATTTTATTATGACGAGAGAAAACAGATACAGATTCATAACAGTTGTCAGACAAAGGTGGGGGCAACACACGCCACAATCTTCCGCACTGCAAAGTCAGTCTGGGTCCAATCCAAACCAAGATGGGGAAGGAAGACTTAGTAGGTGCTGCCACCACAGCACAAACCCATTTCAGTCCCTGAAATTCTTATTTATGTGTCATCCGTGTAAAAAAATTCCTGCGTTGCCAAAAATGCAGATATCTGGACGAAACTTTATCTCATGCAGAAAATAGTTGGCTTCAATAAAAGTGTTACTTTTGAGGTGTGTATATGTACTTTATAGGTACGATACACTGAAATAAGACAAAAAACAGGCAAAAATTGCCGATTTTGGGTGACAAAATAATTCATACCTTGATGTTTAATGCTTCACATTTTGGATGATAATGGTTTTTTACCAAATTTTTTTCTCGAGGTTCTCCCTAAGTTTCTTACCTATTGTGTGATATCCACATTATGTCGAATATGTCAATTGTTATGAAGTAACATATCAAAAAGCCTTGCAGGGTAGGGTGACAATTTTTGGTGATTTTCTCACCTCTCCAGGAATAGTCAATTTTAATGTGATGATTGTGGCACTAATTTTAAAGGCAGAAAGTTTATATTACACAGAAATATTCCTTATTATGTATATAGGCCTTGTGCTAGCTTTGATTGTCTGTATCATGTGTCAAAACGACAAAATAAAATAAATTACCAATGGTGTGTTAGTTCAGGACATGTAGAAAACATGCGTAGCCCAGTAAAAAAAACTTAATCTCCAAAAGTTCTCAAGATGATGAGATGAAAATCGAACTTCGCTTGCCCAAATAAATTGTTTACAAGCGGTTTACATTGGCAGAGCCCAGTTTTGGATAGTTTTTGAGATTAAGTTTTTTTACAACAACATTTTATTGGAGATAACCTTTATTTTCTGAATTTTGTCTAATTTGGAGTATTGGTGCATCTTATTAAGAGATGTGGTTGTAGGAGGCACTATGAACATAAATGAACCTCCAAAAATTATGTTTTGATGAAAATAAAGCCCTCATTCTTTGGGGTTTTTATATATAGGTTGCAGGTTCTACAAGGGCATATGACTCCCATATACCAGCAAATAAATTGTCTAAAACTATTCAAATATAGTAAAATTTACTCACACACCACATTTATTAATAGTTCTGTGCATTTGGTCAATAATGAAGTCATATTTAATGTTACATTTTACACCTTCCACCAAGGTGATGCCAAGAATTGGCTCTGCGACTTCTGCTGCATAGAAATAGGCATTCCAAAAATATTACCAGATACCCTAACATGCAGGCATCACTTGGAGATTATTGGGAGTAATTATATTTGAATATTGCCTTGATTACTGCTGTTGGTTCCGGTGAAAAGTTGCTGATGCAAGTTGATGATGTTGGGTGACCTTTCTAGCAAAAATAGTATTTAAATTGGCTACATCTGACTTCATAACATGCCAAAGTATGAAATCAATAATAATATTTTGTATTGAAGGACTAAAATCCAAAAAAAGCGTATCTTTTAAGTGCTGTGGTTACAATTTTTTAATTATATTTTTAGGCAAGCATGAGGTCCCTCCCATTAATTGTGAATAACTTTTTAACAGTTAAATATTTTGCATTGATTCTTCCATATTATTGATCCTCACATTTTTCTGCATATATCCCATGCACTTTGATTGCAAAATATGATGTTTTATTTTTTAGCCCCAACGACACCCAAATGTAACTCAGATCTCGAACGGTGTCGTATGTATGTATGTGTGTATGTATGTGTGCACTGTGTATGTATGTGTGTATGTATGTGTGTATGTATGTGTGTATGTATGTGTGTATGTATGTATGTATGTATGTACGTATGTATGTATGTATGTATGTATGTATGTATGTATGTATGTATGTATGTATGTATGTATGTATGTATGTATGTATCTATCTATCTGTCTATCTGTCTGTCTATCTATCTATCTATCCATATTTGTAGTTATGTCGAATGTATGAAATGGAGAATCTGAGGTGCCATGAGGCAGGACCTATATATGGGTTTTTAGAGGTTCTTCCTTGCTTTTGATAGATAGATAGATAAATAGATAGATAGATAGATATATAGGTAAATAGATACATCCTCACAGAAAAATAGATAGGCTAATAGGTATTTAATAGAAAGTATCTACAAAGCTCTTTTAAAAAGTGCTTGCACGTTATTTTTTTATTTGGATTTGTTGCCATATATTAATGCAAATTAAGGGGTCAAAAATCTTTTAAGAGTAAAAAGCATCACAAAAAGTTACCAAGAAAGTATCTTTAATGCATTTTTTAAGGAATATATTTGTGAAACCAAGGGCAAAAAGATTTGGAGGTACCACATTTAAAATAAATATTGTGACACTGTCTGAAACTTTACAATTAGGGACCGTTCAGAATTTATGATTGGGGGGGGTTGGGAGTCTTGGCCGAGGGGATACTACTTTTCACACATGTTTTAAAGGGGGGTTACTAATTTTTGACAAGATGTCCAAGGGGGGTTAAAATATCTAACAAAACGGTTGTGTAATAAAACACTCAGATTATTCATGTTTTTTCGCAAAAGTTCGCGAATGGGTGCACTCAGTCATAAATACTAAACGGTCCCTTAGAAGACTAGCATTTTTGAAATCAAGAGAATTATCTACATAAAATGCACCCATTGAACCTTTTAGTCTCAAAAACATACATGAAACACCGCATAGCTCTGAGACTATCAGATCTTAGATATCGGTAGTTCCACTTTTTTTACACAAGCTGGGACACAGCTAATCACATGACATAGGCCTACTTAATAATTGATTTTATTTCTTTTTGATCTCTTGCATATGAAAGAACTGTAATGAGATTCAGCAACCAATGATTAACTTTAAAGATAAGAACTTTTGAAGATATCATTCAAGTTTTCTTTGGTTATGAATACTTTTCAATAGAGACTAGTCGGGTAATGTTCAACTGAAAGTTTCACAGATCAAGGTAAGTTATTGTTTTTTTCCCTTACTACTGAGGTCATTGGGAATCTTTTGAGCAATTTTTTAAAACTCTTGCTAGTAGATATGAAATATAGTCTGCTGTCTTAATGTGAGTAGAAATTTGGTTAAAAAAACTGCTAAAACAATAGGTATTTTAAATAAGATCTAAAACTTTATACAATGGAACATTCTGTTGAATGTTTAATACGTAGATGGCAAGGCCATTGAATTCGCGAAGCTCCATAAAAAATTATCAAAATTGGTTCATTTTTTAAGATAAAGTCATTATTCAGGATACACTAGACACTGCACAATCATTTTTTTTTTACATGCGTAATGTAAAACATGTTCAGGTGGTGCTGCCTGCCTGCTAGTTGCAGCCCTCTGGAAGATTTAAAAAGTTCACAAGAAAAAAACAATGATCGGCTGAACAAATTTGTTCCGTCTTGCCCAATGATTAATACACAACATGGGAATATTTAAACAGTTTTGAGGAATGAAAAAGTACGTTTTTCAACCTCATGGAATTCGAAACCAACCAGTAGTTCAGAGGCTGGACCTGCAATCTATTTTTAGCCTAGTGACAAATCATCGACTGTTGATCAATTCAGGTCCACCAGGAGAGCAACAACAACAGGATGCTCTCTGCACTCAAGTGAGCTACGCTCACGGCTGCCTTTGGCAGCCGTTTGCTTCGCTCATATAATACATTAATTCTGCCACACTTTTCCCATGGCAATATCATATGGGGATGGAAATCCTGCAGATTAATAACACAAAGTAAATTTAATGCACATGTATACTGAACCCCTGTTTCATAAACTAAAAATGCTGAAACTCACTGACATTGGTAGACTGCAAGACTTAAAATTCTGTGATAAATTTGAAAACCATTTACCAACTGCCTATTTCTATGTTGAACTGAAAGACAGCAATAACCTTCATCAAAACAACACCAGACAAAGTCATGAACTTTGCCTACCGGCTGTGAGACATGCTTTCGCCAAGCACTCAATGACGTACAGATTTCCATCATGATTCAATTTAATGAGTCAAAATTTTAAAGAAAACATAATATAAATTCATAGTTTTGCTGGTTTCAAATTGTATATAAAGAAAGTTTTCATAAAACAGTATGATACCTTGTGCAATATTCCAAACTGTTATGTCTGTGGCCAGTAGTCAGATAAGTAGTCCTGTAGCCAAGACTAATCATCAAAAATTAATTTTTATCTTGAATATGTCTGTAAAATAATAAGTTAAATGCTTTCAATTATGTTTTGGGATTCATTTCGCTAAATTATCTGTGCTAACTATTCACACTAAGCCTCTGTCAAGATTTTTTAAATGCAAGAAAATCTGTCACTCAAAATAGAAACTATTGCTATTATTAACTGCCTTTTATGATTACTAATTGTCTATCTACTTATAATTGCGACGTAAGGTGGCCCCTCGATAGCGGAACTTATCCTTGGAGGGGTCTCCTTCGCCTAAGTGCTAGTTATATCCCGCATTTGAGGGAATATGTGATATATTCGGAGGTGTTAGCCGAGGATTATATCACATATTCACGAAAACAAGGGATAGAACTAACTTATACCTTAAACAAAAGAAAATAAGACAAAAACAAAGAAATTTGAAAAAGAAAATCAAACAAGAAGGATGGATTTGAGAGAAGCATATCGCTACAAACAATTTGCCAAGTGGGATTAATTTAATGAAAAGTATCAGTTGAAGAAAAAAATCCAAAGGCAACATGGTTGACACAAATAAATTTATGAAATTAAATTGTTGCTCATTCAGGGAACTTTTGTGGATATACAGGGTCAATTCAACTGTAAATTATCCGCCAAATACTAAAAAACTGAAGAGATTTCCGATGTATTGTAAGAATCTGGTTATAGAAGCTAAGTTCTAAGCAATTGTGATTTCAATACTTGCCATAGGCAAAAATGACCCATTTTACAGTCCTCGTCATACTTATGTGGAATCTCATGTTCTTTTCTATGCTGTTAAACTGTGATGTCAGAGGAAGTGTGGCTTGAGCGGTCAAAATTAGTTTGAAACACAGCTTGGTTTGCAATAATAACTTCTGGGGGAAATATGGACAGAGGTCTTAATGGCAAGCCCCATTTTTATCTGGCCACATGTATATATTGTACTACAGTCTATATATTTAAGGCCAGAATTCAGAGCCGCAAATGCTTAAAAATTTTAACTCTTCTGTCACGAGCTGGGAAATCATGACTAAGGTACCTCTTGCCAATTTTGGAATACCAGAGATAACAATCAAAAAGCTTCGTCAAAATATTCAGCCATCTAGATTTACCTGGCTGTAAACATTTTACAGGCAGCAATTAAGAAGCTGATCGGAGATATGCCTGTGAAATACTGTCAACTAGATCCCATCCCTAAATGGTTACTGCTGGAGTGCGTTGACGAATATATCTTCCATTTGTAAGTGAAATAGTCAACACATCATTAACTCTAGGGGAGATGCCCTTTGATCTAAAGCATGCACTTGTTAAGCCACTTCTAAAACAACTAATGTAAACAATCCTATATATAACAACTTAGAAGTAAACTTAAAAACTTATAACAAAATTCTTAGAAAGCTTACACGTGATGCAAAGAAATCCTACTATAATGATATTCTGAAAAAATATAAGAATGATATTAAGAAAACTTGGATAGGAATAAAAGAACTCATGAATAAGAATAAGAAAATTGACAATTTCCCAGAATATTTAATGATTAATGACAAAAAGATATATGACAAACAGGAAAAAGTCAACGCCTTTAATAACTTTTTCACTAACATTGCTACTACAATTGCATCAGAAAGAGCTTCTCACCCAGACAATTCATATATGGACTATATGGAAAATCCCTGTGAAATAAATTTACAATTCAAACCAATCACTACTAGTGATACCATAAAGATAATAAATGACCTGAAGTCCAAGACAAGTGTAGGTGCCGATAATTTATCAACTAATCTACTAAAAAAGATCAAAGGTGAAATTGTACAACCCCTAACTGCAATAATAAATCAATCTCTTTCAACAGGCATTTTTCCAGATTTACTTAAGATAGCTAAAGTTTCCCCAATTTTCAAGAAAGATGATAAAGCACAATTGAATAATTACAGACCCATATCCTTACTCCCCGCAATCTCCAAAGTTTTTGAAAAAGTAATAGCCAAGCAAATACATGAGCACTTTAAATCACAAAATCTTTATTATGACTATCAGTATGGGTTTAGACAAAATCATTCCACCGAATATGCAACTCTTGAATTAGTAGAGAGACTTATTTCTGATATGGATGTTGGAAAAATACCTCTTAATGTTTATATAGACCAGCTCCCAAAATTTGGTGATGAGCTCAACCCGAGAGGTGAACAGACAATCTTCATACCGTCGGAACCGGGAAAATTCTCTATTTTCAGAGAATGCCTGTTGCAATGAAATCTCTATGTTCAAATTTTTGCAAATCGGTTTCCATGGCAACCACGTGTGGTAAAAAAGTATTCCATTTGTAATATTTTAAAATGTCTATACAGCAAGGTTTGCATTACCTTTGACTCGATTTAAAAAGTGTATTACATTGAATATCAAAAACCCTTTAAAACGGTCATGTGATTTTGGTCATTCCATATTAGGCCATATGCAGATTAGGTGCCAAATATGGAAAATTGTGTTATTTTTTTTACCATATACTGTAATTATGTGATGCTGCTAATCTAAATTTGTTGTTCAGTTTAACTAAAGATGTCATATGATAGTCCCGCGGATGGGGATTTCTAAAGAACTAAAATCATATAGTTGGTTACCATGGTACCAAGAATGCAGGCATTTGAACGGCCTTCATTCAAAAATATTTAGGATCTCAGTGATATTTATGCTTTTCCGCATAGCCTTATCTTGATCTTATTTACACATTTATTGATTATGTATTGGGAGTTTGATTGGAGTGCCACATTTTGCATATATTTTTGCATAATTAATGATATTCAGGTATGCCCAAATAAGGAATTATAGGCATTTTTCAACCATTTTTTAGCATCCTTGGCCTCACAATCTGGGTGAATAGGAAATAACAACTTTTAGGTGGTCAAACTTGTTATGATATAATTGATGCCATAATCTGGTTGAAAAATATTAAAGAATTTTTGCTTTTTTTCTTATTGTGGTTGCCTTGGTAACTGAAATATAAGCATTTACAAATGATATCACAAAGGCATCACGTCTGGTCCTTTTATCCCGAATTCTGATTTGGTTACGTGTATAATGCATGTTGTAGATGATAGTTTTGACCCTCTTTCAAATATTTTTCCAAATAATAATTAAATTTTACCCCAATTCAATGGGCATTACAGGGGTCATGACCAATTGACCATAAATGGATATAATGGTTAATTTTAGAAAGATGATCAGCTGAGGCACTGGATTCCAGATGGTGTCTTGAACATCTTAGCAAGATTTTCCTCCAGCATAATTTTTTTCATTCGGACAGTAGAAATTTAGGAAATTTACTGGTTGCCATGACAATATAATGCACATTAAACATGACTTTTGAAGGACACTACTTGATTATTAAACAACAGGAAAGTTGCCGCTGCAGTCTTTCGTCATTGAACAGTACACTTAAAAATTAAAGGCCTATGATGCAGATGCACCATCATATGTCGATATAATGACTATGATACATCATTTTGAAGGTAAACAAATAAGGATTTACAAAAAAGATTTTTAATATATATTTATCAAAACTGGCTACTTATCAGGTGAATTCACCATCACAGCCAAAAACACAGTCAGAAACATGAAATATCATGTTTCCTCAAATTGTGCCAGAAGCACATTTTTGCCAATTTCAATGTTTCTAGGGATAAATAATGCATCTTGTACATTCAAAATATCCCCTTTCAAGGAATTTTCAATGATCTTACCATCTGTATGACAGTACCTATCAAGGATGGCCACTAGCCCCTCAAAAAGATGTAGGTTTGTATATCTTCTCAAATTTCCACAAAATAAAAAAATTATTTGTCATTTCCTATGTTCTTTTGGACAAGGGATTTTCACATGAAATAACTTTTATTTGGTTCAGATTAGGTCTGGACTAGGTTCAGATCTGAGTCTCCTGGCATGCGGCAAACCATGCATCTACTTTAAATATAAAATGGAATTTCCTGAAGAAAATCTAAATCATATAAAGATGACTATATATGGAATATTTGTGGATTGAGGAATGCAAAAAGACACAATCAATGTGCCTAGATCAAATTTTCATCAATACTGGTGCTCTTCTCCACGCAAGTTCGGAAAATCAAGGGAAATACGGATTTTCGATGAAAGATATGAAATTTAGAGACAGGAATGGAATTTTGGTGGGGGAGGGGAGTTCTACGGAATTTAGGGAGAAGATACAAACATACAATTTAGATTGGAAAATAGTGCATTTAGAAGGACAAAAGGTAGGCCTATCTTGCTAGTCCCTTGGCTCAGGCTGTGTTTCTCTGATATGGTCCCTCTGAACAATTATTTTCCATGGGGTGTCAGGTAAATAATTATTGTCCATTTCCTTCAATACTGAGGTGATGGCACCAAAGTCATTAACGGCCTTGTAAAGTTATCTACACTGCCTAGAAATGTATTTTCTTCAAAATGATCCAATGTCTTATTGCTTGATACAGCATTTTTTCCTGGCTGATGTCATCATTAGAGGGAAAATATGGGGGGAAAACAGCGGTGTATTTAGGAGGGGAATTGGGCCATAGCCCCCCCACCCGGGCCAAAAATTAACATGGAAGAGATAGGAAAAGCCGCGGAACAACCCGTATTCATCCCATGTAATGACCCCCACCCCCCCCTCAGGCCACTTCTAGATCTGCCCCTTGGAGAAAATGCTAAGTAAATGTGTTTTAGAGAGCACTTCGGCAAAATCTATAGACAAGAGATATAAATATGAAATTTAACAAATTACTAACCATCAAGTAGTGAAGTATAAGACATTGCATTGTGTCTACTGTGACAATATCAGGGAAATAAACCCTGTAAATCTGTAAATGTCTCTCACAATTACCAGTTTTTAGCTTGAGAAGAAACTCAAACAGCTCCATTGAGACAGAAGAATGGCAAAACAACCTATTTTGGAACTTTGGTCGAAAGAAGAATGAACAATGTCATTATGTGAGTTACCATGGTCCAATGAGTTTGATGCCGGACTCACATGCACAAGGTTGTGGGTTCAAACCTCCTGGGGTATGGAGGAATTGAGCAGATCCTCTTTGAATCACTGCTCCACCCAGGTGTAAATGGGGAGGTTGGCTATCGGCAGGCAAGGTACAAGATTGATCAGTGATGGTGCCATGTGAGGCTGCCAGCTGTATATCACCAGGGTTGTGAGACTGACCAAGAATGATCAGTGAGCCTGTCAGCCATAGGAGCCTGTCCCTGTTGTGGCAGCAATATGCCCACAGTCCTAGGAAAATGGAATTTGGTGAACATTTATATATATATAGGACAGGCCACAAGATCAGGCTGTACAACAGCTGTCTGCTACTATGCCAGACTAATTTTAAAAGGCATGGTTGCTTGTGAAGATCCAGTATTTTGCTTTGAATGGAAATCAGCAGACAAAAGAAACAGTTTGTAACACTAGCTTTGGCTTTTGTTAAAGAAAGGGATGATTTTAACATCAGAAGTTTGATGGTATTCAATCTACTTCAACAAATTATGCATGCTAAAGTGTGGTCAGAAAAGTGTCCAAAAATAATGTTCTCCCTTATTCACAGGGCTGTAAAAAGCAGCCGTTTTTACTTTGTGATACCAAAAAATGTACCATTTGCATCTATTCATTTATAAAGGCTGTGCAACACTCAACAGAATGTCTGGTCCATGTTACAAGCGTCACCATCTTTACTGTATTGTTTGTGGGCCACCATGTGCACATCCACCGTGATAAAAAATTACTTCCAAATTAATTTGGTGTTCACAAGCTATCTGCCAAAGTCAACCAAAATCAGGCTAGAAATTTAGAGAGTTTTGAGAAATAGACTAGAATGTCACCAAATGATAGGATTGTCCTGGTTTCTTCAAGATAAAGTTGTACGAGTTCCTCACACTCAGTTTCTGTTGACCACTCACTGCAGCTCACTATTTTGCCCCCTAGGTGGCAGCAAATATCGGTCACTTGTAGACAGTGTAGGAGAGGTGTAAAGTCGGCTGAGCATGCGTTGCAGTTGTCAGCATGGAAGCAGAATATAAACTGAATAACTCCCACCTCTACCTCTACATATTCCATTACATAGGTATTATTCATTCAAAATTTAAATTCTCATTTGATTATCTTCAAAATGCTATATCATAATCATAAATTGACATATAGTGGGTACTTTTGCAACATAGGCCTGTAATGCTTAAGTGTAGCTGTTCAGTGAGGAGAGACTGTAGTGGCAGCATTCTCTTCTTTTATAAATCAACTTCTTCAAATGTCATGTTTAGTAAACATCATGTTGACATGGCAACCAGGTAATTTCTTAAATTTCTACAAACTGACACAAAATTAATATCTGATTAAAATCTCACAAAGATGTTCAAGACACCAACTGGAATCCAGTGAATCTGGTGATTTATTGTGATGTTTTTAGATTTACAGTTATCTCCTTATATGGTCATGACAATTATAGTGCCAATTGAATTGCTGTTAAATTTAATTATTCTGTATTTTGGAACAATTTCTGAAAGACGGTCCAAGCAATCATCTTCAACATGCATTACACACGTAGCCAAATCAGCATAATTTCTGCATGGATAAAAGGACCAGTGGCGACGCATTTGTGATGTAATTTGTAAATGCTTATATTTCAGTTACCAAGGCAACCACAATAACAAAAAAGGCAAAAATACTAAAAAAAATTTCAACCAGCTTATGGCATCAATTTTTTTCATGACAAGTTGACAACCAAAAAGTTGTTATTTCCTATTCACCCAGATTGTGAGGTCAAGGAAGCTAAAAAATGGTTGAAAAATGCCTATGATTCCTTTTTTGGGCATACCTGAATATCATTAACTATGCAAACATATATGCAAAATGTGGCACTCCAATCAAACTCCCAATACATAATCAATAAATGTGTAAATAAGATCAAGATAAGGCTATGCGGAAAAGCATAAATATCACTGAGATCCTAAATATTTTTGAATGAAGGCCGTTCAAATGCCTGCATTCTGGTTACCATGGTAACTAACTATATGATTTTAGTTCTTTAGAAATCCCCATCCTGGGGACTATTATGTGACATCTTAAGTTGAACTGAACAACAAATTTAGATAAGCAGCATCACATAATTACAGCATATGGTCCAAAAAATAACACAATTTTCCATATTTGGCACCTAATTTGCATATGGCCTAATATGGAATGACCAAAATCACATGACCATTTTAAAGGGTTTTTGACATTCAATGGAATACACTTTTTAAATCGAGTCAAAGGTAAAGCAAACCTTGCTGTATAGACATTTTAAAATTTTACATATGGAATACTTTTTTACCACACTTGGTTGCCATGGAAACCGATTTGCAAAAATTTGAACATAGAGATTTCATTGCAACAGGCATTTTCTGAAAATAGAGAATTTCCCGGTTCCGACGGTATGCAGATTGTCTGTTCACCTCTCGGGGTGAACTAACTCCTGAAATAAAGCACTTTTTGGGAGTTGGCTCCTCTACTATAAGTAAGGCTTTTGATTGTGTAGATCACAAGATTCTGCTCGCTAAACTAGAACATTACGGACTAAGAAATGTATCTCTATCCCTACTTAGAAGTTACTTAAGCAATAGACAACAGTATGTTGAAATAGATTCCTTTAAGTCTGACTACCAAGCTCTAAACATAGGTGTTCCACAAGGGTCTGATCTTGGACCCCTTTTCTTTATTATCTGTATTAATGATATTCCAAAATTCAGTAATTTATTTCATTTTGTGACGTATGCAGATGATACAACCTTATTTGTCTCCCTTACAGTAGACAAACTTCGAGTGCTTACAAGTGACTGGTTTCAGAGTATCAATGAGGTCACTAAAGCTGTTGCTTCAATCTTTACCATTGAAACTGGTGGCTCTTTCACTGACTCATAGGACTTCTAATGACATGTATAGATGCAGCAGTGACCAACATCTGGCTCAGTGACGTGTATCAGAGCAATGCTAAGTGAATGGGCAGTAGAACAGTTGTCATATGAAGTGCAGTCACTGAGTCATAAATCTGACCCATTTGACAATAATCATTGCTCTCTTCATGAAAGATGTGGTGTTGACACAGTCAGTCAACATGAAAGCTTATCCATCTGAATTGCGATAGTGAGTTATAAATCATGGCAGAAGTGCGACAGAATTATATGCATGCTTGTGTCTAAGCAGGGTTTTTGTGTATATAAAATGTAGCAACCTGTTTGATGAACAAGGGAGTTACACAAGAAAGCCAGGGGCATCCCTCCATTGCATAGCTCATTTACACTTGCCCTGCCAACAAGTTCAATAAAATTCTGAAGTATTCTAATCCTTCACAGCTTTTTCTGGCCTGAAATATCTATAATTTAGATAATTGTTTGTGTTTTTCCTCACAGAAATATTTGGAACAACAAACAGACAACAATTAAACATTCAAACATAGATACAATTGCTTTGAATATCTCAAACTGTGAATTTTGTTTGTCACACAAGAGGAAGATTAATCTGTTTGTTATAACTTCGATAAAATGAAGCACTTGTGGTCAGGATGGCCAGGAGCAGCAGACCCCAAGATCAGCTGGGGATCAGTAGCATTGACAGTGGTCAAGCTCTGTTGATTGCAGGCCTATTACTCAGAGAGACAGGAGTGAGGTCACTGGTGAATGCTATGACACCTATCACACAACATGGTATGTATGGGCTATGAGTCAGTCACACGTTTATTAGGTATCAAAGTTATGGTCACTTAACATGGCAGGGATAGGGCTGTGATGTCAGTAACAGCCCAGAAGTGTATTGCATGTAAACACTCGAAGTTTGTCTACTGTAACTCCGATAATGGCCCTTCTGAACAAATCTTAAACTCTGAACTGGAATCAGTCTGTAAATGGTTGAATCTCAATAGACTCTCTTTGAATGTATCTAAAACTAAGTGCATGATTTTCAATAAATCTAACCGATATCATTCTAGACCAAATTTGAAAATTTATGAATGTCCTATTGAATTTGTAGACAGATTTAGTTTCCTTGGTATTATTTTAGACAGCAAACTTAACTGGAAACACCACACTGACAGCATAGCAAAAAAGATAACTAAAGCTGTATGTATACTAAGTAGACTGAAATATTACTTAGCAAAAACCAGTTTGAAAACAATATATGACTCCCTAATATGTTCACATCTGAACTACTGTATAGATTATTATGTTGGGGATTTGAATCAAAGCGTTTCATTAAGCTACAGAAAAAGGCTGTTCGAAATGTTTCTCTTAGTAAATACAACGCACATTCAAAACCTATATTTAAAAAATAACGTGCACAAGGCACTTTAAAGGGCGCTCCTATTACTCAATTAACTCATGACACTGCAAGTTCTTGAAAACCAAAGAAACCATTAATCCATTTCACTCTTTCATTGTTTTCCTTCTTTCTCTATGTCAACCTGTCAGTCATGTTGTGTTTGTAGCTGTGTTTCTAGGTTTCTACCCATCTAGTTATCTATCTATCTATGTATCCATATTTCTTTCCACGTATCTTTCCATCCAACTTACTACAACACATTGATGACGCATGCAGAGGTGTTTCGTCCCAATTGCTGACCTCTTGTTGTTTTGACAAACTTTCAGTGAGCTATAAATAGATCTGGTGTGGGAAACCCCCGAATGACATCACAGGACTCCCTCTTTCCAGTTTTTGTGGGATGGTTTTCCTGGGTCTTTATAATGGTATTTAAACTGCATGTCCCTGTAAAGTTGATCAATTCCTTCTTGGCTGATATAATGTAATGTGTGAAGTTTTGAAGTCAATTGGAGCTGTAATTTGCCCATAAATCGACCCACAAGATTCTTCAGGATTTCAATGACAACAGGGAGTTCTCTTAGCAGAGAGCGCCCTAAAAACTTTACTAAGCTTGGAAGACATGTTTAAAAGAAAGGTCCTTAACTTCTACTACAAATTAGTCAATAGTGACACCCCCATATATATTTTAGTAAAACTTTTAATATTAGGCCTATTAGACAGCAAGATACTCATGAACATTTTACTCGTAACCAGAAATTTATGATTCCAAGAATCTATCATACCTTTGCTGCATTTAACCTTTGACACTATCTGCCGAAACTATTAAATGAAAGTGATAACTGCATACTATCAAAAGTAGCAACTCACTCTTTTAAAGGCTATTCTCTCTATGTAAAACAGTATTCTATTAGAAATTACAATGAAAATTGTCAATTAGAAAGTTGTTTTGTTTGTAATAGATAATATTACTAACATAATGAATAAAGTATTTATAGTCAATTAACTAAAACTTCATCTTATTGGAATTTCATTTACATCTGTACATCACTCGCTTTGAAAGTACTGTCATGACATATTTGTTTAAAATCATATAGGCATTATGTAAATACTTGTTACTCATGCATTATACTTTGTCAGCTTAGACCTGTGCTTTTCTGAATTTTTTTAAACTTGTTTTTTTCTCTCTTTTTCTTCCTCCTTCCATACCCTTGTAACCACGGATTTATTACTAACACTGTGTTGCTCTTGCTATTGCCATGTGAATTATAAAATGAATGTATTTGAATTGTTTTAAATGGTAGCAGAATGTTAGCGTTCTTTCTTTGAACTTACTTCTGTTACCATGATCCATGTTAAATTAATTTGAATTATGCAATTGTATTTCGTATCTGGGTCTGATAAATATCTTCTTCCCTAAATGCACTCCAGCAGTTACCATTTGGGGATTGGATCTGGTCTTGGTTGTTGGGTTGGAGGTCAGTACTCTGGCAGTCTTGGCTATGCCGATGATTTAATTTTGCTGTCTCCTTCCATTAAAGGTTTAAGAAAGATGTTAGAAATTTGTGAAAATTTGGCATTGTTTACGGAGTTAAATTTAATTCTAAAAAAACTGTACCAATAAGCCTGACACGTATAATTTGTGTGGAGATAAACTGCTATGGGTCGATGATTTTAAACATCTAGGACATAAAATCAATTTCAATTTGTGTGAACCTGATGATAAGAGAAATAAAAAAGGTGACTTATTTAGCCGTGTCAATACTGTGTTAGCTACACTTTGTAAATGTCCGGATGTTATTTTACGTAAAGTTTTTAATAGCCAGTGTGCCACTTTATATGATAGTGCTATTTGGAATTTTAGTGATAAGTCTGTTAATGAATTTGTCATTTCATGGAATCGTTCAGTTAGACGATTGTTTGATTTACCTTACAGAACTCACACTAGATTCTTACCTGCTATATTAGAGACACCTGGTGTTCTTGACCAGATTTACTGTTGTTTCATTAAAATATGTCATACAATGAAAGAGAGTCAGACTGTTAAAATTAGATTTTTATACAATCATTGTGACAACTGCTAGATCAATAATTAGTAGAAACTTCAATGTTATTCAAAGAAGGGTTCATTTAGACACAACTTCGATTCTGTGTAAAGGTTAGGGTGTTTCAGGTGCCCCCAATATTTTCCGATCCAGCTTGACCTTGGTCTGGTATTGCAGTTCATATAGTAGAAGTCACATGTAAAATTTTAGCCCATTCTATAAATACTTACCTTTACCAGAATTCACTTGAAGTTTATAATGTAATTCCCCATTGGCGAACTTGCAAATCCTGAAGATATTGCAAAAATCAATGAAGGAATAAATATTTTTTTCTCAATCCATAGTTTCTGAGTAAGTTTTGGGAGAGCAATTCAAATCTGGCATCAGCCATGTTACAGTAGGTCTTACTGATGAGCTAGGAAGTGTTGAATTTCCTAAAATTCTGCCGTTTTATGCAGATTTTCACAAATTTGACTGCTTCTGGAAGCTTGGCAAGTGGGGTTATGCAAAAAATAACACCAGATTCGCATTGTCCTCCCAAAACTTGAAACACCCTAGTAAAGGTATTCAGATGCTTATATGCAAGATATGTCTAACTGTGATAAGAGTGTGATAGCCATGATCCGTGAGCTATGAGATAGCCGTACTGAGTTGAGAAAATTTATAAATGTCCGCTGTTCAATTTTTGCAAAGTTTCTACGTTATGGCATTAATGTTTTACCTATGGCAAGACTAATACTTGGAGATACTTCAGTATAAATTTCACCTCATTTGGGTGTTTTACTAAAATTTCAGTGGTCGCAGAAAAGGGGTCCTATTCTCAAAATTGCCAATTTGCTTCATTCTCGGAAATTGGCAAAATATAACTGCATTTGGCAAACTTGAGCGTCCGTCTGGTGATAATCTGGTATTACTGTGGTGATAGGCACTGTCAACCAATTACCAAAAATAAAACCGTGGTGCACTCTGTAAACTTTTTTTTTAGACCATCTTAAAAATGTGGTGTTTCCAAATTTTCCAAAAAACATGAAATTTCAACATTTTGTCTATTTCCGTTGTCCATTTCTTCTCAAAGTACATAGTCTATGTTATTCATGTTTTGCACATGGCATGACATGTGCTTTGGGATACCCTAACAAACTGTTCAGCTTATTTGATATTTTAGTTAAAGCTGCAGTAGCCACTGAGCAGTGTTATTTTTCTAAAAATTGCCAAATAGCCAAATGGCGGCAAATTGACAAAATATAACTGCGTATAGCTAATTTGAGCATCCTTACATGAATAATCTAATATAACTGTGTCGAAACATAAGATGTATCAACCAATTTCCAAAAATAAAACAGTGGTGCACTCTGTAAACTTTTAATTCACACCATCTTGAATATGGAGTGTTTCTGCATTTTCAAAAAAATGTCAAATTTTAATATTTGGCCATTTCAGCAAAATATAACAGTATATTGCCGACTAGAGCATTCCTCTATGGATAATCTAGTATAACTATGTTGACATATAAGATTATCAGCTGATTTCCAAAAATAAAACAGTGGTGCACTCCGTAAAATTTTTATTCACACCATCTTGAATATTGGGTGTTTCCGCATTTGCAAAAAAAAACATTAAATTTCAATATTTGGCCATTTCAGCGAAACATAACTGCATATGTGTACATCTAATTTGACCATCCATTTATGGGTTATGTAGTATAATTGTGTTGAAATATATGATGTATCAACCAATTTCCAAAAATAAAACAATGATACACTCCGTAAATTTGTATGCACATCGCCTTGAAAATAGTGTGTTTCGGCATTTAAAAAAAAAGCACAACATTTTTTCTGTACGTATTTGTTGTTCACTTTTTCTCAAAGTAACTAAACCATCGGTTATGTGCTTTCCAAATTGCAAGACTAACATTTATTGTAATATCCTTGTATTAATTTCAACTCATTTCTAAAACAGACCATTGGCCTACCTCTTTCATAGTATGCCAGCTCAATGCCTAATGTCCAAAAGGTCAAACGCCTTTTGTCATTCCATGGAGATAATATACCCCCATGAGTAACATCATTTAGGCTATTCTAACAACAGTCGTTCTTCATGACCTCCAGTTTGGTACTCGAGGTAAATTGAAAGGGTCGCCCTGCACGAGGCATATCGACGAGTACATCTCGGTAAATTGCTGTGTATTCACCAAAATAGGCTGAAAATCATCATTTGTCAATATATATATGTGTATGACTGTAACGGCCAGTTACATAAATGAAGAAACCCACAGTTTGGATACGCAATTATGATGTTTATTCATTGTCTTGACACACTGTGACATGACTTGAGGCATTGACTTTAGTAGAAACGTTCGCATTTTAATATTGAAGAAGTTGAATTGGTTCCAAAACTAAAAGACAAACAAGAGAAAATAACAATAATTAACTAACTGTATTAACAATATAAACTAACTAATTAACAAATAATAATAATATATTGACATGTAACTAACTAAATAATTCTGAACTCAAAATAATACTGAACATGTGCCACACATGTTTGCACCAACTGACATAAGGTCACACTGACCTGTCAAACTTTAAAGTATCAAAATAACCATTTAATCCATAACATACATTTACCAAATATACAATCCCACATTTATAAAGCTAGACAAAAGGAATAAACAGGTACTTACATCTGTGGGGGATAAGTAGACATTAGTATTTCCCATAATTAATTCTGTTAGTACTGTACATGTTGGTGCTGGCAATGCAAATGGCAGAATGAAGGAAAAACAAATGCACACTACTGCCACCTGTACTTCTTTCTCAAGTGCTAAAAATAGCAAAACTGTGAGCCCCACTGAGCCTTGAACCTGCAACGTTTGGATCAGCAGCTCTGAACTCTAACCACTACACCATCAAGGACACATCAATCAAACACAATACGTTTTGGCAGTTACATTACCCGGCTCCATAAATAACATATACCAAGTAATTTATCAATCAACAAAATAACTGACAAAATACTGAATACAAATAATTAGGTAAGACAATAAATAATACAATCAAAAAAAATGACATGATACAATATATTCTCAAATGACATAGACTTCCTTTGGCTAACAACTCTAATCTGGCTCCATTTTCGCAACTCCTCTCAGTTGCTCAGGACTCCATACTGGTAAGATATGCTGAAGACGAACGAGGTCACAACCGTTCCTGTTTCGAGGGCCATCAGTTAAATTCAATCGGTGCAGTAGAAAAGGTAAGTAATTGGATTTCCAAGTGATTCCAAGACTTTGACGGCATGTGTGCAACTTTGCTGAATTGTTGCAGTTTCTTTCAGGTACTGGAGATGGTACATAGGCCTTTTGAGGCCATAAAACAGGATGTCTCGTCAATTTCAACCGCCAAGCTCGCATTAAAGGGCCACCAACTCTCAACAAGCCTTGATGACGAAGAAGATCAGATGAGCAGAAAGGACGTAACTTGAATGCAGCAGATGGTACCCGGCTCCGTATTGGCTCATCGTTATCCATGTCACCGTCAATCAATGTTAAATGTTTCATTTCCACATCCATGCCCGGCAAACTTTCTGTGTCACTCCCCAAGGCCTCTGGCAATGAATAAAGTCCATTCTCACATTTGACATCTCCTTTCTCCTTTTCAGGGAATGGTCCATCTTCTTCCGAAATTCCTTGATATTCCTTTCTTTGCTCTTCCATGTCTGTCGCAAACTCTGTTGAAGCGATTAAGGTCATCTCCTTGTGGTTCTTAATTTCCCTAGCCACAATTCCATGAGAAACCAACTCATCAGCCAATCCATCGCTGACGCTTGCAGGACCATGCACTGTCCAACCATGCCGCAGTCGCAAAGCATAAGGACTGAATCCTACTGTCGGGATGATCTCCAAGGGTTCCAAAGCCTTTGGACAATTACTGCCTATCAAAATTCCAACACCCATACTTGCCATAAAATGTGGAATTTTGTCCGCAATACGCTGTAGATGCTTCCAGTTCCTAACAGTACCAGGCCTTGGAATTTGATTCTTATTCACTGGAATCTCATCTCTGGTGTATGTCCTTGGCAGTTGCACTCCATTGTCTCCGGCTCTGTCTGTCACAACCAAATTTTCCAAGACAATACTCTGTGAACGATCACATCCATGCATCGTTTTCAGCTGTAACACTGTCTCTTCTCCAACAGCTGCCATCCTAGCCCTCAGATCATTTGTTATGAAACAGCCGCTACTTCCGTCATCATAGAAGGCGTACGTTGTAACCACTCTACCTTTACCACGCTGATAGATCTTGACAGGTAAGATGGCATGCAGAGTACGGGGAGACTTAGCGTGAACCTCAGTTGCTGTACATGAACTACTTTCTATGTTACTTTGGTCAACTCCTCCTTGTACATCACCAAAAACTTCCACATGTAATGAAGTAGGGTGCCTTTTCTTGCAAGTGTCACAATGTAACCTGTCTGTGCAGTTTTTGGATATGTGGTTTCTGTTTAAACAACCAAAACACAAGGCATTTTCTTTGATGAACAGCTGTCTATCCTCCATAGACTTCAAATTGAATTCTTTGCAATTATCCAAATGATGAAATTCTTTACACAAGACGCATACATCAGTCCCATTGTCATTGTCATTTTCAGTACTCACAGACGTCATGAATGCTGATGACTTTGGTTTGGAGTTCTTTGAAGAATCAGCTTCACTGTTGCTCCATGAGATAACACTCGACCTTCCGTACACCGGATCATTGGCAGTCTCTGCAGCTAAGGACACAAAGGCCGCTAGATCTCCAAACTCCATGATGTAGCCCCGCTCCAGTCGCATCTTGCCAACCTTTTCTCTCCATTTGTTCTGTAGATACCCAGGCAATTTCTGTACAATGCTACGCATATTTTGCGGATGGTTAAGAACATTCAAATACAAGATGCTATTCATTGCAGTTTTACATTTTGACAAAAATACAGATAATCTTTTCAGACCAACACAATCATCAGCTTTGAGAACACTCCATGTGTTGATTTTCTGTAAATACACCATTCCAAGTTTATAAGGATCACCATACTCCTTTTCCAACAAATTACGCGCTTCCACATAACCCTCTTCAGGATCAATATCTAAACAACCAGATATTAAGTCTTTTGGATCACCAAGCAAACTTTGATCAAGATAAAATAGTTTATCAATGGAACAAGACAACCTTGAAGCAACTCTAGCTTCAAACCCAATAATGAACGTTCGGTAGACAATAATGTCGCCTTTGAACTTAGGCAATTCTCGCTGTGGTAGAGACATCATTGCCAGAACTTGATTTGTCGCATCAGAAGTTGGCATAACAAACTCGGCTGCGCTGGTGTTTAGAGTCGAACTTCCAGGCTGCTGGGGTACAGCTTCAGCTGGTTCGAAAGAAACAGTGTCAATACCACTAGTCCTTTTCTCCAAGATGGGCCTGCGTTTCCTATCAAGTCGACTGTCTGTTATTCCGGAAGACTCATGCTTATGTGGGAAACCCTTCCCGCCACCAGGCCGCCGCCAGAGGCGCTAGCGGCGCCCCTTGCGCATGCGCAGGGCGCCGCTGGCAGAAGCAATGGAGACATGAACGTGAAAAGACTGTACTGTATTTGGACTCTTGTATTTCGGTAATTCTGTATGTATCAGGGAATAAATGTTTCCCACAATTGGTGTCAGAACCTAATGGTGCCGTTCTGGAATCGGATGGCGATTTCTGAGCGTTTTTGCCTGAAATTTCGGGCGTTTTCCTGATGTTTTTGTCAGTCTGACAGCTGTCAAAAGTGTGGCTTGTCTGCCTGTAATGGCGGCTGAGCAATTTCGCTGAATTGATTCGTTTGGCGAACGAATTTTTGATTCGTTTGACAACATATAGTGCATGTGGATATATATATCTGTCAGGGTTAATTTTCGTTGAATTCAGATTGTGCAGTTGTTCATGGCTATCTTTTCATTTGCTTCTCCCACATAGGATAAATTTGTTATTTGACAATTGATCAGTTTGTGGTTCTAAATTTTGTTGAGTGTTGTATAGTGTTTATATGTTTAGTCAGTGGGTCTGTCTGTTTGACTCTGGTCAGTTTGCCTGTCGTAGTCTGTGGGGAAGTTGAGTTACATGACTTGAATTGCATGACTTGGGTTTTGTGACTTGAGTAACATGATTTGGTCGTCAGGACTTGAGTTTCATGCAAGAGTCTTGTGACTTGACTTTGGCAGCTTGGCTTTGGCAGCTTAACTTCAGCAACTTGACTTTGGTGACTTGACTTTAGCACCTTGACTTTAGCGACTTGACTTTAGTGACTTGACTTTAGCACCTTGACTTTAGCGACTTGACTTAGTGACTTAGCTTCATTGAATTGAGGTTGTTTGTTGACTTTAGATTGTTGACCTGGCTTTACAGCTTACTGATTATATCCTGCCACTTCAGGTAGTTATCGTAGGTTTGGGTATTGATTAGTTTTCTGGGCTCTGTAAATTGGGTGATTTTGTTCTTTATTCTAGTTAATTGATCGGTTCTACCACTATTGAACTGGTTGTGGTTCTATTTATTAATTGGTGTTGTCCGATTATCGGTTGCATAATCCGCGCACTTCTCTTGTTTATGGTGGGGAGGGAAGTGGAAGGGATTGATACGTTATTGATTGACATTGCGCCTGGTGGCTCTTCCATTTCCTGATATTTAAACAAGAATAAATAGAAATTGGGTTAAAGAGGACTTAGGTCATAACCGGCCTATAAATAGAAATAAAATATTATTATAAAATATTATTATTTCGATACCGGGGTAACCAAGGTTGCTCCTTGGGAAAATTTTTGTCAGGGAGGGAGGAGCAGATAGTGTATCGTGGTTTAGTGACCTGTAGTTGTGTGGTGGTTTGCGGGGCGAGGCTTAATCCTTGAATTATCATGGCGCCAACTAATTTGCAAACGGCATCACGGGATCAGCTGCGCGAGATACCGCTAGTTGGTCCGACGCGCGCCGAGTTGATAATCCAGACCCGTGAAGCGCATTGGGTGTTGACATTGAAGCTTTTGAATCGGTACATTCCCCAGGGGGGACATTGGAATTCTTTGCATGTCCAAGGGATCATTAGCTTCGGGTCTCCGGAAAGGGAGGTTGAGGGGAGTGGTTCCTTATCGTTTGGGGCACCCAGGGATCATATTGGTCATGGGGGGTCTGCCCTTACAGGGGGGTTTGCGGATCCTCCTGCGATGCCATCCTCGCCTGCGGGGGCGATTCCGAGGCCTGTAAATGACAGCACCCAGGGATTGAGAGATAGTTACACGCTTGAAAATGAATCTAATCACATGTCTGCATCGGAGTATAGAGAGTCTTTGGTTGTAGAAAGATCAAGTGCTGGAGATTCAGCCGATGAACACGATGGCCAGTCCGTCGTTAGTTCGGGAGGGGTCCCGCGTGCGCATATGGCCCAGCGGGCATTACAAAAGGCAACCGAGATGGAACGGTTTGTCGTATATCAGAAGACTCAATTGGAGCTTTTTGTAAATGAGGCACATACCGCGATGCGTAAAGAGGTAGGCGCGGTAAAAGGAGAACTGAGACAATCTATGCATAAAATTGACCATGCTATCGGGCAGCTGTCAGAGCAGGTAAAACGGTTGTCCTTAAGTAGGAGTCACAGGGGTACCCCCGGGTCAGGCCGATCACATCGGTCCACGCGATCACAACAGTCCGAGGCTGGAGCTAGGTCGGGGGAGGGTCCGAATGCCTCAGCGTTACCGGCCACTCCCGTAGATCTGCAAACTGTAGCAGGAGTATCCGGGGAGTCCTTATCTGATAACGAGAAATATATTGATGATCGGGCCAGTAACTTGGGCTTGGCTTTTGCAGAGCCTGATGCGAATCAGTCCGATGGAAGGGACTCGCCTCATCGTGGTGGTGAGGAAGCTGTAGAAGCTTCGGAGGAAGCTGTAGAAGCTTCGGAGGAAGTTAGGGGAGACCGACCGGGGGAGGATTTGATTCCTGGCAAGGATCGGGCAGAAGCTCACCGGCAGGCCCTCTTTGGTGCCATCTTGAATTGTTTGCCATCCACAGGAGTTTACCAAGGTGGTACGAGTGGGGACCCGGCGCCGCAATCCTCCATCAGGGATCACCCTGGGGCCATGGGGGGTCCCGGCATGGATAGGTCACAAAGGGTGGATAGTTCACGAAGGGTGGATAGTTCACGAAGGGTGGATAGGTTGCCATCCACAGGAGTTTACCAGGGCGGTACGAGTGGGGAGCCGATGCTACAATCATCCACCAGTAATCATCCCGGGGCCATGGGGGGTCCGGGTATGGCTAAGTCACAAAGGGTGGATAGTTCACAAAGGGTTGATAGTTCATTCATTATGGACAGGCCTCCTGAGCAGCCAGGAATGGCCAGAGGGGTGGGCGAATCAAATCCCCTCCGGGTAACGTTTAATCCAGCAACTCCGGTGGCAGGAGGGTCCTCTATTTTAACCAAAGGTCCGTCTCCAGTGAGGGGCTGCGGCTTAAGATCTGTAACTCCACCTAATGCCGGCGCTTTCTCCACCGGTCCCGCGGATGACACCCATTATGGGGAGTCTTTTGCAGTAACTGGGGGAGTACCTCCTGGTGCGCGGTCATTATCACACCACCGATCCGAAACTGGGGAGACCATTCCAATTTCCGAATGCGGCAGGGACAAATTACCTCCACATCCTGGGCACTCTAGCTATACCCTGCCAGGACCGGTCAGTCCTTCACGTAATCGGCCTGCGTGGATGACTGATGCCCAATCACAGGTGGCTGAACTAACCGGGGTCTCCAACTTTGAGTTATTGCGGCCAAGCCGCATAGATGAACCACGATCTTATCCACTAACGTCCACCACTGTTAAAGCAGAGAGAAGTACTCGTGTTAACGCTCCGCATATTCCAGTGAAAACAGAGATAGGGATGGGTTCGCGGGGTCAGGAGTGTTTAGCCTCCTTATCTGCGAACTCTGCACCAGGGGTGCGTATGTCACGTCGTCAAATTTTTGGGGGTGTATCGGGAGACGCGCAGCCTGCGCAAGCTAGCTTTAATCAGAGACGAACAGGCGGTCCATCATCTTTCCTAGTTAATCAGATCCCACGGCCGTACGGCCCGTCATGGGGCCCTGATTTCCGGAAAACTCCGGCGGGTCCGGTGGCTGATCCCAATACCGAGAAAGGAACAAGGGGTGTAGGTGGAATATCACAGCAGCGGGCCATGGGGGAGGCCAATAACAGGGGTCGATGGGGGAATGGTGGAAATCGATGTCATGATGATCAGTTCGTTGGGAGATCGGGGAGTAACAATCAGCAGGACCATTTCCCGGGCACCCATGTCAATGTTGTTGGGTTGGGGGGACCCGCGGGAGGGATGAATTATGTCTCAGCCGGATCCACTCATAACCCGGCGGGGTCCTTTCCTGATCCATCGTGCCGCTCCCACGGTCCATCCGGAGCCGCTCATGACCCAGCGGGTTTGCTTCATGATCCATCGGGCCGCATCCACGGTCCAGCCGCATCCACTCATAACCCGACGGGGTCCTTTCCTGATCCATCGTGCCGCACCCACGGTCCATCCGGACCCGCGCATAACCCAGCGGGGTTGCTTCATGATCCATCGTGCCGCACCCACGGTCCTTCCGGATCCACTCCTAATCCAGCGTGTTTACTTCATGATCCCTCGGGCCGCATTCACGGTCCAGCCGCATCCATTCATAACCAGGCGGGGTCATTTCATGATCCATCGGGCCGCACCTATGGTCCATCCGGATCCGCTCATAACCCAACGGGGTCATTTCATGATCCATCGGGCCGCATCCACGATCCCTCCGGATCCATTCATAACCCGGCCGGGTTCTTGTATGACACAGCCGCAGGTGTTCATCATGGTCGGAATGTGCGAGTCGAAGATAGGCATTTCCGTAGCGGGGCCCTTAGCCATGGGTGCTCCGATTACAATGATCTCTCTTCGGGAGATGCTTATTCAACGGGGCCAGGTACTGAGGACAGAGGGGACTTCCTAGATCCGCTAGAGCCTCCTCGAGGTGACCATGGCCTGGGACCGCGGTATCCTCATCGGCCGCGGGGTCCAGATTGGCCCAAGCCTAAGATGCCTGAATATTCTGGGCAAGAGGGCCGTTATGAAGCATGTGTGTACCAGTTTGAATCATTGGCAACTAGGTTTGGGTGGGATGATGCAGAAAAGTTGAACCAGTTTAAGAACTGCTTGTGTGGCAAGGTAGTGGATCACATGATGACCCTACCCAGTGCTGTAACTGAGAATTATGTCAGGTTACGGAACCGGTTGCGCAAACGTTTTGGCGCACCGGACCGGCCGGAAGTAGTACGGGGAGAAATGAACGATATGCGACAACGCACCGATGAGCGGATCGAAGATTTTGCGGATCGGGTACAAAAGGCAGCCGCCATTGCGTATGAGGAGGTTGATCCACCTTTCCGAGATAAGGTGGCAACGGAGGCGTTCCTGCGGGGGACCAGGGATAGTGCTGCTGCACGGGAGGTAGCCCGCACTCATCCGGCCACGGTTGCCGATGCACTAAATGCAGTGCAGGAGGAAACGGCTCTGAATAAAATAATGGGACGGGCTCCAGTGCGGGGCCGACACGGGGTATTTGTTGATAATGACGTGGGAGTGGGTAGCAGTAAGCGGTCGTACTGTTAGACAGCAGCCTGACCGCAAACCACCATGCGTACACATATGTATACTCCTGGGATGTTGATGGATGCATTGGGTTGTGGGTTTTCTTTGTTGTTGCTGTGTGTTGGGGGTATATATTCTTTGTGAACATTCTGGGTATGTCTGTTAAGATAGTTTCTGTGCGTAGAGTGGCGGCCCCCTTTTCCTGTCACATTTTGTTGTTTTTCACCCCAATCCTGGTCTATGCTTGTTTCCATCTTATGATTGTTTTCATACTGGCTTGATGCGGTCATTCTCAGTATTCTGTTACTCTGCCGTAAAGACTATTTTGTTGGGAGTTTTTGCACCATTCTGTTCATGCAATCCGAAATTTTAGTGTTCATAAGATTTACTTAGGCCATATCTCTGGCTGCTTATCAACATCGGAACCACAATAGTACTAGGGGATATTTTGCTTGTCAGAATAATTTCTGTGTGGAGTGTGGTCCTTTTCCTGTCAAAATTTGATGGGAGGGGAGGGGAGGCCAGAGACTGGTTGTTTGCTCCTGCGCGGAGGGGCCGGGTATGTTGTCTCTGAGGACGCTTCGGCTCTTTCGGGACACCATTGCTCGGTGACGCTCCGCAATCCTAATGTCTGCAAGACTGGTTGTTTGCTCCTGCGCGGAGGGGCCGGGTATGTTGTCTCTGAGGACGCTTCGGCTCTTTCGGGACACCATTGCTCGGTGACGCTCCGCAATCCTAATGGCCGACATTCACGGAAGTGCCGGGGAGGTCTGGCCCTGGGTGAGCTTTGGCTCTTCCGGGGTTGTTGCCCCTGGCCTCCGTGATCACGATGGTCATGGGATGGTGGAGTGAGAACAAGGACACAGGCGCCGTGTCCTTGACCCGGATGGTCACCAGTAACGGAGACAGATCATGTGATCATAGGCCGCTTCCTTCTTCCATGGGCAGGGTGCGGTGTTCATGCTTGCCTAATACCTAGTTTCGGTGATGACGCAGACGGCCTCCCGCTGATGACTCTGCCACTTTTGGGTCGGCGGAGGTGACACCCAGGGCTGGGGGGCCTCTGCTGTCGTCCGTTATCTGGGTGTTATGGTTATGACCCGAGGTTCACGCCGAGGTTCACGCCGGGTCATGTGACTGAGAGAATGAGTAATACTCGGGAGTGTCGATCTTCGGAGCTGAATGCGAACGGTGGTTCCTTGACAGACGGATTGAAACAGCGGAGTTGCAGTGGGTAATATGGTGACGATAACTCAGTATGTCAGCAAATAGCATTCTACCTGTAGTGGGGGAATCCCCATGACACTGAATTGCTAAGGGGCTTTCTGGGGGCTATGCGGCGGACCCTGGGTCGATGGGGCCCCGTGGCCGCCGGCTGGTCTGGTGTGCTTCTGGCGCCGGGCTTGGCCGGCTTGTGCGAGTCAGTCTCCTGGTGGGAGCCGTGGTGCGATGCAGGAGCTGGGTGTAGGGTCCAGAAGAGGGCTTGCCTCTTTCACAAGTATGGTAAATCAGTTGTACTACCGTAAGCCCTCCCCCCCAGGTGTATAAGTATTAGTTGTTAAGTAAGTAAATTTCCAATCCGCCGTTCATTCCTCCCTCCATGCAGATAGGTGAAACAGTACAGTTACTCTTCCGCAGGCCAAACGGGTGGCATGGTTGCGTGGTGCGGTTTGCGCATATGTGCCAATGTTGGAGAGGTTATAGTGCCAACTTCCGCTCTGAATTTTATCAACGGGTAACCGACCGACAAGCGCTTAACACTGCAGAAATGTGATTGACTGCGAATTGGGGAACCTCGGTATTGAATTCTCAGATTCTTGTTACACAAACTTGGAGCAAGTCATCCCTCTCGGGCTTTCCACGGTGGAGTGCCCCAGGCATGCAGACGGAGACTAGCGGTCCCCTGCCCGCGCCAATGGCGCGGTCCGGGCATCGCGGTTGGCTCTGCCTTGCAGGGCGCCCTGGTGGGCTATGGTTCTTGGTGTACAGCTATGGGTATTGAACGGCCGTCCGCCCGGTGACCGTGTGTTGCAGGTGGGCTTTCCTTCCTCATGCCAGGTGCCCTAGAGCCCATGGTCTGATCAAATGGTAAATGTTGGCTATGTAAGTGTGTATTACAATTGTGTGTCCATCTTAGAAGAGATTTGTAAATATTGTGGGGGTAGTTGAAATTGTGTCGTAGGTAAAGGTCTCGTTGGGATTCAATTGGTGCGAAATGTTGCGTTTCGGTGTCTTACAGGCTCTTGTCACCCCAGTTCCGGGTTTTGATGTGGTCTCTGCGAATGGTGTCTGCTATACTGGTCGATTAGGTAGTCCGTGTGTCTTGCTTCTCCATCTAAGACAAGAGTGAGCTGTATACAAAGAAGAGGATGTGTAATGTTCTAACCAGATGGAAGTTATCCACACAGTATGATCCTGGTGATCTGCACCAGGCCGGAGCATTACCAGTGGCGCTGGGTCGCCTTATGTTATGGTGTGGAGGTGATGGTATCTGAAAGTATGTTCCGCGGAGAACCATTCAAGACTGGGCATGAAGATGATGTCTAATGGAGAACCATCCAAGCCGGGATAGGAAGATGATGTCTAATGGAGAATCATCCAAGCCTGGATAGGAAGATGATGTCTAATGGAGAACCATTCAAGCCTGGGCATGAAGATGATGTCTAGTGGGGAACCACCCAAGCCTGGATAGGAAGATGATGTCTAATGGAGAATCATGCAAGCCGGGCGAGATGAGATAATGGTGCCTGTTGCGGGAATATGAAGGTGCTGACCATTGGTTGCTCAATCAGGCGGGAATATGAAGATGATGTCGTTGGGCGAACCATTCAAGTTCTGGGTCTGTAGATGATGGATAACGCCGAAGCCTGCCAGCCCGGGACGGGAAGTTGATGCCAATTGGTGGATCCCCCAAGCTTCACCGGTGGCTCGGCCCTCGAAAGATCAAGGGGAAGAGTGTGGGAAACCCTTCCCGCCACCAGGCCGCCGCCAGAGGCGCTAGCGGCGCCCCTTGCGCATGCGCAGGGCGCCGCTGGCAGAAGCAATGGAGACATGAACGTGAAAAGACTGTACTGTATTTGGACTCTTGTATTTCGGTAATTCTGTATGTATCAGGGAATAAACGTTTCCCACACTTATCAGGAACTTTGGCCGTAACAGTCCGTCGCATGTTGTTCGTGTCACGTTGACTTGTCTCTTCAGCTGGAGGCGAACTCTTCTTCTGACTTTTCTCAAAGTCTGGTTGTCGATTTTGATGAGATGGAGGAAGGGTCTTCTCAGGAATATCTCCATCTTCAGGCTGTAGATCATCATGGCCTTCTGCAAACTCATCTTCAAAAGATGCAAGGGCCTTCTCCCTTGCTTCAGCCTTAGCTAACTTCATTTCCAAATCAAGTTTCTCCCCCTCTACTAACAAGTCATATTTCTTCTTTAACATGTCCTTTTCCACCTTAAGCTCTGCTATCTTAGCTCGCTCACTCAATCTTTGTGACCTTACTGACCTTGAAGATGTAGAGTGAAAAGATCGACTCCTTCTTGACTGGCCAGCTAGTTGTGAGGCATCATCTAAATTATCAGTCAACCGGGCCTCACACTGCCTTATGAAGTTAGACACCTGCTCCTTGAAACTCAAATATGTCAACTGCTTGGCAGAAAACTTGTCTTCTTCCGCCTCAGCTTCCTGTATGTCCAAAACCTTAAGATAATTCTGATGGTGTTCTGTATATTCGACATATCGTCTATTCAATTCTTCAAAATCTGATTTAATTAAGCTTAAATTGTCATCATGAGACATCAATTCCACAATTTCATTTCGTTTACGAGTAAGACTAGACAAACGTGCTGTCTTCTGGTTTCTCAACATCCGTTTCTGCTCTGTAACTTGATCTTGCATTTGACTATCAAGCATCTGCGTCCCCAATTCTGCTGGATCGGGCACCGGATCTTTTCTGCCATCTGGTGGCTCTTCGGTTTCTGGAGCTTTCTCACCACCCGTAGCCTCTTTGACTTCCCTTTGATCTTGCGTCGGTATCTGATCAGGTGCTTTCTCCAATGTTTCGTCAACTGTCCCATCACCACCGGCTGCGTCAACTGTCCCATCACCACCGGCTGTGTCAACTGTCCCATCAACACCGGCTTCCTTAACTGTACCATCAGCCCCGGCTTCCAAATTTTCTGGGAATTCACGATCTTCTTTACTCTCATCATCACCATCTTTAATGTCACTTTTGCCTATTTCACTCATCCTTGTTCCTTTGATGGAAGATTTTTGGAACTTTTATGTAACGGCCAGTTACATAAATGAAGAAACCCACAGTTTGGATACGCAATTATGATGTTTATTCATTGTCTTGACACACTGTGACATGACTTGAGGCATTGACTTTAGTAGAAATGTTCGCATTTTAATATTGAAGAAGTTGAATTGGTTCCAAAACTAAAAGACAAACAAGAGAAAATAACAATAATTAACTAACTGTATTAACAATATAAACTAACTAATTAACAAATAATAATAATATATTGACATGTAACTAACTAAATAATTCTGAACTCAAAATAATACTGAACATGTGCCACACATGTTTGCACCAACTGACATAAGGTCACACTGACATGTCAAACTTTAAAGTATCAAAATAACCATTTAATCCATAACATACATTTACCAAATATACAATCCCACATTTATAAAGCTAGACAAAAGGAATAAACAGGTACTTACATCTGTGGGGGATAAGTAGACATTAGTATTTCCCATAATTAATTCTGTTAGTACTGTACATGTTGGTGCTGGCAATGCAAATGGCAGAATGAAGGAAAAACAAATGCACACTACTGCCACCTGTACTTCTTTCTCAAGTGCTAAAAATAGCAAAACTGTGAGCCCCACTGAGCCTTGAACCTGCAACGTTTGGATCAGCAGCTCTGAACTCTAACCACTACACCATCAAGGACACATCAATCAAACACAATACGTTTTGGCAGTTACAATGACCAATATTTAAAAGCTAGACTATTTCGATTCCTCTGCCCAGCGTTGCTAATGACCTTCGGCCCATTACCCTTACATCAAACGTATCAAAATGTCTTGAGAGAGTTGTGCTTCAAAAACTGAAGTCCTACATATGCCCTTGTATGGATAATTTTCAATTCGCATACCTATCGAATCGATGCACTGATGACACCATCATTACACTGGTGCATGAACTATTAAGCCATCTTGATAAAGGCAACAACTACGCCCGCTGTCTCTTCATAGACTACTCATCTGCGTTTAACACGCTTCAGCCCCACATCCTCTTAAAAGCCTTGTCCAACTTCTCTGTACCAGCCAGACTACAGCTGTGGACGCTGAACTTTTTAACAAATCGTACACAGTATGTGAAAACCCCCCTTGAAACATCCTGCATTCTCACCATAAACACTGGAGCTCCCCAAGGCTGCGTTCTTTCAGCATTCCTGTTTATCGTATACACACAGTCTGCAGACAAGTAACAGCAACTGCAGAATAATGAAGTACTGCCGACGATACTGCAGTATTAAAACTCATTAACAAAGGCAATGATGAATCTATATATTTTAATACTGCAAACTTTGTCAATAACTGGTGCAGAGATCACTTCTTAAATTCGAATGTATCTAAGACCAAAGAACCAATTATTGATTTTAGAGCAAATGCATGTGACAAACTTCCTATGTCTATTGATAACTCTGCTGTTGAAGTGGTTAACTCATATAAATATTTGGGAATACATATTCAAGATAACCTTAAATGGGACTCTCATTGTAAATTTGCTATGACCAGACTTCATAAGAGAAAATATTATGTAAGATGTTTGCGCAATGTTAATATTGATGGTAGCATTATAAGCCTGTTCTATAACTCCATTGCTGCAATTGTCATGTGCTTTGCAGTTGTACGTTGGTGGAACTCATGTACTAAGAAACAACAGAATGATTATATGTATAGTTAAGAAAAAGGGCCATCAGAATTACCAAAAATGACACTCTATATGATCTAATTGATGTGTACAGGTCGACATGGGAGCGTATTGCTGAGAAAGAGAAAAATTCATGTGTTTTTGGTCCAATGGAGCCAGACTTTGTGTGCCTTTGTGCAAAACCATAATGTTCAGAAACTCTTTCATTCCTCAAGCAATTAACATTTTAAATGTCATGAAACCATGGTCAGCTGTGCAAGTAAACTAATGCTTTGTTTAATTTGTTTCTTACATCATGTCAAATATTTGCACCAACAATTTCATTCTGTATTATTGTATATATTTTATAAGAATGACCAATAAAGAAGTCTTAGTCTTAGTCTTAGTCTTATTGTCCTGGCACTGGGAAATTTCCAATTGCAAGATTCGTTGTTGAGGATGCAAAAATATAAATTTCACAAATGTATTAATATATATATGTAAATGATCAATATTTAAAATCCATCCTTGTGCTGGTCCTGGGAAATTTACAAACCCAAAAATAGCAAGCCAACATGGAGGAGTAGCTTATTATATTAAAGATAGGCCTAATCTGAAATTTAAAGTTCTACCTATGATCATGAATAATGATCTACTTGATAGTCTTATTATCGAAATCCATCTCTCAGAAACTTTAAGCCAAGGCTGTGGCAGAGTTACTTTTAGAAATATATACAGGCCTCCATGAGATAATATCGCTAGTTATACAGCCTTTGCAGAAAGTATGGAACAGACTTTATCAGAATTACAAAATTGTTCAAATGTCATAATATTTGGTGATTTATTGATAATATATATTCAACTAATTTCAACTCCAGTCACCTGCAACAAACTTTTAGTTAGGTGAAGGCTATAAGCCAGTTTTGATATGATGCTAATGACAGCATGATGCCAATGATAATTGAGGTAAAGATTCTTTATAGTAGAGCCCGGAACCACCGACATTTTGCGCCGCCGCGAGCTGATTTTCCTCTCAGCTGAAGAGAGCTGAGATTAACAGCCCAGCCGCTGACATTGCCACAAGTCAGCTGAGCTGAAAAGCCAGCTGGAAGCCAATTAAAACAATTGTCTCTACAACAATTAAGGTCTAATTTACAGAGGAATCAATAGGACTGTCATAATTGCAGTTTAGAAAGAAGGGAAGGTCTCTGCTTTTATTTCTCATGATGGCAATTAAGAGTTTGCAATTAAGAGTTTGCAATGATTGCAATTCATACCTTTGACTTTCAGAATAGAACCAAATTTATAAAGAACAAAATCTTCATAAAAGCCACTGCTAGAATGGGGTTGTAACGCCACCGATCCACCAGGTGGCACTGTGAGCGATGATACCAGCAGAGAGTTTGTTTATAAGTTGCTTGCTATAGGCAATTGCATGGTTTTCAAGACAAAAACTGGCCTACAGACCTTAATTTTCATCCAATTTGCGAATTGAAAAAAGCATCATGGAGGAAACAATATTTCCCAGCACATAGTCTGATTACAATTTTCCATTCTATAGAAGCATTTGCGCATTCAGTGAGTAAACTTCGATTTAGCTTATTTTTTTTGACAAACTTTTTTTTCAGAGGTTAGAAGTCTGCTATAAAGTTTCAGTAAAAAATGTCAAACCTAGCCAATCATCAAGGACTATATTAACAGATTCTAAAAATGTAAAAAAAAGTTTTCAGAGTCCAATAGCAACTGATCTATGATGAGATACATTTCAACATGCACAAACTATGTTATGACGTCAGAATGCCAATTTTTCGACCTTTTTTTGAGACAAACTTGTTTTCAGAGCTTTAAATTCTGCTATAAAGTTTGAAAAAAATAATTCAGACCCAATCAATCATCAAGGACTGTCTTTGCAGATTCTAAAAATGTGATACTTATATTTTGAGACTCTATTAGTAGCAGATTTATGACGAGATATGTTTCAATACACATAGACTGAGCTATAATGCCCCAATGCCCATTTTCAAGAAAATTCTTGTTTTCAGAGCTTAAAAGTCTGCTATAAAGTTTGCAAAAAAAAAGTCAAACCCTATCAATCATCAAGGACTCTATTTTCAGATTCTAAAAACGCAAAAATTTAATTTTCAGGGTCCAATGGTTACAGATGTATGACGAGATATTTCGAAATGGGCAGACTGAGCTATGATGCCCGAATGCCTATTTTCGGCAAAATTTGTGTTTTCAGAGCTTTAAAGTCTGCTATAAAGTTTCAGTAAAACATGTCAAACCTAGCCTATCATCAAGGACTATATTAACAGATTCTAAAATGTAAAAAAAAGTTTTCAGAGTCTAATAGTAATTGATCCATGATGAGATACATTTCAACATGCACAAACTCTATTATGACGTCAGAATGCCAATTTTCGACCTTATTTTGAGACAAACTTCTTTTCAGAGCTGTAAAGTCTGCTATAAAGTTTGCAAAAAAAAATGTCAGACCCTATCAATCATCAAGGACTGTATTTTCAGATTCTAAAAATGCAGTCCAATGGTTACAGATGTATGACAAGTTATTTCGAAATGGGCAGACTGAGCTATGATGCCAGAATGCCTATTTTCGGCAAAATTTTTGTTTTCACAGCTTTAAAGTCTGCTGTAAAGTTTGCAAAAAAAAATTCAAACCTTATCAATCATCAAGGAATGTATTTTCAGATTCTAAAATTGCAAAAATTTGATTTTCAGAGTCTAATGGTTGCAGATTTATGACGAGATATGTTTCAACACGCTCAGACTGAGCTATGACCCCAGAATGCCTATTTTTGGCAAAATTCTTGTTTTCAGAGCTTTAAAGTCTGCTATAAAGTTTGGGGAAAATGTCAAACCCTATCAATCATCAAGGACTGTATTTTTAGATTCTAAAAATGCAAAAATTTGATTTTCAGAGTCCTATTGTTGCAGATTTATGACAAGATATTTCATCATGTACAGAGCTGTGACGCCAGAATGCCTATTTTTAGCTTAATTTTGGCGATATTCTTTTGTTCAGAGCTTTAAAGTCTGTTATGAAGTTTGAGAAAACAATTTCAAACCAAATCTACCATCAAGGGCTTACTTGCAGATTCGAAAAATATGTTTTAGAGTCCCAACAGTTGCTGATTTATGATGAGATACATTTTGTTTGTTTGTTTGTAAATTTATTAATAGGCTCCAGAAAAAGCCGAGGCTTATCTAGCTGGGGCCATAAGATATGTATATATAAAAAATTTACATGAAGTATGATATATATAACAATAAATATAAAATTTAGTATTGGATTTAAAAAAAAAGAAGAGAAAAACGATAGTATTAATGACAATATTGAAATACCATTAGGTGACGCAACTCTTTACTTTGGCAATGTTGTTTAATCTATTTGAATATTTATTTTTAATGTTTTGTTGTTTTTTTGTAACATGCTAATGATTCACTCTTTCCTCAGTAGTTTTTGATATAGTGGCAGATGCAGAAACTGGGTTATGACATCTGAATGCCAATTTTCAATCTTTTTTTCAGACATTCTTGTGTTCAGAGCTTTAAAGGCTGGACTATACTTGCACTGCCTTGCAGATTTTTAAAATGCTAACATTATTTTCTGGAGTCTAATAGTTGCAAACTAATGATATGTCAGCCCAACAGCATGTGTGTCTTATTGTTTCTGAATTAATTTTCGACATTTTGGGAGAAATTCTTGTGTTTACAAGTCTGCTATAAAGTTTGATAGAAAAAATTCTAACGAAATTCATCTTTAAGGATAATACTTGCACATATTCAAAAATGGTAAATATTATTTTTGAGGGTTCAAATAGTACCTCATTTATGATGAGATGCCTTTCAAGATGCACAAACTGACTTACGACACCAGATTGCCAATTTTCTACGTTTTTCAGAGATATTCTTGTATTCAAAGGTTTAAACTCTCCCATGAAATTTGAGAAAAGAATTCCTACCAAATTCATCATCAAGGGCACTATACTTGTATATTCTAAAAAAAATATATTATATATGATGAAATACTTTTTAGATGAACAAACTGACTTATGACGTCGATATAGACCCAGAATGGATGGATGATTGGGGCTTTACGTCTTGTATTTATGCACTTGGTAGACTAATTAGGACAGGAGGAGGACGAGGCAATTAGGTGAAGGATGATTGAAACAGCCGTCCAACATAAGCCAAGGTGACCGGCAAGAGCTGGATTCGAACCCTGGACCCAAAAATTGGCAGCCAAGCATGCTACCACTAGACCAACCCGCCCCCCGAAATAGACCCAGAAGTCAGCTGAAAATTGAGTCATGACTTTCAAAACATCAATTCTACTAGCTCCAGTTAAAACCCAATGGGCACATCTACATTGCATTAACGTTGTGACAACATCTCAATGTTTGTGAAAAATTTTACAAAATCGTATAGTAGAAATGACATTGTCACAATGTTGTGAAGCAACATCAAAGATCAAAGATACGATGTAAGCATGCAACATTATGGCAACGTTTTCAAATGTTTTGAAAAAAGTCTCAATTAACTAGTGGCAACATGATTTCTTAGATATATTTCTATATGACCAACATGCCAGCCCTCCACCATTTAGTTTATGTTGAGTGCCCCTTGGGAAATTACTGTTAACTAGAGGGTCCCACATACAAACTGCTTGCAGTCTGAGATGCACTACAGCTGAGTACAACTCTCCTCTCAAATGACACACAAACTCATGGATTTGATTCACTTAGGCAATAGGGAGCTAGACTGTGGAACAGCTTACCAGCACATATATGATTTCAGTTTAATTGATTTTTCTCATACACTTTTTTGATAGAGCCCCCCTCATTGTATCAAAAATATCTTTTCTGGGTAGTGCCTTCCCAGTTATAGGCTCCAGATGGGCTGGTGCATGAAGTGGGTCTCCCTGGTGTAGGGGTTGGCCAAGTGCAGGAATGAAGGCCAAGAGGGGGTGTACCAAAAGGAGGGGGGCAGAAAAAGGACCGTGTACAAAAATGACAATGGAGAAAGAGGCAGAAAAATTACACTTTTTACCTAGTTATGGAGAAGTGAGATTACTGACAATGTATTTTAAGAGCCTACACATTAGGGGAAGGTACCTTGGGAAACATATTGAAAGGGGAACATTGGAAGTGAGTGCTGGGTGAAGCAGCACTGTCAAGAAATTTTACAAGCGTGTAAGCTCCTTCCAAGGGAAACCTATATGCATTCTGTAGTGCATAATAATATTATTTTGCTCTGCAGTGCTGCAAAATTTCTATGCCTAAGTTTTTTTGCAAAGTTATTTTCTCAAAACTGCAATCTTAGCTAAGTGCAAATTGCAGTCCTTTCAATGATTGTCTATTGAGGAGCAGGAGGAGGAGATTGGAGAAGGAGAAGGGAGGAGGAGATGGGAGGAGGAGATGGGAGAGGAGATGGGAGGAGGAGATGGGAGAGGAGATGGGAGGAGGAGATGGGAGAGGAGATGGGAGGAGGAGATGGAAGGAGATGGAAGGAGGAGATTGGAGGAGATTAGAAGAGGAGATGGGAGAGGAGATGAGAGGAGGAGATGGGAGGAGGAGATGGGAGGGGGTAGGAAGAAGGAAGAGAAGGAGGCAGAAGAAGAGATGGATGTCGAGGAGATGGGAGATGGATTGGAAGGAAGAGATGGGAGGATGATGTGATGGGAGAAGGAGAAGGAGGAGATGGTTAGAGGAGAAGTAGATGGAGATGGGAAGAGGATATCACATAGATGTCTGTGGAGGAAGAGGAGCAGGAGGAGGAGGAAATGGGAGGAGAACCAGGAAGAGAAGTAGGAGGTGATGGGAGGAGGAGATCACATATATGTCTTTAGGTGAGGAGGAGGAGGAGCAGGAGCAGGAGCAGGAGCAGGAGGAGGAGTGGGGAACGGGGAGGAGGAGAAGGAGAAGTAGGAGGAGTTGACAGGAGGAGATGACAGGAGATTGGAGGAGATGGGAGGAGGAACAGGAGAAGTAGGGTGAGAGGGGAGAAGGAGAAAGGAGGAGAAGTAGAGGAGATGACAGGAGGTAGAGGAGATGACGGGATGGGAGAAGATGAAAGGAGGAGATGACAGGAGGTAGAGGAGATGACAAGAGTAGATGACAGGAGGAGATGACAGGAGGAGATGACAAGGGGAGATGACAGGAGGAGATGACAGGAGGAGATGACAGGAGGAGGAGATATGAGAGGAGAGGATAAGAGAGGAGGAGATGGAAAGATGAACAGGAGAAGTAGGTGGCGATGGGAGGAGGAGATCACGTAAATGCCTATGGAGAAGCAAGAAGAGGAGAGAAGGAGGATTCAGATTTTTTTTAAATTCATAGTTCAGATAGCATAATTTTCATGAGTACTTTGCACAATAGAAGAATCACACAATGAGCTACATGGACACCTCTAAGTGCCACCATCGAGGAGCTCCTGAGGAGATTTGGGGGAAGGAGAAGAGGAGGAGGAGGAGGAGGAGGAGGAGGAGATTTGAGGGAAGGAGGAGATTAGAGGGGAGGAGGAGGAGATTAGAGGGGAATAGGGGAAAATGGGGAGGGGGAATAGGTAGAAGATGAGAGGAAGAGTAGGAAGAGATGGGAGGATGATAATGAGAAGGGAGGAGGAGGAGAAGGGAGGAGAAGTAGATGGGAGGAAGATGAGGAGGAGAAGTAGGTGGAGATGAGAGGAGGAAATCACATAGATAATTGTCGAGGAGTGGGAGGAGCAGGAGAGGGAGGAAGAGGAGGAAGAGGAGGAGAAATTAGAGTGGAATAAGAGGATGATGTAGTAGTGAGGAGGAGGAAAGGGGGAGAGGATGGGGAGGAGGAGTGGGTGGAGATGAGAGGAGGACATCATACAGAATTAAGGAGGGGGAGTTGGTGGAGGAGGAGGAGGAGGAGGAGGAGGGGAAGGAGGAGAAGAGGAGGAAAAGAAGAAGAGGAGGAAAAGAAGAAGAGGAGGAAAAGAAGAAGAGAAGAAGAAGAGGAGTAAAAGAGAAAGAAGAGGAAAGGAGGAGGAGGAGGAGGAGGAGGAGGAGGAGGAGGAGGAGGAGGAGAGGAGGAGGAGCACAATGATGACCAGGGAGAAGGTGAGAGGAAGAGAGAGATTGGAGGACGATAATGAGGAGAAAGGAGAAGTGAGGAGGAAGAGGAGAACTATGAGGAGTTGAGAGGAAGAGATAGGAGGGAAGTAGGAGGAGATGAGATGAGTAGATGATAGGAGGATATGAGAGGAGGAGATGATAGGGGAGGAACAGGAGGAGGAACAGGAGCAGAAGGAGGTGGAGATTGGAGTAGGAGAACAGGCCTCCTCCTCCTTCACATCTACCAAGTGCACAAATACAGGACGTAGAACCCCAATCATCAATCCATCCATCCTCCTGCTTCACATACCTTCCTCCCATCTCTTCTCAATATACCCATCATCTCCTCCTCTTTCTGCTATCTCCTAATTCACCTCCTATTTCTCCTCTTCCTCCCGTCTTTTCCTCCCACCTTTTTCTCCCACTTCCCATTTCTCCTCCTTCTCCGATCTTGTACTTCTCATCTGGCTCCCATATCCTCCAACTTATGTTCCTCTAATCTCCCAGTTCACATCCTCTCCTCCACTCTCAATCCTCCTTCGTGTGCTCCTCCTGTCGCTCCTTCTTCAATCTGTGGGAATCTGAAGATTTAGCTCCAGATATGCCACTGGTAATGAATATAACGTAATGGGAGAGTTGCAGATCTGGCTTGATTTGCCCACTAGAAAAATACTTTCGCTTTTTTTTTCTAGCATTATGAATCTTACGACTGAGGGACTTTGGAGTGTTTGTAAATTTAATAGGAGTTAGCAAAACATTTAGATTTTATCTTAAATTGAATACATTCTATAAGATCAATAGGCATATCCCTACAGTCCGGCAGTGTGACAGTCTGGCATCGGAGGTTGTAACTCAGTTTGCGATGTTTTGATGTTCATGTTGAAACGTATCTCGCCATACACATAAAACTATTTATAAGACTTCCAAAAATAATTGTTAAATTTTTAGAATATGTATACAATTTCTGTCCGAAATAATGGATATGTATTGGATCTTTTTCCTCAAACTTTTCAGCAGATTTTAAAGCTTTGAACGCAAGAATGTCTCAAAACGGGCGAAAAATTGGCAATCAAACGTCATACTAAGTTATTGTATTTTAAAATGAATTTCATCATAATCAGTAACTATTAAACTTTTTTTTTAAACATTTTTAGAATCTGCTAATTTAGTACATAATGATAGATTTGGTTTGAAAATTTTAACTCAAACTTCATAGCAGACTTATAGCTCTAAAAGCAAGAATTTTGCC
The DNA here is from genome assembly GCA_026936325.1 of Platynereis dumerilii. Taxonomy (NCBI): domain Eukaryota; kingdom Metazoa; phylum Annelida; class Polychaeta; order Phyllodocida; family Nereididae; genus Platynereis; species Platynereis dumerilii. The sequence goes on from JAPTHN010000021.1 coordinate 6,481,813, forward strand.
AAAAATAGGCATTCTGGCGTTATAGCTCAGTCTTTAAATCCGCCACTATTAGAGTCTCAAAATATAATTTTTACATTTTTAGAATCTGTAAGTACAGTTCTTTATGATTGATTGAGTTTAAATTTTCTCTCAAACTTTATGGCAGACTTTAAAACTCTCAAAACAAGAATTTTGCCAAAAATAGGCATTCTTGCATCATAGCTCAGTCTGTGAATGTTGAAACATATCTTGTCATAAATCTGCAACTATTTGAGTCTCAAAATATAATTTTTACATTTTTCAAGTACAGTCCTTAATGATTGAATGGGTTTGAATTTAAATTCTCAAACTTTATAGCAGATTTTAAAGCTTTTTGAACAGGTTTGTCTCAAAAAAGGTAGAAACTTGACATTTTGACGTCGTAATTAAGTTTGTGCATCTTAAAATGTATCTCATCACAGATCGGTAACTATTGCACTCTGAAAACTTTTTTTCACATATTTTGAATCGGAAAATACAGTCCTTGATGATAGATTCACTTTGAAATTTTTTACTCGAACTTTGTAGCAGACTTTTAACCTCTGAAAACAAGATTTTCTCGAAAAATCTCAAAAATTTGCATTTTTGGGTGACTTAATGCTTATTCTTGAAGAAACCAATACAGTGAGAAGTATGAAATGTTTCTCTAGGTGTTGTCCTTTAATATAAGCATCTTTTGACATCAAAACCATCTTTCTAACTTTAATCATTCCAGAGCAGTGCATTTTTTAATATAGAGAAAACATGCTAAATCGAGGTTCACTCGCTGAACGTCAAAAGTTTTTATAGAAGCAACAATTATGATGATTTTAAGTGGTGGAAAATATTGTTTCCTCCATGATGCTTTTTAAATTTTGCATATCGGACAAGTATTAATGTCTCTAGGCCCGTTTTTGTAGTGAAAACCATGCAATTTCCTGCAGTCAGCCACTTGTAAACAAACTCTCTGCTGGTATCACCGCTCAGAGCGCCACCTGGTGCATTTTAATTTAAGGCACAACCTCATTGAAATTCTATGAAACTAAGACCTGCATGTGGCATTGCAGATAGTGTTCAAGGGCTTAATTTCATATAGATTTTTAGCCATGCCGTCTAGCATTTCTCTATCTAGGCCTACAGATGAGTTAACTAAGACCAAATATTTAGCACAGCACTATTTAATTTGATTAATACTTTTTATAACTTTTTATTATATTGAGTCCTATACATGAATTGGTATTGATTGTACTTTCAGTAGACCTACAGTACTGTTTAACAAATTTAGTACAAGCATGATACCCATGAAAATTTGGATGTTGGGGAGGGGCAAATGTTAAATGTAAATTGTGAACATAAACCAAGCTTGTGTCCTTCTCTTGGATCAGAAAATGTTGCATGCAAGTTTTTGTGGATGGGCATCCTATACTTTGGCTGGGAAAGATGGAGGGGTCCATGAATTAATAGTAGGAATCATCAGCCCCCTCCCCTCCAAAGACCACAGGCCCAAGCCCACTATAGAGTCTTTTCTTTATACCATAGTTAATATGTAGATGACTTTGCCATAGATTCGCGGAGCTCAAATTAACTATTTTCATTTTAAGATAATGTTTTCTGTGTCAACTTAATTTGTGATATATATCAACAGTACCATCATTTGGGCCTTAATTAATTAACATTCCATTCAAGTGATGAAAGTATACTTAATAATAATAACAATCAGCTTTAATTTTGCCTGTGTGGCACTGCAAGCATGATGCTGAGCTAGTGGCGACACCTGTCAACAGCATGGGCAAATGCCTATTTCATGCAGACAACACAAACAAGACTGAAAATGAAGTTTTAAAAACAGAATAAGATAGTTAAGCACCAAATTGAATTATTCAGATACTGCCGTGACATTGTAAGGGAAATTCAGGTATGTTTACTTTATCGAAACTAACTGTTAGATCAGGGAGCAACTCCATTGCGGATACAGGCTGTCCTTCATTCTCAGTCCACTGAAAGATTTATTCAAAATTTATGAGCTATCGTTGGGCTAAGTTCGCTGACGCGATGGACGTCTTCGCCATCCATCGCTGCAAATATAAGTATAAAACTTCCCGGGTAAACTATCAGGCTAAAGATTGCTGCCGCAGTAACTGGTCTAATAGATCAGTGAAAATATAATGAAAATAACGATCAGCTCAAGTTGCAGCCAACAAAATTCAGCTGAAAAAGTCAGCCACAATTTCTTCAAGTCAGCTGACCAAAGGTGGCTGACTCAGTTCCGGGCTCTAAGGCCGATATGTGAGGCATGTAGGATAACAAAGGCTGCCCATTTTCTTTGCTGTAGTTGGAGTTAAGTATGGTCAAAGTCTTTGATAAGTAAGTGAAACACAGGGCCCATGTTATTTGATAGGGAAGGGTGGTTCACTTATTTATCAAAGACTTTGACCCCTACCTAACTCTTGACTACAGCTGAGAAAATTGGCTGCCACTCTTATTGCTCATACTTCACATAGCGATCTTAATGACCCAATAGGTTTTCCTCTCATTGGATTAAAATTCATGCTTCCACCAGCAGTTTGGTTGAGGATGTTTAGCATAGATGCAATGGCACCATTTCATATGTTTCACTTACTTACAGGCGGCACTGTATAAGTAGTGCGTTAGACTTCAAACAGTGCATTAACACCTTGAAGTGCTAATAGTTAATAACTTTAAACTGTTTTAAACATAGAACATAAACTGTCCTGGGTGCGGACATCTATGTAAGTGACACAGTGCTTTGTGATAAATTTGTTCACAGAGCATTGTAATCCACTATGCCTCTATTCACGGTGGCCTAAATATCTGTTGTGTGCGGTCCTGGAAACTAGGCTGACCTGGAAACTTACATTCTGCCATATATGGTGCATCCCAATGTGTCCCGAATTCACTGTCTCAATGAGCCCCAATATAACTTTTATGCCAAAATGTTAATTTCTCAGGCACCAGTGAGTGTGTTTATCAGGATAGCAATTCATAACTGTTGGTTACGATATATCAAATTCATACAAGCACTGAGAAAGCCTCATTGTTCATGGTTTGTCCACAGAATGGTTTGAATTGAACCCCTCTATATTTACTTTAGTAGTAGGAAACAAACTTTTCCTCGCCATATTTCTGCATGAGGCTGTAATGTGTCAATAAAACGATAGAAACATCAGGATGTGAAATTACAAGATATGATGGCACCACCATATCATATACCTTGCAAGGAACCAAGAAAACCCCACCGTCCCATAGTGCCCCGCGTCCCAATGTGCCCCGTTTCCTCCTACCATTGAAAAAGTTTCATATAGATTGTAGGAATAGTATAGATATAGCAAGAACTGTCTTATTATATATAAATTTTATTAGACATTCAGACAGACAGACGGACAGACAGACAATAGACGTTTATTTACAAAATGAAAATAAATATATACACATTCATTTATAGGACCACACATATATGCAAAAGAAAAGAGACAAAAAACTTTCATTATGTACATTCAAATATCAGAAATGACATTTATGTCTCGCAGGTGCAATTAAGTACAACGTAGTCTAACTAATGAAAAACATAAAATACACACAGTTATATATCCATAAAATTGGCTTATTATACTCCTGCTTTAACTCCTTTTTGAATTGACAGTAAAAACTCCACCCCCCCCTCCCCCGAGAGTAAAAGGTCGCCACTATTTTTGAAGTCGAAAAGTTTTTCAGTAAAATAGTATCTTTTTTGTTTATTCCAGTATGGCTGTGTCCCTTGGAATCCATGCATCTTTTACAATTTTCAAGTTTCTTGGAATGGCTGTGTTCCTTCTTTTGATGTTGCCAGTCACTAATGCCAAAAAAAAGATCTCTCTGAATATAACAGATGTTGATGCTTTTTGTGTGACATTTGATTGTCGTTACAACCATGATGGAGATATGGTAGGTGTTGTACCATGCTGGAATGATTTTTGCATTTGCTTACTTCACTTAATCGATTTCTGATTTACTGGTAGATATGTTAACTTTCAATCAACCAAATTAAGTTATTTGAATTCAGTGATTTTTGCTATCATTCAGTTTTCTTCATTTATTTTTTTCAGACAGATGTAATGTTTGCTGCATTCAATGGGTCATCCAAGAGTTTGAAGCGAAGCGGTGACTATGGTATAATGGAAAGCTACTACAGCAGCTTTAATTTTCTAGCGTCAAAAGACCCTAAATCTTTGAAATTTACAGTGAGACTAGACAGAAGTTGTAACAAAGTTGCAAATGTCCGATGCCAGATCAGCGACATAATCGAAGGGTCAAATGTTATGTACGGAGATTCCATCAAGGTGCCTGCTCAGAGTGAGTTAAATGTTTTGTTTTTGTTTTTAAGTTGAATGGCCCAACCTTATTATTGACTCAATATATACACTCTAGTTTTAGAATAAATATAAAATATGGGAAAAATACAAAAAATTACCATTGAATTATGGCTACCACATTTGAATTCAATGCTTAAAATCACACTTTTTTTTTAGAACGTAAGTGGATCAGCGCATTTGTTTGAGGATTTTAGACTGGCAGACTGACAAAACAACTTTTAACCATAATACCTATTACAGTGATTCAATGAAGTAATGCGCCATTTGTAGATTGGCTGAAGACCAATAGACAGAAATTTATGTATTACGCTGGTTAACAATGATTTTGCTACCTGAGGAAAAATAGCTCTATAAATCTAATTTGAGTGAGCTAATTCCAAATTTGAAATGAAATTTCACTAGAATGTCAGGAGTTTCAGCAATTTGCGTGCAAAAGAAATGTGTTCTAAGCTATCAAAATTTAGATTGAGAAATTACCTTTGCATTTATCCTTAATCAAACTATGACCTAATGTTCTACTCAGACATCTTCCAAATATATATACACTGTAAGAAATGAGCGTGTTTTGTGGCTAAAAGAACTGTACATTAATTTTTATTTTACCAGCATTTTTTTTTTAAATACAGATTTTGTCTGGGAATTTACAGTTCTTTGTCAGTTACAAAGCGGCTCAAAGATAACTTTACTGCAACATGTCATTTAACATTCAGTTCACAATGATGAACAATTATTTCAACCGTTAATTTACTGGCAACTTGTAATACACGGACAAAACATTTGGCCAAACAATCAATACACCTGGTAAGATTCTATAAACAAGAGATTATATGGACTTCAACCTCCAAACATGTGGCACCAACTATAATACATGCTTTACACAGCTGTTAATCAAACTTAATTTATAACTTATCTGAAGGTAAGGGAACATCCTCATTCATATGATGTTAAAGATGTTGTCATTATGCAAATTTCGTAATATCTATTTGTGATATTGACATTTTTGTAAGTCTTATGATGTGTTCTAAAGAATGACACTATTAAAACCAAAATAACCCAAGGGTTGTATGCATAAATAGAACATACTTCTGTAGACTTGATACCTGCTTCTCTTGGAAAATATTCATCAATTGCATGGCAGGAATTCGTGCACCTACATGTGCGAATTTATTGCTAGGTATAATTGATGGACTTACTTCCCTGCTGTCAAGCAAGAGATTAACACGGCCGAGCCTGCAGTCAGTGGCTCTCTCAGCCGATTCCAGTTTAGGTGCATCCCTACAGCGATTAAAAATAACAGAAAATTGCATCTCAAATTGGAGGACAATGAAATAATTGTAAAAATTTCTGTTGAAAAAGTCATTTTCAAGAAGTCCACATATCACATTGCAGATTATACTTTCTTGCAACCACATCATACAAAAGCTTAACAAACAGATCTTGAAATTTATTTAATCACGACGCAACTGCTGCCACCTATAGCCAAGTTATAAGCACTGTGACAGCTTACCCCTGTGACAACTAGCCCCGGCCCATCCTCGTCACGATCATGAAGTCAATCCGATATCTCAGTAATCAAAAGAGAATATATTCTGGTTCCACTTAGAAAACACAGACACATTGTTCATGGAGACTATGGAGTTAATGCCATCATGAATCAACGCCTTAATCTCCCAAAAATTGTCTCAAATTAGAAGACGATGAAAAATTTGAAAATGGTGAAAAAATTGAATCTTAACTGTCATTTTCAGAAATCTTCGCATAGCATATGAAGGACTACACATTTTTGTGATATCTTCACAAAAATAGTCCCCATGTTAAAAAATACCAAATTTGATTTTAATTGCCACGCAGCTACTACCATCCATAGCTGAGTAATCAACAATGTTACAACTTGCCCCTGTGACAACTAGCCCCGGTCTCCCCTACTTTGACAGTTCTTAGAGCTTGAATAAGGTTGCCAGTTAATTTAACAATAATATTTAACGGGAATCTTTTGCAGTGTCTAGTTGCACATTTTTACGACTATCCTGTATACTCGGTGATATTCGTGAACCTGAGTTCATCACGGTGAATTCTGCGTTCTTGTCATTTGTACCCTTCAAGCAAACATTCATCTACAGTACAACCCAAAATAAAGTAAGAAAATTTTCTGTCAGAAGTCCTCTGTTTACCTATTTTGCCCTCTTTTCTCCTCTCCACCCCAAATCTCCTCACAACTCCCTTTGACTCCTTTCAACAACCTTAGCCCACATTAAAAACTCTATTTAGACAGCTACCAATGTAACTGTAATTAGCTGAGATGCAAAATATCAAGTAAATCAAACAAAATGGGGGTGATTGAGTTTAAATTGGTCTTGTTTAAATATGATTTTGATGTTATTTTAAAAGGTAGTTTCAAGTAGGTAAAAGTAGGAAGTGATTTAGAGGTAGTCAAAAGGTGTGAAAGGGTAAAGTAGTGGCTGATTCTTCCTTCCTGCCGGGGTAATCGTACTTTATTTTGAGTTGTACTGTATCTTTATGGTCTTTATAAAAATTTCTTCTGCTTCTTTTACGTCTTTTGGTTGTCCAACTATTCTTAAAAAATAATGTCGTGTAACCTTTCCAAGCTCCTCAGATTTAATTGACAGGCATTGACCTTTTCTTCCTGATTTTGAACTTTTTTTCCAGGCTGTAAATTTTCTTGTCTTGCTCCCTCAGTTTGTTGTCTTGACACTTTAAAGTTTCTGTTATCATTTATTCCATTCTGTAGTTTATCCAGTACTGTTTTTAACGCAGCTGTTGCAGACAATCTCTAAATCCTGCCCAATTGTACAATCGGGTATGACCGTTTCTCCTATTGGCAAACTATTACAACTATTGGCAAACTATTTCTCCTTTAGGCAAAATCGTGCAACTCGATATAGCCCACTAAGGTGCTGCTGAGGCGTAAAACACAAACAAACAAACAGTGAGTTTGTGTTTCATACCTCATCAGCACCAGTGCGCTGGTGTGCACTGCATTAACAATTATTATGCAACTGTGATTCAACATCTCCAAAATAAACAAAACTATTTGGATATCCTTACACACTATGACATTTATGCCATGAAGCAAATATACACCACTTATATCATATTATGTTTGTTCAGTGAATATAACCAGGCTTTGGGGAGTTTCCAATTATTGTGAAATTTCTTTGAGAATCATCCATTGCCACCCAAATACATTTAACATACCTCATAACGCCTAACTGAAAAAAAGAACCATAGTTTTTAACGTGGATGCCTTCATGGCCAAGAAATCAGCATAATACATCTGCATACTTTAGAAGGCGCGTATTACTAAGACAGAAGGGAAAGCAGCTCATCAGAATAAGGGACTTTCTGAAGAAAAAAGGAATTGAAAAAAATATTTGACCTGCACAAGTTGGACATAAAGCCTCCATGACTTCATCATGATGATGAGATGAGCAGCCTGTGAGTCTGGTACATTCCCTATTAATTCAGGGATGCCCAGGGTCTTTCAGTTGCCCCAGCATAGAATACTGGATACAACCTGCCTCCATTTAATGTCCCATGGGCTCGGACTTAATTTAGTTCCACACAAACTCACTGACACTTGCAGCTGAAGTCAGAAGGACTGATTTAAGTAAAACCACATTGGGTGAGGAGCTTCGAATATACATCATATTATCCTGTATTTGATTGGTTTATGATAGTTTAAGAGAATTTCCATTGGCTGTTATGCTAAAGAAAAAAATTTCCCGAAAGAAAATATGTTTGAAAAAGCTTTATTAAAAAAAAAAACATAAAAGATTAAAAAAAAAAAAATTTCCAAAAAAAATAAAAAATTTTCCAAAAAATAATGAAATGTTTCAACAAGAAAAATTGAAAAAATATATATATAGTGGGGAGAGTGGGGCATAAAAACCCCACGGGCAAAACCAGCCGCCCTTTGGTTCCAGGTGAATGGTTCAATATAGTGAAAACATTGTTAGTGTAGGTGATTCTACTTGTGTGAGACAACTTTTTACCGCAAGGGGGTGGAAGCATGAGGCAAAACCAAACTGAACAGCTCTGTTTGCTTAGTTTTTAAGCTTTTTTAGCGGCTTTATCTTATTTTAACATGAGACGCTATTTGTTATGACATTCGACATAAAGGAGATGTGAGGAAACGGTGAAAGGCATTGCATTGGTTCACATTTTGACTAATTTTCAAATGGGAATTAACTGTCATTAAATCACGTCATGAGTGATAACAGGGGTAGTATAGTTACAGTTTTACCCAAATATGGGGCATAACCACCCGCCCCTGGAAAAAATACAGTAGGGGAGTGAAAGAAATAGAGGGGGTTTTCCAGAAATTTACTGTAAATATGCGACAAATTTGAGAAGGGTTAGAATAGATTATGTCATTTGGGCTGTCTTGAAAAACATAAAGATTGCTATTGGCGGGAACGTCCCGGAGAGAAATATCTTGGAATTCATTACCATAGCCAAATGGAGGACACTGAAATTGTTTGATATTTTCCCAGTCAAGAGCACCTTGTCCAATGTCACAAGTTGGTAAAATTTGTGACTTTTGGTCATTCAGGAAAAGAAATGGATAATCACAGATATGTTCCCTATGTATTAGTAAATTCCAAAATGCTAAAGTTATAGGTGGTAAATGCATTTTTAAGCAAAATGAGGCTAGATAATGCCATTATTTTTAAACATAGATATGAAGGATTTACTAACTTAAAATGCAGTTTTTGTGAAACGGTTCTGACTTCATTCAAATGGACTTGTAGGGTAAAGTTCTAAAGATATCACCATGAAATTAACAGAACATCTAGAAAATGATATCCTTTATAAAATTACTTTATCATTTAAGATATTTCCGTCATTTAGCCTTTCTTATGGCAGTTGGCAGTTATGGTAGAACAAGAATGCACCACATTTTTATCAGTCTCGAAGGCAGGGCTCTAATACCAAGATAGGTTCGACAAACAACAATATTGTGTATAGAAATGGAAAGCCATGGCCATTCTAGCATCAGTCCTTTTTCCAGAAGCATCGGTACAAGAGCAGTCCAGACACAAAATTTTACTATCGTCAAAAATGTTGATTTTGTTGTCAGGTTCAAATACAGGGCTCTAATACTTAATAGGTCCGACTTATAATCATTAGCCAGACACACAAGCAACAATAAAGTATCAAAATAATGAGCATTCAATCAGAAGCCGTCATCATGAAGCATCTATACAAGAGAGGTGTGACATAAATTTTACAAAAGTTTAGAGTGTCAATTTTTCGTCAGTCTCAGAAACAGGGCTGTAATACCATGAAAGATTAAAAAGTTACAACCACTTTCTCTACACCAATGGAAAGCCAGGCTCATGAGCATCTCGGAACCATCCAGAAAAGTGAAATTGCCATACTGAGCCATAATCAGACAGCATCTGAACAATAGAGTACCTACATAATTCTCACTAAAAAAGAGGGTGTCAATTTTTCGTCAGTCTCACTTAGGCCCTCACAGCTTCCAATACAAGAGCCTCTACAAAGTTTTGTTACTATTTCCTGACAGACCAGGTCATGAGCAAAACATTGATGTAAAAATGTTTTGAAAATCAAATCAGTGAATGGTGTATTTGATGCATCAAAAATTACATTGTGCATTTTGGCTGTGTGTGTGACATGACAACCTCATACTGCAAAACACGTCATTCTGAAATACAGAAACATATTATGGCCTTTTTTCTGTATTCATAATATGCTCAGCTAACGAAAGCATAATAACAAATTTCAAATTTTATTTTAACTGCTTTAATTTGCTTGTATCTTAAAGTTTAACTTGAATTATTTACATGCAGTGTCCAGTGTGACACCAAAAATTGATCACACATGCAATCATTTACCATTTAATATATCAAAAGCTCTGAGAAGTGGATACATTTCCTGCTATTTATATTAAAGGGGAAATCACTGCCTTTCACATGATCCATAATACATGCATAAATTCTATACGAAAGCTAATTTTACCAACTCACGACATTGGACCACCTGCATTTTTATCAGATTAGGACACAGTATCCTTCCTGCAGATATGGAAATCCTCTAGTTATTTTTGTTCAAGGTACCAAGGGGGGAAGGTAATGCCCCAGGGGCGGGTGGTTATGCCTCGAGCATGGGGCATAACATCCCACCTGGTACCAAAAACTATTTCATATCCCAGACCCTGTGCTATAAGGGAGAGTAATTTGATGATGAGGGTAGGGGATATGACATACCCCATAACGTTTACAATACCACAAGAAAGAGCAGTGGATATATCCCATGTGGTATTGCGCTGTATACTCAATGGTTTGATATTTATCCTCAGTCCAGTGTGAATCCTCGATTCTGATTGGCTGAGAGCCGCGGTGTATGACACCGTACACCCTGTCTGTCGTCACCAGACAGGGTGTATGAGATAAACAATGATGTCACAATTGCAACCATAGGATTGTTATGATGTCATCCTTGTAGCAACAATAGTCATGACGTCACAATGCCATTGTTTGAGCCAATGTGACATCATCAAGGTGACAGCTCTGGTGATGATGTCACAATGCTGTTGCTTTGTTACTGAAAGACATTTCAGACTCAGTTTGCAATTTAATCTATGGGCATCAATGAAACAAGAAGTCTGAGGATAAAACCGTTACACCCTGCTCGTTTTTCTAGGGTACGAGAATATACATCACTCATGCCTACATACACCACTCGGCCTTCGGCTTCGTGGTGTATGGAGTCCTTCGTGGTGTATTTTTCCCGTACCCTCGAAGCGAGCAGGGTGTAACTGATAATACTCAATGGTTTGATCATTGTTGATGATGTCATTGCATTGTTTACCATTGTGACGTCATGGCCATGATGACGTCACAACATTGTGACATCATCAGTTGAGTTGCTATCTGTGCTCTGATTGGCTGAGGCCACTGTTGAGTATTGATAATCTCAATGAAGTTCAGTTCTCTTTTGAATTACAATATGGGGTATAAATAAGACAAAATGGTTGTATGGTGGTATTTTGAGATGTACTCCGAGAGTTGAAGAAATCCTGATTCTTCTGTTCCCACTCTTGCTGACGCACCCGTGGGTACATAGGACTCAGGATATCTTCAACTCTTGGATTACATCTCAAAATACCAACATAGCCATTTGGTCTTATTATAGCACTCCAAGAGTGCCATATTGCCAATTGGAGTTCTTAATTGTGTTGGTCATTATCATCCTATTGGACATTTTGTCTTAGGAAGATGGTTATGCCCCACCCTCCTCTTCATGATATTTACCTGTTAATGAATATTGTTAATCAAACGAGTTTTTAAATTCCAGGTGATCGACCCATACTTTCTGTCAATGACGGTCAACGGGTTGAAGCTAGCGCTGAACTTATAAGGGTATCTTGCGTGATGACGAATGTTTGCCACAAAGCAAAGGTATTTTCTTTTTTCATTGGTGACTTTTCTCCCTGTATTTCTGCTTCTATAGTGCACCTTTCTAATTGCGGACTGAACCTGGTTAAATTGCAATAATAATGTGCAACAGATTCAGAGGTCAAAAAGTGATTATATACAGACAGACTTCCAACAATTTTTTCTTTATAAACATGGGTCTATTCAACATCACAGAATGACAATTTCACGAATTTGGAGAAAATCTTGACAACTCAGGTCAATGATGGAATTAATGAAAAAAAAAACAACAACAAAAATTCAAGATTTTTGAAGGGTTGATGTCACATGAAATACTGCCGATACATGAAAATAAATGACAGCAAAAGAATAATAGGGGTCAAATTGAGTCTGTGCCATAGTTCTTATTGGGAGAATATGCACTAAGGGTAAGCTAGAATTCGATTTGTAAGAAAGATTTTTTTTTTCTCGATATGTAAAAGTTTTTATTTCTAAAAGAGCTTTAGCTTTGTAGTTTTAAGGGTGGAAGGTAGAGTCAAGGTGGGTAAATCCGTCCACTTTTGGCTAATTCTTCATTCCCAGGATAATGAGAGAAGATATAAAAATAACTATTAGACCCTTGGAAAGAGCTTGTTCCGTTTATCATCATCAGCCAAAAAAAGTAAAGTATTCAAATATTTTTCACTGAAACCATAGAAACAGAAATTGAAGGTTGGGGCACCCAAATCCGTCCACCCTGCTGGTAAATCCGTCCAGCAAGGATGGTAACGGTCCACAGGGCATAAATCAGCACACATTTATCATATCATTTTTTTTTTCAAATATGGCAATTTATTATCTTTCAGAAAGGATTTTGTGTTGATTGCAGAATGATAGGATGCTGATTACACTTATGGTAGAAGTAATAAATTAGAGAGGTTAAGTTGAATATCAAGAATTTTAATTGACTGCTTAAATTACAATTGAAAAACTCGTTAGGTCCAATCAAGTATTCTAATTGCTCAATCTAGTTTCTTTAATCAGTGTTATGCCATTTATAGATATTAAAAGTCATAAAAGTACTTTTAAATCTCATTTGAAGTTGGTGGACGGATTTACAATCACCAATTCAAGTTAGTTTCAAAATAAGGATGGTAATTCCGTCCACTTTTCTTTCCATTGTATCTCATTTCCATGTATTGCAATTCAGTTAATTTAAAAAGCCATGCAGGAATAACAAAATTCTGAATCTCAATCAACAATTTTTGACTTTGAATGCTCATTTTTTGTATATGAATAGACCTACAGGATTAGTACCACCCACTACACAAAATGGCTGTGATGACGTCACAAGATTTCATTGTATTTTGTCCTCTGTTTTTAAATGGACCTGAAATATCATTTGAAATGCTGTAAACACGGAAAACGCGACAAAATATGTTGAAAAAATAGTTTCTCTTGCTTTTATACCTCACACAACTGTAATAAATGTAATTATATGTCTATATTAGAGGGTGGACGGATTTACCCTCCTGGACGGATTTACCATCCCTGACTCTAGAGGATTCATAATTATGTTTGCTGCACAATTTCATTTGTCTCAACGATGTTTGACTGAGATGCAGTCAGAAAACGTGACAATTTTTTAAATTTTGACAATTTTTTTAACTTTTTGGACTGTGTAGTTATTAGAAACCACTTTTGATGTACTGAATAGTACACCAAAGAAGCTTTTCCCAAATGGCACCATTGTTCTTGCTGGAAATTAATGACATCGATCGCTATCAACTGTTTTTCACAACACAATAATGTGTTGTTTGCTGAGATAGCGGATCACACACCGGGGTTATTCTACATAAATGTTCCTATTCCTGTCCCTAGGTTTCAGATGTATTGAATCAATAACAAATGTTTCTTTATCACTTTTTTTACAGTCTTCTTCATGCTTACATGGAATCTCAAGTTCTTTTCTATTCTGTTGCTCTGTGATGTCAGAGATGACTCGATTCTAGCATTGCAATATAATATATGTAAATTAACTACAAGCTGTGATGTTATTTCAAACTGGGTCAGATTCCCCTGCTTCTAGCCAATGTTGATCCTCCTGCACTGAGTGTCACAGTTTCAACTTAAGAATTTTATCAGGGATAGACCCTACAACCACGTCATCACAGCTTGATAGCCAATTGGCTGACAGTAAATTTTTCACAGTTCAAAAATTGATGTATTGAAGGAAGCATTACATTTGTGATCCCAATGATTTATCACAGCAATCACCAGTCTAATCCTAAAATGGCAGCTTTGTGATCATTCACAGTAGACAACAGTTACTGTTATAATCCCCACAGAGTTGATTGATTAATCTACAAACTTGCTAACTTAAAACTTTAAACACAGCGCTCCTGAATAAAAAGCAAGATTTTCAAAATATACCGAAAAAGATACGAACATAATGTGAAAGTAGAAGGTCTCAGCTTCATATCGATGTAAAAATTAAAATATTCTGTTAGGAAAATTTTGAGATATTTGAGTTTTAAATTTTTTGTTTGTCACATTCCATTTTGGACCATTATCACAAGCCTTTTGCAAGTAACAAACAATTACTTCATGAGATAAAACTGTAGATAACATAGTGTCGTATAAATAATTTCGTCCAACAGAAAATGTATTTTAGAGGATCATAACCATCATTACATTTGTTTATCACATTTTATGTTTATTGGCATTTTGAGATTAAAAATATTTATAGTTTAGACACTTGTACACAAGAAAATCCAACCACAACTGTGTTATCTATTCTAGATGTGATAATCCTTCTGTTGGCCAAAATTTCCATTAATAGGTCATATCCATGCATTTTCTTGATGCTTTGAGCTTTGAAGCAAAAAATGACAAATGTCAAATGATTTATTTCACTCAAAGACCCCTCACAAGGGTAGGCCTATGCGAGTTACATAAATTGTATAAAACACTAATTTGGCAAGTGCGGAACATGGAAAAACAGAAAACAGATTTGGCATATATCGGAACATAAGTAATAATATAACTACACTAATAAACTTCCTGAGTAATATGAACTACAATAGAATTATTGCTACCTTAAGAAAAAGAACAGTTAGAACATGTCCATAATAATCTTTACAAATTTAGCTAATTGACTAGTTGAGTTTTACTCTGCAATGAAAAAAAAACTGGTTAAACTTCAAGGTGTTAGGTCTGGTATAAAAATATGGTTTAATGTACATAGCACGAATTATTGACAAGAAAGGAAAAACTAGAACAAAATGGAATTCATCTCCTAAATCGCCATTGTTACATTTAGTACATGGTCTATATGCCTGCTGTGGATCATATCTCCTATCAGATACCTGCAATCTGTGATTTCACATCTAAATTTAGCCCAGTCGTACCTATTTACAGGCTCCAATTTAGTGAGATAGCTTTCAAAAATAATATCTGATTTAAAGATTCTATAATTTGTACAAAGTGTGTTTCTATTAATTTCAGCAATAAGATTCTGCCTTGCTGTGTCTCTTAATTTAACATCAATACTAGCTTTGAACCAATCGCAATTAATTTTTTTTTGTGATACCCAAATATTAGACATACCACACCTGTCTAAGATACCTTTTATAGTTTTACACCAGTTTGGTTTGTTTTGGTCGTAATCATTCAATTCAAATAATTTTCTCTGTAGTGCATACATAGTGTAAACTAATTTTGACTGGCGGCCCTGGCAAATTTTAAGCCAAAAGCATAACATTCTTTTTTCTATAATATAGGTTAAATCTAAGTAACCCGTTTCCGCTAGAGCCATGCAGTTAGCGGTACTCTTATTAACCTTTAAGAGGCGACGTAAAAATTTTCTTTGAAATAAAAGAATTTGGTCCAACTTTTGGTTACCCCAAATTTCGCAACCGTATAGTAAAACAGGGGCTACTAGCTGGTCAAAAAGTTCACATTGGATGTCCAATGGTAATTCCAAATTTTTTGCTTTACTCAACATGCCAAACATAGCTCTGCGGGCCTGGGTTACTTGTTTATCTATCGCTTTGACAAAAGACCCATTAAAGTTAAATTTGACACCAAGGTAAACATAGTCATCAACAACGTCAAGTACATATTCACCAAATTTAAATTGGGGATAGTTTCTGCCTTTGCCCCTTGAAAAAATTACCACCTGCGTTTTGGAGGTTTTAACCGTTAGCCTCCATAATTTACAGTAATCAAAAACCGCATTTAGGGCAATTTGAAGATCGGACGGAGATTCAGCCATGACAATAGTGTCATCAGCGTAAAGCAAAACATACAGACGTAAAAATATTTCCACATCATCATCACTTAGAGTATTACGAATTTCATTCGCACACAAGTTCAAACCACTATACTTTCTACTTACATAGAATTCAAAATCATTCAAGTAAATTGCAAAAAGAGGGGGAGACAAATTTTCCCCTTGCCTTACACCAACGTTACTAGAGAATAACTCCGACACCAAATGACCTGACTTTACACAGGATTTTGCATTGGAATACATATTATAAACAACTTTAATAATATCACCATTTATACCATTTGAGATCAATTTGCACCATAGTGAGGACCTGTTAACAAGATCGAAAGCTTTTCTATAATCAACAAAAGCACAATAGATACGTTTGCGTCTATGTAAATACAATGATAATAGAGAGTTCAAAACAAAAATATGATCTAGCGTGCTGTACGATTCTCTAAAACCAGCTTGTTCTTCGCCTATTGTTCCAGTACTTTCTAGGTATAAAGTCAAACGAGCATTTATGCATGCTGTGAATAGCTTGCCCAAACAGCTCAGAAGAGTGATTCCACGATAGTTGTCTGGATCAAGATTCGAACCTTTGTTCTTGTAAATCGGCTTGATCAAGCCAATACACCAATTTGACGGGATGATTCCACTTCTTAAAACGATATTGAAAAGCTTAAAAACCACAGTAAGGACATTTCCAGGACAGTATTTGATAAATTCATTGATAACGTAGTCTATGCCACATGCTTTGTTGTTTTTCAACTTTTTAACAATTTTTGTAACTTCTTCAACAGTAAATAGTTTATTGATATCTTCATTAATGGAATGATCGATTTTTCTTGGATCGAACTCTTGGTCAGGCGAGTCACATTCTTCCTGCGAAAGTTGATTTAACTTCTTGAAGTGTTCTACAAAGCTACTGAGAGGAACATTTCCAGCGTCCGGGGGTGATTTTTTGGAGTCATTTATGATAGACCAATATTCTTTTGGCCTGTCACTTTTCAAATTTCTGATCTTCTCATGCAAGGTTTTATAATAGATTTTAGATTTTCTTTTAAGGAACTTTTTATACTCCTTGGCTTTGGAATTCAATTCCTCTCTGCTATGTGGGGTATTAATGTTCCAAAGTTGGTTTCTCGTTTTCATGTATACATCTCTGCATTTCTCGCAGTCTTTGTCAAACCATGGTTTGCATGAATTTCTTTTATGGTCAGTACTTTTGAGATGTAGGCTTGGTTTAATTTCTTTGCACTTTTCAAGAGTTTTTGCAGGGTCCAAGAATAATTTGCACAGATCATCAGCTAGAGAGTCAATTCCTATTTGGGACAAGTCATTGATATTGATATCTTCAAGATTCGTCTCGAAAATAGTGATCTTTTCCTCGGAGAAAGAGTTGCTGAAGGCATCCTTTGGGTCCCCATTCCATTTACACTTTGTCGGGAGGAAGGTTCCAACATACTGATCAATTTTTGTAGAAGATCGATTGTCATTTTCAAGAGTTAATGAATTTAGTTGTTTAGCGAACCGTAAAGTTAGACTGATAGCACTGTGTTTATCCGAGAGACATGGGTCAAAGCCATGCACGTTGAAATCCAAAATGTTTTGAAATACATTTGAGGAAGTCACAGCATAATCGACAGCACTTTGCCCGTTCACTGCATGACAAGTAGCCAGCACTGTTTCCATATCTCTCTTGCCTTACATTGTGTATGATACAGTTTATTTAGAATTTCATCTGTGTGAGAATTCAAGTTTGCATTTGAATTCAAGTTTGCATTTGAGTTCAAGTTTGCATTCATCCGTAATTTGGGCTTCATAACACACTCCTCAGTTTCTTTCATTTTAAGGACTTAATTAGTTGGTTTTGCTCGTATATAATTTGTGTTATTTGTTATAGGAAGGTGTCAAGATTATCAAGTTATACTGACTTAAAAGTTATAATTCAGACCTTTGTATTAAGCAGTTTTACTCTGAAAACTACTAGAAATTTAAAAACAAAAGTGGAAACAAAACCACATTAAAGCAGTATTATAACTGTTTTTCAAATGAGCCAGTGTTGAAGGGCAAATTTGAGCCATCACCCTTGTTCTTGCCGTAGTTCCTCCTCCTGCACTGCAAATTTAGTTGGGGATTGAGAATAGAATCTATTCTAAATTGAAGAAACTCTTCTCAGATCTTGATCACTGGCCCGAGGTTCTTTACATCCAAAAGGAGCAGCACCATGGAGGTACATTTGAGGGTAACGAGTGCTACAAGTTCCTTGCAAACCTTGAAATGCTGAGCAACATGTTACCTCAACACTTCATGAAGTTCCACACTGCTTTTGTCCCACTTTGTGATGCTCTTGAAGTCCAATTTGACTTTACAATTGATGACGTTTACCATCATTGCAAAATTTGAAGGAGCATACCATGAATTAGGGATTTCTTTCACTATTAATTGAACAGATGAAGAAGGCAATAGGCCTGTTTTCTGAGCTGGTTGTCAAGAGCTATCACTCAAAATTTTACAGACACTTCAACAGCAACCGAATCAAGAACATCAATCATCCCAATTATTGAATAATCTCAGCCGTACCATTCATATCATATGTAGGCTGTCATGCAAATAAGTTAGCAGGCAATAAGATTCACTTTTATAACAAAAATATGATCATATGAGTTTGCAACACACTCCATTCTATATTTATCACATAAGTGCCATTTAAATGATTTCTTCAGGATGATTTCAATGAAATGTCATATTAAACATGGAAAGCTACAAATTTAGAGCATTATTAAATTATTAGGTGATTTATCATTTATCGGATGACACTGAGTCAAAATGATGTAAATTAAAGGTGTGCGATAAATCAAAAATTTTTAACTGAAATATCTCAAAATTTTCCCAACAGAATATTTTAGTTTTTACATCGAAACGAAGATGAGACCTTCTACTTTCACGCTACGTTCATCACTTTTTCGGTAAATTTTGAAGATCTTGCATTTTATTCAGGAACGCTGTGTAAACTTTGATGGAAGTTGGTATAAACAGAAGGCTTTGACAATTTGTTTGCAAACACATGGCTTATGATTTGTATATTTGTTATGGCAGCCCATTGGCTGAAAGGCTGTGATGTCAAACCTGTATGGGTTTTCCCTGACCCAATTTTCCCTCTGACACTAAGTTGAAACTGTGATGCTCAGTCTAGTGGATTTGCATTGGCTAGAAGCGGGGAATCTGACCCAGTTTAAAATGACATCACAGATTGAAGTTAATTTAAATATATTGCAATGCTAGAATTGTGTCATCTCTGACATCACAGTTCAACAGCATAGAAAAGAACTTGAGATTCCACGTAAGTATGATGAGGACTGCAAGTTAGTGATCTCAAGCTGGACCAAAGCAAAAATGTTAAGTGTCTATTTTGTCATTCATATATATTTCTGACTATATTTTATAGGAATAGCAAAAGAGGTGCTGAAGCAATGTTGGATGTAACTTTAAATCTCTAACCACAGTAAAGTTCCAAAAATGGTCTAGAATGATTTTATTCAAATCTTGTTGACAACCCCGCCCGCTTAAGGGCCCGTATATCCAAAACTATATGTCAGTGGAAGCTATTATTTTGGAAATCCTCATTTGGATATAAGGTCAATAACTGACTGGAGTTTCAAGAGGTTCTGAGTCTGAGATCATCGAGCAGGACCGCTGCCTGAGTTGACATGGAATGACCCAACAGGCAATACTCTCTTTCACTGAGGAGAAATTCCTTGATGGTGGACTCAAAGGGGCCTCCTTTTTGAAGGAGGCTCCTATCCAGGGCCCCTATTTATCGGAAACAGTGCCCTACCAGGGTCTTTATCAGAGATGGCCCTCTATCACACATTAAGAATAATATGATGAATCTGGTCTACATAATCATCAAGGCTTTGTGGTGTGATGCCACATGTAGTCGGAAAAGTGTATGAATGTTTGTTTGTGACTTTCAAGCTTTTTTTCCTTTTTTTTGCGAGGCCCCCCTTAATTGCACTGTGAGGCCTTGGGCACAGTGCCCACTGTGCCCTATGGGTTATCCGGCCCTGATAGCCAAGTGATATCTAGATTGGCAGGATGAGACAAAATTGATTTTTCCATTTTCTCAATGTAATGTTAATGATGCTGGTAAGACAATAAATTGTTAAGGATAATGATATCAAAATTAACATGATACGATTACATATCAGAAAATGTGTATAACACTCCCATTGAACAATGAATCATTAAGGCTGTGAACATAGTTGAACAGCCATATCATTTTCCAGGCTTTTACAATTGTTGACCGTCTTCTTTCAGCTTGTATGCACAGGGAACCGATATATAAATCTTGTAATTTTCATAAAAACTATGCCAAACACATATAAGATGACATATAATTACATAATAGTGCCTAAACCAAGTAACTGATTAAATTTCAGTGATTTTTTCTTCCTCGTGATAGGCCTACATGGACTGCTTGACGACCTTTGCTAATTGAAAAACAGCAATTATTGCCTAATTAATGATTTAAAGGGTACTGATATGGTCACAAGTGTGAAAGTCCAACCCCTCTGATCCTTTTTAAGCTATTCTGTGTACCATGGGATTACACTAAATACTGCTAAAAGAGAAAAAACATGAATTTTCAGTAATTTTGCCTTAATGACCTTTAACGACCCTAATTGACCTTAAAATTAAAAATTGACGCCGGCATCCACCCCTACCTTTAATCACTTCCCCCATAGCCCACTTCTACCATGGTTACCAAGTATTAAATAGAAATGCCCAAAAAATTTTTCTAGAGGCTTTTTTGGACACTATTACCGAATTTCTACTCACTCTTTGGCATATGCCTATATTCCATATTTATGAGCAGGCGTGCAGATGAGATCTGCATCTCTTGAGAAAATTGTTTTTCATTCTTGAGAATGCACTAAATAATTTTTAGACATAAATACACTGAATGTACTTGAAGTGCGAGGATGGACGAGGATATTTGGTCACTAAAGTGTATTAGACAACTGAGACCAAACAGCGCTCTTGATGAAACATTGGGGTTTGAAAAATGAGCCCGAAACAGGACCTATACCACCTAAAACTACACAATCATACGAGCATTTTTAGATTAAAAGGAAAAATTCCGTTCAAGCCTGAAAATGTGATGAAACCTGTTAGCTTGGCTGCTGTTTTAAAGGATGGTCTTCAACATATATCTATAATACATAGTACCATTACATGACCAGATTTTTTAACATGGATAACTCAATTCTTATAAGACATGATCTGTCATTTGATGATCACATAACTGAAGAATTTGATGGTTTATTTATTGTCTCAAATTGTCTGAACATTGTAATTTGTATAATCTATAGATCACCAAGTTTAAACTCTATTGCAGAACTGCCCCAATACAAATTTTATGATAATTATATATATAAGTTTAACAGTCTTAGCCAATCAGAGCCAAGAATGTTTCCCGCACCACTCCCGATTCAAGAGTGCACTGCCAATTTTGGAGCAGAAATATTTACTTCTCAGGCTACACACACACATGAGTGTGTTCCTCATGCTGAGTAGAGTTTATCCATAGGGGAACCGGGGCACATTGGGACGCTTTTAAAGTCTGCTTATTTTGCTCAATGCCGAAACCACTGAGCAACTTAGAAGTTTGCATGAACATCACCAATGCTGTACAGCTCAAATGCAAGGCATAATAAATTAGACTGCGCCTGCAGCCAGACAGCAAAATGTTAGTCATGATCATGACTGTCCTAATGTGCCCTGACGGAGTACATTAGGACATCAATTCAAAAATAATTTGAACACTATGTGCAATAGATACTACATAAAAGTAGTGCATAAGACTATATATAGTGTATTAACACCTTGTAGTGCCAAGAGTTAATAACTTTAAAAAGTTTTGAACATTTAACATAAAATGTCCTGGGTGCGTTCATCTATGTACTACTAAGTAACACACAGTGCTTTGCGATGAATTTGGTCACAGGACATGGTAATCCACTATGCCTCTATTCACAGCGGCCTCAATACCTATTGTGTGCTGTCCCAAGTCATTCAGTTGACTTGGACACTTACATTCTACCATATAATGTGCGTCCCAATGTGCCCCGTGTTCTGATGAGCCCCAATATGACTTTTACACTGAAATGCCAATTTCTCAGGCACCAGTGACTGTGTTTATAAAGATAGCAATTCATAACTGTTCGTTAAGATGTGTCAAATTCATAAAAACACTGAGAAAGCCTCATTGTTCATGGTTTGTAAAAAGAATGATTTGAATTGAACCCCTCTAAATTTACTTTAGTAGTAGGAAAACAAACTTTTCCTTGCCATACTTCTGCATGTGGCTGTAATTTGTCAATAAAACAATAGAAACATCAGGATGTGAAATTACAAGATATGGTGGCACTACCATATCATATACCTTGCCAGGAACCAAGAAAACCCCACCGTCCCATAGTGCCCCACGTCCCAATATGTCCCGGTTCCCCTATGTAATAACGAGCTATAGGACAAATGGCTGAGGCAGGACGAAACTGTTTCTAACTCGTTGAAACAACTGCAAACCTTGCTAGTCCGCTACCATGCATGACGCTCCAAAAGTCATGAAACACTGCATGCATAATTGGTGTGAAAGCCTCCAGATTGGTCAAATCTAGGGACTCTAATGATTTATTCACTTAAGGCTCTGCTGAAGTGGCCCAATGTTTAAATGAAAAAATAAATGTTATATTAGGGTGTCATTATAGTTCTTGTTCTTGTAGTTCATAAAGCTGCTATTTCATCAGCATATGGTCTCTGGTAGTTTCCAGGGGCATAATTTTTGCGGCAAATGTGGGGGGGACACGCGGTGACACGGTCAGAATCGGTCATCAAATCCGCGAATAAACGAAGTCAATCGGGCTTTTCTACATTCATGAATTTCAAAGTTTTGTATGGCATGGTAGCCTGCCCAAGCAAAAAGTTGGGACATGTCTTTTAAAACTGCTCCCTATCAAATTGAATCCAAGGGCCATTACTACTTTTTTTTGTTTTCACACAAAAAAGTGGGGGGGGGGACATTTCATATTATGTCCCCCGGGTAAAAAATGTGGGGGGGACATGTCCCCCCCCTGTCCCCCACCAAATTACGCCCATGGTAGTTTTGTCTGTAGGTCTGCTCACAGCAACTTGACACTTGGTAGCTGGCTAGAGTTTAGACCCTGTGGCTCGGATGTACCTGACCACTGCGAGTGGAAGCTGGGGTATTTTATTGGAATAGAGGACGAAGTCAGTTGATACGCATCATTCTTTATTTCGTCATATGTCCTTATGATGAACAAATGAATGGTACCCTAAAAATGGAAACAAACAGAAAATATAAGAACCAACATATAAGTCACAACTAAAATGAAATGACAAATAGTATAAAACAATAAACTAATTAATTCAATTATTAAGAACAATTGTGATCAGATGTACTAGTGATCCTCCCCAACAACCAGATAAGTTCAGATAAGTTTGGTTTCAGGTTCAGGTTCCCTAAAATAATTACAAGTAAGTCTTACAAATATGCTAACTCATAATACAATTAATTTAGATAAACTGAAATTATCACATAGTTGTGCAACAAAGTTGAAACAATCTGAGTTGAAACAATCTGAGTTGAAACAATCTGAGTTGAAACAATCTGAGTATTAAGTAATTCATACCAGAAATTAATTGAAGTAAATTCTATACATGAAATAAATTATAAATAAATTCACTTACATTGCTAAAATCCAGTATCACAGTTCAGATAAAATCCAGTTAAATCAGTGTTAATTCATATCAGATATCAGTAGATGTGCAGCAAATATGCTAAAAGCAGTTGACGCTCTGGCTTTCAGATGAAGAGTGACTGAGCTTCATAATTTTGGAGGGAACTGAGCATTACTGCTACAAGATGGAGCTTTTACAATAATTATCTAATTTACTGCCCCCTGGTGTCAATGCAAGAAATAAACCACTGAATAGCAAAAAGAGCATACATTTCAACACAGGTATGAAGTCTGCGCTTATCGAACTTGGCCTTCCTATCAACGAAGACAGGTCCAGGTGACATATTATAGTGCATTGATGACTTGAACATAGACTTGCTTAAATACTCAAGCCATCATTTCACAACTGAATTCCTTGATCAAATGCTCATTAACAACATCATTCCAAAAATCACGATGCCGCTTGTTTTACTGAAAAATCATCCACACTCTTTAATAATATATATACTCACACAGATTACTCAAAATGTCATGGCGATTATCAACAGTCGAAATGGAAAATTAAACAGGACATTTTGCTACATTTTTGCAACATGTCTAAATTGTCTTGAATTAGTGAACACTGCAGTTGAAATATATTGTACCATGACCAGATTTTTTAATATAACTTTTTCTTTGAATGGAAAGGAGTAAGAAAACCAGCATGATAGAGCCTCATATTGCTTGTGAAACATACTGGACTGCATGTGAAGGGTTATATGTACTGACCATCTGCAATTGGCTAGATTGATTTACCGAATAAATTTCCCTGCAACTTTCAGTCATAACGTTCAACTGCACATAGACTTGCTAAGTCTTGCTTTCAAGTCAGTCATTCCGATTTGGAAATAGCTTCAATAACTCACTGCAGAATTCACTCATTGTATCTATTGCGATACGAGAGAATGGTTTGGCAAGTTCTACATTTTGTGTAGGAGAGGTTGCATGCGTAATACACTGAACCAAATTTTAAACGCAAAACTATTTTAACACCTGGAATTTTTTGTACAGGTTTCAGATGGGCTTTTGAGTGTATGCATTAGTGTAATCAGGTGTCGAAGGACGCAGTTGCGTAAAATCACTCAAATGTGACCATTTCTTGTGTGTCTGTTTACAGGTTTGTCACACTTGGGTATGGCAACTGGACTGCGGTATTAGGCACCCCATAGGGCATATCTAATGATTTCATTTAAAAGCTTGAAGAAAATGATGAAAAAGGCCATACAATTCACTTCAGTTGCTGTCACTTAACTTGTTAAAATTTTGTTTTTTGAGAAGTCATGTCAGAGTTTGTCACACACAATGATATTCCAGTGAAGCAATGCAACTATGGAAACAGGTCCTCAAACAGCCTGAGAGTGGAAAAAGGCTTAGGGTCCATCAAAAAGACCTTACACAACCTGTATAGCAGCCGTAGGACAAACAGCAGTACCAAGTGTGCCCTCCTCATGACATCATGGCAGATGTCAGGTTGTGAGAATAGCACAAGGAGGACACACCAGCGCGCACAATGCCAATATTTACCTATGAAGCTGTTACAGAGGTTGTGTTAGGTCTTTCTGATAGACCGTAAGACTTTGTGATGCCACAGCTATTGTACAGGCTGTTCGAAGACTTGTTTCCGTTACTGCATTGCTGCGTTGGAATATCATTGTGTGTGAAAAAGACTTCCGAAAAGGTAGGTGGCACTTATGTGGCCTTTTCCATAATTTTCTCTAAAGGTTTCACATGAAATCATTAGATTTGCTATGCGGAGTGCCTAATTCCCCAGTCCGCAGGCCATACCACAATGTGATAAACTTGGCCACAGACGTGCATAATTATAACGATCACACCTGAATGATTTTTTGAAACTGAGTACTTTGATACTTGATTACACCCATGCACACACTAAATAGCCCATCTGATGCAAATACAGAAAAATACAGCCTGAAAATAGTTTTGTGTTTTTTCATTTGGCTCAGTTTATCATGTCACTGGTGATTACTTGCACTATCTGCTTGCAGAATTATAACCATTTATATTTTACACATGTTTTCACTTCTCTTCTAATACTACATTAAGCTTCCCATCCACAGCTTAAAGATACTATTAAGCTATTTAATCAATAAAACCCTAGAACAAAAACAGAATCTGGGTTAATTTTAGCATTTTTACATTTTTACAGTGCGTGATCAACAACTTGTCACATTTATTTTAATAAAGTCAGAAAATATTTTAAACTCATTGATGAAACTTATTTGAAATGCATATTAGAGCTCAGCCAACAAGTAGGTTTCATCACATTTGCAAGCTTGTTCATTGGATTTTAAACCATTGCACATGAATTATAGTGGTGAGATACAAAAAATAAATTTTCCCAAACCGAATTTTTTCGTTTTCATCTTTAATGTTCCTATCATCGTGTAGCTTCAAGTGGTATAGGTCCCGTTTCGGGCTATTTTTTTAACCCCAATGTTTATTCAGGAGTGCCGTGACCAGTCAATTATTTTTTTATCAGGCTTTAGTTGATGTCATTGATTTGACTAAATGTATGCGAATGCAAGACTGTATCTGCTGATAATGAAGTCCCAAACTAATGCTGTAATTTCAGCTTCGTATATTTGGTGGACCTTTGAAGTATTCGACCACAACTCACACCAAGGAAGATGGCAGATTCACCGTGATAGCACGTGCCTATGCAACATTCAGTGAACCTGGAATATACTCAATCTTATGCGAAGATGAGCAAAATGATGGCAATGATTTCAAATTCGAGACTTATGATTTGAAAGTCTACCCCAGAAAAAAAGGTATGTTGTACTGCTCCATGAGACGAAGTGTTGGTTTGGTAAAATAATTTCAGAGTTGTCATTGTCTCTATTCAAAATAATTTGGCATCATTTGCTGCTCTGTCAAAATGCCACCTGCTGAAAAAAGATTTTAGTTGGTGCAAATTGACATACCGCATTTTCTGTATTAGGCGTCCATTCCATAGTAAACGCCCATCTCCCTCCACCTGAAATTTTGATTTTAATATAATTAAAATTCCACTAAAATATGATCATCTCAAACATTTTTTAATGAGAAAACATGCCTTCATGTTGTCAACCGACCATTCCCGCCCATTTCTGGACGTTTCCGCAACATTCCACCAAAGGTCACATGATGCTGATGGCCCTCTTGTGGGTTCTGGCTGCATGAAGTATTGATAAACACGTTTCTGCTGAGATCGCAAATTTATTTCAAATATTAATCGTCCATCTCATCATCATATGCTGAAATACTTGCTGCTTAGCGGCCAACAGCCATGCCATATTATACAAATACGGCATGATACGAGTGCAAATAAATGTTCATATTGCACGATAATAAGTGCCATATTTGTTTTATTACATGACCACTAAGCTTCTAATATAATGTACTGAAAGACTCTTACTAAACCTCATTAATTTAGTTTTTTCACCATTAAATATAACATTGTAACCCTTGGCATATGACTCAACTATTTTTATCATATTATCTAAACCACGTAGAGAGTTTGACAACAAAATTAAATCATCGGCATAGGCAACAGTTTCGGTGTACACATCTCCTGCATGACAACCATAGCCTGACTGTTCTAATTTCTTCAACATATCATAGATATTAACGCTATACAATGTTGGGGATAATACCCCACCTTACTTAACTGTTACATCAAAGTAATTAGACTCTGTACTATTAGAGCAAACTCTAAATGGTTGTTTAATAAACATATTCAAAAGTATTCTAGCATAAAAGGATTGACTCCTCTGTTAATTAAATGATAGAAAAGCTAAACATATCTGATCCCACAGACGCTGTACTAGCGTCTAAGGTTAAAGGATAAACAGAGCCAGCTCTATCTAAATGAGAGTTGGTGGTCTCGGTAACAACTGCAGTTTCCAAATCGTCAATCCTATGCTACAAGTTAGACTGACTAGCTACAAGTGAATCTTTCTCTCGCGAGAATATCATGTGATCTAATAATTCACACATACCTCTAAAAGTTTTCTGAAAATGATATACTAGGTCTCTTTCCTTATGATTATAGGAATCGTAGTTCCAAAATTCATTTGATTTAGGCTACAACCATGAATAATCATACTGTTGAATAAAAAACAAGATAAAAGGTAGCAAACATTACTGAAATCTTGACACAAGTCAAACGTACAGACCATTATCCCATGTTTAGCCAAATTTTGGCCCTCTTACTGAGCTTTTCCCTGGTCAATACAGATTGAGAGAGGGAAATACAATAGAAAGAAACACTTCAAACAGGGGTATATTTGATTCAACCAATCAAATTCCTTTGGCTTATAAGCCGGCAGGGATATACTGAAAGATAATGAGATAAACAGGGATATACTGCAACTGACCAATCAGGAGACAACGGTGCCCCTATATATCATGCTTATTGGCATGTAGATACCTGCATATTGTGCTGATTGTTGTGATTTATGGCAATTAAAGTTAATCACCCTAAAATCCAAAAGTAATACCATATTTATGAAATTGCAGTATGATGTTACTGGGCCTGAATGCTACACATCCAGCCAAAAAAACAGTGTACTATCCGCACAAACTTTTTCAGCAGGGCCAATTGAAATTACATTAAAATGTTAATAAAAATACTCAAATTATTAGTTTTTATGGATAAAAAATAGCTAGAGTATTACCGTTTTTTTCAAATTCCAATAATATGTTCTTTGCTTTATTATCAACAAATTGGTTTAAAAAAATAGCGTTCCATCCGCACCCGTTTTTGAGCTACAGACAGTCAAAGCTACATGCAACAGGCAAATTTAGCTGTTCTGTCTCTAATCCACCAGGGAAATGACATCACAATGGGAGCTTGGCTACTGTGACCTCATCAGCTGTGGTGAAGTCACAATTGAACAACAGACAGTCATGTGATTCTGTAGGCTTTGTTTATAGCAACCAGGCAAGCTCAAACAAACACTAGGTGTCTCTTGTGTACTTCAGGGTGATTAACTTTAAGTGCTGCCAATTAAGAGTATTGATTTTTTTTGTATCACAGCTGCATTCACATTAAGTGCTTCAAACTATTTTACATTGATATAAAATAAATGTATTTAGAAAAAAAAGACATGGGATAAAAAGGTTACAACCCTTTTGGTCTCGGTTGACTATACCAAGGATATACTGCCCCAACCCATGCTATAACCTCATAATAGCAATTGGAGCTACATTATACTTAACGGTGGACTTCCACAGAATTACACACTGGAAATTTTGGTAAAGATTGAAAAGAAATAATATTGTTTCATTCACAAGCAATATAACCCTAAATGCATTTGAGACTTACTTCTCAGGCATTCAGTCTCGGCCAATGGTTGCTCAAGAGAAATTTGATATGCAATTTCTAATTGAAATAGAGCATTATATGAGTTCATTTAACACCATTCCACACCCTTCATTTATTACTGATGCACCAATCACTACCCATGAGGTGGAAACTGAACTAAGATAATCAGTGTTTGAAATAAGGGGGGGGGATTCAAGCGGGTTTTGACCCCCTCAAATGCTCTTGAGACCCCCTCTAATACATTTTTCAGAAGGACCCAGAGGGGGTCCTCAAAAACCCCCCCCCAAATACTGAATCTGTTCAGAAGAACAAGCATGAAGCCCTAGTAATGCCTTATCCGCTAACAACAACTTTTTGTGATTTATATTCATAAGCAATAGGGTAATGGAAAGCCATTTTCTGGAATAAAATATGCCTTTAAAATGCCCAGAATTCACTTTTAGAGCATTTGAAGCTCTTCTGCTTCTGGTAGCCCGATGACGGCCCGCCGATCCTCGGTTACAACGGCTTCTTTCCTTCAGGCCTTGCAACTGAGAGACCCCGTCAAATAACATGGCCTATTTCGATCACTGGAGATAATGAGATAAACTGAGGAATCTTAAGACTGGTAAAGCCTTAGGAATTGATGGCATAAGTAATGAGTTTTACAAATATTTGTCTGATTATTTAACTGAGCCTCTGACAATTGCATTCAACTATATTTGGGAGAAAGGTACTTATCCTGATAAATGGGCAGAAGGAATTATCCAACCCCTGCATAAAAAAGGCAGCCAGAGCGAACCAGATATCTATCGCAAATTAACGTTAATGGCTTGTATTGGAAAGGTGTTTGAATCAATTGTTAATAAAAGATTAGTTTTTCACGAGGAAGCAACTAATTCAATTGATCCATAACAATTTGGTTTCTGTAAAGGGTGTAGAACCAGTCATTATAGATACATTGATGTCTTATCACAAGCACAAGAAAAAACCGCTGTTCATAACTTTTGTTGATTTTTCTAAAGCATTCGACTGTGCAGGAGGGAATCCAGAAAATTCCAATGGGGGGGTCTATCGGGCTATCGTGTTGCGGAACGCATGGCTTGCGACATAACGCGACTGCGTGCTGATAAAATTAACATGTAAAAATACATAAATTTTGGTCTGGTGGGGGGGGGATGTATCCCCCCCCCTGCGTCCGTCCCTGCGACTGTGTTAACCGAACCTTCCTGTATTACAAATTAATTAAAAAGGGATATGGAGGCAGGTTACTGAATGTGATTCAAAACATGTTCTCAAAATCAGGTGCTAGAGTTAGATGGCAGGGTCAACTTGGATCAAATATTGATAGTACCCATGGTGTTCTCCAAGGTGGTATTGTCAGACCCAAAATGTTTTATTTCTATCTGATATGAATGTGTACTTGGACCAAAGCAGTGGTATTAAAATCAATGATGTCACATTCACTTATCTTCTATACGCAGACGACCTGGTGCTGGTCTCCGGCAGTGCGTCAGGAATGCAGAAATTGTTAGACAACCTTGCATCGTACTGTAGGAAATGGCACTTGTTGATAAACTCAGATAAAAGTAGGATAATGGTAGTACAGCAAAGTAGACGTAAGGTAACAAATGATCCTTGCTATTACTTCTCAATAGATGGTGACAGTCTGGAGGTAGTCGATTCCTATAAATATCTTAAACATATAATCAGCAGCACAGGCAAAATTAATGAAAAAATGCATGACCATCTCTCAACTCAGGAGCAAAGGGCAATGCATGCACTCAAAGAACTGTGAAGTAAATCTTGGTCTTGCAAAATTTTTATCCATTGTCTTAAATACTGATAACATTGTCTAAATGTGATCTTTATATTAATTTCCTTATTGAAGTTTTTCAGGATAAGGGAACTTAGCTGGCTACTAAGACACTAAGGCCCCTAATGCTTGGTGGAGGTTCCTTAGAGGGATTACAGAACTGTTTTTCTTAGTTTTATATAATTTCATTGCAAAGTTTCTTTGTTTGTCATAACATTGAGATTAAATATCAATATCCTAATGTGTGAAATAACAAAGACCAGATTTTGTGCCAGCATAGACTGTGCTTGAGCAAACCCACAATGCAACATAACAAGGTTTACATGCATTACATCAAATCTGAGCATTAAAACCTTCGACAAAGCTTTAAATTACGTATAAAATCAAAATTAATTGATCCATATAAGACCATAAAATATGCATTGTTAAACCGAGACCTTCTGTTAACACCATGAATTTGGTGTACGGTATGCGTCCTCCTTCTTCAAACATGTACATTAGCATAAATATTGTGGAATGGATATTTTTAACATTTGTCAGTGGGGTCTGGTACATGTGCAGTTGTGTATTATTCAAATTTTTACTTTAAAAAAAAGGTAGGGGAGACTTAGGTAAGTTGTGTCGTTTTTGCCTTGGGGTGATTTTCTATTTAAAAAAACTTACTTTGTGAAGCAATTAAAACAATGGAAAACAACAATTAGGGAGATAATGGTGGACCTTCACAAAGAGTTCTAGGTTGCAAATCTGAACCCTGTGTTGCTGTAAGGTTTATCGTCTGTTCATCACTGGATTAGTCAGGTTGGTTGATCCCTTTGTCTTTTAAACTTACATTGTATTTCAGCTTTTTTTCTCATATTTTAATCATTCATGTAATATTTGCAGCATATAACTGGTTTGTTATAGTATCTTATATTGACACAATTTATTGGTTGTCTAAATGTATCATATCATGCCACCAGTCACTCCAAAATTGGTTTGGGGACAATGTCACTCAAATTACCGCTTAAGTGTTACTCACAATTCTGACAACATATCAGTGAAACATGTTAAATTATAAGTTACATGGGGCAGGAGACATTTATGTTGCTAATTCAGCACTGGCCAATTGTAAGTTTTATATATTTATAAATTTTGAGTACAGAATTTTCACAATCAAAAATGACATTTTTGTGTGGTGCAGCTGAGACTGAGGCAAGGCCCACACCATCAGAATATGACCATCAATGGAGGCAGGTCTCGAACCTCCAACACTGGCTTCATGTATCAGATTAGGGAATCATCAGCCAGATTTAGTTTCAAATTAACAATGGTTTATAAAAGTTACAACTTGCCCCAGTCTCCCCTAGTGAGAATTTGAGTAAATTCTGGAATGCATGCAGCCTTTACAGTACAATTTAATTTTTTTGGTTTTGGAAGATTATCTATCTCATTGATAAGTTCATTCAATTCAAACCAAAATTATTGATTCAGAGGCACTGAAAATCAAGTAAAATCTGTTTCAGTCTAGACCCCACCCCCTCATCCAACATCCTTCCAATGTATATCAAGGTATTTTCTTACAGAATAATTGATGGCACATGCTCCATCACATTGTTCCAGAAACAGAACTGTGCGAGTGGGGTCCCTATGGGGGGGCACAGGGCGGCATGTGCCCCCCGGGCCCCCCCCCCCCTGCCCCCAATTAGACCTGTGCCCCCCAGGTGCCCCCCATATGAACTTTCCAACTCTGGCTAAATATACAAATAATAATATTGTGGGTGCCCCCCCCCAGAGAATCGCGTGCCCCCCTGGTCCCCCCCACTCGAGACCCCCCAGTTATGCCACTGATTACTGTGCAGTCATGGGTTTGCTGCTGCGCTTCTTGATTTGTCAGTTTTATCAAGATTACGTATGTGTTGGTAAAACAATGCAAGTCAGTTAACTGGTGTGTTTTTCTCAGTGTGGGCTTGATGAACCAGTGCGAAATGAAATCTACAAAGTTTGTCAAACAAAGGATTTTCACCTAAGGCATTCTCACTTCTGTAATCCTTCTAAGGGGACATTCTTAGTAGACTTCATGCTCTGCAAGTGGATGGAACTAACATAAGTACTCATAAGTACCTATGTTTGGTTGTTAGTGGATTCTTAGGTGCCTTACAGTTATCATAAGTAGCCAAATGTGCTGTAAGGACCCATTTAAGGGACCATGGCTACTAGTGTTAGTACCTAAGTAGCTCATAAGTGGGTGTTTCATGTCTTAGTAACCACCTTAGTTCCCTTATCCTGAAAAACTTCATTTTAGTAGAGGACCCCACCATAGACCCCGTGACCAATTGAGTGGGAGCAATTTTTGAATGTTGATCCAAGTTTATGAGGTCAAAACAAAAAATTTTGGCCGGGGCGCCCCTCCAGAAAGTGCGGGCTAACTCCACCAGGCGGCCATTTTCAAAATGGCCGCCGACAATCAAAATTTTGTTATATCTCGGCTTCTAATTGGTCTAGGATGATAATCTTTGGGTCAAAATATATGTTTTTGGGGCCAAGAAATTCAATGGTCACCATTAGAATTGTCTATGACCACCACCAGGGGCAGAATAAAAAAATGTATGAGAAAAATAGCTAAAATACAATATATTCAGGCTGAAACCTAACACACACATGCAGAATCTGTAAAAGTGAGCAAATGACAGTTAAATTATAATCTTTTCATACCTCCCAAAATTACATAGTGCAAAGGAGTCATATTGTCACTCATCAGCAGGATAAGTACGAACCCTGTGAGTTTGTGAGCTCATAAAAATGCGAAAAATTCGTAAAACAAACTGAAACATGTTATCGTAAGTATGTGTCATTATCAACTGAACACTTAGTAATCATCGTCAGAGTCCTCATTTCTGTCATCTGTGCAACTATCTTCAGACTATCTACACTCTATAATTTCCACCTTTGCAATAGTGTCACTGAGAGTGCCGGCTTCGAATAATGAATAGAAGTGCATTCGTCCTTCAAGGCATCATCAATATTCCAAATCAAAGGGATTAAGGCCTGATTTGTCAATGTTGAAGTAAAGGGGGATCAAGAAATTTCCATACAGAACATAAAAAATCATGCAAATCCTAGGCCATGGTGTGGTTGCCATGGACTTTTGTCTGAGGTTCTTCTATTACAGAGCGATTGTCTGACTGATTTCGTCTCCATATTTGTATTGGATAGTTGAGAGAGTCATGTCATCTGGCATCCCTTTCTTGGCTGGAGGCCTAGGATGTGGCTCCGTGGTACAATGGTTAGCATGCCTGCCTTGTACACTTGAAGATGTGGGTTCAAAATGTCCAGAGGTTATCACTGTAATGATTGGTATGATTGCCGTTCAGTATGGTGAGCGCCGGTGAGCAGATTTATCTGGAATGGGCACTATATAAGATCATACTATATTAGTATTACTATATTATTGTCTTGAAAGGAATTCTGGTTATTCTGTGCTTCCTTGCTAGTTGCCTTGTCCAATATCACCATCTTGCCACCATCGAAGAAAGCTGCAGTTGTTCCGCAGACAGAGTTCACATACAGTGGTACACTAATTTCAGCAACTTATTTTGAACAAAGAGAATATAAGCTCAACGATGGTATTCCTTCTCTGACGTCCCAGTGTACCACTGGCCTTGTCAGCCACATGTGCATTGACATTTTCATGACTTCAGCTTCCTCTGAACCAACCACATCAGACCCATGACTGCCATTTTCTTAGAATCTGCGAGCAAATGAAAAAGGGCAGAATAAGCTCCAATATGGTTGCATTTGTGATCAGCCACTTCTGTTCCTGTAGTGATTCTCACAGCTAGATCCAATGAAATGTATCAGTTCTGTGCTACCAAAGGTTCGCGACAAAGTAGTTAATTACCTCTTCAGAAATTCTGAAGCCTGCCCTTGTTATTTAAGTTGCCAAACAGCTTAATCTACACAGCAGGATTGGGAAAGCTATCTGCTGCACAACTGAAGGTGTTTCTGAATCCATTAACAGATTTTTTCATCTGTTACCTAATGTCGGCATCTTTATGGATATCATAATGTTTATTCATCATGACTAGTAAGGCTTCAGACCAATGATCTCTTCGAATATATATTTAAGTGCATAATCACAGTCAAGGCCAGTGGAGCCCGATTGGCTGCAGAAAGGCATAAAGATTTAAGTGTGCTCGATTTGCTTTACCAACTAAGGACAATCTTGCAAAGATTTTGAATCAACAAACAATGATGGCCACAGGCAGTTTTTACTGTTCAGTAAAGATCATTCTCTTCCTACAAATCATTTCATGTGAGCATAAAATGAACTCACAAAGGCACTCCAACTATAATCTGTCCTCTAAACTTTCTAAAGGAGCACAGACTGGAAAAAAATAAAATGTGAGGTATAGTAACTGAGAATAAAGAATGACAAAAAAGTAAAACTTGAAGATGTGATGAATCACAGATGCAAATACATAACAAGGGACCATCAAGGAAGACTCAGAAATCCAAAATGGTAGATGTTCTCCATCTCGATGCCCTATGAGATTAGTTGTGGCCACGTTGCACTAATTGACTTGAGGTTGATGAGGCATACAGCTGTTCCATCAGCAGAACAGGCAAACAAACAAGATGGAACCGCATATACCTAAATGGTCAGACAAGCTTTATTTGATATGAAGATCCACATGCAGCCGCACTGATCAGACATTGTGAATGATTGGTGTGGATGCATTTGAAATCTGTGAATGGGTTCAGAGACATCTTCTGTATGGAGTAGCAGATAGCTTTCCCCATCGTGCTGAGTAGACTGAGCTGTTTGGCACCTCAAGTAACAAAGCTTCTTATATTTCAGAAGAGGAAGTTAACTGCTTTGTCTAGAACCTTTGGCAACACAGAACTGATATATTCCATAGGAAGAGTGAGAATCTCCCTACAGGAACAAAATGCAGCCATATTGAAGATGACACTGCTCTTTTTCAATTTTTGCTCACAGATTCGGGGAAAATGGCAGTCTCAGGTTTGATATGGTTGATTCAGAGGACGGCAATCATACCAATCACCAGGTGATAACCTCTGGACAAGGCAGGCATGCTAACCATTGTACATCCTAGGCCTCCAGCCAAGAAAGGGATGCCAGATGACATGACTCTTTTCACTATCCAATGCAAGTACAGAAACAAAATCAGTCAGACAATCGCTCTGTAATAGAAGAACCTCAGACAAAAGTCCATGGCAATAACCACACAGCCTAGGATTTGCATGAATTTTATGTTCTGTATGGAAATTTCTTGATCCCCCTTTACTTCAACATTGACAAACCAGACCTTAATCCCTTTTGTTTCGGAAATCGATGATGCCTTGAAGGACGAATGCACTTCTATTCGTTATTCCAAGCCAGCACTGACAGAGCATCATCAGTGACACTATGGCACAGGTGGGAATTATAGAGTGTAGATAGTCTGAAGATAGTTGCACAGATGACAGAAATGAGGACTCTGGCAATGATTACTAAGTGTTCGGTTGATAATAACACATACTTACGACAACATGTTGATGTTGTTGTTGTTAATGTATTTTTGTGCATTTTTATGAGCTCACAAACTCACAGGGTTTGTACTTTTCCTGCTGATGAGTGACAATATGATTCCTTTGCACTATGTAATTTTGGGAGGTATGAAAAGATTATAATTTAACTGTCATTTGCTCACTATTACAGATTCTGCAAGTGTGTGTTAGGTTTCGGCCTGAATATATTGTATTTCAGCTATTTTTCTCTTACATTTTCTTATTCTGCCCCTGGTGGTGGTCATAGACAATTCTAGTGTTGACCATTGATTTTCAAAAACATATATTTTGACCCAAAGATTATCATCCTAGACCAATTAGAAGCTGAGATATAACAAAATTTTGATTATCGGCGGCCATTTTGAAAATGGCCGCCTGGTGGAGTTAGCCCGCACTTTCTGGAGGGGCGCCCTGGCCAAAATTTTTTGTTTTGACCTCATAAACTTGGATCAACGTTCAAAAATTGCTCCCACTCAAGTGGTCACGGGATCTATGGTGGGGTCCTCTACTATTTGTATGACCATTGCACAAATCGCGAGTGGCCACAGGCACTGAACATGTGGTACTTGCATGTCATGGCAGTATATAAATTGTTTTTTTTGTATATGCATGTATGTCCATACCTATTGTTTATATCGTGATATTTGTAATCATTTCGTATGTCTATGTATATACTTTTGGTGCATAATTGGGTGCTAGTCATACAGGTGCATTACTTGTTCATGGTGCTCAAATTGACATTTATTATTATGTGCTTGTGCATGGTAATTTTGGAAAATGAAATTAGACTGTGAGAGCTCGTTGTACGGTCTCATAGCGGTTGCTGCTGGCCCCATGCTTCGGGGCTCTCACGCCAACTTAAATTAATCAGCTTAGAACTTATCATGCTTATAATAGTACTGATCAAAACAATCTATATTGTAAATGCTCAGTATTACTGCATTTGAATTTTACATATATATTTGCTGCTACTGATATAATTATATGAAAGTGCTACTCATACAATTCTATGAGACTTTGATATATAAGATGGTTGTGTTTCTAAATATTTCATATTTTATTAAATATTTCAATATATATCTTTCCATTTAGTTCATGCACATATCGTATGGTGCTTTTAATTGCAGTATTATCATTATTTTATGTAAATTGATACTTGTCATTCTCTCTAGATTTAGATTATAGTCACTGTCCCTCTCTGCTGTACATATATATTTCTTCTGTCTTTCTTTGTAGTTATTTTGCCGTCATCACACATGTATCTTGTTGATATTTCGTTGTGAATAAAAGAATTTATCCCATGTCTAGGCACATTTTCTCCCTGATACTTTGTTTTTTACTGGGCCAATACAGCAGGGAAAAAGCCAGTATCGGGGAGAAAAAACAGTATATGGTCAGCTGACCAGTATTTGCCAGGGAGTATACTGACTTTAGATTCATTAACCAATCACAGTGCAGCATTGTGACACACCCACTTTCAGCTCAGCCAGACAAGCCAGAGTTCATGCATGACTGCACAGAAGAAAAAAATCAATAATCCACCACTTCACCACTCCACCACTGTGCACAGAGTTTTCCTGTGTGTTCATTGTTGGGATTAGACTTCTTGGAGCATGGTAACATTGTGTAATTTAATTAAAGCAACTAGAGTCACCAATTTGAATAAAAAATGTATAGATAGAGTTAATTTAAAAATGAAACAAGGGCTCTCTTACAGTATTATTTTTAGAAGTTATAAAATCAATTTCAAACTCACTTAATTCTGAAAACATGCAGTTTTGTTGATTGGAAGTGTATAATATACTTTAATTTATCAATTTCTGATATTTTATTGAAAGCTGACATAGAATCGATAATAAATATTAGACTGATTTTTAAAATACAATTTTAAATGTCATGGTAAAAATAGTGGGCAGTTCAGCAGCATCTTATTTTTCATAATACTCAATCATAAGGCTATAAACAGCTATACAAATGCAATCAGCAATCTACTTCTCAACTTGTTAAACAGCCAATCCTAATTTTTAATATTAATTCTGACAGTATAGCCAGCTAGATAGATAGATAGATAGATAGATAGATAGATAAATAGATGATTGGTTGATTTATCAATGTATATTATACACAATATATATATATAACAACTCCATCGCATATTATGCTATGGAGTTGTTATATATATAATGTGAATAAGTCACAGGCTAGTTCATGGTATTTTGAAAGACAGACGGATGACTGTTTTTCTCGCAGTGGTACTAATTTCAATTTAATAGAAAAATGTGCCTAGACATGGGATAAAAAGGTCATACCATGGGTAGGTGCAGTACTGCACCTACCCATGATATAACCTCATAATATATATTTAAAGGGCTATCTGACCATCAAGTCAACACCAAATGATTAGTTTTTTTGTTTTCTTTTTCAGAATTAGACAAGAGGGATGTTACAAACTATTCAGAAAGCATATGGGAAGCTATCTGGGAATGGATTTATCATGTTTTACTCCTTTGGTAACACTGTTTTTTTATGTCATGCGTAATTTAGCAGCATGGTAAATTATGCAGATTCATGACCAATTGTCGACATATAAAAAAAATTTCTTGTGAATTTAAACAAAATTGCTCTGAACCTCCTCCTCCTACATTAGACAGCATTTCCATTTGTGCTTTGCTTCATTGGAGTATAGTTCTCATGTCTTAATCAACCTTTTGAAACAAAATTCAAAGTAATGTGCAAGCACTTAAAGCCCCGTCCACATACACTGTGTCTTAAAAGTTTGTTCACCTCATACTTTGCTCTTTTTTAATTGAAAGAATGGAAAAAATTCGAATTTTTTTGCATATCTAGGATTAATTTTGAATACCAAACACTATCTTATAGTGCTTTTCCTTGGAATTTACCATGATTTTGAAATTTTGAGGTATGAAGTCGGGCTGTCTATATGAGCCTCCAAAATCAGTTGCTTTAATGGAGAGTGAGAGTGGGGTTACAAAAATGCATCTCATTTGAAAACGGCAAAAGATTTTGATTTGAAATTTAGTCAGATGACTTGCCAAGATATTTTTCTTCATATTTCAGATCTGAAAAATTCTTTCAAAAATGATTTGTAATGTAAAATTACCATCTGCTGGCGCAACACATTACATCATGAGCTATTCCACTGCATGACACCACATCGTGCACCTGGGGTTTCATCCAGGTTTCTTCATGTTTCTTTATTGTGAAACCATTGTAGCACCTGAAATATATATACTAATGAGATCTATGCATTTATTTGTACTTGCGACTGTTGTATTAGAATTACTGAGACCATATCTTTCACTGCTCAGGTGACACATGATAACCACCCGGAATGGAGTGCTCTGTTTGCATTGTGGATAGTTGGTAGAGAAAACGTTTTTGTCAGATTGCTGCCAGAAAATGATAAAACAGAATTTTTGCCATGCATACTCATGGTTTTGATCCATTTCCACTGGAATTATAGCACTTTACAGGCATAGAAGCACGCGTATTTCTTTCCAAATTCATTAAAATCAACTAAGCTGGAAATTATACTTCTTAATTGGCATGAAAATTAATAATTCAAATTGAGAGAGATCCATTGTGTCCTTTAGGGTGTCCCATTTTTCGAAAAATTTTTCGGATCAAGCTCTTTTTGGGCTCAGTTGTGCTCCCATGTGTAAAAAGCCCACACGCCAAATTTCAGCCAAATCCATTGAGGGTTAGACCCCCCCTACAACCATCTTTGGAGGGCCCTCAAGAGACCCGAAAATGACTATTTCCGAGCACAAAAAGTGGCTATTTTCCTGTCTGAAATCATCCCAGTGCCACTAAAATTGTTCGTATAGGGGTTTTTGAGAGTGCTGAGTCCATCTATGATGATAATAAATTACCCAGAGGTCCATATGATTTCATAACAAGCTATAATTGGTCATTTTAGCCCTCGGTTTACCCGAAAACGACTATTTTCGGCATAAAAAGTGGCTATTTTCCTGCCTGAAATAAGTTAATGCAACTGAAACTGGTCAAGTGGGGGTTTTTGAGGGTACTGAAGTCACCCATGATGATACTGAATCATGAAGAGGTTATGCTTACGTCACAACAAGCAATATTTGGTAAATTCAGCCCTCGGATTACCTAAAATTGGCTGTTTTGATAGGATTTCTTGCAGTATCAAAATTATTGCAAAGCACCGATAACTGTTTTAGGGATTGTTAGAAATGAGAATTTATACATTAACATGCATCAATTAGAGGTGGTAACCATGAAATTTAATATTTGCAATGGGTCACTTTTCATTATTAATGCAGTACAGATATGTGAATGCACATACTAAGTGAAAATATACCTCCATAAGATACATGATTATATTATACTTTTGCAATTTACTAATCTAACTTTGCTTACTTTTTTTCACAAACCCATAGGCAATGAATTGAACACATCTATACAGCCCATATATAATCATGGTGACTGGATTAAGCTCTAAGAATTTCTCAATCCATTAAAAAAACACATTTTACAAACTGTCATTGTAGGATCCGTTTTGACACATGCAAAATCAGGATTTATATGGTAGAAAAGATCTTTACAAAGGTATCTTCAGTTTTTTCTTGAACTGCTGCATCCTTATTTTGTGCCAATGGGACATCAACACAAGGCATTCCAGAAGAGTGCCATCCTGAGCCACAGAATATTTCACCGAAAGTGTTTTCCTTCACATCTGTGTGTCACTGAGAAACTCTATAGCACAGTAACTATTCTGCTGGGTTCTGCTGGATACAGACCTGAGAGCTAGCTGATTGCACTGTCTTGGTGTCCTGCTCACGCAGAATGAAGACAAAATATTTGTAAACCAGGACAAAATTTGCACCTACTAAAGACCCTTTGGTATTGAGGATATGATAATTAACATTTGAGTTGTACAAATGTGTTCTAAGTAATTTGCTGAAGAAGGGAATGCCAATCACTGGGGGTACTTGCTGGGTCTCCTGGACTAATGTTGGGGAGCAGCCTCTACAATCCTTGCTAAAACTGCATCCTGTCCTAACTAGCAACCAAATGCATAAAAGCAGAACATAAAGCCCAATCCATCATAAGTATTACTTCCCTAGGTTTTGCAAAAAAGGCCACGTCACCCAATTGCCAAATTAAATATTTTCCTCATATTGCAAAGATTATACCAACTATAAGTTATTACGTGCATTTGCATATCTGTATGATAATGGTAAAGAAAATCTGACCCACTGCAAATGTTGAACTCTCTGCCTTCCACTTCCAATTGATTCTAATTGATACAAATTAATGGATAATGAAATGCCCGTGTCCAGCAATCCCTAAACACAGCTATTGGTGCTATGGAATAATTTTGATACTGCAGGAAATCCTGTCAACAGAAAACAGCCAATTTTGGGTAATCCGAGGGCTGAATTGATCAAATATTGCTTGTTATGAAGTAACTGTTAGAGCTGTGAGCTCTAAATTGATTTGTATGTTTTTCAATGTTTGGTATTGTTGGTCAGTGTATGTTTCACAGCTTCATTGTGTGAAAACTGCCAAAAGGGACTTCCCTTCACAGGCCAGTGTGGCATTTCAATTCAGAACAGAGAATAATTTGTCATGATAACATCTCCTTGTTCACTTCACCAAAAAGGTTAGTGTCATTTCATAATATTGTAATCAGAGTCCGCGAAAAGTGCCGGTTTGCCGGTCAAAACCGGCAAAAATAGCGTGTGACCGGCAGTAGTAAAGTAGTTACCTGCCCAAATGTCCGACAGCTTTGTTGAAGAGTCAATGAGTTGACTCAGCAATGAGCAGCAGTCAATGCAATCAATACAGGCCTTTGAATCTCCAGTGCAATTGACAAACATCAATGACAAATTGGATTGCAATTAAAGGTTATGAGTGTCAAAGTGTCGACTCCTGAGCTTATTGCAATCCCGGGATTGCAATTAGCAATGGATACCTTCAGCTTTCCAAAGAATCTACACTACATGTAGGTTTCAGACCAGCAAGGTGTAGCAGAGGACAACCTTGGGTCCTGACTGGTTTTCTGCAAATTGAATTATGCACACCAACGCAAGATTTTTGAATATTTTTAGATTAAGTTAAATTATATTGCTCAACATAAATATGGCATACAGGAAGCTTTCAGGTTCTATCCAACCGAATTTCATCAGCCTGAATGAGGGAATTGGGAGAGACATTGTCATTGCTACATGATTTTTTAAATCTTATAATTCTTGGGTTTAATTAACCTCAGCAATAAATTGGTTAGCTTTGCTGCTCTGGTGATAGCCTTGGAAATTGGAGAAACTAGTTAACTTCATACCGGCTGACTTATGAAACTGGAATTCGGGCAGACAAAATCTCATTCGGGCAGGTGAAATTCAGGATCTACCTGCCCGAATGACCTGTACAATAAAAGCACTTTTCGCGGACTCTGATTGTAATCATATAATATCATATTCATCATGCTTTATTTAGCTCAAATTTATGTGACCCTTTTGTGTTTATTTTAGTGTCACGGAATGGTTTGCAATGGAAAGAAAGGATTTGTGAATAAACCATCCAGTCAACACTTAATGGTGTTTCTTTGTCATAATAACAGCAGCTGCAGAGATGTTAAATTGGCTGTTACAGTGACACTTTTTGGAGGAGTGCATTCAGATTATTGATTGATCGTAAAAATATTCCTACTTCAGAACATATTCATTACTTAAAGGGATGTCTTTGTGGTATGGCAAAACAGTGTGTAGCAGGATTCCTACAAATACCTACAGTGGAATCCTTTAATGAGGCAATGCGTTTGTTGGATAGGAGGTTTGGAAATCCATTTGTGATAGCACAAGCTTTGAAAATTAGGCTTCAAGAATGGCCGAAAATAGTGGATGGTGATTCTGTTGGTTTACAAGCCTTTAGCGACTTCTTATGTCAATGTGAAGTGGCTGCTAGGTCAAATGAAAACTTGCGAGTGTTAGATGATGATTTATACAACAATGAATTGGTGTTGAAGCTTCCCGATTGGTTGTCTGCTAGATGGGCAAGAGTAGTGCACAAAGCTCGTGTACGTTGTAATAGCTTTCCAAAATTTGTTGAATTTGTCAACTTCATGAGAAATGAAGCTGACATTGCTTGTGAGCCAATTATGATGTCACAATCTAAGTCGCCAGTTGGGTCAGATAAGTCTGTCAGATGTGTTGGTACAACACTCCACACGGTAGTTAGCTCCAGCATTGTTGAGAATACAGAGAAATGTCTTTTCTGAAGTAAAACAAGTCATAACTTGGAAAATTGTAGACAACTAAAGCTAAGGACCTCAGATGAAAAGACGGCCTTCATTATGGAAAGGGGCCTTTGTTTCGGATGCCTAAAAGGAGGTCATTTTTCAAGAAGTTGTAAAATGAGGTTAAGATGTGATGTATGCAAGAAAAGACACCCCTCTGTGTTGCACAAAGATGATTCCAAAGACTCCACTTCCGGTGATAAGGCTAGTTGCACTATTGAGAGTAAACAGGACACAAGCAATAGACATGTCTCTATGTTGACTCGTGATTCCAGCTCATGTAAAAGCACTATGATATTACCTGTGTACCTTTCACATGTTGGCAATCCAGACAAGGAAGTGCTTACCTATGCCTTGTTAGATACGCAGTCGGATGCTTCATTTGTAAGTAAAGAAACAGCAGCTGATCTTGGTGTTGAAGGAGTTGAAACTACACTAATCCTTTCAACAATGACTGCTGAAAATACGCCAGTTAAGAGCATCCGTATTGCAGGTCTTTCAGTGCGTGGTCATAACAGTCAAAAGTCTATATCTTTGCCCCCCTTGTACACAACTCACAACATTCCTGTGTGTACTGATAAAATCCCAACATGTGACGTGGTCACTTCATGGCCCTATCTGAGACCAGAACATTTAATGCCAAAATCAGATGATTGCAACATAGGTCTTCTCATTGGGTACAATTGTCCTCAAGCTCTTGTACCACGAGAAGTCATACCTCCAGAAGTCATACCTCCAGTTGGAAATGGTCCGTTTGGTCAGAAAACGGATTTAGGTTGGGGTATTGTTGGGTTTGTTCGTGGAGTCACTGATCCTGCTTTTCCTAGTCTAAAAGCTGGAGTACCAAGGGACATGTAAATAGACGAGACCAGTTCTTGTATTACATTGACTACAGCCGCCAAGGAACTCATCCGCCCAAG
The DNA here is from genome assembly GCA_026936325.1 of Platynereis dumerilii. Classification (NCBI taxonomy): domain Eukaryota; kingdom Metazoa; phylum Annelida; class Polychaeta; order Phyllodocida; family Nereididae; genus Platynereis; species Platynereis dumerilii. Next base: position 6,526,540 of record JAPTHN010000021.1, read on the forward strand.
TCATATTTTGAAAACTTTCGGAAAAGAGGAGGGTAGTCAGTCTGGTCAAATATTCTCCCAGGATGGTCTTGAAGATGTAGTAAGAAGAGTTGATGATGAAGACTGTAAGTTACTGGTGCGTTTATGTAATCCAGATGATTTTCCTGTTTTCAATCAAATATCCACAGTGCCCAGAACATGGTCAAGACGAGGCGGCTTGAGCCCACCAGATCTAGCTTCAAGAGTGGACACTAATGAAGAATTGAATTTTGATCCTTTGATTGAAAGATTGATATGTCTCGTGCCTAAAGTTGGACCCATACCTGAGCTGGAGTCCGCATGCAAAAATGGTGAATTGTTTCATTCAAAACAATTTTGTGACATTTTTCGCCTTTCTGCTGATATCCTGAATGATGGAAATAGAGATCCAATTGAGGTACCTGATCCAGAAAAATTTATCCGGTATGTTGCTCACACAATCAACAAGTTCAAGTCTTCTCCGGTTGCTGAGAAATCTATTGTGAGACAATGTCATGAACCACAAGGTCAAGGTTGACTTCATCGGATTTAGATGGATTGTTCATTATGTGATTAGATGGTAAGATGACTCTTGTATTGTAATTGCATGTTTTGTTGATAAAGCCTATGGTGACGGTACAAAATTGAGTTAAGTTGTTGTTTTTTAAGTAGTATTTCCTATTGCCTCATGTATATATCTCATGAAAACTGTTTGCTGAGTACATCTTCTTTAAGTATTTTCCAAATTTCAATGGTTATTAATATTTTTTTAATTGATTGGGAAACTTTCTGATGTTGCACATAGCTCACTATCATTGAGTGACCTTCCGGTTTGTATCAATTCACAATTATTATTTTTTAATTGCATGTTCCTTTACGGTGCGGGAGTGTTAGAGCTGTGAGCTCTAAATTGATTTGTATGTTTTTCAATGTTTGGTATTGTTGGTCAGTGTATGTTTCACAGCTTCATTGTGTGAAAACTGCCAAAAGGGACTTCCCTTCACAGGCCAGTGTGGCATTTCAATTCAGAACAGAGAATAATTTGTCATGATAACATCTCCTTGTTCACTTCACCAAAAAGGTTAGTGTCATTTCATAATATTGTAATCATATAATATCATATTCATCATGCTTTATTTAGCTCGTATTTATGTGACCCTTTTGTGTTTATTTTAGTGTCACGGAATGGTTTGCAATGGAAAGAAAGGATTTGTGAATAAACCATCCAGTCAACACTTAATGGTGTTTCTTTGTCATAATAACAGCAGCTGCAGAGATGTTAAATTGGCTGTTACAGTAACCATGACCTCTTCATGATTCAGTATCATCATGGGTGACTTCAGTACCCTCAAAAACCCCCACTTGACCAGTTTCAGTTGCATTAACTTGTTTCAGGCAGGAAAATAGCCACTTTTTATACCGAAAATAGTCGTTTTCGGGTAAACCGAGGGCTAAAATGACCAATTATAGCTTGTTATGAAATCATATGGACCTCTGGGTAATTTATTATCATCATAGATGGACTCAGCACTCTCAAAAACCCCTATATGAACAATTTTAGTGGCACTGGGATGATTTCAGACAGGAAAATAGCCACTTTTTGTGCTCGGAAATAGTCATTTTCGGGTCCCTTGAGGGGCCCTCCAAAGATGGTGGTAGGGGGGGGTCTAACCCTCAATGGATTTGGCTGAAATTTGGTGTGTGGGCTTTTTACACATGGGAGCACAACTGAGCCCAAAAAGAGCTTGATCTGGAATTTTTTTCAAAAATGGGACACCCTAGTGTCCTTGGACATTTGTTTCTGAAGTTTGAAAGGGATTCAGCGATTAATTTAGCCTTGGTGTCAATCTTGATTAGTTTACTTCATGTATAGCCTGTTATTAGTTCTGCAGCGGCATTTGAGGTTGCAATAAACGTGCCTATTTGAAGTGGTTCTAGATGTTGTTGAGCTGCTGGATTTTTTTCTAAATATATTCTGCACTCTTTCACAAGGTCAGCGTATCAATCTCTGAGATTTTGAAATAATTTTTACATCCTAAACTTAAAATAGAAAGTGCAGACCACAAAATTATAGCGAGTCCACCTGGAGTCTTTTTCGTTATGAACATGGACTGTTCATCAACATCAAAATGATAGTTTAAATGATCCAATTTCAAATTACTTTTGTCTGGTAGATAGAAGTTCAGTGATCAACATCATCCTGTATAGGACAGGGATGTGTTAACTTTGCGCACTGGATCAGATTTGACAGCCACTAGACTTCAATGGTGGCCCCCCCCCCAAATGGATTAGTGCCTCCCCCCCCACTGGCCCCCCAATTTCAGATTTTGAGACATTTGAAAATTATTTGAGCAGAGCACGTCCGTCTTTGTGACCTGAGCCAGCGCTCACTTACAACAGATTCTCACAAGAATGACAGTTGCCCTTTAAAAAATCCCCAGGCATTTGAAAAATTTTTACTTTCTTTGAAATTATCTGGCAATAGCCATACTTTTTAGTGCGGCCTTGTGACATTTGACTTTATTATCAATACCCAGATTTAATTCAATTTCAAAAGAAATCTTGTGGAAACCATTAGTTTTTAAATATGTTTATTTAAAAATCTACCTAAATTGTTTGCCCTTTTTGCCTAGAATCTTAGTGTTTACCAAATTTTAACCTGCTAGTTTCGCAACAAGCCGTCCTCTCATTGCAGTGGCGTCAGTGTATTTTTGACCAAAAAAGGGTTATTGAGGAAAATTTTTTGAGCGTTCGTCCGGGACACACTTCTTTGAAGGTTTTGGCCAATTTACCCTACCACTTTAAATTAGACTGATGCCGCTGTCTCAGTCCGTGTGCATAACAAATTGGACAGCAGAAATCAACACTCTGCACTTTGTCCAACTGGTTTTATGGATAGTCATTTCTCTCTGAAAAAGTAATTGGAAAACAATATTTAGTGGTTTTTTTACCATATCTAAATTGAATAATAAATCCAGTAAGTATTCACCAGAAGAAAAGAGCGTCAATGTTCCCTTGTTCCTTGTAAAGAGGACTTGTGTCGCGGCACTTATTTTTACCCTTGTAATGCCCCAAAAATGCCATGAAAGGTTCCCCCCCCCCCAGCTCAGACCCTGGCCCCCCTTGGCCCCCCCTGGATTTCTAGCTACGCCACTGCTGGCACTAGTACACATCTACTTTGCTACAACAGAGAGATCTGTTGATGTCATTTGAAAGAAATAAGCTGACCTGTGTCCACTATGTGTCTGATGGAGGACAGGATGTGATTTTATTTTATTTTTTATATCAAGATATTTTTTCACCAATTTTGGTTAAAAACACACCACAAAGTACTAGTCTTAAAATAATGGGTCTGTGGTTTTCTTGAAACCATTATCTGGAGATCTGATCAATTCAAATTTAAAAGAGGTGTATTTCAAGGCGATCCATTATCACCAACAATATTCATATGTGTATTCAATCCATTGCTTGAATATCTACAATCTGAACAAAAACATGGTTATAAACTTGACGATGACACAAGAATCATAAGTACACCTTTTGCCGATGACTTCAATGTCATTACATGTAATGCACGGTCTCATCAACGTATACTGACTAATGTTGAGAAGTATGCTAAAAGTATGAACCTCTGTTTGGAACCCAACAAGTGTAAATCGTTGTCAATTTGCTCAGGGCTATCTAAGGTTGTTGAGTTTAAGCTATCAGATATGTCAATTAGTTCAATTCTGAACTCACCTGAAAAATTTCTGGGTTCTTATATCACATACTCAGGCAAACAAAGTGAAACATTTGATATTGTATCTGACTCCATATCAAAAAATCTTGAAAATATTGACAACTGTTTAATTGCCAGTGAATACAAGGTCAAAGTGTACTGCCAGTATCTCTTGCCAGCCATCAGATTCAAACTATCTGTTCACGAAATTACAAGCACTAACCTCAGTAAACTTGATGCTATTGGTGATCGATTTATCAAAAAGTGGTTAGGGATGCCTCAATCTGGGACAATGGCCATAGCTCACAGCAAAGAAGGCCTTAACATCAAGCCCTTCAGTCAGATTTATAAAGAGTCTCACGCCATAAGCCATGCCACATCAAGAATTAAAGCAGATAGTGCTGTTAATAGCGCATTAGATCAAAAACTCCAACGAGAACGCAGTTGGACTCGTAAAAATTCCATCAGTATATACTGTGAAGAGCATTATGAAAATGTCATCCCTAATGTTCAAGAGCCTGAAAACCAGACTAAACATCTGGAAAATGTTAAAAGCAAGATAAAAAAGAATATAACTGATGAATATATTGAAATGTGGCAAAACCACATCAAAACCCTTTGTATCCAAGGGCGCTTTCTGGAAATTTTGGCGGTGGTATTACTTGGAAAAGTATCATTTACAATCTTTCCAGAGGCGTTTTGAAATTTGCCATCAATGCCACTATCGACAGCCTGCCTACCAACGCTAACCTCAAACGTTGGGGAAAGAGATCAAATGCAAAATGCAATCGATGCAAATCCAGAGAGACTTTACATCATACCCTCAATAATTGTCAAGAAATGCGTGACAGATACCTCTGGCGCCATAATTCCATCATTTCATATCTGTATAAAATCATCAAGGCAGATCTCACTCCTCCATTCCAAATATACGCCGATATCCCTGAGTACCACCAAGGCATTTCTACCATCCCAACTGATATTTTAATCACCAATCTAAAACCTGACATGGTTGTAATTAATAGACAAGATAAAACACTCATACTCTTTGAACTTTCGGTACCATTTGAAACTAATATAAATTCTACACACTCATACAAAATTGACAGATACCTCACTCTGATAGCGGACATTGAAGATGCTGGATTCAAAGTCAAATATTATGCGGCAGAAATTGCCTCTAGAGGTTATATAAGCAAAGACAATATGTCACGCATGAAATCGTTCTTTAAAGATGCCAATGTTAAACTTTGCCACAAAGCCATCAAAGACTGTATGTGCAAAATCTCACTAGTCTGTTCATTAATTGTCTTTAATTCAAAATTTGATGCTACATGGATTAACCCACCATTTGTTGCTTTCTAACACTTAAACAATGTACTTATAAACTTTCATCTTCTTGCTTGGATACAAAGTCCACATTCTATGTTGTATAATATCCTTGTCTAGATTTAATGTAACAATCATTATTTCTTTTTGTGAATAAAGATATATATATATATATATATATATTCACAATTTACATATATATAATCTTTTATTGACCTTCTCATGTCATCACAGATGCATTTATGTCATCAAAAATAAAATACAAACAAAAGGACTACACGCTAAATCACTACGTCTATTCTGAAATGCTAATTATTGCAATTTTACTGAAGCAAATTTACTTTAGTTTGTGTAAAAGAATTTCGCAACATCATAATATATATTCAGAATACCATGGGTTTCTTAATATTAAAACTGCTAGGAGAAGTATCTTATATCTTACTTATAACTACTTAATAGGCTGGTCCCAGTCAAATTTCATAACAGATGTAATAATGTTATTCTATAACCAAAGTATTATATTCAAAACAACATTGAAATTAGTATAAAAAGCAAACATCATTATCAAAACAAAAAATTATTTTTCAGACCTGTGTGCACAGCTCTGAGCATCATGTAAGTGTGTCGTTGATTGACTGTCAAAATTTTGGCGTGCAGCATAACAATTGTCACAAATTGAGGGGTTTTAAACTGTTCAGGTTGCCTCTGGCACGCACCAGCGGCAACCGATCTATGTACATTCTATTAAAAGTCCTGACAGGTGCTGATAGGCATTTCATGGATAAAAACTCATCATTTGAGTAAGACGCTGATCAGTTCAACAGATAGGGAGGCTTTTATCGCTAAAAGACTTTGACAGTTTATTCATCTCATTTTCTCTTTTACAGTATGTTACTTTTTTTCCATTATTTTTTTTAAGTAGGAGCCTAGGGCTTGTATCATTTCGGGTCTTTTATCTGACATAATTAATTTAAACTTTTGGTTGCGATCAAGATTATTATAGTTAGGTATTAGTTTGATAACTTTACACAAGAGCTCTGTTCTTGGGACAGTATTATAATTGCATGTTAAAAGGCTGTGCACTTCACACTGTAAAATCGGACTCGCTGATTCAGCTCAATTGATTGAGTGAGATGGTTGCACAAGTTGATTGAGCTAACATAGATTAATGTTTTAAGCTGAGATAACTCAAAATACCAAGCTGAGATAGCTCAAACTACTAAGCTATGTTGACTAAGGCATTCAAGCTGAGAAAACTCCAAACAATGAGGTGTGTTGACTTACAGCTCAAATATTGAGTTTTGTTGACTTATTGATCCAACCCGACACAACTCACAATTTTGAGCTGTGTTGACTTATTTTTACTTGTTTTTTATTTTTATTTATGTGACCTGTCTTATAAAGTAATTTATGAATGTGGGCCGTAATCCCAAAATATTGTTAGATCTCTCAAGGGGATCCACCTGATCCAGTGTGCTTCATTTTAGAACATCATGGACAGGCCCAAGATGCATTCAACACAGACCATTGCATCACAAGGATATTTAAAAATTAATTTCTTGTGAATAAATCCCAATGGCCTGTGGCTCATCTGAGTTGGTATCCAGTGCTAGGAGCCTATATTTGAACCCACTCTGACTTGGAAATGCTGGTTGACGTGTGTGAAAGCATGCATCTAATTACTCCCACAAATTAATTTAAGAGAGACAAAAATATAAAAAAAGTTACCAGCTAATGTGGTGTGCTACTCAGTTTCTCTGGGATAGAGTAACATAAATGTTCTTTTTTCTTTTAAGTGAATAATTATTTAAAACTAAATGCAGTGTTATGAGAAGTGCTTGTTATAGATGGCGCTATATGTGGCATGGCTGAGATGTCAAGCTATCTGCAACAACTGAAGCTTTCATGTTTTCACAGCTTAATGTTATGATTCGTTTCGACAACTTACAGCATTGAGCTATCATACCTTGACAACTTATAGGATTGAGCTATCATAGCTTGAAAATTATTAAAATTTTCAGACAGCTCAAATTATTGCTTAAACACAGTTTTCAAATTTTACAGTGCATCTTTTATATCACCATTGTTACATTTGTCACATTTTCTCAATTCTATAGGAGTTTTTGGTATAATGTCTACCCTTTTCAATTTTTAGGTTATGGGGGCTTACTCAGAATCTAGCGATGTTACAGTATGTTTCCTTTGAGCGATTTAGATTTAGGTAGGGTTCTAAGCAATAACTGGTTGTAAATAGTTTATACGTGCGTAATTTGGAAATTTTATCCGAGTCATTTATTGTACTGAGAATTTTAGTCTGTTCTTTAGTATACAGTTGAAATTCTACTTTCTTTATTAACAAGTCGAGTTTAATAGATACCCAGTTCGTAATGTCAGTTTCAGTCATTATTGTTCCTATTTTGCTGTACCAGTTCTCTTGACCGGCACTGTGAAGATTTTCTTGTATTGATAAGCATTTATTTAGAATATCATGACTAGGGAGACTTCTAACTCTGGCCCAGTAGTTTATGGTGGATAATTGCTGTCTTAATCTTAGAGGGAATCTACCTGTCTCTGCATACACTGCAGGTGTTGGCGTTTGTCTCCTAACGTTAAGGATGTGTTTCAGGTAGCCAATCTGTATTTTCTCAATTTCAGTGATTTCATTAGTGCGAGACCAAAGAATGCTGTTGAATTATAAGATGGGAGGCACATAGATATCAAACATTTTGATTCCCAATGATGGTGGTAAATGACCGAATGGTTTCATGCGGCCATTAGAGCTTTTTTTCCTCTGTGATTATGAGTTGTAATCTCTCACACTGGCGACTATGGCTACTTAGGGGATTACTGGCCACTTAGAAAAACAGTGCCAAACAAGCAAACATTCTCAACAGTGTTAGATTTCTAACAACTGTGAAGATTTGCAACAGAATGAACTGTGTTTCTCCATGATTCCCCTCCCTCCAACACACCTTGTGAAAAACAGTCAATCAAATCTAATTTTACACATCAGCAAATGTAAGAATGCAGTTATTTTAAAATGGTCACAATTCCGAAATTATTTATGTAAATTCAAAGAAAAAAACATATGCATGGTATGATTTTGTCAGTCAAAGGTACTTGCTCAGCATAGACATGATACAAGGGACCCACTAAGCATTTTATCTATCTATCTATCTATCTATCTATCTATCTATCTATCTATCTATCTATCTATCTATCTATCTAACATGACAATTGTTTATTAACTGTTATGAAAATGAACAATTTAAAAACATGCGGTATATATAGTTTAATTTATAGTTTTTAAAACATTAAACACATGTGATGTGTGTCAATCGTTCAAATCCACCTCATATGTGGGATATTTAATTTGCTGAGCATAGACACTGACACTTGGGACCTGATTGGAGTTTTCTTCCGGGGGAAAATTATTTGTTCATGGCTGCGGTGAAAGTAATAGTTCATTTTGGGTTCATGCTGCCCCCAAATATTCCTTCCACTTCAAGCAACAAAGAAATACCCCACCAAAGATTATTTATTTCAAGACTTCCCAAAAAGATTATACATTTCACCATAACTGAGTGAGATAATTTTTTTATACTAATAATTATGCTGGATATTGCTCTTTTTCTTTTTATTCCTAAATTTGACCAGTTAAAATCATCGAATTCAAATCAGTGAATTGCAAGCCGTGGCTCGGTCACCTGGAGCTGTGTTCCCAATCTCAGTGCCTAAGTACTGTGATTATAACTTTCTTACATTTATTATCACTCCATGGTCGCCTCTGAGTCACCTACAGTGACTGAAGCTTGTATAACCACTTGAATAAGCAAACTACAGTCAACTAATGTGCTTAATCTCAGTCTCAATCTCCGTCTCAATCTCAGTCGCCCAAAGGTGTTGAGAATGTTGAAGTCCCCCCCCCCTCCTTGTTTCTCATTGTTTTACATTGGAAGTTGGCTTTCTCAATACAAAATTAATACACGTATAACTGTGTGAAACAGAAATAACAGATTAAAAACTGCCATAAACTATTTTTGGCGACTAAAGTCATTCTGGAGATTACAGAGATTACAGTTTATAATCAACGAGGAAAAAAAGCTCTACTTAGGGCAAATAAAGCCTTTTGCGCTTAGGTGGCAATATAATCTAGCATTTGTTTATGAATGTTTTTGTGTGCACTGATGGTATGACCCAAGTATTTAAATTTGTTTGTTTGCTTGTGTTTTACGCCTCTGCAGCAAATTAGTGGGCTATACCGAAGCAGATGATCGCCGTATGATGATAAGATGAGAAGACTGTGAGTCTGGTACATGCCCTATTAATTCAGAGATGACCAGGGTCTTTCAGTTGCCCCGGCATAGAATACTGGATTCAACCCGCCTCCATTTAATGTCCAATGGGCTCGGAATAAAGTGAGTTCCCGGGGTGAGATTTGAACCCACGCCCTCAAAGCCAGTTGACATGCGTACTTATCAATTAGGCCACGGGGGAACTCCCAAGTATTTAAAACTATCAACATTGTCAATGGTCTGTTCATTATATACAAAGAGATTTTGATTTTTCGTACCAATTTGCATTACTTTAGTTTTAGCTGTATTTACAATTAGGTGCCATTTTGTGCAGAACTTATGTAGCGAGTCAATGCTGTTCTGCAGCCCCTCAGCAATTCCAGAAATTAGAACTATGTCATCTGCATAGAGAAGATGCGTAAACAGGGTACCTACTATTTCTATTCCATCTGCCCTGTTTAAATAATCTTGTAGATCAGAGAGGAACTCATTGTACACTGTACAGTTTAGGGCTCATGATACCACCTTGGAGAACTCAAAAGACACTGTCTATCGATGCACTTAGGGCCTAGTTCAAAAATAATGAAGCCACACAGCATATTTTCTGTAGGGGTCTCAAAATATGAGAATGGTTGTATGTGTCAACTGAATGGTACACTATTGCTTTAAGACATTCTTGTGCAAATTTCCTGAAAATTTCACGCAATTCTGTCGCATAGTTATTGAGATAGAGTTGAATTACATTGAAAAACAAGCTTTTTTTTTTTCACTAATAAAACGTCACATAACATTTTTGACCACTCAAATTCTTTCAGTTTTACAAACTTGGACGTATTCTAAGGCAATTTCCCAACACTTTTTGAAATCTCTACATCCTCAGGCTACATAAATCCATCAAATCGAGTATTTATATTTGCCAGTATTGACATTATTGAGCTATTTGGATTCAAAGGTTGACTTCCAAAAATTAAGTCAAATTTGACGCATACTGATCTGGGACGCTCTAGTGTCCGTCTGACATTTATCACTTGAATCTTTTTGGCCCTTGAGACCAAGTCTTACGTCTGCTTACCCGTTTTGGAGCTTCTTATTGTTGCGGAAAATTTAATTCACTAAAAAATTCCAAAGAATAGCAGGGTAGGTGAATCCGTCGCAAGCGTAACGCCCAGAATACTTTGTAGTGCCACAGAGCAATAAAAGCTCCATTTTAAATCTGGTTTGGCTTGTAATATTGCAAAATCTATGTAGTTTTGAGAAACAATCAAGTTATCCAGGTTTCACTTTAATTTTGTAATTACGCAAATGCTTCATCCGGTTATTACTGATAATGCATATAAAATCGATTTGGGTCAAAACAGGAACACTTTTTTGACTTTTGTGTCACACCATTACCCAAAATTGGCTTTTTGCCTGGAAAAATAAGCTAAAAATCACGCTTCTATCATCTTTGGCTCTGTTCGTATTTATAACTTTGGTGGCACTTATTTGGTACCAATTTGAAGCCCACATACAGACGCATAACACAGGGCAGGTGAAATCATTTCAGAGGAAAAAATGTACATCTGGGATGAAAATATGTAAGATTTTATTTTAAATATTGCAACAAAAATTCGAAAAATACTGTTTTCCTCATAAAATACATATTGCATATGGTGATTTTGGATGAAAACAGCCACAGAGACTTAAGAGTATATGCGTTTTTTCATCTATCAAAAAAATCAGATTTAATTTTAAGATAAGTTACCATAAGTCTACTTTTATTTTAATGCTATGGAAATAAAGATAAATAAAATGTGGTAATATTCGGCTTTTATCAGTTATTTCGACAAACCACAGCAAAATGGCAAATACAATTTCTAGAACTTAGACATGTTTGTTACGATATTATGTGGTCATTTGATTCATATAAACATTCTAAAATTTTGAGGGTCATGTCACAGTTTGGCTTCATTATTTTTGAACTAGGCCTTAGGTTACCTTGCTGGTGTACCTTAGCCTGGGCTTTTTCAAACATACTTGTGATAATTTTAGGCATTTTTGTACCTATTTGCTTTTTGTGCAGTTTGTAGAAAAGGGTATTTCTATTAATGTGGTCAAAGGCTTTGGTGAAATCTACAAAACATAAGTGCACAGGTTTCTTGTAAAAGTTTTGATGGCTAACTATGGTGTCTAGTACAAATACACAGTCTGTTGTTCCACGTGGTGGTGTGAAACCAAACTGAAATGATTCATCTAATGACATGTCATCATTTTTGAAATTCAGCCTGGCATTCAGGATAGACTCAAGACCCAAGACTCAAGATATTTTATTTCTTTCTGAAACATTATGTTACAGCAAAGAGGGAGGACATCTCTAAGACAAGTACTTTTCCCTGGCGAGATGCCTCCCCTAAAAAGAAATTAAAAGATGATGTCATCATCTCAGAGAGATCCATTAAAGAAATAAAATAATCAATAGCGTACAGAAAATCAAAGTAACAGTGGTACAATGCGTGCATATTGGGTGAAGAACCAAAAATATATCATGATGAATATGATGAGAACAAAAGTATGAGGAAATAAAGAACAGAGCAATATTTCAGAAAGGGTAATTGCACATTTGGTGGAATATGTAAGCATATTTCATATGAGATGAGAATCACATGTGAACAGATTCTGAACTTATTTTTTATATCCTTGTAGAATTTGGAATGCGCAATTTACAATTTAAGAAGCAGCTCAAAGACCAAAATTCCTTTGTTACATGGTATTAACTAGGCATTCAGACATTTATAGTTTTCATAGTTCTAAATAATTTGTAATTTGACGTATTTTGCAAAACCCTGCAAACTGTGAGTATGTATCTTATCTTTGAAATTCATTGGAGCATTATTTACAGGGTGTCTACAGAAAAAGAGGACAGTCAATACAATTGGATTTGTTTACATTTTATTTTGTGCCAAGCATCATTATTCAACAAAACATGATTAGTATAATAATCAAATATATTTATTCAGGAAAATGACAGTTTCAGATACAATCTGTTTTACAAACTGGTCCTGTATAAAAAAACAAATTGTAGAATAAAAAAACATATATATACATATTAACAATAAGTTATAAAAGCAATGAAAAAATAAATATATAAAAATTTAAAAAGTAAATCAATTAAAATTCATGTCGTAAAATATTCTTCAGAGCTCTTTTAAAAGCATCAATATTACTAATAAGTTTTACATGATTTGTATATGAACAGTATATTCAGAACAGTCAAATTACCCATTATTCGCACCCCTTGATGTGGTAACTTTCTGCAGATGAGACATAAATGATGCAAAAGCGTGTTTGATGCTCTCCACAAACATTTTGCCCCATGCAGACATGGCGGAGGCCTTTAACTTTAATGCGAGGATTGCGATAACTTGCTGGATTCTGTCTCCCAATTTGCCCATACTGAATAATCCACTGGGTCCAGCTCAGGAGACAAGGGGTGGCACTCTGCATGGTTCAGGAGGCTGTTTTTGAGGCACTCCTGAGTCTTCTTCGCAGTATGAACAGGTGCTGCACCTTTCAGGAAGATGATTTTGCCAACAAAAGAGTTTCTCGTCTGACGCCATGGCACCCCAAATTATTTCAGAATGTTATTATAAACATTTTCATTGATTCTGGTACTCTGGTCAATGTTTTATTTGAGACATTTTCGTGATTTTATTTTCATCAGATGACTGAATTATCGGCAGCTGGAGCGTCAGCAAATGTCCCACTACTCACGCGTGAATCATTCCTACTCTCACAAGCACCATAAATGGTGAAAAAATGTATCATCAAGAATGAGGAAAACAGGACGACCTTTTTCAGCTTAGAGCAATGCAAGCACTTTTGCATATCATGCTTGCGTTTTGGCTTAAGTAGTGATCTAATTCACAAATAAACATATTTGCAATAGACCTTATATGGCTGACTATCAAATCCGTTCTTATGTTAGACTTATCACCAAATTCTGAACTTATATGAGTGTGAAAAAGAAGAAAAGTGACTGTCCTCTTTTTCTGTAGACACCCTGTATGACAGCAGGTAATCTAAAACGAATACTAATTTTGGGAGTCAAAAACTTTGGCCGTTGCAACTGTTATGGTTATTTTTCTATAGTTATCCGGATTGCTAGTGTCACCTTTTTTATGAAGAGTGTTTATAAGACCTTCTGCCCATTGAGTGTGATATTCACCTTTGTCAAATATAAAGTTGAAGATTGCACAGAAAGGTGCTGTCAACTCATCTGCCACATAGTTATAGAATTCACCACTTATTCCATCTATTCCTGCAGCTTTATTATTTTTTAGTTTCTTTAAGTTTAGTTCAACCTTAGACTCTGTAAGTCAGGTTGGCTTGATATTTTTGTTTGTGTATTGGTGATTTTATTCCAGAGTTTCCAGCACTCTGTTTGGTTATTGCTTCAGAGAGTAGGGGGAACCGGGGCACATTGGGACGCGGGGCACTGTGGGATGGTGGGGTTTTCTTGGTTCCTGGCATGGTATATGATTTGGTGGTGCCATCATATCTTGTAATTTCATATCCTGATGTTACCATGGTTTTATAGACAAATTACAGCCACATGCTGAAATATGCCAAGCAACAGTTTTGTTTTCCTACTAGTAAAGTAAACATGGACAGGTTCAATTCTAACCATTCTGTGGACAAACCATGAACAATGACGCTTTCTCGGTGCTTGTATGAATTTTATATTACGCAACGAATAGTTATTTTATTTTTTATTATTATTATTTTTTGGAATATATTTTGAAAGGGTAAAAACCGGATCAGCAACACTATTTTTCAACCGGGCCCTTTTGAATAAGAACAAGAAAAACACAGTACAATGAATAAAAATATGATAAAGTAAAAGCAGAATGTAAAATAATATTATCGGTAACAAGTGTAAAAGAAACTGGTAAAATTTCTGGTAATCCTTAACTATAAAAATTGGCACAATCCTCAACAACGACAATTAGTGTTTCTTCCTTATATAACTTTTCAACATTCTTTTAAACTTAATGATATCATCACAATCTTTCAAAAGGGATGGCAGCTGGTTCCATTCTTTTGCTCCATTATAAAATAACATCTTTTTATGAAATTCAGTATCTGGTAAACTCAAGTATAAATTCATATCATGTTTTCGGGTTGCCTTTTCGGACACTTCAAACTCAAATACAAAATTATTGGTAAGATTGTTTGGCGCTAAACCAGTTAGAAATTGCTATCATGATAAACACACTCACTGGTGCCTGGGAAATTAGCATTTTGGTGTAAAGTCATATAGGGGCTCATTTGTACAGTGAATTCGGGGCACATTGGGACGCACTTAATATGGCAGAATTTAAGTGTCAATGTCAACTGAATGACCTGGGACAGCACACAACAGGTATTCAGGCCACAGTGAATAGAGGTATAGTGGATTACCATGCTCTGTTAACAAATTTGTCGCAAAGCATTTGTGTTACTTACATAGATGTCCCACCCGGGAAAGTTTACGTTAAATGTTTAAAGCTGTTTAAAGTTACTAATCATTGGCACTACAAGGTGTTAATGCACTGTATACTGTCTTACGTACTACTTATATGTAATATCTATAATACACTGACTCAATACTCTCATGTAGCTGGAGCACATTGGGACATAACTTAAAAAATCATTTTAACACTCCATGTGCAATAGATATTTTTGCTTCATGCCATTCTTTACATTTGATTACCGAAACTGGCAATTTTCTTAGCATGTGGGGCACTTCTTGAAGAGAGAATCTTGCGTGCGGATTCTGGACAGGCATTGAAAATGGCCATCCTATGTTGATATGTCTGCTCTGCCCTCCAATAGAGCACACCTCTGTGTTTCAAATTGATATCATGAAAGTTTGAGAGCACAGGAAAGTTTCCCCTTGAATGGAATAACGCATATACATGTATTCACTATTCTGCAGTGCTTCGGTACCGCCTGCTTGGATATCTAATTAATAATACTCTATCTTTGTAACTTTGTTGTTTATCTTATTTCTCTCCCATTCCTCTCTCAATCCTCACCAAACTTCGCATGCCTCTTCCAAAGAAGATTTTTCCTTGAAATAAGGAATGTTATCATTCAAAACGCTCTAATTCCTTTGAAATAAGCCTTCATTTGACACCTTTTCATGGCAAAAATACTTTCAACATTACAAGCCTCTTCCATCAGCTCTGCCCACACTCCCCCCACTCCACAGAGTTCCCTTTGGTGTTTCGGAGGGCAGGCCAAAAGCAAGAACAGCCTGCATGCATATAATTAACATATTTTAAAAGCATCCACATGCACCTCACCAGCTCACTTCCTTTTCGTCTGCTTTGTTTTGATCCACAGGATTTATGATCTACCTATTCCTACCGTCACATGTCCATCAACAAATAAACAAACATTACAAAGACATACATTTCAGTGTAACTCGAATTCATCTTATAAATACAAATTTAGGTTTACACTAGGTAACTAAAGGGATCCAACAAAGATCAAGCATTTTTGCGCCGTTTCATGTGTTATACTCCACCAAGGCAGTTTTCTATTGTCTTTTGCCACGGTATAACCAACGGATTTGTTAGTTATACCGCTGTTGGGGATTAAGTTAATACCCCATAACGTTTACAATACCACATGAAAAAGCAGTGGATATATCCCATGTGGTATTGCGTTTTATACTCAATGGTTTGTTGTATACTCAATGGTTTGATCATTGTTGATGATGTCATTGCATTGTTTGCCATTGTGACCTCATGCCCATGGTGACGTCACAACATTGTGACATCATCACTTGAGCTGCTATCTGTGCTCTGATTGGCTGTTGCAGCTGTTGAGTATAGATCACATGAGTGAAGTTCAGCTTTCTTTGAAGTTACATACATTTCGTGAAGATATCCTGAGCACAGGGGACTTTGAACAAATTTTGATTGGTATAATATTATTAATATAAAGGGAAATCACGACCAAATGCTTGTTTGTGCACCTTGTTTTCAACCCATTGGTACAACCACACAACACAACATTCCAATCAACTAACTAGCCACGCTCATAGCAAATAACCTTAAGTATAAGTCCTGCAAGTTTAGTGGACCTGTGTGGAATAGGTGGGAGACACTGGCCAGTCAAAGAAATGCTTGTTTTCTGTGTTTTGGTTTGGTTTCTTCCACAAAGTGACGTGGCCAAGCAAATGGCAAATCAGGAACATTTTGATGACCTCACAAACATTGTGAACAGTTCACATTCCCAACAATGATTTCAATCAAGAGTTGGGTCCTCCATACATAAATTACGCACCTTGTGAAAGTCATCTCCTCCATGGTATTCTTTATTTATGACATTTTGTTGCAAAAAATGCCCCCAAGCTTGACATGCTCCTCCATTTTGGACTAATTTTACAGCACGTGACGTCATCTAAAACATCAAGCCTGATTGGCTATTTAAAGATGTTAAACCGCTGTTGTGACGTCATAAACATTTACGTCACTTATTGATACTTTTTGTACTTCAAAGAGAGGCTAATCACTCATCTTGACCTCCTAAGGTAGTCACCTGTCAGCCGCCGATTATATGCTTGCAGATCTGCGTGATTTGTCATGTCTCCCTTGCAGGGCCTTGTTTTTTTTTGGGGGGGGGGGGTGACACCCCCCAAAGTTTGCCATGAGGGGCCCCAAGATAGAAGTAGTAGAAACACATTGGGAGTATAGCAGAACGTGAGTAGAAAAAACTGCAATTTTGGCCCATAAAAGACTTTGAGATTCTAAACTTTATTTCAGAGGGCCCATTGACTTGAGAAATTTATTCAAAGGCCTGCATGGCATCAATTTCAATAAACAAATCGAAAAGCATCCCTTAGTGTTACTGGTTAATATATATTGAAAGAAATCCAATTTCTATCAAAAGGCAACCAGACCATCACTGACTCGACAAATTAATTTCAGAGGCCCATCCTATACTTGATATTGGCCTTGCTTTTTCAAATCTAATAACATTTCGATGTCTAAAAATCTGAGGCAATCAAAGATTCTAAAAGCAAAAGTTTAGTTTTATAAAACTTCCTAATTAATCAAGAGGTAATTTCGTCAGTAATTCTTTAAGTCCCCATTTCTAATCAATAAAATTTTTATCTTTTTGAGAGTTTAGATTCTGCAGCCGACAGGCCCACCAAATTACATTGGTGCTGTTATTATACATTCACCACAATGCGGCATACAATATAGCATAAGAATAAATGAATTAAAATGTGGTAAAAAAGTATAAAAGAAAATCAAATTAGGGCTAACAGTAAAATTAGATTCAATTCAATTCAATTCAATTTATTCAGCTCACCAAATGATGGCATGGGGCCAGTATACATTCAAATAAATTCATAAATACCAAATGAACCCTTAAAACAACAGAGCAAACTGCATGACAAAATAACAACAATGTCAACATTTTTAAATAATAGTATCTACTGAATAAACACAAAGTCATTGAATATAAAATATTTAAAGTTCATAAGCAGACGAAATTAATAACAACTTTGATAAATCATTTAATGCAAGAGTTATATAAATCAAATTCTATACAAACAGTTCCTGCACACAGCAAGCTTGAAAAAACTTTGGGGTTAAAAAAATTGACCAAGAAAACGATTAGCGCAGTGATGTAGAGGAAGGTCAGACGAACATTTTGATGTATCAAACGAAAAAATCTGTTGGGAATTTTTTGAGATATTTGAGTTTTAAATTTTTTATTTATCACACCCTATTCTTAACGTGGAATCTCCATCTAAAAATGATCAATACTGCCCGTTTTTCCTGTGAGGTAATATCTAAGATAAAAGTCATTATTCAGAAGTAAAAACATGCAGTCATTGCCACAAGAGCAAGTACATACCACCTCATTCAGACTGACAGGGCCTGTCAGTGAGGGTGTGATAAACCTGTAACAGTAAACATTTCTGAGAAAGTTTATAAAATGTGTTTTTTTTGCCAGCTTGTCCTCAGTTTCATCACTCTGGTGAATAATTGTAGTAGAATATACCTCACTTTTAAGTCTATGGTGTATTATTGAGGTTTTTATGTGTTTTTTAAGAAATTTCACCATTGTGAAACAAGTACTTTTGCAACCATGTAAAGTGTAGCCATTGTTGAGTGAATCATCAGAAAACGTACAGATAGAATGTTTGGAAGCATTTAGTTAAGTATGGAGTAAAATACTTTGACATTGCAGTCTTAATGTGCAATAGTTGTACATGTTTGTATTAACTACATTTTCACATAATTTACTGAAATTATGCTATTTTTTTTGTTCTATACAATTAAAGGTTGGTTGATTTGGATGCCAGATAACCTACATCAACATTAAACACTCAATATCCATTTTCAGTACTCAAAATGCATTAAGCATGAATATTACTGTTTATTTATAGCTTTTAATCTTATTTTTGTCTTTCGTCCAATTGCAAAGACTTTTCATGTAATATCAGGGGATTCAACTTCATAGTGAGGCAGATACTTACAAACATTATATGCATGCATTGTCTGATAATTTACTCAACTTTGTCTATCCTTTTACATTGTTATGAAATGCTTGTTTCGCGGTGGCAAAATTTGTGATAAAATGCACAAAAAACTCAACAAAGCCTGTCACAATGAGATGATGAGATCAAATTTGCTAAAATTATTTACCAGAATTATGTAACTAACATAACCTGGTATTGCTAACATATTCTAAGGCCTTTAGCCAGAAATGTTAGCTGTAATAGGTTTATCACACCCTGTCAGTCTGGATGAAGTGGTAAATACTTTCTGCAGAGACAATGACTGCATATTTTTACTTCTGAATGATGACTTTTATCTTAGATATTACCTAACAGGAAAAATGGACAGTTTTGATCACTTTTCATGGAGATTACATGCTTAGAATAGGGTGTGATAAATAAAAAATCTAAAACTCAAATATCTCAAAAAATTCCCAACAGATTTTTTCGTTTGATACATCAAAATGTTCGTCTGACCTTCCTCTACATCACTGCGCTAATCGTTTTCTTGGTCAATTTTTTTAACCCCAAAGTTTGTTCAAGCTCGCTGTGTGCATATATATATACAAAGACTAACTTCGACCATTGATAAAACTTTGGTCTATACATGAATACCATTAGGGCTATTCCATTTAAAAATCTGGGGGGGGGGGGAATGAACATTAAATGTATATATATATAATTATGACACATACTGGCACATGTGCACGGTACATATGGAATTATCTGAATTTTTCAAAATCTCCAACAATAATACACAAGTTTAATCACCCATAGCTCGGGACTCACGCTGTACAACCGGACATACTTAACAGCAGTTATCAGGCATATAAGGCAGATAACACATTTAAAAGGAGACAAATAACAATGTCCTTATAATGGTCATGTTATAATCCTAAATTTATGAAATGATCGCAGGAACATTTATCCTTACGAAAAATTAAGTCAGATTAACCAATAACCATAGACATTTTGGGATGTATTGACTGGCTGATGTCTCATTTTTGTCTTTGTAACTCACTTTTCATTCAGTCATTAACCACAAATCATGTTACAGTGTGGAAAATTCCCCAGATTTTCTATTCTTTGATAACTTGAGGGAAATGTGAAGAAGTAATGCACGCAGCATTATCAAGAGATGCCTGGGAACCAATCTAGATTATGCAAGTATCAAATATTAAGTTTCCGAAACATATTATTAAAGGAAATAATAGGTTGACTGCCATAATCGTCCCATCCCTGCTGTTAAGTCTGTCCGTTTGTTAGCATCCCTAAATATCTTGTGTTTAATTTAAGATAGATAGACAGATAGATAGATAGATAGATAGATAGATAGATAGATAGATAGATAGATAGATAGATAGATAGATAGATAGATAGATAGATAGAATGCTTACCTGCTTATAGATCTGTAATCTATCACTCAAAGAAGACTTTTAAACCTACCTTGGCTGGATAAAAGTTTGCTTTACTCAATCCTTAATTATAACATTGTAGACATAGGCCTACTCAATCATTAAGCACAAACTTGTCAGATCAGCATAAATATACCTACACAGTACTATAATTATTTTTGATATTTATTGTCAATGTGAAAGTGCTGCTTTCAGTGCAAATTCATACCGTTCAAGATTGTGATTAAAGTTAGTCATAATTACTGATTTAAGAGCTTTGGCCAATAAATGTCTTAACTGGGCCCATTTCAAATCTGCAGTGCAGCATCCACATCTAATTTTGGCTTTGAATTTGGTAGGCTAGTTATTGTTTGATTGATTGGCCTGTATTAGGCTGTACAGAATGTGCCAAGACATAAATGCATAGGCCTACGTCAATTTCTCTTAGCCATGGAGTCTAAGGATATCATGCAATTTGTTGTACTGATGTTATCATTGCACAAGCCTGCAAATGTCATTTACGGGTACTGAGTACTAATTAGGATAAAAAAGAAGAAGACAGAAATAGCCTATATTTTGCAAACAAATAAGACTTCAAAACTCAACCTGACTTAAATAATATTGTGAATCAGACTTCTCAAAGAATTTGCCTCATAACTTTTTCAATGCAATAGGACTGAGTTGGACCCCCAACACATCTTTCTTTCCTCAATGCCATGGTATCTTGTATCTGATTACATCATTTTTTGTCGTTCCCAAGAGCTTTAAACTCAATTTAACTCATGCATTAAAAATAAAACATTGGCAGGCCAAATTTAACTGTCGCTCATCAATGGTGAATAGAGCCAGATAGGCCCTAGCCTATGTCTGTGCCAATCCACACCAGACCGATGCAGAAGTGAGAAAACTGTCATGTCTTTATCATTTGGGCCTATTTATAGAATTTGAGCACAGTTCAATGACCTAAACATTTAAGTGACGTCATGATAATAGTGACGTCACTTTTTGTCACTTGCCTTTAAAATGTGTTGTCATCCCTGGTGCTGACCCATGAAATAGTCCCAGTCTTGCAGCTTGATAATACCATTTTTATAAACATAAGAAAGTTATACTGGAAAAGTATAGTTATATTGACATATTCACTCCAGTTTGTCAGTTTTATTTCGCTATAAAACAGGCTGTTATTTTAAACCAATCAGCAAGTCTTTTACACTCTTGTCATTTTCCAAGATGGAGTCTGAGGGAAAATTTGAGGCACTCCAAACGGATAAAAACGCCCACACAGGAATATTGAAGACCTGGAGAAGCTTGGATTTGGTGTTTTTAGATGCAGTTAGGCATGAGCTCAAGGCGCTGGTAAGTTTCATCCATCAGCATAGGTCAGTTTTCTTGAAAATTTACCTTAATTCACGAAAAATGAGCTTTGTTTGGCCACGTCACTTTGTGGAGAAGATTTTGAGTCCTTTTTTTTAAGGCCTTTTTTGACTTTCAGAGTCATTTGGGGCCTTAATACTTGTCGTAGGTCCATGAAACTTCACACAAAGGTAGATAAAATAGTTTTGTATCATTCCCGTGGGTAGATTATTCGAATGGTTCAAAAACAGCTCGACAGTGCAACATTTTCTAAGTAGAAGTCAAACCACACTGTGACTTCCCTTTATATATATTATATATAAAACACTGTAACTTGGTGCAGAAGCCCCTGTGATCCTGAGTCCTCTGTATCCACTCGTGCTGACGCACTCGTGGGTACAGAGGACTCAGGATATCTTCAACTCGTGGAGTACATCTCAAAATACCACCATACCCATTTGGTCTTAATATAGTTGTACTGTTTTTTTCTGCAAACAACGCATCTAAAAATGACAACAAAGCCACAAAATTCAGTTAGGAGTCATATATGGAGCATAAGTCGCTTATACAACTCATTTTCGGTGTATAACTAACATTTCAGGTGGTTATTTACCGAGGGCTTTAGCCCGAGGTAAATAACCCCTGAAATGTTAGTTACACACCTCAAATTCGTTGTATAACCTATACTTAAACTCACAGCAGCCAAACTGCAACATACCTTTCTCATTCTCTGTCTATTTGCCAGTCTTACCCCCAATTAATACCATTTCTTTTGTTCTATGATTTTAGCCTGCATACATTGACTGAATGCCACTGAATGTGTCACTGTGTCAAGTGCAATTTATCTTCACACTTAAAATATGTCTGTCTTCCTATGTGTATTGTGTAATGCACAATACTGTCTCTTTTAATCTTAATTACATCTGGATTGACAGCCTATAAATATGTGTTTTCCGACATATAAACCCACGATGTTTTAGGACTATTTATATTCAGTAGGTAAGCCAATTCTTAATCTTGAGTTAATTACATAGCCTTTCGGCCTATAGGCCTCAATTGGTATCCAATTAACCACTCCGTCTAACAGGTGTCAGGGGCGAATCCACAAAATGTTGTATGGGGGGGGGGGACTTACACATGAAATGTTAAATAAGCAATTTCCATTATTGTTTACCTTGACGTCTGAGGGGGGACTTTCAACCCCCTTAACCCCCTAGAACCGCACCTGCCTACAGATAACCTTTCAAGTTTGACTTCATCATACTATCATGCTATCATATTGTAATTCTATGAACGACCTGCACATCTATCTATCTATCTATCTATCTATCTATCTATCTATCTATCTATCTATCTATCCATCGATCATCAATTATCTGTCCACCTCTCTACCCAAACACCCAACAAGCACCTGACATCAGAACAACAACAACATTGCATCAATGTTATACAAACATTAAGAAATGATAAGTCACATTTCTAAACTGAACATTGTTTTAATGTTTGGTGCTGGGTATCTATCTAGGGACCGTTCAGAATTATGACTAGGGGGGGGGGAGGGGTTGGGGGGTTGGAAAAATTGATACCCCCCTTAAGTTTCACACGGCTTTTTAGTACCCCACCCTTACGCTTCATGCGTATTTTCAGTACCCCCCTCTCGACATCGAAAGAAATACACACATATATACTGTTACACAAGGTCACGTGTACAGATTTGCGGACTTTTGCGGAATTGCGCGTAACAAAAATCCAGAATCAGAATCTGAATCACTTTATTTGTCCCGGTACAGTAATACATGTATTATATTATTATTATAATGTTGTTATTAAAATTGAATTATCATAGCAACAGGGACTGCAGGCCACTTTAGGAAAATATCATTTTCGTTTTCAAGTGGCCCCCCAATGAAAATTAAAAATAAAGGACAGAGGAGCGTCCGCACATGCAAGCAAATAGACAGCGGTTGTTGAATAATAAAATTTTCTGAAAAAATGTAATGGATAATTTTTGATGATTGATCTATTGTATAGATAACAGAGAAATTAAGGGTAGCCTACTTTTAAGTAAATTATTTTCTATTGCAAATGTAACAATTTTCAAGTGTACATGACGAAGTATATGACTGAATGACAGACTTTTTGATATAAAGCTTGAAGCCAACTAGACTATGAGAATATATTTTGTTTTTGAAGTTAGGATTCATGTTGTTAAAAATGTATGGAATTTTATAAGAAATAGCTGATTCTCTTAGAGGATAATCATGAGAAGCTGATCTTTTCTGAAAAACCTGAGAGTGAAAGTAATCAGGTAACATCCCATTCTCCAGCCTGAAGCAAAATTTAAAACCATGCAGTGCACATATATCTTTGGATTTTAACAAACCTGGTACCTTAAATAGCGGATCAGTGTGGGCATTAGACTTACTTGATATGACAGCCCGAATGGCTTTCTTTTGTAAAATGAACAGCCGATTAGAAAGAGTTTCCCATAATAGAGCACCGTAATTTGAATGAGGAACAATCAAAGAGTTATAGACCATTAAAAGGATATCTCTAGGGAGGAAATGTTTCAGTCTGTTTAATATGCCTACAACTTTAGCTATTTTCCTTGAGGTGTGGTCAATGTGGGATGTCCAATTTAAATTTTTATTAATATGGATGCCTAGAAAATTCAAGGAATTAACATACTCAATTGTAGAACCATTAATCATAACTTCTGGATAGAATACCTGTCTTTGTCGAGAATGAAATATCATAGCTTTACTTTTATTACAGTTCAATGATAGTTTGTTGACTTTCAGCCATGAGCTAAATTTTGTTAATTCATTATTTATGTTTTCTGAGAGGTTGAAAGATGTACTGTCAAATTTATTTAATGTTGTTATTAAAGTAGAATCATCAGCGTACATAATAGGGTCAAATGAGTCACTTACTATTGACATATCATTCAAATAAATCAGAAACAAAAGGGGTCCTAAAATTGACCCTTGAGGGAGGCCTGTTGTGATTAATGATGGTTCAGATTTTATATTGTAAATTTGGACATAATGGTGTCTATTAGTCAAATAACTAGTTAGGAGTTCTAGAGCTTTTGATTTGATACCATAATATTACAGTTTATAAATTAGAATGTCATGGTCTATTGTGTCAAATGCCTTCGATAAATCTAAAAATATACTGAGGAGAAGTTGGCCTTTATCCATTTCTTTCACGACTTTATCTACAAATTCTATGGCAGCTAACTCTGTGGAATGTTTTGACCTAATTCCATATTGGCTTTGATAAAATAATTTATTTTCACAAAAAAAATCATAAACCTGGTTATACAAGACTTTTTCAAAAACTTTTCGAACACTCGAAAGAAATGAAACGGGTCTATATTTATAGTGAATTGAGCACATGAGAGGTTTAAAAATCTCTGCAGTGATGGTCTCAACATCAATGGTCGACTGCAGGAAATTAGGTCAAGTGGGTCCAGCTTCTGATCAACAGTTTAGTTTCGAATTTAACAAAACAAGACATATTCATATTCAAAAGGGTCTTAAAAATGCAATTTTCTCCAGTAATTTTCCTGTACCTATAATTTTTATGGAATAGTCAATTAAAAAGCATTGACAAGCTAAATTTAATTATTAAAATGTGATTCATTTCATTTCAAAACAGACAACAAGAAAAAATAACAAAATTAAAGCTACATCATCTTTGTTAACTGATGATTATGTAACAGTGAGCAATTAATGTACTTGCAGATCATGTTATTGCTTTTGTTATAATCATTATGTAATATCAACAAACTAGCACAGACTTAAATTTGGCAGCTTTCTTCTTACTATTCAACTGATTATCTATCTATTATATTTATCCTTAATCCTATTAATCTGTTATCCTATCAATCTATCTATCTATCTATCTATCTATCTATCTATCATACGATTTTTCTTTTTTTGTGGTACCCTCACCGAAAGTGATTTCTTGCTTCTTTAATGTCTCACTTCATCTTGCTTGCTTGAATCTGGCACTAGGCAATGATTAATTCCACTAACCCTTTAACCTATCTTAACAATTTGAAGACCTCAGTACTGTAGTAGCTGATCCTTAAAAATCAATGCATCATTAATTTTATGGTCAACGTATAATAACATTCCTCAGCCAAATCAATTCAATTGAAATAACTACCCATAATTACTTACACTGTGCACTAACGAGGGGGGTACCCTCATCGTCAGGGTAGCCATTACGACTACTAATTCATGATTTCAAAGTAAAATTGCTTAAAATGTAGGGGGAGTGAGGTCTTCAAATTGTTAAGATAGGTTAAAGGGTTACGATTGTCGTTTTCATCGCAAGCAGGCTGTTACATCACAACATCCATGATTTCTCTATTAATCTGACGAGTTAACCAACCAAATTCCTCCTGGACCATTATTAGCCCCTAACCACGAGACAGAGTTATATTCCGAACATACGAGTGCCTATATCATCTGATTCAAGCCATTTTTCACTCCCCATCCCGCACGTCCTTCCTCGTCCACCATTTTTTCTTGACTGAATGCGAGTGATGTCGGCAAACTTCGGCATCTGACGAAAAAACCCGAAGTATCAAATGCCCTTTTTTTGCGATTTTAAACATTTTCTCAATATCAAAGTAACTTTATACACTACTACAAGCCGTTTACACCCCTATTTTCATATTTTGCAATCATATATTTAAAAAAAATTAAAAACTTCATCAGCCAATCAGGTCACGGCATTTCCCTGGGATTCCAATATGGAGGACGAGAGGAACAACAATTCATGTTTCCTGAGCGTCAATTGCGGGTCATTGCAGCAGTTTACAATTGGTATCTTCAATGTAATCAGTTAGAGAAACATCCAATCATGCAAATTGCAATTCTGGAGGGTTCCTGAACTTTGTTTTACCCCCAGTTTCCTAAATGGCCATTGAGGAACAATAAATTGGGTGATGCTGACAGGGAAGCCAGTATGACCTGGATGTGTTCAAGAACTTACGCTCCCCGGAGAGTAAACTGGGATGGAAAAGGATGGTTAAGTCAGCGGTCCAAAACTTCTGGACAACAAAGCTAAGAGAAAAGTCAGCTCTACAATCGTCATTGAAATGGCTGATCCCAAGCATGAAAATGACCCCTCACCAACTGTGGAGCCCCTGTGAAGGTGCCCCCGGGAGAGTCCTTGAGGCGACGGTCCGTGCACGGAAGCTGGTGGGCCGTTATAGGACCCAAAGCCTATCTGCTAAATTTAAGACGACGGAGGACGGAAGATGCAAAATCTGCAGTACAGGAGAAGAGGAAGACATCGTGCACCTGCTGATAGACTGCCCTATCCTGCAAGTATCCAGAGGGACCAAAATTAGGGCAATACAGGATATCTACAGTGATTTGCGTCTACCTCCCCCGACGACTAGATACGAACTTTGTTCGGCCATCCTCAATGGAAACAAATATGTCAAATCAGGAAAAGGAGCCAGATCAACCTAGGCCCAAATCATCGAAATCCTTGGGGAAAGGAGCTCAATAAGAATAAATCTTCTGTGCAACCTGCTCTGCGGCAAACTTGCCAGAGAACGAGAAGTCCTGCTGAACCAGTGATTTTATATATTTATAGCTGTAGCTGTAGACTGTAGTTTTTAGAGTTGTTTTTAAGTGGAGTTGTTTTTAGTAGATGTAACTTGGCTATTAAGTTACAATCTCTTTTAACTCACCAAGACTTTTAATGAACTTTTATCCACTTATCTTATTAACAATTATGACTCCAGGCTACTGGAGGTTCACCTGAGAGAGAGGTGGGAATTCATCAGAGAAGAAGAAGAAGAAGACAGGTGTCAAAGCTGATTGCACTTCACAATGTAACTTGATATTAGACCTTCTCCAGCCATTGACAGATTAGAATTGTCTGATTGAGGGATTGAAATCAATTGGTAACTAAATAACCAGGTTACACAGAATGAAATTCAAATTCCTGTAGAATCCTGCCACAACAGTAGTTTTGCCACCTATCATTTTATTTAACATAACAGCTTGATCTTTCACATTTATTTTCAAGCAATTTTTATTTCTGCAGCTGATGCTTTACATGCTATGCATGGTATTTTTAAATACTTCAAATGTAGGGGAGAGTGGGGCATAACCACTCTTAGAGTACAGTCATATACCCTATTCGCAGCATCAGATGACTCTCCCTTATAGCATAGGGTTATGAAATAGTTTTTGGTACCAGGTGGGTGGTTATGCCTCATGCTCGGGGCATAACCACCCGCCCCATGGGGCATAACCTCTGCCCCCCCAAGGTACCAGGAACAACAATAACTAGGACTTCCATATTTGGTGGTAGGACACTAAGTCCCTTTTTGATGAAATTGAAGGTACTCTTGATTTGGGAAGTATAAAACTATATCAATGTCCTCTCTTTTGCTGGGGTAATGTCTGCTGAGATATTTCTCTCCGCGAGGCTTCCGTCAATACCAATCTTTATGTTTTTCAACACAGCCCAAATGACATAATCTATGCCAACTCTTCTCAAGTTTTTCACAAATTTACGGTACATTTTTGAAAACCCCCTCCAGTTTCTGTCACTCCCCTACAATATTTTTTTCTAGGGGCGGGAGGTGATGCCCCACAATGGGGTAAAACTCCCGCTACCCCTATTATAACTCATGACGTGATTTACGAGGGTTGTTCCAAAAGTTCTGACCAATTTTTTTGGCAGACGTTTCTAGTTGGAGCAGCAGAATGAAATTTTCACAGAATCAATTTCAGGTATGTATGTCACTATCGATTTTGAAAATATGGTACCCGTTGAAACTTTGTATATAACTTTTCTGTTGCAATAGAAACAGAAGGTCAGGGCACCCAGCGCAGCTCAATTTTTTAGGCCAAATCCAAGTGGCTAGGCTTGGAAATAGCCAAAGAATTTATTGTAAATATGCAATGGATGATTATGAAAATAATATTTGGAAACCTAACAGTATCTCATTTTTTTCATTTACATTTGATGTAAATCAGTTTAATGCCTGTGCTGAGGCAATCACCAGGGTCCTCCAAACCGGGCTGTTTCCTAAATTGTGGAATTTCAGTGTATGTGGCTACTGCTTCATTTGTCGTTATGATTATTATTTCTTTAATTTTTGTATTGGTACATATATTTTAGCATCACTAAAAGTTGCAGAAGGCCAAATCTGGTAATTAAAGCAGATGAGATTGGGTTTGGAACCTAAGGTTCTTGAGCAAGGCCTCTTGACAGTAGATTGTTTCAGCCTAACTGTCTCAAGCGCTGTTAGACTGCAGAAAACCTTTGATAATCGCCTCAGCTGATCAGGTTGAAATATAAATAAATGTTCATAATGTTATGGTACATATCTTGACAGACTGCAAGCCTATCAAGAAATACATTTTCTTGCAATCCTTTGTTTTTTTACTGAAAATTCTCTGACTTTTAACACAGCTAATTTGCTGAATTTTGTCTGAGAAATTGAGCTGTGCTGGGTGCACTGACCTTTCGTAACCATAGTAGTAGAACAGTAACTTAAACATTTCTTCCAGTTTTGATTTTTTCGAAATGGATGGTCAAATACCTGAAATTTATTCTGTGAAAAATTCATTTAGCTATTTCAAATAGGAAGGACTGCCAAAATAATTGGTCAGAACTTTTGGGACACCCCTCGTAATGACAGTTTTTAAAATCCCGATTGAAAATTAGCCAGAATATGAACCAACACAATGTCTACCACTGTTCCCTTACATGTCTGTCATCACAAATACCGTCACATGTAAAATTAATGTGTGACATGCTCAGCGAGACGGGAAATTGCCAAGTCATTCTTCTCGAGAATTCTCGCTTTCATTGGAAACACTCCTTAGAATTTACAGTTGATCATGTGGAACTATTTTGCTGATGGAGGGAAATTCTAAACAAGCTATGACATGATTCTGCAACAGAGGCGCGATGACAACACTGCACCACCCCGGCATACTGCGACATATTTTACTGGTCGTTATCTTGGGCTGGCAATGTTGCGCACGGCTTTTAGACCGGACTAGTGTCGGTCAAAAATCATGTCTCCAGTGTCTTGGGATTTGTTTTTTTCAACTGCACAACTTCAAACTGAAACCAAAAATATTATAGGGAGTGTTATTGGGGGCATTCAAAACTAAATGGGAAAACAATTGATATAGGTATTGATGGCAATAACTTTCAGTTATAATAATTTTTCAAGTGTTTTATTTGTAAAAGTCTGGTAATAAACCCTTTGTAAACAAAGGGGTCAAAGACTTATTTCCGAAGACTATTGGGACTCATATGCAAATATATTACATAATGCTTCTTTCAGTAAATTTTTTAGCATTACCTGTCTTCTAATGTTGGATCAGGTCTACCTGAGAAATTTCAGAGTTCTGGAGAAAGTGCAAGTGCCCAAAAATAGAAAATATGGTAGGGTCAAATACTTACTTTCCCTGCTGTATCTTCTTGCAGTATGGGAAAAATGCAAACTAATCATCTTATGTGAGGCTAAAGTAAATGTTTGACAATTTAATTTTCTAAAAAAGGCTTGTAAAAGCAGCTGACATTTTTCTTCTGCATTTGCATTGGAGGCCTAGATTAGAATGAATATGGTTCGAAATTAAGTACAATTCAATATTGAACGGAATATCCTCAAATCCTTTGACATTAAGAGTCATTGTCAGAGAAAACTTCACTTTTGGTGGCGCGGGGGGGTCAGCGGATCTTGATGAAATTCGGTGGACTGAATACTTATATTGAAAAACTAAATTACCCCAAAGGATTTTTTTCCAGATGCATTTCCCTCTGAGCTGGACCTATTTGAATAAATTGAGCAAATGACGGCCAATCGACAAAATTCAACTTTTTGTCATCCTGAAATTTAGACATTTCCGCTCTTCAATTTTTCGCAAAGTTTCTAAGTTATGACAGTAATGTTTTACACGTGGCGAGACTAATACTTGGAGATACTTCAGTATAAATTTCATCTCATTTGGGTTTTTCACTGAAGTTGCTGAAACGGGGTCCTTTTCTCAAAATTGCCAATTTTCTGCATGCTCGGAAATCGGCAAAATTTAACTACATATTGCTAACTTGAGCATCCGTCCCTGGGTAATCTGGTATAACTGTGGTAAAATATAGGCCTTGTCAACCAATTTCCAAAAATAAAACCGTGGTGCACTCTGTAAACTTTTTTTTTACACCATCTTGAAAATGGGGTGTTTCCGAATTTTCCAAAAAACATGAAATTTCAACATTTTGTCCATTTCTGCTGTCCATTTTTTCTCAAAGTAAAATTTCTATGTTATTCATTTTTTCAAATGGCATGACGTGTGCTTTGGGATACCCTAACAAAAAATTCAGCTTATTTGATATTTTAGTTAAAGCTGCAGTAGCCACTGAGCAGTGTTATTTTTCTCAAAATTGCCAAATGTCTGCAAATTGGCAAAATATAACTTCATATAGCTCACTTGAGCGTGCTTTCATGGATAATCTAGTATAACTGTGTTAATATATTAGATGTATCAACCGATTTCCAAAAATAAAACAGTGATGCACTGTGTAAACTTTTTATTCAAAGCACCTTGAATATTGGGTGTTTCATCACTTTCAAAAAAATATTGGATTTTAACATTTTGGCCATTTCAGCGAAATATAACAGCATATAGCTGACTTGAACATCCCTTCCTGGGTTATCTGGTATATATATGTTGAAATATAAGATGTATCAACCAATTTCCAAAAATAAAACAGTGGTGCACTGTGTAAACTTTTAATTCACGCCATCTTGAATATTCGGTGTTTCAGCATTTTCAATAAAAAGTTAAATTTCAATATTTGGCCATTTCAGCGAAATATAAACTGCATACAGCTAACTTGAGCATCCATTCATTGGTTATCTAGTATAATTGTGTTGAAATATAAGATGTATCAACCAATTTCCAAAAATAAAACAGTGGTGCACTGTGTAAACTTTTAATTCACGCCATCTTGAATATTTGGTGTTTCAGCATTTTCAATAAAACGTTAAATTTCAATATTTGGCCATTTCAGCGAAATATAAACTGCATACAGCTAACTTGAGCATCCATTCATTGGTTATCTAGTATAATTGTGTTGAAATATAAGATGTATCAACCAATTTCCAAAAATAAAACAGTGGTGCACTGTGTTAACTTTTAATTCACACCATCTTGAATATTTGGTGTTTCAGCATTTTCAAAAAAACATTAAATTTCAATATTTGGCCATTTCAGCTAAATATAAACTGCATACAGCTAACTTGAGCATCCATTCATTGGTTATCTAGTATAATTGTGTTGAAATATAAGATGTATCAACCAATTTCCAAAAATAAAACAGTGGTGCACTGTGTAAACTTTTAATTCACGCCATCTTGAATATTTGGTGTTTCAGCATTTTCAATAAAACGTTAAATTTCAATATTTGGCCATTTCAGCGAAATATAAACTGCATACAGCTAACTTGAGCATCCATTCATTGGTTATCTAGTATAATTGTGTTGAAATATAAGATGTATCAACCAATTTCCAAAAATAAAACAGTGGTGCACTCTGTTAAATTTTAATTCACGCCATCTTGAATATTTGGTGTTTCAGCATTTTCAATAAAACATTAAATTTCAATATTTGGCCATTTCAGCGAAATATAAACTGGATACAGCTAACTTGAGCATCCATTAATCGGCTATCTAGTATAATTGTAGCTAAGTGTGTTGAAATAAAAAATTCAGCAACCAATTTCCAAAAATAAAACAATGGTGCACTCTGTAAATTTAGTATGCACATCGCCTTGGAAATAGTGTGTTTCAGCATTTTTTTAAAATGCACAAAATGTCTTCAAAATTTTTTCTATACAATTTTGTAGTTCACTATTTTCAAAGTAACTAATGTGTTATGTGTTTTTCCCAATTGCAAGATTTACATTTATTGTGTCATCTGCAGCAGGTGCTGAATACTCGTATAGACAGCTAAAGTGCCAGTTATGCATCCATGTCCAATTGTAGTCACATCAAATCAGAATTGAACACATTCAATGGGTAATCCAGGGAATCTGTGTTGAATTATAAATATATACATATGTAAAGACATATTATAAATATATGATGTCATATCAACTATTTTGAAATTGGAAGCTGTCATGCACTCACTATACACAATTTTGAAATGGACAGATTTTTGTATTCGCATGAAATTTCATGTTTTTGCCAATTTTCGTTTGCCGAAATTCCTCAGGACAAAAACGTTTTTTGCCAATTGACTTGGAGACACCTTTGGACACAACCTAGTATGAAATCAGGGAATGCTTAATAGAGAAATATGTTTCACATAATGTTCTGTTAAATAGCTGTGTATTCACCAAAACGGGCTGAAAATCATTATTTGTGAATATATATATATATATGACCATATGTGTATGTCCAATATTTAAAATCCATCATTGTGCTGGCACTGGGATATTTCCAACTGCAAGAATTGGTGTTGAGAATGCAAGAATTAAAATTTCACAAATTAATTTATAAATGTATTTATGATCATTTAAAATCCATCCTTGTGATGGCACTGGGAAATTTCCATCCCAGTAACCTCAACCAAACTGAGAGTGAGGCTCTGTCACATCACCATAGCAACCCTTTTTTCCACCAATCTCCATAGGTTACTTTTTAAGAAAAGGTAACAAATACATTTTTATCATAATAATAATTTATTTTATAAAGCGATTTTTATGGCATCTCACTGCTTCATAGGTAAGCGACAAAGCAAAGGGATACCATAATACTAACCTAACAGTGCACCAAAATAAAGTCTTAGGGGTCACCAATATGATGACAGTCGGACAAGGCCCCTGATTTTACTCCCTGGAACAAACTGGTTTTTCCCATTGACAAACATTTTAATCGCAATTGTAACATTACAGTTTTCCAGCTACAGATTGAAGCTAATATTTTCTTTTTTTTTCATGTGTAAAACAAACTTTTTATATATACACAAAGTATTTGGCATTTTCCGTATTTTCTTTATTAACAGTAGGCCACTTGATAAAATTTTAATCAAAATTCAATCATCAAAAATAGGACTTAGTGAGTTTTTAATGCAAAAAACTATAATTCGCCATCTCATTGTTACATCTGCCCACCAGGCACCTAATGCTAAGAATAGGGTACCTAAGTAAAACGTTTTGACTTCCTATGGAGTCAAGTATGATAAATCCTAACAGGACGGCTTTACCAGGAGGGTTGATGGATTTAGGTGCACTAACCTTCAATTTTTGTTCATGGTTTCTGCAACTCTGTATGAATAGTTTTCTTTGTGGCATGAAATTATAGAAGAATGTGCCCATCCAATGGACTAAATAATATCTTTGCACCTATTCCAATTTTCCAGGAAATACAGCTCTATCCAAAATTGGATTGGATGGATTTACCCTCCTTGACTCTAGTATTGTCCGGCTGATTTATGCAGAAAAACATTGACTTCACATGTGTCAGATGCTGTTTTCCCAAGGAAATAGTTGTCCTACACGGCGAAACCTATATCAACTTGTAGGAAATTGAATTTACAACATTATTGCATTACTTAAAAGTTGCTGCACCCTAAATTTATGGTGCTGCTGTGGTAGTACTACAACATTATATTTTCGTAGCAATTTAAGTAGAAATAGGATTGAATGGAAATTCAACCCTACTCTGCAGATACCTTGTCACCAATGCCTAAGAATGATATTTCATTTACTTATAAATAGTTAGACATTGTCTTATTTTTACACCTGAGTGCTTTCATATATAGCTTTGTATACAGAGCTAATCCTCTATTCAGAAATTGAGCTCCAACCACAACATGATACATGATAATTATATTTGTGCATTTTCAATCATTTTTCCGACTTTTGTTCACAAAAATCTCCCTCAAATCGGATTTATTACTCAGAAAAGTATGCCATGTTAAGAAAAATATCCAGAATATTGTTTTCAACAACTTCTGAAACTTTGAAAATGATCAGATAATTGAAAGCTGAATTATTAAGCTAAAAACAGACTCCACTTTGTTTACTCTCATAATCTCTGCCCAGGATGACGTCACATTTCAGTAGCATCTGAAAATTGTGATGCAGGGCCAACTTTGAGGGTTCTGTAAGACCATTTATATTCCCACAATTGGCTCCTATATACCCTCATTCTAAAGGCGATGTTCTCTAGTATTTTCCAGGACTATAGACTTTCATTTCAAATCATTTTCGGTGTATTGGTAATTTGTTAAAATTATGGTACTTTTGCATTTCATGAAAACAAGGTTTATCTATTCACATCTCAAAAATTAGTTTATGAATTGCACCACGATTTTATTTTTGCTATTTGATCTACTAAAGTAACTCTATTCACCAGCATATCCACCTTTTTATGAGAGGGATGCTCAAGCCAGTAATATTGAATCAAAAGTGAGCTATTTTCCTTTTTTACCACAAAACTAAAAAAACGGGATTTTAGCATATTTCAAAGTAGAATAAAATGAAACCTGCAAGAGATATAGCAAAAGTGAAAAGCTATACGTAAAGCACAACTCCTAAATGTAATTTACCTAAAATTTCAACCTTCTATATTTAATAACTTGGCCGCTGGGAATTTTCAAACATTACCTCAAATTCAAAGATGAAAAGTACAAATCGGCCAGAATCGGTCCAAATCGTCAATCTGGGTTGCCATGGCAACCAGGCGATATATTAAGAAAATGACCATACCATGGAATTGAGTTACCTAAAGGGGTAAAATGAGCCAAGTATCGCGGAATTTGGTCGACCACCCCGTGCCACTTTTTTCCCAAAATCTGAAGTTTTCTCTGACAATGACTCTTAAATGGGCTATGAAAGTAGGCATGGCTGTTCTCGGCTGTGTGCAGAAATTGTGATTGATGTTTGCCACACATTTTCAGGTACCTAGTACATGCCTAACTGCAGTAAACACTTAACTATTGTGGTTGTTGAATATAATATATCCATACCTATCCTGCACCTTGTATGGACTTCTCAATCTGAGAATCTCTTTGAATAGAACGGATTTAGGGAGGTACCAAATCATAATGGCATGAACAGAATCATAGAATGCAACGGCTGTAATAGGGCCTAAGTTCTTTTGGGCAACATATTCTTCACTGTGTATCAAGGCTCGAGAGTTACGCGAGATCAGTAACGGAATAAATTAATTTCCTTCAGAGGTTTATAAGCCATTTTACATGTATTCAAGTGATGAGATAAACGAGATTTTTAAAAACTTGAATTTCTTAAAAAATTCCCAACAGGCGACGGTATTGGTCCCGTTTGTTGTTCATTTTTTTAAACCCCAATGTTTCTTCAGGAGGGCTGTGTGATCCATAAGCCCACAGGGCTGGGTGACTGAGGTCACGGGTCATGTAAATAAAGATAAAAATACAAACAGAAAAGACAAATATCTCTTAAGATATACTTTTTTATTATTTTATTTCCTGCATTAAAGTTACCGCGAATGATAGGTTAAGATTGAACCAAAAGTTTATCAAATTCTTAAATTTTCTGGTGTAGCTGGCTCATTTTGGTGAGGGTATAAAATTTCTCAAGTGTAAAATAATTTTTTCCTTTTGAAATGACCAATAAATGCAATAAATGACCCCTAATTTTATTTCGGGTACACACGGAAAAAAATGATCAGTCAAGCTAGCTATCAACTTTGTGACATCATCACCATTGTAAGAATTTATTAACTTAAAGCAATATACTGATAACAATGGTCATTGTGATGTCATCTATAATGGATGTGCTAGAGGTGGTACTTTTAAAAAGTTTATGGTAAATATTAAAAAATTTGTTGTAAATATTAATGATCACAAGTTTGTGTTATAATACACAGAAAAGTAACCATATTTAGCTAAAGAATTTATCATTCAGGGAAACTTTAAGTCCTTGAACCACAGTTGCATAACTAAAATCGAATATGGGTTATAGCTACTTTTCATGAATATGCTTAACAACGGGTATGCATATTTACACATTTCACTTTCAAAGTGGGTCTCTTTTGCAGAATTGAATTGTCATTACTTTTGTTCCTTTTTTATAGTTTCCAAACTGCTAACGTTGTCGTCCAAACTGCTGTCGTTGTCGTCATACTACGACGGATATTCAGGTAAGACTGTGCTCGAGATCTAGCTATTTAAAATGTTGAAGCTATGGTATTGCAAAAGTCACTATGTCCAAAAATGTGTCATTTTTTAGCCAAGTGACAGGGGCTGGATATATCAAGAAAATGTATGCCCTTTTTTCAGCTTGAGGAACAATTTTTTCTTTCAAGAATTTGACATTTCTAAAATCAGGCATTTTGAATTGCAATTGTATGTTAACCCTTTACCAGAGTGAAGGGTCATATATGCTCACCCCCAGCTTACTGGTAACACTGCTGTGATGGCGTCACAAAGATAGATTGTTGTCTTGGTAAATTGTTTTGTTGAAACTGCGCAGTCTGGTAAGGGTTAATGATCAAGGTGTGTATTTGTATATGTTGTAGCTCTAAATATACAATATGCAAAACTCTCATTTCTGATTTTCTCCATTGTTTATTGTTTCAAAAATATTTAGACTGGGTAACAGGATCCAAGTATGCTGGGTTTTTCACCTGGCCCAGTGTAACAATAATAAAAACAAGTTAAAATTAATATATTATTTGACAAAAATATCGATGACCCTTAAAATGTCCTTACCTGTCATTTGAAAGTGTCAATATAAGTACAGTTTTGAAATTTACTTGGAATACTATTCCATGTGATTGCATCTCTATACAAGAATGACTTTTTCATCACCTCAGTCGGGAAAAAAAGGAACTCCAACTTTCTTTGCGTTTCGACTTCGAGTATTTACATCATTTGGCAAACAGGCCAAAATTATAGACTTTACTAAGAAGTGCAGGGAATTGCCATGAATACAAGTATATGAAATGAAATAATTTGTACGATCATATATGGTTCAAATGCCATTTTATCATTATTAACCAGATCAATACCTGTTATATTTATGATATAAAAATTTGAACAGACACTTTTTGCAGCCCTATAATTTGATCTCTGAATTAAATTAAAATGTAAGAATTTGTAAAACCCTATACTGTACAATGTACATGCAATGTCAAAAAAGGGTTGAATATAGGTTTTATAAGTTAAAGTATGTACCAGTGACTTAGGGTGAATATGTCATGATTTTGAAAACCATGCTAATTTAACTGACAACTCTTTTGTGAGTTCATTAATATGCGCATCAAATTTTACTTGTTTGTCTTTATAAACTCCTTAGTACAGTGTATAATTTCGTGTTGTGCATCATATAATGATATGGAGAATTTATTTCTTAATTCTTCATCAACTGACCTAGTAATCAACATAGAATTTGATTTATCTGCATTCAATACCAATCTATTGGCATTGTACCATTCACTAATATTACTAAGAATTTCAATAATAGTATTATTTACAATGTTTACATCATTACCATTTCAGAGCACGTTTCGGAGGGAACCGTGTAGCGCCATGATAGGAGACATCTGTCAATCAGTTGAAGATCTATATAAGATATATTTGTGTAATTGCATGCTTGCAAAAGGGACTTTCAACTGTTGAGCTGACTGTCAAAGTTACCCAGAATGATGGGTTGGGTTTGGCCCAAAATTTCTCTAATTTTTACATTATATTGTACATCGTGCTTATGTTGGTAAGTGTACAAAATTTCTTGGCTCTACGATTATTTTTTCTTACTGAAATGACCCAACAAATGCACCAAATGACCCCTGGATTTATTTCGGGTACGCACGGA
Source organism: Platynereis dumerilii (assembly GCA_026936325.1). NCBI lineage: Eukaryota > Metazoa > Annelida > Polychaeta > Phyllodocida > Nereididae > Platynereis > Platynereis dumerilii. The sequence goes on from JAPTHN010000021.1 coordinate 6,565,027, forward strand.
AAAAAATCTCCAGCCTTGATTTCTTTCTACTTGTGACGTCATCACAATTGTAAGAATTTGTTAACTTGTAACAATAGGCCAGTAGAAAAAGGCCCAATATCAGCCATACCCTGGACCTCTTCATAACAGTACAAATTTGGTACCGAATGAATCCTTGAAATCTCTAGTTTCACCGAAATAAATTCCCCAGAATTCCCAGGCGGAGGATTTTTTTTATTCAAGTTTCCATGGCAACACTCTTGAACAATCTTAAACAAAAATATTGGAAATATCTTTTATAATATAGTTGCTATAGAGACTGATTTAATGTTTGTTTAAAATTACTTTTATAAACCTGAAGCTAAGGAGAGGCATGTTCCCATGTTTTCTTCAAATTCATTTGATGAATGGACTTAATTTTGATATAATATTCATCTCTGAATGCAATTAACAATTTAAAAGTTTAACGTTGCCATGGAAACACTGCTGTAGCCATTTCCATAGCAAACTTTATTGCATGACTGCAAACTGTAGAAACTGCCCTATCTTAGAAATTGATCATGTTTGGAGGCATTTGTTACCATAGAAACAAAACAAACAACTTGTTTTAAGTTGTAAGACTAATTTACTGATATAGCTAATAGGGTTTGGTAGATGTATGATTAAATTGTAAAAACCATTGGTTATGCATTTGATCAGAAAGATGCATTTGAGGTTTGTTGCTATGGAACTGGCTACAGCAGTGTTTCCATGACAACGGTCGACTTTTAAATTGTTAATTGCATTCAGAGATGAATATTATATCAAAATTAAGTCCATTCATCAAATGAATTTGCAGAAAACATGGGAACATGCCCCTCCTTAGCTTCAGGTCTATAAAAGTAATTTTAAACAAACATTGCATCATTCTCTATAGCGACTATATTATATGATATATTTCCAATATTTTTGTTTACAATTGTCCACAAAGAGATGCTCTATTAATATCATAACCATATTTTTGCTTGTATATTTATTTTTTCTCTCCACATCAAACTTTTTAAGACCGTCTTTTAAAAAATTGATGATTTTTTATATTTCTGTTACCATACCAACACACAAGCACAATGCAAACCACAATTTTTGCATGCATCTGAGAGATTTGGTCATGGAGGTACTGTATGCCAAAACTGAAATTGTTCCTCAAAGCAGAAGGAAAGTTATTCAATAAAATGATGTTCATTTGTGGGTTCTTATTTTTTCGAGAGTGTTGCCATGGAAACTTGAATAAAAAAAATCCTCCGCCTGGGATTTCTGGGGAATTTATTTCGGTGAAACAAGAGATTTCAAAGATTCATTCGGTACCAAATTTGTACTGTTATGAAGAGGTCCAGGGTCAACCCTATTTTTTACTGGCCAACAATATATTTATAACAATGGTCATTGTGACGTCATCAGTAATGACTGTGCTGGAGGTGGGAGGCACCATCAAGATAAAGTAAAGGAAATAAGTAAATAATTTATGTAATCAGAGAAACAATAAAAAAAATCAGTTTTAAATGTGATTGATCACAAGTTTTTATTATAAGACACAGAAAAGCGCCCATATTTAGCACATGATTTTATCATTCGGGGTAACTTTTAGGATTTCAGCCGATTTCCACCAAAACAGATTTTAATTTTTAACTGGAAATCAGAAAGATGGCATAAGGAGAAATAGGCCTATAATTGTAAAGACATTAAAGAATATTCTTTTTATTTGGAAAGAAGAAGACTTGCCTTCAGATTCACCCAAGAATTGCAAATCATGACCGAACAAAATGTCAAATTTACGACTTTCTGAAAAAAATTGGTCTCCCAGTAATACCAATTTGACAATGACTGGGAGATCAAATCTGTCCACTGGGAGACCATTTGGTCTTCCAGTTACTATGTTAACAAGAAAATCTTTTTGAAAAAAAAATATGCTGGCTGCAGTGATTACGATTTCAAAATTTAAAATAAATATGTTTGCTATAAGAATTTTTCTTAAATGGCAAGCTCTCATAGGCGTATCGGAGGGGGGGCAGGGGGGGCGATCGCCCCCCCAAAAGTTTGGGAAACAGTAAAATTCGGGCAAAAAGTCTAAAAAATCCGGGCACATGATTAAGTAAACACTATTGAAAATGAATGATTTTCAGGCAATGTCATTCGAAATGGTATTAAATCTAGATCTTGAAATTCGGGCAAACGTCGCTCGCCCCCCCAAAAATTGCGCGTCCCGTACGCCTATGTCTGAAGTTGCTCAGATTTGACCAAAAAAACGTCTTTTTGCTTGAGCATGAATCACAGATTATTATGAGGCCATTCACGTCGTAATACGAAATGGCATTACTGGGACCTATGCCTCAGTTTGCGCTCCAAGACGTGCCTGAAGTTTGCATTGTAGCAGTTCGCCAGCACTATAAAAAGGACAGTAAAAAGTGCGCTCAATCTGACCACCCCAACTTTGAGGCATGGTCTAAATATTACCTTGAAGCTAGTAAGACGCATCTGCAACATTGCAAATTACCTGAACTTATATATTTTGTGAGTGTGCACTCAATTGTCAGCACTTCCAACAAGTTGTAACAGAAAATGTAGACATTTGAGGATGGTAAACCTTGAAAAATGTCCCCATTACCATCTGAATCCACCCACCAACTAAGCTGGTGGTGCATCGGGAATGTTTAGCGCTAAAATTTCTATCCAAAATATGGTTGGGTATAAGTTTGAAGTTATGATATTTTTCTGAATTGACATTAAATAAATGTCCTACTTTTTTTGTGTTGCCATTCTCAAAACTTCCACCATGTCTTTTTGGATGAAAAAACGTTAACGGGTTGAATATTTCTGCGAAAATTAAATGCAGGGAGTGACTTTGACCTTGACGTAAAATTTCTATGTTGCCAGAGGGCTGAGTAGCCGGCAATGCTAACTTGAATTTTCATTTGTCCTATGTGTCCTCAAGAAATTTGTGTTACTATATTACCATTTTCATACCAATAAAGTGCAGTAGGGAAAAAATGGCCAATTTTTTAACTTAGAAAACTTGCACTACTTTTTGTTGACAATTATACAATACAATACAACAATACAATTAAAATTAGACTCATAGCAAGATTTTTGGAATTTAATAAAAAACTATAGTTGGATAGCTGATAGGATGTAACAGGACATACATTGGAAAACTGGAAAACTTCCACAATATTGACAGAATTTTTTCCTGGCAGTGTTTTGTAAATTTTGTGTTAATTTGTACACCCGAATGCACATTTCTACATTCAGTGATAATCTGGCGTGGAGATATTCCCCTTGAAGATATGTCCCTAATGTATGTCAAATGTAACAGGACATTTAATCATTGTCCTGTTATTTATCCAACAAAATTGAATAAATGCACAGTAACATGGTCATTTCACGGTTGCATTCAATATTTTTTTTTGGATCTGTGCTATTGAATTTTTAAGTTGAAGGAAATTTATTAAAAAGTTTTCGATATTGGCCTGTCCAACAATGGTTTTTTAGTTGTGAGATAATTTTGGTACGGTAACAACATTAATATTTTGTCCTACTTACAATATTGAATAATATTAGCAGTTGGGTTCCCACTGTCTTACTGATTTATTGAATTCTATAAATTTCCCTGACTAGCATTTACATGTCTCAAATGTATAAATGCAGTTAAGTCTTTTGGGACAGTGACTAGGTTTTAAAATTATTTAAAACGAAACTGTGTGATCAATATACTTACAAATATATTGAGCTCTTCATGTTTAAATGTCAAGAGCATTAATTAACTCGTACTTTGAGATATTTAGTAGCATCGCAGTAACAAGACATTGCTAGTTTGCACTAAATAAATCTTCTATTGGTATTATGTAAGTTAACTGTCTTTAACAGACATGATTTATTTGTATTTACCTGACTAGTTTATTTTTGCAACACATGGGTAGTTATTTTGCTACTTTATAGTCCATCAAAAATTGAAAGATAACAGGACATGTCTTGGTTACACATTGCGCTGTTTTGTTATGAAACACTTCCATTTAAATTAATATCCCACTTTAATACTTTTTTGGCATTCGCTATGTTAGGATTATATCATCCAAGAATATAAGAGCTACAGTGTATTACCAGCTTTTACAAAGATCATTTGAGTTGGAATAGCAACAAATTTCCTGCGTGTCCATGTTACCATTTTTCATGCAAGGCCATTATTTTGTATCTTTTTTATTGTGCAGACTTTCAAAACTTGAAAGTAAGTAAAAAACAAAACTTAAAAAAGACGATTACCTCCAATTTATTGGTCCCGCCATTTTGTTTTAGTGAGAAATCCAGTTGGATATGTCCTGTTACCATTCATGGTACATATTACACTTGGTATTATTATTATCAATGACATCTCATCTTTGTTGTTATTAGTCTGGTTTAGGTGACCAAAGAGGGCGAATAATGTTTGTTCACCACACTAATCACCGCATCGCAAAATTTTAAACTCTGATTATTGAAATTGTGTCCATGTTACCATCCTTTGAGTGGTGCTTCTCAGCTTTCTGTCACTTATCTGGCCATTATTTATATTCAGAAATGTTTAACTCATTCAGTTATCCCGAATTGTTACAACATTGACCTTTTTATACACTATTTTGCTGAATTACTGAACTATACATCTGAATGTCCTGTTACCATTCAAAATTTTGCCTTTTATTGATGATACATTTTTGATGTGTCCTAACTATGATCCAGCCTTTCAAATGTTGTCCCAGGTGAAATGATGTTCCTCCAGTATAGTGTGTTTCAGTGCAAAAAGTTCAGTTTATTTTCAGAAAAGGGAAAGGAAATGTGTTACCATCTACAGTGGATACAATTATCTCAATTTTAAAATATGCGAGATAACCCCAAAGTACTATACTATCGGATAGGACTAGGTTTCATGTGTTTGAGAAAAATATTTGTAATTATCTATCTACCTCTCATCCCCTCAATCTCTTTATCCCAAGGGGAGCATGCGATACTCTGGGGACACAAACTATACCACTTCTATAAAATTGTATTAATTATAGGCCTATAGTTTAGTTAGAGTTTCCAAGTTCATATTATGTTGGATCACAGGTCCAATACCCCCACTCCCCGGTAGGGATGCCACTGCTTTATCCCTCAATCTGTCTACTTTGAACGTAGACTTCTCATAAATATTAGTGACTAACTACTAGTCATTTGGTCACTTGTTGTTGGTAGTCACAAACTGTTAGTAACTAAATATTAGTTAGTAACTAAATGTTAGTTAGTCACAAACTGTTAGTAAGTCACAAACTGTTAGTAAGTCACAAACTGTTAGTTGGTCACAATCCGTTAGTTAGTCACAAATTGTTAATAAGTCACAAACTGTTAATAAGTCACTATCTGTGATTTAGTCACAAAGTGTTAGTTAGTCACAAATTGTTAATAAGTCACAAACTGTTAATAAGTCACAAACTGTTTATAAGTCACTATCTGTTAGATAGTCACAAACTGTTAGTTAGTCACAAACTGTTAGTTAGTCACTAACTGTCAGTTAGAAACAAACTGTTAGTTGGTCACTAACTGTTAATAAGTCACAAACTGTTAATTAGTCACTAACTGGTAATTAGGCAAAAAATGTTAATTAGTCACTAACTGTTAGTTAGTCACTAACTGTTAGTCAGTCACTAACTGTTAGTTAGTCACTAACTGTCAGTTAGTCACTAACTGTTAATTAGTCACTTGCTAATTAGGCACTTGTTACCAACTGTTAGTTAGTCACCAACTGTTGTTAGTCACAGTAGTCAGTTAGTCCCTAACTGTTAGGAAGTCACTGTTAGTAAGTCACTAACTGTTAGTCCCTAACTGTTAGTCAGTTTGTCCCAACTGTTGGTCATCAGTTTGTCGCTACTATTAGTTAGTCAGTCACTTACTGTTAGTAAGTCACTGACTGTTGTTTAGTCACTACATGTTAGTCTCTAACTGCCAGATAGTCACTAACTGTCAGTCACTAAAGTTCTGTCACTAACTGTACACCAAGGATGTGCCACCTAGATATAGGACCTATAAATAGAACTAACTGCTCTCATTACTACTCATTCCCAATTGTTTCAGGCCCTGCACCAATTGCATCTGCACCAATTGGTCAATTAATGAGTGGCAGGTGTTCTTTTACATCAATGCTACAATATTACAGCTCTAGCAATTGATCTGAAGAAATCAGTTTTTTTTTCTCATAGTCAGAGTGGACCTATGATGTCATGGGTGGATACTCCATTGCCAAGCACTAGAGCATATGTAAAATTGGTGCTATCAATGATGCCATAGGTCAAAGTGGCCAATAGCTTCCGTTGTGGACAGTTTCATCATAGCCTTGCAGTTACATCATTGCAAGAGCGGCCAATATATAATATCACAACTCAGGTGCAAGGTTGGACTACTCCTAGGGAGGGGGCACTCTGCTCAAAAGCTGTCAATTGATCCTTATGTCTCCATATTAACTCCTGTGAACTGTGGTAACCAATAAAACAATATAGGATTGAAGTAATTGTTGGTAGTTTCACACTGAAAGGAGCCACCAAAAAAACTGCAAACAGTAAACAAAATGCTTGACTTGACAGCTCCATATCAAATCCAATTTAGATCAGAAGCATGTTGGTGAACAACTGTGATTAATTTCAAGTTATCCTATTAACCACGCTTGGTTGAATTTCAGGCACTTTTGGTATCACCAAATAACAAACAATCCCCCCTCCCACTTAACACCTGAGTTTTTGCAGTGGTATCGTTGGCTCATCTGGCCATGATATAATTGCTAGGCTATGATGAAGTTGTCTACATGAAATGCTATTGGCCAGTTTGACCTATGACACCATAGCTTGCACCGAAGTTGTATAGGTTCCAATGGAGTCTCCAGCTTTGACATCATAGGTCCACACTATGAAAAAAAATGTATTTCTTCAGAGCAATTGCAAGAGCTGTAAGTATTTGTGATCACAAGATAATTTGTTATGCTCCAGCTGATATAACTAAATGGTGGGGACCAAACCGGTTGACACATTTCTCTATGGGGCAGCTAGTACAGTTTGCTGGCTGTAGAGTAAATACTGTACTATAACAAATCTTGTCCTTAATTTCAAGAAGCCAGCATCAAAAATGCATTGTACCAATTACATATATTTATCCATCATTAACATACATAACACAATGTCATCTTCCATTACTTACATGCATGGGAAGGTTTACAAAAACCATAAATGGTAGCGTTCCAAGAAGCTCCAAGAGTACACCCTTGCGGCATACCAATATTAATAAACTCTTCATGAAAATTTGGGAATAATTTGGATATTTTCCAAGAGGTCAGGATTTCAAAGTTCTAAAATTGGTGATTGAACATTACGAATTGCAAAAATTTTTTCCTCAGACATTAGATTTATGTACAAATGATATGATAAACCATTTTTAGTTGCTGAGTATAATTTGAAAACCGTCTTTCCAACTGAAGTGTTCTCTTCACTGAGGTACCATTATCTCTTCCAAAAAACTTAAAGGAGACAGCCTATACAGTTATTGAGATAGAGTTGAATTACATTGAAAAACAAGCATTTGTTCACTAAAAGAACCTGACATAAAACTTTTGACCTCTAGAATTCTTTCAGTTTTACAAATTTAGAGGTAATCTAAGGCAATTTCCTGACACTTTTTGGAATATCGACATCCTCAGGCTTCATAAATCCATCAAATCGAGTATATTTATTTGTCTGTGTTGACATTATCGAGTTATTTGAATTCAAAGGTTGACTTCCAAAATTTAAGTCATAAGTTGACGCTTACTGATCTGGGATGCTCTAGTATCCATTGACGTCTATCAGTTGAATCTTTTTGTCTTTGAGACCTAGTCTTATATCTGCTTACCCGTTTTGGAGCTTCTTATGGCTGTGAAACATGTACCAGAATATATTGACTGAGATGGAAATTACTTGAAAAATTCTCCAAATATTCCAGCATTTTTGTCAAGAGTGTACACTAGGCCTGTCACTTTTGTAAAAAAATTTAATATCTCAGCAACCATTGATATCATAGGCCTAACTCCAATAGTTTATGAGTTATATCGAAAAAACTGTTTTTTCTGGGTTTCATACTGGTTTTAACAGCGTTTTGCAAGTCAAATGCTTCCATCCTCAATACTGAAAGTAGATAAACACCATATGAATACTTCTGCACTGATTTCTGAATTCATATTGAGTAGAACAGTTGGTTCAGCAGATTAGGACAATTTTTACATGCTTATATATATGGCCCTGCTGTGACTGTATATCAAGATCTTTCTGCCAAGGTGAAGAAAACTTGTAGCAATTCTCATTGGAGTTCAGAGCTGAAAATAGTCTTGAGGGACTGAAGATCCTATGACAAAGGCCAAACAATTTTCTTCTGTGTGTGCTGCATTGTTAAAATGGATCAGAGGAAGAAAGGTAGATGTACTTGGTACATGGATCCATAAATGGGGTTTTACTGTTAGGGGGTTCATTGCTCAAGGTTCTGCTTAAATTAAACTATAATTTTGAATTTAACATGTGTATTTATTGATTAAGCATGCCTGTGTATGTCAAAACAGATTGGGTGTAACTGTGCTGCCAATAGACTACCATGTCTGGATCTGACACTGATCCTTCAAATTGAAGGTTGTTTAAGTTTTTGTTGTGGAAAGAAATGGCCATAAATTTGTTTTCCAATAATATGCCAAATAAATAATACAATAAATAATTCTGTTTCTTTCAAGTGAGGCACATTTAAATGTTGCCTTTTACATCTAATCAAGACACGCAGAAGGAATGGAATGTCTGAAGACATAGCCCAACCTCTGGAACCTTCCATTTCCTTGCGAATACTAAGCCTCAAAGCAGCCCGATGCACATGCCCGTTCTGCTCTTTTGTTTGTGACAATCACATAATTATAGTCACACACATAGTTATACTATTCCACATGAATCCACAAGGTGTGTTCCTCAAACTAAGTTCAGAGACCTTACCAAGGCTATTTCATTTGCTATATATCTTTGGGGGAATGTTTGTTATTAATGGATGCCTATACAAAAAGCACCATGCTCAATTGGCAGCATCCTGGTGTAAACAGTTTTCTAAATGGTCATGCCTTTGAAGGCTTTCTAAGAATCATTTGTGAAGATGCAAACATGGTTTGATTGTTTTGCTGATTCTAGTAGATGTCTCCAGTTAAAATGTTTGTTGAATCCACTAAAAGAAAGGAAAGGACTTGGGAAGATTCTCATAGGAATATTGGATGATAGCAGTAAAATAAGACAAGTTCCCTAATCTGAATTGTCAACTATTGAATAAAGTATCTATTGTTTCAGTGCAATGTGGTTGTTATCCATTATGATGATGTTAAGTTGAGACATCTGACAGACTGGTAGATATGTCAGCCTCATCACTACAGCTTCTCTCAACATGTGCACAGAAGTGGCAGAAAGTTGAGCTATATCTCCAGCTATTCGAAAGTAGAGCTATATCTCCAGCTATTCAAAAGTTGAGCTTATGTTACATCTACCTTTCTTCCTCTGAGCCATTTTGACAATGTAGCACACACAAAAGAAAATTGTTTGGCATTTGTCACAGGATCTCCAGTAGCTCAAGAACTATTTCTAGAGCTCTGAAGTCCAACGAGAATCGCCTAAAGTTTTTGTCACCTTGGCAGAAAGATTTAAATACAGTCACAGTAGTGCCAGTTATAAGCATGAAAAAATTGTCCTAATCTGCAGCTGAACCAACAATTCTACTCAATATGAATTCAGAAATCAGTGCAGAAGTATTCATATGGTGTTTATCTACTTTCAGTATTGAGGATGGAAGCATTTGACTTGCAAAACGCTGTTAAAACCAGTATGAAACCCAGAAAAAACAGTTTTTTCGATATAACTCCAAAACTATTGGCGTTAGGCCTATGATATCAATGGCAGTTGAATATAAACATGAGCATTACACAACTTTTGGTCTTCATTTCGTGTCTCTATCTCAAACGGTTACAGAGATATTGCATATTTCTGAGTTTTACAATATTTGGAAAACGTTCATTTTAAAATGGGCCAGGGGCCTGGGTTTTTTTCATCAGATTTTGATGAAATTAGACTTTTTGTGTTAGTAAGAACTTACTTCCCAGAAAAGCATGAGGACCTTGACATTTTAAAATTTTTTGCAAAAGTGACAGGCCTACTGTACACTTGTCGGAAGAGGAATTGATACGCCAGTGTCAAGAATACTTCAGTTGAAACATTTTATCCATTTATGGCAATGATCAAGCATGTAGGGCACCACAAATTCTTCTAAATCTTGAAATTTGAGATAATTGATAATTTCCTGTTATTAGCAACTTCACCCGATATGAACCTAAATAACATAATGCAGACATCTTTGACCATTCTGCATACAAGATGGAGGAGGTCCAGCCAAGTACTCTGGACCAGGTGCCAGTGACTTTCACTGAAAAATGGGGATATTGGACAAAAAGAAGCAAAAAAATACCATGCAAAGCATGTGAACTCTCGGCTGGGGAAGTAACAGACCTACAAAGACTTTTGACTCTAATGTAACAACATTGTTACATAATACAAGTTGTCAGTTGAAAATTAAAACCAAATATGGAAACTGCAAAGAAAAGTGCTTGGTGCACTCAGGATGGACAGACAGGGCAGATATGATAATCTGAAATTTGCTCTCATTCTAGAGGCAATTTTTTCTTAACCAGGAACTTCCAAGAAAGAATTAACTTTAGATATGACCGAAACTGAAGTCCACAATTGTTTTGTTCCATGTAAATTTTTCTTTCCTTGAATTTTATTTTTTGAGAGAGAATGTATTTTATTTTTTGGAAACTTTTTTTTTGTAAAAAATTAACTTCTTCAAAATAAAAGCATTTTAATAAATTCAAGAGCCCAAGCAGTTTAATAAATTCAATCAGTTTTCCACAAGAAATGCAGCAGAACCACAGAAAAGTAATTCACATTGAAGACAAAGACTTGAGAAAAAACGGACTTCTTCAAAATAAAAGGTTTGATGAAAGTCACATGCTTACGCAAATGTTCAAATGAACCCAAGCATTTTAATAAATTGAAGAGCCCAAGCAGTTTAATAAATTCAATCAGTTTTCCACAAGTAATGCAGCAGAACCACACTGGGAGGGGGGGGTACTCAATTTTTTTTCTGATATATATGCCAGGCTGGAAGTTCGGCAACCAGACCTAGTGCTAGGTGGTCGTCGCAAATATACGCCGACTCCAGGAATTTTTTTTTGTCACCGCAATTGTATTTGCCCGTTTTTCCCAGTTCATAACCCGTGATTTTCTCACCGAATAGTTACATCATGATTCGATAAAAGTTCAAAATCAAATTCTGAAGCTAACTCTAGGAATTATGCCAGATTTTTAGATCCAACTTTAGAAATTTTTCAGTTGAAAAAGAGGGGCCTACTGAGCCGAGCATAGGTGTACACATGAACATAGTAAGTACCCCCCGCCCCAGGAGAACCACAGAAAAGTATTTTACGTTGAAGACAAAGACTTAAGAAAAAAACTGACTTCTTCAAAATAAAAGATTTGATGAAAGTCACATGCTTACACAAATGTTCAAATGAACCCAAGCATTTTAATAAATTCAAGAGCCCAAGCAGTTTAATAAATTGAATCAGTTTTCCACAAGTAATGCAGCAGAACCACAGAAAAGTAATTCACATTGAAGACAAAGACTTGAGAAAAAACGAACTTCTTCAAAATAAAAGGTTTGATGAAAGTCACATGCTTATGCAAATTTTTAAAGGAGCCCAAGCATTTTGATAAATTCAATTCCAAATGAGCCCAAGAATTTTAATAAATTCAATTCCAACAGTACTGATAACACCTTTTGATGACATTCAGCGCAGAACAAATATAGTCTGGTCTTTATTTGTCACTAGTACATGTAAATTAAGACTTTCAATGCATTCACATGCTTCTTCAAGTACAATAGTTGCATTTTTTTGTAAGTCAGCTTTCAGCACACCTCTCAGAACATATAAACAGATTGGCGGAATTTGGCGACAGTCAATATATCTTTAATAATATTGCACTTAGTTTTAACATAAACTCAGAAATGTAGAAGTATTTTGACATCCATATCACCTAGACTTAATATAATATTGACTGAGTAGCTTCATCAGCAAGTACAAATCCATTTCATTCATAGAGTATTAGAGTTCCACTTTGGAATCTATTGTTTCTTGGTTCTCTTGATAATTAGGCCGCACATCATTTTTCCATTTTTCATCAATCCAAATTTGCTAGTCATCCAGCCGTATGCATAGTATCTCTGAAAAGATGAATTGAAAATTATGTATACACATTGGTGAACCGTGAGTCTGTGACTGAAAATTTTGGAGCGGGTGGCGAGCAACAATTGCCTGAAATTCAATTTTTAGTTTTCACCTGGTTTTTACATAGATAGACAGATTTATTTTCTTCAAAACCGATGAAACATACAAACAACCTTGTTTTTTTTTTAACATAAAACAAGTGAGTAGCGGTTTTGACAGGGATACACAGGAGTATTTGCATACCATCACCTAAAAGGTGGGTGCACCCCAATTAAGGTAAATAGGATATACCATTAGTAAAAGTTACACATACGACAAGGTTCAAGCTTTGAGTCACAAATTTGTGACATTTGACTGAAAAAAATCCTGAAGGCTCATTTTAGGGAGACAAATTGTTCATAGTGTCACATGTAAGAGGCTATAACTTGAAAAGTAACACTTCAATATCATTTATTTCACCTTGACATAATTCCCTATATTGTTTGCTTCTAATTACATGTAAATGTGAGATATTTCAGCTAAACGTATACCGTAATATGGGGTGAATAGGGACACAGGGGTGAATCGGGACAAGACAGGGATGTCTATTATTTCTTCAAAGATGAACCACTTCTACTCAACCTAGGGAATTCATTTTTGGTATGTGTATAGTACACATATCAGGGCATATTGTAATACAATTTCATACTTCTAACTGCAGGCAGTGAGGAACTGCAGCTCCTTAAACTTGGCCCTGCATAATTTGAATTTTAACATACTGGTCAAAACTTCGCTCATTCCTCAAAAAATATAAACACCAGAGCCATCAAACTAACTGGAAACTTTTTTAAAATTTGAAATAGTATCAGGGAACCAGAATAGTAGACTAGATGTGGGATTATGTATGTTTGGTCACGGGCTAAGATCCAGGTCAATGGCAAAGTTTCGGGGATAATAAAAATAAAATCTACCAATTTTCATTTGAATGTACTGGCATGGCTTTTTGATAAACATTATAGAACCTGGCATCGTTTATTATAGATTTAGTCCAGAATTCGTAATCACATGCAAAATTAGCAGATAACTACAGTTTTTGATAGTTTTCTGCCATTTATCACATTTTTTAAAATCTGCATATTATCAATGAAATTGATTTCGGATTTTCCTCAAAATTTTTTCTGGCATGTTGAACATGTTTTCTAATATTTATTCACAAGTAACAATCACTCAAAGTAGGTAGGGAGTATTAATAGTGCCTAACCAACTTGCTTGTGTTGCTTGTACGTAGCACTTGCGAACCAGCCAGAAACTTGCTTAACAAACTAACTTGCTTGTGTTGCCTGTACGTAGCACTTGCGAACTGAGCCAACTTGCCTAACAAACTTGCCTAACTAACTTGCTTGTGTTGCCTGTACGTAGCACTTGCGAACCAGCCAGAAACTTGCTTAACAAACTAACTTGCTTGTGTTGCCTGTACGTAGCACTTGCAAACTGAGCCAACTTGCCTAACAAACTTGCCTAACTAACTTGCTTGTGTTGCCCTCACGTAGCACTTGCGAACCAGCCAGAAACTTGCTTAACAAACTTACTTGCTTGTGTTGCCTGTACGTAGCACTTGCAAACTGAGCCAACTTGCCTGACAAGCTTTCTTAAGAAACCACTTGCTTGGGTTGTCTGTTCAAAGAAAAACAAAATTCTCTCAATGAAAAGCTTAATCAGCTTGAATCAGATGATCTCAGGTGTAAAATTCAAGCCACAAAGGGAAATTCTAAGGCGATGCTCAAAGTTCAAAATTCTCATCTCAACAGAAAACAAGATCTGCCTCTTCCACATCACACAAATGAAACAGAACTAGCGAATGATTTCAACAACTTCTTTGATGAAAAGATCAAAATCATCAGATCCAAATTAGATTCAGGAACGAAGATCACAACTGATGCCTCTCAAACCAACCTTGGCCACTATTTGCATCAGTTTAAAAGTCTATCAGAACAAGAAGTCAAGAAACTTATCACTGAAATGCCTGTCAAACACTGCCAACTTGATCCTATGCCAACATGGCTACTGCTTGATTGTGTTGATGAATTTCTGCCAGTCATAACCAAAATTGTTAATATGTCATTAACACTTGGAGAAATGCCCCTTTAACTGAAGCACGCACTTGTCAAACCACTGTTAAAGAAGGAAGGTCTTGAATTGATCAAAAAGAATTATCGGCCAGTCTCTAACCTTTCTTTTCTGAGTAAAATCATTGAGAGTGCTGTAATCAAACAGTATGTAGATCATCTCACTCAGAACAATCTTGATGATGAAAAACAATCAGCTTACAAGCAATTTCATAGCACAGAAACCCTCTTAACAAAAATCCATAATGATATTATGCTTAATCTGAGCAATGGGGAGGTGACAATGCTAGTATTGTTGGACTTGTCTGCTGCATTCGACACAATTGATCATGGCATTTTGCTAGAAAGACTGCGTAACAGGTATGGTGTGCAAAGTGCAGCCTTAAGATGGTTCAAATCTTATATTTCTGAAAGATCACAGTCTGTGATAATAAATGATAAAACGTCAAGCAAACTTCCGCTCAATTATGGTGTTCCTCAAGGTTCCAAACTTGGACCAATCTTATTTAACTCCTATGTTGCTCCAGTCAGTGAAGTAGCACGAAGAAATCAAGTTCACGATCAGAAGTACGCTGATGATGAGCAACTTATCCTGTCATTTAAACCAACCTTTTTGAGTGAAGAACATGCAAAACAGAAAATGGAAAATTGTATTGCTGAAATCAGAAATTTCTTGCATAACAACAAGCTGTGCAATAATGGAGATAAAACTGAACTTCTTTGGATTGGAGCACCAAACCAACTGAAGAAACTGCAAATGACATCTATCAATGTTGACAATGTAGAAATCAAAATTGCCAACCATGTCCGCAATTTCGGAGTGCTCTTTGACAATAATATGACCATGGAGAAGCAGATCAACAGAATGTGTCGTAACGCATATTTCAATTTAAGAAACTTGTTGAAACTCCGAAAAAACCTGGACAAGGAAATAGTTAAAACTGCTGTCAATGCACTTGTTACTCCTCATTTAGACTACGGAAATGAGCTGTTGTATGGCACTGCTACCCGATTGTTAAATAAACTTCAGCATGCTCAAAACTCAGCAGTGCGATTAATTGAGAGGTTGAAAAAACACGAAAGTGTCAGTCAGAGTAGGAAACAACTGCACTGGTTACCAATCACAGCAAGAATTCAGTTCAAATTGATGACAACTACATGGAAGGCAATGAATAATCAGGCACCACAATACATCCAAGAACTTGTTCAAGTCAAATCTCAACAAGAACATAACCTGAGAAGCAACCACAAACTGCTGTTAGCAGAACCTGCTCCATGCAACAAAAATAAGTTTGAAGATCGAGCATTTTCCTATGCTGCACCAAAGCTCTGGAACACTCTGCCTGAAAAAGTGAGGACTGCACAAACATTACAAAGTTTCAAGAAGAATCTGAAAACTCATTTGTTCCAGAATTCCTACACTTGATTTGATCTGAAAAAGCGCTGATGAGCAGTTTACTGAAATTAGCGCTATATAAATCCATTTTATTATTATTATTATTATTATTATTATTAAATAATGGAGTGTCCCGATTCACCCCACAGTATGGGGTGAATTGGGACAGTGGTTTTCTTGGCCTGGAGCAATGGGGATTTGAGATATCATTTCAAGCCTCTAGGGGTACTTAGACCTTGTGCCCAGACACAATTTGGCACTAAATTTTGATTTCTAGATTGATTTTTGTCCATGCTATGACAGAAAAACAGCCAATTCTGTCCCGATTCACCCCATATTACGGTACTCACACTAATAGTCTGGGGTCCAACCAGGAAAAAGGTGCATATTTAAAAAGTTTTTGCCCCCGATTTTTATATAAAGAAATTTGGTGTCGTTGGATAGGTAACAAGTTGAGCTTTCAGAATCTGCTAGGTGTCACTCTGAGACCATTCGCATAAGGTTGCTATGGCAACCAAAACATAATAAAAGTGGTTATTTTAGTATTTCATCAATATTTTGCAAAATATCAAATAACAGGACAACTTTTAATGCTACATTCACCAAATTTTGGAAATATTTTCAGATTTGGGAGTTTTTTATGACTACTTGGTTGTTTTGACAATAAATTTTAAAAACCTTCCATTTTTGGGTGAAAATAACCTTCAAATACCCTTTTTTCCATTGTTTGCTATATTTCAAACTTTGCAGCCCAACCATATATTATTATATATTCAATTTTTGTTGTGCATTAGAATGCCCTGGAAGTGGGCTACACATTTGCCATATAATAATCAAGCCAAGCGTTTGCATTTCTGTTGCCAGGGCAACATAACATTATAATTCAAAATTTGAAATGTCCATCTCGAAAGCATGAAATGTGACATAACTTGAAAACTAGGGCATCTATCCTCATGAAATTTGGCAAATGTATGTAATTATTACTTGTCCATCAGGTAACATAACAATCTGATAACTTTCTGTTTAAAAAGTTCCATTTTTAGGTGAATTAAAGCCGTAAATACCCCCTTTTCCACAATTTACTATATTTCCTACACTGTCCATCAAACAAATTTTGATTTTATATTAAATTTTTATTGTCCATTGGGATGCCCTGAGAAAAAGCCGAAAATCTGACATATAATGGCCAAGCCAAGCTGTTGCATTTCTGTTGCCATGGCAACATAACATTATAATTCAGAATTCAAACGATCCAACTCTAAAGTACAAAATGTGACATAACTCAAAGACCAGTGTATATATCCTCATGAAATTTGGGAAAAGGGTGTAATAATGAATAGTCCTTCTGTGGATAAAAAATACAGGTGACTGTCATTTAAAAAACATTCTATTTTGGGGTAAATATTGCCCATAGATACCCTTTTTGAAATAACATTTTATATTTCAAACCCTGTTGTTCAGCTATTGTATCATATATATCAATTCTATTTTGAGATACCCATTGCCCTGAAAGTGGGCTATATATTTGAAATGTATTGTTTGAGCAAAAAAATTGCGTTTCTGTTGCCATGGCAACAAAACAATATATTTGGTAGTTCAAAATTTCAAACTATTAAGCATCAAATATGGCATAACTCAAAGGCTGTTTCATGGATCTTCATGAGATTTGGCAAGTATATGTAAAAATTAATAATTCAACAGTTTATACACAATTTCTACAACTGTCACATGAAAACATTCCATTATTGTGTGAATTAGACCCAAAAATAAAATGTTTTATAATGACATCTGACATTGCAAACTCTTCCAATCAACCATATTTCATATTATATCAATTTGTTCTTAGAATCTGAATGCTTGAAAGTTGGCTATAAATTTGATATTTAAGAGTCAAGCAAATCCAGTATGTTGCCATAGCAACCAAATATGTTTCAAAATAAGCAACTGTTGTTAAACAGAAGCTTGCCATAACTCAATGACTTCTGCAAATATCCATTTGAAATTTGGCATGTAATTATATATATATAATAAACCATTACATGTAGAGCTAACAATCAGTTAACTAAACATTTGGATAACTGTCATTAGCAAAAACATTATATTTTGGGTTGAATGAGACACATAAATACTATAAAGTATAAACAATGTGGCAGAGGCCTGGATCCTCGTATTAATGTCCAGTCCACATTGCAGAACCTTTCTGATAAAACTGGTAACTGCTTCCATGTTCTGGTAGCTGCTTCCATGTTCTGGTAACTGCTTCCATGTTTTACAGAGATTTCAGATTTCTGGCACAATTTAATAAAAAATTTGTTAATTGTGCGTGGGTTTTACCAATGGAGGTTGTTGTATGTGCCTTTTTCATTATGTTTGAACTTCTGACTTTGTAGGCTGTGTCTGAAGGACATGTTACAAGTGATTTTCAAATTGATCTCTAAAATCTCTAAGATAGCATTCTGTTAGTCCTGGCCAAGTTGCATTAATCTGACTTTTGCTTTTGAAAACATTTTCAAATTTAAGTTTGATGCAGATGATGTTGAGGTCACATCCGTATTTGTCTAACCAGATCTGTATGCACAGAGAGAGTGGGTCACACTACTCCCCCCCAATGTATGCCGAGAGGGTCACAAGCTAAAAGTGGTTGCAACAAGTTGAAACAAATATAAGAGCTCTCAATAACCAAGGAAACACAATATGATAAGGAAGCTTCTTATTTGGACCTTCTCATTACAGTCAAGGATAACCAATTCCACACTAAATTATATGACAAAAGGGATGACTTCAATTTCAAGATTGTCAACTATCCATATCCTGTTGCATCTAATATTACAGAAAAGCCAGCTTATGGTGTCTATGCTTCTCACATCATCAGTTTTGCCAGGGCTTGTGATCATTACAGTGATTTCTCAGTGAGGCACATTAGGGTGCATCGTCTGCCCCTATATCTTCGAAACATCATGCACTTTTGCATGATTGTACCCTTGTATCATAAAAGAAGCCCTGCAAAATTTTAGGAAAAAATTCTAATGCAAAAGGGTGGCACAACAGCCTTGAAATTTCAGTATAAGGTCATATTTTAGCGATTCGCGGTTATAAATCATATCGTCAATTTTAAATGAAATGATTTTTGAATGGCACGGTTAGATTCCTTAGAAAGAGAGCTTTAATTTGAATACCAACATCAATGGTTTCCATTCAGTAGAAGTCAAAATTGAGTGGAGATATTTTCTTTTTTATTGGGTAAAATGTGATAAATCAAAAAAAGGATGTTAATTTGACTTTGGGAAGTCAAAGAAGTCTACAAAGTAGAAATATGGTCTACTACATTATCTGATAAAACCTTGATTGCATCATGAGGTAGTCAGAAGAAAATGATATGCAGAACGGTGTCTCAATGAACTGTTGTATTTCTCATGTTTACATGTAATTTATGAAAATTTGCACATTTGAATTTGATGAATAACTATCTAGAAAAAAATTTCAATTTCCCACTTTCTTCAGCAAAGTGTTCCTTATGTTTTATTCTAACGATGATGTCAAAGTTGCACAGAAGTTGAGCTTTTAAGTTGATTTTTCCAAACATTTTGTCATAATAGTCAGAAACTTTCGGCTTTCCAAAAAAGTTAGGCATGAGAATTTTTTAGAAATACAGCTTTCTACCATTCAAATTAAAGACAATTTTCTTCTGAGAATAATGGTATATGAATTGAAATCATACAGCCAACCATAAGCTAGATATTTCTAACCGCGACTTTTCAAAGCATCACTTTTTGACAATTTTGGACTCAACTTTGACACAAAAGTGCCACCCTAAAGCCACATCGGATCTTATTGAAATTTTGCAGAATGTGTTTCTACAGGCAAAGGTACAATATGGCAAAAGTGCAAATGAATATTTCAATTTTTTCATTTTTAGGGGGCAGACGATGCACCCTAAGGCACATTTCATTATGTGATTCTCTCCTCAAGCAGGAATATATGTATTGGTTATTATGCAAACAACTTTGCAGCGTTTACAAAAAATATGAAACATTATTTATAAAATACAACAAAGTCCATCGAAGAGATTAAAGATGAAATTCCTCTTCTGGTGATGGCATGTCGTACTGGTTTTGTGACGTTCAGGTCTCTATCCAGAAGCTCTTGTTCTTAGATTTTCATTTCAGAGTCTTGTGTGGGAGGAGATGGAAGGCTGGACGTCCTTAAAGGCTCTAACATCACATGTGAGTCCTAAGTCGCACACCTCCTTACACCTGACTCTGGTTTGTTTTGGTTTACTTCCTCTGCCCTTTGCCAGGTCAGGTTCTGTGATCTCAAAACTTTGTAATGCACCAGACAATTTGTTATCTTTTCTCTTGTAATTTTATATGCAATATAACTTATTACACCTCAGGGACCATTGTACTTCTTACTGAGAATCCAAATGACAAGGTCATGCATATCTAGGAGTCTTGAGTGTGGAGGAGGCGGAGAAATGCATTGGGACCACAAGAGTGGTACTTGGGATTCATGCAATTTTGGGGAGGCGGGAGGCGGAGGGGCATGCACATACATTTAGTACCGTGTGTTAATATAGTATACTTTTTTCTTGGGTGCACCTGACAGATTGGGTGGCACATGCCCCCTCCTTGTTATGCCGCTGGTGAGTTACATGTTAATGGGGTCTGAATGGTTCAAGGAAGAAGTATGTACACCAAACCAGCTTGGAACCAAGATGCAGTGCTGACTACTCTCTGCAATCATCTTTCCATACCAAACTAACTATAGCTCAACAAGTGATATCATCTGTGACTTGAGCTGGATAATGACTTCACAGAAGCCATAAGGAATTATAGTCTATAATTGGGAGCAAATATTTTGCTCCCAATTATAGACTATAATTCCTTCAAATAAAAAAATAGGCAAGTTGAACTATGGGGTTTGTAATACAATGCACCTGGATGGTCCATAAAAGTATGGCACTGTATCGATTAGGATTATTATAAAAGAAAGGGATAGGAACAAACCTCCCTCCACCCATAAGGAGAAGTCGCTCTTGACCATAAGCAATGAACAGACTGACAACATGCATGAAAACAAGGGAAATTTGCAAAGAGAAGGTTGGCTCAACACTGTTGTTGAGAAGTGACTTGATTCTTGAAGCGCCAACGTAATTGGAAGAGTTCTGCCAAGTGGCCAGAAAAATAATGTGAGGACCCAGGCTTCTGATTGTTTTTACATTATGTCATTTACATATGTGTCTCATTCACCTATGTGTCTCATTCACCCCAAAACAGAATGTTTTTTGCCAATGACAGTCACTCAAATGTTAACTATATTATCTGATTGTTAGTCAGAATGATACCATTATGTAGGCCCTACTTGCCAAATTTCAAACAGATATTTCCTAAGCCTTCAAATTATGCCAGGCTTCTGCTTAACACTTGTTTATTTTGAAATATATTGGGTTGCCATGGCAACAGACTGGCTTTGCTTGACTCTTGAATGTCAAATTTATAGCCAACTTTCAAGCATTCTGATTCTGAAAACAAATTTGATATGATATGAAGTATGGTTGATTGGAAGAGTTTGCAATGTCTCATAAGACTTATTAGGTCATTATAAAACTTTTTTTTGGTCTAATTCACCCCGTAATGGAATGTTTTCATATGACAGTTATAGAAATTGTGCATAAACTGTTAAATTATTAATTTTTACATATTCTTGCCAAATCTCATGAAGATCCATGAACCAGCCAATGAGTTATGCCATATTTGATGCTTAATAGTTTAAAGTTCTGAATATTCAAATAAATCGTTTGGCTGCCATGGCAACAGAAATGCAATTTCTTCGCTGAACTAATATTTGTCAAATTTATAGCCCACTTTCAGGGCAATGTGTATCTCAAAATAGATTTGATATATATGATACAATAGCTGAACAACAGGGTTTGAAATACAAAATGTTATTTCAAAAGGGATATCTATGGGTAATATTTTTTAAAACTCAAAATAGAATGTTTTTTGAATGACAGTCACCTGAATGTTACATCCACAGAAGGACTATTCATTATTACACACTTTTGCCAAATTTCATGAGGATATATACACTGGTCTTTGTGTTATGTCACATTTTGTACATCGGAGTTGCATCTTTTGAATTCTGAATTATAATGTTATGTTGCCTTGGCAACAGAAATGCAACTGCTTGGCTTGACCATAGTACATCAGATTTTCAGCCTTTTCTCAGGGCATCCTAATGCACAATAAAATTTGATATAAATTCAAAATAGTCTGATTGGCAGTGTTGGAAATATAGTAAATTGTGGAAAAGAGGGGTATTTACGGCTTTAATTCACCTAAAAATGGAACTTTTTAAACAGAAAGTTATCAGATTGTTATATTACCTGATGGACAAGTAATAATTACATACATTTGCCAAATTTCATGAGGATAGCTGCCCTAGCTTTTGAGTTATGTCAAATTTCATGCTTTCGAGTTGGACATTTTGAATTTTGAATTATAATGTTATGTTGCCTGGCAACAGAAATGCAAACGCTTGGCTTGATTATATATGGCAAATGTTTAGCCCACTTCCAGGGCATTCTAATGCACAACAAAAATTGAATATATAATAATATATGGTTGGGCTGCTAAGTTTAAAATATAGCACATAGTGGAAAAAAGGGTATTTGAAGGTTATTTTCACCCAAAAATGGAAGGTTTTTAAAATTTATTGTCAAAACAACCAAGCAGTCATAAAAAACTCCCAAATCTGAAAATATTTCCAAAATTTGGTGAATGTAGCATTAAAAGTTGTCCTGTTATTCGATATTTTGCAAAATATTGATGAAATACTAAAATAGCCACTTTTATTATGATTTGGTTGCCATAGCAACCTTATGCGAATGGTCTCAGAGCGACACCTAGCAGATTCTGAAAGCTCAACTTGTTACCTATCCAACGACACCAAATTTCTTTATATAAAAATCGGGGGCAAACTTTTTCCCAATTCGGGATGTGGACCCCAGACTAGAACAGGATATTTTACTAAACGTCTATTTCACACAAAAAAATAGCAATTCTTGGCAAAATAATTATGTGAAAATGAAATTTTGTTAGACTTTGAAGAGGTGTGTTGAATAAGTCCAATAGATTATTTTCAGAGAAAAAAACACTTTGAACCCACAAAAACTCTACTAGGCAAATTCATTGAAATTTCAGGCAAATTCTAGAACTTCAAAAATTGCCAGCAGGTGTCCGTAGCCCTTGGCCTTAAAATAAACGTTACTGTAAAGGTAAGATTAGCATGGTTTTTTTTTACTGGGTAGAATTGAAATGTAAATTTATTAGTTGCATTTTTTGTCTGTCTATTATTTGAAGCTGTCAAAATCAGATTTTCAGTTTTCTGACAACTTTTCGATTGGTGTGTGCCCTTAACAAAGCTTATGATTAAATCAGTCAAAGAATTTGGATGTACTACACAATATCACATTGCAAAAATTAAAGAGAATGACCTCATACGCAAGTTGGGATTGAACCATTTAGAAAATCAGAGCATGATTTACAGTAAGAACAAGCCGGTTTTGCCCTTCTATAGACACAGCTCTGTGAAAGACAATAGCAGACCAGCAGCGCATGATTTTGAAGCACAGAGCCTGGAATCGTAAGATCAGTATGCAGCACATACTTGCCATGAGATTGTTTGGGCGAAATTAATATGGCAAATTATGTATGAGCAATTGGGTCACTTTGTGAAAGATTGAAAACTTTCTGTGATAGCGGGTATTCTGACCTCCCCTGACATTCATATGACATCACATTGATGTCCTCGGACATCAAATTAGGTCAAATTGCCTGCAGGGTGCAGATCTTTGTGAGTTGTAATTGAACATCCAATGCATCCTAAACTGTCACTTTACCTAAAGGCCTTGCATTCCATGATTGTCTTCAGAGCACACTTGGGACTCCCTTCTGAAAATCTAATCAAGACATACTTATCTTACTCATTCCAATTAAATTTTGGGGCAATCATTCAATTTAGTGTCCCCTCGGAAAACACAATATCATGTGAACAATATACATTGCACTTATTTCCTTACTATAATTCACAATGAACTGGGAGATGTCCCATTATAGTTGTTGAAACCACGTCCAATTATAGTTGTTGAAACCACATCCTAAAACCATACATTTGAGGATGAGACTGATTAACCCTTGGCTCCTGTCCTGAAAATGGAAAGAAATACATTGAAATAGTTTATAATTTTTCAAGTCACAACCATTTACCCACGTCATTATAAATTTTATTTTCTCATTAAAGTTTTAGGCATGTTGCATGACTATCTGATTATTTGGTGAAAAAAAATTAAACTAGTAGACGTAACCGCGAGCGGTAACAAAACTTCACCTACTGTGGTACCAGTAACTCGAAACAGACACAAGTAGATGAGCAAGTAAAAGGTACATGGAAAAGTACACAGGAATCATACATAATTATGTAACATGCATACACAAGAATACAAGAATGTTTCCTGTACATTGAGTACATGCAAGTATGCACAGAAAAACGAGTTGATAAACCAGTACGTGAACCAGTGCATGAACCATACATGAACCAGTACATGACCCAGTAGTCCAGGAGATTTATGAAAAAAAGGGGGGTAACCCAAAACAAATTGCAATAGTAATGTGCCATATACCAAATGAAAGCTGAGAACCTCCTCTATAACATATCCAAAGTATACCAAAATCTACTTAGTGGAACATGGTTTTCTATAGGGGGTAACTATTGGTAATTATACTTGCCCCAAATTTGCGTTTTTAACATAACAATTTTGACTTAGAAGCAATGAAACCATGCAAATCCCATTGTAGCCCATCTGAATAGCTGCCACAACTGACAGACCTTAAAGTCAATGAATATAATGAGGTTCTTGAGCACAGTCCTCCTGCTTTTGGACCATTTAGGTCTCACAGAAGCTAAGAAAAAGATAGCACAGGTATGCGGTTTGGTTTATCTTCTGCAATATTCAATGAAAACTATAAATTTGTCATATTTGGATTCCTCATTAAGGCAGCTATCATTTGAATAACATCATTTAGTACTTTCCATAATTTATTCAAGTTTTCGCAAAAGGCCATGTACACTGTGTGCAGGACCTGGTGATATAAATATCCGAAGTTTTGTAACACAAGGGAGCATGATTAGCCAGGACATCAATGTCACATTATCTTAAGTACAATTATCTCAGGAACTATTCAAGCTACATAAACAAACGACACATCTATTTGTATGTTTTTAGACATGCAGAATCTGAAAATGACATTAATTTCTTTCTACATTATAAATATCACCTTATAATGGCCAGATACTTACAAAAAAATTACATTTATTACACATTTCACATTTTTCAGTTTATTCCACATCAGTAACTCTGTTTGATGACCTCATTTGACAAGAACTAAATACCAGCTTTCAAATGAGGCATAATATGTCTGTAAGAGATGATTATTTGATGAGCTGTGCTATTTTAAAGATTTAGATTTGTAATTCTGTAACCTTTCAGCAACACGGGTGAGGCAGAACTGCCGGTCAGTTTGCAAGAGGGTGTTTCCATATACCCTCTGCAATAGTTGATGCCACCCAGATTTTTTTATGCCAAATATTGTCAGAAAAGATATTTCAGATGTTTCTATTGTCAATTGTCATTCCATGGGTTTTTTGTGAGGGCATTTTGGATTAAAATCTAAAATTTGTAAAATCACTTTTAGTGTAATTGTAAATTTCCGTGTTAAACTTAAAGCAGCCAGTACTCTATCATACTTTATACCAGTGGATAAAATGATAAGCATGAAGAACATCTCAAACCAAAAGCTAGATAGCCCTTGATGTCAACTTTCATTTAACATAAATGTGATTTTTTGTAATTATTTGGCCATTATAAGGTGATATTTTATAATCTAGAAAGAAATTAATTAGCACTTTCATTTTCGCGTTACTGGAATTGTAAACCCTGTCAGAGCTAAATAATTGTCACCGTCAGTGTCAAAAATCTCCTCGGAAACACGAGATCGTCCCATTTATTTTCAATTCTATCCTAATCACTAGATGACTCATTTCTAACCTATCAAATGGATAGCCCTTGATGAGAGCTTTTATGTGGCACCTTGGTTTCCTTGTTACTACAATTGCCTACCCTCCAAAAGGAAAATAAATGTCGGTGTCTTGGTCAAACTCGGAAACACAAAATCCTCCCATGGATTTTCATTTCAACCTGTCCTAATCACCAGAAAACTCATTTCTTACTAATCAAATATATGTTGATGTCCAGAAAGCACTTTTTGTCAGCTTTCATTTGGCACCTTGGTTTTCTTGTTACCAGAACTTTCAACCCTGCCAAACCTAAATAAATGTTCCTGTCCTGTCAAAACTCCACTCGGAAACACAAAAGCCTCCCTTGTATTTTCATTTCCACAGATCCTAATCACCAGATTACTTATTCAAAACAATTCAAATGGATATGGATGGATAGCTCTTGATGTCAGCTCTCATTTGGCACCTTGGTTTCCTTTTATCTTCAATTGCCAACCCCCTAAAAGCATAATGAATGTTGCTGTCCAGGTCGAATATATTCTCGAAAGCACAAAATCCTCCAATGGATTTTGATTTCCACCTGTCCTAATCACCAGATAACTAATTTCCAATCAATCAAAGGGATGTGGATGATAAGTACTCGATTTCAGCTTTCATTTGGCACCTTGGTTTTCTTGTTACTGTGACTGTCAACCTTCCTGAAGCTAAATAAATATTGCTGTTTGTGTCAGCAAAATCCTCCCATTTATTTTCAATTCTACCTATCCTAATCACTAGCTGACTCATTTCTTTCCAGTCAAATGGATTAGGATGGATAGCCCATGACATCAGCTTTCATTTGCTACCTTCGTATCATGTTAATACAACCCTGCAAATGCAATATTAATGTTTTTTTTCTGGTCCAAAATTTCCTCGGAAAACAAATTCCTCCCATGAATTGCATTTGCACCTATCTTCATCATGGGAAAACTCTTTCCTAACCAATTAAATGGATGTGGATGATTAGTACTTGATGTCAGCTTTCATTTGACACCTTGGTTTTCTTGTTGCTATAACTGTCAACCCTCCCAAACCAAAATTAATGTTATATCCGGGATGAACATCTCCTCGGAAACACCCTACCTTGTATCTAAATTTCCACCTATCCTAATTTTCAGATGACTCACGAATGCTTAACTAAGCAAATGGACATGGATGGATAGCCCTTTATGTCAGCTTTCATTTGGATCATTTGTTTTCTCAGTTACTTCAACTTTCAACCCAACAAAATCTAAATAAATGTTGCCATCAGTGTCAAGGATCTCCTTGGAAACACAAAATCCTCCCATTTATTTTCAGTTCCACCTATCCTGATCATGAGATGTAGTGATGCAGACCGGACCACCTTTTAGAGGGTGGTCCGGTATTTACAAAAGTGGTGCGGTCCTGGTCTGGTCCAGGATGAGGTGGTCCGATTTTGTTACTGGACCGGTCCAGAAGCGGTCCATCGGCATTTCAAAAATTATGATAAAAATGAGGGTGAAAACTAGCTATATGACATGAATTTCATTTTTAGATATGACAAAATTCATGCAATACTCTTCATGACATGAAAAATCACTGGACCGGTCCAACACTGGACCGGTTTTTTGTAGGTGGTCCGGTATTTTGGCGGTCCAGGGCCGGACCGCGAACCGGACCGGTCCAAGGCGGTCCGGTCTGCACCACTAATGAGATGAAGCATTCCTGAAAAACCAAATGGATGAGGATGGAAAGGCCTTGCAAGCTTACATCAAGGGCTATGTGTTTGGTTGGTTAGGAATGAGTTATATGGTGATTAGGACAGGTGGAAATGAAAATACATTTGAGGATTTTATGTTTCTGAGAAGATTTTAAACCTGGACAGCAACTTTATTTTGCTTTTCGAGAGTTAAAAGTTGTAGTTACAAGGAAACCAAGGTGTCAAATGAAAGCTGACATCATGGGCTATCCATTCTAATCCACTTCATTTGTCAGGAATGAAATATCTGGTAATTAGGATAGGTGGAAATGAAAATACATGGAATGATTTCGTGTTTCCGAGGAGATTTTTGACCCTGGCAGCAACATTTATTTTGCATTTGAAGGGTTCACAGTTGTAGTAACAAGGTAATCAAGGTGCCAAATGAAAGTTGACATCAAGGGCTATCATTCCACCAGCATTTAATTGGTTAGGAATGAGTTATTTGGTAATAATGATAGATAGAAATGAAAATACAAGGAGGATTCTGTGTTTCCGGGGAGATTTTTGACCCAGACACCATCATTTATCTTACTTTTTAGGGAAAAGGCAGTTGTATTAACAAGGAAACCAAGGTGCCCAATAAAACACAATACAACCTAACTAAGTTGCTCAAGATTGCACATGAGAACATCATGTAAAATCATAATATAGTATACTTGCATTAATTTGTTTCCATCATTTCTGTTGGTCCGTCCTGGACCACTATGTTTCATGTAAAATTGTTTTGATACTGTGAATATTGTGAAAACAAACAAACACAAGTTACCAATAAATATCGTGAGTAATTTAATTTATTGAATAGATAATGGCAGTGATAGGATTACTAACAGTTGCCCTGAATCGTGACTGTAAACCTCTGCAATCCACTTAAAATCTACCAACCATCCTGATTTTAGGATGTGTATCACACAAGTGACACACAATTGACAATTTTTTCACCTTCTTCAAAAGGAATAGTAGGAATTTATCCATCAAATTATATACCTCTGAAACTAGCTATATCTGACACTCTCAAATTTTAGCATCACATATGCTACAGATACTGGACCCCAGGCCATTTTATATTGCCACAATTTATATTTTTATCATTTTGCAGTGACAAACTAACCAAACAGTCAAGACATTTCAATGAAAAATTAAGTTAACATAGCAATGTGGGTATGCATCTGTAAGCTCTCTTTGTGAGGAATCCAAATATGCCAAAATCATTACCATACATGGAACATTAAGCAAAATATGCAAAACCGCTTATATGTGATTTAATTTACCCTCGGCCAGCCCAAAATGGAGCCTTAGCACACTGAATATGCTCAGAAACTTCATGATAATACTTGAAATTGATGTTTATCAGTCAGAGCAATAATACAAACAGTCATACTGGGGTCTTGTATTGATTTAATCCTTCTGAGTCATAATCATTATGTTACCAACTAAGATTCTGGACGAGTATGACACAAAATACTTCACCCCCCTTAAAAACCATGTTCCACTAATTAGATTTTGGTATACTTTGGGTATGTTATAGAGGAGGTCCTCAGCTTTCATTTGGTATATGGCACATTACTATTGCAGTTTGTTTTGGGTCATTTCATAAATCTCCTGGACTACAGTACATGAACCAAAGTAGTGTATTTGTGCAGTATGGATTAATTGTGACCTAGTTATTTGACCTAGTTATTTGACCTAGTTATTTGACCCCAGGTCAAAGGTCAAAGTGAAACTGGGTCACAAAAGTAGGTCAGTAGGTCACTAAAATAGGTTACAAATTCCTAGAAATTTCCAGGAAATTCCTAGAAATTTCTAGGAATTTCCTAGAAATTTCTAGGAATTTTCTAGGAATTCTAGGGATGCCAGGAATATTTCCAGGGACATTTGACCTATATGGCACCTAATTAAAAAAAATTGGGACATCTGCTAATTAATATTTCACCTAATTGTTAATTAACAAAATAATCAATATCAAACTATAACTTTTAATTTTCATTCAACTGGAAGTCCTCAGATCTTCTGAAATATCAAATTCCTGAAAACTATATTTATTCCTACCTTTCATACCAGGGGTTTTTCCATTGAGCATTGCACATTAGTGGTAATTTTCCATTCATGACATCATCTTACTTTTCACCTATTTTTACCAGTGAGCAGAAAAAAAAGTTCTGCATTACAAACATTCCACTGCCACCCAACACTTTATGCAGCATTCCAGTCAGATTCTTCAGACTGGCAGGATGTGTTTTGTAGAACTATCAGTCTTTATTGCTTAAAATTGGTCTATCATGGAGGGCAAAAGACCATTCAATACAGACCATGGAGACGAACCACCTGAGAAAATTGTCAAGGGCGAAGAAGGTAGTTCTCAGGACAAGGCCATTTCTTCAAAAGAGAAGAATTACACCATTAATAAAGTCAGCAGCAGGAAGAACATGAAATATGCAGTTTTGGAGAACACCTATGATGTTAAGTTTCACCCAGATACACATGGCACAGCAGTTGCAGATTTTAAAGAGGACCTTCATGACATGTTCAACAAGATTTTGGAATCCACTGAGAAGTACTCTAACCAAGAAAGGGCTAGAATTACTATTTCTCATGATCAGCTTTCTTCACCTATTTTCATTCACTGTCAGCCCCGCCATCTCATCACCTCCGACAGCATTATGGAGAGGTAAGTGTCTTATTATCCATTTCTTTACAGTCTCACTTCAACACCACTCGTCATTTTGTTAGCTCATCTGTTTTCTTTGACAAAGAAGAGCTATTGGCAGAGTTGACCCTGTTAAGGTCTGTGTAAGTGTCCACTGAGCTTAGTTTTCAACTTAGAGTCATGAAATTTGGTACAGGTATTGTACTTAGGGGTATGGATCAGGGACATGTTGAGAAATCCAAGATGGCTTCCAAAATGGACCCCAAAATGGCAGCCATTCTTGAACTGCACACTGTGACCTCAGTTTTCAACTTAGAGTTATGAAATTTAGTACAGTACAGTGGGTATGGATTGGTGACATGTTGAGAAATCCAAGATGGCTGCCAAAACTGCCGCCACAAAATGGCTGCCGTTCTGGAACTGCCCACTGTAACATCAGTTTTCAACTTAAAGTTATGAAATTTGGTACAGGTATGGTACAGTGGGCATGAATTGGGGGGTCATATTGAGAAATCCAAGATCCCCGCCCAAAATGGCCACCACAAAATGACCACCATTCTTGAACTGCCCAATGTGATCTTAGTTTTCAACTTAGAGTTATGAAATTTGGTTCAGGTATGGTACAAGGGGTATGGAGCGGAGGCATGTCGAGAAACCCGAGATGGCTGCCAAAATGGCTGCCACAAAAATGGCCACCATTCTTGAACTGCCCCCTTAGTTTTCTACTTAGAGTTATGAAATTTGGTACAGGTATGGTACGGAGTGTATGGATAGGGGATATGTGGAGAAATCTAAGATGGCTGTCAAAATGGCCACCACAAAATGGCCACCATTCTTGAACTGCCCACTGGGACCTTAGTTTTCAACTTGGAGTTGTGAATTTTGGTACAGGCATGATGCAAAGGGTGTAGACGGGGGACAAGTGGAGAAATCCAAGATGGCTGCCAAAATTGCCAACTCAAAATGGCCACCATTCTTGAACTGCCCATTGTGACCTTAGTTTTCCACTTAGAGTTGTGAAATTTGGTACAGGTGTGGTTCAATGAGTATGGATTGGGGATATGTCGAGAAATTGAAGATGGGCTGCCAAAAGGGGGGTACCCCAAAATGACCACCATTCTTGAACTGAACATGGTGAACTTAGTTTTCAACATAGTTATGCAATTTGGTACATGTATTGCCCTGGGGGTATGTATCAGGGGCACATTGAGAAATCCAAGATGGCAACCATTTTGGCAGCTATCTTTCTTCATTTCTTGAATTCCCCATTGTGCTCTCAATATTCATCTCAGAGTAATGAAATTTGGTACAGGTATTGGCCAGTGGGGACATGTTGAGAAATCCAATATGACCACTTCAAATGCCTGACATCCTTGAACTACCCATTTTGACCCTACTATTTCACTTAGAGTTATGAAATTAGGTACAGGTATTGGCATGTGGGTATGGATCAGGAAATTCAAGATTGAGTTCATTGTGGCAACCATCTTTCTTCATTCTTGGACTGCTCATTGCAACCTGGAAATACCACTTAGGGTTGAGAAATTAGGTATTGGCTTTAGGAGTTATAATCTGGCACGCCCTGATAGACTTTGCATTAACAGATGAGCATTGAAACCGCTTGCGGTTCTGGTTAATATAAAGTAATCACACCTCTTACCACCGTTATCTCTCTTTTTTTAATAGGGTCCAATCAGTTTTGAATTCCAATGAAAACCTCAGTATTGACCACTCTTTTCGAGTGGAAGTGGGTGTGATGAAAGACATGCTACAGACTGGGGGAGGTTGTACTAAGATGTATACCCCTGACCTTGACTCTGCTCAACTGGCTGCCTTAGTTAAAAGGTCTATGTGTGTTATAAAGCCTATTGAGGGGGAGTTCAAATGTGCAGCTAGAGCTATGTTGACTTGTTTATCTAAACTCAGAGACTCACCTCAAGTGTTTAAGAGATTGACAAACATCCAGGTTGCTATGTCTATGAAACCTGGATCACTGAGGACTAGAGCTCTCAAGATGCATTATGACACAGAGATATCCACCAACCAGCCAGTACCCGTTAGAGAATTATACAAATTTGAGGATTATCTAGATGTTCGTCTAGTTGTGTTCTCTGGAGATTTCAACTCAGAGGTCGTGTATGTGGGGGCACATGAGAGGAAAGACACCATCTTCCTTTATCTGAAATCATATCATTTTAATGCTATTGTCAATGTTGACCGTTTCCTTGATCATAATAAAATCTGGTGTTATGTCTGTATGAAGCCCCATGACCAGCGCAGCAAGAAATGCTACCCTTTCTGTTATGCATGTCAAAGAAAAGACTGCCATGATGAAAACATAGATGTCACCTCCACCAAGTGTCTGGATTGTAACATGACCTGCAGGGGTCAAAAATGTCAAGAAGTCCATAAACAAGAGCGTGCTTACAAGAGGGGTCCAAACAAAGACCTGGAGAGACCCTCTATATGTGACAGCTTCTACAAATGCCCTGAATGTTTCAAGGTTTTAGATAGGTCCCAGAGAGATGTTGCCAAACATGTATGTACCGAGTTTTTCTGTAGATGTTGCAGGCAGTATGTACCTGACAGGTCCCACCTGTGCTATTACAGGGCTGTCAAAGCTCGTAAAACTTCAGGACGTTTCATTTTCTTTGACTGCGAATCTACACAGCATGACATCATCACATGTGGGGATTATACACCCAATGTTAGGGAAGGGTGCAAACATTGTTCAGATGACATGCAGTGTTCTATGTGCATCAAGTGTACAAAATGTACTAACTATTTATGTGGCAGGGTAGAACATGTACCAAACTTTATTGTTGCTCAGACAGCCTGTGACTTGTGTAAAGATGAGTCTTTCACTCCAGACTCAACTTGTTTAATGTGTGGCGACAGATGCCAGACATGCAGGAAGAAAGTCCAGTCAGTGTTAACACGTAAAAAGAAGCACTCTTCTGCCCCCTCAGGCAAAAGTGTACAACAGCACTGCAGCGAATGCACTTTGAAGAGAGAGATGGTTTTCAGGGGGGCAGACACCACAGACTCTTTCTGTAAATGGCTTGTACACCCCATTAATGCTGGCACTATAGTCGACAGCTTCAATGGGAGGTCATATGACAACCTGTTCGTTTTAAGATGGCTTATTCATGCAGGTATCTACCCCTTAGTCACCTTTGCAGGTGGCAAGCTCATGGTAATGGTCATCAAGGGAGGACTGGACATTAAGTTTGTTGATTCTCTGAATTTTTTTGGCTGTGCTCTCAAACATCTACCAAAAGCATTTGGGGTCTCAGAGGGTATGAAGAAAGGTACCTTTTCCTATCTGTACAATGATAATTCTCTTTTTGGTACAGTCACACCTTACCCAGACATCTCTTATTATAACCCTGACTTCATGTCCCCAAAGGAGCGTGAGGAACTCCTCTCATTTCACAAGGAACAGGTTTCTAAGGGGGCCATGTTTGATTTCGACGAGGAAATATTGAATTATTGCCGGGAGGACGTACGGATACTGCGGGAGTGTACACTTAATTTCCGCAGTAAAATTTTTGACATCACGTCTTTGGAAACCATTTGTAAAAATGGGGAGGTGGTTAAGTGCGAGGGGATTGATGCCCTTTCCTGTTCTACAATTGCCAGCCTCACAATGCGTTTTATAAGGCAGCTGACAATGAAAGAATATCATGATGTCAAGTTGAAAGATGGCAGGGAAGGCATGGCCACTCTGAAGAGAGGTCACTGGACTTTTGGAGGAGACGAAGCAATAGACACTGAAGATGTAGTGGAATCTACCTTTATTAAATCTGATATTCCTCAGATACCTCACCATGGTTACAGCAAGCGCTGTAATGATAGCAACAATGCTATCCTTTGGCTGGAGTTCTACGCTTTTCAGAATTCGGTTCATATATTACACTCAAGAAATGGACCCTCCGAGATACGCATACCAGGCACCAATTTTGCTGTAGATGGCATGGAGCCTATTAAGGGCGTCGTCTTCGAATATCTTGGATGTGTATGGCATGCATGTTTGAGGTGCTATAAGGATCCAAAAGCGCGTGACAAGCGTACAGGTAAGACATATGGTCAGATTAATGCAGAGACTCACAGGAGGCTTCGGAAAATCCGAGACTTGGGCTATACAGTCATCACAATATGGAAGTGCGAGTTTCAGAAGCATAAGAAGAACAACCCTGATTTGAAGGCCTTCATTGAGGGTTCTATATTACCAGAACCCAATCTACGCGTGAGAGAGAGCCTCTATGGTGGCCGTGTCTCTCCAACACATCTGTATTACAAGGCCAAAGTGGGAGAGACCATCGAGTACCTGGACATTAAGTCATTGTACCCGACAGTGAATTTTTACTGTTCGTACCCTTCAGGGCATGCTCGTGTGATTCATAATCAAGATGAGATGGACTATACTTTTCAGAGACATGAAGGTATAGCCAAAATAACAGTGGAACCCTGCAGGGGTCTCTTCGTGCCCGTGCTGCCAGTGCGTATCAATTCCAAATTGAAATTCCCCCTGTGCAGAACTTGTGCAGAAAAAGAGACAGACAAACCCTGCAATTGCAACCAGAAACAGAGGGCTCTTACAGGTGTCTGGACAACCCCTGAAATCAGAGCTGCAATTGCCAGAGGTTACAAAGTGTTAAAGGTCCATGAGATCTATCACTATGATGACATTGTTGAGGGTAAAGACAACTTGTTTCACGAACTGATAAGTGTCTTCCTAAAAGTCAAGGAAGAGAGTTCTGGATTTCCCCCCTTTGTAACCAATGAACAGCAACAGGATCTTTATATCCAGGACTTTTACGACAAGTTGGGTATAAAGCTGGACAAGTCTAAGATCTCACGGAACCATGGTCTAAGGTTCACGAGTAAACAGGTGGTCAACAGCGCTTGGGGAAGTTCTGTCAGAAACCTAATGAAGACCAAACCGTGTACGTCCGTACACTAGAAGAGTACGCAAAGTTGGTCAACGACCCAGCCAAGGAGATCAAGGACTTCAAAATTCTGACTGATGACGTGCTTGCTGTTGTACATGTAGGAGCAGAGGGGTTCGAACCTGAGACTCAATTTCAAAACGACATTATAGGGTCCTATACCACCAGCCATGCCAGACTGAAACTACTTGGTATACTGCAGAAGGCTGGAGAGCGTTCTCTGTACCATGACACTGACTCGGTCATATTTGTGCAAAAGGAAGGTGAGAAACTTTTTGACACAGGGTACCTTCTCGGAGATCTGGTCAGCGAGCTGCCTCCTGGGAGACATATTCAGGAATTTGCCTCTTCTGGACCCAAGTCCTATGGTTACATCTGCAATGATGGCACCTGCGAGATGAAGCTTAAAGGTATCACTCAAAATTTCGCAAACAGTCAACATCTCACCCTTGAAACTATGAAGGATATAGTCTTTGGGCAGCTTAGGCTCATAACTCTTCCAAAATACAATCAGGTCACAAGAGACAAATACCATGCTGTGGTCTTTAACAGACCTCAGACTAAAGTTTACAAAAAAGTATTTACTAAAAGAGCCATGGTACCAGGGTCATACAAGACCATCCCCCATGGCTACTGATTATCTAGGTCTCAAGGTGTAGTGATGATATATGTACATATATACTGATTATCTATATATACACAGCCTTAACTTATGTTTTTTATATCTTGGCAAGTACTTTTGCTCCATCAGCAAAGCATACTTTTTTCACCAGGTGTGTATATACTCTATTTACCCCTGTTGATCATTTGCTGCCTTTTGACAGATCTCTATACTCACTACATTTGATTAAAAATGTGATTTTTGCTCTCCTTGTATGCCCTGCTCTACTGGGGCCACCAAGAGAATTAATTTTCTGTATAAATTCCAGGGAGACCCATGGGGTGTCTACAGATAAACATCTGTCAACCAGACTTTATCAACACTCCTCAATGGAACAACCACTCTCTGCAGGGTGCTCCTGTCCACACCCCTGTGACACATATACACTAGTATACACGCCTAGGTTAGTTTTTAACACCTTAGAAGAATGTGAGAAACATTCATGTAAACACAACACAGGTTATGATGTATGGTATGCAGGACTTGCCGAGTCTGACTCTGGTTTACCTCAATGTCGAATAGAAACTTTGCAAATTTTCCATGAAATTGTAGCATACAAAACTAACTTTGTGCCAGGTGGCAGCTGCATGCAGTTCTCATTTTCACCAGACTGACTTGTACTTATGTTATTGTTTCAGTGAACTACTTGGAGATGCCTCATCTGATCGCCGCATGTGCTGTTCTTGGCATTTTATCAATTACTGCTTGTGTAATTACTGCAGTCTTAACAAGTAAGCAGATAGATACAGAATAAGATTGTCATAAAAGAAAATCGAAGGGGCTCTCAAGTGCCTAAGGTTGCATATTACGCCAATTTTTGTATTAAGATAATTTTTTTAATGGCAATATATGAGATAGCCATATCTCGAAATATGATTATAGTGTAGAAATGACCCTCGTGTAGAAGGTTTTGGCTAATATGCATCACGCACTGGCCTAAAATCAACTGCCTTGAAGTTTTTGGAATGTGCATGTTAAAAATATGCTTTTTTCACAAAAAATAGCCATTTTCATTGATGTGTACCGTATCTTGCTATTATTTTTGGATACGGAGGGTGTCAACCTATGAAATTTTTGTCATAAACTTAACCAAGTGCATATTCAATTATACAGATCAGAAGGAGACCTGAAAAGGCTTTGTAACCTTTATTTATAAGTCATTTTTGAAGAGTAGATTTTGTATTAAAATGTTTAATTCACACATTACTACAGATGCCATAGAAGCAACATAAGATAAATATATATATACACCTATGCAGTAGGGACCCTATCAGCGTGCCTCGGCGGCCCAACGTCGGCCCAAAGCCGGTCCGATGCTGCTGACATCGGACCGACGCCGGGCCGACGGCGGACCGCCGAGGTACGCTGACAGGGGAGCTCCAAATATCTATGAGAGCATAATAAGATTATCCGGGGAGCTAAAATTTAATAATGAAAAAAAAAGTTCTTTGGTATTTTTTTACACTTCTGTTAATTTCTGTTGGAAATCGAAGGGACCGAGACTTGTAGGCCCGAGTGCCCTTTAATGTATGTCAAATAAGCTGCGCTTGGGAGGGGTAATTTAGAATTGATTTATGGTGCTTCAAGTAACCTGTGACACGAATTTCAATAAGTATTTGCTATATTTCTTAGGCTGATCATTGAGTTAAACACACTCACTATCACATATCAAAATGTGGTGTGAATTATATTATACCATTTGCTCTCCAGAGAAAAAAATAAAAAAGAATGCATTAACTAACCCTGGTCTTCCCTACATCTCACTTATTCTGTTAATGTTCAGGCCTGCAAATGATTTTCCCTATCCCAATATTTGCATATTTTGAAGAAATAAATAAATAGTCGAAGCCTGCTCCAAAGTAAAATAACTTATACCATTCGACACCTCTGTCAGCCAATCACGTGCCAGTATTGCAGGGAAATAATTCCCATATTCTTTGTTGTCCAGTTATCCTCTCATGTTTGACTGTTTGAGTGTTTGTCTCATGGTATAAGCCGGTTATTCACCATGGGATCAGGAATATGTGTTTATCACACCTTGGGCCAAAGCCCTCGGTCGATAAATCACATATTCCCTCTCCCGTGGTGAATAACCTATACAAGGTCCAATTAACATTCATCAAACCTATGAGTTTCACAAACGGTCATACATTGTTTCTTACTATTGTGAATTCAGCAGTTACATAAAAGCTGAAAATACAAAAGGATTTAACACCGGGTGATACATCACAATGTCGTACCTATTGTTATAAAACCGAGTCATGTTTATGTCAAGACATTGTGAGTATGATTTGACCCAGAAATCGTAGCAGAGGTAAGAAAATCTTTTTTTATGACAATATCAATATAGTCAACGCTACTTGCACCAAAAGTTTGACAATGACTAAAACAGAATCTCAAGTCATGAATTATACTTCATTTTTAATTATTTGATTAGCATTTTTGGAGGAGAAAGCTCTATAAGTTGTGCAAGGCCATGATTTTTCCTATTAGGTTCCTTATAAATGCTTCCACACCGGTGCTGATGGGGCGTAAAACACAAACTCACTCACTCACTCCCTTATAAATGCTGTTAAATCTCATTGGAGTACATTTCAATGCCAACAATTTATTACTTACAGACTGTACACTAATAAAAATAAATTGTGATACAAAAAAGATTATTTAATATTGTAATAAGCTCTTGACATGCGCAACAAGTTTTTGTAACAACATTGTGCTACATTTCAACACATTGTGCTCAGTTTCAGCAAATCGTTTTTAGAGATGCTTGCTTGCTTGCAAGCGCATCTCTGTTGTGGGAGGGAGGCTCCCAAAACCTATGACAACTGCTAAGGGACCGTTCAGAATTTATGACTGGGGGGGTGGGAGTTTTGCCCGAGGGGGTACTAACTTTTCACACGTGTTTGAAGGGGGAGCATTAACTTTCGACAACACTTCCAAGGGGGGGTAAGAAAATTTAACAAAGAAAAAATGTTATAAAACACGCATACACTCACTCTATCCGGGCTTTTTTACGTGCAAAAGTCCGCGAAATGGCGCGAATATGTACGCATGACCGTGTATAACAGTATATAAGTGTGTATTACTTTGTATGTCGGGGGGGGGACTAAAAATATACGTGAAACCTAAGGGTGGGGTACTAAAAATCCACATGAAACTTAAGGGGGGGTATCAATTTTTGACGGGAAGTTCCAGCAAAACTCCCGCCCCCCCC
This sequence comes from Platynereis dumerilii, assembly GCA_026936325.1. Lineage (NCBI taxonomy): Eukaryota > Metazoa > Annelida > Polychaeta > Phyllodocida > Nereididae > Platynereis > Platynereis dumerilii. The sequence goes on from JAPTHN010000021.1 coordinate 6,604,175, forward strand.
AGTCATAAATTCTGAACGGTCCCTAAGATCGTGCTGTTTCACCTCTGTCATTAAAACTTTACATACAGCCTAAACAGAATTTTTACTTGCGTTGAAAAACGTTTTTGGTGCCTTTCTGAGATGAAAAAAATAATGAAGAAAACAAACAGGCCGACTATTTTCAGGTCAAAGGTCAATCACGGCAGTGCAGTTAACTGGGTCATGCTGACCTTCTTTTGGTCACACTACTTTCCTAAAAATAGTAAATTTCACTTAAAACTCAGTGCAGTGACAAGTTTCATATTGGTCTGGCTAAAATGCATTACAGATGATTTCATATTTGTAGACATTTCTCAAATAACAAAATGTTTTGCAAAATTTCTGGTCTGACATCAGAAAATCCTGCCAGGTGATTGGTCAAGTTGCCAATTGCATGTCACTTTTTTTCAGCTTGCTTCAAGCAAGTGATGCTTTCTGGAAAAATGATGTCATAATTTTGACCAATAGTATACTGCAAAGGCCAACTTGGTATTGTGGCAGTTGTTCACACACGTCAAACCGCAATCCACAAGAATTCTTTCACTTCTTCATGAACAGTTGATTTTGGATTTTTTAAATCACCATATTTGATTTGAAATTGATCTACGATTTCTTTGAGTTTTCTTTTTGGACCGAAGATAATCAATTTTGCCAAGATGTAATGATAATTTGTTGTCAATAAGCCATTCTTGACATCACTTTAGCATAGCTGATAGTTTGTGAGATATAACCTTGGGGTCTCTGTGTGAATAAAAAATAGCAGTATCGGTTGCATAAAGCATGACTTTGCAATCAGGATCGATGCAACACTGAATATCATTTGAATAAATGAGAAAAAGCAACAGGCCTAATAGGCTACCCTGTGGAACACCGCATGTAATATTTCTAATTTCTGAGTGTACTCCATTACAGGTAACGAGTTAAGTTCTACAGTTGTATTTCACACTCTTGTGTACGACTGTTGATTGTTTCAATTGATATTAAATCAGTTTCAGACTGCCTTGACCAAAAGCTGCGAGCATTCTCTATGACATCAGTAAGGGACTATTCAGAATTTATGACTGGGTTGAGGGGGAGATGGGAGTTTTACCTGAGCGGGTGCTACATGCTTCAAGTGGGACAATACTAATTTTTACATATTGTCAAGAAGCGATGTGCCATAGCAGCTAAATATGACTTGAGGGGAATTGGAGTTTTGCCCAACGAAGCACCAATTTTTGATACATGTTTCAAGGGGGTACTTATTACTCACAACATGCTTAATGAAATTTCATAAAAGAAAAGGGACATGCTAAAAATCCACATGGAATGTATGAGAGGTACAAATAAGCATGAAACCAAAGGGGGTACACATTTTTGACAGAAAGTTCCATCAAAACTCCCAAACCCATCCCCCCCCTCAAAATCATAAATTCTGAATGGTCCTTCAGGACAGGATGGTGGCCCAGTGGTGAGGTCAAAAATTCATAAGAAAATAACAGTAGGAAGCAGATCCCTGAGATTGGTAGACAATTGTCCTACCGCCTGAGCTGAGCATGTTTATTTTCTGTATAAACAGTCTTTGCATTGAAACTCTCACTTGAAACTGCTAAAGCCAGTCCCTGTTAGGAGATGAATGGCTTAAATTGCCATGGTCACCCATGTGAGGCGCTTTGTCACTTTTCAGGTGACAGTGGTGTCATACCTTCTCTCGACCAATGAAAATTGCAAGAAAAATTATGTATTTTAAACCTCAAAATAATTAATGTCTACAAATATGAAATCATCTGTAATTGTATCTTTGCTCAAAAGATCATGTAGGTTCCATACTATCTAAATCCAAAAGTGCAAAGGAATCCATCGGCAAATGAAGTTGCACTGGTCGTTTTAAGTTGGTGAGCAAAATCAAAACAAGCAAACTGCAATACTGGAAATGTCAACACCAAACATTTTTCTAATTTCTCAAAATTAAAAGCCTGACAATGCCTATTTATAACTACTTTTTATTCGATCTTGCAATTCTCGCCAGGCCAAGCCTATGAATCAGTGAGTTAGGCCAAGCCTATGGTTGTCATTGGTTGACAATGGTTGTGGTGGGATGACTACTTCCTTGTTAAAATTTCTGGATTACTCTAGTAAATAGTTGGATTGTCATTTCATCAGTGCTAAAACCCAGTTTGTTTGGAGGAAAGTTTGATTATTTCAATAAAGCCATGCAAATAATTATTGATTGTATAATTAACTAAGTAAATTGATTTTAGAAATCAAAGTTACTTCAGGAGGGCTCAGCAAGGCTTTAATTTGTAAACAAAAATAGGGTTTTTCATTGCATCGAATAATTATTTGTTTGAATTATAAAAGTAATTCATCTTTATCTCATTTAGATGGCGACCATTTAATCTTAAGGCGGGTATGGACTTTTCCTCCCTCAGTTAGAAATTATTTATTTTGAGCATGCAGCAACCCTTAGATTTGTAAAATTTGATACATGTAGGGATTCTTTTTAGCATATAGATCACAAACATTTAGGCAAATACCACATGACTGCCAAAATGGCACACAAAATGCCAAATTTCTGAATTTGCGCACTGTCACTGTGTTCTTGGTATTTCACTTGGGAGTTATGAAATTAATTTGCAAAGGGAACCACATGTTTCAGAAATCCAGCATCACTCAAGTTGTGTGATGTTGGATTTCTGAAACACTCCAGATAACCTCAAATGACCTTAAAAGTGTGGATTTACCCCTTATCCAGATGATTCTTGATGACAGATCCTGTTATTTGGGCAATTTGGCAATAAATAAACTTTGTTCCTGCCACTAACCACAGGATTACAGAGTGACTCCAAGGTATTTTACACAATTTTGATTTTAGATTTTTAAATCACCATATTTGATTTGAAATTGATCTACGATTTCTTTGAGTTTTCTTTTTGGACCGAAGATAATCAATTTTGCCTAGATGTAATGATAATTTGTTGTCAATAAGCCATTCTTGACATGACTTTAGCATAGCTGATAGTTTGTGAGATATAACCTTGGGGTCTCTGTGAGAATAAAAAATAGCAGTATCGTCTGCATAAAGCATGACTTTGCAATCAGGATTGATGCAACACTGAATATCATTTGAATAAATGAGAAAAAGTAACAGGCCTAATAGGCTACCCTGTGGAACACCGCATGTAATATTTCTAATTTCTGAGTGTACTCCATTACAAGTAACGAGTTCAGTTCTACTGGAAAGATACGACCTGAACCACGAAAGCGTCCGGACACCAATTAGACCAAGTTTATCCTGAAGGATATCTTGGTCCACCGTGTCAAACGCCTTCTGTAGGTCAAGTAGTGTCATTCCAGTGAAAAAACCTTCGGCGGTTTTAGATTTGATGGAATCAATAAGATGAATTAGGCAGGTGTCTGTAGAGTAAGCACTTCTAAATCCCGACTGCAATTCATACAGTAAATTGTTTGATAATAAGAAGCTTTCAAGTTGTTTGTAGACAGCTTTTTCAAGAATCTTTGAGACATTACTCAGAATACTAACAGGTCTGTAATTTTCAGCCTTAAGTCTAGAATTTTTCTTAAATAAGGGTTTAACCTTAGCTAATTTTAGATCATCAGGTACAATTGACTCAGAAATTGAGTAATTGATAAGATAAGTAATATGTAATTTGATGACTGGTGCTGCATCCTTTAGAATGCCATCTAAACCAGTGCTTTTGCTGGGATTAATCTTACAAAGTTCTTTAAATACAAAATCTTCAGAGACATGCCTCAAAAATAACTTGTCATTTGATGATTTTCTCACATTATAGAAATGATTGACTGGTTCTGCATTAACAGTAAATAGACCTTTACCCGCAGGTAATTTATCGACCAGTTTGGAAGCAATGGTAGTAAAAAATTCATTGGAATGGTTTGCAATCACATCATCATCATAACAGTTGTTACTATGTACCGATAAAACAGTTTTAGTGTCTTTTTTCACATTTCAATGGTATCCCAGTTTTTTTAACTGGTTCCACAGTTTCTTAGAGTCCAATTTGTACAGTTCAATTTGATCATTAAAATAATCTGATTTGGCTCTTTTACACATTTTTTGAACACAGTTTCTATGTTTGCAATAGTTCAGATAGTCAGTATTGATAATAAAATTGTTCTATATAATAGGCTCTTTCAACGGAATGGAGGCTGACCTACCAGGAAAATTTGTCGAAAATTCCCCCCTTCAACGCATACCATTTTCCTAAAGTCAACTGACTAATATATAAACGAGAAAAAAGGGTGTTTTCTATGTCAATCTTTGTTATTACAGGAATTCGTGTTGAAGTAGACTTCACAGGCAATCAGATCAAGCAATTTGGCTCTATGTGACGTATGGTAGAAAGTTACTCATTTGTTACAAATTTTCATTCATTTTTATGTGTGTTAAGAATCTGTGAAGTCAAATCTTCTAACATCAGATAATCCTGTTTATTCCCGAAAAACTGCAACCTCAAACAAACTGAAATTGTGAAATATTGTATCTATCTATCTATCTGTCTATCTGTCTATCTATCCATCCATCTACCATCTATCTATCTACATTGTATCTACCCATCTATCGTTATTTCTTTCTTTCTTTCTTTCTCTTAATCTTTCTATTCAAACCTTCAATGATATCTGACCATCTGTCTATGAATCCACTGAAATGATGTTCTCAGAAGCTTGTCAAAATGCGGTCTGGGATGTTCAAATATGGATCCACATTACAGGTGTCAGTCAAGCTCATAATCCCATGTAACCTGTCAGCAAATCAACATTTAGTGCAATAGAACACCATATTATTGACTGCACGACAAAAATTACTTTATTTCACAGTTGTGATGTGTCTTCCACACTTGGTTTGTCAGTTTGACATCTGTGTACAGCAGTTCAGATTGATCATTGGAGTGGACTGTGTTGCTACAACACGTCATGTAGGCTTCCATACGTCATGTAATGTATTTTTTTAAATACAATTACTCAATTATTATACATTTCAGGACTCCATGATTAGTGGGTATTGTTTCTTAAGTAATATGCCCTCTAACCAGGGCTAAAATTTTGAGATTTATCTTGATAGTTTTAACCCAATATTGAAAATACTAATTTCGCTGGAACACCTCTCATTGAAATCCAACAAGTCAACTTCAACGAGAATTCCTGTAACAAAGATGGAATTGATGTAAAAAATATTCAATTGATAAATTTAATGAAAAAGTATCAGTTCATGTAAAAAGAATCAGTAAACAAGAAAAGTACCCTTTAAAAAAGGGTACTATAGCGACTTTGGTCTTGCCTTCTTTTAAAAACTGTAACAGAATGAGCCAGCCTGCAGAGAATTTAATGCATCTGCTAAGTGAGGGTTAATTTATAAGTTATTTTGTTATGGAGTTGCTTATACACAGTTACCCATCTCTGAAAAAAAAAATCTTGTTATTCTGATGCATTTGGGTGGAATAACATTTTTGTAAAACAAGCAAAGGTCCAATCCCCCCCCCCCCAAAAAAAAAACCCAAAAAAAATCTAGTGATGGCAATGGTTTGTTATGGTAACTGGATAGAACAACTTTTGTATAAGCCAGTATGACAAAACTATCTATGGTTTATAGGCCTAATATGTAAATAAAAGGTTTTGATATCTTAAATTAGGAATTTCTAAGAAATCCCCCCCCCCCTACAAAAAAAATCATTGATCTGCCACTGGTTTGTAGTGGTGGTAACTGAGATTTTGCAACTTTGCACCATTGCAGCGTAATGCGCCGAAAAGCTGTTTGCGAAGTAAATATTGCAAGTAGAGCAAATTAATAAGTGCATTGAATTCGGAGGAGTTCATTTGATATATGCAGGTTTTTAAATTTTGAAAATCGGACATATAATAAGGTCTGTAACCCAAATTATTTATACACACATATTGATGACGTTTCACACGCAAAAAATATCGCCAGTGGTGCCTGACAATCTTCCTATAGCTTATATTGTAATGAACTTTTTTTATAAGAAATATTTTCTTCCAGGTTAAGACATCGCTATAAAAATAACAATGCCATGAAAAGAATTTCCCGTCAACAGTACCAGTGGCAAAATTCGGCAAAATGAGTAACATTAACAATACTGCATTGGTTGTCAACCACAACAAAGAACAGCAAATTGGTAATAAATGTAGAATAACAAAACTTCTGTATTTAGGTTAATGGCAATTATTTGCCAGAACATGACTTCTTGTGAGGTTTGCCGCTTGTAAACCATGGCCGAAATGCCATGCTGCCTCAGTTTTCCGCAATTCAGGAATGGGCCATCTGAAACTTTCCCGTATGAGGTGTTCTTTGATGTGTAATTATGAACTATACTCGATAATTATGCTTCAGTTGGGAGATACACTGAAAAATAGGTTTGTGTGAAACAGACAAACGAACGTTAGCTGGTGTCCGTCCAAAATTTTGTGTAAATCCAGACAAAAGGTACGTGCATTTCTGACATTTCATTGTCAATCTTGATCAATTTTTTGTGAGATTTAATCAATGAAATTTCAAAAATACACATACCTTTTGTCTAAATTTACGCAAAATTTTGGATGGACACCAGCTAACGTTTATTTTGTCTGTTTTACACAAACCTTTTTTCAGTGTATTATCTAATGTAAATCAGCTTCGACCGTGACACAATGTTGCCACAGTACTCACAATATTGCTACAGATAATGTTTTGGATTCGTGACAAAGTAATTCTGTTTTCTGCAAGTAATATTTTCGGAGTACACCTGTTATGTTATGTAGAGGGCATCCAAGTGACTGTTGCTATTTTATGGAGACTGTACAGTACTACATTTACAAGCATGATAACCATGCAAACATGTCAGCTTGCAATGAGGTCACCACTTATAATGCTCTCTTCTCTCAACACAGACCTTTTGCAAGATAAAACACATTGCAGGTACTTTGTATTGGTCTATTACTAGTCATTAGTCATGTTGGACAATGTCTTCAATGAGGGGTATAAGGTAAAAAATATAAAAACTCACCTTCACTCCTGAATCAACCACCTAACTGTGTCAAGTTCTGCTGCACAATGTGTTGACATAAACGTGACCCGGTTCTATAACAATAGGTATGACATTGTGATGTAGCACCCGGTGTTAACTATCAGATCAAACCAAACCCAAAAATAACAGTGAATTTGGAGAAAATGTTTTTCTCAGTCAACTGTCATATTTGATAGATTCTATGGCGAGTATATTAATACATCCATTTCAAGGGCATTTTGGCCAATATTCCTTTGCTTCGGACTATGGTAGCGCCATTTGTCAGCCTCTGTCTAGGTAGAAATAAATTATGTCTGAGTCAGAGTCGCAGAATACTTCTCGACACCACCAAGATACTTATACCATTGGAAAAGCTGGGATCTAACTGACAATTGTGCATGTTAGCCCCTGCTAAGTATTAACACCCTTAACAACAGTAAAGAAACAATCTGATCATTGTTTATTTTGCAAAAAAATATAAGATAAAGGGTATACATAAGAGAAGGAGCATGATTATGATGTGTAACCCAGTTAGACTCCTCATTGTCAGGTTCTAACATGAATGTTTGAACCAAACAATGAGGTGTCTTACTGGGTACATAAATTGAAGCACCCATGCAGTAGTTAACAAGAAAAAACACTTTCAATAACATGGTTGTTTTACTGTATACTTCTCATATGATCTAGTGTAGTTTTTCTTTTTTTTTTCAGGAACTAAACGAAGGTAGGTAACTTATTGGTATTAGAATTGAATGATTAAATCCATCATGATTGTATTTTTTTCTCTATGAGCCTCTGCAGGTAATTTCTGAAGTTCTTGCCAGTTGTGCCAAAACTGTTTCTTTATAAGGCTATTAATACTACCTATGTAACGGGATACCTGCAATGTGTCCAGCAGTGTACAAAGGAAGAACAAATTCCATCTAAGTAAGTTTTGTGTGTGGACATTAACAACATGTAGATCACTTTACGAATTTTGATGTACAACGGACTCCATTCTACTTCCCATACCTCATGGGAAATAATAGTATACTAGCCGATCACCCATTAGGGTTTCTTGCTTTTCAAAAATGTGCCGAGTTCCAGGTTCTTCCCAGGTTAGAGTAATGTGAAGCAAGCTCCTATTTGCAGCTTCCAGTCAGCTTTCAGTTATATGAAGGCATGTGGATTGTTTGGAACTACTACAGCTGAGAGACTGGAGTTGTTGGAAAATATGATTTTTTCTAAATGCATGACACAATTTAATTTCTGGGAGCTGGGTAGTTATATTGGACATAGAAGTTCAATCAGTGTGGCAAAAGATGCGGAATTTAGTGGCCTGCAATATGATATGCATTACTGGCGTTGACGTGGCAGAGAAATATATAGCTTCCAGATTTGTATGTGGAAAATGTGTTTTTTGTCAAACTCGCAATCAGGAATATCTGGTAAGTGGGTAGATATATTGGCCATAGAAGGTCATTCTGTATATGAAAAGATGCGGAATTCAATGGCCTTAATATTAAAAGCATTATAGCCCTTGTTGTGGCAGATAAATATACAGGACTTACAGGTGGGTCATTCCATGTCAAATCAACCAATTTTCTGAAAATTTCCCACCTGACCGTCTCAGATTTTTTTCATATTACGGTTAATCAAAGACTACATGGAAACATGGTATTGTGCTAAATTTGAACGTTCTGGGTTGAAAACTCTGAAAATGACAAGGTACCAAAATATCACAAAATGCTTAAAATCGCTAATATTGACATATTTTTAATAGAGAATTTATCTTAGTTTGTGGGAAACTGAGCCCAAAAAACTGACTCTGTATATTCGTATTGAGTACAAAGACCAATATAATTAGTTTATACAAATATAGTCTTTACAGCTACTCCCACAAAAATTTTTAAAAATCAGAAAAATATTGGACCGAAAGATGATTTTTGACATTGTAAAACACCTTCTCAAAATGAGATACGAAGTTCATAATAATACACATTTATTATTTGGACTAAGAAAAAGAGATTTTAGCAGTTCGACGGTTGTATCGTAATCAATGTTGAATAAAGAGGCTCCAAAATTTTAGAAAATAATGAAATTGTGATATTTTGGGGGCGTAAAAGTACTGTGTGGGATAAGATGGAGCAAAATAAAAATTGCAAATCCTGAAAGTACTTGACTAAATCTTTCATTTCATATCAAAACTGTTCTGCTCCTAGGATTCCTTCATACCATACTTAACACAAAAAATAGGACCTAATCTTCCATACACCATAATTGAAAGGAGAGGTTGGTGCCCAAATATGTTCATGTTAAGTCTACGATCTTTCTTTTGGTACTTTGTTCAGGGCTGGAATGTCCATATGAAATGGGTTTTTTTTAATATCTATAAAAAATTATTACCTTTTAATACAATACATTTCAATTTCACTGATGTGCAAAGAAATACATAAATCGCGGTTTTGTTTAATTTTGTTAATTCAAATCACACAGCAGTTTTACCTTTACACTTGGACAGACCTCATTTAGACCTTCATTTTGAGTACCAACTTTAATGGTGTCGAAAAAAATAAGAGTACCTAGAATCATCAATTCAATGCATGTATTCAGCACCCGCAACAGCAAAGTGCAAATATTTATTTCACATAGAAGGATTCCGAGGAGCAAGTTGTATCTACCATCAAATTAAAGGTAGAAAGCTATACTTCAAGATAAAATGTATTTCATGGCTGTCCAATTTATCCCACAAGGCGATTTTTGGCCCTGAAACACTTGAAAAAAGCCAATTGTCGTAACTTCAAGTGTTAGTAACTCCTATAAAATTGTATGATTATTTCTTATACTGCACAAAAGGGAACTAGACAATGAGATGAAGTGCTAGGGTAAGCATAAAAGGATTTCAATGATGAATAATGGAGTTAATGAAACCTGAAATATGTAATTTAACACTAAAAAGCATACTTTTTCTATCCTTTTTTCCCCAAAACTCACAATTAGCACAGATAAGAAACCATCACACATTCATAGGATGATACAACATTAATCCATTCCCCTAGTATCGTTTGTATATCTAACATCATTCAAAATGTACAGCCTTTTGAAAATATGTTGAGTTTGAATAATTTCCAAAATTCCCCGATTTTCAAAAATTCACAGCTCAGTCAATTTTAAAGATAGCTACATCAAATTTTGGATACGTTAGTTTCTCCAAGTAAACTAATTGTACAAAAAGTTTCATTAGAATCGGTGATGGTGAGGTGGGGAACATTGGTTGATATGACGAGGAATGACCCAGGTGGGATATATTTATATGAAAAACTGTGTTTTTTTTTCCAAATTCCAAATTATATTTGTATAACTATGGAAATAATGAATGTTGATTTTTGCCACTTCAGCAAAGCCTTCAGTGATTTAGTCAAACACACCCACAAAGCTGACCAATGACCAGGCCTTCAAGCATGTTATGCAAATGAGGCTGATTTCGCTGTTTTACGCATTTCCGCAATGATTAGAGGTGTGATACCTACATGGGTAGATAGATCTCTCTGAGACCTTTAAAATGGTAGGTCATGAGTCTCTCAGAAGTGAATAGGTGCTTTGAAAATTGCCGGTAATCTTTTGTAGTGGAGAGGAATCCTAGGCGCTTATTGGTTGTGACGCCATGAAGCAAAATGTAATAATAATGTGCTACGTTGGAGAGATTTGTCTTGGGTAGATTCTCTGGGTGATTTTTGCACGCATGATGAACATTTATGATGTATATAAATGTTTCTTTTTCTTTATCAGGAAAAATGAAGTCATGCTGGATGACCCAGGTAAAATATGTGAATAAGTATATGTTTATCATTTATAAATGTCAGGAATACCAGTATGAAATGCAGATTGCAATTGGTTATTTCAGATCAATATGAAAACCCTGGGGGTTATGAAATGGTGAGAAACTATCAGAGCCTCAGTGGTTATGCAGCAGTGAGTAATCATATCCTTTTTTGGGGGGATTCCTTAGCCCTTCCATGTATAATATTATTCTTTTTGTCACAAAGCGACTCTATGTTAGTGAACAGAGGCCCTCCAACAGGAGGCCTCAGCCAAATCGAGAAAATTATGCTGCAGAAACACGTAATTTTAAGATCTAAATTTAATACCATTTCAAATGAAATTGTCTGAAAACCACACATTTTTTAAAATCATCTGCCCAATTTTTTTTAGCCTTTTTGCCTGAATCTTACTGTTTCCCAAACTTTTGGGAGGGGGAGCGATCTCCCCCCCCCCTGCCCCCCTCCCATATGCCTATGATATTAATTATGTATACTTTAGTATTTACAACTTTATCTAATTACATTATGGGATGTTTGTTACTATTCTTCGTTCGTACATACACTTCTTAAATAATACGCGAATATTGATGATATTTTCACTGTCAAAAAAAAAAATATATTATATTATATTATTGAGCCTAGAAATGATTTATTCTCAGACTCTAAGATCGACCTATCCGACAATTAACTTACCAATGACATTTTATTTTCATTGACAATATATAAAAATTGAGAGTTCAGTCTTTTTTCCTTGTAAACTGTGAAGCAGGAAAGCAAACTTTGTAAATAAGAATGTTCATGCATAAGTCATGTTATCATGTATCTGTTTTTTTAATTGCAGTTGGCTCATGTTTCAGGAATATACAGTGAATATGAAGAAAGTGGTGGTAAGTTGGCCATTTTATGCGGTAAGCACAGAGACCAAATTAGCAATAAGAGATATATAATTTATTTTAATACCAAATAAATATTGTGACAAAATACAGTTAATATGATCCTCTCACTAATCACAATTACTATGATCCTATCATCAATCAAAATTAATATGATCCTCTCATCAATCACAATTAATATGATCCTTTCGTCAATCACAATTAATATGATCCTCTAATCAATCACAATTAATAAGATCCTTTTGTTAATCACAATTAATATGATCCTCTAAGCAATCACAATTAATATGATCCTCTCATCAATCACAATTAATGTGATCCTCTCATCAGTACCAATTAATATGATCCTCTCATCAATCACAATTAATATGATCCTTTCGTTAATCACAATTAATATGATCCTTTCATCAATCACAATTAATATGATCCTTTCGTTAATCACAATTAATATGATCCTTTCGTTAATCACAATTAAAATGATCCTCTCATCAATCACAATTAATATGATCCTTTCGTTAATCACAATTAATATGATCCTCTCAGCAATCACAATTAATATGATCCTTTCACAATTAATATGATCCTCTCATCAATCACAATTAATATGATCCTCTCATCAATACCAATTAATATGATCCTCTCATCAATCACAATTAATATGATCCTCTCATCAATCACGATTAGTATGATACTCTCATAAATCACAGTTAATATGATCCTCTCATCAATACCAATTAATATGATCCTCTCATCAATCACAATTAATGTGATCCTCTCATCAATCACAATTAATATGATCCTCTCATCAATCACAATTAATGTGATCCTCTCATCAGTACCAATTAATATGATCCTCTCATCAATCACAATTAATATGATCCTCTCATCAATCACAATTAGTATGATCCTTTCATCAATCACAATTAAGATGATCTTCTCATCAATAACAATGAATATGATCCTCTCATCAATCAAAATTGATATAATGCTTTCGTTAATCACAATTAGTATGTTCCTCTCATCAATCACAATTAATATGATCCTCTCAGCAATCGCAATTGATATGTTCCTCTCAGCAATCACAATTAATATGATCCTCTCATCAATCACAATTAATATGATCCTTTTGTTAATCACAATTAGTATGATCCTCTCATCAATCACAATTAACATAATCCTTTTGTTAATCACAATTAATATGATCCTCTCAGCAATCACAATTAATATGATACTCTCATCAATCACAATTAATATGAACCTCTCATCAATACAAATTAATATGATCCTCTCATCATTCACAATTAGTATATATCCGATCTCTCATCAATTACAATTAATACATGTATGACCCTCTCATCAATCACAATTAATTGATATTCTCATCAACCTAATATCGATTTTTCAGAACCCTGTCCCCTTCCTGTTGCTCTTACGCCACCACCGCTTCCCGATGTATCAGACATAAGACCACTGGACCACTGCCCTGCAGCTGATCAGCACTACTCAAACAGAACTACTGTCATGGCAACAGTTCCTATCCCAGAGAAGCCAAGCTTTAGTGTCGACACAACAGGTAAAAGTCCTCATTCTTCAATATTCCAACGACGCCTTCGCTGATTTGTATGACAGTTAGCTGAATCATATAGGCCTGTATATCGACCCTACATGCATTCAGCCATGGCCGTAAGTTTATGCTCAGTTGCTATGCTTCACTATGGGGCCATCATTGTGACCAATCATAACATAGCAAATACTTGCTCAATCTTCACCATATTGTCAGGAATTGTAACTTGTACACAGTGGCATGTGCTCTGATAGAAATTGTAGCATTAAATGACATTCCATATAGTAATGGTGAGGCAAATACTGAATTAGTTTGAATATAAGCATAAAATCAATTCTGATGCTATATTTTATTTGCCCAATGGTAACAGTCACCAAAGTGTCTGGATGTGTTTGGTACACATCTAGTTAAGCATTCGTTACAAAATTACGATTAAATACATGGTTGAATTTTTGGTTCATGGGGTTTTACTTGAACTATTTTTCCTTCGAATATGATGAATTTGTAGGTAGTTGAAGGAAGATACAGCACTTCTTATCTTAAAGAAACTTGTGTCAAATAATTTTCATGGATGTGGAATTTAATGAAACAAATGAAATTTTATGAGAAGAAGTTAGTTTTACTACTTTTCTCATACTTGAGAAATTAACGATTTTTCTACTTATAAACTCGTCAAGCAAACTCCGATGAACCATCATTAAAGCTGCATATTTCATTTTGATTTTGTCAAGAATCTTTAATTTGGTGTGTGCCCAACACATCCAGAGACTTTGTTGACTGTAACTATCATACAAATGACATAGCATCAGATCTGATTGTATGTTTAAAATTCATTTAATTTGGTATTTTGCCTCACAGTTATTATGTAACTTTGTTCCAGTCACCATTCTTAATCAGAACCCCTGCTACTGTATACAGACTATAAACTATGACAATTTGGTGAAGATTGAGCAAGTATTTGCTGTGGTATGATTGGTCACAATGATAGCCCCATAGTGGAGCATAGCAACTCAGTATAAACTTACAGCCATGGCTGTATGTGAATTTGTAGCTTCATGGCATTACTCCTGGCTGAGCCAGTATCCTTCAAGTGAGCATACCTCTGTTTTCAAAAATCTGTGGCTTTATCAATGCTGTTAACACTTTCGCTTTGTGGGGAGCCACCAGCTTGATATATTAATTAAGAGACTGGAAAAACTTTTGTTTCTGAATCATATATAGCTTACACTAAGGACTTCTTTTGTGACAGTTTCACTGTTTAGGTTCCTTGAATGACATTAGAAATAATTTGAGTACCTTTTTAGGAACACTTTTTTGGACAAGGCCAAAACTTCAATATTTTTAAATGAGGGGTATGTTCACTCAGAATCTGCTGGCTCAGATCAAAACGAAGTAATAAAGCTGCAAATACACTTTCATGATGTCTATATAAACGCCTTCAAACTGTTTAACTCTTTTAAAAATTTGAAAATAGGTGTTTCAGATATTAGAGTTTCCTTAAAGGGGGACCTATTTTGTTGAACCATTTATTTACACCCAAAGTAAGCTATATATGAGGAAGACTTTAATGAAATTGAAAGCTGTTGCAGCATAGGCGTACGGCACGCGCGATTTTTGGGGGGGCGATCAACATTTGCCCAAATTTTACAATCTAAATTTATAGACATTTCAAATTAAATTGCCTGGAAATCATTAATTTCGGTAATTTTTATGCAATCATCTGCCGGAATTTTTTAGCCTTTTTGCCCGAATCTTACTGTTTCCCGAACTTTTGGGGGGGCGATCGCCCCCCCTACCCCCCCCCCCTCCGATACGCCTTTGTGTTGCAGGAAGTTAGAAATTTCAAATTGATAGGTGCTGTAAATAACAGTTCATCTGCTCTCTGAAATATTTGACTACTGATGACCTTGACCTGTAAGCAAAGTTACTGCTGCATGACGATTTCGAACAGGCTTCATAATGCAAAAATAAATAGCACTGCAATAACCAAACCTCAGACATTTTGTCAGCTATTAAATTTAAAAAAAAATTTATGACTTCCTGAAATTTAAAGTCATTTAGTTAATAACAGGCACTCAGCAACCGGTGTGTATAGTGGCAAAGGGTTTGTATTCAGATTTGCACACCAGAGCAACTAAAGACAATTTCAGCTTTGAAACGGCTTAGCGTGTACCTTTGAGTATAAAGCACCTATGATATCTTATAAATCCTTCAGTAAGTATGACAGTCAAGTTAGGTAAATATTACTGTCCACCTCTGACATGTCGTCTGCTCACTTAAAAATTGTCATGACGACTTGATAGTTCTCAGTGGGCATTCTGACCTCACATGTGCCAGATTGTATCAACGCTTAACACGGGTTATCCTAAAGTGGTTAACTCCTATAAATTATCTTTTAACTGGGTTACTGGGAAAATAATTTAGTCATTATATAACATAAGGTCAGCTTAAAACATGGCTAAGTTATTTTCCCAGTAACCCTGCTAAAAGTAAAGTTATGGGAGTTAACCACTTTAGGATAACCTGTGTTAAGCGTTGATACAATCTGGCACTGTCAGATGACATCAGGATTACGTCTGTGATGTCACACTAACAGCTCCTGATGTCAAAATAGGTTGCCCACATGGTTGCTTTTGTACATCTAAAGTTTTAAAGATATATTTCACAGACTCCCTGGAAGATATCCTGGAATACTGCGAAGACATTTGGAATCTTTTCTCCGAGACATCAGCTGCTGAAACACAAGGAAGAAACATTCGGGGTAAACAAGCACTTTAACTTGTCTTACAGTAGACGGATAACGAGTGCTTACCGAATATCTGTTGGTGGCCATCAATAACCTCACAACAAGCCCAATCAAACACATTGAAATTAGCTGTCAACTTGTCATTGAGCAACTTGTGACCGAATTGAAAGATTTAAATTTAATACCATTTCAAATGAAATTTCCTGGAAATCATTCATTTTCAATAGTTTTTTAAAAATCATCTGCCTGAATTTTTTAGCCTTTTTGCCCGAATCTCACTGTTTCCCAAACTTTTGGTCTCCCCGCCCCCCCCCCCCCCCTCCGGTACACCTATGGATTCAGTTGTTCGTTTTGATAGCATTCACTTGTAGGCTATGACCTCACAAATTAATTATGAGTCATAGAGAATAACATGGCATGGACAGGGATATGACCTCACAAGGAAAATTTCAGTCCAATTCTGTAAGCATCTTTTTTTTGTAACACTTTTTCTAGTGCAGTGACGATTGGGTCATAAAATGAGTTTTTATGATTTTACAATAGCAGTTTCTCACAAAAAGTTGTGTAAAGTAAAGATGTAGAACCTTAATCAATGACAGTAATCATATATTTCTTTGTAACAAGGAAAAATTGTCAATTTGCATTTGTATGTTCCAACCTAGTTCCTCGTGTCACAAAAGAATTTGAAGTACAGCTATATAGTAGTTTTAGTTAAATGATAATGTGCATTGTTTTAGTCCAAATACACTGCTTAAGCTGTGTTTATCTTTTATTAGCTGGTGGAGTTGATATGGAAGGAGCAGCAGCGAGAACAACAGAGGTAAACATCATATATATATATATACATTACATAATTAATCTATTTTAGCTTTTATCATTTTGAAAAATTTCTTTATATATTTTAATTCATTAAAATCCTTATTTATTGCACAGCGCCCTAGAATGTTTTTCAAATAGGAGTGCTTTATGAATTAATAAATTCAATTCAATATATATTAATAACTCTAGTTTGTTGGTCGTATAATCAAAAGGGAAAACAGCTGAGACTGCTAAGTGCATGGAAAAAATTGTCCATAGAAAAATTATTGATGTGCACTGAGTAGAGTTAGAAGATTTCTCCTTCCATGTGTCGTAGCATTTTTAGAATATTTACATTCCCTCTCCAAAATCACAGGCCCAAGCTTGATGGTCTATAGTTTACTTGCCAATAGTATATTAACTAGTATTAAAACACGCAATTGAAGAAAGACTCTAATTGGCTAAGGCACGTGCACAAAGGAGAGATTATAAATAGATTTATATATTATATTGGATTGTTTAATGTAAATATATTTGCTTGTGAATTGACTTCATTAATTTTTACGAATGAATTTTGGGCCGAAAATTACATTAACACAAGAGGGCTCTGTTGGCAACCTCTTTTCAGGGAGATTATGACTATTGTCCCTCCAGGGTTGTCATTAACAAAAGTTGGCACCGTAGTCAATATGACGGTCATCTTAAAATATGGCCGCAATCTTGAAATTAAGTTTGGCCTGCAATCTTTTTCCAAATTGACCTTTAAGAGCATATTTGTAAATTTCATGCTTGATACAGCTCGTACTAGTATGTAGATACATACATTTCGCTGAAGTGCAATCAGTCCTTTTCACAACAGATATTCTCTAACGCTGAAAGTAACACGTTGGGATCTGTTGATGACGATGAATCCGTGGATGAGGAAGACACATGTTTGCAGTCTCATTGCGCTTCAGGTATTTTTAAAACAGTATATTGCTGAAATAAAATGATACACTCCTCTTTTCTAGTTCACGGGACATAATATATATATAATATATTGTAAGACTGAAATATGTATATAAAATATAGAAATGCAAATGTAGTAGTAGTAAAAGTAAAAAGCAATGGATTGATTTATCACTCAATTCTGAAGATGATGAAAATCAAAAATGAAATATTTATGTTTTGGAAACAAATGTTGAAGCTAAATCTCTGGACCTTGTATAAAACAGGAAGGCATGTCAGCTTTCCAAAGATATTTGTTTTGTGATGCAAACAATTGCAGCAGAGTCCTCATATGATATCACATTTCGACGGTATAGAAAACAACTTGGATTCAAAGTAAGTATGTCTAGTCAGTAATAATTTTTTTTTATAGGGGACTACGTGGATATGAAGGATGCAGCATCTAGTGGAGAAGAGGTATGTCACAGAGCTTACCATTGATTACGTACAGATTTCAATTCATAAAGCTACAGTTCAAACAACTGACTTGCTGCCGATTATAGAAAACATGCAAGCTAAATAAATTCTCAACCTGGTTATGTTACTTGCTGTTACTACCAGACCAAAAAATATCTTTCAGAAAAAGCCATAAAATGGTCTATTACTCTAGAATTTAAAAAAACTGCCTCAGTAATAGGATATGTCCTGTGCACGGAAATCGCTTTCTGGCAACACCTGTTCAGATCATTACAGCACTGTTGGAGCAATTGGCATTTCAGTGCAAATTGTCACTGGTGTTACCGTCGATGGTGTAACTCAAAAAGGGTTAACACTCAGGTGTCCAATGGCAACACCAGAGATAAATGGTGGCAGAAAATGCAATGAAATTCTTATTTTAATAGAAAATATTTCAAACAAATATTAATTTGGATACTGGTTTTACTCTGAATCAATGGTTTTTCTGAACTTGTACAGCAGTGACAGGTTTGTCTTAGTTACTGTGGAATAACCCCTATCCTACATTAGTACAATGATTGTGTCATTGGCAACATGTAGCTAAATTTGCATCTTAGAACTCGCATGACAGGTGCTTCCAATAGTACTACAAACATTGGGACTAAGTCGAAGTGGAAATTGAAGCTTTCGAAGTAATATCAAGCATTAATTCCTGTGGGGGGGGGGAGTACATGTTTGAGTCTTTCGTGGTGTCTCTGAATTCTGTTGTTGCTGGAAAATCACAGAAAATCACAAATTTTTAGAAGGAGTTATTGTCCTGAGAGTTTGCTATTTAATGGAAGGCAAAACTGTTTAGCAATTTTATTCGGTATTGAATACAATCAGGTCAATTCATACAACTGATGATTTAATGTTGCGCTATTTATAATCGAGAATTAACAATAGGCAATTATTTCACTTAATTTAGTAAAATCTAAATTGACCGACAGATCCAATTTTTTTACATCAAGGGTTGTACTACAAACCTGGAATGAGTGCTTTAATATGTCACATAAAGGTTTGCAATACACTGTAAAATTTGAAATTTTGAGTCGGCTCAATAAGGCCCCGAGGAGAAACTGCCACTACGTGGCGTCAGAGCGATGCGGTCAACCGTATCTAGGTCACGAAATTAGGTCACCCAGAACAGCAGCATGGCTGTGCAGTGATCTGAACGGCACCTCTTGTGGCTGCTTTTGTAAGGTAAGATGTTAATATTTAAACTTCCTCTGCACTGTTTCTTTGTGTCTAGTACATGTACAAGAATGTAAGCACAGTTTCTCAAGTTATTCATCAACAATACCACGCAAATTGCCATAATATCACAAGAAGTTCTAACTTGACTGTGAGTGTGACTGTGTTATTGTCATTTGTTGATCATGTTGGTAGGCCTACTATTTGGGAGGTGACTTCAAATGAGTATTGACAGTACCTACCTGGTACCAACCCAATGCTTATTGGGTGCTGATATAGATTGACTCTTGAGCATAGGCTAATTGATAGTACTGACAATTGATTTAATGTACACTGATGAAAAAAGGTCAGCACTTGACAAGTTACCACTGGCACTTGCCCACTAACACATTGTGTCCCATGACCTGTAGGCTTATACCTGATCTATACATTTATGGTTTTCGTTTACCAGTGGTGGATACAGTGGGGTTCTAACCCCCCCCCCCCCAGACCACCAAGATAGATAACGGCATTTTGAAGGGAAAATGTGATAATGCGGGCCCGCAAATGCTGAAATTCGTCTGGGCCCCCTCCCGTAGACCGTCATTTCTGGATGTCATTGTTTATATATGTACTATGGTTTTCATTTATTTATATGACATCATGGATGAGTCAAACGAAAGGATTTTAGACATTTTTAGCACAATTTTAAAATTATTTCACCTGTTGTGTAAGTTAATAGTAATGTTAATGACAGGGCCATATCTAGAAATGGCCTGAGGGGGGGGGGAATTACATGGGGTGAATACGGGGCCCTCCGCTGCTTTTCCTTTCTCTTCCATGTTAATTTTTGGCCTGAGGGGGCCCAAAAGTCCCCCCTAAATACCTGGTTGATGAGCTGTGCTACTTTTTGCATAAGTATTTGAGCCATGGCAATGAAGTGGCCTGCCATATTATCAATCTCAGTTATAGATCCTATGGTGTGAATTGATTTAAATATGATGACAGGATTTAGAAGCGTGAGACTTACGACTCGCAAGCAATTTAAGATAACCTGTTTCATAATACAGTGGGGTGCGAAAGTTTGGCCACCCTTTGAGAGGGGTCACATTTTTTCAAATTTCAGACAAACCATTAGAAGAATCTTTCCAACGTGAATTGTGTGAATGGAGGATATCCTTCAACACAATTTTACCCCGAAGGAACGACGGAAATATTGAAATGTATTAAAATATTGGTCTTTTTGTTGGCTTTTGCATGTGCAAAAGTTTGGGCACCCCTGAGATTCTGATCTTGATTTTTCTATAACTCTATATTAAAGCAATTATATAGCTCCAAAATACTGTGGATAATAATATAAGCATCCCAGGACTTCATTTTGTGTGCATCTTTAATTTTACTCCCTAACAGAATGACTCCAAGCTTGGCAGATTTTAGGTATCCGAGGTTTGTCAGATTATTTAATAAAATTTCAATTATTTTGAGTCCAGGAGCTGAAAAAGTTGATTTATCATGTTTATTTTTCATCACCTAAACATGACAGATTATTCTTTGGTGAAATTTTGGAGCTGGTCAGACCTATATCCAACTAAAATACCTAAAATGCCACAAAAGTTCGACTTTCTGGGCATCTATGTCAGAGTACCTTGGCTTTTCTTGTAGAAATATATTTCAGAAACCTGCTGTTTTTGAGTTGTATTGCATAGAAATGAAAATTTGGGAATTATTACAGCTGTCTTCCATAATTTTTGGCCTTCCTATTCTTGCCCTTGGGGAGTCAAACTTGTTTATCACATTCTGGTGTATCGGATATTCCATTTCGATGCATTTTTTTTACTCCCTTGTCTCAAACACCACAATGAATGATCCAGAATGCTTCCAAATAGCTAGATGGGTCCTTTGGCATGACTCAGACAGCCAGATTAACCTATGTAATTGTGATACCTTGTATTGCTTGACTTTTAACATCTGCATGCTGACGGTGGAATGATGCACCTATCGACCATGTTCAGTGTCACAACTGTAGGGGTCCCTGAGGTTATCGTATAAGATTGAATTGTTACAAAATAGCAAAATAGACTAAATAGAAACAAAATTAACCCCGAATTGAAATTCTTTTTCATCAAAAATTGTCCCTGGTTGGCAACACAAATTTGAACTGCACATCAATATTTTTAATTTTGCTGGATATTAAAGTAAATAAATATTGGAAATCTTAAATAATTTTGGTTATTTTACATAATATGTTAATTTTAGCTAAAGGAGAGGCTTACCAGATCCTCCTAGTCCAGAAATGTTCAGAACTTTCAGTATACCTGGACATGTGCAACTGATGCCATATGTACCACAAAGATGCAACGGTTGGAGTCACTATGTTGAGGAAAACAATAAGGAATGCACAAGAAATGAAGTCCTGGGATGCTTACATTATTATCCAATGCAATTTGGTCCTTTTATATTGCTTTAATGTGGAGTTATACAAAAATCAAGATCAGAATCTGTAGGGGTGCCCAAACTTTTGCACATGTAAAATCCGACAAAAAGACCCATATTTTTTTTACATTTTTATATTTCCATTGTTATTTTGGGGTAAAATTGAGTGCATGGGTATCCTTCACTGGCACAATTCATGTTGGAAAGATTCTGCAAATGCCTTGTCTGAAATTTGAAAAAATGTGACCCCACTCCAAGGGTGCCCAAACTTTCGCAACCCACTGTACCTAGAATGCCTGCAGCTGGAGTGATGTCTTTATATTTTTTAATTATTTGATTGCAGTTTATATCCCAGGAAACAACAAGATCTAACTGAAGGAAACAACGTTCAGCTGCAACGAAGTTTGATAAAATGTCCAATTCCTGAGGATCAACCGTGACTGAAGGTCAGTATTGATATAATGCACTGTCTGAGATACTTAGCATTATCTTCAGCCAATACCACCTACTGTACCATCATGAATATGAACTTATTTTGAAGTGTGGTAATTTTATGAGCATGTTGATTTACTGCCTGGTCCAATGTGTCAGCACAGGACTGAAGTCTGAGCAGAATCCTTGAGGGGTTTGGTGAGGGCAAAGACCGGTTCCAAAGCTTACTCACCCCGGAAAAACCCCGGAAATGTTAAATTTTTACATGTTAAATACCTTACTTTGTAAAATTGCATGTTAAATACCTTACTTTGTAAAATTTTAGGGGGAGGGACAACCTCTCTTCGGGAATAAATGCAAACATGAATCTATGGATTAAAAAACCAACCTATTGTAATTGCGTTGAAGGTGTTGTTGGCTTGTTGCCCTAACCAGTGAGCAAGTAATGTCGATGAGGATGGAACAAAGAGTTAAACTATTTTCAGGGGAAAAATCCAAATACTGAGACAGAAGTAACAAATATCCTGCAAACATTTTTATTATTAATTTTATTTAGGGGGTCACACCAAAAATGTCATGCCCAGATTGTGGTGTGTGAAAGTAAAAATATATTCTATACAATAAATTTAATAACTGATTCTTTCCTTTCGTTTCAGCATGATTAATTGCCATGGCCAATGATGTGGAAGAGATTATGATATGACAAGCTTACCCAGTGGCGGATACAGGGGGGGGCTTAGGGGGCCCGGGCCCCCCCTAGACCACCAAGATTAGTATTAACATTTTGAAGAAAAATTCCGATAACGCGGGCCCGCGAATGCCAAAACACGTCCGGCCCCCCCCCTAGAATATCGTGTCTGGATCCGCCACTGTTTCCAGCCAACTGAAGAGCAATCAATTAAAATGTACAAGAATCTTAAATTGGCAGGACTACATATTTTATTTAATTGCTTAATCTTTAATATTTTTTCATATTGTACAAGGTATAAATAAAAAATATATATATTTCCATAGTGCAAGCCAATTTTTACTTAATTACAAGTTTGTGCTTTAGCATGTTATCGTACTAAAAAAAATACATATATTGCATTCGCTCGCAATCATGGTGTTGCCTCTGGGTCCCTTACGAAGGTAATCACATTTTTTCGTGTAGATTGTCACAATCCCTCACAAAAATTAAATTATTATTGTGTTCCCTCGTGAAGATTATCGCGTTCCCTTGCTAAAATTATTACATTCCCTTATGATCATCTCACATTGCCCTCCATCTTCATTGTAAGGACTCACTGTCGAGATCATCAATGAGATGAGGGAAGGGCCCAGTGATGAAAATGGAAAATTTTCGTCGGGGGAGCTCTTGGCTGTCGCAACAGAGGTATGCCACTCCACATTTTAGGAAAAATCTGTTAATCAAGAGTATATTTTGGTTATTAATACCTGGAGGACTGAAAAAGTCAACTCAATAATTATATATTAACTACTGATGATTGGGGGAGCTGTAGCAGGTCATAGCTAACCCAGTTTTCTGATCAAAGAGAGCTCAGCTCCCGGAGCTCCCCATTCCCATCACAATTATCAGGGAATGCGATAATTGTGAATAAAAGAAATAATTTCACAAAGTAACGTGATGATCATGAGGGAACATGATATAATATGCTTTTATCAATTCTCATCAAAATATCCACATTCTACAGTGATACAGATCATCAGTCTCAACTTTTGCAGATGGATGGCTGAGTGGTTACAGTCCATGCCTGCTCCGCTAAAGGTCTCAAGGCTGCATGGGTTCAAACCCCAGACTGCTAGGTTGTGAATTCCATATATTTCAGTGGAACTTCAGAAGCATAAATCCAGCTGGATCATTTTGATGAGATGTTAAAATGGCTGTCCGTAGCACATATATCCGTAGTATTTATGGACAATAAAAGACCTCTCAAGAGAATTACAAACATTTTTTCTCCTATATATATCTGATCAAGCCGCACATGCAAGCATCATGAGTTGGGTTTAGATGGTGATGTCTTGAAGAATGAGCACTCTTTCTAGTCTTGATAGTCTCTAGAACTGAAACCAAAATACATAGGTATTTGAAAGATCTGTGAGGTCTGAGATATTTATGAAAAAAATTAGGGCCCTGCAGGGCATACAGATAATGGGCAATAAGGGACCGTTCAGAATTTATGACTGGGGGGGGAGGTGGGAGTTTTGCTGGAACTTCCCGTCAAAAATTGATACCCCCCCCCTTGAGTTTCATGCAGATTTTTAGTACCCCACCTTTGGGTTTCACGCATATTTTTAGTACCCCCCCCCCTCGACATACAAAGCAATACACACATATATACTGTTATACATGGCCACCCGTACAGATTCGCGTCATTTCGCAGACTTTTGTGCGTAAAAAAGTCCAAATAAAATGAGTTTATGCATGATTTGTAACATTTTTTCTGTGTTAAATTTTCTTACCCCCCCCCTCGAAAGTGTTGTCCAAAATAATACCCCCCCCCCTTGAAACGCTTGTGAAAAGTTAGTACCCCTCGGCCAAAACTCCCACCCCCCCCCCAGTCATAAATTCTGAACGGTCCCTAATAGTTCACGCAAAAGTTCATTTGTGATTTTCAAATTTTTTAATGAATTGTCATCCTGAAAGTGGAGAACGTCAATTATTTTACCTAAGATATGAATTAAAACTAGATGCGAGTGGGCAACCATTACGCCCCCGGGGGGGGGGATAATTTCTTGATCACTTTAGGTGAAAAAATAAATTCATTCAAGGCAGTCTTGAAAAAAAATTCTTGTCAGGTATTTCTTGAAAGGGTGTTGTTTGATTTAGAAACACATATTTGGAGAAGTTGTATCCTACGCTTTACACGAACATAAATATCGCTGTTGCCCTGTTAAACACACAGTGACGCTGCAGAATTACGAAATTCAAGTCGAACTGCAGGCAACCGTAGAATACTTTAATTGCGAGCATGAGCGAACAGGCTACAACATTTCACTAGAGGTGCTCTATTTCACGTCCTCGCTTACATGAAGTTCTAGCAATTAGCTGTTGAGTTCAGCTGAGTTCTGCAGCTCTAGTGAAATGTAGTAGCCTCTTCGCTCAAGCTCGCAACTAGAGCAGGCTGCTGTAGCCTACAGTTCGACTTGGCTGTTGCAGCAAAATAATTTCCCATTGTGGAAAAGTACAAGCCTGCCCCCAGAGATGTGATGGTCGCCCCCTTTTGAGATTATAGGTATGTCTAATATACTCTATCAAAAAATCTAATTGATTGTTGTCTTTTACAGTAAAAATATTGAAAAAAAAAAACAATTATTATTTTTTAAAAAAGCTGCTGAATACACTGACAAATAATACAGACCTGTATTTCATAACCAGTGGGTATTTCATGGATATTGTGGAACACTTTTCCTCCAATGTAATTCTGTGAAATATTGCCTTGCTCCAAGTATGAGGGAGTGTCCAAATTTCCTTCCAAAAACTGAAAAGGCATTGATATGACACAAATTTATAAATAACTGAATTCAGTTTATCAATCCAAGCATTTCAATCACAAGCTTGCCCATTGCATACGAGGGTTTGATTCAGAGATTTCAGTAATTGCCATTATTCATGAAAATAAAAGTTTACATTATTGTTGTATTTGGGGTGAACATTATCATGCATCCACCGAATATCTTGTGTAATGAGGACATTTAAAATGGTATTGATTATGTCAACCTTGGATCTATCCCAATTACAATACTTCATGTGAGAATGAAAGAGGCAGTGAGACATTTCAACAGAATTATCAAACAATTTCATACAATGTAGTTTACCTGGCACCTTGCAGTTGCGGATTCCGGGAGAGAAACCAAGGCAGTGTTGAATCCAGACACCACAGTCTGTTTTCTAGTCCCGTTCCCCAACACTCCTGAAGCTCTCACTATGTAGATTACCCACCTGCAATCAGAATAGCCACCCACAATTGATTTTAATTTCATATATAAATCATACCAATAGTTGCATGTTAGAGGGGGGGGGGGGAGCTGGAGAGCATACCAAACTTCAACAGACAAAAAGTGAAAGACAAGATTGTACAATATTTTTGGGATTTGTTCCTTTCTTTGAATATTCTAGGAAAATAATAGGTAACTATATTATTGTTTAATATAAACATGACTTTCTTGAAAAGGTGTACTGTGTAAAAAAAACTAACTATAAGTTTGACACCTTTTCGACATTTGTGCATTTTGAGAATTGCAGGTTCCCCTGGGAAGTTTAAATGATTTATTAGTATCATTAAGCAATAAATTTTGGCAACTTTGCCTGTATAATTGTAAATATAAAAAATTATTTTTTTTAGTACCTGTTTACTTTGTTTGATTTACCTCTACTGTTTTATTAGAACACATGATATTATTGTTTTGTATCATTATATAGGGCTATGCCTACACAATGAATTTATTTATTTCAAAAAAGAGAAAAGAAAAAAATCTATAGGGCATAAATAAAAAGCAATCCCAGTGGAATCCTGCTTCATGAATGATGCTATTAACACATTGCTTTTTTTTACATGCGCACTGCATTGACAGCTGACCCAGTGGTCAGCCAACTTATGCACTTGTTGACCTCTGGGCGCTCGAGAGGCTCGACTTGCCTGGGTCAGTGGCAGCATCAAAGCATGCTGATGGTGGCTCACAATGCTCAATCATAGTCCAGTTACAGTCATTGGCATGTACAAGTTAAATTAAACTTTGATGTTTAATAGCTAAGTTAATCTTAGTTAGGTCAAGAAACATGTGACACAATAGATCAATACATTGAATTGGCTTACCATTGTATCAGTGCATGCACTGGGAAAACTGCAATTTATAGGAAGTTAGGCTATTTCCTTCGGGATTTTCACTGCTCAACATTTGCTTTGTCAGTTCTTCTTCGATCCTGCAAGTTTTCCTGAAGTTGTTATCACTTTTACAGCGAAAAGCAAGGCAAAAATCTACGATGTGAATGCTTCTCTGCCTGGCTTTGCCATGTTGATAAACATTACGTCACGTGACTTGTTGGACCGAAACGCCGCGCGGCCGCCCTGGTGGCCAGAATTTGGCCTCAGGGCCTCATTTATTGAGTAAGATGGTTGCACGTCAATTTACTTGAGCTAACACAGCTTGTTGTTTTGAGTGATGATATTCTTTCTGTTGTCATAACATCAAACAACAAGCTGTATTATCTCAAAGAAATTCTGCAACTATCTCACTCAATCATTTGAGTTGACTCAAAATTCAAATTTTACAGTTTATCAATGTTCAATCTTGTTTTCCAAAGGAAATTTCACTTTATGTGCCAGATATACCGATTATAATTTTGTATCATTTGTCCTTTTCACCGCAGATAGACTCGGACACTTTGGGAAATAACTCGGAATCTGACTACGAGAAAACAGTACGTTTGCAGTCTGAAGGCACTCAAGGTATTTAGATTTTAGACATATATTAATTTGTTAATAGAACAAATGTGATTCTCCTGAGAATATTTTAATATAGACCAAAAGGTCCGTCTCCATTTGTGGTTCTGAATTTATGCATAGGTGGCATCTCACAGCAACAGGTGCTCTGTTGGAATCCCCTCCACAAGTAGATAGTTGTTGACATTGCCACAGAGTCTGACAAAATCATTAAATGAGTTTATTTCTGGAATGGAATGATTGTTTGGATAAGCTAGTGTTTAAGTTCTTAGGGCTACTGGTGGTCATAAAAAAATCCTCCATCGGTTTTGTTTTATACCTTCATAACTTTCTATTAGGGTCAGCGGCCATCTAAAACTAAAGAAAAGAAAGTATGCTTCCATGCTGCTTTTTTCACCCGAGCACTGCGAAGTGTCGATGAGTTAACAAAGAAATACATGTAATAAGAAAATACTAAAAACGACCAAAAACACACACATTTTTATACTTTAAAAAAGTCTCCTTATCAATTTTCCCCAAGAAACAGCATGTTTGCACTATTGCTTGATCCATTTATGAAATAAAAAAGTGGGTCACCTCACAAATTTTTACTCTAGGAGGCTATTTCGCATGAAAAAAAAGAGCCATTATGGGCAAAAATATGACGAATATCAAATTTTGTTAGACCTTGAATAGGTGTGTTGAATATGTCCTATAAATTATTGTCACTAAAACAGCACTTTCAACCGACAAAAAACCCCACATGGAAAATTTATTCACATTCCGGGCGAATTCTAGAAATTAAAAAAATTGCCACCAAGTGTCTCTAGTGCTTGGCCTTAAGACAGCAGTTCATCAGAACAGTGTGATGTTGTTTAGAATCACAGATTGGGGGATCATAACTTGTTTAAGTCTATGTTTCTCTATCAGCAGGCCCTCATAATCACGATGGAGACTATTCAAATGCTTTGTTTGATATTAACGATGTGTGAAAAAAAATCTTAAACAATTGCACTACAGTATACCTATCATTAGCATATTTACGAAACCAAGAGGGCACCAATCAATCCATAATTTTTTGAATACCCATCTCATTGTAAAGTATGGGGCACTGGGGGACTACTTGACCCCTTGACTCACAGGCAAGATGGTCAAGGACAAAAGGGAGGGGTTCAGTGAGGCTTGATCTGCAGGGGAAGCATGCATGCATAGATTGAGGAGAGCGATTGTCAATATCAAGTTAATGGATCCAAGGATAATGAGTTGTTGGAATGTACAAGGGTAATTGATCCAAATACACTGACTTGGCTGACACTTGGGGATCCAAATATATTCAGGCAGTACCAAAGCACCACCCTGTCGGGGACTGATGCATTGGTGACTCAAGGGGGGCAGTCATTGTAGGCAGTGAAGGGTTGAAGCAATCAACTCTAGACAATAGAAGGGTAACATAAAGCGGGAGAGACTCAGATTGTAACTAATGACACTGGGAGCAGAATAAGTGTATCTGAAGATAGCTCATGTGCATCTTGCAGATGGAGGGAAAGGGGGGACAAGACTTGTAGGGGAGATTGGGAATCTGGCCTAACAGGGAATCAGCTGCAGGCTGCAGTTGATTGGTTGATGCTGAGACTGAATCTGTATGTTAATTTATGATGATGTTGAATAAAACCATGGGGCAAGCAATGCCTGGTCAGTTTGTTCTGGAGTTCACTACTCTCAATTGGTGTGTTTGTTCTATTGAATCAGCTAACTGCTTTTGAATCACACCGATATAAGATTGACATTACATGCGACTACATGGAGTATGTATTCTTGTAAGTGGAGAGATGAAACTTACATCATGTTGATAGATCAGACATGAGAAAAGTTTTGGCTCACAATTTCATTAAGGAACTCTCTTCATGCCTTTAATGATTACAAACATTGAATAAAGAACAAATGATGATGACAGATTTTCTTCCTATACTTTTTAAAATGATTGTGATAACCTGTAACTTTTGCAGGTTAAATCATGTTTTATGTGTAATGCTGGACATTGCTGATGTTTTTGATATTTTTAGGTCAAAATGAAGACAGGAGTGCTTACACAACAGTGAGTCATCATTTTAATTTGTTTTGCTATCAATGTTTCGACACTGCCTAAAATTAGATTTTTTTTAGATTAATGTGAATTTTGGTGCCACTGAACAAATCAGAAGAATCATTGCATTAACATCTTTCCAACGTTTTTGGTGAATTCATATTATTTTTGAAATGTGTAAACTTCATTTTGCTATCTTGTGTTTTTACTCAATTAAAGCTGAGGTTGTCAGACCTTCCAAGTATGAGACTGGCTGAACATCCAGAATTAGATGATGAATGCGAGGAAAGCAAAGGTAAGTATATAAACATTATCAATTTATCAAAATTTTATGGATAAAGTGTTTTTTTTTGTAATTCACATTTGGAATGAATTATATGCTGAAAAATACCTCAAATGCTCATTAAAAGATCCTTGTCAATGGCATTTCACAAAATTGTCTACTTGTTGTTCTCCCTTCGTATGTTGCGGCAACAATTATTGTTGCCATGAACCAGTCATGAATTTCAAACATTTTCTTAAAGGTGAATATGTGGATATGAACGTGGCGGAAGATGGTAAATTCAAAGTATGTTTCTTTTGTTTTAAGTACCAAAATCTTCCTATGACAAATAAGTCAATTCTACTCTTCTTATGCTCTGCAGTCAGCATTTCTTGCATTGCTGCAAATAATATTACTCCAATATATTGTTTCTCTTGTATCTTTTTTTGCAGCAGAGGATCTCTGGCCCTTCCAGCAATACCTCAGGTACCATTGATGAGGAAGACGTATGTCTACAGCCAGAGGGCGCTGCAGGTATTTTGAACTTGACACAGATTCTGGTATCTACTTCTGCATCTATATTGTATGAATGTTCACCCATCATTTTCTGATGACGTAGTGCGACGACCGCCGTATGATACATGAAAGATGATTGTAAGGCTGTGAGTCCGGTAGATACGCTATTCATTCAGGGATGTCCAGGGTCTTTCAGTGTCCCGATGCTCTACCAACTGAGCTATCCCCCTTTCTATATATCAATGTGTCTGTACGGATTTCCTGTATAACAAAATAACCAAGATTGTAGTGAAATGGTAAAAGCTTGAATCAATTGTGATTTGCAAATTTTAACTATGTTATTAGTGCACATTGCTGGCATGCACACTATAGGATACCTCAGTTATATAGTGCTTAGACTATTAGGGTTGGATTGGCACCCAAACATTAGCAGATCAAACCTTACTTTTTTTTTTGCATGCAGGCGAGGTTTACATTTGAGAGCAAAATTTCAGCTCATTCTAACTAAATATTGATATTGATAGGTGACACATTTCTCTTGAAGTTTATAATCTAAATCCCCATTGGCGAGCCGTGAAAAACCACCGGATCAAAACAAAGAAGAGATTTAATTTTTTTACCATTAAAAAACCATGTGGGGAGAACTTTGAGACTTGAAAGGGCAGTTCAAAACTTGCATTTTTAGTTTTCTACTTTTCATCTCCGCAAAATGTAATGTCAAATTTTAGGTAAAATGACACAAAAACGCCTAAATTTCAAGATTTTAGCTCCCTACAGTGGCATTCCAGGATTTGTTGTACAAAATTATGCTAGCTCTGAATTGTGATATTTGTAACATTTTATTATTGAGTTTGAAAGTTTTCTTAAAAAAATTGTTTAAATTGTTTTTGATGTACGAGCAAAAAAGTTGAGATATATATAGAAGGACACTAATCAGTGTGGTAAGCACACCAAATAGCATTTATTTGTTGACATGTTTCAAGGTGCCGTCAGGTTTTGTGAGACTAGGTCTGTGACAAACTGTGATTTTGAAATCCACATTTTCTGAATCTGGAGGAAAGAAATTTTACACGAAAATGTTCTAGAAGTGCATTTCAGAGGTGGATATTTTTCCATGGTAAAGTTAAGTTTATCCAGCTGTGACGAGATTTTCAAAGATGAACCACTTTAGAAATTCATGCTTTATGTTTCACATGAAATAGAGTTGTGAATTGATAGAAGTTTGAAATGAAGAATATCACAAAATGTTGGCAGAATTAGGTTGGTCTGGATACCATGATTAACACATACTTTTTTATAGGTGATTATGTGGATATGAGTGCCACCACTGCTGTCGATGTGAAGGTAAATATTGTACGAGTTCTTACTTTGGAATACATTTTACTGACTCAGACTATTTCAAAGTATTCTTTAATTTGGGTGTGCAATTGTGTATCCATACCTTTCGCACAATTTGCATGCAATACACATCATTTAATTAAATATTGTCATCATCTCAACAGATAGACTCAGGGTGTCACAGTAAAGCCTTGGATGGCGTTGTTGAGGAAGGGGAATGTCTTAAGTCGGAGGACACCCAGGGTACGTTTACTCACATTCTAGTATCAATATCAATTCCTCTATCAAAAAAGAGATAATCAATTCCTGTGGTCAAAATGAACAATTCCTGTTCCAATTATTTTGACAAATGTAATATTCGAAGTAATTAAATTTTGCTATCAGATTTTTTGAAAAGAAAGGTGGTTTGCTTTGTCCACTTCTAAACTTGTATATTACACAAAATGTCGAAGTGAATGCTTACCGATTAAATGATGTGATATCATATGTAATGCTTTTATGGTTGTGCAAAATGTTCGTGTTCTGTTACTTACAAATTAAATCAAACCATTATATTAGATAAAACTGAATTTAATCACACACATATATATATATCATTTTACAAAGGTGACTATGTGGATATGAAGGAAGCAGCAGTTGATGGAGAGCAAGTAGATAAGGTATTTAACTTTTTTTTAAATTGGTGAATAAAATCCGCTTAAATTGTTAGTGCATCAGTAATTCTACGCTGTATAAGATACGCACATAACACAATGTGTGCTTTTCCTTTTCACAGCAAGTAGCCTCTGGCTCTGACAGTAATAGCGAGGGATCCATCAATGAAGAAGGTGCAGTTTTGGCAGAAGAAGGCGCTGCGGGTATGTTGACTCATTTTAACATTATGAATGTATTTGTTGTTGGAAATGATTGTATTATTCTGGGAGCAACATATCCGGACACATAATCTGTGGTAAAAATGTCCGGTAATAGTGATATAATTAGTCTTGATTTTTCTTTGTAGGCGATTACATTGACATGAGTGGTGTTGATGCAGCCAAATAACGGACTATTGAAATTGTGAAGGTGTGGACATTGGCAACAGATTGTGATACGCCTTGAATTGTCTTGACAGAACCTATAGTTGCTACATATATGTTTTAAAACCATT
Source organism: Platynereis dumerilii (assembly GCA_026936325.1). Classification (NCBI taxonomy): domain Eukaryota; kingdom Metazoa; phylum Annelida; class Polychaeta; order Phyllodocida; family Nereididae; genus Platynereis; species Platynereis dumerilii. Next base: position 6,637,242 of record JAPTHN010000021.1, read on the forward strand.
GGCTCATATTGACTCTGGATGATATTGTCATCCTTTGCAAATGCCTGCACGAACAGGCTGTTTCAAAGATAACATTTACAATTTTGCACTCAAATTATATATTCAACGATAATGCAAAAATATGATATTGTGGTTTCTTGTGTGATTATGTACTATGATGATCTATATATTTCTTTATGTATTGCATGACTTTGGTATATTATTTGTTATAAGTGATAGGGTGTATTCCAGTGATGTCGCAGTGACCATGTGATCACATGATGATGTATTTTAAAATTGATGATTGTGTGTATTTTTATTTAAACTTTATGCACATAAGACCTTCCTCTAGTAAAGATGAAGCATTCCCTGCTCCACAATAATCAAGGAAAGGCTATTTGACAAACAGGGGTTTGAATCTACTCAAAGGACAGCTCTTCTACGACAGTCACAAAATTATTATGACATTTTTTTTATTGAAGATAAATTTTACTTGATTTAGTTTTGGAAGTCAACTGCAATTTATCAGTGAATTTGTTATGATGTCTTGCTAATGTATGTGACAGTAAAAATAACAAGGGTCACAATGAAGATAAGGGTTTCTTTATCTGAGTGATACACCGAGAACAATATGCAGTAGGCCTAATAAATGAATATAATGAGGTATGAACTAAATATAACAGTGATGTGATTTGATGTTTCTTCACATAAACAATTCTGCACTCAAATTATAATCCGAAAAGAAAGCTTACTTATGACATTGTACTTTTTATGAGATTGTGTACTACATGTATGATGATATGTATTTTTATGTATTGCATTATTTTGCTATATAACTATTGATGTAATGGTGCATTCCATTGATGATGTAGTGACCATGTGATCACATTATTTTCAAATTGATGATTGTGTGTATTTAATTCATTGTCAGCCATAATACTTGTTTTTTAAACACCGTCATATATGTGAGACCTTCCTCTATTATTGATAATCGTGTAATTCTACTCTACATGTATAATACCACTGTGCTCTTTAACCTTGATTTTGGTGTCCCTTCTTAAGTACCATTCAGAATATGTGACTGGGGGCGGGTGAGTGTGGGAGTTTTGCCCAAGGGGAGTACTGAATTTTCACATGTGTTTCAAGGGGGGGGGGGCGGGTTGTTTCTATTTCTTATAAAATTGGCAATAAACCTGAGGAGGAGGGTATTAAAAATCCGCATGAAATCCAGTCATAAATTAAGAACGGTACCTTTCTGATATTCAGCTGATTATTCAATGATTAATTAATTATGAAATCCAGGAATTTTTAAGGAATTTACACTCAGAGACCAACGATGCGAACACAAAATTCATTAAGAAATTCATCACAAATTGCTGTGAGTTGACTGCTAATTAACGGGTTCTAACGAAAAGATTTTGTTAAAATTTGAAATCTATGAATATCAAGAAGTTGACATGAGCAGAAATATCTTGAAAACCAAGTGAGGAATATTTTGATGCACTTTGATTGTGTAAAAGAAGGCGACACTCTCTTCAAATGCATTTATTAGTTAAAGACAGCCAAATATTCAATGCAATCATACAATGAAACTAGTGATATATAAAAAATATAGTGGGTTTTACAGTCTTCATCTACGTCTTATAGACATATTCTGCCGACTTTACAATTACATCCTTGACAGGCCAATCCAGAGTCTTTCTCAACTCCCTGGGGAGTATTCAGCCTTGAACACGGGGTTAACCGCAGGGGCTTAAGAGCTCATACCAGCACCATCACTGTGGTTGCCTTATTGCCAAGTACCCATTGCACCTGGGTGGGGTGAGGCAGTGGTTTCAGGAGGATCTGCCCATCTCCTCCATGCCATGGCTGGGATTCGAACCCACGACCTTGCGCACGTGAGTCGAGCACCTTATCCATTAGGCCACGGCATCCACTAGTGTCCTAGTGACGCCCATTTTGCACTGACATTCATAAAATAATCATTATTAATTGTTGCGATGACATGCTCTTTTATCGGTTATCATGCATTTTCGTTATAATATTGTTATTGCATGATCATCAATAATTGAGTACAGAGGTACTCACCGGTAGCAAGCAGTCATCAGACTCATCATATGAAGCTACAACTCTGTACCCTCTCATAAACTTGGTACCCTGGACTTAACCCCTTTTAACCTCAGCCTTTCTTTTCAACCCCCCCCCCCTTACCCTTTCTTAAAAAGTCAAAAATGTCTTTTTGACAAATATAGATGTAAAGATACCATGTTGCTGCAATCAAATAAATCTCTATGGGATTCTCTATACTGGAATATCCATGAATTTTTGTTAGGCCTTTTTAAATGTGACCAGTGTTTGTCGACTTACTTTGGGGTTCATAGTACTTTTTGATGGAAATAAATTGAAATATCTAAAAAAAGAAGGTGGACACATTAAAAATGTATTAAATATTTATTTACAACACATATGCCAAATAAAATATTAAAGAAATTAATGACACTTGTCTGTTATTTTTTGATTTAATTCATCAAGTTTTCCATTACAATTGTTGCATTTTAACTATTATTTTTTCAATAAACATCTGAGCAACTATTTTTGTTTGAACCACGTTGCTTTCTTAGTTTTCTTTTAATAGGCATGCATGCGACATCAAAATTCTCTTATTTTTTAAGCAACATATTACAATCCGTTATACAAGCAAACATTAAACATAAGTAATACAAGAATACAAGACGTTTCAATACAATTTATAGTACATTGACAAGAATAGTCTTCTTATAACACAAACAATACCAGAAAGCAGAAGATTAAACACAAAGAAGGCAACATTTTCTAATTCTAGTGGTAAAGCAGACAAAAGTCATTTTTGGGGGAAAAAATGCTTGTTTTTATGGCTGCAATATCAAATAATTTTGTTACACAACAAACAATTTCAAAATCTTCTGTTGTAAATATGAAGAAATTTTTTTAAGGATTTCGTTGATGTATCCCATGAGTTCCTAGGTTGAACAGTGGTCAAGATTTTTCACATCCAGTGCAGGTAAAAGCGGTTTTTTGCACATAGCGAAAAATGACAAAATTGTGACGTAACGTCATTGTAGGCAATTTGTCAATGAAAGCAAAGAGGCCCATCAGTGGCTATTTCTCGAAAACTAATGAAGCTACAGGCATGATATTTTGCAAAGATTCAGTAATGTCATGTTTCACCAACGTAAATAATGTGCTGCCATGGCAACTGCTTTGTTGTGTGTACACCTTTGAAATGACACATCGCTGCTCTTTCACTTCTAAAGTGTGTTGATGATGTATTTGACATTGTTTTAAGTGTTAAAGAGACATATTTTGACATTTATATATAATCAAAGTTTGCACTGGGTGCCCAAGTTCATGTAGGTCGAATATATGAAACAAACTGAATTTGTGTACCTTAATGAAATTTGGGTAATTTCTCACACGTATCTCCCCTTAAAAATCCCATTTTTGGTCACATGACCATCCATTGTAACATCACCATAACAGAATTAGTCAGGGAGCCAACCCCTCAAAATTGGGATTTCTGTTCGCAGCGATCCACACCTCCTCAAATTTGGTACTATCGGAAAGGAAATTTTCTGAATTTTTTGATGGTGGCCATGGTTTTATCAATTTCTTGGACCGGAGATGTTTTATTTTGGTTTCCATGGCAACAAGTCTGCCTTTGTCAAGATAAATTTTATAAAACTTATCATGGTGTATCACAGTTGCTGTGGAAGCAAGGCTTTCATTGATGAGTAATGTGGTGCCTTTTACTGGTCTCACTACTTTATGGGTGAAAGTTTGATTTTCCATCCTTTTCTTGTTACCATGGCAACACTTTAGGAGACTATTTCTCAGATTTTGTTAGTTTGTGTTCTTATTTTCCTTTAGAGAGCCACAATTTAACGGTATAAATTAAAAAATTATAGATATCTGAATTCTAGTGGGGCAACTCTTTCAACGAGTGGGTGTTACAAAATCAGATTTTGTTTGAGTGTGTTGCTATAGCAACCAATTTAAAATTATGGAACCAGAACTCCCATGAGGTCCTAGTTTTCAAATGGCTGCCTCTCAAAAGGCAAGCAACATAGCCAGCTGATATTTTAGGGGAAGCTCAACCATACTTTCAAAATTTTGAAAACATTCCATTGACTAATTTTGGTTGCCATGGTAACCACCAGAAATGGCAAACATGCATTTCAAAGTGATTTTCATTGAATTTGTAGAATACCATGTTAATTCAAAGCAAAAAGATTGAAATATGGGCAAAATCTAAATTAAACACTTGTTCAAAAAGAAACAAAGTATTATATATGAATTATGTTGCCATAGCAACCGAAATAAACATGTTTCAGATGCTAGCACAATAGATATACAATTTTTTGCGTATCTCTGGACTTATTTAAGGTAGAGTCTTTTATGATACATCAATCTTGATGTTTGTGAGGCCAAGGAATCTAATTTTGATATCAAAAGTAAGCTACTTTGCATATTTGCTCATAAAAAGAAGCAAAATTGGTGTATTTACAGATTTATTGGGCATTGTTCCTCTCTCTGACCGCACAAAATCTTGTTAAACTGAAACATATTTATATTCTGAGTTTCACCTGCTTATGCCCCAAAATAATCTTAAATCTGGTGGATAACTGTTTCAGTCAGTTGGTATTGCAGTAACAGATTTTTATTGTGTTGCTATGGCAACTATATTGAAATAACAAAGCCATCAATTTCATGAATTCCTCTTTTTCAAATGGCCGTTTCTCGCTAACCATGAAAGGTTGCCTTATGATATTTTAGGAATAGATCACATTCACTTTCATAATTATTAAACAATTCTAGTAGAGTTTTTGCTGCTATGGAAACCACCAGAAATGGTAAATTCTCTCCAAAGTGATTTCCATTGAATGTGTAGCATACAATTCTAGTCACATACAAAAAAAGTGAATTACGGACAAAATGTATTCAAAACTAACTTGCCATAGCAACCCGAATCTCCAGAAAACTAGCATGATAGATATATACAATTTATCGTATATCTAAGGACCTATCTGATGTTTGCGTGGCCAAGGAGTCAAATTGTAGTATCAAAAGAAAGCTACTTTGCATATCTTCATAATTATGAGTACAAAATGACTGTTTACAGTATTGTTAGGGAATTTTTACTTCATGAAACTGATGTTATTAATTTTAGTAGAGCAGCTGAAGGCCAGTTTCCAGGTTTCGGACCGCAGTCCCCGCTTGAAGATACAATAACATGTTTCATTAGCCAAAATTTATGGTAAATTCAATCATTTCTGATTAATATTCCCAGACCAAATCTAAACTTCAAAGTTGCGATATTTAAAAAATGGGCTGCTTTCTGGAGCTTCGGTCCTTTGGAGAAGCTCAGACGCCTAATACAGACTTCCAGATTTATACAGTGCATATCCCACATATTCTAGTTTTACAGTGTGGTTCAAAATATCTTTTGCAGAATGTAGGCCTATAGACATTTTTTCTTTTTATGTCTATTGTTGTTTGGCTATGGTGGCCTACAATGTGTCACCATGGCAACCACACTGAAAATGAGGCTGAAACCTCACTATAGCTGACATTTGTGGCCTCGTCAATATCAGAATTGATCTGTAACTTAACATTGCACCTTATACAGGTCCAGAAATACACAACAAATCGTATTTACCTCACATGCTAGTGTCTGAGACATGTTGATTCTGGTTGCTATGAACAGAGATTTCATATACACTGCTTCATTACATTTTTGATGAGTCTATTTATTTTGTCAATATGTCACTCTTTTTTGTTTGTGATTAGCATTATATTCATCACTTACAACAAGAATCATTTAGAGGGAAAATTTACCTTTTCTGGCGGTTTCCATGGCAACCAAGAGTGATCAATGGAATTATTCGAAATTATGAAAGAAAGGTTGATACCCCTTAAGGGCCTGTTTGTTTCTGACGGATCTGGATCTGGATCCACAGATCTGCTCGGATCCGCCAAATTTTTGACCGATCCCCTGATCCGGATCCCTGATCTGCGGATCCGCTCTTTCAGCAGGGTTCGTCTGGTATCCAAGATGGCGGCGCAAGGCTGTGGAGATGGCGATTTTGGCAAGTAAGTCAACAAAACAACAAAATGTGCCGTGTAAGCACACACAATTTGATTGAAAAAGGCCAATGAATGTCAGCTGCCGATTTTGTGCACACTTTCGGCTCCGGGTCGGTTCGGCTGGAAACACTTTCGGCCAGCCGAATGAGCCAAATTATTTGGACCGTTCGGCAAATTGCCGTGGTCCATTCGGCAGCCGTACTATTTTGGCTAATTTTAGTAATAAAGTCAATTCTGCAATGATTATTGATATGGATCATGATTGTTGATGTCTGGGACGTGCTTTGCACTTGGCTGAACCTGTTTGATCATAAAATTGTTACTTTGTAGCACGAAAATAGTTGGAAAATAGTTACGTCAAACTATTTTGGTGCAACACAAGTTCAACTTTAACTTCAACTTGTTCACTGCTGAACCAGCTTTTGCAAGATGAATAAGAATTTAATCAATGTTACAAACCCAAAAGAAAAACATTTTGCACAGAAATTAATTTATTTCATTCAATTAATTAAGGGCCTACTAACTGAGGAAATAGCATTATATAACAGATGCAAAGTGATGTCCGTTTGTTGTTAATGTTGTCATTTTACAGCGCTGTACACATATATCCATTATAGGCCTAATCATGTTTGAAAGAACAAATTAATAAATCATCTTATAACTGCTAAAAAAGTAAAAATTGTACTGGTCTGTACATTTCAAGTTATTATCTAGGAATGACCAAAACATATTATCATAATCGGACCTCTAATTTCGTTTATTAGTATTATTGGCAAAGGGCCTTCAGCTAAGTGTATTAAATTCATATTATTCTGTAATTTATTTTTCATGATTTCCAATTACTAAACATGCATGTTTATCAATAAAATAAGATTACTTGACACGTTTTCTTTAATTATGCAATTAATTGTTCAATTAAACAAACAGCAGCAACCTGAAGTGCAATTAAACTTCACAGCTTTCCGAGAACAATGAAAAAGAACACAATTAATCCAGACTGTCTGTCACCAGTCAATAATTCAAATAAGCATGTAAGATGTATAAAATTTAGATGAAATTACAAATTAGCAGCTGCTGGCTATTTTTGACCTTCAATTTTCATCTTTTTTTTATTTTATGCACAGTATTTTTTACTCTTAAAATTAGAAAAAAAATATATAGCCTTAAATTGAACTCGGGTCTTTCGCTTTTGAAATGCACAAAATCATGCAACAATATGACTTACAAAAGTGTTTATTGAATTATTTTATTTCACCATTTTGAAGACTTGCAAAACGACAAGCAAGGACGATTGACAAGTACATGTAATACATCATGTAAATATTCAATCAACATTCAACAATGAAAACAACAACAAGTGGGACTTAATTAGCAGAGTTTATTATAGTTGTGGCAGCTTCTTCTTCTTTCTTTTTTTAAATTTTTTTATGCAGCCTACTGATAATTGGTCAGCTCTTCATGAAGACTATTCAAGAAATGTCCAGCCAAATACACAAAAAATCTTGCAGTTGATTGAACTAATTGAACTATCAACAAAATCACGCACGTTCCTTCATTGCAAGTTAATTTAGGCCAAACTATTTCTTGCTATGATGTGACAAACTTTAGGACTAGCCGCCTCGATGCTACCCGCCTCGGGAGAACCAGATCGCCCAAGGCCAGCCCTGAAGCTGGCTGTAGGGAAGAGCGGGGTCGTCCCATTAAAAATCTTGATATTTTGACATGGTATCGGGAGAATTGGTCTAGATTAAACAATTCTTATCCAAATTTGATGAAATTTTGGATTTAGGTAGCCTACATATTTTACTGCTGACGGCACTACTTTTCAAAGCATTCACACAAATATTGGCTTGGTATAAATTTATGTTAAACAAGGAAAATGGCAAAAATTTGTGAGCGACAGCCATCAGCCTCACTTTGATGTGAGATGTTGCCATTGTGATGTCACCAAAAGTACCTATGACATCATAAGTGTTTGTTGTGACATCACTCTCTCTGGACCAATCAGGAGTAGCCATTTTCCCAATGTATAAGAATAAAAATCACTTTCTCAGGTTTACAGGAAGATTTCATGCTTATCACAATCACTATCAGAGATGCAAAAAGGTGCAGTCAGTAGCAAAAATAGTGAATTTTCAGTATATGCCGAAAAATGTGAATAAAACACATGGATAAAGGGCGAAAATGTATTTCTCCCAAGCCATGCTCTTCAAATCTCATGATTTTTCAATGGGACGATTCATGACCCCTGTCCCAGGGGTCCAGGGCTAGGGTGGGGCATGATGGGCACCTTATTGGGGCATTTTGGGCAGCTTCAAATGTTGGTCAATACTTACGACATTATAGTTGTAAAACTGAAATAATTCCATTATCTTAGGGACCGTTCAGAATTTATGACTGGAGGGGTGGGAGTTTTGCTGGAACTTCTCTTAAAAAATTGATACCCCCCCCTTGAGTTTCATGCGGATTTTTAGTACCCCACCCTTAGGTTTCACGCGTATTTTTAGTACCCCCCCCTCGACATACAAAGCATTATCCTCAGTCCAGTGTGAATCCTCGATTCTGATTGGTTGAGAGCTGAGGTGTATGACACCGTACACCCTGTCTGTCTTCACCAGACAGGGTGTATGAGATAAACAATGATGTCACAATTGCGACCATAGGATTGTTATGACGTCATCCTTGTGGCAACAATAGTCATGACGTCACAATGCCATTGTTTGAGCCATTGTGACATCATCCTGGTGGCAGTACTGGTGATGACGTTACAATGCTGTTCCTTTGTTACTGAAAGACATTTCAGACTCAGTTTGCAAGAAAATCTATGGACATCAATAAAACAAGAAGTCTGAGGATAAAACCGTTACCCCCTGCTCGTTTTTCGAGGGTACGGGAATATATACACCACTCAGTCCTTCGTGATGTATATTCCCGTACCCTCGAAACGAGCAGGGTGTAACTGATAATTACCCTCCCTTGAAACACGTGTGAAAAGTTAGTACCACCTCGGCCAAAACTCCAACCCCCCCTCCCCCCAGTCAAAAATTCTGAACGGTCCCTTAATAAAAAAACTTGCATTACATGATAAATGGTAGTTATTGAACCAACTCAGCAAACCATAATCACTTTTTCGTGGTACAGTCCTGGAGGTTGATGGATTTCATGTAACTTTTAATGTTTTTCATAATAATATAATAACTTTTAATTTTTTTTTTTTTTTTCATAGTGGATATTCTTCCTGTTATTGTTCCGTGGTTCAAACTAGAGCTGTGAAATGTTACACAAGTCTCCAGGGTATAGAATTACTAAAAATATTTCATTAACAAACCATGCATTTTACATACTTGTAGTTAAAAATGTTCATTTTTTCTGATTTCAGCTATTACCATGAGGTGGAACTGGTGGTCCAATCGGCTGAGGGCAATGAGCCGGCCAGGCACTATCCGATAACGCTGGTCGAACCGGACTATCGACGATACATGGCAAACGGTTAGTTTTAAGCCTTGCTGCCCTTGAAGTGGGCTGCACCAGTCTGAATTTCGCAATGTATACCCATGGGTTTTTTAATGGAGGTGTTTACACGCCGCCATTTATGTAGTCAGTTAGATTGGAGATGAGGGAGTGGTTGTGAGAGTGTAAACCATGTAAACTTTAGCCGGCAATTCAAAATTGGACGAGGAAATCTGAAATTACTTTGTATGTTTCGGACTCGTGTTGTATTCTTCCGCGAGGTGATAACCGTTCATTGCAGTCTTTGCGAAGATTGCCGGTCCTTAGGACCTGACCGGCAGATTTTCAACCGGACCGGCAGTTCAGGCCAAAAAATTGTAATTGGATACATGTTAAAATTTCAAGCAATAGCCAAAATTTCCATTTCGGTCCGGCAGGGGATTTTGGATCTTCGCAAAGACTGGTTCATTGCTGTTTGTGAACACTCCCATTAAGTTTCATTATAAGATTCGGAGGAGCGTTTCTACTAAAATAATTTATTTCCAATTCAGGAGAGGCTTTGTTTGTGGAATTTTAGCTAAATCCAATGGTATTCCAACGGCACAGAAATAAAGTGGATCGCTTCCAACTGAAGGCTTTAAAACTTTTGAATATGGAATAACTTTAAAATTAATATTATGAATATATATCCAGGCCATTATCATCCTTGATTTAAAATTGTTTCTCTATATTTAAATGCAACGTGCCACTGTACCTAATAACTTGGCACACCTGAAACCTTTAATATATGCCATAACTTCTGACTGTGTCAATGGAATGGGACAAAATTCTCACAGAATACTTTAAAACCTTTTCAGAATCGGGACTATGACACCTGCCATTTCACACACTGGGCCTGCCAGCAGACCCAGAGGAAAAAAGAGTATATTTGTAGCGCTCGAATTATTTAAATTACCAAATGTAAGTACTCCGATCGTAGTGCGAAAATGTGTATACTTTTCTACTGGGGAGCGTATTGGAAGCGTATGGACTTGCATAAAGGGAGCATAAATGAAGCGTAATATAAATAATTTGAGCGCTTCAAATGTACTCTTTTTTCTCTGGGTTCGAAATATAAAATGTGTTATGTCACAACTCTGTCACATATGAGCAGAGATATTGGTTTGCATTTGAACTAATGCATGACTAGCATCTGAATATTTATTCCATGGGACTTACCTTTAGTATTGAAGGTGTTTTTGCATGTATACATAGATATATAATCTAATATCGTAATGGGTTTTTTCGTCAAAGTACTTAAAAAAATTTGTTGTTTTTTTCTAAATAGACCAACGCAAACCTGAAGTCGATTTCAAAGGCTTAACGAATACAGCCTTTGCAGGTCTGTTCAAGCGTAAGCCCTTCTCAACTACCAGGTGGAGCATACTGCCAGGCACCATTTCCAGGACAACAATGCTAAGTCACTCCACAATTGCCATGACTGATTTTTGAGAAGTTTCCATTTAAATGAAATGGAAAAAGGACTTAAGAGGATCTACTCAGCACCTGAGAAATATGGGGACAAAAAAAGCACATTATCTACTCGACCACAGTATCTCAGTTGGGATTTTATGAGATATTTGCTTTTGACGCTGTCCTTGGGATAGCTTTGCAGGCTCTATTGATTAAAATATTGCCAATTGAAATAAGCTCAATTCCTAAGACAGGCCCATCATACATAAAGGATTATATGGATATTTATGCACAACATGACCGTGAGCTGTTCAAAAGACATGGTTTTTTAAAGCAGTTTCTGCACAGTTACATATCTGCTGTGACGACTGAATCATGGATTACGGTAATGAATGGATAAACAGTGACTTGAGTGGCTTATTTGCTGAAACATCATGGATGGATTATTGTGTTAGAACTGTATTTATGTACTTGTTTGGCTAGTTAAGACAGGAGGAAGACAGGGAAATGAATAGTAGGATGACTAAAACTGCAATCTATTAAACAGTCTGCTCATGACAATCAATTTCTTCAGCCTCACCTGACAATCACCCTAGCACTGTCATCACCCTCCCATGACCCTCTCAAAGTGTCATGGCTCAGCCATGACTTTGGCAGTGCTCAAAATCATCTTTGACAGACTATTTCAAAATAACTGCTGCTACTATCACTTCCAAACTTGGCATAGAGTTGTATCACAATATCAACTAACTCTATAAATTTTGGCAGGCCTATCCATTACATAATGAGGCAAAGAACCAGAAGGCTCCAGAGAAATTAAGGGAACTGTCATCAGGTGCTGATGACTGCGATATTTCGCGAAGTGGGTTAGAAATTTTAGAATAAGTCCAGCTACTGCTGCTGTGTGGTGAGGATGGCTACACAGGGATCATGACTTTCTTCTGATACCCAACTGATCAACCCCACACACTCAATCAGGGCCAGGACTTAGCAGGAATTGCAGTTGTCATCATGTGATGGTAATTTCCCAGACTGTTAAACGTCAGTCCAAGTGATCTCCTACCAGGACGTGCCATTGGTATGCATGAGTGAGGTATGTGGCCGATTTCCTGGCTTTGCTCTATATTAAAAAATTTATTTCAGATCAAGAGTTCCTGGCAGAGCTTGTCAAAAACCTAGAAGGTACATTATCACATTGTAGTTAAAATTTGCACGCTGCTTAATTATATTGTTATTATTTTTTAATTTCTGTTTTAAGTTTTGATCGAAACATGAGCATCATGGGGCTGTATAAATTTTCAGGTTTTTTTTTAAAGAAAGTCTTGTTGTCAAGTTAATGTTTCAATTTGCATTTGTAATTCAATTATGGTTAATTTATTTTTTTGATTTCATTTCAATCTGCAGCATTTGATTTGTCTATCAAGGAGTCTGTGTAAAGAACAATGCTATGATACTGTGTCATTTGGTTGTATGAAACATAGGCTGTGCCACAGCATACCCTCTGGCTGTCAGCATTTTACCACCTGGTGAATCTGTATATTTTGTGCACAAGTAAGGGTATTTAACACATACTATGGTAGATTTTCATGCCTGTAGTAAACCGGTATAACCGTTTCCAAGTCTTGCTCTGGAAATTTAAAAAAAAATTAAGAATCTTTAATATAACACAAAAAAAATTGTTATTGCATAAATATGTAGTCCAAAAGGCACATAAATGCTATAAGATCCATTCACTTGCCAAATATCATATACAGGGGCAACAGTTTTGTCACAGTGACCAATACACATTTTGTGACACTGCCCGCATGCTTGCCAGTCCGCCAGACAGATAATAATTTCCATAGTAAGTACGTATAGGTTATACACCGAAAATGTGTGGTATAAGCGACTTGTACTCCATATATGACTCCTGAAAGATTTTTAACTGAATTTTGTGGCTTTGTTGTCATTTTTTGGTGCGTTGCTTGCAGAAAAAGCAATACAACAGGCTAACTTAATCCCCAACAGTGGTATAACTAACAAATTTGTTGGTTATACCACGGCAAAAGACAATAGAAAACTGTCTTGGTGGATTATAAAGTAATATACATCGCCAATAGAATAGAATAGAATAGAATAGCTGCTGAATACCAAGAGTATGCTGCTGCACAGTGTATATTTTAATCTGGTTATTATGCTAGGAGTTACCAGAGAAGTTTGAGTTGATGCTAATGAAAGTATCATGCTAGTCTTTACTGGAGAAGGATAGATAAATGCTGATATGTCATATATAGTCGGAATTTTGTATCAGAAAATTTTATTGATGCTGGTGTTGAAGACCGGTTACATTTTCATTGATTTGCAAGTATCTTGTTTTGTTTGTAGAAGCCAATGTACAGCACATAGAGGAACCTGAAGAGCCACCAAGAAATCAAGTTGGCAATACGGATTGGACAAAAGCTGCAACGGAAGAGTTAATTTTTTTAAGGAAGTTGAAGAAAGATGAATTCGATAAAAAAAGCATTATGAAGAAAAAGTTGTGGGAGGAGATTGCGAAGGACCTCAAGAATACGATCACTGTAAGTATATTTTTACCCTGGGTTCTCCCTGGATAATATGAGGGACACAGAGAATGGCTCAAAATGCCTTCCTTTCGAAAGTTGTGCAGGTAAATTAGAGGTTGTAGAGGCTTACAAACCAACAGGGGACATAAGTATACTTGGTGTCCAAAATGCATTTATGATCAGGTGCTATAAATGCTGAGATGTATACAAATTTAGCAGTGTTTAGTGAAAGGCTTGTAGCATGGGAACACATACAGCTTCTTGCCACCACAGGGTGGAAAATAAAAGTGTCCTATAATATTCAACATTAAGAGCAATTATCTGAGAAAATCAACCGATTTACGGAAACTTTGGAATGTGCCACGTCACGGAATCGTTTCATACTTTGTAGGATTGAAGTATTATGGGATAGAAGTTCTCGAGAAAAATTTTGGACAGGTCTGTGAGATTATTGGTTGCCATGGTAACATTGGCTCAATTATTTTGGGCCAAATGAGCAAAATTGGCAAAAACGAAAAGTCAAAATTATGCATTTTTAGAGGCGATGCATCAGCCCATCGCTGATATAGTCTTATAGATTCTATATATAGCCACTCGCCTCTGTATAGATGGCCACAGGCCTCCCGACAGGAGGCTTTTCCAAGATTCTGAATTTCAGTCTGTGAAACTTCGTCATCAGAACGGGTGGCCAGCGTCGTAGTAAAATGCGGACGGGCCTAATTCGCGGAACGGCGGGCTGCGGGATTTCGTAGTAAAACGCGAATGCGCAGTTGCGGAACAGGACGCTTTTGCGGGATCGGGCCGAAATTAAATCTAGATGGGATGAAATATGTGGAACAAGCTGAATTTGCCTTAAAAATCGTCTCTATTTTTTTTGAAAAAATTTTCTTGTTAGCTCATATTTCCACCTGGTAGGCGGTAATATGTCGCTGCACTACCCATTGTGTCTGGAATTGTCACTCTTGAACTGAGTAATAGCATTCTATTTTAAAATCTGGGGTCAATGGGGTCTGTGTAATTATGGCCTAAAAAAGGTATCTTCGAGGCTAAGGAGAATTAAAAAAATTTCCCATATTTTAAGGGCCTCATATCTTCTATGGAGGTACTAGTTGAGCAAAGCCAAGCATACACATCATGAAACTGACCTTTCCTCCACAATAACCAATAATAAAATCACTTTGCAACCATAGATTGAGCGTACGAACAAAGGTGGCGCCATCTATGTTTTCGGATATTTTGAGATTTGGCAAAAAAGGCTTTCAATTAAGTGGTGCCACATATACAATTATTGTGTCAGAAATCTCAGATTTGTTTTTGGTACATTTCAATTATAACTCTAACATGGCAGGCCATCACTGTTGCCATGGCAACATTGTAAAGTCAGTAGCAGCGCCCCCAAGTGAGCATGTTTGCCAATTTCCTCAAAAACACCATTTTTAATGGAGGTGTTTACACACCGCCATTTATATAGTTGGTGAGAAGGCGGGGGGGGGGGTAAAGAGAGTGGGTGAGAGAGGTAAACTTTAGGCGGGAAATTCAAAATTGGAGAAGAAAATCTGGAATTACTCTTTGCATGTTTCAAATTTTCTCCTAATTGCTAAATTCACCAAAACTAGAGATGCAGGGCTGTTATTTGAGCTCATTTGTATTGACCTGAAGTAATTCTAAGTACTCCTTAGAAGAAAGGCCGGTTATTACAGGAGGGCTTAAACAGACTTTTGGTGAAATGGGACTCTTGTCCACTTGTCCATGTGTAAATGTGTCCTGTCCATGTCCATTTGTCTTGCCCCTCTGAACACAGTGCTGCAACCCAGTGAGCAATGGGGGCCAATGCCAAATATGGACCTGCCTATTATGAGTGGGGGATTCAGTTGGCTGTAAAGGGTAACCATGGTTACAGGTGCAATGAACAGCTGCAGCCAGCAGTGGGCCTGTGAGCCTCATTTGGTGAAGGTGCCCCTGTGTCAGGATTGCTTATAATTCCAAAGAACTGTGAGAGTCAAACCATTTCAGTGCAAGTTTGTGTTTTAAAATAATTGTTCATGCCTAGATGAGGCATGGTTGCTCAGTGGATCATTATGTTTGCATAACACTTGGCATTGTCTGCTTGTTATGGGAAACATAGAGGCTGTTTGATTAGACATGGTGAAGAGAAGGCTATTTGATTTGTCATGTAACTGATCTTAGAGTAAAATTATCGTGACAAATCATCAATATGATGATTCACAAAGTGCCATTTCCACAGTGCAACAGCCCACTCAGTTTGGATATCAGTTTTACAGATTGTAAACTGAAGTTGTGTTTTAATTGCAGTCTGCAGAACTGGTTGCAAAAAGACGCTTGCCACCACAAATAAACGGACCTGTAAAAATTCTGCCGGTCCTGTAAACCAGTTTTTACCGGCCCGCATGCCTTGTGAAAGGTCAGAGCGAGTTTTAAAGGCTGTTAGTATTTCTCTTGGATTTATGAAATTTGTTGTGGGGATTCACTTTGGGGTCTCCCTCAAAATTTTTTGGAAAAATCCAAGATGGCTGCCAAAATGGCCACCAATGTTTTGAATTGCCCACTGTGACTTTAGTGTTTCGCTTAGATTTATGCAATTTGGTATATGGATTCACTTAGGGACCCCTCAGAAATTTTGGAAAAATCCAAGATGGCCAAAATGGCCACCATATTTTGAATTGCCCACTGTGACTTTAGTATTTCACTTAGATTTCTGTTACTCAGTGACCCTGACTTGGGTTGTTTTGTTATAGTATATAACCGTAGACTTTGAAATCTACTGTCGGATTTGACCTTGACTTGAACAAGATTTGCAAAACGCAACACTATTAGGCAACCCGCGGGTTCTTGTTTTTAATACATCCTATGTGTTCAGATACATATCTACTCCCATTTTGAAGTAAAACAAAATGTGGCATATTCTGCAATTCGACCCACTCAATACATAGGCTGTACTTCAGGCATGCAATACAAAAATGCTTTTATTACTAACGTTAAAAAAAAAATTATAAAAGGAGTACTTAGAATTACTTCAGGTCAATACAAAATAAGCTCAAATAACAGCCCTGGATCTCTAGTTTTGGTGAATTTAGCAATTAGGAGATAATTTGAAACATGCAGAGAATTTCAGATTTTCTTCTCCAATTTCAAATTTCCCGCCTAACATGGCCTAAAGTTTACACTCTCTCACTGACTCTCTTGCTGCCCTTTCTCACCAACTACATAAATGGTGGTGTATAAGCACCTCCATTAAAAAACTGGTTAAATTTGTATTTCAGGTTACTGGCGTTCAGTGCGAAACAAAGTTTAAAAATCTGATGAAGAAGTACCGGCTAGTCCATGGTCAAAAAAAAATCTACGGTGCAAGTAAAATAACGTGGGAGTACTACAATTCGATGGATGATCTGTGTCGGGACAATCCCGCAATAAATCCGCTGCGCCTCATATCGACGTTGCCGTCAAGTGAGTATCATCAATTTACTTTGTAGCACGTATAGATATATAGGAGACAGTGGCACATTTTAATGGACCTGGAACTATTTGTTAGTTTTAAATCTCTAATTTTAATATTAGTCTACTTTGAAAATTATTGAAAAATCACCTTGCAATGACCTGTGACTTTGAATTCAAAGACAAGGTCAAATAACTAGGAAAATTATCTACAACACATTGTAATTTGTTCAGGGAAAATTCAAGGTCAGGGAAAAGTCAGGGAAATTTGTAATTAGTCAGGGAAATTTGGAATATTAATCGTATGATTTTTTATGAAAATTTAAGAAATAGTAAAAATAAGAATTTTTGCCAATTTTCTGACATTTGTGTCTGAAATGCCAAAATGGTAATGGTTAAGTTCAATAAGTTGTTAAAAAATTGATTTTTCAAAAAAGTCACTGAAGGTCCCATGGAAACCTTACAAAACAACATGATGAGTTTTTAATGGAGGTGTGAACACACCTCCATTTATGCAGTCTCATTGACAGAATGGAAGTTTTGGCGGGAAATTCAAAATTTGAGCATTTTCAGAATGTCTTTTGGCCATAACTTGGCCATTTTGTTCGGAATTGTTTTGGGTCAAGCGAGCTAACTAACTTGACTATAGAGCATGCTTCTGGTATAGGAATGAAGAGCAGGCATGTTGTAATTTGGACGTGACTTTAGCTAGAATGCATATAATGGGTGTCCCGTTTGTGTATTGGGCAGTAATGCAAGAACTATGGCTTGTATGGTTTTTATTTTTGGCACATTATTGTATCTTTTAGCCTAGTTCTGCCATTTCGGGGACTAGTCCACATGACATTATTTCTTTTCTAACAATTATTGAAAAATGTGAAAAAATATTTTTTCTGGTGTATTGCGCAGTAATGCCAAAAACAATGCCATGTATATTTTTTATTTTTGGGACATTATTGTATCTTTTATCCTACTTCAGTGCTACTTGTGCCTTTTAAGGGGTCTAGTCCACATGCCATTAATACTTTTCTCACAATTATTAAAAAATATGAAAAAATTTTTTATCTTTTTTTCCGGAACTAAACTCAAAAACTGCTCTGCTTATGTCATTGAAACTTGCATATATATTATTATTAAATACCCGAGATGTGCCTTTTGCGGGTCTAAAATTCTAAATGTTCTGAGAAAAACGGACTGGAAAAAATTAATAAAAAATGTGAAAAATTAATTATTTTTAAACTATGTGATTCAGTCAATCTTGTGGTTACATCCATGAAATTTTCCAGTTAGCTTTCTTTTAATATCTCAAGTTGGAATATTAATCGTATGATTTTTTATGAAAATTTAAGAAATAGTAAAAATAAGAATTTTTGCCAATTTTCTGACATTTGTGTCTGAAATGCCAAAATGGTAACATTTGGTTAAGTTCAATAAGTTGTTAAAATTAAAACATGTCATAGTTAAACATACTATGAAGGAATAATCAAGGCCGTTGCATGAGCTATTGCAAATTTCTACAATCTACATTGAATTTTAAGATTTAAAATAAGATTTAAGATGCAAAAAAAATAAAAAAATTTTAATGTCTATTTCCTCCCCATTTTCATTTATGCTTAATACCAGGCTTTAGAATGTTTAGCAAAATAACATGACTGTATCACATCATTATCATGCTAATTTTGAGCAATATTAATTTGGAAATATATAAGTGACTCTACCAGTTAGCTGGTTGTGGCATGTGGACTGACAGGTGTATAGAGCAGCATATTAGTAAGTAAGATATTTATTGACATGATAGTAGGGAACTAAGCAGGTCTTAGCAATATAGGGAGTTACTATGGCAGCTGTGTGGTCATGTGTTTTCAATCCAAACTTATGATGATATTTTGCTTGGGTTCAAACCCGGGGCTACCAATTTACACTGATTTAGAATATTTTTGGCGGACTCTCAAGATCAAAATCCTAGGTGGGTGTCAATCAGATGAGATTTTAAATGGGTGTTCATTTCGATCATTTTTAATGGAGGTGTTTACACACCGCCATTTATGTAGTTGGTGAGAAGGGGGGGGGGGGTAAGAGAGTGGATAAGAGAGTGTAAGACTGTAAGATTTAGGCGGGAAATTTGAAATTGGAGAAGAAAATCTGAAATTACTCTTTGCATGTTTCAAATTATCTACTTATTGTTGAATTGCCCGAAATAAGAGGTACAGGGCTAATATTGCAGCTTACTTGTATTAACCTAAAATAATTCTAAATACTCCTTTCATCAGTTTTTGTTTGGAGTTTATTTTTTTGGTCTTACACTCCACCATTTTGAAAATAATGTGTATTGTGTTAAGTGTATGCAAATGAGCTGTCCACCATTTTGAAAATTATGTGTATTGTGTTTTGTGTATGCAAATGAGCTGACCTGGAACTATGTCATGGTGACATTAGGATGTGTATTGGTCAGTTTCTGACCTGAAAATTGATGTCAACATAATACCAGGTCACAAGAGATGAGATTTCAATAGTTTTATAAATCTCCAACTATTTTAGTCAGATATATATATGGATGGGTAAATAGATAGATAGATAGATAGATAGATAGATAAGGGACTTTTTAAAAGGGTATATTAGATAGATCTGATTGCATTAATTTGAAGGATAGATTATATAGATCAAATAGATAGATTACACAGATTAGTTATATTACGCAGTTTTATCAAAAGGGTTTGGTAAGCCAGAGTAATAGGTTGCAATTTGGTACTTCAAACCATTTGTGACATGATCAAAAATGTCTGGGAGATGGGGGTAGGGTAGGCCGGTAGGGTTAGCTCTGTTGTAGCACACTGTGGTTGTCAATCGTAGCCTGGCTCGCCGGGTCTTGGACTCCAGGGTCTGATTAACGCTCTCACCGGGTCAACTAGGACAGCAGTTTCAATCATCCTTCGCCTCATTGCAATGTCCTCCTCCTAATTAGCTTACAAAATGAATAAATACCGGACATATAACCCCAATCATCTATCCACCTTTCTATAGTATTCATGCCTATCCGACATGAGATTTCACTTCATTTAAGCTATCAGAGCTATTTTCAAATTCTGGATTTATGACTTATTGATGCAGTTGTAATTTTAACTTTAATCGTAACCATTACTGGTCATGTTCGGCATGGGGTTCAAGAAATTTCTGGTGAGCCTTCCACATGATACAGCTCAGGGCAGCCGCAGAGCAGTGCCCATGGGTTGAGATTAAGGGAACATTACCACAGGTTCCCATGCCATCGGCATTCTCAAGTTTTGGTGACCGCCGTGTGATAATGAGTGATGAGAAGACTGTGAGTCTGGTGCATACCCTATTAATTCAGGGATGCCCAGGGTCTTTGAGTTGCCCCAGCATAGAATACTGGATACAACCCGCCTCCGTTTAATGTCCGATGGGCTCAGGCTGAAGTGAGTTCCCGGGGTGAGATTTGAACCACTCCCACAGCGCCAGTGGTAGCCAGACAATCGCTCTTAACCATTTGGTCAATTTGGCAGTCCACAAGTTAGCTGGCAGTAGTAGAAAGATTGACATATGTATAGAGCAGCATATTAGTGAGTAAGTCAATTTTGAATATTTTCAGTGGAATTTCAAGATCAAAATCCCAAATTTGTTTCATTCAGATTAGATGTTAAATTGGTGTCCCTTTTGATAATTTTCAAATGGGGTAAATGTGCAACATGTAGATAACTCGTGTTCTATCTGCCATCTCATCGATCAATCTACTGATCACTGTGAGCAACTACTGCTCTTAAAGGGCAGCACTCGTGTATATCTATCTATCTATTAGCTATCTATCTGTATATCTATATACGTAATGCTGGATGTCTAATCTATATATGCAAATAATCTATATATCTATAAATCTATCGGAGTGGTCATAGCAGTGCAGGATGAATGATCTGCTGGATTCATGGTATGCGAAATTAGTCACTACACCACCTCCATTTTGAACCCCTGGGTTCTTGTTCAATCAGGTAAATGTGCAACATATGTTGAGGACTCTGCTCTACACACTACACCATTAAGCAACCAGTGGGATCGTTTTGATTAGATCATTTGGATGCTCTGTTACTTGCCTGTTTTGAAGTCCGTCCCATGGAAGGAGTTAATGCAAAGACTAAAGAATAATTGGCTGAGTGCAAAAAAATTAGGAGATGATTGTCCTGCCCCTGCATTTCTCGAATTACCATACAGGCCAACCAAATTGGCTTTGATTGGTCCAGAATTTGTCTATTCTTAACAAATGCCGCCACCTCCATTTTGAACCCCTGGGTTCTTGTTTTATATTAAATGCTGTAGAATGGGAGTAAAGACACAAATTACAAAAAGCGAATTTTTGATGAGTGAAAAGTCTCCCAAGTACGTAAACCATTAAATTTTGCTTTTAAAAATGGCAGAAATCCTCTCATTGAGCCAAAACATATCTTATGATAGCAAATATGACATAGGCCTATGTGTTGTTTTTTTATACAATTTTAAAATATGCCTGTTTGACCCACACCTCCCCCTAAGGCCCGACTTTTTTCAATTTTTAGCTTCTCGGATCGACCGACCCGACAGATTTTCTGCCTACGGAAAAAACATTTAGCATACCCACAATTTTTTATCAAATTGCTACACAATTTGACTACATTACCATTTCTGCCACTCAATTCTATCTAACTTCTGCCATATTGTAACGTCAAAACACTGCTGCAACACAGAATTTGCCTTTGGGAATTGATTTTATTCCATTTTTATTTACAGCTACGGCTGAAGCTGCAGCTGCAGCCCCAGAGACTGCAACGACCACTGATGAAGGTAGCGTAATTTAAAAAAAAATATATATATATATATATAACTCTGAACTGTGATGGAAATGGAAAATTTTAATCGGGGGAACTCTTCCAAATTTTTAAAAAGAGAAAAAAATTGGAAATCGGACTATATTTTGGCTCATAATACTCCCCCCCCCCCTCCCCCATTTCCATCACTGACGCTGAAGCACCTCCATTTGGCAACCTGTTGGTTCTTGTTTATGTAAACATATCTTTTGGCGTAAAAAACCCCAGCCAGATAAACTTCGGCTTTCTCAGGAGCCTATTAACATTCGAGCAGCAAAACTGCTGAAGGCCGTTTGGCAAAGCAAATTGAGCACAAAAAAGGTTTCAAAAATCTGTGTAGTGATGGTCTCAACATCAACTGTCGACAGCAGGAAATTAGATCAAGTGGGTCCAGCTTGTTATCAATGATTTGGTTTTGAATTTAAAAAAACACTAGAATGATCCCCGTTAAATAAACTTGAAACATAAAACCCAACCTAAAACCTTGTAGTGGGTGAGAAAAGTTACATGAGCACAGCTCATGGCTGCCAAAGGCAGCCGTGTGCGAAGCTCACTTAGCACAAGAACAGCTCATTCTGTTTGGTGCTCCTGTCTGCAGTGACAGGAATTGCCTGCAGTTGCTATAAAAGTGGAGCTAATAGTTTAGTCACAGTTTAGTTTAGTAATTAATTTAAATGCCTTAAATATCTTCCAAAATAGCTTTAAAATTTTGATCTTGTCTTTAACAACCCCTAATGACACATTTCAGGGATTTAAATCAACATGTGTATCCAACATTGCAAATAATCATTGTAAGAAGTCAATAAAAATTTAAAGTCTATATTATAAAAGTTAACGACTTAAATTGATCACCAAGTGAGAAATCATAACAAGACTTAAGGTTACATAATTTTCATTAACTATCATTGTTATGATCAAACAGGAAGTGCAACAAGAGTGCCACTTTACCTACCCATGAAGTAGGGCAACAGTTACTCTCAAGTCACCAATTTTAAGATTTCATTAGTATTTATTCTTTTTCAGACCAGACGGAAGGTGACAGCAACGCTAGTCAAGGTAAGGATGTGACAAGACCACAAATTATTGCAGAGCCGTTCATTAGAATATCCCACAATAGGATGTGACTAAAAAGCATGTGATTCACACCATGTGGTTCATCATTGTGAACCACATGCATATCATTTTTAGCTCGTCTGTTTTCTTTGAAAACGAAGAGCTATTGTCGTCACTCGATCGGCGGCGTCGTCGTATTCGTTGTCCCGGTTAAGGTTTTTGTAAGTGTCCATTTGTGACCTTAGTTTTCCACTTATGAAATTTGGTACAGGTATGGAACTAGGGGTATGGATAGGGAACATGTCCAGAAACCCAAGATGGCTGCCATTTTGTGGCCATTTTGGCAGCCATCTTTCTTCATTCTTGAACTGCCCGTTGTAACCTTACAATATCGCTTAGGGTTATGAAATTAGGTATTTGCCTGTGGGTGATAATCTGGCACACATTGATAGATTTCATGTCAACAGACGAGCGTTGAAACCGCTTGCGGTTCTGTTTTGACGTTGTTGTGTATGCTAGAGGCTATTGCGATCACCTGTGTCAGGCTGTGTGTATTAAGTAATTAACACTCAAAGTTCTAGGGTATCCTGCCTTGAATCAAGGGCTTTGTATTTTATTGTATATATATTTGCTAGAAAAAAATTGATTTACTTTATTTTACTGTATTGAAAATATTTTCACCTATGAAAGTTCATGACTGTTTTGCCGCTTAAATTCTTCAACTAATCTTTTGTTTCAGAACCGCAAAAGAAGCGAAAAAAATATCAGTCAAAGACTGACGAAGTCCTTCAAATGTTAACGACAATGAATGAAGAGGCCAGGGCACAGGAGGAAAAAAGGCTGGAGACTGTAAAACAGATGCACGAAGAAAAAATGGCGCTGTTTGGTAAATTGTTAGAGGTTATGTCCAAAAAGTAATTTTGAGTAATTTTGTTTGTCAGCTTTGTTTCTTTAGCTTCATTCACCTGAAGCTGATATACTTGACTAGAGAATTGGGTTATAAAGCTGATAATTTTTTTTTTTTTTTCAATGTTGCACTCGAAGGATAGTATTTTTGATGATATCCCACAATAGGCAGTGAAGTTCTGGCAAAATACCATGTGATTCACACCATGTGGTTGTGAACCACATGCATCTCATTATCTGACGTTGTTATGTGAACAATGGGCAGTGAAGTGATGACGTCACAATGTTTTGACGCTCTGATTGGTCGGTGTGGTTGCTAGGGATCTTTTTGCAGCCATTCAAACAAAGTAGTGCCTGTTGAAATTATTAATACTTTTTACAGGAGGTCTATTTTTATTGTGGGATATAAATAAAACTTAATGGGAGTGTGGTTCACAGCAATGAACCTCATGAATGTCAGGTCGCGGAAGAATACAACACAGGCCTTGATACTATTTGCCGTTATATACTTGTACAGTGACAATTAACATTTTAGGTGTCAGCTTTCCTGTCACGTCCCCTCCTAACCATTGACAGATAAAGATAACTCATTATACCCCCTGTGATTATGAAGTATAGGGATGAAGGTTCACCTTTTTTCAGCTTGTCTATCTGGATGTGTGGAAGTTTGCCTAGCAGCCCAGCTGTTACATAATGTCTGTCTGTAACATTTTTTTTATATTGTCCACTCTTGACTTCGTATTTCACTTTGAGTTATGCAATTTGGCGTAGAAATTCGGTTTGGAGTCTCCATTAAGAAAATTTTGAAAAATCAAAGATGACTGCCAAAGTGGCTGCCACAAAATGGCTGTAATACTTCTATTGCCCACTATGACTTCATCAGAAAAGACTCATTTGGGTACTGAGTATTAATGTAACCCTATATATATATATACACTACATGCAGGGACCCACTGAAATTTGGCGAGAGAATTTGGGAAAAACTAAAAAGCGGGCTGGGCCGTAGCGGGTAGCGGGTAGCGGGTGGATTCTAGTATAACACAGATGCAAGCTGATACAACACCACCCGCTACCTCTGTATCGTAGCTTCTTCAGCTACCTAGCCCCGCTCTCTCTGCTCATTTCTAAGGCAATTATGCATGAGTAAATGTGGCAATGCTGAATTGCCAATTTGCTCTTAGTGATCCACGCATGGCTGGCCCTAATTGAACTTTATTCTTTCTCAAAAGCAATCAATATCAGCAGCATCTTTTTGAAAGAGAAGTATTGACTCAATAATTCCAATTACACACGTATCCATTGCAATCCACACTTTCAGAAACAATAATAAGTCATTTTATTTTGCCTCTAAATTTATAAGTATAGACATACATTCCAAAAATGAGTATACAATAGATTTTTTTTTAAATGTCATAAATTGCAAAATTTGGATAAAACTGTAGCAGTTAAAAGTCAATGAGGACACGACTGACAATAAACTTTAAATAAATAAATAATTTTATTTACCTCAAAAGTTTGAGTCATGCAAGGATCACAGAACAATATTAAACAAAAGCATATTTGTAAAATCAAAGAATTATTAAAAGCTGATTAAAAGGTGACAGCAATAATTTAACATTTTTTAGCAGAAATTTATTTACAGTATATTATTATTTATTTTTGTTCAATCTCCATAGTTTGGGATCAATTATATAGATCTGACCATTGTGACCAAGACAAAACCGAAAACTGGGCATGCAGGCTTGCAGTCTTTGAGAACTTGACAATTTTAAAGAGGCCTAGATAAGACACATGTATGTATTCATGAGTTAAAGTGCAATCCGCTTGCCCATGGATGCACCTTAAAATAGATTATTTCAATTCAAATTTAAGGGACTCTGACTAAGTTCATTTAAGGGACATAATTGCTTGATCACCAGTTGATTGCAAGTAGCGGAGGTAGAGGGGTAAAATAGGAGCGGGCAGACAGGTATGTTGTACTACTGTCAATTGAATAGTCCTCTGTTTGCTCAGGTTGCTTCCTACTGTTCTCTATGTGTATTATGCATACACCCGCTACCCGCTTTTTTTCAACCCGCTTTTTAGCAAGTCCCAGAGAATTTTCTGTATGTAATATCGAGGATGAAAAACATTGCTGCCTCACACTATAGAAATGCAATGGAAAATTTGCTCTGACGCTCTGACCAAATTTGGCACTGAGCATGCCCGGGAGTGACCTGATTCCACTGAGCATGCTCAGACCTGTTGAGCATGTGCAGAGAGCAATAACAAATGGTGGCCATTTTGAAATTTCCCTGATTCAAACTTTTAAGGCCAGTTTTCACTACAAGCTACATGGGGTTCACTCATCAGACAAGGCTCATATTAATCTAAATTTTGTAAGGAATTTTTTGGTGTGGGTCTGATCAATGAACGTTATGTAGCTCACTTTTGGATGATAATGGATCAAATTTTACCATGAATGATAAGGACAGTTTTCATGGTGCCTCATAAAACTTGTGGTAAAATTAAAAGAAATCAGAATGGATTTCATGTCAATTTTACTGGAAGTTACATGAGGGATGCAAGATAACTGGGCTTTAAATCTTTCAATTATATCATATTGATTAATTAACCGAATTTTGAGTAAGGACTGATTCTGCCTTGGTGTTCTATTCCATGATTATCTTTGAAGTGCATGCTTTTAGCTGAAGTAGTGGCACACTGAAAAACAACTCCCATTGCAGACAAATTTATCATATCAGTGAAGTAGACCATACCTGTGTGGTACTCAACAGACCATGATATTTGAGCAAGGCCAAAGGACCTCACATCTGGTGAAGTGCTAGGAGGTGCTGCCACCGTTTGATTGTATATCGAATGAGCCCTCAAAGCAAATCACAATTTCATAGGTCCCGTATAAATCTTTGTCTATGACTTTTTTGTTAAACAGTGTCTATGTACTCAGAAGACTATGCAACTTATGGAAAATATATATATTTATTGAATCACTTCACACTAATTTTAACATCCATCAGAATTGTTCACAGCAAGGTCTCAATTTTTCCAACCAATGTATTTTAGATTCATGACAATGTAATGTATTTTGGATTTTAGATTAATCAAAATCGAAACAATAGTTAATCTTAGTATTCAAAATTGACAAACTTTGAACATTTTTTCTCTGATTTTCTTAACACACAATTACACTGCTGGCAGGAGGCCTGCCATGACAGCCCGGCGTCTGGCGATGCCGTTGCCCACTGCTGGTGCCACATTGTCATCTGCTGGTACTACCATCGCAGGATCTCCGTCCTCGTGGTTGTTGAGGTACTCCTCGTTGTTTGCGCACAGGTTGTGCAATGCACAGCATGCGCTTACCACTTCACAAATTTCACCTATTTCGATAATGTGAATAAAGCGAAGACGCCTAAATCTTGCCTTCATAAGTCCGAATGCACGTTCGATGACCATCCTGCTACTGCTATGGCAGAAGTTGTACCTCTTCTGCTCCGGTGTGAGACCCCCATTGTCCCTAAATGGAGTCATGAGGTTGTCACTCAAGGGGTAGGCCGCATCTCCAAGGATGAAGGTGTCATTGGGGCACAGGGCTGGCAGCTGATTGCCTAATGGTGATTGTCGAAAGACGCGGCTGTCATGAACAGAGCCAGGCCATCCAACGTGGATGTCTCTGAAGGTCATGGTGGAATCACAAACTGCTTGCAACAATATAGAATAGTAGCCTTTCCTGTTCATGTAATTTAAGGGGTATATTAAGGGTTTGGAAATTGGTATGTGTGTGCCATCTATTGCACCTATGACTCCGTCGATTCCTCTGCTCATGAGGAAGCTCATTCTGATCGTTTCCATTTCATTGACAGTTGGCCAGCTTATAAAGTTTGTTAGATGCCCATTGATTGCTTTGGCCAATCTTCTGCGGCACACAATGACCGAAGAATCTGCCATACCAAATTTGTCTGCAATTCTTCTGATCGTTCCTTCGTTAGCAAAGTAATAAAGGCCAACAAGAGCCTGCTTTTCCACGGGGATTTCCTCTCGGCCTCCTTGCCCTCCTGATGCCAATATTGGTCCAACCACTTGCAGCAGATTTTCTACACCACCTACGCAACAGAAATATCTTTCAGGTCTCTTTGATAGTTCATGGTATTACCAATGAAACAGACTTTTAATAAGGTAACTAACATAACTTGTGGAGATGTCATCCAAATCAAATTTCTTTATTTTTCACATCCCCCTTATTACCCTGGGTTCCCCCAGGGTAATTTTATCTAAAAAACCAGTCTGAGAGATTTTTGGAAAAAAGTTTTCCCGGCCTTAATACAGGTGTGGATGTGGTCAAGTGGGCCATTTTGTGTTCATATAGAACTGAACTAAAATGCGTTGTGGAATTCGGGATACTTTGTTGTGATTTTTTTTTTTTTTTTAAATTAAAAATAATAATTTTTTTTTTTCAATTTTTAAAATTTTTTTTTAATAGTTTGTTTGTGTCATTTGAGTCTTGAGGGGCTGTTTTCAAGCTGACCTTGCATTATAATATCGGCCACACGACGATCATCCATGCGTTTCAAGGAAGGCCAATAATGCATTTGGCAATTGCTTTTTGCAGTGAATCTATTCTCTGAAGCAGCTAATTGCAAACCTGCAAGTTCTAAAGCCTTTCTTCACCCTCAGTTTACCAAATTGCCGTTGAGAAAGCACTTAAAGTCAATCTGACAGGTGTCAAAGCTGATTGCATTCCGCAGTGCAGTGCTACTTTGATCTTGTGTCCATGGATCTTATGCTTAATTGCTAATTCCCAACAGAACCCAGGGTTTGAATCCTCGGATTCTTGTTTAAAATTCATGCTCAGTCAGTTAAAAGTTTATAAAATCCACTAGAAGCATTCCCTGAGGCCGGAAAAGTGGCACCAGGTTAAAAACAAGGACTAAAAACTTTGAACTAGAAACTACAAGCTAAGAGCTAAAATACTACGGCTGTGCTATATTTTATAAAAGCGAGGCAACATAAGCGGCTATAATGAATTATTTCGTTTGTGGCGTTTCCGGGCTTGGGGTTTTATACCCTCCTTGGAGAATATCCCACAATAGGCAGTGTAGTTCTGGCAAAAAACTAGGGCTGAAACTTTTTCCCGGGTGCCCGAGCACGGGTAGGGTAATGCATTTGCCCGGGTCAAATTTGTCTGCCCGGGATATCGTTCTTTTTCAAAAAGGGCCTGTATTTCATCATGCCACCTGTTTTCAATAAGTCTAGTAATGTTGAGTTTCTGAAACAAGCTCCAGATAACCTCAAATGACCTTAAAAAGTGTTGGTTTACCCCTTATCCAGACAGCACTTGATGACAGATCCTGTTACTCCGCCAGCCAGACCACTCATGGGTTTCAGTGGACTGATCCACCACCCTGAGTGGGTTTTTATAATAAAACCCCATGACAGGGTAGTTCACAGCTATGAACATCATGAGTGTCAGGTCTGCTCTGAATTAACACGAGTCCGAAGGACGAGTGTTATTCAGAAAGCAGACCTGACACGAATGATGTTCATAGCTGTGAACTACACTGTCATGGGGTTTTATTTATATCCCGCAATGACTTCATCAGTGGTTTTTACTAAATTTTAGTCTGATAACTTCAAATTCTCCCAAGTTAGGAGCAGCAGTTTGTTGTGACGTCACCAGCTGCCCATTGTGATGTCATGACATAAACAATCGCTGCCCATTGTTTGCATAACAACGTCAGATAATTTATTTCATTGAGTTCACAAGGATGAACTCAATGGTGTGAACTCAATGGTGTTTTCATGGTGTTCACTCGCAATTGCGGGATATATTATATTACTAGGATGTGGGCGATGTCTTCCACTTCCGCTCGCATAGTTTACATGACGCACTGATATTTGTTGCAGTAAATATCCCACAATAGGCAGTGAAGTTCTGGCAAAAAACCATGTGATTCACACCATGTGGTTCATCGTTGTGAACCACATGCATCTCATTATCTGATGTTGTTATGCAAACAATCGGCAGTGAAGTGATGACGTCACAATGTTTTGATGCTCTGATTAGTCGGTGTGGTTTCTAGGGATCTTTTTGTGGCTATTGAAACAAAATAGTGCCTCTTGAAAATATTAATTTTTTGGACTGGAGGTCTTTTTTTATTGTGGGATATAAATAAAACTTAATGGGAGTGTGGTTCACAGCAATGAACCTCACTCATGTCAGGTCTGCTGCAGAATAAACACTCGTCCTTCGGACTCGTGTCGTATTCTTCCGCGACCTGACATTCATGAGGTTCATTGCTGTGAACCACACTCCCATTAAGTTTTATTATACTTCTGCATAGCTTTTGGGTCATAAACCGCCCATTGATCATTCTGGCCCTGCATTCTTGGTTCGCCCCTACATGAGTCCCATAAACTGTGATGTATCAGGTTTATGTCGTCCACTGGCTATTAAAAGGTTGTAACTCAAAAAATGACATTTTGAGAAAAATGCAAAAAACTATCAAGAGTGTCTGATGGGTTCATAAGGGCAGGCATGTTGAAAGTAGGGTATCATATGTTGACAAATCAAATATTGTAGTTCATTTGGAGTGTTGTACTACAGATATAATTCATATATTTTGAATAAATAGCAAAAAAGTGACTTACAACCTTTTAATTCTTTCTGAATTCTTAAGATCCAGTGCAAGAAGGATGTAAGTGAAAACTTCAAATGGCCTATTTACCTATTTCAATCGATATTTTCTGCTCTTGCCCCTTCCAAAAACATTATGGATGCCATTACTAATCATATGGTTGAGTTTCAGGCAATTTCAAGCAAAATTTTCAGTTACGCCCTTTTAAACTTTGCCAAATTTGTCTGAAGTCTCGAGACTGCCCGATGAAAGGTCGTAAGTGCTTCAATATCAAAAGGTCGTAAGTCAATATTTCATTAATATTGCAAAGAAAACACGGAAATAGTTATTATTTGAAGCAAATTGTCAGAGAATTGTCTTAAAATAGGGTATAAAAACCTTTAGCATTTCAGATTTCCATATTTATGTTATGATTATCCCACTCCAAATCTCAAGCGATATGAAGTATTCTTTCTTAAATGCTTATTGTTAATTGTATTTCCTTAACTCCAACCCAAAAAAAAGCAAACTGAACTTACTCTCTTTTTTTACCTTAAGGGAATTAGGTTTGAAGAAGGTATAGTAATCAATTGGGTAAAATGTCTGTCCCCAGGGCGGGCGGGCAGGCAGGCAGAGTTGATTGAACATTTCTGGACCAGTACTCAGCCCCAATTGCACGACAATGCACGTACATGGATAAAATTTAGTACACATGTAGCCCATATGGCCCAGTTGTGCCTTTTCATGGTCTAATTGTTGGATATTTGATACTTTTTGAAATATTGAAATATATCCGGGCCACGACTCAGTCACTAATGCTTGAACATGGTTGACACTAACCCTGTAAGAATCAGGCACCAACCAGTTATCAGCATCTTAATCCCCATGAGGAGAAAGACCAAAAGTCACAGATGCTGTAATTTGGTCTTGCATTCAAAACTGAGGGTGTTTGTGGTGCAGGACAGAAAGTGTTGGCTATTGAGAAATTTGTAATTGGAAATTTTGCATAATTTGGCCTTGATTAATTGATGGAAAATCTGTAAAACTTGAACCGTTGGACTGAAGGTTCTGAAGATGGCAGGTTCGGTATTAGTTTTTAGTTTTCAGTATGTTTTTGTACAAATGAAAGTGATTGCTTTTAGCTTCAGGCACTTAGCAGTTGGTGAAAACTCTGGATGATGTGCACATTGAGGGCCACAATTTGTACATCGCATGTAAAACTACCACCATTATATTCTATAATTCAGCCAACTGCCATAAAAGTCAGCGATGCATGGAATCTTTGAGATATTCAAGTTTATCCAAAGGGGGACTTATTTTTGTTGAGCTTTTTAGTTAATTCTAATAACAAAACATTATTCTGAAAAAGGTTATGTTTAAAACCGACCAAATGAATGTCTGATAGTGCCCGCACAAATGATTTGTGTAAATCTGGCATGACTTTAAACAACCAAGAAAATTTTCATAACTGATCAATTTTATGACTCTATGACATTGTGTAATTTGATCAAAGAAATTAAACTATTGTCTAATTTTACACAAAGAGTGTGAACGGACACCAGATAATATTGCTTTTGTCTGTTTCAAACAAATCTTTAGAGTTATGAATTGAACTACGAACGATGGCCTATCATCTGATTGTTGAACGAATTATGTAATTGATTTGGAAAAAAAAAAAATGTTATGGTTACAATCCAAAATGTATTGCATTTTATTTTTTACCGTGGAATATGGAATTCCACATTATTGTTGCATCATTGAGATCATATTACATCTACCAGTAGCAAATTGGGCCAAATTCCAACTCATTACATAAACTCCTAACATCCAATATGTAAAACATGGATTACCTGCGGCAAAATATAATCTGAATAAAATTTGATAAACCTGCACACAGTGCACAGTGTACAGTTTCTGTCATCCATGCAGAGAAGACAGATGGGATTTGTTTCATGAGATGATATCAGGATGTAGACAAATGATTTACAAAGGCTGGGATTTTTACCTTCAGCGAACTTAAGTTCTAAGAAGGTATTATGTTAATACTTTGGTCAAATGATGTCCTTCTGCTGAGCGGGTGGGCGGGCAGCTAGATATTTTCCTGGCCAGCACTCGGCCCCCTATTATGTGTACATGGATGGAATTTGGTACAAAATAGCCTATATGGTTTATTTGTGCCTTTTGATGGTCTGATGGATTGATATCCTAAACTTTTTATAATATTGAGAATAATATGTATAAAATTGTTTTTTCCATGTCCGGCCCAAAACTTGGCCACTATTGCATGTGCTTTAGCCCTGGGACCCATACGTAGCATGTTCCCAGGGGTCCAGGGCTACACGTGCTCGGATGAAATTGATACCCATATCACCCATACGATGTAGTTGTGCCTTGTGTCGGCCTGATTGATGGATATTCTACTATTTTTCAAATATTGATTCAAAAAAATCAAAAATTATTATTTTTACTTCTAGGTCAAATCTTGACCAGTATCGCATGAACAAATTGTGCATGGCTGAAATCTGATACAAATGATCAATGTATTTTTGGGTTTCCAACCCGCAGCCCGCGACCTACACCATGTACATGTATGAAATTGCTCTATAATATAGAGGCGCTGAAGGTTTGCTGCTACACAGCCTATGTTTAAATTAACTAGATTCAAATAAAAAAATTCCTACATGACCCAATTGTCTGAAAAAATGAAATAGAGTTTAGTTCTGTGCCTACAAATTCTCGGATTTTTAACAGTTCTCATGAAGTTGCCATCTTTCCATCCAAATGACTCTATTGTAATTTTCAAAATCCTGGAAATGAAAGGTTGTAAGTGTGACTTACAATCCTATCAAAGGGATTAATAGAATGCAAGAAGGTTGTAAGTCTTACTTACAACCTTCTCTGTTTCTCACAGTTGAAGCACCACAGGTCATAAGTAGGAGTTACAACCTTTTAAAAAAAACAACATCTGTTTTAATGGTACTTACAACCTTTTAAAAATATGCAATCATGTAAACGCAAAAAGGTTGTAACAGAAAATTTTTAATTTCTCGAAAACTAAAAATGATATTTTTCTGGAATTTTCACAGAAAGATTCGGCTTATTTTTCTTTATCTATTCCTTTAATACTGCAGAAAGGTCGTAAGTGGCACTTACAACCTTTTAATAGCCAGTGGACGATGTTAGGAATAAACCATCAGAGGGTGCTCTTATCTTTCACTGCCGTAACTAGCTTAGTTCCTCAGTGTAACTCGATGGCTGTTTTCACCTCCTTTTCCAATCTAGCTTCAATTTAGGGAATTCCAGGTTTTTGTTGACATTTAGGCCATAGATGTCTCCCATGTTACAGATGGATGCAAACCAACTGTGCTTGCTATAAGCACTAACAGCCAGTTGTCTCTCTGCGAGCTGGTACAGCATATGTGTGCTCCCTGAGTAGGCGGCAGATATTGCCGTATAGTGCAAGGGACTTATGGTGCAACTGACCTTCAAATTGAATAGCGCCTATAATTAGATAAATGAACTCAACGGCAGAGTTTTGAGGCAAGCCCCGAATTTGCTGGAGCAATTTCCTATGAGTCTGACACAGCGACTTAAGGCCTTCCGTGTGTAGAACTGTTGCCTCCAAACCATGCAGGAGCTTCAGTGTGACATAACATTGAATAATCTTTGCCGCTACCTGACATTCATGAGGTTCATTGCTGTGAGCCACACTCCCATTAAGTTTTATCATATTGCATCGTCTGCGCATGCAGGGCTTCCAGTGAATAGGGTGCCTATTTGTGTCCCCAGCCCACTGCCTTCTAGCTGTTTTAGCAAGTCGTTAATATACAACTTGTATAGTAGGGGGGAGATGATGCTTCTCTGCTTGACTCCTTGTTTTACATTGTAGTTGTCCGAGTCAAGTCCAGCTCAGCGAACCCTTTCGCCTGTACCAATGTAAAGATCGTCAAGTAGAGTCCACAGTTTCCCTGAGATGGGTTGCTGGAAGAGCTTTGTTTTTAGCCAGTAGTGGTTGACGACGTCAAATGCTTTTCTAGCGTCTAGTGATGCCACATAGTGGTCGCTTGGAGTCTCTAGCCTCCGCCGCGGTCTCTGTTATAAGTAGACTTGCCATGGAAGATGGCCGATGTGGTGTAAATCCTGTTTGGAGGTTTGAAATGTCCACTTGGATGGTCACGATGGTGTCTTGCAATTCTCTGTCCTTGCAGATAATTTCTAGGATTTTTACCAAAATCGGGGCTATTGTGATCCCTCTGTAATTGTCCAGCTCATGCTGATCTTTACCAGGTTTCGAGATCATCAGCTTACAGGAGGACTTCAACGTTGTTGGGATCTTCCCTTCTCTGATGGTTGCATTAATAATGAAGTTGAGTGCATCTATAGCACTTCTTGGGAGTGCTAGGATATGCTCGACTCAAAGGTTTTGCTGGTCTGCTGCTTTCCTCTTCTTTAATTTACCAATAGCATTCTCTACTTCCTTTCTAGTTATTTTTACCGGTTGGGCTTTTCTGACGGTTCAAAAGATCATCAGACCGTGAAAATTTCATGTTTTTTGTCAAATTTTCACAATACACCTATTTTAATGTACCTGTCTATACTTATTTCTAACTTCTATTTCCATAATCCTGCCAAGTTATTATATTTCCATTGAACCATTTTGGTTCTAGAGGGATTTTATAATAAAACCCACTCAGGGTGGTGGATCAGTCCACTGAAACCCATGAGTGGTCTGGCTGGCGGAGGAACTCACGAGTGGCGAAGCACATTTTCTGCTATTTTGACAACCTATGAGGTCATTTTAATGCTTGAATATGGATAATTAAAAATCATAATGACCTAATCACTTTGGTGGATGGATCTAATGTTTTGATGGTGGCCAAACCAATCAGATTAAACTGCAACATAAACAAATGACAAAGTGGGTGGAGTCTGACTGGTTGCTATAAACAAAGCCGACAGAGTCACATGACTGCTGGTGACGTCACCAATGCTGATGATGTCATAGTTAGACCCCGAAGCCGCCGCCAGCAGCCGCCAGTTGCGCCATTAAGGCCTCTAATAGAAGCCAGCCATTAATTTCTCCAGCCAAATTCCAGCCAGCCGTTTGCATGGCAGCTCAGCCAGTTGATAATTTGAGTTAAAAGGCAGCAGTGAAGTCAATTACAGAAGCAGTCTGATCAGCTAATTGCAATCCTGGAAGTTCTAGGCCTGATAGCAATCAAGGATTAACACATGGGAGTAAAGTAGGCAGGCCCTATGTGTCAAAGTCAATTGCAATTTTAAGTGCTGCTTCGATGCCTTAGGTCCATTGCTCATTCTAGCCTATTCCTCATTAGATTCAACTAATTAAACAATTCAGTTTATTGATAAATGAATAAGGTTTAGGCTTTACCAGTGTGTATCAAACAGTAACTGTGAGAGTGGCCTCCCCATGCTGAATCAAAAGCAGCACAGACTTATAAATTCACATTTGTTCACTCAATATGAGACAATCCATTCATGGAGCTATTAGTCCTAATAGCTCCATGATCCATCTATTCATTCTTCAGTCTTGGGGTGGCACTCCCAAGTGTGCTGTGAGCATAAGATACTGCAGTCATTTGAATGCAAACGGGCCAATTTTGGTTTATTCAATTGTCACGTACACTACACATGTGTGTATTTTTTGATTGTTAGTGTATGAGCTTTTGTTTTATGCCTCTGCAGCACCTTAGTGGGCTATATCGAGTTAGTGTATGAGCTACAGTCCTGGCTATAAAATGTAGCCTTTTGAAAGGTCTGATTATGAGGTTTTGCATTAGCAGTGCCTATTTCATTACAGCCTGGAAATTTGACATGCAAAAAGAGTGGACTGCTGCACTGTGAAAATGGCACTTTGTGTGCCATCATGCTGATGATTTGTCATGATAAATTCGTATCCAATACTTTCAATGTTATTTTGATTTAATCCCACTTGTTGGTAACAGACAATCGAAAGGATTGTGCACCTGATTGTTAAAATCAGCTTTGACAAATCAAATGGCCTTCTCTTGATCATAACCAATCAAACAGCCTCTTTGTTTCCGGTGTTGAATGTAGAAGAGATGACACTTCATCAGATATCATGATTCACAAATTGCCATTTTCACAGTGCAACAGTGTAGTCTTTTTGCATGTCAAATTTCCTGTCTGTAAATAAATTATATGGATTTCAACCTTTAAATGGCCTGGTTTGCCCTCTTGGCCTATGTGTCCTGCAACCATGCATAGCAGGACCATGAGGCTACCAGCTAGACTCCTTTTTAAAAATAACGTACGTAGCGCCACAGTAATTTTTTTGGTCCTGGTAAAAAGTTTCTGAAAACGTTTTTCAGCCAGTTCAAGTGAGTCTGAGCGTTCTAGTAGTTTGGGTTAGTCCTAGGTTAGATGCTAGTTGATGCAATACCTTCAGAATTTAGGCAGAGAATGAAACTTCCTAAATTCTATTAATAATTTGTCCAATTTTGCGGTCATTAGAAGTTATTCTACATGTAAGCCGTTATCAGCCATTTATTAAGACATGGCTCAGTCAGTTATTTAGAGTTTGGCTGAGCCGGCTAGTCAGCCATTTAAACCTCCAGCCAGTCATTTGGAGGAAATTAAACGGCTTCGGGGTCTAGTCATAGTGGCTCTACTGCTATTGTGACGTCACGTGCTGTTGTTGTGATGTCACTTGTCGTGATTTTGACCTCATGCGTGATCTGAAGTAGTGCAACAAATAAATAAAATATGTAAATCAAGGATAGTGGATCATATTTAAATTAGGGATGGTGGATCATATTTAAATTAGGGATGGTGGATCACAAAATTATATCCCATGGGCTGTTCCTCATGGGTTTTCCATGAGGATCACTGCCAAGTGTGGGATATTAAATTAAAAACTACAGATTTTCACAAATTTCTAAAAGTCCATATTTCTGACTTGCAATGATACATTCGTCTAAGCCCTCTCAAGTTTATGCCTGGGATTTGCAACAGAGGGAGCTTGAAATTCAAACTTTCCATTATAGACCTGTCATTTTGATTAAAGGGTAAAACTTCCTGTAGCCTGTTGTCACTCCAAACAATTGATCAAGTTGATTCTTCCAAGTGCCCTCTTTATTAGATCATTTCAATCGAAAGATTCTAGTTCCGGTGCATACATGGAGCAGTGCGGTAGCATTCTGTACATCATTATGACCTTGTGTCTTGCTCTTCACTATGATAGTTTTGGCCATTTTAGTTCTTCCAGCATCGATGTTATATGTACTGCTGTGCCATGTGAAGTTTTCACAAGTCTAGCTCTCGGGCTATCATTATTCATATCTTGGAAATGTGTCTGAAGCTTTTGAATCTCCAGATTCTTTTTGCAAATAATGCTGGCAACCACTATATTAAATTTTCTCTTAATACAAATGTTTATGAATTTTTATTAATTGTTGTTAAAATGCATCAATCCTGAATCATTTGAAGATGCAATGTATGTTATTCCTTGGTACATGTTCGAGCTACACTTCATACTTTTAAAAGCAGAAGAATTAATGTAAAATTTCGAGGAAATGACTGAATTTTATCACTCATGGTTGTCTCAAGGTTTGGCTGAAAGTGTATATGTTGATATATATGATTGTTATTTGTGAAATAGTATTTAATATATGGATGTGTATTTATGATTATTATTGAATGATAATCCCTATCTGATTTATTTAAAAAATTAAAAATACATCAAAACGTTTTATGCTTTTACAGAATAATTTTGCAAGATACCTTTCCTGAATAATATTTGGAGGTCTGACTCTTAAAGTTGTTACAACTAGTCAGTGTCAGACTGAAAATTTGGTAATAATAAGAGTACAATCTATCCTATTACATATTCTAACATACGACAAAGAAAATATAATGGTGTCAATCCTGTCATGCTACTTTATATACTTAAAATGGAGAATTAATAATGTGAAACATTTGAGAACATGGCAATATTTTGTCACTTATTTGGTAGTATCAAGTTTGGCTGAAGGTTATGGATGTTTGATATTAAGAACATCTGATTGAAATGTGTATCTGCCACTTTTAAATTCAGTGTGTGAAATGTATATTATATGTATATTATAGTTTTTGAAATGGTATTTAATATATGGAATGATATTTATAATTAATATTGAATGTTAAGAATTTATTCATCGTTGGTTACCTTATTAATTTTTTAGACGAGGCCTTTTTTGAATAATAGCCAAAGGTTTGAATCTGTTAAAGTTGATTGAACTAGTGTTTCAATGATCATTTGGTAATAATATTTAATAAGTATAATACGTAATAGGATCTTCATATATTTAAACCTATTTGTGTTCCTAATCTATTATGCAGTAGGCATGTATGCTAGTGACATAATATTGGATTTCAATAAGATCAATTTATTGTTGCTGCAATTTTTTATAGATATTTAATGTTAGAAAATAGAAATACATATGAAACAATTTTTGAATAACAACTATGATGTGCAAGATGATATGACTGCAGAAAATGGCCTTCCTGCTGTGATTAATAACAATTACAGGTGTGAATAAATAAAGGATATTTGTTATACTATTCGATCTTTAAGACATTGTTTTCCTCACATGAAAATGTCTATGCTGTGCATATCATGTGAATCTCATTTATACTGATGAAATGACTGATTGAGCACTTCACTGGCATCTAGGAAACTGTTTCGTCAGAACATAAAAGCATGTGAATCTCGTATGATAGATGATACTGTTTTTATTAGAAAATTCATGCAGTGGTTGTTACTGTGTTATACCACATTCCCACATGCATGCTTTCAATCACTGAACAGTATGTGTATATTGGCTTCTTTTTGCATTCATTTCTAATCATCATTAAGTTGAAATGCTCCAGTGAGCATGTGAATGTCATCTAAGATCCACATCACCTTCGGCTTCGTGGTATATATATGGAGTCCTTCATCATGGTGTATATTCCCGTACCCTCCAAACAAGCAGGGTGTAACTGATGATACCTCAAAGGTTCTTTGTGAAGGTACTGAGTGACTGGTAGCTGTAATACCTCACAGGTGCTTTGTATATATCCCACAATGGACAGTGAAGTTCTGGCAAAAAAAACATGTGATTCACACCATGTTGTACATCGTTGTGAACCACATGCATCTCATTATCTGATGTTGTTATGTAAATGGGCAGTGAAGTGATGACGTCCCAATGTTTTGAAGCTCTCATTGGTCGGTGTGGTTGCTAGGGATCTTTTTGTGGCCATTCAAACAAAATAGTGCCTCTTTAAATCATTAATTCTTTTTACTGGAGGTCTGTTTTTATTGTGGGATATAAATCACACAGCAATGAACCTCTTGAATGTCAGGTCTGCTGCAGAATATTCTTCCGCGACCTGACATTCAAGAGGTTCATTGCTGTGAACCACACATTAAGTTTTTATTATAGAAGGTATTGAAGTGACTGGTTGCTATGATACTTCACAGGTTTAGTGATGCAGACCGGACCACCTTTTAGAGGGTGGTCCGGTATTTACAAAAGTGGTCCGGTCCTGGTCTGGTCCCACTCTGAGAATCCCTGAGTGTCTGGTCCAGGTTGAGGTGGTCCGATTTTGTTACTGGACCGGTCCAGAAGCGGTCCATCGGTATTTTAAAACATTATGATAAAAATGAGGGTTTAAACAAGATATTTTACATAAATTTCTTTTTTAGATATGCCAAAATTCATGTGATACCCTTAATGACATGAAAAATCACTGGACCGTTCTGGACCGGCACTTTACCGGTCCGGTCCATCACTGGACCGGTTTTTTGTAGGTGGTCCGGTATTTTGGCGGTCCAGGGCTGGACCGCGGACCGGACCGGTCCAAGGCGGTCCGGTCTGCATCACTACACAGGTTTGTTGTGAAAGTACCTGAGTGACTGGTTGCTACGATACCTCACATTTTCGTTGTGAAGGTACTTTCATTCTGTTTATCGGTTATCTGTGTGTGCATTTATGACTGCTTACTTTTATACACCTTGAATTCCATATTTACATTAAATCAATGTTGTCTCACTTGTCTGTGAAGAAAGTATCCATAGAAAAATGTTTCAACATAATATATAGCATATGAATCTCAAATAAATCATAATAGTTGTTGGTTTTTGTATTATAAGTCATAAAAATCAACTGGTCCTGGTGAATACTCATAAATAAAATGCTTCTGGTCTGGTCATGGGATCATCTCTTGTCAACCCGGTTTTGACTTTATAAAAGAAAAGCCTAAGTTTGCATAATCCCCTCTCGACTTAACATAATTCCTACTCTGCTCAACTGGATCATTTATAAGGATGACAAATCCACTAGCTGTTAGGTCTTATAATTGAACTCATGTGTTGCCAAAGAATTCTTGATAATAGATAATTAATGATTTTAATGAGATTGTTAGGGCAGACCAGATGATAGGCAAACTTTTCAGACCGTTCTGAATACTGGAATGTATGAGCTTGAAAATGGACATTTTATTTTCTCAGAAATCAGTTCTCCATAATTATTGCAATTGTGACTTTGATACACGGGAAAGACATTCTGAGTACCCTGAGTTGGAAGAAACAATTTGTGAATCTCAGGCAAATACTTTTTTTCAATCATCACAATGACAATTAACAATATAAA
Organism: Platynereis dumerilii; assembly: GCA_026936325.1. NCBI lineage: Eukaryota > Metazoa > Annelida > Polychaeta > Phyllodocida > Nereididae > Platynereis > Platynereis dumerilii. The sequence continues at coordinate 6,678,320 of JAPTHN010000021.1, forward strand.
ATTAAAAATATTTCCCGTTTATTTAGGGATTTTCAATGTTTAAATCACAGACGAAAAAGGTTTTGTCATAAGCTCATCTGCTGTTTATGAATGGGCCTACATAGCTATCATATGGTCAGCCCTGCAACCTAAAGTACTTAAAATTAAAAATCATTAACAGATATGAATCAACATAATTATATTGGCAACCTGTGAAGAAGGAAGGGGGGCTTTGGAGGTTCCCTCAATATTGGAATTCCAAGATCTTGGTTGCCAATATAATTATGTTGATTCATATCTGTTAAGACTGATATTTACAGTTTTCACAAAAATATCGGCACCTGAAAGTTTTATGTTGGATTCTTTAGCCTGTTATTATTCAGTACACTTCTGTGTTTATAAATGTTAGGTAATATTATTGAGCACAGTCAATATTATTAATTAGGCCAAGTTAATTAAAATGAATTGAAATACACAGCACAAAGGTACAAGCCACCTGTAATTAGGGGTATAAGCCTATTAAAACAATAAATTTGATCAACCAAAAAAATATTAATATTGTGTAATTTTTTTAAACTATCTTAGATTATTCACTCATTTTGTTTATCTTCATTGCTTAAAAACAAATATTTATTGTAGTTCAATCTGAGCTAATTTTGCCATACTGTGGTAAGGTTAATTGAACTCCTATGATACCACAGTAGCTCCTATCCAGATGACCTGGCCAGAGCGGGAATCGAACCTAGCACCCACCAATTGGCACTGGGCTATTACATTTTTTAATGGAGTGGTACATTGAAATTATGAAAAGGCCTGTTTTACTAGTCTCAATTGCATAATATTATAATAATATTATACTATCCAGTTGAAGTGTGTCCTCTGCAAAGTGCCACAGTTGCAACGTACTGCCATCCCGCTACACATACCCCGCTTTTTAGATCATCCTATAACGTGTCCTGCAATAACCACCAGGGGGCTTGTTGGCCTTTGTCCTTTGTATCAGTTTATGAAATAGTTATCTAATATTTATTTTGAAAATTACCTCGAGTAAATCTGAAAACACTCAAGAAGTCCTCTCCTTCGTACTCTTGAGTGAGTACATCCCAGTAGGATTGGATCCTGGGCTTGTCCCTTCTCAAACAAGTTGTGAGCAACGCCACCAGGGGGAGCGAGGTACCAAACATCGGCGAATCATCAGACAATAGGCTCTCAAGGAGCAGGAAACACAACATCTCTTCCGTATTCATCGTTAAGCAAACAGCTATAGAATAAGGGATCTGGATCTGGATCACAGGTAATTTTTTGGGGATCGGGATCCGGATCCGGATCAGAACTTTATTTGTTTTTTTGTACGGATCCAGATCTCCGGATCTGTTGCTGATCCAGATCCACGGATCCGTCAGAAACAAACACTACCTAAATGTCTTGAGGCAACCTTTCTCAGTTAGTGAGTAACAGCTGCTTGGAAAACAGGACTTCGTGAAATTGGTGGCTTTGTAATTTCAGAATGGTTGCTACAGCAACACACTCAAACACAAAATGGTATTTTGATACCAACTGCCTGAAAGAGTTCTCCCATCAGATCTCACATGTTTATTATTTTGGGGCATTTATAACAAATGAATCTCAGGATGTAACTATATTACAGTTTGACAAGATTTCAAATGGTCAAAGAGAGGAATAATGTCGTTTTGAAATGATGCCTAATAATGCTGTAAAGGCACTATTTAAATTTATTAGTAAATATGCAAATTAGCTAACTTCTGACATCGAAATTCAATTCCTTGGCCTCACAAACATCAGAATTTATGTACCGTATAAGGTTGCACCTTCGATGGGTCCTTAGATACATAACAAATTCTATATCTATTATGATAGTTTCTTTGAGACATGTTTATTCTGGTTGCTATGGCAACATATTTCAAATATAATGCTTCCTGTCAGTGTTTAAGTTAGTTTGGAATATATATATTTTTTTTTACATATTTCACTCTTTTGTATGTGATTAGCATTGTATTCTGCACATTCCATGAAAATCACTGTGGAGAGAAAGTTCACCTTTTCTGGTGGTTTCCATAGCAACAAAAACTTTACTAGAATGGTTTCATAATTATGAAATTGAATTTAATCTATTCCTAAAATATCATAAGGCAACCTCTTATAATGATGAAATTGAATTTAATCTATTCCTAAAATATCATAAGGTAACCTTTTATGGCTAGCGAGAAATGGCCATTTGAAAAAGAGGACTTTGTGAAATTGATAGCTTTGTTATTTGAATATAGTTGCCATAGCAACACACTGAATCAAAATCTGATACTGCGATACCAACTGACTGAAAGAGTTATCCACTAGATTTCAGATTATTTTGGGGCATAAGCTAATGAACCTTAGAATATAAATATGTTGCAGTTTGACAAGATTTTGTGCGGTCAGAGAGAGGAGCAATGCCCAATAAATCCATAAAGGCACCAATTTTGCTTCTTTTAATGAGCAAATATGCAAATTAGCTTACTTTTGATATCAAAATTAGATTTCTTGGCCTCAGAACCATCAAGATTGATGTATCATAAAAGACTCTACCTTAAATAAGTCCAGAGATATGCAAAAAATTGCATATCTATTGTGCTAGCATCTGAAACATGTTTATTCTGGTTGCTATGGCAACATAATTCATATATAATACTTTATATCTTTTTGAACAAGTGTTTAATTTTTTATTTTGCCCATATTTCAATCTTTTTTGCTTTGAATTAACATGGTGTTCTACACATTCGGTGAAAATCACTTTGAAATGCATGTTTGCCATTTCCGGTGGTTACCATGGCAACCAAAATTAGTCAATGGAATGCTTTCAAAATTTTGAAAGTATGGTTGAGCTTCCCCTAAAATATCAGCTGGCTATGTGGCTTGCCTTTTAAGAGGCAGCCATTTGAAAACTAGGACCTCATGGGAGTTCTGGTTCCATAATTTTAAAATGGTTGCTATAGCAACACACTCAAACAAAATCTGATTTTGTAACACCCACTGGTTGAAAGAGTTGCCCCACTAGAATTCAGATATTTATAATTTTTTAATTTATACCGTTAAATTGTGGCCCTCTGAAAGAAAATAAGAACACAAACTAACAAAATCTGAGAAATAGTCTCCTAAAGTGTTGCCATGGTAACAAGAAAGAGATGGAAAATCAAAATTTCACCCGTTAAGTAGTGAGACCAGTAAAAGGCACCACATTACTCATCAATGAAAGCCTTGCTTCCACAGCAACTGTGATACACCATGATAAGTTTTATAAAATTTATCTTGACAAAGGCAGACTTGTTGCCATGGAAACCAAAATAAAACATCTCCGGTCCAAGAAATTGATAAAACCATGGCCACCATCAAAAAATTCAGAAAATTTCCTTTCCGACAGTACCAAATTTGAGGAGGTGTGGATCGCTGCGAACAAAGTACCCTTTTTATTCACATTTTTGGCCCTTGGCTCCCTGACTAAATAACAATGGTGAAGCAATGAAAGATGTTGAAAACTATTCGCTTCACATTTCTGATCCATTAAACATGCATTGGCATGCTTCAATGCAAAATTATTGTACTGTAAAGTCAAAAAGTTGCCAAACAACGGTGAGTTGCGAAGCAATGGTGAGTTGACCTAAGTGTAATAATCCAGCAGAAAATGGACAATTTTGGTCTGTCCAAAACTCTTTGGCATGTTATATTTTGGAGCAGATGAATTTTGGTCTGTCCTAAAAAAGTGTGCCCTGGAAGATTTTTGACCTTGCAACTGATTTTTGACTATTGTTCAAGGTTAATATCTAGGATATTCTTACCAAGGCAATTTAAGGTGCCCTGAGCGTCTGAATTAATTAACGTATTCAAAATATTTTATTGCAAATTTAAAAAATATGGAGCAATGATTGGCAAAAGATTTGCAAATAATCCCTGAATGGCCAACCTGTTTTGATTGAATAAGAATTATCATCTTTCACCAGCTCAGGGCTGCCTGCATGGACCCTGATTGTAATGTGAGGAATTTTGGAATAATTTATTTCATCAGCGTTTCTGTATGAATCATTGAATTAATGCAGTGATTATATTTTCAATAATGGGGCGGCCATTAGACTACCAGGGCTTGGTGATTTCCTTCGTAGGAAATGATTTATTTATTTCAGAGGCGTGATGTCTCTGAATATTTCTTTCTTCATCATGCAACACCCTTTTAAGAAATTCCCCCACCAGGTTATCCATTTCAAAACTGCCCAAAAAAGGAAAATATTTATTTCACAGAAACTGAGCAAAAAATCATTTATTTAAAACATCTCCAAACTCCCCCCGCCTCAGATGAAATGCTGGTCCCCTTCTGCAAAGAAGTCTGAAAAAAAAAACTGTATGAGACTTGTCTCTCTTTTCTGGTGTCTCCCTCTGGTGATGAGGAAAATAATCATGGTTCAGAACAAAGGATGCATGACAGCAAACCCTTGACAATATATTGAACCAGGAAGCAAGTGGAACAATGGGTCTTCTGGAGTGAATTCTAGGACATTATTGACTGTTTTAAGATGGATGTCTTGCTCCATAAGCTCTTGGCAAGTGGCAAAAAGAATGGGTGACTGGTCTAACTTATTTAGCAGGAGCTCAATTTAGGGGCCGGGGGGGGGGGCAAGTCCAAACCACATTTTCATACTCGGAGACAAATGCATAAATACATATTATGTATCATTTATGTTAATAAAATGTCTGTCTGTCTTTGTCTGTCTGTTAATACGCAGAGACGATGGCCTATTCCGGCTGTATTACTCGGTGACCCGTCCAAATTTTTCACAAAAACGACACTCCTGTTACTTTGGGTATGCTATTCCTAAGATATTGGACTTCTTGTCACCCGGGGATGGAAAAGTAAAATTTTCTTCGGTGGAACTCTTGGTCGGCAGCTGTTCACCATTCCGGATTTTTAAAAGGGGAAGAAATTATGCCGCCAGAGTAAAATGTTGGCATAGGGCACACCAATATCACTCTCCACACAACAATTACACTTTTAAGAAACAATATTGTTATTTATTGTTGTGTCATGTGACTGATCTCATGCTACATGATTGGCCTTAAAATTTTGATTCAGAATATACATTCATTTGTGGCATACTACATATTGTCCCATGCATGACATCTGCAAATGGGAAAATGAAGTAAGCGACTATAAAGAGTAGATCCTGCTTCAATAACAAACATCATTACTTCAAATTCACCGAGACCATTCTAATTTGACAAATTCCTTTTGGGCTCAAATAGGTAATTAAGTATTCAATAACATTCCTGTTAAAGTGATTGTTGACTTCTATACAATTATCATTTTGAGGGATTAAACTATTTTACCAAAACAATTATATTGAAATTATGCAATGCAGGTAAGCCCAATCAGTCTTTCTCCAAGGCACACATTTTAGCAGCATCAATAATGCAACTATATTCTGCATCAAAATTGTAAGGCCAATCATGTAGCAGGAGATCAGTCACATGACAAGCCAATAAATAATGATATTGGTGTCTTAAATGTGTTATTGGTGTGTGGAGAGTGATATTGGTGTGCCCCTATGCTCTCAGTAGCAGCCATGCACTTACAGTTCTGCCCAAAAGTTTACATACCCCGATGCAAAATTACCAATTTCTCTATTTCCAGGGCAATTTTAATAACAATAGGCAAATTATACATGAAATACAATGCACTGCATGCGGCTGAACACTTCTGAACCATTGAAAATTCAATAGCAATGAGATTCTATGATATTATTGGTTAATTGCATTTTATGAAATTTTCAAAAGTTTACATACCCTTTTGTAATATCATATATTTTCCCCCTTGGGATCATGAATAGATTGTAGGATTTTACTACATTATTTCAAAAGTCCTCAGACGACATAAGCAGTGATTTTAATCCATTCTGCTTCACAGAATTTCTGTAACTTAACGTTCATTGTTGGTCTCCGCCAGGGCACGGCCTGTCTCAGATCATACAATAATTTATCAATAACATTCCAGTCTGGAGGCTGTTAAACCACTCGAGGACCTTTTCCCAACTGTCCTGGAAATATTTTTGGGCATAATTAGTGGAAGGTGTTGGATTGTTGTCCTGATGCAGCGACTTGTTTCACTCCATTTCTAACTTTCACAATGAAACATGTCGGTTTTTGTGCCAAAATTTTATGGAAATCAGTGGCATTACAACTTTCAATAGTTTTGACCAATATTCCAGTGCTGTGTGCACTGAAATAGCCACTATTTATCAAAAATGCTCCAAGTTGGTTTACTTTGTGAATGGTACTATTTTGCTTGCAAACCTGATAGACATGCCTCCAACAGGACGGGGGTGATTACGGGACAAACTTGGCTGCAGTTCACCTAAAGCATTTTAGTAAGTCCCAATCCATCTCCCAAAATGTTTTTGGATAGACGAGACCTAGCTGAGGTGTTATATCATTAAAATCCTTTGCACTGTGTTTGCAAGGAGTTTATTCAGATTTACGATAAAAAGAAGACCATTGCTAAATTGAACCAGGGTGGTGCACCTTCAATAATTTGCAGCTGTTTCAGTTCGAATATCACCAGAGACATTGTCAAGACTAAAGAAATGTTTAATATCACTGCTTTCCATAAAATTTTGGAAGAGAACCAACATGATACATTGTGAAAGTTAGGAACGGGATGAAACAAGTCGCTGTGACAGGACAACAATCCAAAACCTTCCACTAATTCTGCCCAAAAATATTTCCAGGACAGTTGGGAAAAGGTCCTCGAGTGGTTTGACACCCTCCAGACTGGAATGTTATTGATAAATTACGGTATGATCTTAGACAGGCCGTGCCCTGGCGGAGACCAACAATGAACGTTAAGTTACAGAAATTCTGTGAAGCAGAATGGATTAAAATCACTGCTTATGTCGTCTGAGGACTTTTGAAATAATGTAGTAAAATCCTACAATCTATTCATGATCCCAAGGGGGAAAATATATGATACTACAAAAGGGTATGTAAACTTTTGAAAATGTCATAAAATGCAATTGACCAATAATATCATGGAATCTCATTGCTATTGAATTTTCAATGGTTAAGAAGTGTTCAGCCGCATGCAGCACATTGTATTTCATCTGTCATTTGCCTATTGTTTTTAAAATTGCCCTGGAAATAGAGAAATTGATCATTTTGCATTGGGGTATGTAAACTTTTGGGCAGAACTGTAATTGCCTATTACTTAAGGGAAGGCTAGGGTAGGAGGAAATGGGAACTTCTTGAAATGTCAATCTATAGTTTTATAAATATGCTCATTGTAAATAATGGGAAAAATTAAGTATATCATAAAAAAAAAATTAAATATCTTTAGAAAAACCAATATTTTACAAATATGTTTCAGTCTGAAAATTGTGGTGCAGAATATAACAAATAGTGGATGTTGAGTCGACCAATATTGGGTTTTATTGGCCTTAGCAGGTAATAAAACTCAATATTGGTCTCCTCACCATCCACTATCTATATAATATTTGGATATTTTGGGAGAAGTCATAAGACTAATTAGTGTTTTGTCACATCAGTTATTATTTTTGGACACTGTGGATAACCACTTCTACTGGTCTACCATGTCAAATTATATATAGCAATCCCATTATAAGCTATTACCTTCCTTAATTTTTGAGGGGACACCATTCTTTGCAACAGACACAGAGATAGTTGATGTATTGTGATTTATGAAATCAAAGAAATATTTAACATGTCATGATTGCATGTCAATATAAATGCACATAACTTATTGTTATAATGGCACTTAGTTGGCTGTCTCTGAGAAAACCATGCAGGTTGTACAGTAAAGTGAAACGTGGCCCGAGCCGGATTTTAACGAAATTTTCACCAAACGCTCTTTAGACACAATAATGAAGGTTGGTGAAGTCCGTTTTTCTGTGATTTCAATTCTTCCTTGATTTTACCCCACTTGAAAATAGGGTGTCAAGTGTGGCGCAAAATTCCTATAACATGGGTTTCAATGGGAAAACATGCCAACTTTAGTACTATAGTACTATAGGAACCAGAGCGCAGCGCATGGTTTGAAAATTTTATGATGGAGGATGATTACACATGACTTGAATATTCTAAATTCACTTTTTGTTGCGTGGAACACTCCTTCATAAGCCAGATATAAGCATTTTTAGATAGCGGAGGGTGGCAAATTTCTTTGCGTTTCACAAAAAATTAAAAAATACTAAAAATGTCATAATTCTGCTAAGATTTGTCCAAATTTGACAATTTTAGTGTCTAAATATATGTTTTGGGCAATTCTAAACCTCTTGGGATAATTTTTATTTTGATTGGAGGTCAAGGTCACTGCCTAAGGTCAAGGTCAAAGTCAATTTTTTCTGTAATTTCATAATATTTCAAGTTTTAGTCCCAGATATCTATCAAAAAGTCCCATAATATTAATGCTTATTCAGCATAAACTTATTTTATAAATTTCTAGCTGTATGTTAGTATCGTAAACTGTATCAAAAACCTGTTTTTTTTAACCATAGGGGGCGCTTTCAAATTTTCGAAATTTCATAATTTTTCCAATTTGCAGGTTAAATATTTTGAAGATGTCCATCGATCATTGTGCCTTAATAATTCAGAGTTCAATGGATTACTGCTATTGCATGAAAGTCAAATAAGGGATTCTGGGCCAGAAAACAGACCTTAGAATATGATATGAATGTTTTCGGCGGCCATTATTGAAAATTTTGTCATCTCAGTTAATGTCAAAACTAATAGAGATAACAGAAAAGTTTTTGTTTCTATACCTATGTTTTCAGGGTCAAGGAATAAAACAAAAACATTTTTATCATTGTATGTTATGTAATATATGTGTAATTTGGCTGCCACAACAACTACAAAAAGTATCTTGTCTGATATCTGCGGAATATTGGAATGATTCTTCACACAATGTCTTTTGATTACCATTTTGCTTACTTGATGGAATGGAAAAAAGTGATATTTGACCTTACCACAATTAAAGATGATGAAATTAATACAATTTCAGTGTCATATTGTTGGCTTGCTCCCTAAAGGAGCTTTTTGTTAAAATCAGCTGAGTCTTATCCGGCAAGGGTGAAAGGGTCGCTCCTTATTCTTTCAAGCCAGTTCTGTTAACAACAACCTTCCTTATGGCTCAGTTAAGGATCACTGCAAAGTGGCCTGCCTATGTCACATGAAGAGTTTGAAAATGAATTCAGCTGCAAGTTGGGACGCTGATCTGCAAAGACCTCTGATCAAATAGTTTCTATGCGCCATGTTAGCATGTAAATGAGTTTGACATCCATAAAAAATTTCCCAACATAATATTTTCCAATTTGTCTTGAATTGTTCGCCTGATCATAGCTTTAAAACTGAACAAACATGTACTTTTGGTTTTGTAGATTTATTGACACAAAATACAGTCTATCTATTTCTGATAAGAGGCAATAGCACAGCCACAAAGGCATAAATTTTATGGCTAAAATACCAGTCATTGATAGACATGATAGTGAAGGGTTGGGGAGGGCGGGGCACAGTGAGACACTTTTTTTATTTTCAAGTGTTCCAAAATGTCGGAAGTAACAAGTTAAATGAGATCAGGTCCACATTATAGATAATGATGTTGGGTATATGGTCCAGTAGTTTCAGGTTCCTACCTTTTACAGGTTTGGAGTAATTTTGAGCTACGTCCATGCTCGATAGGTGTCTCACTGTGCCCCTTGGGCGGGGCACAGTCAGACAGCAGGCGGGGCACAGTGAGACAGGGAACCTTCTGCCATAACTGCCGATCCTCAGGACCTACGGAATTGTTCCATCAATTGTTGCTACAGAAACTACTGTACTCTCATAAAAGCAGCTGGCCAGGTGATTTTTTAGGTCCTTTTCTGAGCATGTTTCGAAACTACATCGCACAGGACACATTTAACTTATTTAACCTGCCGAGCCTGTTGCATACTGATCAAATTTCTTTCTGATGCTTCCCTTTGGATGTGACTCACTAAAATCAGTAGTTTACAGCAGGAATTTTGTTTTTAATAGTGAATTGTGAGCTATGCATTATATTCAATTCGTTTTTAGTGTATTTTGTGATGTCTCACTGTGCCCCGCCTCAAGCTGTCTCACTGTGCCTTACGCAGCTCTCTTTATAAGATTTTTGAATCCTGCGGACCGAATGCCTGTACTGTGGTTCATCATCTCACTAAACTAAGACAAATAATCACGGTTTGAATCCCTGGCAATTGATTTGCATTTTACCATTTTTCTTGGGAATTATAACAAAAAGCCGTTTAGCAAAATTATTCAATTTTTCTGGCTGAAAACCAAAATATCGAAATTCCACTCCCGATATGCTGTGTAGGCATTCAGGATATAGGACAGTCTTTCACTTACCTACTTTTTGTTCTATACAAGAGAGAGTTGATCTGTTAACAGTACCAGCCAGACGCTACGGGCTTTGTCACACTGTGCCTGCCGTCTCACTGTGCCCCGCTCTCCCCTATGCTAATCAATTCTGTGCACCTTTATACTAGCATATTAGAAAGCAAAAGTATTGATACTGTTAGCATTTGAAGGACGACTGGTCGACTGCATGTGTAGGGGAGACCGGGGCACTTTGGACCTCGGGGCACGTTGGACCTTGGGGCACGTTGGACCTCGGAGTACGCTGGACCATCCCCAATATATATATTTTTAAAACATGGGCAGTTATCCAAATCGTAAATAGAGACCTTTAGTGGTGTGCCGTTTGGCAAATTTTTCATGAGCATAGAAGGAAAAGTGTGAGTTCTATTTCAGGTTTCCTCATTTTCAGCATAAAAGTGACTTTTTCCAAGTCTCAATGACTAGGTTACCCTTCTTAAAATATGGGGGATCAAGTCAGACAAGTTTCGTAAATTGAAACTGTCAACTACTTATGTAAAGTTTGATATAAGTTTCCTGAGTTTAAATTCAAACTTGTTAGTGAGGCATGCACATTTTTGTAAGAGGTTAGGATGAGGCAGGTTGGACGAGCATGGCCGGGGCACGTTGGACCATTGTAAACTCGATTGACTGACAAAAAATAATCCGCAAAATGCCAGCTGGATAATTTCTAACATGAATAGAGCACCTAAGTCATTCCTGTACAATATGAGGGCAAAATCAATTCAGTTGACTAATCTGCTAGCCTTTCTAGCTGAAACAAGATTTATTAAAATCATTTGGCTAAATATTCGGATATAATCATTCTGCAATGACACACAAGTGTGTGTTGTGATCTGTGAGAATAAAATGTGGTGTTTGCTCACTTTCTTCTACTTTTGTGGACTTTTATACCATAGTCCAACCTGCCCCACATTGCGGTCCAACGTGCCCCGAGTCCGGGGCATGTCGGACCATAAAAAAAAAAAAATTCAAATTTATTTTTCTCCACAACTATTGAAGGTAGATTGGCTTGGTTTGGCATAAGGCTACAGTTTGTCACATCTCACATTGTAACAGAAATTTAGCATTGTTTGTACAGTCCATAAAAATCAATACCATGAGATTGGTTGTTCTGCTGATACCAACTTGACTATAACTAAGCCTGGGGTGGCGCTGCAGTGCACTTTTGTGACGTATCTGCCCATTGTGTGTCAGATTGGTAGCGTCACAAATGTCAACATTGTGCGAAATTGGACTAAAATTATCATAAATTGGCAAATATCGAACAAAAAAGCCCCAAAATATCACAGAAATGTGATATTCATATTACAACAGAGCTAAGCTATACATAGGTATGTGTATTTCTCCTGAGGGGCTTCAGGTTGCTGAGATATCCGGCCAAACATCTGTCCTCTGCTTGATGTGATAAACTGTAGTGTAGATGTTCAGATCTATGTCAGTCAGTAAAGAGATTTTTCAAATATTTAGAGATCTTTTTGATTGAGCCAAAAAATAAAAAATCGGACCAACATGCCCCCGTCTCCCATACTTGAAAGCGTATCTATAGAGCATGGAAAATTACTGTATCATATTCCCTGACCATGTAAACATAGGTATAAACCTAAGAATTATTCCAATATTTCTGTAACCTCCGCAGATATCAGCAAAGATACTTTTTGTTTTTGTTGTGGCAGCCAAATTACACATATATTACATAACATACAATGATAAAAATGTTTTTGTTTTATTCCTTGACCCTGAAAACATAGGTGTAGAAACAAAAACTTTTCTGTTATCTCTATTAGTTTTGACATTAACTGAGATAACAAAATTTTCAATAATGGCCGCCGAAAACATTCATATCATATTCCAAGGTTTGTTTTCTGGCCCAGAATCCCTTATTTGACTTTCATGCAATAGCAGTAATCCATTGAACTCTGAATTATTAAGGCACAATGATCGATGGACATCTTCAAAATATTTAACCTGCAAATTGGAAAAATTATGAAATTTCGAAAATTTGAAAGCGCCCCCTATGGTGAAAAAATCAGGTTTTTGATACAGTTTAGGATACTAACATTTAACTAGAAATTTATAAAATCAGTTTATGCTGAATAAGCATTGATATTATGGGACTTTTTGATAGTTATTTGGGACTAAAACTTGAAATATTATGAAATTACAGAAAAAATCGACTTTGACCTTGACCTTAGGCAGTGACCTTGACCTCCAATCAAAATAAAAATCATCCCAAGAGGTTCGGAATTGCCCAAAACATATATTTAGACACAAAAATTGTCAAATTTGGACAAATCCTAGCAGAATTATGACATTTTTAGTATTTTTTAATTTTTTGTGAAAAGCAAAGAAATTTGCCACCCTCCGCTATCTAAAAATGCTTATATCTGGCTTATGAAGGAGTGTTCCACGCAACAAAAAGTGAATTTAGAATATTCAAGTCATGTGTAATCATCCTCCATCATAAAATTTTCAAACCATGCGCTGCGCTCTGGTTCCTGTTGTGCTAAAGTTGGCATGTTTTCCCATTGAAACCCATGTTAAAGGAATTTTGCGCCACACTTGACACCCTATTTTAAAGTGGGGTAAAATCAAGGAAGAATTGAAATCACAGAAAAACGGACTTCACTTCATTATGGTGTCTAAAGGGCGTTTGGTGAAAATTTCATTAAGATCCGGCTCGGGCCACGTTTCACCCCCCGCATGGTTTTCTCAGAGACAGCCAATTAGGGAGGAAATTGGCTTTATCACAAAAATAATTTTAGGGATGCTGGTCAACCTCGTTCTGGTACATGCATCCAACAGATGTGATTATGGTGAGTACATGCATTTAATTGATTGATTGATTTTTTAATTTATTGACTGATTGACTTTAAATTATTGAATGATGGATTGTTTGTTTGATTAATTAATTAATTAATTAATTACAGAAGTCATCACAAAAATACCTTTTATGTAATAGCCTCTATCACTGTACTGTATAAAGTGACATTTAATTCCAATTGATTTCTCGATTTTAGAAACATTTGAGACACAGACTCTTTTAAGTACATTTAAATCCAGTGTCAATTATTAAGTTGATATATTTTCAATTGTATTGTTAAGTCTCGCTGAGTTGGTTCAATTGGGGGACTATAAACTTAAATAAATGTTAAAATGTTAAATGTATAAAATAAGTGTGCAACGATCCCAAAATGTGTAGTGATCAATCTGAAATGTGCAGTGATCAATCTGAATTTGAGCACTGTTTTGTGCAAAATTACGGTGAACTGTAGAATCCCCAAAATATACTTTGTATTTCAACCAATTTGATACTTTTGTGTGCCTGATGATGGTAAATTGGTCATCTTTTGGAAAGTTGCAATGCTTCATATCACAATGCCTGCCCTTAAGAACACCGATTGGTTATCCATATTAAAGGCGATAGCTTGCACAAGACAAAACGCGCAGTGATAAAACTTTCTTATTTTATATACCCTGGCCTGTGACGTCTTCAGCATAAGCTTCTTCTTCTTCTTCTTCATAAGCAGTTTTTCAACTTGGCCCTGACTAGAATAACAAGAAAAAAGCAATTAGGGTAAAAGCAAAAGGTAATGTAATTATTGGTAAATAATATTTTCGCCATAGTAAATATAGTGCTTGCTTGTGTGACTAATTTTTGCCAAAGGTCTTGCAGCGGTGGGTACATTGGCAAAAACACATTTTAACTTTTATTTGGTGTGTGTGTAGGCATTTATTTGCTGATCCAGCACGTATATTTATGGGAAAACCAAAACTGCCTGTTAGTATATAATTCAAATCCACTTCCAATCATAAAAATGGTGTGTTTTAAAGTATTTAGTGACTTTAAATGATTTTTTTTACTCCAAGAAAGCCGTGCTATTCCTGAACTGTAAACAAGACAGGGTTTTTCATGGACTTTAAACTTAGTTGTTTATATTTTAAAAGTAATTCTAACTTCATATATTACACCTAGCAAGGCAATTAAGATTATTTTTCGGTTAGAAAACGTTAGATAGATGTCTTAAATTTACCTACAAACTTTCGGTGGCTTCGTTGATATAATTTTGCCAACAAACACCATTATTCTGCTTTACAAATTGCAGCAAAGTCATCTTCCGCATCAGAAACTGTTTGGAAATACGAAGGTGAAAATGTGACCCTGACATGCCCAGAGTTCAAAGTTGATAATAATAACTCATCAAGCTATGGAATTGACTTCAAATGGTATCGTCAAGATTACAATTGTAACAATATGACCAACATCGTTGCGCGTCTCATGAGTGACATAAAAGGTAATTTATACATAGGCGTATTAATGATTTACAGGCAATTTCATTCGAAATGTTTATAAATTTAGATCGTGAAATTCGGGCAAATGTCGCTCGCCCCCCCCAAAAATCGCGCGCGCCGTACGCCTATGAATGTATATCAACATCATGTGGCCGAACTGAGCTCCTGTTGAACCCAGGATAAAGCAAATGGAGTTTCCACTGAAGGGTGGGACTGATGTCTTCATTCTTGTGTGTCTGTCCGTATATCTGATTTTTTGCCCGTCAGTGTCAACAAAATAGAGGAAAAGCTTCTGCATAATTTCTTGTAAAAGGGCATTTCCGTACTCACACGGTACGTCTGACACAATGACATTTTGCCTTGTAGCTCAGCTTCTGTTGCACTTGCAGCTTTGGTCGATGACTTGTTTGATACCCCTATTAACTGGTCTCATGCCTGTTTAACAATGGAATTGCTAAGGTGTAATGGTGGGGCTACACAAGCTGCTAAAGTGTCTGTAAATCTTTAAATCGGACTTTACAGAATTGCCCTAAACTTATTCTATTGGCCCCAATGAAGAACCGATTAAATTTTAATGAATATCTGTTCCGCGAATACAGCATAATGACTAGCTACATGTGCAGTATTATACAGTAAAACCCAAATTAAAGTAAGAAAATTTCCTGTCAAAAGTCCTCTGTTTTCCTATTTTTCCCTCCTTTCTCCTCTCCACCCCAAATCTCCTTACAACTACCTTTGACTCCTCACCACAACCTTTGCCCACATTAAGAACTCTATTAAAACAGCTGTGAATGAAATTGAAATTAGCAAAGGGGCACAATATCAAAGAAATCAAACACAATGGGGTGATGAAGTTTGAATTGGTGTTGGCTTGATGTGAATTAAGTGTAATTTTGGAAGGTAGTTTCAAGTAGGAAAAGGTAGGAAGGGATTTGGAGGGAGCCAAAAGGTGTGAAAGGGTAAACTAGTGGCTGATTCTTCCTTCCTGCTGGGGTAATCGTACTTTATTTTGGGTTGTACTGTATATATTTGTAGATTTCTATACCCTCTCACAAGCCTCTGCAGAGTGATACTTTCTTGCTATTTTCCTTTTGTTACCCTAGTATTATTTTATTTCAGGGAATTCAGGAGATGTTGTCAAAGACCCAGAAAGAATGACCATCAACAACATGACTGGTGCTCTAACTATCACAAATGTAGGACTAAATGATGAGAAGACATTTACTTGCATATTCTCACAATTGGAAGAATTTGTAGCTGAAGTACAACTGAAAATAAAGGGTATGTCAAACACTTTTCCTTAAAGACTGATTTCATGTTTGGAAGTAGGCCTCATGACAGGCTATGGGATAACACCAACATAAGAACATTTTATTAGGGTAGTGAGGGGGATATTTGAGGAAAGAAGGAGGAGAAAGTAGGGGGGGGGAAATTGGGGGAACTAGCAGCAAGTGAGGGTAAGCTGGAGTGAAGTGGGGGGAGGGGGGAATCCAGAGCTAGTGGGGGGGGGGGGGGAGGGGCAGGGCGCAAGTTGGGGTGTATCCAGTTTTGAGGTCGGCAAGTCTAATGTAATATGACATGACACTTATAAAGATCTTCCGTCTTGCTCAATAATTAATCCTCCCTATCAGTTGTCTCCTCGTTCAATTATTAATTAATGCATAGTGCTTAGTTAAGGAATAACATATTTATCTCCTCAGTAAGAATGCATTGTATGTTTGATTTGTCTCCTGATCAATTCTGTATTCATAATACAGATTTTCAGCCGCCGATAATCTCTGGTCTATCCGATGGTTTGGTGGAAGATGAGGTGAGGAACGTAGAATGCCAAGTGCCATACATGCATCCGGCTGAAGGTATGGCAATTCTGAAAATGTTTGCTTTATGAATACCGTTAAGCCTTGTACATGTAGTATGTAAAATGAGTGCTGGACATTACTTTACCTCTGTACTTCCCTACCATAAAGGTGGGAACCAAAAATAGCAAAAATTCAAAATTAACCCTTTAACCTTAGTTACTCCTCAACTTTTTCACAATAAAGTTAGGATTTTTATGATTCCCTTCTCAGTTGTAGGGGATACAAAGGTAAAGTACAGAATGTCAGTTACTGTACTTTACCTTTGTAGGGCAGATTATATTTTATATGATATAGGATTTGATTGGCATAAAAAGTCATCCAACTCATACATATGTCATAAAAAGAGGTATGTATATTCGCTCCACTATAACGCTCCACTATAATTATGTCTGTTTGCCTGCTGGTTTACATAATGTGTCATAAATCAGCGCATGGATCGCTCTCCTGCCAAAACAGTATTTTACCTCATTACTTGGTCTTGGGACTGTCTGTATAAGGTCAGATACAGGTTTGATGTTAACCAGATCTGACAATTTAACAAAATCTGACCTCATGAATACCAAGATGATGAAACCAATTAGAGACTGTCCCATCATGTACTTCAATCTTAATTTTCCCCAGGAACGATTTAATAGTAATCTAAAAACTGCTGAATTATTACTATGAAATATGCCCTCTTGGTAAAAGTGAAGCCATTGCACTATTTTTCTTGGTCCAATATTATACCCTGTATAAACAGTATTTTTTTCATGGAAATGGAACACTTAATTTCCAGGGAGGGGGGAATATATTTCATATCCCAATCTCCTCCTGTATTGCTTGTGGCAGGACTAAGTAGTTGGTTACATTCGCATTGTTTTTTAAAAATACTCTCAGTGACCATAGAATCTTAATTGATAATCAGGTTACATCCAAATGAGATACAATGGCAAGGTTTCTGAGAAGTTTTTGAACGAACATACTCCTCTTCAAGTCTCTGTTCAGATTAAAGGCGAAGCTGAGGCTGATGGCAATATCGTTTCTTGCACAGCAGTTCAAAATATATCAGGAGCAGTGAAGAAGTTATCTACTTCCCTTCCAGTTGCTGTACTGTGTGAGTAATCAAACTAAGTGTTTTGGTTTTATTTATTGTTTATTAATATTATAGGAAGATCCAACAATTAGGAAAAGCTGGTCATGGTTGTTCCATGGCGATTTATAAACTTTCGAAGAATCCTTGTTTGTAAAATTATCTGGTTTGTGACCTGGAGAAAATGGAGAAATTAAAAAATATAATTTGACATGTGGTTTGATATTAAAGATTAGTTTTTTTCATAAATTCAAGACTCATATCACACAAAAGTGGCTTCGTCTGTACCTGAACAACTCATAGAATCATCTGATGTAACTTTGAGCTGTACCATCACAAGAGAAGGCAATCCTAAAGAAATATCAAAATACACTTGGTTAAAGGATGGGCATGAGATCCAAGGAGGCCAAAACATTACACTAAGGTAGGTGACAGGATTATTGCAAAATTTTGATTCTTATATTTTCTTTGGATTCTAATGTCTATATAAGATTATGCGGGGTTGATTGTTATAAAAAGAATTTGTGATTGCTAATTGGTTGGACCAATATAGGTACATTCAGCCACCAATGTGTAAGCTTCACAAATTTTGTTACATTACCCTTCATTAGGACTATGTCAATTAACACAATTTTCATGTAATTACGCAACACATTTCCTGGTGTGATGGTGTCAGCGACACTATTTGTCCGATTCTTATAATAATTTTAATAATTTCATCATCCCTTCTCTGGAAAGCGGAAGTGTTCAAAAGGAATATTGTGCTATTAGAAGTATTTTGAATTGGAAGTAGAAGGCTATTTTAGGAATTGGGTTAATTAGACAGGGTACTTATAAATCATTCTTGATTTTGCAATTTATCATTTGTCCTTAAATGTTCACTTTTCATCTACGGAAATGTAACAGGTGAAGATGCAGGGTCCTACCAATGTGTCATCGCAAACAGGAACATTTCAACTGCACTGATTGATGCAAAGGAAGTGCAATTGGATGTTGTACATTTTAAGTGTCAGTGCAATTTACCTATTTTGTTTTAAGTTCATTATCAGACTGGTGTTCAGATAAAGGCAGCATCAAAAAGCCACTTTTGCAAATATTGAAGAAATAGGTCTGTCTCCATTTTGTAGTTCTGAATTTATGGACAGGTGGTGTCTCCAAGCAATAGGAGCTCAGATGGAATCCCCTTTGCCTTTCAGCAAGGTGATTGGTGTTGTTGACCAAGCCAAGGAGTCTGACTTGATGAGTGTGTTTGTTGAATGTTTGATTGTTTGGGTCAGCTACACTGTATTGATTATGTTCCCAAAACATCAGTTCAACAGAAAAGAGTGTTGTTATCGTAAAGATTGGGGGATTATAACATGTTAACAACCAGATTATTATTAACTGTTGGTGTCAGGATTTCACTCACTATGCAAACAAACCAGATAATATCTCATCAGGTGGGCTTCCGCAAGACAAAAATAGCACTCCCCCCTTATCATTGCACCACCTACCGATAATACCTGTCGTAATCCCCATATGGAGACAGACCTACAGTACAACCCAAAATAAACTAAGAAAATTTTCTGTCAGAAGTCCTCTGTTTACCTATTTTGCCCTCTTTTCTTCTCTCCACCCCAAATCTCCTTACAACTCCCTCTGACTCCTTACAACAACCTTAGCCCACATTAAGAACTCTATTTTGACAGCTACCAATGTAACTGCAATTAGCAGAGGTGCAAAATATCAAGTAAATCAAACACAATGGGGGTGATTGAGTTTAAATTGGTGTTGTCTAAATATGATTTTAATGTAATTTTAAAGGGTAGTTTAAAGTAGATAAAAGTAGGAAGTGATTCAGAGGTAGTCAAAAGGTGTGAAAGGGTAAAGTAGTGGCTGATTCTTCCTTCCTGCTGGGGTAATCGTACTTTATTTTGGGTTGTACTGTATTACTATAATACACATTTTGTGACACTTTGAATTCAGTATAAAGATAATCTTATTTTGTAATTAGTGCCCAACACCTCAGGCAACCTACCCTCATGAAATTGAAAAAATAACATACCATATCATACTATGTTCCTTATCTCAACGACATTGGACAAAGCAGAAATATTGTGAAAAATTAATATCATTGTGAAACATGTGTGAAAAATCAGCAGCTACCCCCAAGGGCAACCTACTTCCCTCCCAGTCATACATTCTGACCAGTCCTTTTGCTTCACGTAGGAGGAAAATTATCACTTGTAAACTGCAATTTCAAGAAGTATTAGTTGCTTGGGCCACTTGCTATGTTTCTAAGCTTCCTCTGATTGGCTAATGATCAGTTAAGGACAAATCACAGGAGGTTAAAACGCTATGTAGCAAGAGGCCTTGCAACTCACACTAACCCCATGGGCACATCGACGTTGCAGCAACATTGCAACGACGTCACACTTACGTCAAATGACGTAGAATTGTATGGTTGAAATTATGTTGTCACAACTTTGTGAAGCAACGTCAAAGATATGACGTTAGCATGCAACATTGTGGCGACGCTTTACAACATTTTGAGGCCATGTCAAGATCGAGTTCGACGTTAGTTTGCGACGTTGTGAAAATGTGAAAAAAGTTTGGGAAACACTAAGATTCGGGCAAAAAGGCAAGACAATTCGGTCAGATAATTGAATAAACATAATTAAGAATATATTTCTTTTGGAATATTACCAAATCTAGATCCTGATATTCAGGCAAACGTCGTTCACCCCCTAAAGGTTTGCCTGCGGTACACATATTGCTAAATGTATTAAAATAAGGATATGAGCCTCAGAACTTTTCAAAGGGCAACTGTCATTCTAGAGAAAATTGGGCATAAGTGAGCGCCAGCAAAGGCCACAAATTTAGATGGACGTGTTCCAGCGACTGTTGCTGCTCCAATAATTTTTTCAAAATTTTCAAATCTCAAATGGGGGGCCGTTGAGGGGGCCACTTATCCATTTTGGGCGGCCCTGGCACCCCCCTCCCCCCGGGCCACACCCCATAGCTCCGCCACTGTCTACGTGACCAACAGACCAGCCCTCCACCAATTAGCGACGTCGAGGTTTACGTCATGTGCCCACTGGGAATGAATTTGCAGTGCAGCAAGTTTGCCTTGTCAAATGGGGTCTTATAATGCTGGAGCCACTGTGATGTTATTTCCTCGTACTGTATAATTATGCCTACACTTGCCATGTAAATGTATTTCAGGGAATTACATCAGCCTGCCTGGTTTGATCTCTGTGGGTGCCTTTCTTGGTGTTGTGGTTGTTATTGCTTGCACAATTACTGCAGTTTTGACAAGTAAGCAAGACTAACAAGTATTATTTTCTCATTAAGTAAAGTAACGCAGACACCTAAAAGGATTGGGACGCACTGCCTTTTATTAGGCCCAGACAAAAATCACAAATTACATTCACACAACAATCATTCCGGACGAGACAAACATGTAGAGATGAAGACGAGACAGGACGAGGACAGTAGACACAACACAAAACATGGATGAAGCAGCTGGCCTTGAGGAAGCCCGAGGAAGCCGGCGAGGTAATGAAGAGCTGAAGACCCGGAATCCGGTGGCAGTGCGGACTGTGCGGACCGTGGTTGTCCTGGATGAGTCCGGAGGTGTAGCCCTTGGATAAATGGGGTTAGCAATGACATCACAGAGGTGCTTGACTATAAATAGAAAAATTATAGTTAGACAATGGAAAAAAAAAGGTAATTTGAAAGTGAAATGGCTGAGAATAGAAAATCCCTAAAATTTGAGAGGGAAATTATAAATTGAAATTTTGAAAATTAAAATTTTGAAAATAACCCAAAAATGGATATGAAAGGTAAATTTTGAGAAAAGGGTGGGCCGGCGGGGAACGAAATGAGGAGGCGAGTGGCCGCTCCAGAAAGGTCCCTGCTATTTACCTGGAGCGAAACGCTCCAGTGAGCCGAGGGGGCCGGACCTCCTAATTGGCTCTCAACGAGAGTGACGCAATAATACGGCGGGAAATCACGAGCAGGGAGAAGGAGCCAGGCGCCATTACTTAAAAAACCTTACGAGTAAGTAACTATTAAGTAAAGTAACGCAGACACCTAAAAGGATTGGGACGCACTGCCTTTTATTAGGCCCAGACAAAAATCACAAATTACATTCACACAACAATCATTCCGGACGAGACAAACATGTAGAGATGAAGACGAGACAGGACGAGGACAGTAGACACAACACAAAACATGGATGAAGCAGCTGGCCTTGAGGAAGCCCATAATAGAGCCCAAGACCAGCTGTGTTAGTGAGGTAAATAGAAATTCAGGTAGTTAGTGGTTAGATATGTACAGGATAGAAGAAAGATGGATTATGAGATGAAATGGTCATAAGGAAGTGTAAGTGCTAGGCGGGGAGCTAAGGCCGCCTGGGCCCCCCTCGTGGGTCTAACATACCTCCTGTAGCAGAGGGAGGCCCAGCGGCCTAGTCTCTGGATCTCCCCTTCGGTACAACCAGCAGCGGACGCTGTGGTAGCTGCGCCAGCCCTTAAAGAGTGAAGGGTGTAAGTACGAGTATCGACTCCAATGAGTCGGAGAAAGTCAGTGAGCTTGTTAGTGAGATAAGTGTAAGAGATAGGGGTGTCTGCAGGAGAGAGAAATAAAGGGGCAGACTGAGGAGCAGGAAAATGAAATAGGATGGTTTTAATAAGACATACTGCACATACGACAGAACCTGAACATCCAACGTGAACAATAAAACCCTTCGGGTTAGTCTTAGACCTGTGTACCCTGTAATCCAGCGCTGTCATCGATTGGGAGAGGGTGATGTCGGCCCTTACTGGAGGCGAATTAACTCCCCGTGTGGACAAGTACTCGGATGGACGTAAGCATGCGAAAAAGGCAAGCGACATGGCAGAGATGGACATAAGATTATCCCTGTTAAAGGGGATCCTAGTAATAATGGCCAGCAAATGGGTGAACATGATGGGGGAGGATTGGA
This sequence comes from Platynereis dumerilii, assembly GCA_026936325.1. Lineage (NCBI taxonomy): Eukaryota > Metazoa > Annelida > Polychaeta > Phyllodocida > Nereididae > Platynereis > Platynereis dumerilii. Next base: position 6,700,932 of record JAPTHN010000021.1, read on the forward strand.
CCGGGTTGTGCTGGCGGTCAAGGGTCTTTAAGGCCTGGATCAAGGCTGGGGAATAAATATCTGGGACCGGCATGGCCATATCTATGGCCCAGGACCTTAAGCCGGACAGATAGACCCTTATGGTCGAGGAAACTAGACCCTGATTGGCCAGATGGGCCACAAATCTAATAGAGTTAGACTGTGATATGGGGAGGGGCTGTAGATAATACATTTGGCAGAAGGACTTGTAACGCCTGACTGCGGTCGAATAGGTTGCCCTTGAATTGGCCGTAATGCCATGATGAACCAGGGCTGACACAGATCGATCCAAATCTGTAATGAATTATTTAAAATCAATTAGAGTGGGCCAGGTAGGGGAAGGTGACGCATTGGGGTTGCGACTCAGAAATTGATTGACTGCGAGCCGGCTTAAATCATCAGCGTCAACATTCTCCAATGTTGGTATGTACCTGGTTCTCACATTTACATCATACTGAATAACTAACAGGCACCAGGAGCGCAACAGGGCCATCATGGCCGGGACCGGGGAATAGCGCTTATTAATGGCGCCTATGGCAGCTTGGTTGTCTATATGAAAGGTGACGTTTCTGCCTGCGAGGCGAGTAGCCCAAGTGGCAAGGGCTGTCACAGCTACGTAAAGTTCCCTCCAATTTATGGAATAATTGTTGGCGCGAGCCATGGAACCTACGAATGGGGTAGAGAACCAATCATTGTCAAAATAAGCTCCCATAGCCACATTTGAACTATCAGTATAAACGTCCAGAGCCGAGTCCTCGTCCCAGGGTGCTGGGAGCATAGATACTCCGTTATGAGAGGCAACACACTCTTTCCACCACCTGAGGTCCTCCTTAGCTTCGTGACCTAGCTTGACACTGTAATGTAGAAATTTGGTAGTCTTGGCCGCCTCAATGAGGCGACCAAGAAATGCCCTGCCCCCGTTCACCGCACGGGCCGCAAAGGCAAGTTTGCCAATAAGGCTAAGAAGTTGTCTCTTGGAGACCGAACGCTGCAGCAGATAATGGGACACCAGTTGGAGGACTTCGTTAAGCCGGTCCTTGTCGATAGACAAGGTCCGGTCTAAGGTGTCGATCGTAATACCTAGAAATTTGACCCTGGTGTCGGGTGAAGTGACCTTAGAAGGCTGTACCGAGAACCCTGCCTTCTCGCAAGTGTCTAGCATGATGTTGAGCGCTTCTTGACAAGTGCGAGCATCTGGTGCAATTACCAGAAAATCGTCGACATACCTAACAATGGTGGAGGGTGCCCCATTATGTACCATGAAGGAATGAAGAGAAGAGGCGAAGATGTCAAACAGGGCTGGGGCCGAGCGCAACCCGAAACTCAATACCTTTGAAAAATAATAATATGTGCACCCCGCCCTATCAGGCCAAGAGAAACCCATAAGATGCCAATCATCTTCATGGATTCGTATATGCTTGAACGCGTCCTGCAGATCTAATTTTGACATGAATGGGGGGGTGGCAAATGAGTTACAATGAGCCACTGCATCATCAATAGATGCATAACGTAGGGAAAACTCAACAGGGTCAATGGAAGCATTGACTGAACCAATAGCAGGATAGGACAGATCATGGATCAGCCTGATTTTTTCCGAATCCTTCTTAAGGAAGGCCCCTAATGGGGATATAATGTAGGCCTGATAGGGGGGGGTGCGAAAAGGGCCATAGAGGCGACCCTTCTCGAGGTCTGTTTCGACGAGCTCGGAAACTTTTAACCTGTGTTCAATGGCCGACGGCCAATTCGGGGACACAATTGAGTCTGTGGCGCCCGACCTACCAACCCTGACACCCTCTACCAGCATTTGAAAAACATGTTCAGCATGAGACGGATCGTGTACTGCGTACAGCATCCGTTGCCAATAAGTGGTGTTAAGCCGACCCGGTGCCTGCGGCAGAGGGTTTGGTAACACAATTGGGGCAGAACTTTGCCCCTTTGGGGCCCCCACAAATGAAGCAACAATGTTTGCGCTGACACGACTGGTAACGGCAGGAGCCGTCCTGGAATCTAATGCAGACCTCGGTGGACGGGTCAGCTGACTTTCCCCTGCCTTTGCCTTTGTCGGCGGTTGGCTGTTGGTTGGAGGGCCCCTTGGGGCCGCTCCCGCGAAAGGGGCAGTCGTTCGCGCTGTGATCGTTGGCACCACATTTTTGGCATTTGGTGGTAACCCTTAGGGCACTGGCATTGAAAATGGTGGTATATAATCTCTGATCAAACGAGTCAAAGTTAAATGATCGGAGCCTGCCTAGTGCGGCCCTGTTGCGCTCATCGTACGTGAGTATGTAAGGAATTTTGTAATTATCAGCTTGAGTAAGTAGGAAACCTCTATACTTTGCCATCTCAAGAAAAATTTCAATGCCATAATGGCAAGTTAAGAGCACCTCATAGTGACCCCACGCTTCTAGCCATTTATAAAAGCTGGTAATCATCTTCCTTGGCCGAGAAGATTTGATTTGAAGGCCATTTACACCATCAACCATCTTAACCTCCTGGTAATCATTGGAGTTGCAATCTAGGAAATGTTCCAGGTGTATGAACTCACCCTGGATTGCAGCCTGGGCAACTCTTGCATCGATGTGGGGTGGTATCCTTGCGAGAATCTCCTGATGGCTGAAGGGTCCTGATGGGGTCATCATGGCGTGGTCCTGGATCCTAGAGGTTCCTGGTTGAGGGTGGGCATCCATCCGTCCAAAGGGTGGGTGGGCATCCATCCGTCCCAGGGGTGGAGGGGCATCCATCCGTCCGGCTGGTAGGTGGCGCTGGTAGTTGACGTCCTGGTGAGCGGCCAATGGTGCGCCGCCGAGGCCCTGGGTGCGACCTCTCGGGACATGTGACTCATGGTAGTCAGCCCAGGAAGGGCCCCTAGCTGATGCTTCAAGGTAGCTAGCCCCTGATGGGCCGGGTCTCACTGAATGGTTGCCAACTTCGCCATAATAATTAGCCCTAGAGTGGGCCTGGTACGGGGGTTCACGGACTGGTTCATGGTACGCCACCCCCGGCGGGGGATTTCTGTCATATCTCTCATGGGCATACAGCGGGGGCTGATGCTCCCTTCCAGCTCTAGTGACAAGTGGCGGCACCTGGTGGGTAGCGTGCGCCCGGTCCTGGAAGTGACCGTTAGGTAACATGGTATCATTACGTGTGACATGGGACTGGTTATAATAACTGACATTGGCAGGGGGTAAGTCTCGACCCTCACAACTGCCCTGGTACAATTGCGCAGCATTACCCTGAGGCTCAAGGCTTCCAACATATACACGCCGGGTGGCGCTCTCGGACAAAGGTAACTGGCTACTGGCGCCCTCTCGCGCCCTATCACGCACCACACTTTTAGGTATCTGAAGTGCAGGGAGACAGGACGAACGAGCCACATCGGATACAGAGGATACTAGAGGACGCCCCGACATTGGAGTGTGTTCACCAAGGCCCTGGGTGGACCTAGCCGCCATAGCCGCCCCGGGGAGGGAAGCTCCTATGAGGTAACCTTCATGGGACTGATGTTTTGCTTGCTGTTTACCTTGGGACACGCAGCGTGCGTAATCACCAGGGGGCTCTACATGTGGCCTAGGAGCACTGTAGTGACCGGCAGGATTGGTGCCCATGGTAACGAGCGGACGCTCGTCTTCAGCCGTCAACTCAGAGTCCGCCACCAAGTTACTATGGTAAAACGAGGGGATGTTATCTGCCCCCGGGGACTCGTGCCTCTGGTCCCCCTCCCCTAAACCATAGAAACCGAAATTCTCGCTCCCCAAATCGCCATCCTGAACAACCGCTAAGTCAGAGAGCCCTGCCTGCAAAGTGTCAACAATTGTGTGATCGTGTACTGCGCCTGCACGGAACGCTTCCAATATTGTGTGACAGCTTTTCCCCATAGGACCAGGGTGGCCTGCGGCAGGCTCCCGGCATGTAGTGCATTTTCTCTTACGTCCGGAGCGGCCCATTTTTTGGCGCCAAAAATGTGGATTGACAAATGTAAACGGACGAAGTGGGGCAACACAACAGGAATCTAATCAAGACGATCGACACGATCTAATGCGATACTAATCACCGTGGGGTGATAACCCAGCTAGATCACAGGGTACAGAGGCTAATGGTGCTCAAAGACTTACATTAGGTGCGACGTGCGGTGCAGCGATGACTGATCATGAACGAAATGAGGAGGCGAGTGGCCGCTCCAGAAAGGTCCCTGCTATTTACCTGGAGCGAAACGCTCCAGTGAGCCGAGGGGGCCGGACCTCCTAATTGGCTCTCAACGAGAGTGACGCAATAATACGGCGGGAAATCACGAGCAGGGAGAAGGAGCCAGGCGCCATTACTTAAAAAACCTTACGAGTAAGTAACTATGGTGCATGTCTTGTTTTGCATATCATACTTATTAATAATTCTTATTAATTGTGTTAAAAAAATTTGACTAACAAGTATTTATCATGGTGCATGTCTTGTTTTGCATATCTCTGTGGTTGTTTCTCTAGCTGCTGTGGTGGTTATTGCTGGTACAATTACTGCAGTATTGACAAGTAAGCAAGATTAACAAGTATTATTTTCTCATGGTGCATGTCTTGTTTTGCATATCATACTTATTAATAATTCTTATTAATAGTGTTAAAAAAATTGTCTAAAGTTGTTATTAACTGCGTCAACGACATTGTATAAAAATATTCTTTTTTATTTCAGGAGCTAAAAGAAGGTAAAACCATTTTCTTTTTTAGCATAATAGTCCTTGGGCCATGCCTCTGTTTCATGTCAGATCGTTGTCACCCCACACAGGATAGCTCTTTTTCACTCACCTAGCGTAGTATATGTCACATACACTCTAAATCAATGGAGATTAACTTCCTACAGCTGTTCGTTATTGTAAGCTGAGCCATTGAAACTTCTCAAAATTCCCAGATCTTCTTCATGTCGCCATGATGCATAGCAGCTTGTTAGCTGCATGCTGATTGGTTTAAAAGTGGGCGGGGCAGTGGCAAGCCAATCAGAGCCCTTGTGACAAAGCACTTTCTCCTTCTTCTTCTTCTTCCTTCCGCTCAAATTAGCACAGGAACAGTTGTCAAATGTTATAAGCAACTATAAATGACAAAATGCTGCCAATATCTTTCTACAAATATATTTATAGATAGATAGGTACAGGTGATCTTGGGGGGAGGGGGTTGGTTCTGGAATTTTGGTGAAAAAAAAAGTTTGTTTCCCTGGGGGTGTTCTCACTATATGTTGGTCTACACAGTATGCTCGGCTGAAAAGGGCTCTTCAAGGCCTAATTTTCCCATGCTAAGGGTCCTAAAATAAGGTCTGAATATTCCTAGACATGGTCCAACGTTTCTGGGCACTCCGAATTTCGCATAAGTATCACCTTCCGAGAGACAACTATGGTTGCAAAAAAGCATTATTTGGCACAAATATAATTGAAATAATACAGCCGACAGAAAAAAAAGGATGGATGGATGATTGGGGCTTTACGTCCTGTATTTATGCACTTGGTAGGCTAATTAGGACAGGAGTAGGACACGACAATGAGGCGAAGGATGATTGAAACAGCTGTCCAACATAGACCCAGGTGAGGTGACCCGGCAAGAGCTGGATTCGAACTCTGAACCCAGCGATTGGCAGTCCAGCACGCTACCACTAGACCAACCCTCCCCCGCCGACTGAAAAAAAAACCCTCTTAGAACCAGTGGCGTAGCTACAGGGGGGGGCAGGGGGGCGGTTGCCCCCCCCTGGTTCCATCCTGACCAGGAAGGAAATGATTACATTGTCATCAAACGTTGCATTTTGCCGATGGCGCGCCTGTGCGGTGACAGCGATAATAGCTCCCCCCCGACAAAAATGTTCCATTTCCATCGCTGACTTGAATATTTTGCCCCCCCCCCTTGGAAAATTTCCTAGCTACGCCACTGCTTAGAACGCAAATTTTCTCTAGTCCAGGGACCTATTTTTTACTATTAGCAATGTGAGGTGCAAAGCAAAGATGACTTAGCGGCCACACAGAAGATAGTTGGGAGGGGTTATATGAAATTTAACCCTGCGATAAACTTTTTTTTCAGTCATGAGGTGTCAACGAACAATTTTTTACGTATGCGAAAGTACTGCAACAATCTTTTTGATCACAATTTTTTACATTGCAGTACCCTGAACAAATTTTTTTTTATCAGTGTCAACTGTCAAGATGAAGTGGGAAACAAACCTGGGGGGGGGGTTCTCGCCCCGAAATATGACGGGGGTGCTCAGCTGAGCATCTCGCACCCAGACCCAGTAACGGAGAGCCTAAAATATTTCCATACAACCATGGCCGGAGCAATCCACCTATTACTACTGTTCACCTAAAGGCATAAATTGAGCAACTTGGTAAATTTATAAATCAATGAGTCGAAGATCGGAGATTCTGATGTCAGATTGGGGTTGATATTTTGGTTACCTCCACAGAGTTTTAGAAAATAAGTAAATTGTTGAAACCAAACTAGGCCTCCAAGCCCAACATAAATTTATGAAAACCAAATGTTTCCAGAAAAATGTTCTAAAACGCAGCAAATTTCTTGGGGTTGGGCCATTATTCTGTTCATTTTCAAGACTGATGAGAAACTAAACTCAAAATATGTGTCATAAAATATTTTAAAACACTTTATTTCTTGGATACCTTGTATCTAGGTTTATCGGAAAACTGCGCATTAGGCCCTCACAAATTATTTGGTTAAGCGTGATATGAATAAATGATTTATATGTTTGATTTAAGTTTAAAACCTGTACAACATCAGTAAAAGTATACATGCATACAATGTGAACTATGCCATTGCAGAAAAACTTGCATTGGGCCTCATCTACTTCAGTACATTCATTCTGACCATGTAAATGACATGTGAATTCTCCAGTTGTTCTTCCAGTTGTGGTATGACATCCCAGTCTTTTCAAAGGGTAACAAATGCTGGAATGTATCGATCGTTAACTTTGTAGCATTGCATTGTCTTCTTTTATTTTCCCCTTAAACAGTTAAAGCTTATAGTTGACACATTGGCAGCCTGAATACCCATTCAGTCCAAGAAGAGCTTTAGCATTTTGTTCCTCCTAATGTTTCATTCATTCCAGTCAAATTGGGAGTCTGGCCAGTGGTGTGGAAAATTAGTTTGGTGACTCCAGACTCCTAATTCGATACCCAATTCGACATGAATTTAGTCAGTCTGCACCCTTGCCAGATCGCCTGCCCCAACAGCAGACTGTTCTCAGTCGATGTAAGTGGAGTTGGGAGTCGAAGTCGCAATTCAGGAGACCTAAGGTGTCTTGAGTCGCAGTCGATCTTCCAGAAAGCCAAAGCAGTCGGGAGACAAAGTCAATTCACTTAATTATTAATTTAGTTTAATACCCAATTCCGAAGCCCTGGCGTTAAGTGTCCTTTGCAGTGTTTGCCCCACATTATCTCACCAAATTTGTGAATTGTAAATGCAAGAAAACCACTTGTACTTCAAATGTGCTCATGTCGAAAAGCTGGAATCTTGCGCACTCAAATGTGTCAGAGCACAAATTGCGAGGATGAACTTCCGAAATCACACCGAATGAATGGGAATGAATACTCTGATGGCTCTGATTCAGAATGTCCATGATTCCAGAAATTATGCGAAGATGCTCTGCCACCAATTGAAATGTTAAATTTCTCGTGATATCCTTTTTTATATATATATGTTTATAGGCTAAATACAGTTGTGGTTCAATCTTCTTTGACCTGAGAATGATTGGCTGGTTGATCGAAGTGACTGTTTGACAGAAGAGTATGACTCTTCATGTTGATGATTGCAGACAAGTTCTGGGGTTTGATCATCAGGTCATAATACACCACATTTTTTGCTACGAAAACCCTGATCCCGTCTTCGTTGTTGGGAAACCTGTGTAAAAAAAAACAAAGAGTTGTTGAAATAAAAAAAATCTGTCTATTTTTCTTGAAATCCTTTCGACAGAGAACTATACATGTTTAATAAAATATACATCTGAAATTTTAAAATTTGGACACTTCAGAGTTTTAAAAATATTTGACCAAAATATTCTACTATTCTTTTCTGTATAGTCAAGATTCATTTATAATATTATAACTATATCCAGGTAGTGTGGGTTTATGGGGGCAGGGTTGCAGCCTATAGAATATAACATGTAAAGAACAGTCATGTGATCTCTCATTTCAACGCCTAATTTAAATGTCATCATTTTCATAATGTGTTATTCACGAATAATTTTGTGTAATGAAAAAGTACCTAACTTACTTTGGTAGAATTTTCATTGATACCCAGCTTTATTAGCAGAACAGGAATCAGCATCATGATTCAGCAACAGGTCTTGTGCTAACCGCCTTTCAAGACCGTCAATGTTGAATGTTCCCATAATTCAGCTGAAAACCATGCGACTTCGGAAAATGAAGTTCTCCTCAGCAGTGTCAGTCCACTGACAGGTATATTCTCGGTCAATCATACTTAAGTAGACCTGCAACGAAATGTACAATGGTTACTATTTTTTCTAGAGCATAAGTGAAGGTTGGCTTTTATTCGAGGTTTAATGTTGGACTTCACAAGCTTGAAATAAATGATAACTTCTACTGTTATCGTGAAATTAATAATTACCTGCCGAGGTTATAACTCCAAGCCCCCCTGATTATTAATAATCGCCCCTTAAAAAATCAAGCAACTGCTTTTTAATAAAATTGACTCCAAGCAGAAATTATTTATTTCAAGACTGCCCAAAAGGATTCATCTAATTCACTAGGGCAAAACTGACCAAGAAATTATTTATTAAAAAACTCTAGCGAGCAGTGATGGAATTGGGGGGGGGGGCTCAGAGTGAGCTATGACCTGCTACAGCTCCCCCAATCATCAGTGGAAATATAAAATTATCATGTTAATTTTACAGTCAGCCAGGTATTATTAGCAAATATAAACCCTGGTTTCAGGATTTTGAATGGCACGCCTCTGTCTCAACAGTTGATAGCTCCCCTGACAATAGATCAGCAGAGCAGAGCTCAGTATTCATCCAACCTTTTTTTTGTGCAATTGACGCAGCACGCTCTAAAGGCATTAATATCCGGTGCAGCACCTTCTAAGTGGTACCAATGTTCAGGAAATTCAATTTCCTACATTTAGAGCTAAGTCTCGGCTCTGTACAATCATTCTTTCAATATTAAAAGTGCGTCCGAAGCACTCTAAGTTGACGTCCGAAGGGTTGTTTACATGTTAGATTTCACGTCATTTCTCCATAAATAGGCTTAATAAAAATATTTCAAGTATCCAACGTGTTTTTCAAAGACAAAAGGTACATGACTGTATTTTTTTAGATTTTTCAAAGCCACAAATCACCCCAAAAACATGCCCTAAAGATTCTGTTATTTCACTCAAGAAAAGATGGCGGTGGCCCAGACCTGTGTGTTCCAGACCTACCCTGACAAAAATTTTCCATTTCCATCACTGCCTACGAGCCCTCCCCTGGATATTATATGGTCACCCTGGGTGACACCCCTAACTTAAGTCATAGTCATTATCATACCACGAAAATCATGCTGTCAGCACTCAACAGAATAATGGCACAAAGAAACAACAACCAAGTAACATTAGGCAACCTCCCTGTGCGGGGAGAGTGCTAATCCACACCCTGGATTGTAATCTATATAAATTTTCTACTGACAGACAAAGATATAAGTTGAACTTACCCAAACACTGCCAAAACTTTGCAAAAGAAAGATCAACATGATCAATGGACTCCTTCTTTCTGGTGGCGCAATGATACATGTAATGTGAGCTCTGATTGGTCGAACACAGTCACATGACTGTTTCAACCAATCAGCATTGAGCTTGCATCACATGTCGTCTGCTAGATGAATAACTGTTTCTAGTTCCACTTTAATCAAGTAGTGCAAAGGTTTGAACGGGCGAGGCAACACAGTGAACACTGGGGGGAAGTTAATCAAGTGAGAATATAACATTTCAGTGCATTATAAAAAAGTTTAACTTGAAACTGAGCAATCCCTCATGGGGTGACAACGAGATCTGACTTCTGAGCTCTCTGCAGGGAGATGGCCCATGGACTATAACATGCAAATTCGTGAGTTATTACAGCTCCAGCAATTGATCGGAAGAATTCAGTTTTTTTTTTCAGTGCCAGAGTGGACCTATGATGTCACAGGTGGATGCTCCATTGCTCAGAACTAGAGCCTAGAGGATATAAAAAATTGGTGCTATCAATGATGCCATAGGACAAATTGGCCAATAACGTTCCTTGTGGACAGTTTCATCATAGCCCTGCAGTTACATCATTGCCAGAGTGGTCAATAATACCACAACAACAACTTAGTCAATTTATCCTTATATTTGCATATATCCACACAAGATACTATGGTAACCAACAATGCAATACAGGATTTAAGTAGTCGTTTATTTTACACTGAAAGAGACAGCTAACAAAACTGCAAACAGTACACAACATTCTTGAACTTGAAAGCTCCATATCAACTCCAATTGAGACCAGAAGCATGTTTGTAAACAACTGTGATTAATTGCCAGTTATCCTATTAACCATGCTTGGTTGAATTTCAGGTACTTAAAGTGTCACCAAATAAGCAAACCCCCCCCCCCCCAACTCAACGCTTGAGTTTCAGCAGTGGTATTATTGGCTAATCTGGCCATGAGATAATTGCAAGGCTATGATGATGTTGTTCAAATGAAATGCTATTGGCCAGTTTCACCTATGACATCGTAGCTAGCACCAAAGTTGCACAGGTTCCAATGGAGGCTCAAGCTATGACATCATATGTCCACGCAAAAAAAAAAGACAATTTTTTCAGAGCAATTGCTAGAGATGTAAACACTTTAGAAGTGATCAATGCCAATCATGATATTCTTTCCAAGCTTTAGCAAGTAACATTTTGAAAGTCTGATTTCTAGCAACACCCTCATCAGTGGCAAGACATGAAAAGAAAGAAGAAGGAGCAAAATAATGAACTTAAAGTCAAAATACATAAAGCACATAATAGCTTGGGAAGTGTTACAATATGAAGCAATGGAATTTTGAATTGTAGCCTGTGGGATTGTGATTCTCTCTCATAGGTATAGCCAATGGTGTCCCTATGAAAAGGCACTCCCCGATATTTGACCTGTGCCCCTCAGGTGCCCACCCAAATGAACTTTCCAGCTCTGGCTAAAATATACATTGTACAATTGGTGTAGTCGGTGCCCCCCAAGAGAATCGCGTGCCCCCCCAGGTCCCCCCCCCCGCTCGAGACCCCCCAGTTACTGGGTATAGCAGAAAGGGGACGGGAGCGGGGGATAGATGATCACACTACATTATCGAAAATCAGTGGTTCCAAAGAATACAATTGTGTAAAAACAGGAGCACGGAATTCGGACAAGTGTCACTATAAAATTAGTATAAATGATACAAATGATTGTGACTTGAGTGAAATTATTAATTTGTCTTGTATAAATGCCCTATCAATCGCATAGCTTATCTTACCTTATAACACACAAAAATCAAAAACCTGAATGCTGATAAAGGTTTCTTTGGTTTATTTTTTTTCAGGGAAAATCAAATCAATGCCAATCAGTCAGGTAAACAGATTCATCTAACTTTGTCTTTTCACTTCCCATTCCTGTTTTTTTACATATATTTTTTTAAGTATTGATGTTGATAATTCAATTCAGCTCACACTTGCATATTCCAGGTCAAAATGAAGACCAGCATAATTACACAGCGGTGAGAAATCATTTTCTTATTTTGCCATTCATTGGTAAGGCCACACATAATTGATCTTTAGCTTCTCGGATTCCTCTCAAGGCCCTTTTTCTAGGGTCGGTCGGTAGGACAAAAAAAAAAGGTGAACATTTTTTTTATATAATGTCAACAAAAATTTTTTTTTTTTTCTATTTTTTTTTTCCATCGGCAGAAAATCTATTGTGTCGGCGGGTCTAAGAATCAATTATGTGTGGCCTACGCCTACAGTATCCTTAACATGATTCTTTTTAGGCTTTTTGCCTGTCACATTTTAAGCTTGAAAATGATCTATGTTTCCTTTGGGTCTCTTGGTGCACATTCTGCATGTGTTCACACAGAGATTACATATATGCGCTTTGTTTCATTATTTTGGAACATCATTCTAGTTTGTCTTGTTATAATTGCACCAAATACTGGATATTGATTATAAATGGGATAACATCATTAAAATTTACCAAAAAATGACTGCCTGTGAAGCCGAGTTCTCAAAAGCCTTCAGGAATTTGTTATCTGGACAAAATGGCAGAACTGCACAAACTGAGATATAATTTTAAATGTACACAAAGACAATCCAGTGCTGCTTGAGTCAACATTTCTATCCTAATTTGTTTTATCCCGCCTTCATAGCAATACCCAAGACCGATGTTCAGGATCAGAAAATGTATATGAGGAAAGCATTGGCAAGTATATATAATATACATATTTGTATGTTTATGTCATCTATTACGTCTATAATTACAACTTATTTTGTGTAAATTGACACAAAATTAAATAGATAGAAAATTACAATGCAAACAGTTTCATTTCTAATTGTTACATTTGTAGATTAGATGACAAATATATTAAATTTATGATCATCTGAACGAAAAGGTCATCATTTTGTAATTGTAAATAAATTTTGTATGCACAGTTCCCAACTAGCCCATCATCCTTCATTCGATCCATGAGTGTAGAATTTTTTATCTGCACACTTTGATATGCTATGCCTATATATGTGCTATCCGTGATTGCCATACGCTGTACCCAACATAGTATATTACTCTCAGTTTGGGACTCCTTATCAGCGGCTATTATTTTCCCTTTGAGGAGTTCCATAACTGTCACTCATATATTTTTGTAATATTGATAATTTATTTAAGTATTGCTATGCATCTGAGCTTAAATAAAATTTGTCAGAGTCTGCAATTTAAAACATAACAGAACAGACTGTGTATGTTATCACAAGCTGTGTCAACAACTCTAAACTACTAAAAGTAAAGTTGTGCCCTGCTACTTGTTGTCAAATAAACACATACAATTTGACCTGTTATCTTGAGGACAATTGTGAGATTAAAGTTCCATTAGCACAAGTTGCAGGATCTGTCATCAAGAGCGTTCTGGGTAAGCAGTAAATCCACACGTTTAAAGTTACCTGGAGCTCAGGCCTATTTCAAAAACTCAGCATCACTCAACTGTGATGAAATAAAGGTCCCTTTTAATTTAAAGAACTACGATTACCCTACTTGGGCAGGCAAGTTTGAACCGGTAAATAGACTACCGGTCCTACCTTTGCACAGGTACTCGGGTAAAAGTTTCAGCCCTACTGGAGACTAGCCCTTGCATCAGCGTCTGTGCTGGGCAAGTAAAAGATCTCTCACATGGGATAAATGTATAACACTAGTACTGCCTAGTGAGGAACATGTTTAGGGGATGAAGAGCCCCGGCCCCCCAAACCTCCCAACACAACATAATGGCAAACGCAGATATGGATTGTGTCTGGTATGCCTAATGTCAGCAATGGCAAGGGAATGTGGGGACACATTGATGAAGCAGGCAGATTAGTTTTGTCCTAATTGTTTACCTCTTAGGTAACCTTACATGGCCGAGTGTTGAAGAGTATGAAGATGACCTAGTGAACATGATTAATCGTTGATACATTCCTATAGATGGGGAGCAGATGAAGATAGGTGCTGCCGTCTGTGGGGAAATGGTTATGAGAAGGAGGCTCCCTCTGTGGGGGAAGAAAATATGAGTGGAACGCAGATTCATGCACTCCTGGTGGAAGATCCATGGTGGAGTAGGGAAACAGAAATGAGAGAGGAGTTACATCCTTTTTGGCTCCCATCTGAAGTAGGGGACAGAAAAAGAAGGATAATTAGGAAGTTGGGAGGAGTGAAATGCGTGTGGGAAGTGTTTTTAGCTGGTAATGGGAGAGGTCATGTGACCCGAGATTTAACTGAAATATTAGTGGGGATATTGACAACTCCCGCTCTCACTCCCATCTCATAAATCAACTCTCATGAGTGCCCTGAACTGGCTTAGAGGGCTGCCCTTAGCATAATAACATCTATCAATATCCATCTATCTACACATTCCATTTTTTAAAGATCTACCTATTCATTCTCCAGAATTGCAGCTTCCTGCTCCTCCTACACCACCTCCTCTTCCTGACATGACCAACAGGAGGCCGCTTGATCTCTGCCCCGAGGCCGATCAGCACTACACTAACAGAACTGCAATCATGGCCACTACCCCAAGGAAGCCTCGTTCTGGCATTGTCAAGACTGGTCCGTATTACTCACCTCTTTACTTTAGTTACCTTTGAAGAATAGGAGATGATGGTGCTGATTACAGTTAGAGGCAGTTTTCTGAAGTGGTTAGTCTCTGAGGAAATCCACTTGAGGACAACAAGCAGTGATTAGTAGTGTATTTGACTAGTAATTCCTGAAACATTTGACCTAGTTTTGTGACCAACTTAAAAAATAAATAAAACTATTAAAAAAAAATTAAAAAAAAAAAAAAAAGTTTTAAAAATTAGAATTTCCTGGAATGTCCGGTGTATTACCTGGAACAAATTCCTGGAACATTTGACCTAGTTTGTTACCAACGTCAAAAAATTAAAATTTACATATGTTCAAGACTGGGTATTCTCCTACAAATATGGAGAATTTCAGGGTGGTAGACTAAAATTCGAAAGCGGATAATTAACTGGAAATAGGTGTGTTAACGCTGCAAAAATGGTGATCTCCCTTTATTTTATATGTGTAATATTAAGCATCTATAAGCCTGGAAGTCCCTATGGTTTTCTCCAGTGGTTTGTCTTTGAGACTCTCCACTTGATGAAAACAAGCAGTGATGCTTCAATGCATTAAGAAATTAAAACTTAATGAGAAAAAGTGAAACGCGAGGGTTAGGAAAAAGTGTGCTCAAACAAAATCGGCAATTTATATGGATCAATCAGCAAGCTTGTCTTACGGCAAACTCACTCAAGTTTGTTGAAGCAAAATGGTGAGCCGCCACACCAAAAAATAAATGGAAGCATGCAAACAGCTGCCCCTCTTCTACTGCATTGTAATTATTCTGTAGCAATGGTCAGTGGCTAAGTGGTACGGTACAATCCCCCCAAAAAAGTAAGAATATTTCTCTTAGAAGTCCTCTCCTGTTCACTCCTAATATCCCAACAACTACCTTTCACTCCTCATCACCACAACTTAATTCCACATTAAGAACTCTGTAAATACAGCTGGCAATTTAAATGCAAAGGGGTACAATCTCAAAGAAATCAAACACAATGATTTTGCAGTTTGAATTGGTTTTAGTTTAATGTAAATTTAGGTTAATTTTAAAAGGTAGTTTAAAGTAGATTTAGGTAGGAAGTGATTCAGGGGGAGCCCGCGATAGCGGCTCTATTGTGTTAGAGAGGTCTCCCCATGATAATGAGTCAACAAATATGTAATATTGATTTTGCTCTTTTGTCATAACTCATGTATGTATGTCATCTTCATGTCTCTTTATTATGAATAAATATGTTTGTCTGTCTGTCTAGGGTGCAAAACGTATAGTAGTGGCTGACTTTTCCTTCCTGCTGGGGTTGACGTACTTTATTTTGGGTTGCACTGTACTTCATGTATCAAAGCAGTGCAGGACTTTAATTTCATAATAATAGATATATTATAAAGTATCTTTATACACATTATTACACATGTTCAGTCTTAATTGATTCTTTAAATTTTTCCTGTCCTTTGTATTTTTTATCAATTTATTTATAAGAAGTTCTTAAATTCTCTTTTGTTGGGCTGAAGTGAAGGTGCCAGGTCAATAAGACTTTTACGCTTCTCGGCCTTACTTTAAAAGCAGTTTCAATTTTTAAATTACGTTTTAAGACACCCTGGAAGATATCCTAGAATACTGCAAAACCAATTACGGTGCTTGTTGTGAAACACCAGCTGGGGAACAAAGAGCAATGATTCCAGGTAAATGCCATTACTTAATGCGGATATCAGTGCCATGCATAATACTTTCATGATTTCCTTTAAGGTAGCATCCCTTCAGAAAATTATATTTACAAATCTTCAAAGAATATTCTGATTTTGGAAAATTACTTACTGCGGATATCAGTGCCATGTGTAATACTTTCATAATTTCCCTTAAGGTAGCATCCTTTTCTAAAATTATATTTAGAAATCTTCAAAGAACGTTCTGATTTTGGAAAACTTCTTGTTGTATCAATGGAACTATTTTTCCTGTATTGCAAGCTAAAGGTATATTGTATCATTTGTAAATTCTGGCAATTACTAAGAATAATTTTGTCTATGTATGTCATCATTTCACCCTGTGGCAGGAAATGCCACTGAAAAGAGATAGAACAAACAACTGAATCATTGCTAAAGATGTATTGTGCTCACATCCTTCTAAGCAACTCACTCAGGCCTTCTGAATTATTTCAGGGAAGTCTATACACTCTTTATTACAAGATTCGGCTTCCTTTCTTAATTTTTTAGTAACTGAATAGTGGGCTTGGGTGACATCTAACCAGGTAATGAAATGCAGTTCACTTTAGTTGCACATTTCCTGTCTAGGGCCAGATTAAGGCAGCATGAGGCCCTAGGCTGAACCTCAATGTGAGGCCCTTTGCTGGACCTGACTTGGGACCGCCAATCACCGCAGAATTTTCCCTGTGATTCCCATGTTCTGTTTGTGACCTCAGCAATGTCTCCTGAGCAAATTTGTATTTTGAAATTGCCATAAAAGCCAATAAATGGATCACTTTTTGATTGAAGTCTTCTATGCAAAGTTATTTTTCAATAATGGTTCATTAAATAAATAATATAAGTTAAAAGTAAAGAAGGACAAATCTTTATGTCTTTTCTGGTGTAGGAAAATTGGGTCCTATGGATTTTTCTTTATTAATTCTTGAATTGATACAAATTTAGGCAAATTTTATCTTTTTTTACCCAGGGTGTGACCTCCCTGAGATGAGAATCCCAAGGCTATAACCTATCAGCTTAATGGGTAATCCAGGCCTGCCTACTCAGCCTAATGGGTAATCCAGACCTGTTCCTGACCAGTTGAGGCTTAATTGTTAATAAATTATATTGGTCAGTACAATGTTTAGGCTTAATAGTTAATAAATATTGGTCTGCTGTAATGTTAACCTTCATCTATTATTAGCTACCTGGTTTCCAATGTACACTTGAATCATAACATTTAGCAACAATTTGTTTTCCAAGCAGAAAGTGAGTGTTAAATCCAGTCAATTCACAATTGAGTCAGCTAAAGTCAAAATAAGTGTTGCATAACTTTGTCAATTTGTACCTAAGAGGAATTGTTTTGCTACGATTTTAAACAGCAGAATTATATGTTTATTATTTGCTTTTCTCTTTGCAGGCTTTGATATCAGCATGAGTGGTATCAACGAGGAAATAGATGCAACTTTAGATTTGGAAGATGTGTAAAAATCTTGTTGGATGGAGGCGAACAGCTACTAGCCTGGCAAGATACTATGCAAATGGGGAGAACCTGGTTAATGAAAATACTTCATGAAAAAGTGAAACAATGATCTATATTAATTTGAAAGTTTATTTGGCCTATGCATATCTATTTATTGTTTTTTCGTGATTGGCATTCTTGATCCAAGTATTACCTGCGCCACCTAGCTGAACTTTCTGTTTTCATGGCAACCTCGGAATGACTTTTTAATTTTCTAATTTTCCAAAATTTTGAAAATCCATGCCAAAACTTCTGAATTTTATCTTGTATATCTTGTAAAAACACTCATAGTTCTAGATTGAATATAAGTGTCTAAATAAAAAAGGCTGTTAACTTTGTGAACGCCCCTCGTGTATTTATTGTAAATAATAAATGGTGTGATGGGGTTTTTTTTGTTCTTGTTGTATTAAAACTTGTAGTGCTAGTTGTCTGTTCCCCTTGAGCATAATTTTTAATGTTCCTTCCATCTTTTGAGACATAAACTGTCTTCTTTGAATTGTTTTTATATCTGTCTAATATTTTCAAAAAAGGACCTTCATAGTTAGTTTGATATGTTTGGATTCAATTATTGTCATGTTAGAAATTTCTTATAGATAATATATGTATTGTATGTATATCGATCACATGACCTTGGTATCTTTCAAGTCCCAAGGATTCGGCAATCATACTCATTCAAACTTTAATAATAATAATAATTCTAAGACAGTATACGAAATTTGGGTGGCATTAATGAATCAGGACGATCCCAGAATTGTTGACAACTTTCACAAAAATAGTAAGGTAATAGCTCTATTAATAATAATAATAATAATATGGGTTTATATAGCGCTAATTTCAGTAAACTGCTCATCAACGCTTTTTCAGATCAAATCACTTATAGGAATTCTGAAACAAATGGGCTTTTAGTTTCTTCTTGAAGCTTTCCAAGGTTGTTGCAGTTCTGACTTCTTCAGGCAAACTGTTCCAGAGTTTTGGTGCTGCATAGGCAAATGCTCGATCCTCAAACTTATTTTTGTTGCATGGAGCTAACAGCAGCTTCTGGTTGCTTCTCAGGTTATGTTTCTGTAGTGATTTTACTTGAAGAAGATTTTGGATGTATTGCGGTGCCTGATTGTTGATTGCCTTTCATGTAGTCCTCATCAATTTGAATTGAATTCTTGCTGTGATTGGTAGCCAGTGCAGTTGTTTCCTACTATGGCTGACACTGTCATGTTTTTTCGATCTCTCAATTAATCGAACTGCTGAGTTTTGAGCAACCTGAAGTTTATTTAACAATCGGGTGGCAGAGCCATACAACAGCCCATTTCCGCAGTCTAAATGAGGAGTGACAAGTGCATTGACAGCAGTTATAACTATTTCCTTGTCAAGGTTTTTTTTTTTTAAAGTTTTTGTAAGTTTCTTAAATTGAAATATGCGTTACGACACATTTTGTTGATCTGCTTCTCCATAGTCATATTTTTGTCAAAGAACACGCCGAAGTTGCGGACATGGTTGGCAGTCTTGATTTCAATATCATCTACATTGATAGATTTCATCAGAAGTTTTATCTCCATTATTACAAACTTCGTTGTCATGCAAGAAGTTTCCGATTTCAACGATGCAATTTTCCATTTTCTCTTTTGCATGTTGTTCACCCAAAAAGGTACGTTTAAATGAAAGAATAAGTTGCTCATCGTCAGCGTAATTCTGATCATGAACTTGATTTCCTTGTGCTGCTTCACCAACTGGGGCAACATAGGAGTTAAATAAGATTGGTCCAAGTTTGGAACGTTGAGGAACCCCAAAATTGAGTGGAAGTTTGCATGATGATTTGTCATTTATTATCACAACTGTGATCATTCAGAAATGTAAGATTTGAACCATCTACCTGTTTCGCAGTCTTTCTAGCAAGATTCCATGATCAATTGTGTCGAATGCACCAGACAGGTCTAACAATACTAGCATTGTCACCTCACCATTTCTCAGATTACAGTTGTGCTTGAAAGTATTTGAACCCCTTGGGATTTGCCATTTAAAACCATGTTAAAGTTGTCTCACCATAATGGTTATAACATCACTGATATTGCACGAATCATTGAACCAATGACTGTATCATACCATTGAGTTTTCCCAGTATTTGTACCAGCCTGGCCATTAAATTGGAATCAGGGGTCTCTGCACTAGATAGAGATAGAAAGCCCCCAAAGATAATTTATGTGCGAAACTACAAGAACTACAAGTCGTCTCAGTTCCAGTCTCTTCTAAAATTCGTTCCCTGGTGGATTATAGAGACATTTTCAGACCCACAGGACATGTTGAATGCTTTTGCAACGCTCTTCTCGGACATTGCAGACACATGTGCCCCATTGATACATAAAAAGATCAAGGGCTTGCATACACCTTGGCTTACAGGTGACCTACGTAAGCTTATGTCACACAGAGACAAACTCAAGCAGGATGCTGTTCGTAGTAAAAGTCCTGAATTATTTTCTAGCTACAGAAAAATCAGAAATCAGGTAGTTGCTGAATGCAGGAAAGCCCGCAAGGAATACTACTCAAATCTCATAGCTGAAGGCTGTGCTAACCCAAATCAGCTATGGAGGTCTATTAAAAAGGTCCTCCCAAAAAAGAGATCAGAATCTACTGTCATGCTCCAAGATGACCAGGGTACCCACACAGAACCTCAAGATATTGCCAATAGCTTCATTTGTTTTTTTTAGTTGCATTGGTAACCTTCTACTTTCGAGGTTTCCACTTGGCATTCTTGTGTCAAACCCCTATCCTGACTTCAAAAACTCATTTAAATTCAGAGACATATCTGTGGATATCATGCACTGAAAACAGTTAAATCATCAAAAACTACAGGCATAGACACCATTAATGCTAGACAGCTACGGGATGATGCTGATATTGTCGCTCAGCCACTTGCTTATATAATGAATCAATCCCTTCATAGGGGAATAGTGCCAGCTTCATGGAAAAAAGCAAGAGTAGCTCCCATTTACGAAGCTGACAGTCCACTATCCCCATCCAACTATCGCCCCACATCAATACTCCCTGTCTGTACGAAAATTTTTGAAAGGGCGGTTCAAAAGCAGCCTGTTTTATATTTATCAACCCACGGAATATTGTTTGAGCAACAATCGGGCTTTAGAAAAAAACATTCCGCTCTCGCAGCTGTTACATATGTGACAGACTTCATCCTCCAAAACATGGATAAAGGCTTTTACACCGGTGCAATGTATCTCGATTAAAAAAAGCCATGGACACCGTTGATGTTGCAACCCTCCTCTACAAGCTACAATGTCTTGGACTTAGAGACACTGAATTTAGCTGGTTACAAAGTTACCTCACAGAAAGAAACCAGTATGTCAACCATGGTGCAACTTCCTCTGACTATCTAGAAATTTTGTCCGGGGTACCACAGGGATCAATATTAGGCCCTGTGCTATTTACCCTGTATATAATCGATTTGCCTTCTGTCGTTAAAAACTCCAAATTAGTCCTTTATGCAGATGACACTGTTCTGCTTTATTTGTCAAATTACATTAATGAAATCAAAACTTGCCTAGCTGATGACCTCGAAAGTGCCTCCAACTGGTTTAATCTCAAAAAGCTGCATTTAAATGTGTCAAAATGCAAGTGGACACTGTTTGGGTCCACTAATCGACTTAAGGAAGTTACTCCTCTAGTAGTAAAATGCAGATGAGCAAGTTGAACATGTGCAGTCCTATACCTGGGATTGTATTTTGATGCCCTTCTTAATTGGAATTGCCATACAGAGTATCTCGAGAAAAGGATAAGACAAAGACTGGGTGTCCTTAAAAGGTTACGTTCTCTGATAGAAACTGAACTGGTTGACCTTACATGAAAGACTCAATCTACATACCCGCTTTTTAATGTACAAATGTATAAATTCAAACTGATAGACCAAGGAACTTCTACTCTTCTATTTAACACCCTCATCCTGCCCATCATTTACTATTGTGACACTGTTTACCTGAATTGTCCAGTTAATAGTCTAAACCGTATACAGAGACTCATGCTCCGAATCATTCTCGGTGTCCCATTTGATCACCCCTCTGAGTCTGTTCTTCAGAAACTGAACTGGTTGACCTTACAAGAAAGACTCAACCTACATACTTGCTGTTTAATGTACAAATGTATAAATTCAAACTGACCAGTGTACTTGTCAAATAAGTTGAACAGATATATCATACGTATAACACAAGATATTCGTTAAATCTAAAAGTTCCAAAGTGCAAAACTAATAAGGGTCAATCGGCATTTGCATGTAAAGGGGCAAAAACCTGGAACACACTTCCTGCTGTGATACGATCCTGTTCTAGTCTTGACTCTTTTAAGCATAATATTTTGAAGTTCATTTTATCCAACAGATCTTAATATCTTCATTGTTTCTATCTCTACGTAATATTTATACATTTACCCATATTTACAAATTTATACGATTCAATGTTTTTTATTGTGAAATCAACTGTTGGATATCTACCAGTAAAAGTGTATATGAAAATGTTTGATTCTCATGTCATGCCAATACTTGATTATCACAGTGAAATATGGTTTTCAATTAAAGAAATTGGTCTGCTGGAGAAAATCCAACTGCAGTTTCTTAAAAATCTTCTTGGTGTCAGGCTTCAAACTTCCACTGTCGCAGTGCTAGCTGACACTGGACGATTTCCCCTACTCTGTAGACAACAGGTATCTGTCATAAAATACTTGGAAAGATTAAAATCAGGCAACTGTCCTATTTTGCTTAATGAATGCTATGAAATACAGAAATCATTACTGATAAAGAAACAGCCTTGTTGGCTGGCAAGAGTCCATAAGATCTCAGGATATAATATGAATGTAGATTCCAATGTGAATAGAAAAGTATCAAAATTATATGATCAAGCACAAAATAAAATGCTAGCTGAAATAAATGACAGTTGTAAAAATCCAAAGCTTCGAACATACAAATTATTCAAGAAAGACTTTCGTCTCGAGCCATACCTTAATATAAACCTCCCAAAATGTCTCTATCAGAGCATTGCTAGATTCCGATTAAGTTCTCATAACCTTCACATAGAACTAGGTAGACACAAACGACCGTATATTGTGGCAGATGAACGTTTATGTAAAAGATGTGACATGAATATGGTTGAAGATGAATTTCATTGCCTCATGATTTGCAAAAAATGGAACTCACTTAGATGTGACTTTCTTGTAATTGCGTCTCGGCAGATTGATAATTTCCTCGTATTAAATCCGAATGAACAGTTCCTACGTATACTTACTTGTAAAAGCTATGAAGTAAATTTTGGACTATCCAAATTTTTGGCTATAATTCTAAAAACTGATAACATTGTCTGAAAGAGATTCTTGCTTCAAGGTATTCATATCACAATTCACCATTGCACAAATCACGCGTGGTCACAGGCACTGAACATTTGGTACTCGCATGAGTTGGCAATTTGTTCCTTTTGAGTATACTTGTACATAGCTGTTTATGATGTTTATGTTTAAGATGTTAATGTTTATGATATTTATGTTATGTGAGTATATATATATATATATATGTCTTGTGTTCCCTTATGCTTAGTCCTGGCCTAACCAAAATCTGTCGTTCAACTTTGAACCAGACTAGGTTAGGGCCGAGTGTCTATTCGCACCAAATTTTCACATTTTCTATTAATCTTGGATGTATGTAAATGGTTAGGTTCAATTTTATATTTATTACACATTACACATGTCCGTATATATATATTTCAAATCAAATGTTTCATTTTGGTTCATGGTCATATCATTATAGTGCTTTTTAACTGCAGTATTACCATTATTTTATGAAAATAATATTTTTTCATTCTCTTTGATGTGTTTATAGTCACTATCCCTCTCTTTTGTATATATATCTTCTTTGTTTCTTTATAGTTATTTTTTACCATCATCACACATGTATCTTGTTGATATTTTGATGTGAAATAAAATAATATATATATATTATTCCAAACTTGTGTTCCTATCTTTTAATTCATTTACACCTGTTATAGCTTGGGCTCCAATGTAAAACAGTTTTAACTGAATTGGGCTACCCTGATTGAATAAAGGTGATAGTGACTTTGACTTTGACTTTGTATCCTTTAAGCAATATCGGAGAATAATCCTTTCTCGGCTGATGCATCGATGCAAAGTATCACTTCCGAATATCTATGATGGGATTTCCACACATGATGAAAGCCAAACATTTGTATTGCTTAATTCCCTTGGTATATAATATACATCAAAATTAATATAAAAGCTCTAGGGGAGAGCGGGGCCATGGGGCACCATGAACCATAGCTCATACAAAACAAGGGGTGTGATAGAACTGCTCGATAGGAAGAATGTATATTCCTTTATTAGTGTAGAACTAGCTAGCGTAGCAATCATAATCTTTCTTTTCAATGTAGGAGCAAGAATTGAAAAAAATACCTTTGACCAGCGAATTTGAGTGACAAGTAAATTATTGGGCTGTGGAACTTTTTTCTTTTTGTACTTTTACTATTTCTGGCATCTTCATAAAACTTAGTCTTCTTAGAGAAGGTAAGGCATGTGCTAGGATGATGTCATAACATTGATACTATGATAAACTGGAAAATGGTGATATGCACTAATAGATGAAATTTACAAATGGGGCACCATGAGCCACTTAGAGATAGGGCACCATGAGCCAGTTTCAATGAAGTGTTAATGCAATTAAAGATGAATTGTAACAATAACTCCACTTTTGAAAGTCCAGAACTATAGTGCAAGACATAAGCATCTGTTTAGGACACATTTGTGCTATTTTCATAGAAAAATAAGCAACATCTGTCTGATCCATAATGTGGCATGTGCCAAGGGAAAATTTCAAGTAAATCATTTGGTTTACGAGGTATCAGTCCTTTACAGTTGAATGAGAAGGATATTACATGTATGTAAACCACACCACCGTGCCATGGCTCAAGGTGCCCCAGGGTCGGGGCGTGATGAGCCGCTTGACCACACTTTTTAAAGACAATATTTTGACTGTTTAAGAATTGGGAATATAATGCAACAACACTGAATATTGTAGCTAAGAGGTCATGCTATGATTATATAAAGCAACCAGCTATTTACCATTGAAACCTGAGGCTCAGGAGCTTAAATTCAGAAAAGGGCTCAAGGTGCCCCACTCTCCCCCTAGTTTATGACAAGGTTCAACATTTGAGTCAGACAACTGTGACATTTTAGTCCGAAATTTTATTTTTGAATTTTTGGTCTGAAAATAGCTTATTTTATGTAAAATTTCCCCTGGAATCTGAATTTGAAGTCAGAAATACCAAATCTCTCACCATTTTCATTCTACGAATGTTTTTTTAACTTGTTAACATTTTTTGGAATATCTCTCACTTCCACTGCATATATCTCAGTAGTACTCAATTTTTGTCAACAAATAAGCCTAACACAGTACCAAAGCACTTAACACCTCCTTATTTTCATCCTGTACCAACCCGGCACATGCCTTATATGGGCGCCCTGTGCCCTTATATATTTTGATTTTAGGAAGTGATCCGCTGGTCTCCTATTGAACTTTCTAAACATAAACTTGCTGTAGCCAATATATCTGGGCATATCAAGTTTGATTTTGGTGACATTCCAACTAAAATTGCAAAAGAGACAGAGTTTTTTCTGCGACGCCATATATTTTTTTCAGCTGTTCAAAATTTAGCAGACATAAATTAGAAAATGCATTATTGAGACTGAATAAATATTAGCAGCGACCAAATTTTTGGTAATATCGTGTTCGATATGAAATTTGGAAAATATTGATGTGTCATACAAATTTCTATTGCAAAAAATGACAACACAGTGTGTTATCAAAGTCAGCAGCTTTACCTCAATTCAACAAAATTCTCAAAAAAATTGTCACCTGATGTTTATTCAAATATCCTGTTAGTGTGATATGTTTGGTACGTTTAGCTGAAATATCTCAAATTTACATGCAATCAGAAGCAAAAAATAAAACAAAATATATCGAGGTGAAATAAATGATATCGAAGTGTTACTTTCCAAGTTATAGCCCCTTACATGTGACACTGAGAATAATTTTGCCACCCTAAAATGTGCATTTTTGCCTGTTTTCGGACATATTTTGCCCAAAAACACGACAAAGGGATGTGATCTCGTCATTACTGATGCCTTTTTTGGAGAGTAGACAATTTTTGCCAGAAAGTTCAGTTTGTGACTCAAAACTTGAACGTTGTCTTACATTGTTAACCCAGAAGAGACCAGTTTAACATGGGAAATATCTAATTCTCAGTCTCTTTTTCTTCGCAAATTACTCTTCCGTGTGTCCACAAATGTCACTGGAGGCATTGACTCTCATGATTACAATTCCATAGTCAAATTACCGAGTTGCTTTTGATGTAGGCTTTTCTTCCATTACAATTGTCATGCTTAAATTCATACTTGTTTTGCTGTATTGTCCATTGAAATATGGGGAATTTCCATTTTTCAGCTAATTTTGCAACATAAATCCCACTTCAAAGTGGCAATAAAGCATTTATACTCATGGTAGTAACCCAAAATAGGTATGACAAAATGGCTTTAGATGTGGGCTTTTCCTACATACCAATTTGATTCTTTAATTCATATTCCTTGCTCAGAATGGTACTTTTCAACCACAAAAATATTACGTTTTCAGACGGCCCAGCCTTGCTAATCCCGCTCTGAAAAGTCTCCAAAAGGAAATACGTTCGTTCATGTTAACAACCCAAAATTAGTAAGGCCATACAGCTATAGATGCTGGCATTACCTCCATACTAATTTTCATTCTACATGTTTGATACCCAGTACGGTCTTTTTCAAAGTTTTATATCTTCAGTTTTCAGTCAATCTTCTCATGCTAATCTTCCTTCCAAGTGTCGCTCAAAGGTTTTACACTCATGTTAGGAACCCAACATTGGTGTTGCTAAAGAGCTGTGGGTATAGGCTTTACCTCCATACCAATTTCCATGCTTAATCTTATATTTGTGACCCTGTATTATCATGTTCGATGTGAACAATATTCAATTTCAGCTTATTTTTCATAAAAAAGCCTACATCCAATTGTCTACAAATGGATTTATACTGGATTTGGCTGCCAAAAAAAAAAACTTTACCATATTTTTTATTGGTCTAGGTTTCGGTTCTATACACCACAGCTATTTAACAAAATCAATGTAGGGTTGTTTATATTTCTTTTTATGTAATTTGTCAAAAATAATTCTTTTTTCATTCAACACGAGCCATGCAATCTTAAATGTATGTTTCATGAATGTTTCATTTATTATATAATTATTTGCAAATGGATGAAAACTTAATGCTAGTTCTGGTCATGTTTTTAACGAATTCTTTCGGCATTTAACCACTCCTAACATCTTATAAATAAAGCAACAAGTATATGAGTTCCTTAATCTTTTGTCAGTGTGAAATTAAAAATAAGAAGCACTGACCGATTAAACATGCTGTTTTAAAAGAGAGGATGAAGAATTGCCGAAATTCTCAATAAATCTAGGCCAAAGGCAATTATACTGACAAAATTTCCCGTCTTAATTTAGAAAATTGCTGCCAATAACCATAAATTAGGTTACTGAAAACTAAAAAACATAGGCTTCGCAACAGCAAACCTTCAGCGAATAACAAAATTACACCATAAAAATGGTGTGTTACCAAATTGCATAGGTATGCAATAGTGGTCAAGTTGTGGCCTTCAATTATCTCTATTTGCCTGCTGCCCTGCCATCTGCCCATCTGCTTGCCAGGGTTTTGTAAAACCAGGGAAAGGCCTTATTAGACTAATTTTTGCATATTATGGTACTGTTTCATGCATGTACGTCATTGTACGAAGTGCAGGTTATGAGCTGTTTGTTGGGAACCAAAAATATAATGCAGTTATATTTTTCACAAGTTTTTCCAATCTTTCAAAAAGTGTTCAATACACACCAAAAAGCACTGCTACATTGCATAGGTGATATGTGTAGAAAATTTCATTGCTGTATATGTAATAGTGGGCAAGCTTTCGCTCCGATATGAAAAAAATTATTTAAAATATTTTTTCGCAATATTACAAAAAGTATAGAATATATATTGGTGAGACCATGAAAAAGCACAAGTAGACCATATAAGCCAAATGTATATCCATATACATTCAATAGTGACTGTGTCTTGAGCCAGAAAAAAAAAGAAGTTTTTTTAAATATTTCAAAAAGTGTATGATGCTTTACATCCAACTATTCGAAAGACACAACTATACTTTTCAGGCCATATGTGTGCCAAACTTTATCCATGTACATGCAATAGTGATCGAATCATAGCCCAAAAACCAAAAAATATTTATTTCTATATTTTTTCTAATTTTTTGAAAAAGTATAGAATATCTGTCAATGAGATCATTAAAAGGCACAACTAGACCACATAGGCCACATCTGCACCAAATTTCATTCATGCACATGCAATAGTGACTGAGTCTTGGCCCGGAATTAAACGAAAAAATATAATTTCATTATTTTCTTAATTATATGAAAAAGTATGGGATATCTATCCATCAGACCATCAAAAGGCACAACTAGACCATACAGGCTACATGTGTACCAAATTTCATCCATGTACATGCAATAGGGGCTGAGTCCTGGACCGGAAACTATCTATCCACCCGCCACCCGACCGCCCGGACGCCCGACCGCCCGCCCGCCCGAGGGACGGACAACTTTTGACTAAAGTGATGACAATACCTTCTACGAACTTCGTTCGCTGAAGGTAAAAATATATGTAAGTAAACAGTAACCATTAAATACAGATAACTCAGAAATCTGAAAAATGCATATCTGCTGTTATCACAGGCACACTCCTGTATCAGTCAATTGATATTCAGTATAAATATCAAACAGACTGTACAGTCAGTCCAGGTGATTGCCTGTGCTGTTATGGCCAATTAACACAAGAGGGCACACATCTAGAATCAGGAGCGGTGGTCAAACAAAGGGCCTAGAAGTGAGAGCAAACGAGAGCCAGTGTTTAGGAGTGAGTGGTTGGATTTCGTGGGATTTCGGAAAATGTATTGGGTTGAACTGTATATATATGCCTTAGTGCACCAAGCACAGCAAAGATGTAGTACTTTTACTTGTTGAAATGCTGTTAAACTAAGTTTCAGTTGCGAGAAAACATGACATTCCATTTATTTGAAATCTGCAACAAAATCAATATTTTTGCAAAATTCATCAAAGCGGGCAGCAACTACAAATGTATATACCCACATCATAGTGCTACCATAGAATAGAAAAATACCAAAACCCTTTCCATTTTGTGCGCCTGTTTATTGGATAGAATTTTTTTTTTCTTTATCTATAAAAGTGCATCATTTACACTCAGTTGTGTGAATTACTTAAAACAAAATCAATTTTGAATATGTTAGCATTAGACAAGATAATCAAGACCCAAATAATTTAGATGTGTCCTATTGCGTCAACCTTCCATTTGACTCTGTTGTCTACTATAAGCCTGGAGATCTTCCCTGTCTTCACCTTCCATTTCACTCTGTTGTCTTTTATGTCCGACCAATACCGAGTATTGGTCGCACTGAATTAAGTCTGATTCAACACCGGAACGTTCCTTTTCTATGTAGCCTCTCATTAACCAATGCGGCAGCAGTATACATCTGCAAAATTAGTAATAATATTCAAGAAATATGGACATTTCAAAATAGGAATCGATGATATCGTATACATATACAGATACAGATAATTTATTGATGGGGGGGGGGGACTTAATCCTACTTTTGTATGTATACCGGCTGAAAATGTGCCATTAGGTGAGTTATGAACATTTAAAAAATAATTTTGAAAATCGGAGCACCGCTTCCCCCCTTGACATAGGCCTTGAAGTTTTCAGGAAATATTACGCTTCCGCAAAGTTGCGGTTTGTGAAATCTTCGGCCCTATGACAGATAGAAGAATGAGGATTACATATTTGGATTCTCTGGAAAATTTCCTTCAAAATGAATACAAGGAATCTAAATATCCGATAAACTAAAGGCGATGCCATTCCGAATCATTTTTGATGTCAAACGCTTGTGGCATTGCATGATATTTCATAAGCAAACGTTACCAATTATGTACTTTTTTTTTTTACAGGACTCTTGCCAAGAGTCTTGGTCTTAAAGAATAAATTGATTTGAAATATTTTGTGCTTAATATACCTTTAGGAATGGAAATAATAATTTACTTGGTATTTCATTTTTACTGTAAATGTTATGGTAGGCGTGCCATACATAAAGCGTTTGCATGGCACTGAAACAAAGACAAGTAAGAATGAAATCAACTGTTAATATGCTTTCTATGTGGGTTGAAGGGTCCTGACTTATTCATCTCAAGCCTGGCCCTTCTGGCTCACAAGAAAATTGGTCTAAGACTCCCAAGTACACAACACTTTGATAAATAAATGATATATACAAATCATTGAAATACTAGTATCATTAGTTGTATTGTGCCATTCATAAAGTTTAATTTTTATGAGGCCAAATGCTTCCACGCAAAGAAAAATCTCACACTGACTATGTACAACATTAAAATAATGCTAATGTATATACTGTACTAAACAGATGCTATGGATAATTATTAATATAAGGTAATCATGCAAAATTAGGTCAAAATTTCATCTACATGGGTATAAGGAATTACACAAATCATATATATCATATACATGAAACTTTATGCATAGTATACTTCCAAGAGAGATCCATAATGATTTATTATAATCCCCCGCCGCTTGCGGGCGGGGGATTATATTGATATTCTTCGATTACCTTTTATTATTATTATAATCCCCCGCTCGCGAAGCGGCGGGGGATTATATTGATATTCTTCGATTACCTTTTATTATAATCCCCCGCCGCTTGCGGGGGATTATATTGATATTGTTCGTTTTATTATTATTCTTATTATAATCCCCCGCTCGCGCAGCGGCGGGGGATTATATTGATATTCTTCGATTACCTTTTATTATTATTATTATTGCAGTCAGGAAAACTGTGATTACTACAAAACTATTAAAGATCCTGTTTTACAAGTCAAGGGTAATATGCGACTCCATTGCGTGCTACTTCATACGAAATTTCATGATCAAATTTCATGATGCTTATGAGTTATGAGGAAAATATAAAAAAAATTTCCGGCGCAGGTTTCTGAGAACCTAAGCATAACTGAGACCTGTTGATTTTTTGTAAGATGCCTTGACAAAGTCTCCAGTGCAGAAAGGCGTCTCGTGGAGATTTCATGAACACATTTCAAGATATGATTTTTTGAAAATTTGATATCCAGAAAACTGACCAAAATTTTGTTGAAAAACAGGGAAGGAATGCTCTTAGAGAGCTGAAAATGGGTGGACATACAGATGTACCACAGTGTACCAACTTCACAAAGTTACGGACCGCTCGGACAAACGGTCTTGGCGCTACGGACGTCCAAAAATGCAATTTTCAAGTGGCCATATCTCGGTCCCTATTTAAGCTACAACAAAGTTTGACATATCACAAGAAAGGTCTGTTTGTCAGCTTTCCAATGGTGTATAGCATAATGGTGTCAGACGCGCGGCGTAGAATCGCGTCAGACATTGAAAATTTCATGTCACTTTTTGCGCCTTTCAAAACATTTTTGGCTAAAAAATCTATGAAGTTCTTCTTGGATGCTCGTGAATATTTTTTTCTATATACCTTTGTTAGGCCTACATACTGTCCTCAAAGGAAATTTGCCTACATCAAATGGTTTTTCCTAGAGAATTTTTTAAAATTCAAATTTCAACTTTAGATTGCTCAGCTTCTGACTATCCAAATCTTATGAAATTAACACTAAAAGATGTGTAAAATTATGGCCTTATCTGTTCTCTAAGGGCATGGACCTCATTCTAATAACCTATTTTACATGTATGATTTCATATATTCAATTATAGCTACTAAGTGCATATTTCAAATCAGTTAAAACTCAAACGACATGTTGCTAATTTTTTGCCCAATTTTTCCATGTAGACACAACCATGCAGCTCTTATGGCTTGCCTGCAACAAGCCATTAGGGTTAGGGTTAGGGTTTACTCAATATGCATTGCTTGCAGGGTGGTATGCTTGACCATAACAGGTGTGTCTGGCTGCCTCGACTTTTGATAGGCATATGCACAAACAAGATTACTACATTCATACATGGTTTTAAGAATTCATCATGAAGGACATGACCTGGAAAGAGGGAGTATGCAGGGCAGGGGAGACAGGGGGAGCGCGGGGGATTATCCGATATTGCCGTACGGCAATATCAGTTATACTAGTTATTCTTATTATTCTTATTCAGCTCAGGAAAACTGCGATTACTTCAAAACTATTAGAGATATTGGTTCACAAGTGAAGGATGATATGCAACTCCCATGCGTGCTATTACTCACAAAATTTCATGATCAAATTTCAAGACACTTATGAGTTATGAGGAAAATACAAAAAAAATTTCCGGCGCAGGTTTCTGAGAACCTGAGCATAACTGAGACCTGTTGATTTTTTGTGAGATACCTTGACAAAGTCTCCAGTGCAGAAAGGCGTCTCGTGGAGATTTCATGAACACATTTCAAGATATGATTTTTTGAAAATTTGACATCCCGAAAATTGACTGAAATTTTTTTGAAAAACAGGGAAGGAATGCTCGTAGAAAGCTGAAAGTAGGTACACTTACAGACCTACCATAGTGTACTAACTTCACAAAGTTACGGACTGCTCGGACAAACGGTCTTGGCGCTACGGACCTACAAAAACTCAAACTTCAAGTGGCCATATCTCAGTCCCTGTTTCAGCTACAGACTAGTTTTACATATCACAAGAAAGGTCTGTTTCTCAGCTTTCCAATGGTATATAGCATTATAGTCTCAGACGCGCGGCGTAGAATCGCGTCGGACATTGAAATGTTTTTGTCACTTTTAGCACTCACAAAAGTGTTTTAGGCTAAAAAATCTATGAAGTACTTCATGGATGTTCATCAATAATTTATGACGGCTACCCAGGTTGGGCCTCCATATTGTGCCAAAAGGAAATTTGCCTACATCAAATGCTTTTTCCTACAGAATTTTTTAAATTTCAAAATTGAAACGTAAATTGCTCAGCTTCTACTTATTCAAATTTCATGAAATTAACACCAAAAGATGCGTAAAAATACAGGCTTTTGACTTGCGTAAGGGCATTCACGTCACAGAAACACCCTATTTTACATAGCTCATTTTACATATTCAGTCATAACTCATGACTTACTGCTTTAAATCAGTTACAACTCATAAATCATGTTGCTAATTTTTTGGCCTATTTTGTGGTATAAACACATCCACCTATCTCGAAAAAAAAAAATTTCAAACTTTTAACAGATGCATGTGGTCTGCAGTCGGGGCCATCCTGTCTCAGTGCCACCTTTTACAAGACCTAACCTTACTGTACTGTCAAAGCAGCTGAACTAGCGAATAATATACATTGTACATTGAAAGGGTATGATGCATATAAGGGTTTCATATAGGCTGTTATATTGTGTATTAGTGCAATAGACTTATTAGGGCAGGCAGGGACTATTGTAATGATGTGATGTGCCCTCTTGGAATCGATGTTCATCCCACAAAAACCAGGCCAGGGGACATACACAAAAACAGTGGACATGAGTTTCAAAAGAAGCGTATGCAGGCCTGGGGGTAATACGGGGCCCGCGGGGGATTATCCGATATTGCCGTACGGCAATATCAGTTATACTAGTTATTATAATCCCCCGCTCGCGCAGCGGCGGGGGATTATATTGATATTCTTCGATTACCTTTTATTATTATTATTATTGCAGTCAGGAAAACTGTGATTACTTCAAAACTATTACAGATACTACGTTACAAGTAAAGGGTAATATGCGACTCCATTGCGCGCTACTTTACACGGAATTTCATGATCAAATTTCATGACACTTATGAGTTATGAGGAAAATATAAAAGAAATTTCCGGCGCAGGTTTCTGAGAACCTAAGCATAACTGAGACCTGTTGATTTTTTCTAAGATACCTTGACAAAGTCTCCAGTGCAGAAAGGCGTCTCGTGGAGATTTCATCAACACATTTCAAGATATGATTTTTTGAAAAATAGACATCCCGAAAACTGGCCAAAATTTTTCTGAAAAACAGGGAAGGAATGCTCGTAAAAAGGTGAAAATGGGCGTGCTTACAGACATAGCCTAGTGTACCAACTTCACAAAGTTACGGACCGCTCGGACAAACAGTCTGTGCGCTACGGACGCACAAAAACTCAATATTCAAGTGGCCATAGCTCAGTCCCTATTGCAGCTACAGACTAGTTTCACATATCACAAGAAAGGTCTGTTTCTCAGCTTTCCAATGGTGTATAGCATAATAGTGTCAGGCGCGCGGCGTAGAATCGCGTCGGACATTGAAAATTTCATGTCACTTTTTAGGCCCAAAAAACCTTTTCGGCTCAAAAAGTCAATGTAATTCTTCATGCACGTCCATCATTATTTTATGTGGGCTACCCATATCAGCCCTCCATATTGTCCCCAAACATAAATTACCTACATTAAATAGTTTGTCCTAGAGAATATTTTTAATTTTCAAACTTCAAATATAAATTGCTCAGCTTCCGGTTATTCAAATTTCATGAAATTAATACCAAAAGATGCTTAAAATTATCGCCTTTACTGTCCTCCAAGGCCATACAGCTCATAGTAATAGCCAATTTTACATAGATGATTTTATATAAGCCACTATAACTCCTGCATTTATGTTTCAAATCAGATGAAAATGCAATGACATGTTCCTAATTTATTGCCTGATTTTTCCATGTAGGCACATCTCCCCAACTCTTATGGTTTGCCTGCAGCAAGCCATTAGGGTTAGGGTTAGGGTTTACTCAACATGCACTGCTTGCATGCTGGTACGCTTGGCCACCACAGGTGTGTCTGGCAGTCAAGATATTTGATAGGCATATGCTCCAACAACATTGCAGCGTTCATACATGCTTTTGAGAATTCATCATGAAGGACATGAATTGGAAGGGGAGAGTAAGCAGGGAAGGGGAGACAGGGGGGCGCGGGGGATTATCCGATATTGCCGTACGGCAATATCAGTTATACTAGTTATTATTATTATTATTATTATTATTATTGAGCTCAGGAAAACTGTGATTACTACAAAACTATTAAAGATCCTGTTTTACAAGTCAAGGGTAATATGCGACTCCATTGCGCGCTACTTCATACGAAATTTCATGATCAAATTTCATGATGCTTATGAGTTATGAGGAAAATATAAAATAAATTTCCGGCGCAGGTTTCTGAGAACCTAAGCATAACTGAGACCTGTTGATTTTTTGTAAGATGCCTTGACTAAGTCTTCAGGTCTGAAAGGCGTCTTGTGAAGATTTCATGAATACATTTCAAGATATGATTTTTTGAAAATTGAATATCCCGAAAACTGACCAAAATTTTGTTGAAAAACAGGGAAGGAATGCTCTTAGAGAGCTGAAATTGGGTGAACATGCAGATGTACCACAGTGTACCAACTTCACAAAGTTACGGACCGCTCGGACCAACGGTCTTGGCGCTACGGACGTCCAAAAATGCAATTTTCAAGTGGCCATATCTCGGTCCCTATTTATGCTACAACAAAGTTTGACATATCACAAGAAAGGTCTGTTTGTCAGCTTTCCAATGGTATATAGCATGATGGTGTCAGACGCGCGGCGTAGAATCGCGTCAGACATTGAAAATTTCATGTCACTTTTTGCGCCTTTCAAAACATTTTTGGCTAAAAAATCTATGAAGTTCTTCTTGGATGTTCGTGAATATTTTTTTCTATATACCTTTGTTAGGCCTTCATACTGTCCTCAAAGGAAATTTGCCTACATCAAATGGTTTTTCCTAGAGAATTTTTTTAAATTCAAATTTCAACTTTAGATTGCTCAGCTTCTAACTATCCAAATCTTATGAAATTAACACTAAAAGATGTGTAAAATTATGGCCTTATCTGTTCTCTAAGGGCATGGACCTCATTCGAATAACCTATTTTACATGTATGATTACATATATTCAATTATAGCTACTAAGTGCATATTTCAAATCAGTTAAAACTCAAATGACATGTTGCTAATTTTTTGCCCAATTTTTCCATGTAGACACAACCATGCAACTCTTATGGCTTGCCTGCAACAGTCCATTAGGGTTAGGGTTAGGGTTTACTCAATATGCATTGCTTGCATGGTAGTATGCTTGACCACAACAGGTGTGTCTGGCTGCCTCGACTTTTGATAGGCATATGCACCAACAAGATTACTACATTCATACATGGTTTTAAGAATTCATCATGAAGGACATGAACTGGAAAGAGGGAGTATGCAGGGCAGGGGAGACGGGGGGGCGCGGGGGATTATCCGATATTGCCGTACGGCAATATCAGTTATACTAGTTATTATTATAATCCCCCGCCGCTTGCGGGCGGGGGATTATATTGATATTCTTCGATTACCTTTTATTATTATTATTATTATTATTATTATTGAGCTCAGGAAAACTGTGATTACTACAAAACTATTACAGATACTACGTTACAAGTCAAGGGTAATATGCAACTCCATTGCGTGCTACTTCACACGAAATTTCATGATCAAATTTCATGACACTTATGAGTTAAGAGGAAAATATAAAAAAAATTTCCGGCGCAGGTTTCTGAGAACCTAAGCATAACTGAGACCTGTCGATTTTTTCTAAGATACCTTGACTAAGTCTCCAGGTCTGAAAGGCGTCTTATGAAGATTTCATGAATACATTTCAAGATATGATTTTTTAAAAATTGAACATCCCCAAAATTTACAGAAAATTTTCTGAAAAACAGGGAAGGATTGCTCGTAGAAAGCTGAAAGTGGGTATACTTACAGACCTACCCTAGTGTACCAACTTCACAAAGTTACGGACCACTCGGACCAACGGTCTTGGCGCTACGGACGTCCAAAAATGCAATTTTCAAGTGGCCATATCTCGGTCCCTATTTAAGCTACAACAAAGTGTTACATATCACAAGAAAGGTCTGTTTGTCAGCTTTCCAATGATGTATAGCATGATAGTGTCAGACGCGCGGCGTAGAATCGCGTCAGACATTGAAAATTTGTTGTCACTTTTTGCACCTTTCGAAAAGTTTTTGGCTTAAAATCCAATGAAGTTCTTCATCAATGTCCATGAATATTTTTTCCCTAATACCCTTGTGGGGCCTCCATACTGTCCTAAAAGGACATTTGACTACATCAAGTGGTTTCTGCCACAGAATTTTTTGTATTTCAAAATTGAAATGCACATAGCTCAGCTTCTACTCGTTCAAATTTCATGAAATTAACTCCAAAAAATGCATAAAATTATGACCTACGCTGAACTGCACGGGCATACACCTCATAGTAATACTCAATTTTACAATGATGATTTTACTTTTGCAATTATAACTCATGCATTAATGTTCCGAATCAATTAAAACTGAAATTACATGCCGCTTATTTTTTGCCCTATTTTGTGGTATAATCCTAGCTTACCAGTCTTTTTTCCTTTGCCTTGAAAAAAAAGTTTTAAAATAATTCACAAATGCATCTTAGTCTGCTGTTGGGGCCATTCTGCCTCACTGCCAGGTTTTGCTCCCAAGCAGCAGCATTACGCCATGCAAAGAGCAGCATACTCAAACACGGTCAACAACAACAGGGCACAGGCTTAGGCCTATCATGACAGGGTTATAATATACATTGAAGGGAAAGGATTTTGTAAGCGTTGGCTGATAGGGCATATGTCCTCTATTTATGCACTTAAAAACCTTAATAGTATGAGCGGACAGGCGTATTCATACAAATTATTGAAGTGAATTGAAACAGGAGAATAAGCGGGGCTAGGGTCAAACGGGGCCCGCGGGGGATTATCCGATATTGCCGTACGGCAATATCAGTTATACTAGTTATAATCCCCCGCCGCGAGCGGGGGATTATATTGATATTGTTCGTTTTATTATTATTATAATCCCCCGCCGCTTGCGGGGGATTATATTGATATTGTTCGTTTTATTATTATTATTATTATTATTATTCTTATTATTCTTATTATTATTCAGCTCAGGAAAACTGTGATTACTGCAAAACTATTAGAGATAACATTCTGAAACCTCAAACACAATATGTGACTCCATTGCGCGCTACTTCATACGAAATTTCATGATCAAATTTCATGATGCTTATGAGTTATGAGGAAAATATAAAACAAATTTCCGGCGCAGGTTTCTGAGAACCTAAGCATAACTGAGACCTGTTGATTTTTTCTAAGATACCTTGACAAAGTCTCCAGTGCAGAAAGGCGTCTCGTGGAGATTTCATGAACACATTTCAAGATATGATTTTTTGAAAATTGGATATCCCGAAAACTGACCAAAATTTTGTTGAAAAACAGGGAAGGAATGCTCTTAGAGAGCTGAAAATAGGTGAACATGCAGATGTACCACAGTGTACCAACTTCACAAAGTTACGGACCGCTCGGACAAACGGTCTTGGCGCTACGGACGTCCAAAAACGCAACTTTCAAGTGGCCATATCTCGGTCCCTATTTAAGCTACAACAAAGTTTGACATATCACAAGAAAGGTCTGTTTGTCAGCTTTCCAATGGTGTATAGCATTATAGTCTCAGATGCGCGGCGTAAAATCGCGTCAGACATTGAAAATTTGTTGTCACTTTTTGAGCCCTTCGAAACGTTTTAGGCAGAAAAATCAATGAAGTTCTTTGTGAATGTTGATGAATATTTTTTTAATTACTCCCTGGTTATGCCTCCATACTGTCCTCAAAGGATATTTGCCTGCATCAAATTGTTTTTCCAAGAGAATTTTTTGAAATTCAAAATTGAAATGCACATTGCTCTGCTTCTACTCATTCAAATTTCATGAAATTAATACCAAAAGATGCGTAAAATTATGGGCTGCACTGTCCTCCAAGGGCATTTACTTATTACTCATAGCCAATTTAACATAAATGATTTTATATATTCAATTATATCTTGTGAATTATTATTTCAAATCACTTAAAACTCAATGTACATGTTGCTAATTTTTTGGCCTATTTTGTGATATAAGGACATCCTCCTATCTCCAATACTTTGCTGGTAAAATAAAGTACAAAAATCGTTCACAGATGCATCTTAGTAGGCTGTCGGGACTATTCTGCCTCACTGCCAGGTTTTGCTCCCCAGCACCAGCATTATGCCATGCAAAGAGCAGCACACTCAAACACGCTCATCAACAATAAGGTACAGGCTTACGCCTATCATGACAGGGGAATGATACACGTTGAAGGGAAAGGCCTTTGTAAGCGTTGCGTGAAAAGGCATATATGTCCTATATTAATGCACTGAAACACCTTAATAGTATGAGCATACACACAAATAATGGACATGAATTGAAAAAGAAGAGTATACAGGCCTGGGGGTCATACGGGGCCTGCGGGGGATTATCCGATATTGCCGTACGGCAATATCAGTTATACTAGTTATTATTATTATTGAGCTCAGGAAAACTGTGATTACTACAAAACTATTAAAGATCCTGTTTTACAAGTCAAGGGTAGTATGCGACTCCATTGCGCGCTACTTCAGACGAAATTTCATGATCAAATTTCATGATGCTTATGAGTTATGAGGAAAATATAAAAAAAATTTCCGGCGCAGGTTTCTGAGAACTTAAGCATAACTGAGACCTGTTGATTTTTTGTAAGATGCCTTGACTAAGTCTCCAGGTCTGAAAGGCGTCTCGTGGAGATTACATGAACACATTTCAAGATATGATTTTTTGAAAATTGGATATCCCGAAAACTGACAAAAATTTTGTTGAAAAACAGGGAAGGAATGCTCTTAGAGAGCTGAAAATATGTGAACATACAGATGTACCACAGTGTACCAACTTCACAAAGTTACGGACCGCTCGGACAAACGGTCTTTGCGCTACGGACGTCCAAAAAGTCAATTTTCAAGTGGCCATATCTCGGTCCCTATTTGAGCTACAACAAAGTTTGACATATCACAAGAAAGGTCTGTTTGTCAGCTTTCCAATGATGTATAGCATGATGGTGTCAGACGCGCGGCGTACAATCGCGTCAGACATTGAAAATTTGTTGTCACTTTTTGCGACTACAAAAATGTTTTAGGCTAAAAAGTCAATGAAGTTCTTTATGGATGTCCATGAATAATTTTTGTGGGATGCCTAGAGCACGTCTCCATACTGTACCCTAAGGAAATTTACCTACATTAAATAGCTTTGGCTAGAGAAATGTTTTACTATCAAAAATGAAATGTAAATTACTCAGCTTCTACTTATGCAAATTTCATGAAATTAACACCAAAAATTGCGTAAAAATATAGGCTTTCCACTTGCATAAGAACATTTAACTCTGACAAACAGTCTATTTTACATAGACAATTTTACATATTCATTTATAACGCATGAATTAATGTATCAAATCAGTTAAAACTCATATGACATGTTCCTAATTTTTTGTCCTATTTTTTGGTATAAACACATCCACCTATCTGCAAAAAAAAAAATTCACAAACTTTTAACAGATGCATGTGGTCTGCAGTGGGTACCATCCTGTCTCACTGCCACCTTTTGCGCCTAATCTTATTGTACAGTCCAAGCAGCATCACAAGTGTCAACAAAAAGATGCACAGTCTAATCATCACATTAGAATAATATATATTGTACATTGAAAGGGCATGTGTAAGACTTTGCCGACAGGGTTTTATAACCGGTATTTGTGCTATAAACTTATTAGACCAGACATGGACTACAGTAATGCTAAAATGTGCACTCTTGGAATAGAAGTTCATCCCCCAAAAAGCAGGCCAGGGGAAATACACACAAATAATGGACATGAATTGAAAAAGAAGAATATGCAGGCCTGGGGGTCATACGGGGCCCGCGGGGGATTATCCGATATTGCCGTACGGCAATATCAGTTATACTAGTTTATTACTTAGGTTTCAGTATCAACTGCCCATTCATATGTCATGAAAGATTAGTAACATAACTTTGACTAGGTAATTCCATCCATTGATATTTAACTCTTTACTTGATTTTGGATATGATCGATTTGAAGCTTTAGCTTAGAGATTTCTGAGTCTATTGAATATATCATTTTGCAAAATGGACAGCCGACTTAAATTACTAATCCAAATTTCTGGGCAAGGAATGTCTGATCTCACTGCAGACACAAGCATCAATGTTTTCAGACGTCCAAATTTCTTGTTCATTGAATATTGATATTTATAGTATCCACATTACCAGGGCTCTATTACCTGGTCTACTCTGTCAGAATGTAAGTCTCAATCAGAGTAGGCAATAATATCTTGCTCATGCATGGATGGCTTGATCTTGAAATAGCTATGCTGTCATTCACACGAATATGATGCTATAAATAAGTTTTGGAACATATAATTTCTCGTAACTTCAATATTCCTGAACCGATTGCCTGATATTGCAGTATATTCAAATTTTATTATACTTCCAGATTATTAAATTAATTGCAGGATAATAATTTACAAAAATTGTGATAGGCTATTTTCTGTTAGCCTAGCTCAAAGAGTTCATTTCTATGAATTGCATAAAATCATTTAAGGCTTAGTATTTACTAAGAGCGATTGAGTGTACAAACCATATATCTTTGGTCTAAGTGCACTTTCCAGTTTTGACACCTCCCCCTTCCTTCCTCGATTGTTGGCTGTTGTTGGTGTGAACAACTCTAATCCTCACTTCTTATAAATACTCCGGACACGATTATCAAGTGTCGCATTGTTAAACGAACCTAAG
Organism: Platynereis dumerilii; assembly: GCA_026936325.1. Taxonomy (NCBI): domain Eukaryota; kingdom Metazoa; phylum Annelida; class Polychaeta; order Phyllodocida; family Nereididae; genus Platynereis; species Platynereis dumerilii. Next base: position 6,742,319 of record JAPTHN010000021.1, read on the forward strand.
ACCGTGAGAGCATAGAGCCCAGGACACTTGAGATGGGGAAAAATAGAACACACTATTGTTCTGTTTGCCGTTGGCCAGTCAGCGGCCACGACGGGCCAACCGGGAAAAAGTGTCAATTTGCCCCCCCCCCCGAGGAAGATTTCAGAACGTATTCAACCAGGAGAAGACAACAAGACCCCCAGCCCTATCTGGGTAGTCAGATGCCTTCCATGGCCGGGGGGAGGCCAAACGTCCAGTCAACACATATGGGATTGCGCTCCCGGATGCCCCCGGGGAGTGAGCAGGCCTGGGCTCGCTCATCGACCTCAGTCCTGACAACTCTTGGCTGCGACGCCATCAACAGTCTCCAGCCGTTCGATTCGCCCCGACGTCCCCCCGTTCCCCCCGTGTGGTCGACAGATACGGACACGACCAGAGTTCGTCAGCCTCGGCGAGGCCGTTATCCCCCCCCCCCCTGAGTGCTGAATTTCGAACGGGGAATTTCACAGCCGCCACCCCCCCTCTACCTACGTCACGTCATCCCGGCTATGGCGAGCATGGCCTTCCCCCCCCATTGTGGCGTCGAGAAGTGCCACCGCATGCAAGGGATGGTTTCGATACTAGTGGACGCCATGCAAGGGATGTTTTCGATACTGGACGCTATGACGACGGCCGCGATGGCCTGGGACCCCCCGGCGGGACTCCCCCCCCTGGGAACCAGTTCGTACAATCTACAATGGCAACTGGGCGAGACCCAACACCGAACACTAACTCTATCCCACTCGAAGTTGTCATGGAATTCCTAAGCCAAAGAACAGCAGCAGCTGCAGTGAATGGTGAGTTCGCTTCATTAGACAAATTCTTAGACTGTAATGCTGAGTGCTATGCGATTCGCTCATTTGTCTATTCAAACGGGAATGTGCAGGTTAAATCAGTTAGATCATCCCGTGCTATTGTTTCTCTGTACAAATGGCTTGAAGCCTGGTTAGTTTATATGATGTTGTTGGCAAAAATTTACGGATTCAATGTGTTCTATCAGATGGCCCGGTACATGGGTTTTATTATAAATATTGCCCAGAAATTCAAAATAGCCAGTGTACTCTCGTATGACGTCAGACATCGTCAGCGCCTGGCTCAGGCCAGAAATCTAGAATTTAGTATACTGGATCATGAGTTGTTCGTGACAACATTTGATGTAAATGCTGCTAAGGTATCAAAATGTCAGAAGTGTGGTTCCACCGATCACGTCACCAGTGATTGTTTTCGTAAATCTGGTTCAGGGAATAGGGCTTCAGGTTCTAACTCTAATTTTCGTCCCCAACAGAAATCAGGGGGGGACAAAACAGAGATCTGCTATATGTTCCAATTTGATAAATGCAGATGGGGTGAAAAATGCCGCAGACAACATGTCTGTGCCTCCTGCCAGGGCCCGAAGCCCCAGTGCACTTGCCCCAACGCAAAGTGCAAGGCAGCTACCTTTAGCTCAATGGTATCCAAGCCTTAATGTCCCCTTTTGGGAGAAATATCTCCCTCTTGTTTATCCTCATACTCAAGCCAAGGGAATTCTAAATAGTATAACTTCTGGGGTCAGTATAGGCAGGCAGCCTACCGATTGTACTATAATTAACCCTAATTGGCCCTCGGCACTTGAGTTTAGAAATGAGGTCAATGACATTATCCAGGCTGATTTGGAAGCGGGTAAGCTTCATGGTCCATTTATTGAGCCACCTTACAATAGGTTTATTGTTTCTCCCTTAGGGACATTTCAAAAGAGGAACTCGAACAAGGTCAGAGTTATACATGACCTCTCGTACCCCAGCATAGGTTCTGTCAATTCATTAATTGATTCTGATGAATATACCCTTTCCTACTCATCGATTGACGAAGCAGTCAATTTTATTGTCAAAATGGATAGTGAAGCTATCTTTCTTTCAAAGATGGATTTAAAAGATGCGTTTAAATCGGTTTTCATCGACCCAGTGGATTGGCCACTTATGGGGTTTTCTTGGATGGATGTTGCGTACTCAGTATTATTTCAGTAAGACCCTCAATCTCAGACTTAGATCCGCCCCATTTTTATTCGATACCATTGCTGATCCCTTGTTGCAGATTATGTTTCATAGGGGGCTTAGACCCACAGCCATTCGGTATGTAGACGATTTTCTTATTGTGGCGCCCTCTGCCGAGGACTGCGCAACTAGTCTAGACCTGATGCTTTCCATAGCCAGAGAAGCTGGCTTTGTCATACAGCAGTCTAAAGTAACTAGTCCGTCCAGAATAGTTGAATTTCTAGGAAAAGTGATAGATACTTGTTGAGGTGAACTCAGGATTTCGCAGGATAGACTGGATGAACTCAAGACATGACCTGGCCCGATGAGGGATTTATGAACTCTAGTTACTAGAATTTTCTATCTTTCGATTTTCAGGCCTTGACACCAGGGCATCTGTGCTCATCGCATCTGGCTGGGCCCCACGCACTAGAATGGCGTATTCAGCGGCTGTCTCACGGTATCGTAAATTCACTGAGACTTATTCTCTCCCTTCACTTCCCCCCATTGAGACTAATTTGCTTACATATGTTGCTTATTTATCTTCGCAGGGTTTGACCAGTTCTACAATTTCAAATTACTTGTCTGGACCACAATCTGGACGCCAAGGCTCCGCCTGGCGGTGAGGGCGGTATCACGTACTGATACGCCACCAAGACAAGTTAGTCCCATCACATTTCCTATTCTATCTGATATCATACATTCATTGGTTTATGGTCACGATAGTCTAATGATTTCTTCTGCGTTGTTGATTCATTACGTCGCGCGTTTAAGGGCTTCTGAGATATGCATCGACCCAAATACTGGCTTAGCCCCCCTTAGGGACTCTGTATTATTTCCATCGTCTGACAGAATGATATTTAGGGTCGTTTCTTCTAAGACAGCCTGTAGAGGCTTTACAGTCCGTATCGGGTTTTCTAACCACCCTATCTGTGCCCCATGCACTCTTAGATATTTCATGTCCCAGTTTCCAGCCCCTTCTACTTCCTACCTATTTTCAACTTCAGAGGGCGTACCGTTGGACTACCCAACGTATAATAATTCCATAAAATCATTGGTGCCTAGGATAGGATTAGATCCCAACCTTTATTCTACTCATTCTCTTAGGGCGGGTGCAGCTACACAGGCTGCCCAATCAGGCCTTCAGGAGACCCAGATTCAGAGGCTGAGCCGATGGAAATCGGATGCTTATAAAAAGTTTACATGAGGACCGAACCCTCATCCTATTCACACTTCGCCCCGCTTCTAGTTCATAACATTCATCCAACTCCATTCACAAGTAATAAGTAGGCAGCGTGGTCTCTCAAACAGGTCTTTCGACCCCACCCGCCTCACTTCACAGCTCTTGGGTGTTTGGCTCCACCAAATGTTTTGGCAACCCCAGAGCATTTATTTATCTATGTTTCTATCTGTGTGTTAGTGTTCTCTTGTTTTATGTCTAATTTCCGAGTGTGCTTGATATGGTCTCCGGACTTGTGTGATTGGTTTGTCTTGTCCTTCTTGCGTCTATGTTTCTAATAATAAACGCACTGCGACCATCGATAAATTTACACCATGTGTTTGTATTTACTCAATTAAGGCTTAGTATTTACTAAGAGCGATTGAGCGTACAAACCATGTATCTTCAGTCTAAGTGCACTTTCCAGTTTTGACAACTCCCCCTTCCTTCGTCGATTGTTGACAGTTGTTGGTGCGAACAACTCTAATCCTCACTTCTTATAAATACTCTGGACACGATTATCAAGTGTCGCATTGTTAAACGAACCCACCCGCCTCGAATCCCAAAAAAGGGAAATTTTATAATTTCAAAAATTACACCCGGTTATCTGATAGTGTCATTTGAATCCACCCCTTTTAAAATTCAATTATACAGTAAAATTTTTTATTTAAATCCTTTTTTATTATTGTGTAAAAATATACATTCATTCTGTGTCACACCAGGTTCGCTTAAAATATAATTAAATATCATTACTTTAATGGTTACAAATATGTAAGGTAAAATATGCGTAGAAAAATATGCATGTAAAATTTATTAAATATGTCTCAAAAACGTTGATTCATCTGTAATTGCTTCCATCTACTATAGGCTGCGTCCATCGTATCCTGTTCTGTAGGCGACTGAAAAGACAATAATTATTGATCATGTCTAAGGTCTTGACCTTATTTTTCATGCTTTACCTTCTTCAAAAAATTCATTAAATTTTGATAATTTCAAATCATGGACATTGCCAGTGGGGCAACCCCAGAGCATTTATTTATCTATGTTTCTATCTGTGTGTTAGTCTTCTCTTGTTTTTTGTCTAATTTCCGAGTGTGCTTGATATGGTCTCCGGACTTGTGTGATTGGTTTGTCTTGTCCTTCTTGCGTCTATGTTCTAATAATAAACGCACTGCGACCATCTTTAAATTTACACCATGTGTTTGTATTTACTCAATATGAGTGTAAGTGAATGAATCAGCAATAAGGTGTTGTGCGAATAAAACCAATAGTATTTCTGAATATAGCAATGACAAGTTTTCAAATGGTTAAACCATAAAATATGTTCAGATACCAAAAGGAGATTGAAAAACAGTTGTGCTTGGTATTATATATTTCACTAAAACACTTGGACTTTCTAATTTATCAAGGTTGCCTGAACTTCATGGAGTTAAGTTGAAGGTGCTACTCGCTGCAATTTACAGTAACATTTCCTAATAACTGTGACAACAAATATCATAGTAGACCCATCATGCTGGTACTCATTTTAAAGCTCTTGACAAGAGGAATCCAATGGTGCTATTTGTTTGATCATATGTCTAATAGCCACTTAATGCGGTAGACGTAAACGTTCTCGCGAGCGTTTTAAATCACCAAAACTTCAAGGCATATGTCAAGGGGGGTAGCACTAATCAGATTTTCAAAAAAATGAGTTTTTTGTTAATGGGGGACCCAATGGCATAAATTGGGCTGGTATACATATCGAATTTCCCAAAAAAGCAAATTAACCCCCCCCTATTATTGATCACATTGCATAGGTAGATAAAAACAACAGGGAAATTTTAGTACTTGCATAAAGTTTCCCCTCTGAAGGTCTGCTATCAAACCAGTTGAGCTGAAGGGGGCCGGCCCCCAAGCCAAGTACTTAGGAGCAGCCTATTTTACCCAACCCACTATACTATAGCCCCCAATTTCCCAGAGATTTTGATACACTCTAATCAACAATCACACCTCAATGCCACCTGCCACCACGACCAGGATTCGACCAGCTACCTGTGAGTAGCCTCAGGCCGCTGCACCATATAACACAGTCCCCTTAAAGGTCCGCTGTCTAACCAGTTGAGCTGAAGGGCCGGCCCCCAAGCCAAGCGCTTAGGAGCAACCTATTACAACCAACCCACTATACTATAGCCCCCAACTTCCAAGCGATTTTGATACACTCTTATCAACAATCTCACCTCAATGTCACCTGCCACCACGACCAGGATTCGAACCAGCTACCTGTGAGTAGCCTCAGGCCGATGCACCATATAACACAGTCCCCTTAAAGGTCGGCTGTCAAACCAGTTGAGCTAAAGGGCCGGCCCCCAAGCCAAGCACTTAGGAGCAACCTATTATACCAAACCCACTAAACTGCTCACACTTAAAAACGCACACTTCTGAAAAGGTTAAAAATAGTACTTCCTCTTATCAAGACGAAAGTTTGGACACTTCTAGTAGTTGCCATCAGGTAGATTCATGACAATTTACAAATCTCTAAGTGCAATACTTTTGTGTTAAATTAAATGGTCGTGGTCACTGTCAAAAATGCAAGTCACAAACTGCACTTCAACACAAAATGCACCAATGGAAATATTGGTTTTGTGGCATACTGGATAGCATTAATCTTATGAAATTTTCACATGACAGGCACAGGACATCCAAAAACTGCCCCACGGAAGTTTTTGAAAAAAAAAAAGTTAACGATAAAGCAGATTTTGAATTGAAAACTCAAAATGTACGACTCAGCATCTGGAAGTGAAGCATATTAACCAAAACTGTTAAATTATGGGCCTTTTTCCTTACCCGGGTAGAAATACAAACAGAGACAATCATTTCATATCAATACTCTCATAAATCTGAATAAAACATCTTTTTTGAAGATTTTGACAAAATTCTCCTGTAGGAGGCGGGTCAGCATTGACACATAAATTTTATTAACTTCATCCTCTTTAATCGTGGTTTCGTCAAATATCACTTTTCCTCAACCCATCAGCAAGTAAAAATGTAAACTTTCCTGGCTTATCAAAAAAAATTGTGGAAGGAACAGCTTAGTTGTTGAAATTAATGATCAGAGGAAATTGAAATTTTGTGACTTGCGTTTTCGACAGTAACCAAGACGAATTAATTTGACACAAAAGTACTGCACTTGGAGATTTGAAAATTTTCACAAATATACCTGATGGTAACTTCTAGAAGTGTGCAAACTTTCATCTTTATACTTTGAGAGGAAGTACTATTTATAACCTTTTTGGAAGTGTGCGTTTTTAAGTGTGAGCAGTTTATACTATAGCCCCCAACTTCTCTGAGATTTTGATGCACTCTAATCAACAATCTCACCTCAATGCCACCTGCCACCACGAGCGGGATTCGACCAGTTGAGGTAAAGGGCCGGACCCCAAGCCAAGTGCTTAGGAGCAACCTATTACAACCAACCCACTATACTATAGCCCCCAACTTCCCAGAGATTTTGATACACTCTTATGAACAATCTCACCTCAATGACTCCTGCCACCACGAGCGGGATTCGGACCAGCTACCTCTGAGTCAGCCTTAGGCCGATGCACCATATAACACTTTCCCCTTAAAGGTCCACGGACCTATATCTATTTCTTATCCAAGTCATGCTCAACATGTAAAAGCTCCGATATTTGACACTCCATCTGTTCTTGGGAATCCATAAAAACCCTCTAAAGTGTGTGCGTCGCAGCATGACAATGGGGTAAAATATGGGTCAAAGAGTAATTGATTTTATTCACAAGAAATTCTACATGGTTGATAGGTTGAAGTCTAAGTCTTCAGTCCAGGAAGCAAAGTATTTGATAAAAAATGGTAGAGCACTCGGTAGAGATAGTGGTCTTCATCGCCATAAATTTGTGTCTAACTCGCGAGAAGTGCTTAAAGCGGTGCCGGTTGATGATCATGAGTCGAGTAAACACTGTGAAAATACTTGATCTGTCACAAGATCCACTTCCTATTGAGCAAGCATTAGGGGTCTCATGGTGTATTGAAGCAGATCAGTTTCAGTTTCGTATCCAAGTTCATCATCAGAGGCACACCATAGGGGAATTTCGAGTACTATCAGTTACACCCTGCTCGTTTCGAGGGTACGGGAATATACACCACGAAGGACTCCATACACCAAGAAGCCGAAGGCTGAGTGGTGTATGGAGGCCTGAGGGGTGTATATTCCCGTACCCTCGAAAAACGAGCAGGGTGTAACGGTTTTATCCTCAGACTTCTTGTTTTAGTGATGCCCATAGATTATCTTGCAAACTGACTGAAATGTCTTTCAGTAACAAAACAACAGCATTGTGACGTCATCACCAGAGCTGTCACCTGGATGATGTCACAATGGCCAAAACAATGGCATTGTGTTGTCTTGACTATTGTTGCTACAAGGATGACGTCATAACAATCCTATGGTTGTAATTGTGACATCATTGTTTATCTCATACACCCTGTCTGATGACGACAGACAGGGTGTACGGTGTCATACATCGCGGCTCTCAGCCAATCAGAATCGAGGATTCACACTGGACTGAGGATAAAGTGTGTTCTATGTTTGATCCAACAGGTTTTCTTGCTCCAGTGATCTTGCAAGGTAAGTTGGTTTTGCAAGAGATGTGTCAAGAGAAACTGGGTTGGGATGATCCATTGCCTGACCACATCCGGATAGCCTGGGAAAAGTGGCTCAAAGGCCTTCCTGCAATTGAAGCCATATCTGTTGACCAGTGTGTCAAACCTGAGAAATCGGGTCAAGTAGTAAGAAGTAAGTTGCATTTCTTCTCTGATGCTGCCTTGACGGGTTTTGCCTGAGGATCATGGAGAACCGGGACCAGCTTTTCATCCATGTAGGAGATTTTATATCAAAGAGCGTATGAAAGAGGTGAAGAGATATGGAGTCCTCTTTACAATTCTAAATTCAAGAACAGTGCATCTAGAAACTGCCAACTCTTTTGACTCGGAAGCATTCTTGAAGCATTTAGATACTTCACGGGTATACAAGGGACAGTCAGGACGTTGTATTGTGATCAAGATACACATTTTGTAGGAGTATTCAAGCAGCTGAAGGATGCACAAAATTAGATAGAGGATAATACCATCAAGGACTTCCTGAGGGACCATGGGTCAGACTTCATTGGCTTGGAGCACCCTGGGAATCCCTGAATTAATAGGGTATGCTCCAGACTCATCATCATACGGCGGTCACCAAAAAATAAAAGTGCAGCTCCCTCCACAAAGATGGTGGTTGAGCTTCCCCGGCTGATCCGGGGTACACCAGCACAACACAAGTCAAGTCTCACCAACCATCAAGTAGCGGCGAGTCTTCTGCCATTTCTGTTGCTCCTGCCATTCTTCCATCTTCACCAGAATTCATCTGCCATATATTGCACCCGTGTCTACCTTCTCCTACTCTAGACATCAGCTTGCATAAATGAACCTGGAGGGGGCAATACAACATTTGCCTTCATTGTCAACAGATGATTTGGAGTTAGTTCCTAGGCTGACATTGGGTCATTCAGTGACATCGAGACTAGTGGTCTGCTGTTGACAACATTGGCAGCTTTGCACATGAATGTCCTGAAGTATTCATCATCCAAATGATGTCCTTGTTTATTTAGCACAATGTCATTTCTCACACTTAACTCCTGACCTGGTCTTTCAGTTGCCCCAGCATTAAATACTGGATACAACCCGCCTCCATTTAATGTCCCATGGGCTCGAACTAAAGTGTGTTCCCTGGGTGAGATTAGAACCCACGCCGTCAAAGCCAGTGGACAAGCAGTCTTGACCATTAGGCCACAGGGGAACGGTGAGTGGTTGGAAGTGAGGCCATCTTCCTGAGGGCATGGGATTTAGGAAAATGTATTGGGTTGTACTGTTGCTCTGCCAATTGGCAGTATTATTGGAGGAATAACATCAATGCAAACTTCAGAAGAAGATATTATGGAACTTGCAGATGAAGAGGAGCTAGTCACTCAGGAAGCAAAGGCAAGTATGGAAGGTAGGTAGACTGCAGGTAGAGTCTAAATATATATGTGATGACTTTCGTATATTCAAGTTACTTTAATTTAATTGCAAACAGATCTTGATGTCAGGTTTATATTTCAGTGGAGCAAGTCAATTCTGGAGAGGTTAGAGATTCTGCTGCTGTGACTGACATGGAAGATGCTTTTACGTCCATTACAGCTCAAAGGTCTTCCCGCAGGAAGAAGACAACAAAGAGAGACTCCACATACTTCTATGGACTTGATTATGAGTGAACTGACATGGATCTACTGTAACTATCATATTGATCACACTGCGGATATCCTTATCTATGTATTTATGTAGAACAATGTGACATATCAGATTTACTTTAATATTTTGTTCATATGGTGTAAAATATAGCTTTATAATATGCTTTAAAGTCCATTCATGCATTATTTACTTGCAAAAATAGCCATTTTATTTATGATGCAATTCAAAGGTTGTCCGAGTGACACAGTTTACCATGAATTGTCGATTTTGTTTTGAAACCAGTGGTTTTGTGTCCCTGGGCAATTTTACTTTTGAATTCCCTGTCCCTTGACCATTGTACTTTTGAGTTCCCTGTCCCCCATACCCCCCCCCCATCCAGAGCCTCATTTTTATCAGATCATATATTATTTTAACTTGTTTTTATTATTGTTGCACTGGGCCATGTGAAAAACCCACCATATTGCGATCCTGTTACCCAGCCTAAATAGTTTCAAAAAAATAAAAAATGGAGAAAATCAGAAATGAGAGTTTTGCATATTGTATTTAGAGCTACAACATGTATAAATACACACCTTGATCATTAACCCTTACCATAATGTGCAGTTTCCTCAAATAATTTACCAGTACAACAATCTGTCAGCATAAATGACCCAGCAGGCAGTAAGCTGGGGGTGCGCATAAATGACCCTGCAGTCCGGTAAGGGTTAACATACAATCGCATTTCAAAGTGCCTGATTTTAGAAATTTCTAACTCTTGAAAAAAAAAAAATTATTCCACAAGATAAAAAAAAGGGCATACATTTTCTTGATATATCCAGCCCCCTGTCACTTGTCTAAAAACTGACAAATTCTTGGACATAGTGACTTTTGCAATACCATAGGTTCAACATTTTAAATAGCTAGATTTCAAGCATCGTCTTACCCGAACTTAGCCATGCAGTAGACACTCAAAAATGCGCTCAGGACACTAGAAAAAAGGAAAAAATGTAATGACAAGTCAATTCTGCAAAAGAGACCCACTTTGTAAATATGCACACTGGTTATTAAGCACATTCATGAAAATAGCTAATTGCTCATAATCACATTTTAGTTATACAACTGTGGTTCAAGGATTAGTGCAGAAAGTAAATTAATGAAAAGTATATCTTAAGAGATATTTGTATTTTGTGTTTGTATCTTCATCTTTATTTACATGGCCCGTGACCTTAGTCACCCAGCCCAGTGGGCTTATGGGTCATCATTACACAGAACACTTTCAAGTGATGCACATGACACACAATCTAAAACAGGTTATTGTTACAATCTGAATCAGGACACAAAGAACCAACTTAGAAAATTTGCACAGTTAAATAAACGTTTTTGGATAAGTGAATAAAAAGGAATTCCAGTCAATAAAAGAGACAATAAATCATTTTAACAACATCTTACAAATCAGCTGAACAAAATGTCCACTTTTAAACCGTTACAGTAATTTAACAGACCTTTCAGAATTTATGACTGGAGGGGGGTTGGAGTTTTGCCCCAGGGGGTACTAACTTTTCACATGTGTTTAAAGGGAGAGTACTAATTTTTGACAACACATCCAAGGAGGGTAAGAAATTTTAACAAAACAATAATGTCATAAAACGCGCATGAACTCAGTTTATCCGCTTTTTATGCTCAAAAATCCGCCAATCTGCAAGCGTTGCCATCCAAGGGCACATGTATAACTGTATGTATATGTGTGAATTACTTTGTATGTACTAAGGATGGGGTACTAAAAATCAGTCAGTCAGTCAGTCAGTCAGTCAAAGTACCTCAAATAAAAATACAAGAAAACTAAAATATTTTCAAAAGCTAAGAAAGTGCAAATAGATTATAATCTGTTACAAATATAGCAGTTACTGAGAAGAAATGTCACATCATAGCTGTCAGTCATTGCTCTTTTTACATAGTTTTTAAAACCAAGAAAATTGTAAGTGTATATCTTGTCTCTAAAACGTGTTTGCATGTTATTATATGCCATTGCAGCTTTATATCTTGCACTTTGTCTAGCAAATTTATGTTTGATTCTTGGAATATTGTAATCATTTATTCTCCCATTATAATGAGCATGAATTTCATTTCGTCTTGTAGAAAAACCAGAATTAAGAAAATAATTCGGCAACATTTCATTTTCTAATTTATAACAAAACTTTAAACAATGCAGTGCACAGATGTCTTGGCATTTTAATGTCTTTAGATATTTAAACATAACACTGGTGTGAGCATTAAATGTACTCCTAGTGATAGCTCTTATTGCTTTCTTTTGTAAAACTACCAACCTAGATATATTACGTTCCCAAATTGAGGCACCATAATTCAAATGTGACGAAATAAGTGAGTTATAAATTGTAAAAAGGACTTGTTCAGGAATGGAATGCTTTAGTTTATTTAGAATACCAACAACCTTCGATATCTTCTTTGAGATAAAATCAATATGAGATTTCCAGTTAAGGTTTTCATTTAATAAAATTCCTAGATAGTTAAATTCATTTACATACACAATTGGCACTCCATTTATCAAAATATCGGGATATTCAACAACCTTTCTTGGCATGTGAAATATCATGGCTGATGTTTTCTTTCAATTTAGAGACAATTTGTTTACTTTTAACCAAATGTTAAATTTTTCTAGTTCAGATGTAATATTTAAGCCTAAATTACAACTAGAAAATTTGAAACCATTTGGAGTTGCACGTAAAGTAGTATCGTCAGCATACATTAGTTTAAAAATACTATTTACCCTATGTAGATCATTGCTGTAAATAATAAACAAAGTGGTCCTAAAATTGACCCCTATGGATATACTAAGTAATTCAGACATTGTATCTTTAAATTCAACAAATTGATATCTATCAGTCAAGTAGTTTTCCCTTAAGACAGTAAGACAGTAAGACAGTAAGACAATCTTTATTTTACATGGATGTATACAATTAACAATAACACAAGCACAAGTGCTTTTTATCCATGATAAAACACAGTTAAAAATAATGATTATGTACAGATGTAAATGAAAGAATGAAATATGAAAAATACGTTCCTCATGTAGGTCATAAAAGCAAACGTAGAAACTAGCATTCTTAGAATAAACATGTCATACAGAAACCACAAGCACATGCTGGCCCTGACCAGTGTTTAAGCAGTTTCTTAAATTCATCTAAACAGTTGACATTTTTATATTTTGCATCAAGTGAATTCCAAATAGAAGCACCAAAATAAGACAGTCTATTTTTACCGTATGTAACTGTGTTATACGAGGGCAGCACTAGGACATTATTGTCCCTTAGGGAATAGCTACACTCCTTTCTAGTAAAAAGTTCTTGAATGAACAGAGGTGCTTCGCCATGGACTATTTTGAACATTTCAATAGCAATAAGCCTGTGCCTCACCAAATGTAAAGAGCTTCTTTTTGAATTTTGCAGTAACATCCTATAATCATTATCAACATCTTTTAACACAATCCGCAATGCTCTCTCTTGTACCTTTTCAATTTTTTTCGTATCAGATTTTGAGCAAAAATGCCATGTTAAAGGACAGTACAAAAAGTTTGATACAACAAATGACACATATATATCAATCAAAGTTTCTTGTGACAAGTACACAGACAATCTTTTCAAACCATTAACCTGTATGGCGGCTTTTTTACATATGTTTGAAATATGTTCATGGAAATTCAAATTTCGATCCACTATGACACCCAAAAGTTTTACTGATGACTGACTTTCTAAAATAACATTGTCAATCTTAATTTTAATACAATTCACATCTTTGGATTTTGTGAAAAAAGCCACATGGAATTTAGGAGCATTCGCCTGCATTCCGTTAAATATAAACCATACAACTGCTTTTACAGAGGCAGCACTTAATTCCTTCTCTAACTGTAAGACATCATGATCACTCTGGCTAATAGTGTCGTCATCTGCATAATTGAACAACTTGCAGTGACTTTCCAGAAAATAAAAGATATCATTTTTGAAAATATTGAAAAGAAGGGGTCCCATTACTGACCCCTGGGGTACACCCCGTTTTAAAAGTTTCCAATCGCTTTTTACATTTCCTAATTTAACCCTTTGTTTACGAAAGGACAAATAGCTAGAAACTAACATGCAGGCTGACTCCGAAACACCGTAGGCTCTCAATTTTGCTAGCAGTAGCCCATGTGGTAGGGCATCGAAGGCCTTGCTTAGGTCCATCAATACCCAACCAACATGCTTATTTTCATCTAGGCTTTCCTTCGTGTCCTCTAAGGCTTTAACCAATACATGCTGAGTGCTATAACCTCTTCGGTACGCTGACAAGAAAGGGGACAAAATTTCATCAAAAAACCCCATCAGTTGATCAAACATTATAATTTCATATGGTTTAGACAGTGATGGCAATACACTAACTGGTCTGTATTTCTCTTTGTTGAGAGGATCTTCTTTTTTAAAAATTGGAGTAATATCACCACATTTAAGATAATTTGGAAATAAGGAATCTTTGATACCAGTATTTATCACCGGGAGAAATGTGTATGCTAGCACCGAAGCCCCAGCCTTGACCAGCTTAGGAGGTATCCCATCAAAACCTGTTGCCTTATTACTCTTTGTACTTTTCAACTTGCCAAGCAATTCATCATAGGTAATTTGTCTGAATTCAAAGTCCATTCTTGTTGTCACTTGTTCTTTGATCTTAGCTATACTGGGATGGTCCTTGTAGGCATCTACAATATCCCTTATAGAGCTCTCTGAATTTACGGATTCATCCGTGCTGAAACTATCAGTCATGTTGATGTAATAATCATTTAAAATGTTGACTACTTCAGAGGCATCTGTGATAACATTTCCATTTTCACGAAGACTTATGTCACACATACCATTTTTGGTCTCCCCTAGAAAAGGTTTTACTGCTTTCCAAAATTGACCTGGATTTTGACGCGTTGTGTTCTTTTTACATTTGTTGTCAAAATATGATTTCAGAGATTGGCGTTTTAATTTTGTGACATAATTCCTCTGCGCACGAAATTTATCAACATTTTCTTTGCTGTATATTCTATTCATCTTTCTTTTTAACATTGCTTTCACATTTATCGCTCTACGCAAATCACCATTCATATATACCAGTTGCCTGGATTTGATAATTCTTTTTTTCTTAGGTGCATGAGTACTTATAACATTGTTTAGCAGGGTGTTGTGATACCACACATAGTCATCCAAATCATCAAAGATCTGTCCAGTTTGAAAAGGAGCACATGCTAAGTCATGCAAATAATCCAGTTCATTAAAATTCTTATATGAATTATAATATATGACCTTTTTGTCAGCCTTGGGTGCATACATTTTTGTCGCAGCAAGGACTATAGTATGATGATCGCTAACTCCTACATCAACATTTACACAAGAAACAATTTTACGCGTATTATTTGTTAAGATGACATCAACAGCAGACGGATTTGTCTTACTTTTAAAGCATGTTGGACCTTCAACAATATTTGACAATGTATAAATTTCAAGCTCCTCTTTCAGTGGATTATTTTCACTCAAAAAGTTTACATTTAAGTCACCTAAAATAACAGTATAATGACCCTCATTTTCACAACGGCTATACAGATATGTTATACCATCCCTTAGGGAGTTAATGCTTGCAGATGGAGGTCTATATATTACAACAAAAAAACCACTTTTGTTTTTTCATTGCAACTTCAAATACCATGTCTTCAATTCCATCTTGATTAAAAGATATATCTTTTCGCATTCTATGTGGTATTACTGATGAAACATAAGCCGCTAGTCCTCCACCTGCATTTCTTACATTTACATTTGACCTTAAGCTTAAAGAAATGCCATCAAAACCATAATATTTAAGCTTAGCTTTCATAATAGCATGATCAATGGTGTCAAATGCCTTAGATAAATCTAAAAATATACTAATGGGTGATTCACCATTGTCCAATTCATAAAATAATTTATCCAGAAGTTCAATCGTTGCTAATTCTGTTAATAATAATAAATAATAATAATATGGATTTATATAGCGCTAATTTCAGTAAACTGCTCATCAGCGCTTTTAGGATTAAATCACTTATAGGAATTCTGAAACAAATGGGTTTTTAGTTTCTTCTTGAAGCTTTCCAAGGTTTTGGTTTTTGTTGAATGCAGAGCACGAAATCCGTATTGACCATCATACAGTATATTATTTTCATTAAAATATTGATAAATTAGTTTGTACATAACTTTCTCGAAAACCTTAGAGAGGCTGGATAGAATAGATACAGGTCGATAGTTGCTAAACAGGACATTTTTATCTTTTTTGAATAAAGGAATAACCTTGGCAATCTTGAGAGGTTTAGGGAATATTCCAAGTTTAAGACATTAATTAATTATAATTGATAATGCTCCTGCAATTTCATTTTTAACATTTTTGAGCAACTTGTTGGAGATCTGATCTATACCATGTGAAGTTTTACTTTTTAAGCTACTGATAACTTTAATTACATCTTCCCTTGTTATTGAAGCAAATTGACATTTTGTCTGGACAGGGAGATTAAGATAATCCATGTAACTTTTCCCTACCGGTATATCAATTTTATTTGCTAACTCGGGACCAACTCCAGTGAGTTAATGTAAAAAATTAGGGTAAATTATCATAAATCTGAATTACTCAATTTTCTGTGGACTTTAAAGGCACAAAACAATCATTTCCTTTAAATATACATTAAAAATAATTTTTTTTTGTCTCAGGCTGGAAATATTTGTGCTTTCATGCAATTTCAGTCAATTATAGGCCTATAAGTAGCCTATAAATAGTCATTTTTGGCACCCACCCCTGGAGCCACGCTATGGCAACAGCTAAAACAAAACTAATTGTTAATATTGTTTTCTGAGGCCTCCAAAAACAATTATCTGCAGGGACAATTTTGAGATAGCCCTTTTTTTGGCTAAAAAAAGGCAAAATGTGGTTTTCCCGCCAAAAATGAGGCTGAAATTTTGGCGGGAAAACCAGTTTTTGGCTATTTCTAGCCCAATAAGGGGCTATCTCAAAATTGTCCCTGCACAAAATTGATTTTTTTAGGCCTTAGAAAACAATATTAAAAATTTGTTTTGTTATAGCTGTTGCCATAGGGTGGCGCCAGGTGTAGGTGCCAAATATGGCTATTTATAGGCTATTTATAGGCCTATAATGCCCTTAAATGGCATGAAAACAAAATATTTCCAGCATGAGACAAAAAATATTAATTTTCATGACCATTTTTAAGAAATAATCGTTCTGTGGCTTAAAACATCACAGGGAATTAAATAATTTGGAATTTTGGCAATTTTTGCCTTAATTTTTACATTAAGTCACTGGAGAATATTCGTAAAGTACAGGTTAAAGTGATTTGCAATTTGCTCAGGATCAGATACATAATTATTGTTCACCAAGAATTGTTCAGGAAAATCACTTTTTTTCTCAACTTTATTTAGAATTAAATTTATGTTATTCCATGTGGCATTTATGTTGCTTTTACAAGTTTCAAAACATTGGAAGTAATAGTGTTTTTTTGCAGTATGGATACATTTTCTTAAAATACATCTGTAAGTATGAAAATCAATTCTTTTCATTTCAAAGTTTGGGTCTTCAGGTGAAATTTTCATGAGTTCCCTGTAAAGTTTGTCTCTATACTTGATAGATTTAATTATGCCATGTGATATCCAAGGTGATTTTTTATGTTTGTACTTATTAAACTTGACAGTTTTTACACTAAAAAATTTGTCATAACCAGTTTTCAAATATATCGTTCAAAATTTTATAGTTATTTTCGGGTTCACAGCTGTGTAATTTTGCCTCTATTCCGGAGTCACCTAAGAATTTTTTTAAGTTTTCATTAGCCCCTACTGCATTACAGTTAATTTGAACATATTTTGATACAGTCCTATGCCGATTGAAACATGGTATTTTAATAAAATATGGAGGTGGTCTGATGTTCTATTCAACATTATTCCACTTTTACACTCAAGAAAACCTTCATTCATTTTCATAAGAAAATTATTATATCAAAGTTCCGTGATTATTGGTAAGCCTTGATGGGAAAGTAATTTTTGGAACATAGCTATTGGCCACAATATTGTCTAGATATTGATTTATATGAGGATTGTTCTTGCATTTTAATAGGTCAATGTTAAAATCACCTGTTATTAACACGTTTTTATGTCGTTGGAGAGTTTGAAATACAACAGTGATTTCTTCATTAAAGCTGTCGATATTTAGAACATTTTGCCTTGGCCGCCTGTATATGTTACCTATTATCAATTTTTCATATTTATCATTGAGAGCATTTACACTAATTTCAATAAATTGCCCATCCCACAAATTTGACTCTGAGATGTTAATATTTGAGTTGGAAAAGTATTTTGAAAGTGAGTTATTGTTTAATTTGAAATAGAACTTTAACAATTTTGATTTATAAATATCAGAATTTTTTAGAATATTGAGCTATGGGCATTATATTTACTTTTTGAAATAACTCTGATTATTTTCTTTTGCGAGGTCATCAGCCGGTTAGCACTGTGACCCCAATTTAATATGCCATAGTCCAAATGTGAGTTTACAAGAGCAAAATATAAGATTCGTAAGGTATTCGTAGGTAAGAAATTTTTTACTATTCCAATAATTCCAATTGCTTTTGACACAAACGATAGCTTGGCAATTAATTTCTATTTGTGGGTGAGTAACGTTCTTGTTGGATGGGTAGTACAACATATTAAATTTAGTTTTGGAGACATTCAATGATAGCTTATTCAAATCAAGCCACTTGCTAAATTTAGAAAGCTCATTATTGATTCGGTTGCTAACTTCTCCCAGATCACTCGTTGTTAATGATATACATAAGGTTGTGTCATCAGCATAGCTAATAGCTCTTAATACATGAGAACATACATGAAGGTCATTGATATAAATTATGAACAATAGTGGGCCTAAGATAGAGCCTTGTGGGACTCCAGTAGTAATTAACACTTTATCAGATTTATGATCATTTATGTCAACAAACTGATGTCGGTCTGAAAATTTTGGCGGGAAAACCAGTTTTTGGCTATTTGTAGCCCAATAAGGGGCTATCTCAAAATTGTCCCTGCACAAAATTGATTTTTTTAGGCCTTAGAAAACAATATTAAAAATTTGTTTTGTTATAGCTGTTGCCATAGGGTGGCGCCAGGTGTAGGTGCCAAATATGGCTATTTATAGGCTATTTATAGGCCTATAATGCCCTTAAATGGCATGAAAACAAAATATTTCCAGCATGAGACAAAAAATATTAATTTTCATGACCATTTTTAAGAAATAATCGTTCTGTGGCTTAAAACATCACAGGGAATTAAATAATTTGGAATTTTGGCAATTTTTGCCTTAATTTTTACATTAAGTCACTGGAGAATATTCGTAAAGTACAGGTTAAAGTGATTTGCAATTTGCTCAGGATCAGATACATAATTATTGTTCACCAAGAATTGTTCAGGAAAATCACTTTTTTTCTCAACTTTATTTAGAATTAAATTTATGTTATTCCATGTGGCATTTATGTTGCTTTTACAAGTTTCAAAACATTGGAAGTAATAGTGTTTTTTTGCAGTATGGATACATTTTCTTAAAATACATCTGTAAGTATGAAAATCAATTCTTTTCATTTCAAAGTTTGGGTCTTCAGGTGAAATTTTCATGAGTTCCCTGTAAAGTTTGTCTCTATACTTGATAGATTTAATTATGCCATGTGATATCCAAGGTGATTTTTTATGTTTGTACTTATTAAACTTGACAGTTTTTACACTAAAAAATTTGTCATAACCAGTTTTCAAATATATCGTTCAAAATTTTATAGTTATTTTCGGGTTCACAGCTGTGTAATTTTGCCTCTATTCCGGAGTCACCTAAGAATTTTTTTAAGTTTTCATTAGCCCCTACTGCATTACAGTTAATTTGAACATATTTTGATACAGTCCTATGCCGATTGAAACATGGTATTTTAATAAAATATGGAGGTGGTCTGATGTTCTATTCAACATTATTCCACTTTTACACTCAAGAAAACCTTCATTCATTTTCATAAGAAAATTATTATATCAAAGTTCCGTGATTATTGGTAAGCCTTGATGGGAAAGTAATTTTTGGAACATAGCTATTGGCCACAATATTGTCTAGATATTGATTTATATGAGGATTGTTCTTGCATTTTAATAGGTCAATGTTAAAATCACCTGTTATTAACACGTTTTTATGTCGTTGGAGAGTTTGAAATACAACAGTGATTTCTTCATTAAAGCTGTCGATATTTAGAACATTTTGCCTTGGCCGCCTGTATATGTTACCTATTATCAATTTTTCATATTTATCATTGAGAGCATTTACACTAATTTCAATAAATTGCCCATCCCACAAATTTGACTCTGAGATGTTAATATTTGAGTTGGAAAAGTATTTTGAAAGTGAGTTATTGTTTAATTTGAAATAGAACTTTAACAATTTTGATTTATAAATATCAGAATTTTTTAGAATATTGAGCTATGGGCATTATATTTACTTTTTGAAATAACTCTGATTATTTTCTTTTGCGAGGTCATCAGCCGGTTAGCACTGTGACCCCAATTTAATATGCCATAGTCCAAATGTGAGTTTACAAGAGCAAAATATAAGATTCGTAAGGTATTCGTAGGTAAGAAATTTTTTACTATTCCAATAATTCCAATTGCTTTTGACACAAACGATAGCTTGGCAATTAATTTCTATTTGTGGGTGAGTAACGTTCTTGTTGGATGGGTAGTACAACATATTAAATTTAGTTTTGGAGACATTCAATGATAGCTTATTCAAATCAAGCCACTTGCTAAATTTAGAAAGCTCATTATTGATTCGGTTGCTAACTTCTCCCAGATCACTCGTTGTTAATGATATACATAAGGTTGTGTCATCAGCATAGCTAATAGCTCTTAATACATGAGAACATACATGAAGGTCATTGATATAAATTATGAACAATAGTGGGCCTAAGATAGAGCCTTGTGGGACTCCAGTAGTAATTAACACTTTATCAGATTTATGATCATTTATGTCAACAAACTGATGTCGGTCTTTCAGATAGCTTTTCAGTAAGTTGTACGAGTTTTCTCTCAGGCCATAATAATATAGTTTGTAAAGTAGTATATCATGATCAATGGTGTCAAATGCTTTTGACAAATCAATGAAGATGTTAAGTGGAATTTTCCCTATATCCATGTCGCTGACTACTCTATCAATTAGTTCTGTTGCTGCATGTTGCGTAGAGTGGTTTTCACGAAAACCATATTGATTATCATAGTAGAGGTCATTAGTTTTAAAATAGTTATGAACTTGCTGTGCTATCACCTTTTCAAACACTTTAAAAAAGCTATTCAGCAATGATATAGGCCTATAGTTAGTGAGTAGCTGAGGGTCATCTTTCTTATATACTGGGATTATTCTTGCAGTTTTTAAGTCTGAAGGGAAGATACTTAACATGTTTTAATTTCTTAAGCAGCACAGTTGAGATATTGTTTGTGCCGAAACTTGTTTTATTTTTTAGGTTGCTAATTATTCTAAGTACTTCATCTTCACTTACTGTATTAAATTTTAAGGTTGTATGAGCGGGAGTGCTTAAATATTGTTGAAAGTTGTCATTTGGTTGTACAGGGATCCTAGAGGCTAATTCTGGTCCAACATTTACAAAGAATTTGTTAAACTCTCTGGCAATAGTTAATTGATCTGTGATATTATTTCCATTTATTGTTAGGCTATCTGGAGCATCTGTTTTTGTGTTTCTTTAATTAATGATTTCTTTTATTGTGCACCATGTCTTTTTTATATCATTTGTGCTACTCTTTAAGCAATTGTAATAATAACTAAATTTTGCTGATCTGATGGACTTTTTGAGAATTTTGTCATATATGTGGATAGGTTAACTTTAAGTTGTTCATGAAGAGCGGAGTTTGTAGGTGTTTGTTTTAATCTTAAATAGAGTTTATCTCTGAATTTTATGGATTTTAGGATGCCTGGAGTTACCCAGCTATTTTTACGATGCTGATGTTTGTTAAATTTTACTAACTTAGGAGACATATATTTGTCAAGACTTTCTCTTCTGACATTGCTTAATATCCTGTAACTATATGAGGGTCAGACATATCTTGGATTGAGATGTTGTTTTTTATATATTCTTTGACTTTGAGAATATTATTGTTAGTTTGATTGGTTATCTTGATATATTTTGTTGATGGTTTTTTAAGTTTAAGATAGTCTAAGCAAATGAAGTAGGGTTGATGATAGGTTTTGTGTTCAGATGCCGGTGGATGTTTCTGAAAAGTTATCTGAAAGACGACATAAAAAGTTGTCAATGAGGGAGCCACGGTTTCTAGAGAATCTAGTTGGGAAGGTTATTGAAGGGACGAGGCTATTGTTCATAAATGTTGTAATCTCCAGCAATAACTAACTCACCACTCAATGTACATACTAGTTCATTAAATTCATCAATGAACATTCTGTAGTTTTCAATTAATTCTCTAGGTGGCCGATAAATGGTTAATAAAATCAGATCTTTGCTTCCAGGGAACCTTACTCGAACAAATTGGCCTTCCCAGGAGGGTGCCTGGCTATGTACAAAATCATTTATGCATTCATAGTCTAACCCATGTTTCAAATAAAATGCTAAGCCACTGTGAGATGTAAGTCTACAGGGTGAACTTATCATATCATAACCTTCAATTTGCAAATGATCAAGAGGACTACCACCAGCTAACCAAGTCTCCTGCACACAAATTGCATCAAAAGTGCAATTATCTAGTCTAAGTTGTTCAATATAAATTCGTAGTTGGTCTATTTTTGCATTGATACTCTGAATATTAAAGCTTAGACACTTAAAAATGTCCTTTTTATTTTTCAGAATGTTAGTCAAGCTATCATAGTCTGCATATGGTGAAGGTTTGAATATAACTGGTTCTCCAGTATCTGTAAAATCAGAGTCAGGTTCAAGTATAGAATGAAGCGAGTTTACTTGGATACCTCCTATATTTCCTAGAATATTATCTGTTACTGTCATACAGAGGGCAAAATATATCAGCTCTCCATAAACACAAGCCCCACCTGGTGTTAAGTTCAAGAGTGAACTGTTCAAGATTTATCATCATGTCCATAAATGGATAAGTGAGAAAAATACAAACAAAGTAGGAAAAAAGAAAGAAAGAAAAGGTGAAAGAAAAGGGAGATTTACTTGAGAACGGTGAGATGGGAATTACACAAGGTTACACAGAAGGCCAGAAGGTTATCTTATTATGAATACAAATAAAAGTAAGTCACAACAGATTGCTTGAATGCACATAGAAAATTACTAAATTAGCACAATTACTGTAATCAGCGCTTGGTAGGTATATCTTCAATTAGGTTATAAATGAACAAGTCGCTTTATACCATGGGAACGAGACAATTATCTTAGAAAGGCTATTTTATATAATATAAAGTAGAAGTAATAATTCATCTGATAGATTTACCGTCAATAGAATAGAAGCAGAATTGCAATTTGGATTCCACTAATGTGGTCAATGTTATATGCTATTGGTATCCGCTAACCAGTTCATTTATTAACAATAAGATATCCCAACACTTATTTAGATTACTTGACTAACAGTATTTGTTTGGGATGTTAATATGAATTAAGCCACTATGTGTGGCAATAACATTGATGAGGTAGGGAGAAAGAGAAATGACACAATTTAGCAAACAGAAAATTGACTAGTCAAAGCCAATATAATTATGACAGTCACAGTCAACATGCAGTGGAGACAAGACAAACATTTCAAGTGTCAATTGACATTAAATTCACAGGATGTAAGTTATGTCTGATGGGTAAATAAAAGTTTTATCACTAAATATTTCATCTATTAAAATAATAGAGTTATTGATTGTCTAGTGAATAGGTATGTCACTTAGAGTTGGCTATTTGCTAAGATACATTGAAGAACAGGCGGTACGTCGATGACTAAGAATTATTCATTGTGGTAGTTTTTAAATACTGAACATTTTAAATAAACAAAACAGAAGAAGATAAATAAATATATTATAATTGGTTGTCAAATATTAGCAAATGGGGCAATTTGAAAAACATTTTGTAATAAAAGAATATTTAACAATCAAAGATAAACATAATTCAGTAGGTACTCATGTGTATTGTCAATGTTAACAAAGCTGAATTTTTTTTACTTAGTATTAGGAGGCAGCTTCAAGCTGAGATAACTCAAAATATTGAGTTGAGACAGCTCAAAATTCTGAGCTGTGTTGACTTAGGCATTCAAGCTGAGAAAACTCAAAACAATCAATGTATTTCCAACACAGCTCAAATTATTGAGTTTTGTTTTATTGATCCAATCTGACTAAACTCAAAATATTGAGTTGCTTTGACATATTTTTAGTTGATTTCATTTATATTTGTGTGATCAGTCTAATTAAGTTATTTAATGAATGTGGGTTATAATCCCAAAATATTATCCAGCGAAATCCAGTGTGTCATTTTAGCACATCATGGTTGGGCCCAGGATGCATCCACACCAGGTCATTGCATCACAAGACAGATTCAAAAAATTATTTCTTGTGAAGATATCAAAAGGATTGATGGTGTATCTGAGTTAGTATGCTATGTCATAGGCCTATATTTGAACATACCCTGACTTGGAAATGTTGGTTGGCGTGTATGAAAGCATGCGTCTAATTACTTCCATAAATTTGTTTAAGAAAGAAGAAGATGAAAAGTGACCGCATAAAGTGGTGTGCTACTCAATTTTCTCAGGGATAGTTTAATATAAATATTATTTTTTATTTTATGCATATAATTATTTAAAAGTTAATGCAGTGCTGTGAGAAGTGCTTGATATAGATGGCGCTATATGTGGCATGGCTGAGATGTCAAGCTGTCTGTAACAACTGAAGCTTTCATGTTTTCACAGCTTAATGTTATGATTCGTTTGGACAACTTATAGCATTGAGCCATCACAGCTGGACAACTTATAAACAACATTGAGCCATCATAGCTTGAAAATTGTGAACATTCTCAGACAGCTCAAAATATTGCTTCAACACAGTTTTCAAATTTTACAGTGCAGGGGCAGGTTGTCACACTTTTTATTGCACTAAACTGAAGAGTTACACAGCTAAACCAATCATTGTTTACAGCTTTTATAACCCACTGAAGTCTTTCTGAGAAATCTTGATCCCTGGAAGGGAGTCTGGTAGGCACATGGTCTATTAAAAACTTCTGGTCACAAAAAGTAAATTTTTGTCTGCAACTTGGATGTTATCCCACTCCTTATCAAATATTTGTTGAAAAAGGTACAGTTCATACATTTACCATTTAAAAATTTCTTTAAATGATGATAGGAAGAAATAATGAAAATATGATAAGAACGGCCTAGGTCACCCTTTTTTTTTCATTTTCGTAAGTCGGGGCAGGTTGTCACAAAAAGACGGGACAGGCTGTCACACTTTTTTGGAGCTGGTTGTTACCCATAAGGATCAGGTTTTTAAAACCAAAAAACTAACACAGATATAAATTGGTGAATTATTCATGCTATTGATGACTCAGGATGTACGCAGATATGTCATAGTGTCCAAATAAATCTATTTCAATGTTATAAAGTCTTTTTTTTTTAAATTGTAATCATCTTCCTCCTGATCAGAATGCTTTCCTGCTGCTTGGTAAGCCTTCATTTGCAGCACCTTACACACAGAAGTGTGTTCGTTGAGGTCTGCACTGGGCAAGTAGAGGATTCCTCATATGTCCAAAATAACTTGTCTTAGTCCAGATCTGCCTTACTGAGTCCCACTTCCTGCGTTTAAGCTCTTAACCTAAAGTGTGACTACCTGCCCCGAGATTGTGTGACAACCTGCCCCGAAAATGAGTTCTGAAAAATGTCCCAAAGGACGTCAAGATTTTGAATGATAAAAATAAAAAGATAGGATAAGATAAAACTCTATTTAACGTCGGTGATGAGAGTACAAACAAATAACACAAGCTCTAAACTTTTGGCCGACAAATTTTAAAATAACGGAAACAAGATGAGATAGTGAAGTTATATACAAATGAAAAATGAATGAATTGTCTAGGTTTTACAATCTTTCAATAAATAACTTTGTACCATTGCATATCACATTATGTGTTTTCACTATAATTCTGTGATTTATAATTCTGTGATTTCTTATTGATTTCTTACCATATCGAACTGTATTGAAAGATGGTTGAACTAACTTGTTATTGTCCCGCATGTTGTATGGAGATATTTGTTTGTCAAAAAATGTACTTTTAACAGGTGGTGCTAAACCATTTATTACCTTGAAAACAAATTCTACTAGATTATTCTTACTGATGTCATATAGATTTATATTGATCAGATAGGTTTAAGTCACTCCCCTTTTAACATTAATGTAGATTGGTAGTGCTCCTGCATGCTTTAAATGGAAATAGTAACCTGCTGATGGCCACTCCACATAAGGCGTCTGATGTTGTTAAATTGGAGGTGTTCAAAAAACAAGTGTGCCATTTTTATGGCTCTGCAGCGTGGGACTTGAGTGACCCCAAAGTGAAAGAATTTCACACAATGTGGAACAAATGTGCCCGACAGATCTTAGGACTACCATACAGGACTCACACCAGATATTTGCCAAAGCTGGTAAATAGCCTCGGTTCACAGGCACAGGTGAGCAACAGATTTCTTAAACTACTGAAAAGTATGATTGAGAGTGACAATCTTGTTGCCAAATACATAGCAAACAATGGACTAGCTGACAAAAACTTATTAACTGGTCATAATCTGAGTGTTATTGCCAGCTACACTACAGTAGAACGACATGAACTGATAAGTGGCAAAATGAGAGTGAAAGACACCTTAACCTCCGAAGACTTGGCCACCGTCCAAGCCATAATTGACCTCAGAAGTGGCGCAGTAGTCTCTGATGACAATGAACAATTTATATTTACATTGTGTACATTTTAATTGTATTTAATTGATTTATTTATTTATACATGTACTCCCATATACCTTATTGCAAGTGTATGAAGTGGAATAAATATATATATATATATTTAAGTTCTACACAGTGTGACAACCTGCCCCTGTGACAACCAGCCCCGGTCTGCCCTACTGAATCTATAAATTTCTAGGATGTGCCATCTACAGGGTGGCTGTTTAGTCCAGCGTACTTATTCATGGACGAAGTCCCAAATTGCTCATGTTGCACTGGAGTTCAGGGGTAAAATATGATTTTGAGCACTAAATCCTGGTATTTTGGATTATGAACTTTTGTAATATAGTACAGGTTATCCAAGATTAAGTGTACTTGTTGAAAGGAACACGTAATGAAAGTAATGCATTGGTATTTCAGAAGCACATAGTTGCAATTATCAAGATATAAAGATTTTAGTTGAATTAATTACACTTGTCACAGTGAATCGGGGCACAGTGAATCACTACATGGTGAGGAAGCAAATTTTGCAAAACGTGGTAGATTTCAAACTTTAGTCGAAATGAAAGACTTTGCTAATTCGTAACAAATTCATATTAGCAGGCCTTAGAAACAAGACAAAGAAGATTTTTTTTGTGAAGTTTGACTTGAATTATCTGCAATCAAAAATGCAACATGGCAACAAAGTCTAAACTTATGCTTTAAAAAAAAGCGCTTTCATATTTTGAGCCCATGAGCCATAAAGACAGTAAGGAGGACAACAATATCTTGGTGGCAGGTCTTGTTGACCAACTATTCTAAGATGCCCTACATGAAAAAGTCCACAGGATAAAGGTCCGAGCAGGAAGAGGGCCAGAAGTTGGCCGCCCAGAAGTCTTCGAAATTTCTTAAATTGGAAATCCTGAGCTTTCTTGGCCATATATGGCCTGGTGAAACATCCTAAGTCTTCCCATAGTTGCCTACGGGGCAATTTACATCCAGCCATGGCAAGACATGACATCACTTGACCAAGTAGTATGCGTCAGGTCCGCCCCCCTTTACTCGCATGAAAAAGAAAAAAAGCATAATTTTTCTATTTGAGGCCACGGCTCCCAAAACCTTTGCCCTGAATGTCCCATCGACATCTTCTATTGATTTTATATAGAATTTTCCACTTATTCTCTTGACAACAGAATCCGCAACAAAACGTCTATAGCTTGAAAATATTTTGAGTTATGAGCCGCGCTTCCTGATGAATCACATCATTTTTTTTACCATTTCTGTCGTCTGGCCTTCATGGAACCAGCCGAAAAGTGTCTTTGAGGTCCTGACATATGATTTCAGGCCTAAATCATTTTGCACAGCCGCTCTGGCAGTCTTGAGGTCCACCTGAAGCTCCGCAACCACCTCTCCCATGGAGGTTGCAGGGTCCTTGTCAGTTTTGTTGTCAGTGACTCCAGCAATGCTCCATTCCTCTCTTTATTCACTCCACAAACTCTCTTATTCCTTTCCCATCATTGATTACCTTCATGATGTTGCATGCTGGTCGTGAGGTAACTCTGACTCTGTCAGGGAAAGTTTTTTAGTCGATTGGTGCACGAAGCAAATCTGACCACCTCTTCCTTTTTTCTGTCCTGAGGAGCTATTTTTAGTCAGAGCTCATTCTTACTTTCCACAAGTATGGCTGGTACTTTAATGCTGTATAATTTTCACAATTTTCCTGCAAATGTGAAATGCCTTTTTAGCACTAGGAAGTTTATGGAAAGTTTTGGTTCCTCACCCTGTAATACCTCACAGGTTCTTTGCGAAGATATTCAAATTGACACTGGTGGCTAGGATACCTCACAGGTTCGTTGTGAAGGCACCTGAGTGATTGGTTGCTATAATACCTCACAGGTTCTTTGTGAAGTTCAGGGTCCCCAAGGTTCTGGGCCCCCAAGGTTTGTGGCCCCCAAGGTTCAGGGGCCCCCAGGTTTTGGGCCCCCAAGGTTTGGCGTCCAATAGGTTCAGGGCCCCAAAGGTCAGGGTAAGTAGGCCCCAAAGTTCAGGGCTCCCAAGGTTCAGGGCTCCAGCTTAGCAGTGGATCATAATAATTTGAAGGTGCAACACCGTTTTGTGAATGAGATAAGTTGAGATAACCCTGTAATTTGAAACAGTGAGGAGGTTTAAGTTTATGGGTTTATAATTGAAATATGCATTCCAGGTGACAGGTGTCATGCTGCAGGGTTTTAGCACCAGCTTGTTTCACCAGTTGCAATATGGTATTATTAATACTACAATAGTACCTTGAAATTATGAAATATGCTATAAAAGCCCTGCAAAAATATTGAAAATGGAATAAAAATAAATACTTAAGATGAATTGGTAAAAAAAAATGTTTAAAAAGGTTTCCGTAGTTATTGGGGGAAGGTGAGAGGGGGGGAGGTAGGCCTCCCTTCCCTGCAACAAATTTTGGGGGAATAAATTGGGCAATTGAAAAATAGCAAAATGTGGGTAAAAGGAAAATAAGGAAGATGATAAAAAAAGAAGGAAACAAAAGCAGTGGCGGATCCACGGTGGGGGGGGGGGGTTAGGGCTTCTACCCCCCCCCCCTTCGGCCTGCATATTTTACTGCAAAAAAAAACATTCCGGATATTTTTAGTACATTTCCATTTGTAAGTCCCCTGTCCAAGATTTTTCTGGATACGCCCCTACAAAAGGGAGCAAATTCATGTATTTTCCGAGATTTTCCCCTACTTTATAAAACACCAGCATAACACCTGTGAAAGCATCAGGGGGGGGAATATTAAAAGGGGTGCATTGTAAAAATAAGAAAACATCACTTCAATTTCTTTGACTGTAATTTCAATCATCTATCCCAGGTAAGGAGTCTAAGGACCTTGTAAACAGTGTAGGATAGGTGCTTTCAAGGTATCATAACTGAACAATCCCTGACATTTCCCTGTTTCTCTATCGATCGATACCCCGAGGAGTGAGTGAAAAGGAGGATGGCAGGCAATTTTGAGAGTTTACTTAGAAATCCCTTTACTTAGATTTTTCTGGGTATGGAGACACGGTTCAAGATTTGAGTCACAAATTTTGGATATTTGTATGCAAAAAATCCTGAAGGTCAATTTTATGTCTTTCAAACAAGTTTTAGGGCCTATCTAATGGCAAAAATTGTCTGCTTCCCAATGAAGGCATACAAATGAGCATATCTTAATATTAAATATTTTGCTGGTGTTTTTGGGCAATTCATTTACATGTATAGCCAAAAATTTGCAGATTTGTGTTACAAAAATGTTAGCGATGTCTTGCAAAAATAGTGGATTGTTGCACAGTGAAAATGGCACTTTGTGAGTCATCATACTGATGATTTTGTCATGTCATACCAATACTTTCAATGTCAATTTGATTTAATCTATTTGTTGGTAACTGGCTAACAAAAGGATTACCATAGTATGGGGTGAATAGGGACACGGGATCAATAGGGACACGGGGTGAATAGGGACACGGGGTGAATCGGGACACGGGTTGAATCGGGACAGAATAGGAAAGTGTTTTATTTGTTAAACTAAAGCTACACCTACTTAACCCAGGTCCGTAATTTTTGGCATACATAGTAGCGTACATTGTGGTAAGGTTTATAATTCATACTGCAGGCAGGGAGGAGCTGCTGCCCTTTAAACTTGGCCCTTCAGAAACTGTATTCCCTGCATCGATCTGGTCAAAACTTTGCTGCTAACACAAAAAGCAACCAAATTAGAAGCACCGATCTCGCAGGAAACTTTGTTAACCTAGTTTTGGCAAGTTTTAAAAAGGGACCAGAATAGTTGAATAGATGTGGGATTTTGTTTTTTTGGTGATGGGTTTAGATCCAGGGAAATGAAAAAGTTTCTGAATCAACAAAAATAGCCCTACTAAGTTCCATTCGAATGTACTAGCATGGCTTAAAAAAAAAAAAATTATTGAACTTGCCATCATTGATATTGGATTTAGTTCAGAATTACCCATGTGTAGCAAAATTTAAGAAAAAAAAAACATTTTCTAATATGTTTTTGTCATTTATCATATAGGCTGTTTAATAAATCATGATTAAGAGAAGGCCATTTGATTTGGCATGAATGAGTTTTGAGTAAAATTCAGATGGGCTGTAAAGAAAGGTTGATAATTAAGAAAAAGAGGAAGAGGGAGTAATTGCATAACAATTAAAAATTGCAAGTGGGCAGTTATCTGACAATGTAAGCAGAGGGTGGGGCTATTTAAGAGTAGAAAACCTAAAATACAGTCCAGCAACTTGGACAGCTTCAAGCAAACTGAACTGAGACATGGCAGAGACAAGCAGATAAGACATAGCAGACAGGTGATTAATGACCTGTGGTGACTGCCCAAGGTCCAGTATATCTGTCCATGATTAAATAGTTTATTATAAACTTCTTACTTCACAGATATGCAAAATGCCTCCCTAGTAGCCATAATGCATATAATCTGACGAAGATAATAAGTTGGTTGTGTCCTAATCAGAATATCATGCCATACCATTTTACATGTTATAAGTGTATGGAACTGGTAGCTTCACAAATAAAACAGCAGTTGTGTAAGTGCCAAATTGGTTAATGAATATAACAGCAACTATAATTTAGTTATGGTCCTATTTGTATGGATAAATGTTTCATCCTGATATTAGAGGTCCAGTTAAGAATGACCTCACTTTAGTAGGAAAAGCACCAATTTAGATGGAATAGCATAAAGGAGAACGAGAGTTAGGGAGCAAGAAAGAAAGTAGAAAGATGGATACAGATAGATAGATAGATCTAGACAGATAGACAGATAGATAGATAGATAGATAGATAGATAGATAGATAGATAGATAGATAGATAGATAGATAGATAGATAGATAGATAGATAGATAGATATGTAGATGCATAGGTTATTGATTAATTGATTGATTGATGCATTGATTGATTGATTGATTGATTGATTTACTTCTTTTAATTTAAGCTGACCATCAGTTTTGTTTCAGCCATGTTTCTTTTTTCTCTTATTTTTTAATTCAGTAATTTAGCATGTGAATAGAACTATACATATTATCCCTCCTTGATGGATTCACTAATCAGAACAATTTCTTAGGACTGCACTTATCATATCTTTCTGTATATCTATATCTGAAAGTTGAAGATTAATTAAGATAGAGATACCTGTGCAGTTCTTCAGAGGCAAGATAAGCAACAAGCACATATAATGGCACAGCATCGCCCATGCCCCGCATGTTTTATCCTATGTTTATCCTATCCGTTAGCCAGTTTATCCCGTTCGTTTATCCTATCCATTTAACATATCCATTTATCCTCTCCGTTTATCATATCTGTTTATCCTATCCGTTTATCCTATCTGTGTATCCTACCCGTTATCCTGTTTGTCCCGTTTATCCTATCCATTTATCCTATCTGTTTATCCTATCTGTTTATCCTATATGTTTATCCTATCCGTTTATCCTATCCGTTTATCCAGTACCCCATAAGCACTGGTTCATCCCATTTATCCTGTTTATCTTATCTATATATCCTATTTGTTTATCCTATCTGTTTATCCTATCCGTTTATCCTATCAGTTTATCCTATCCGTTTATCCTATCCATTTATCCTATCAATTACCCTATCCGTTGACCGTATCCGTTTAACATATCCATTTATCCTATCCGTTATCCCATTTATCCCGTTTATCCTAGCCGTTTATCCTAGCCATTTATCCTATCCGTTTATCCTATCTGTTTATGCTATCCGTTTATCCTATCCCTTTATCCCATCTGTTTATCCTATCCATTTAGCCCATCCGTTTATCGTATCGGTTTATCCTACCCGTTATCCTGTTATCCCGTTTATCCTATCCATTAATCCTATCTGTTATTCTATCCGTTTATCCTCTCTGTTTATCCTCTCCGTTTATCCAGTACCCCATAAGCATTGGTTCATCCCATTTATCCTGTTTATCCTATCTGTTTATCTTATCTGTTTATCCTATCCGTTTATCCTATCTGTTTATCCTATCCGTTTATCCTATCTGTTTATCCTATCCGTTTATCCTATCTGTTATCCTATCCATTTATCCTATCCGTTTAACATATCCGTTTATCCTATCCGTTTATCCTACCCGTTTATCCTACCCGTTATCCTATCCGTTTGTCCTATCCGTTTATCCTATCCGTTATCCCATTTATCCCGTTTATCCTATCCTTTTATCCTATCCGTTTATCCTATCCGTTTATCCTATCTGTTTATCCTATCTGTTTATCTTACCCGTTTATCCAATCCGTCTATCCTATCCGTCTGTCAACCCATCTATCCATTAAGCCATCCGTCAATCCATTCCTCCATCTATCTATCTATCCATCCTGTCTGTTTATCCTATCCGTTTATACTATCCATCTATCCCGTTTGTTTATCCCAGCCATCTATCCTATCCATCAATCCTATCTGTCTGTCAATCTGTCTATCCATCCGTCTATCTATCATTCAATCCATCCGTCAATCCATTCATTCATCTATCTATCTACGTTTCTATTTATCCTATCCGTTTATCCCGTTCGTTTATCCCATCTGTTTATCCTATCCGTTTATCCCATCCGTATATCCTATCCGTTTATCCAGTTTATCCTACCTGTTTATCCCATCTGTTTATCCTATCCGTTTATCCTATCTGTTTATCCCATCCGTCCATCCTGGCCGTCTGTCAACCCATATATCCATCAATCCATCTGTCAATCCATTCCTCCATCTATCTATCTATCTATCCTGTCTGTCTATCCTATCCGTTTATACTATCCATCTATCCTATCCTACTGTATATCCCATCCATCTATCCTATCCATCTATCCTATCTGTCTGCCAATCCGTCTATCCATGCATCTATCTATCTATCTATCTATCTATCTATCTATCTATCTTTTGTTTACATGAGTGTATATTATAACCAGTATTTTATTTACATGAATATAAAACAGATTTATATAATAAATAGTAAGTTGCCCGTAGATTGGAGGGAAGAGAATAGAATAATATGAAATAGATACAATATAAGCCCGTGCTACCTGTATAATTAGTTGGAAAGATGCATGAACTATACTGAGATGCAGGAATTGCTGAGTTTCCCAGAAATAGAATGTGGTGCAAAGAGAGGAAGTGGCAAAGGACTTGCAGGTGCTGCCCTCTTGTGTAATGTATCTGAATGAGCTGCTTGCAGTGGCCATTCTGTGTACTAAAACTCACCCTGTGGAAGGGAAAATGGCCACCACAATGCAGGCTTTCTGGACCTTGATAGCCTCTAAAACTGATAATAGTAAATTTTCTAATATTGAATTAAACTGAAAATACGAACCGTTGTGCACATCTACAATGGTATCAATGTGTTATGCATATGATAAGAACTTCCAGAGTGGGCTGGTTGAGGCCACAGCATTGGTTGTTTCACCCCTTCAGTAGATTTCAGCACTAAAGCATAATCGCCCTATGCATAGCATAGCATGGGCGATAATTAACAAGTGATAGGGGAGGGCAACAGGGGGTCTCTTAAAGGGACCAGGGATTTTTGGCTATAAGGTGTCTTAAAATCTGTACTAGGTTCAGTGGCGGATCCAGACACGATAGTCTAGGGGGGGGCGGACGTGTTTCGGCATTCGCGGGCCCGCGTTATTGCAATTTTCAAAATGCTACTATTAATCTTGGTGGTCTAGGGGGGGCCAGGGCCCCCTAGACCCCCCCCTGTATCCGCCACTGGGGGTAACAACCAGTGACCCTCAGTGATATGGGGACTGTTGGAAGGGTAATTAAGGTCCCCAGGGGGTATCAGCAACAATCAGTAATGAGGAGAGACAATGGTAAACCATCAGTGTGATGGGGTAAAGCTGAGACTTTCACAGTGGAACATTTTGGGAAGCTTTTTTCATTATTGTGAATCTGATTCATTACATACTTGCCGCAAAATGCCAAAATGCTACTTTTCCTCTCCGTGATATTTAGTGATTTTTTTTTTGGGGGGGGGCTAGTCCCCTAGACTCCAACCTGGATCCACCACAGGTATTTCAGACTTGGCAGGATGAATCCTCCACATCCCTGTTGTCACTGACCTCCATATAACCAGACATATAGGCCTATGTATCAATTTTGACAAAGACCAAGTTTATACACTTTAGACTTTGGTGTGAACAGGTCTAAATTTATTGAATTTTAAAGAGTGTTTATTTCCCGTTTAAAGTAAGACTGTCTTGGTGAAATATGTTTAAAATTTAAACATGTCTAACTTGTATTTGAAAATTGTTTAAAAAATAAACTAGGTTGGTGAAATCAAGGTCCAGGGCTGTACCCATGGGGCCCAAAAGACTGCAGAAATGTATAATATATTATCGGATGGCCAAAATGACTGATTTTAGAAATTTTTCAGAGGGCCTCCCCCAACTGCACCGAGAACTTTATTTCATAGGCCCTTGACTGACTCAAGAAATTCATTACAGAGGGGCAGTCTGTGAGATGGCCTGTGTACCTAATTTTGTCAAATTCTGATGAGAATTCATCAAACGGCCAAAAATGTTTGGTTTTCACAGTTTTCCCCCCAAAATGGAGGTCCTGACGTTCTACTCGCATTGTGACATAGGTGATTGGTACGAGCTTGCCACCTTTAGTAAAGTTTCAGCTTCAAAATGAGCCAAAAATGGTCAATATAACAGATGGGCTGAAAACTCTCAATTTTAGGGGGGTTGGCTCCTGGACTACAGTGCCTCGGGCTTTTTTTACAGTTGGGAATTAAGCGGTGGCATAGTCAAGGGGTGTGAAGTAAGGGGGGGCACCATGGGGGCAAGACATTTTCTAGGGCATGCATTATTGTAATATTCAGTGAATATTATTAACCACAATTTCCCCATGGGGGGGGGGGGGTCACTAGTATCCATATCGGATGGTCCAAGAAAGGGGGTCCCAAGGATGCTACAACCCCCCCCCCCCAACCATCAGGCTATGGGCACGGCCCTGAATTGAAAGTTGCATGGCAGGGTGAGAGCAATTAAACTAACCCTGCAATGCTAGGATGGGGGTCAATGGGGCCACAAATGAATAAACATTTTATAGTGAATAAATATAGATATTTAAATAATGAATTTATTGATTTTTAGTCAGATAGGCATTTGCTTCTTTAACATGCATTGCTGATGTGACAAGTACTGTCACACTATTTTACTATTATTAATTAATTGGGAAAAATTCTTGCATTATTTTATAATGAACTCTTCTAGCTTCAATGACAGAATGTCCTTTCACCCCGCACTCTAAGAT
The DNA here is from genome assembly GCA_026936325.1 of Platynereis dumerilii. Lineage (NCBI taxonomy): Eukaryota > Metazoa > Annelida > Polychaeta > Phyllodocida > Nereididae > Platynereis > Platynereis dumerilii. The sequence continues at coordinate 6,778,088 of JAPTHN010000021.1, forward strand.
AACATCCGATCATCTCAAATTAGAACACCAAGGAGAGCTTCAAGGCCCACAAGTGATTGAAGAGTCTTACTGAGAAATCAGAGCAGCTCAAGAAGGCACTGTAGGGTGCTATGCTTGTTGCCAACCTATAGCTATGAGTGCCTAGCCAGCACGTGACTCCATGAAACCTTGTGGGGCCTCTCCGAGATGGCTTATTAGCAATGTATGATCAGCTGGCTCGCAGTGAAGCAGAATGGAACAATCGAGGAGGAGGCCTTGAGCCGGATAGGGGACGGAGTGATAGGATGCGGGCTCCTGTCCTGCCATAATGACTTATAGATAAGCTAAGTATCACAAATTACCTTCCATTAATTTAGAGCTTCATCGCGTTTTTAGAATGAGAATTGAATCTGTATGTCGAGAGTTCACTGAACTCTTGACAGTCAATATTTAATTTATGATTTGTTAAGTTTGAATTGTTGAACAGTGGGAATTCTAGAGGGCATAACTTGCTCTAGGTGAAATTTAGTCTTGTAACTTGAATTACGTTTGATCTAGAATCAAACTAGTTGGTTGATTTCTCAAGGACTTGTAGAATTTATGAATCATGTAAAATCTCACCTGGTGATTGTAATGACATCTAAACAACAAATGTGATATCTTCCTCATATTTACATCTGTTATTATTAAGTGTTATGTATTTAATAAATTATTCTTGTTTAAATGTTATCCAGAGTCGTAGTTATATCTGAGTTATTCATTGACATCAGACCAGAGTCCGATTCTGGGCCTCATAATCACTGCCAAGCTAATATTTAACCTTTATTGCAACAGAGAGCATCACCAAGATAACACTAATAATTCTCATTACAGGTCAAGCACCTGTACCTACGCGCTATAAGCCCAAGTGACACAGGAAGGTATTCATGAAATTTTTAAAGATATAATTGGGTCCGCTAGTGTGTTTTTATTTGTTGATGTGTCAAATCAGCATTCCTCGAGCGATTTCCAATTTCTTTAAGGTCTTACTTCATCTTGCTTGTTTGAATCTGGCACTCACATGATTAGTTCCACTAACCCTTTAACAATTTGAAGACCTAATTTTAAGCAATTACACTTTGAAATCACAATTCAGTAGTCATAATGGCTACTCTGAAAGCGAGGGTACCCCCCTCGCTAGTGCACAGTGCAAGTCTGAATGACACAAATTCATTCTTCTTCTTTATAATTTGGTTGAGGTCAAGGAGGATTTTTTTTGTAGTTGCCCAAATATTGCTCATACCACCCCAAGAAATCTGAATTCAAATATTTTCCTGGCCATGGTACTCCCTAAAAACTTTGTTGCTGCCTCCTGCGGCGTCCTGCCCTTATATCAAGTGTGGAAAAAACTTTTTTTTATTTTCACCAAAAATCCACAACCCTGCAGTGGCCTACATGGCCTATAAAGATCAATCTTTTTGGCGCTTACTGTGATAGAAATGGGGGGGGGGAAGCTTGAGGGAGCTGAGCTCCCTTGATCAGAAAACTGAGGGAGCTCTTCCTTGCTACAGCTCCCCAAATCATCAGTCCTGAAAACACAATTTCCAGTTCACTTTTTCAGTCCTCAAGACACAATATAAGTCAAAATTATACACTTGCGGCAGGTATTATTTTCACTTTTAAAAATGTTGAATGGCGTGCCGCTGTGGCACAAGCCAAGAGCTCCCCTGACAAAAATGTTAAACTTCCATCACTGGGCACCTATTAAGTTATAGCTGAAACCCTTGACAATAATATGATAATGCCGCTGCATAGAAGACGGGACCCGTAAATACTTGATTGGTTGACAATATTCATAGGTAAATGCCAAAGCATTATTTTTTGGGGATTTTTTTTTGTTTTGGAATCTTTTGAAAATGTTTGTTTTTTTTACAGTTCTCGCAATTGCTCTGAAGAAATCAATTTTTTATAGCGTGGACCTATGATGTCAAGGCTGGAGACTCCACTGGAACCTATACAACATTTGTGCAAGCTATGGTGTCATAGGTCAAACTGGCCAATAGCATTTCATGCAGACAACTTCATCATAGCCTTGCAATTATGTCATGGCCAGATGAGCCAATAATACCACTGCAAAAACTCAGGTGTTAAGTGGGAGGGGAGATTATTTATTATTTGGTGATGCCAAAAGTGCCTGAAATTCAACCAAGCATGGTTAATAGCATTTATTTATATAACTGGAAAGTAATCACAGTTGTTCACCAACATGCAGTGGCAGATCCAGACAGGGTCATCTAGGGGGGGCCCGGGCATGTTTCGGCATTCGCGGGCCCGTGTCGTGGCGTATTTTCTTCAAAATACTATTATTAATCTCAGTGGTCTAGGGGGGGCCCGGCCCCCTAGGCCCCCCCCTGTATCCCCCACTGAACATGCTTGTGCTTCTGATCTAAATTGGATTTGATATGGAGCTTTCTTTCTCTGTTTGCTGTTTTGCTGGCTGCTCCTTTCAGTGTAAAACTACCAACAATTACTGTAATCCTATATCGTTTATTGGTTACCACAGTTCACAGGAGTTAATATGTAGACATAAGGATCAATTGACAGCTTTTGAGCAGAGTGCCCCCTCCCTAGGAGCAGTCCAACCTAGCACCTGAGTTGTCGTGATATTATTGGCGGCTCCGGCAATGATGTAACTGCAAGACTATGATGAAACTGTCAACAGCAGATACTATTGGCCAGTCTGACCTGTGGTATTTTGCATGTCCAGCAGTGCTTGGCAATGGAGTATCCACCTATGACATTGTAAGTCCACTCTGGCACTGAGAAAAAAAAACTGATTTCCTCAGATCAATTGCTAGAGCTGTAAATTCTTTTGTTTGGAAAAAAAAAATTTCGAAATGTCTTTTTTTTTTTTTTAATGTTTTTTTTTTAATATTGTTTTTTTTTTATAAAAAAAGTTTTTTTGGATTTTTTTTTTTTCAATTTTTTTTTTTTCTAAACATTTTCTTTTTCGAATTTTTTTTTTTGGCGGAATATCAAACAGAAGAAGAAGAAGAAGAAGGTAGTCACATTGTAGTTACATGGAAAGAGAAGCAAATGCCAGGATGATATCATGGGATGTCTGAATCAAAATTTTTGATTGAACCATCGATTCTGGATCACTCCCCTCACATGTTTGCCGTAAGGGACGAGACACCTTGCTTCGCTGGGTGAGCCAATGGCTCTGTCCCGTCTATTATTTTTAAATTGTGAATAAGAGACAATGGTTTCAAGAAAACCAAAGACCAGTTATTTTATGACTGCATCGGCCTATGTCTAGGAAGACTTTGTGGTGGCCTTTTCACCAAAACTTGGTGAAAATATCTTGATATAAAAAAATGATCACATCTTGTCGTCCATCAGACACATAGTAGACACGTGTCAGCTTCTTTCATTCGAATGACATCAACAGATCCTTCTGTTGCAGCAAAGTAGACGTGTACTAGTGGCTGTCAAATCTGATCCAGTAAACAAAGTTGACACACCCCTGTCCCAAGCCACATTCCAGATAGACCCATCATTTTCTTAAAAGAGGCCTCATACTGTCGATACACACCAATCAAAAGCAAATGCAAAGCAGAGGCAAATCTGACGCAAACCGGACACAGACAATTAAAACATTGAATAAAACAATATTTTGACGTTACCTGATGCCAGCTGCAAGTCTTGATTTTTAGTTCTTCAAATCACAAACTAGATGCAGCATAAAATCACCAATATGTGAACGGGGCTTTATGCACTTGCACATTACTTACCATTCCGTTTCAAAAGGATGATTAAGACATGAGAACTATACTCCAAAGAGGCAAAGCACAATTGAAAATGCTGTCCAATGTTGGAGGAGGTTCAGAGCAATTTTGTTTAAATTCACAAGAAATTATTTTTAGATGTTGACAATTGGTCATGAATCTGCTTAATTTACCATAAAATCAATGTTGTCATGCTTTCTGAATTGTTTGTAACATCCTTCTTGTTTAATTCTGCAAGAAAAGAAAAAAGAAATAATTTGGTGTTGGTAGGAGATGTGTACACCAAAATTGTTGCCGATGGCCTATCTCAAAAATAATGAAGCCAAAGTGTGACATGACCATCAAAATTTCATAATGTATTTTTTTTATCAAATGACCATGCAGTTTTGTTAAGAACATATATCTTAAGTCCAGAAATTATATTTACCAAGGAGTTCTAACTACTGGAAATAACTGATAATAGCAGATTAATACCGAATATTTAAACGTATTTATTTACATGTCAACAACAGAAAACTAAACTAAATGTCAATTTATCATCATAGTAGATCAAATGTCTTTATACGATGACATAGGGCAAATAGTGTAGAGTCTTCAGGGCAGTTTTCACTCATATATACCAAATATTTTGTGAGAAAAACACTATTTTTGATAATTTTTCAGTAATATTTTTTCAGAAAGGTAATTAAATTAGCCTCAGAAACATACGTGTTCCTTTAAAACAATTTCAACAGTCCCATGTTATGGGTCTGGATGTTGGCTTCAAATTCATACCAAATAACTATTGATGTGTCATGAAATTGCAAAAATGTTCTGGTCTTGCTCACAATCGATTTTATATGATGTTATAAGTCATAACTGATGGAAAAGTACAACCATTTCGAATGAAAAAGGTGTTTTTTGATTAGATATTACCTTTATAGCCAATTTGGCCTCAAATTTTCTAAAAACTAATGTTTGTATCATGGCTCCACTATTTACAGGAAAGAAATTTGAATATGATCAATATTTTTGTGAGCATTATGCATGCAACAAAATAATTTTTGTATTTTACCAACAGGTACCAGTCACCAACATGTATTAGTTCATACTTTATTGATGCTTCAGAGATTTACTATGTTTCAGGCCAATCCAGTTTAAAATCAGGGCTTTCATAGCTTTTTGCCGCCTGAAAGTACTCCCTGCGTCACGCGTGCGACACAGTCATGCACCTTTCCTCATATTCATTGGAATATTTTCATGAAATGAATTTTTCACAAGCATGAAAGGCTCCAAAACGACTAAGAAGATATGATGATAAATGTTGTGACTAAACTCAATTGTAATCCATTTGAGTGAAAGTTACCTTTTTGGAGTCCTGTAGCTCAAATCTTAGACTCCAAAAAGGTAACTTTCTCACTCAAACTAAGTAGATGTTATACTAGATCTTAATGGCAAAAAGACTCAACTGTCATGTGTTTTAAAAAGGGAAATTACAACATCCCAGATCAGGAAGCTTCAAATTTGACTCAACCTTTGAACACGAAGAAATTAATGATGTCAAAACAAGCACATAAATAAAATTATACTTGTTTCAATGAATTTATGAAGCCTTTGGACACAGAGATAAAAGGAAAATTAAGAAAATGACAATAAGATATGTCAAAATTCATGCACCTGAAATAATTCAAGTGGAGAAAAATGTGATGTCATGCTAAAATAGTGAAAAATTCACGTTTTTCAATGTACTTTTAAGATTATCTCGACAACTGTCTGTAATATTGTCATGAAATTTTCTGGACTTTGGCACAAGAATGTATTCAAAGCAATAGTGCAATAAAAAGTTGTTGCATACATCCCTTCCTACATTTTTTTACCCCCAATGAAATCAGGCCCTGTGGCTTCATTATTTTTGAGATAGGCCCTATGCCGATGATTTAATTTTGCGGTCACCCACACTACGTGGTATAAATAATATGATTAAAATATGTGAGTCATATGCCAAGGGTCACAACGCTATATTGAATGGTAAAAAAACTAAATTAATGAGGTTCAGTAATCTTGAGTCATTCTGAGTACCGTAATATTGGGTGAATTGGGACACTGGGGTGAATCCGGACAGAACAGGGAGACATTGTATTTGCTGAAGAGACTCAAATTTCTACTTGCTGAGGAAATTAATTTAACGCATAGTTAAAGTACACATATTGGTGCATATTGTGACATAATTTTGTATTGCTAACTGCAGACCGTGAGGAGCTGCAGGACCATAAACTTTGCACTGTAGAAATGGCCATTTACAAGTTGGTCAAAACTGCTTGTACTATATAAAGTATAAATATCAGAGCTACCAAATTTGCAGATACTCTAAAATCAGTCTAATATGGTTATAGGGGAACCATAATTAAAGACTGGATATGGGATGGTGTACGTTTGGTCCTGGGTGCAGATCCAGGTCATTGGCATATTTTTCGGATTAACCAAAATAATCATACTAATTTTCATTTGAGTGTAGTGGCGTGGCTTTTTGGTGAATAATATTGAACGTGGCATAATTTGCAATAAACTTAGTCCAGAATTATCAATTACTAGAAAAATTAGAAGAAACCTGCGGTGTAAAACAGTTTTCTGTCATTTATTAAAGTTTCTTAAATCTGCATATAATCAATGAAACTGATTTCAAATTTTCCTCAAATTTTTTTTGGCATGTTGAACATGTTTTCTAATATTTATTCACAAGTAGCGATCACTCAAATTTGCTAGGGAGTATATTGATAGTGGAAATAATGGACTGTCCAGATTCACCCCAAAGTATGGGTTAGATTGGGATAGTGGTATTCTGGGCCTTGAGCATTGGGAATTTAAGATAGAGTAGGTCGGGGCAAGAAGCCCGGGTTAGGTGAGAGGCCCCCCCAGGCTTATATCCAAACTTGCATTTTTGGTGAGTTTATCTATTGAAAGAATTGAAGCTACAGGCGTTTTAGGTGACGTCACAATTTTTCAGGACAAACAGCACCAAACCATATTAGAAATTAAAGAAACAAAAAAATGTGCATGGTTTTTGTAACTTTGACTAATTCTTTGAAAGGGGTTGTCAGAAATAACTTTGGAAATATTTAAAAGTATAATGGATATATGCATTGCTTCACTTTATGACCATCACATAAATATGATTTGGATCATGTTTTTTGCATTTTAGTTCAAAATATAGAGGTCAAATTAAAATATGTGGGTTTGGGGCGAGAGGCCCCTCATGATATGGGGCATGAGGCCCCCTTCACTGGGGGGTCGAAGCTGCTTCAGGAACCATTTAATAATGTGTACTTTACCTTAAATCTTGATAGAATAGCTAATTAAAATAGAAAAAATTTGGCCCGAAATTGAAACAGGGCAAAAAATATTAAAAAATAAAAGTATGAACAGAAAAATTCTGAAATTCAGAAAAAGTGAATAGAATGCCTTAAAATTGATAGAAGAACCCTAAGAAATAACTTTTAGGCTGAATGCGCTCGCAAAAAAAATTGCCATAGGATTATAATAGGGGGGCTTCTTGCCCGATGGGTGGGGTAAGAAGGCCATTTTAAATTTTTTACGAAAATGGCCGTAACTCCTTTATTAAAATTGGTAGACATTTGTTTCTCTAGTTATTAGTAGAGTCAAGTGATCCCTTCCTGACAGCATAAGCATTCAAATAATCGCCCGTAAAAAGTAGGTCAAATCGCACCTCGAAGTTAAGGGGGGCCACATGCCCCGACCTACTCTATATCATTTCAAGCTTCGAGGGGTACTTAGACCTTGTGCCCAGACACAATTTGACACCAAATTTTGATTTCTAGATTGGTTTTAGTCCATGCTATGAGAGAAAAACGGCCAATTTCTTTCCCGATTCACCCCATATTACGGTATATTATATTTGAAGCATAGTGGTCAAGTAATAAAACAAAAATGGCACTTATTATCATGCCATATGAAAATTGATTTGCTCTGATGTCATGCCGTATTTGTATAATATGGCATGGCTGTTGGTATTTCAGCTTATAATGATGAGATGGGCGATTAATATTTGAAATAAATTTGCGATCTCAGCAGAAACGTGTTTATCAATACTTCATGCAGCCAGAACCCACAAGAGGGCCATCAGCATCATGTGACCTTTGGTGGAATGTTGCGGAAACGTCCAGAAATGGGCGGGAATGGTCGGTTGACAACATGAAGGCATGTTTTCTCATTAAAAAATGTTTGAGATGATCATATTTTGTTGGAATTTTAATTAAAATTAGAATCAAAATTTCAGGTGGAGGGAGATGGGCGTTTACTATGGAATGGACGCCTAATACAGAATGCTGTATGTCAATTTGAACCAACTAAAATCTTTTTTCTGCAGGTGGCGTTTTGACAGAGCAGCAAATGATGCCAAATTATTTTGAATAAAGACAATGACAACTCTGAAATTATCTTACCAAACCAACACTTCGTCTCATGGAGCAGTACAACTTACCTTTTTTACTGGGGGCGACTTTCAACTCATAAGTTCCTAAGTTAAAAGGATTGCCATTATTTTTCTCTTTTTCGCAGAAAATTCGGTGTATTCCAGGTTTACTGAATGTTGCATAGGCACGTGCTATCACGGTGAATCTGCCATCTTCGTAGGTGTAAGTTGTGGTCGAATACTTCAATACTTCAGGTCCACCAAATATACGAGGCTGAAATTACAGCATTAGTTTGGGACTTCATTATCAGCAGATACAGTCTTGCATAGGCATACATTTAGTCAAATCAATGACATCAACTAAAGCCTGATAAAAAAATAATTGACTGGTCACGGCACTCCTGAATAAACATTGGGGTTAAAAAAATAGCTCGAAACGGGACCTATACCACTTGAAACTACACGATGATAGGAACATTAAAGATGAAAACGAAAAAATTCGGTTTGGGAAAATTTATTTTTTGTATCTCACCACTATAATTCATGTGCAATGGTTTAAAATGCAATGAACAAGCTTGCAAATGTGATGAAACCTACTTATTGGCTGAGCTCTAATATGCATTTCAAATAAGTTTCATCAATGAGTTTAAAATATTTTCTGACTTTATTAAAATAAATGTGACAAGTTGTTGATCACGCACTGTAAAAATGTAAAAATGCTAAAATTAACCCAGATTCTGTTTTTGTTCTAGGGTTTTATTGATTAAATAGCTTAATAGTATCTTTAAGCTGTGGATGGGAAGCTTAATGTAGTATTAGAAGAGAAGTGAAAACATGTGTAAAATATAAATGGTTATAATTCTTCAAGCAGATAGTGCAAGTAATCACCAGTGACATGATAAACTGAGCCAAATGAAAAAACACAAAACTATTTTCAGGCTGTATTTTTCTGTATTTGCATCAGATGGGCTATTTAGTGTGTGCATGGGTGTAATCAAGTATCAAAGTACTCAGTTTCAAAAAATCATTCAGGTGTGATCGTTATAATTATGCACGTCTGTGGCCAAGTTTATCACATTGCGGTATGGCCTGCGGACTGGGGAATTAGGCACTCCGCATAGCAAATCTAATGATTTCATGTGAAACCTTTAGAGAAAATTATGGAAAAGGCCACATAAGTGCCACCTACCTTGTTAAAAATGTGGCTTTTCGGAAGTCTTTTTCACACACAATGATATTCCAACGCAGCAATGCAGTAACGGAAACAAGTCTTCGAACACCCTATACAATAGTTGTGGCATCAGAAAGTCTTACGGTCTGTCAGAAAGACCTAACACAACCTCTGTAACAGCCTCACAGGCGAACATTAGTATTGTGTGTGCTGGTGTGCCCTCCTTGTGCTATTCTCACAACCTGACATTTGCCCCCATACGAAAATTCATGAGGAGGGCACACTTGGTACTGCTGTTTGTCCTACGGCTGCTATACAGGTTGTGTAAGGTCTATTTGATGGACCCTAAGCCTTTTTCCACTCTCAGGCTGTTTGAGGACCTGTTTTCATAGTTGCAATGTTTCACTGGAATATCATTGCGTGTGACAAACTCTGACTTGACTTCTCAAAAAACAAAATTTTAACAAGTTAAGTGACAGCAACTGAAGTGAATTGTGTGGCCTTTTTCATCATTTTCTTAAAGCTTTTAAATGAAATCATTAAATTTGCTCTATGGAGTGCCTAATACCGCAGTCCAGTGGCCATACCCAAGTGTGACAAACCTGTAAACAGACACACAAGAAATGGTCACATTTGAGTGATTTTACGCAACTGCGTCCTTCGACACCTGATTACACTAATGCATACACTCAAAAGCCCATCTGAAACCTGTACAAAAAATTCCAGGTGTTAAAATAGTTTTGCGTTTAAAATTTGGTTCAGTGTATTACGCATGCAACCTCTCCTACACAAAATGTAAAACTTGCCAAACCATTCTCTCGTATCGCAATAGGTACAATGAGTGAATTCTGCAGTGAGTTATTGAAGCTATTTCCAAATCGGAATGACTGACTTGAGAGCAAGACTTAGCAAGTCTATGTGCAGTTGAACGTTATGACTGAAAGTTGCAGGGAAATTTATTCGGTAAATCAATCTAGCCAATTGCAGATGGTCAGTACATATAACCCTTCACATGCAGTCCAGTATGTTTCACAAGCAATATGAGGCTCTATCATGCTGGTTTTCTTACTCCTTTCCATTCAAAGAAAAAGTTATATTAAAAAATCTGGTCATGGTACAATATATTTCAACTGCAGTGTTCACTGATTCAAGACAATTTAGACATGTTGCAAAAATGTAGCAAAATGTCCTGTTTAATTTTCCATTTCAACTGTTGACAATCGCCATGACATTTTGAGTAATCTGTGTGAGTATATATATTATTAAAGAGTGTGGATGATTTTTCAGTAAAACGAGCGGCATGGTAATTTTTGGAATGATGTTGTTAATGAGCATTTGATCAAGGAATTCAGTTGTGAAATGATGGCTTGAGTATTTAAGCAAGTCTATGTTCAAGTCACCAATGCACTCTACTCAGCACGAGGAACACACCTGGACCTGTCTTCGTTGATAGGAAGGCCAAGTTCGATAAGCGCAGACTTCATACCTGTGTTGGAATGTATGCTCTTTTTGCTATTCAGTGGTTTATTTCTTGCATTGACACCAGGGGGCAGTAAATTAGATTATCATTGTAAAAGCTCCATCTTGTGGCAGTAATGCTCAGTTCCCTCCAAAATTGTGAAGCTCAGTCACTCTTCATCTGAAAGCCGGAGTGTCAACTGCTTTTAGCATATTTGCTGCACATCTACTGATATCTGATATGAATTAACACTGATTTAACTGGATTTTATCTGAACTGTGATACTGGATTTTAGCAATGTAAGTGAATTTATTTATAATTTATTTCATGTATAGAATTTACTTCAATTAATTTCTGGTATGAATTACTTGTAATACTCAGATTGTTTCAACTCAGATTATTTCAACTCAGATTGTTTCAACTCAGATTGTTTCAACTTTGTTGCACAACTATGTGATAATTTCAGTTTATCTATATTAATTATATTATGAGTTAGCATATTTGTAAGACTTGTAAACTTGTAATTATTTTAGGGAACCTGAACCTGAAACCAAACTTATCTGAACTTATCTGGTTGTTGGGGAGGACATATAGTACATCTGGTCACAATTGTAAGTTGTTAATAATTGAATTAATTAGTTTATTATCTTATACTATTTGTCATTTCATTTTAGTTGTGACTTATAATATGTTGGTTCTTATATTTTCTGTTTGTTTCCATTTTTAGGGTACCATTCATTTGTTCATCATATAGACATATGACGAAATAAAGATTGATGCGTATCAACTGACTTCGTCCTCTATTCCAATAAAATACCCCAGCTTCCACTCGCAGTGGTCAGGTACATCCGAGCCACAGGGTCTAAACTCTAGCCAGCTACCAAGTGTCAAGTTGCTGTGAGCAGACCTACAGACAAAACTACCATGGGCATAATTTGGTGGGGGACGGGGGGAGACATGTCCCCCCCACATTTTTGACCCCGGGGGACATAATATGAAATGTCCCCCCCCCCCCACTTTTTTGTGTGAAAATAAAAAAAGTAGTAATGGCCTTTGGGTTCAATTTGGTAGGCTGCAGTTCTAAAAGACATGTCCCAACTTTCTGCTTGGGCAGGCTACCATGCCGTACAAAACTTTAAACTTCATGAATGTGAAAAAGCCCGATTGACTTCGTTTATTCGCGGATTTGATGACCGATTCTGACCGCGTCACCGCGTGTCCCCCCCACATTTGCCGCAAAAATTACGCCCCTGGAAACTACCAGAGACCATATGCTGATGAAATAGCAACTTTACGAACTACAAGAACAAGAACAATAATGACACCCTAATATAACATTTATTTTTTCATTTAAACATTGGGCCACTTCAGCAGAGCCTTAAGTGAATAAATCATTAGAGTCCCTAGATTTGACCAATCTGGAGGCTTTCACACCAATTATCCATGCAGTGTTTCATGACTTTTGGAGCATCATGCATGGTAGCGGACTAGCAAGGTTTGCAGTTGCTTCAACGAGTCTTAGAAACAGTTTCGTCCTGCCTCAGCCATTTGTCCTACAGCTTGTTATTACATAGGGGGAACCGGGGCACATTGGGACGTGGGGCATTATGGGACGGTGGGGTTTTCTTGGTTCCTGGCAAGGCATATGATATGGTAGTGCCATCATATCTTGTAATTTCACATCCTGATGTTTCTATTGTTTTAGTGACAAATTACAGCCACAAGCAGAAGTATGGCAAGGAAAAGTTTGTTTTCCTTCTACTAAATATAGAGGGGTTCAAGTCAAACCATTCTGTGTACAAGCCATGAAGAATGAGGCTTTCTCAGTGTTTGTATGAATTTGACACATCTTAACGAACAGTTATGAATTGCTATCCTGATAAACACACTCACTGGTGCCTGAGAAATTTGCATTTTGGCATAAAGGTCATATCGGGGCTCACTGGGACAGCTGAACACGGGGCACATTGGGAATTACTTTATATGGTAGAATGTAAGTGTCCAAGTCGACTGAATGACTTGGGACAGCACACAATGGGTATTGAGGCCGCCGTGAATAGAGGCATAGTGGATTACCATGTCCTGTGACCAATTTATCGCAAAGCACTGTGTGTTACTTAGTAATACATAGTTGATCGCACCCAGGACAGTTTATGTTAAATGTTTAAAACTGATTAAAGTTATTAACTCTTGGCACAACAAGTTGTTAATACACTATATATAGTCTTACACACTACTTTTATGTAATATCTGTTGCACATGGAGTGTTAAAATGATTTTTCAATTGATGTCCCATTGTGCCCCGCCAGTGCACATTGGGACAGTCATAATCACGACTCGCATTTTGCTGTCTGGCTGCAGGCGCAGTCTAATTTATTATGCCTTGCATTTGAGCTCTACAGCATTGGTGATGTTCATGCAATAGAATTAAAACTTGGTGATCTATAGATTATACAAATTACAATGTTCAGACAATTTGGGACAATAAATAAACCATCAAATTCATCAGTTATGTGATCATCAAATGACAGATCATGTCTTATAAGAATTGAGTTATCTATGTTAAAAAATCTGGTCATGTAATGGTACTATGTATTATAAATATATGTTGAAGACCATCCTTTAAAACAGCAGCCAAGCTAACAGGTTTCATCACATTTTCAGGCTTGAACGGAATTTTTCCTTTTAATCTAAAATGCTTGTATGATCGTGTAGTTTTAGGTTGTATAGGTCCTGTTTCGGGCTCATTTTTTAAGCCCCAATGTTTCTTCAGGAGCGCTGTTTGGTCTCAGTTGTCTAATACACTTTAGTGACCAAATATCCTCGTCCATCCTCGCACTTCAAGTACATTCAGTGTATTTATGTCTAAAAATTATTTAGTGCATTCTCAAGAATGAAAAACAATTTTCTCAAGAGATACAGATCTCATCTGCACGCCTGCTCATAAATATGGAATATAGGCATATGCCAAAAAGTGAGTAGAAATTCGGTAATAGTGGACCAGCCAAAGTCCAAAAAAGCCTCTAGAAAAAATTTTTGGGCATTTCTATTTAATACTTGGTAACCATGGTAGAAGTGGGCTATGGGGGAAGTGATTAAAGGTAGGGATGGATGCCGGCGTCAATTTTTAATTTTAAGGTCAATTAGGGTCGTGAAAGGTCATTAAGGCAAAATTACTGAAAATTCATGTTTTTTCTCAGTCAGCAGTGTTTAATGTAGCCCATGGTACACAGAATAGCTTAAAAAGGATCAGAGAGGTTGGACTTTCACACTCGCGACAATATACAGTACCCTTTAAATCATTAATTAGGTAATAATTAGTTTTTCAATTAGCAAAGGTCGTCAAGCAGTCCATGTATCAAGAGGAAGAAAAAATCACTGAAATTTAATCAGTTACTTGGTTTAGGCACTATTATGTATTTATATGTCATCTTATATGTGTTTGGCATAGTTTTTATGAAAATTACAAGATTTATATATCGGTTCCCTGTGCATACAAGCTGAAAGAAGACGGTCAACAATTGTAAAAGCCTGGAAAATGATATGGCTGTTCAACTATGTTCACAGTCTTAATGATTCATTGTTCAATGGGAGTTTTATTTTCTGATATGTAATCGTATCATGTTAATTTTGATATCATTATCCTTAACAATTTATTGTCTTACCAGCATCATTAACATTACATTGAGAAAATGGAAAAATCAATTTTGTCTCATCCTGCCAATCTAGAGATCACTTGGCTATCAGGGCCGGATTACCCATAGGGCACAGTGGGCACTGTGCCCAAGGCCTCACAGTGCAATTAAGGGGGGCCTCGCAAAAAAAAGGAAAAAAAGCTTGAAAGTCACAAACAAACATTCATACACTTTTCCGACTACATGTGGCATCACACCACAAAGCCTTGATGATTATGTAGACCAGATTCATCATTTTATACTTAATATGTGATAGAGGACCATCTCTGATAAAGACCCTGGTACGGCACTGTTTCCAAAAAATAGGGGCCCTGGATAGGAGCCTCCTTCAAAAAGGAGGCCCCTTTGAGTCCACCATCAAGGAATTTCTCCTCAGTGAATGATAGTATTGCCTGTTGGGTCATTCCATGTCAACTCAGGCAGCGGTCCTGCTCGAACATCTGAGAACCTCTAGAAACTCCAGTCAGTTATTGACCTTATATCCAAATGAGGATTCCAAAATAATAGCTTCCACTGACATATAGTTTTGGATATACAGGCCCTTAGGCGGAGGGGGTTGTCAACAAGATTTGAATAAAATCTTTCTAGACCATTTTTGGAGCTTCACTATGGCTAGAGATTTAAAGTTACATCCAACATTGCTTCAGCACCTCTTTTGCTATTCCTATAAAATATAGTCAGAAATATATATGAATATCAAAATTAACACTTAACATTTTTGCTTTGGTCCTGCTTGAGATCACTAACTTGCAGTCCTCATCATACTTACGTGGAATCTCAAGTTCTTTTCTATGCTGTTGAACTGTGATGTCAGAGATGACACTATTGTAGCATTGCAATATATTTCAATTAACTTCAATCTGTGGTGTCATTTTAAACTGGGTCTGATTCCCCAGCTTCTAGCCAATGCGAATCCACCAAACTGAGCATCATAGTTTCAACTTATTGTCAGAGGGAAAATTGGGTCTGGGGAAAACCCATACAGGTTTGACATCACAGCCTTTCAGCCAATGGGCTGCCATAACAAATATACAAATCATAAGCCATGTGTTTGCAAACAAATTGTCAAAGCCTTCTGTTTATACCAACTTCCATCAAAGTTTACACAGCGCTCCTGAATAAAATGCAAGATCTTCAAAATGTACAGAAAAAGTGATGAACGTAGCGTGAAAGTAGAAGGTCTCATCTTCGTTTCGATGTAAAAACTAAAATATTCTGTGTAATTTTTGATTTATCACACACCTTTAATTTACATCATTTTGACTCAGTGTCATCGGATAAATGATAAATCACCTAATAATTTAATGATGCTGTAAATTGGTAGCTTTACATGTTTCATATGACATTTCATTGAAATCATCCTGAAGAAATCATTTAAATGGCACTTAAGTGATAAATATAGAATGGAGTGTGTTGCAAACTCATGTCATCATATTTATTTATAAAAGTGAATCTTATTGCCTGCTAACTTATTTGCATGACAGCCTACATATGATATGAATGGTACGGCTGAGATTATTCAATAATTGGGATGATTGATGTTCTTGATTCAGTTGCTGTTGAAGAGTCTGTAAAATTTTGAGTGACAGCTCTTGACAACCAGCTCAGAAAAGAGGCCAATTGCCTTCTTTATCTGTTCAATTAATAGTGAAAGAAATCCCTAATTCATGGTATGCTCCTTCAAATTTTGCAATGTTGGTAAACATCATCAATTGTAAAGTCAAATGAGACTTCAAGAGCATCACAAAGTGGGACAAAAGAAATGTGGAACTTCATGAAGTCTTCAGGTAACATGTTGCTCAGCATTTCAAGGCTTGCAAGGAACTTGTAGCACTCGTTATCCTCAAATGTACCTCCATGGTGCTGCTCCTTTTGGATGTAAAGAACCTCGGGCCAGTGATCAAGATCTGAGAAGAGTTTCTTCAATTTAGAATAGATTCTATTCTCAATCCCCAACTAAATTTGCAGTGCAGGAGGAGGAACTACGGCAAGAACAAGGGTGATGGCTCAAATTTGCCCTTCAACACCGGCTCATTTGAAAAACAGTTATAATACTGCTTTAATGTGGTTTTGTTACCACTTTTGTTTTTAAATTTCTAGTAGTTTTCAGAGTAAAACTGCTTAATACAAAGGTCTGAATTATAACTTTTAAGTCAGTATAACTTGATAATCTTGACACCTTCCTATAACAAATAACACAAATTATATACGAGCAAAACCAACTAATTAAGTCCTTGAAATTAAAGAAACTGAGGAGTGTGTTATGAAGCCCAAATTACGGATGAATGCAAACTTGAACTCAAATGCAAACTTGAATTCTCACACAGATGAAATTCTAAATAAAGTGTGTCATACACAAAGTAAGGCAAGAGAGAAATTTATGGAAACAGTGCTGGCTGCTTCAAAGTTTAAAGCACCATGAAAATGCATGGATATGACCTATTAATGAAAATTTTGGCCAACAGAAGGATTATCACATCTAGAATAGATAACAAAGTTTTGGTTGGATTTTCTTGTGTACAAGTGTCTAAATAAACATAAAATGTGATAAATAAATGTAATGATGGTTATGTTCCTCTAAAATACATTTTCTGTTGGACGAAATTATTTATACGACACTATGTTATCTACAGTTTTATCTCATGAAGTAATTGTTTGTTACTTGCAAAAAGCTTGTGATAATGGTCCAAAATGGAATGTGACAAACAAAACATTTAAAACTCAAATATCTCAAAATTTTCCCAACAGAATATTTTAATTTTTTTCATCGATATGAAGCTGAGACCTTCTACTTTCACATTATGTTCGTACCTTTTTCGGTATATTTTGAAAATCTTGCTTTTTATTCAGGAGCGCTGTGTTTAAAGTTTTAAATCAGCAAGTTTGTAGATTAATCAATCAACTCTGTGGGGATTATAACAGTTGTCTACTGTGAATGCTCACAAAGCTGCCATGATTAGACTGGTGATTGCTGTGATAAATCATTGGGATCACAAATGTAATGCTTCCTTCAATATATCAATGTTTGAACTGTGATGGATAGTTTACTGTCAGCCAATTGGCTATCATGCTGTGATGACGTGGTTGTAGGGGCTATCCCTGATTAAATTCTTACTCTGACAATAAGTTGAAACTGTGACACTCAGTGCAGGAGGATCTACATTGGCTAGAAGCAGGGGAATCTGACCCAGTTTGAAATAACATCACAGCTTGTAGTTAATTTACGTATATTGCAATGCAAGAATCGAGTCATCTCTGACATCACAGAGCAACAGAATAGAAAAGAACTTGAGATTCCATGTAAGCATGAAGAAGACTGTAAAAAAAGTGATATAGAAACATTTATTTTTGATTCAATACGTCTGAAACCTAGGGACAGGAATAGGAACATTTATGTAGAATAACCCCGGTGTGTGATCCGCTACCTCGGCAAACAACACATTATTGTGTTGTGAAAAACAGTTGATAGCGATTGATGTCATTAATTTCCAGCAATAACAATGGTGCCATTTGGAAAAAGCTTCTTTGGTGTACTATTCAGTACATCAAAAGTGGTTTCTAATAACTACACAGTCCAAAAAGTTCAAAAAATTGTCAAAATTCCAAAATTGTCACGTTTTCTGACTGCATCTAAGTCAAACATCGTTGAGACAAATGAAATAGTGCAGCAAACATAATTATGTATCCTCTACCTTCTACCCTTAAAACTACAAAGCTAAAGCTCTTTTAGAAATAAAAACTTTTACATATTGAGAAAAAAAAATCTTTCTTACAAATCGAATTCTAGCTTACCCTTAGTGCATATTCTCCCAATAAGAACTATGGCACAGACTCAATTTGACCCCTATTATTCTTTTGCTGTCATTTATTTTCATGTATCGGCAGTATTTCATGTGATATCAACCCTTCAAAAATCTGGAATTTTTGTTGTTGTTTTTTTTTTTCATGAATTCCATCATTGACCTGAGTTGTCAAGATTTTCTCCAAATTCATGAAATTGTCATTTTGTGATGTTGAATAGACCCATGTTTATCAAGAAAAAATTGTTGGAAGTCTGTCTGTATATAATCAATTTTTGACCTCTGAATCTGTTACACATTATTATTGCAATTTAACCAGGTTCAGTCCGCAATTAGAAAGGTGCACTATAGAAGCAGAAATACAGGAGAAAAGTCACCAATGAAAAAAGAAAATACCTTTGCTTTGTGGCAAACATTAGTTATCCTGCAAGTAACCTCTGTAAGTTCAGAAGAGCTTGCTTCAACCGGTTGACCGTCATTGACAGAAAGTATGGGTGTATCACCTGGAATTTAAATACTCGTTTGATTAACAATATTCATTAACAGGTAAATATCATGAAGAGGAGGGTGGGGCATAACCATCTTCCTAAGACAAAATGTCTGATAGGATGATAATGACCAACACAATTAAGAACTCAAATTGGCAATATGACACTCTTGGAGTACTATAAGACCAAATGGGTATGTTGGTATTTTGAGATGTACTCCACGAGTTGAAGATATCCTGAGTCCTATGTACCCACGAGTGCGTCAGCAAAAGTGGGTACAGAGGAATCATGATTTCTTCACGAGTGGGAGTACATGTCAAAATACCACCATACAACCATTTGGTCTTATTTATACCCCATATTGTAATTCAAAAGAGAACTGAACTTCATTGAGATTATCAATACTCAACAGTGGCCTCAGCCAATCAGAGCACAGATAGCAGCTCAACTGATGATGTCACAATGTTGTGACGTCACCATGGCCATGACGTCACAATAGTAAACAATGCAATGACATCATCAACAATGGTCAAACCATTGAGTATTATCAGTTACACCCTGCTCGTTTTTCGAGGGTACGGGAATATACACCACGAAGGACTCCATACACCACGAAGCCGAAGGCTGAGTGGTGTATGGAGGCCGTAGTGGTGTATATTCCCGTACCCTCGAAAAACGAGCAGGGTGTAACGGTTTTATCCTCAGACTTCTTGTTTTATTGATGCCCATAGATAATCTTGCAAACTGAGTCTGAAATGTCTTTCAGTAACAAAGCAACAGCATTGTGATGTCATCACTAGTGCTGTCACCTGGATGATGTCACAATGGCTCAAACAATGGCATTGTGACGTCATGACTATTGTTGCTACAAGGATGACGTCATAACGATCCTATGGTTGCAATTGTGACATCATTGTTTATCTCATACACCCTGTCTGGTGACGACAGACAGGGTGTACGGTGTCATACACCGCGGCTCTCAGCCAATCAGAATCGAGGATTCACACTGGACTGAGGATAAACATCAAACCATTGAGTATACAACACAATACCACATGGGATATATCCACTGCTTTTTCATGTGGTATTGTAAACATTATGGGGTATAGTCATATCCCCTACCTGCATCATCAAATGACTCTCCCTGATAGCACACAGATATTAAATAGTTTTTGGTACCAGGTGGGTGGTTATGCCCCATGCTCGAGGCATAACCACCCACCCCTGGGGCATTACCTTCCCCCCTTGGTACCTTGAACAAAAATAACTAGAGGATTTCCATATCTGCAGGAAGGATACTGTGTCCTAATCTGATAAAAATGCAGGTGGTCCAATGTCGTGAGTTGGTAAAATTAGCTTTCGTATAGAATTTATGCATGTATTATGGATCATGTGAAAGGCAGTGATTTCCCTTTTAATATAAATAGCAGGAAATGTATCCACTTCTCAGAGCTTTTGATATATTAAATGGTAAATGATTGCGTGTGTGATCAATTTTTGGTGTCACACTGGACACTGCATGTAAATAATTCAGGTAAAACTTTAAAATACAGGCAAATAAAAGCAGTTAAAATAAAATTTGAAATTTGTTATTATGCTTTCGTTAGCTGAGCATATTATGAATACAGAAAACAGGCCATAATATGTTTCTGTATTTCAGAATGACGTGTTTTGCAGTATGAGGTTGTCATGTCACACACACAGCCAAAATGGACAATGTAATTTTTGATGCATCAAATACACCATTCACTGATTTGATTTTCAAAAAGTTTTTACATCAATGTTTTGCTCATGACCTGGTCTGTCAGGAAATAGTAACAAAACTTTGTAGAGGCTCTTGTATTGGAAGCTGTGAGGGCCTAAGTGAGACTGACGAAAAATTGACACCCTCTTTTTTAGTGAGAATTATGTAGGTACTCTATTGTTCAGATGCTGTCTGATTATGGCTCAGTACGGCAATTTTGCTTTTCTGGATGGTTCCGAGATGCTCATGAGCCTGGATTTCCATGGGTGTAGAGAAAGTGGTTGTAACTTTTTAATCTTTCATGGTATTACAGCCCTGTTTCTGGGACTGACGAAACATTGACACTCTAAACTTTTGTAAAATTTATGTCACACCTCTCTTGTATAGATGCTTCATGATGACGGCTTCTGATGGAATGCTCATTATTTTGATATTTTCTTGTTGCTTGTGTGTCTGGCTAATGATTCGGGTATAATATGTGGTTATAAGTCGGACCTATTAAGTATTAGAGCCCTGTATTTGAACCTGACAACAAAATCAACATTTTAGCCAATAGTAAAATTTTGTGTCTGGACTGCTTTTGTTCCGATGCTTCTGGAAAAAGGACTGATGCTAGAATGGCTATTATCTTCATACCATTCCGTTGTTCATAACCATGGCTTTCCATTTCTATACACAATATTGTTGTTTGTCGAACCTATATTGGTATTAGAGCCCTGCCTTTGAGACTGATAAAAATATGGTGCATTCTTGTTCTACAATAACTGCCAGCTGCCAAAAGAAAGGTTAAATGACGGAAATATCTTAACTGATAAAGTAGTTTTATAAAAGATATCATTTTCTAGATATTCTGTTAATTTCATGGTGATATCTTTAGAACTTTACCCTACAAGTCCATTTGAATGAAGTCAGAACCGTTTCACAAAAACTGCATTTTAAGTTAAGTAAATCCTTCATATCAATGTTTAAAAATAATGGCATTATCTAGCCTCATTTTGCTTAAAAATGCATTTACCACCTATAACTTTTGCATTTTGGAATTTACTAATACATAGGGAACATATCTGTGATTATCCATTTCTTTTCCTGAATGACCAAAAGTCACAAATTTTACCAACTTGTGACATTGGACAAGGTGCTCTTGACTGGGAAAATATCAAACAATTTCAGTGTCCTCCATTTTGCTATGGTAATGAATTCCAAGATATTTCTCTCCGGGACGTTCTCGCCAATAGCAATCTTTATGTTTTTCAAGACAGCCCAAATGACATAATCTATTCTAACCCTTCCCAAGTTTGTCGCATATTTACAGTACATTTCTGGAAAACCCCCTCTATTTCTTTCACTCCCCTACTGTATTTTTTCCAGGGGCGGGTGGTTATGCCCCATATTTGGGTAAAACTGTCACTATACTACCCCTGTTATCACTCATGACGTGATTTAGTGACAGTTAATTCCTATTTGAAAATTAGTCGAAATATGAACCAATGCAATGCCTATCACCATTGCCTTACATCTTCTTTATGTTGAATGTCATAACAAATACCGTCACATGTAAAAATAAGATGAAGCCGCTAAAAAAGCTTAAAAACTAAGCAAACAGAGCTGTTCAGTTTGGTTTTGCCTCATGCTTGCACCCCCGACCGGTAAAAAGTTGTCTCACACAAGTAGAATCACATACACTAACAATGTTTTCACTATATTGAACCATTCACCTGGAACCACGGGGCGGCTGGTTTTGCCCGGGGGTTTTTATGCCCCACTCTCCACACTATATATATATTTTTTCAATTTTTCTTGTTGAAACATTTCATTATTTTTTTGGAAAATTTTTTATTTTTTTTGGAAAATTTTTTTTTCGGAATCTTTTATGTTTTTTTTTTAATAAAGTTTTTTCAAACATATTTTCTTTCGGGAAATTTTTTTCTTTAGCATAACAGCCAATGGAAATTCCCTTAAACTATCATAAACCAATCAAATACAGGATAATATGATGTATATTCAAAGCTCCTCACCCAATGTGGTTTTACTTAAATCAGTCCTTCTGACTTCAGCTGTAAGTGTCAGTGAGGTTGTGTGGAACTCAATTTAGTCCGAGCCCATGGTACATTAAATGGAGGCAGGTTGTATCCAGTATTCTATGCTGGGGCAACTGAAAGACCCTGGGCATCCCTGAATTAATAGGGAATGTACCAGACTCACAGTCTTCTCATCTCAATCATCATGATGAAGTCATGGAGGCTTTATGTCCAACTTGTGCAGGTCAAATATTTTTTTCAGTTCCTTTTTTCTTCAGAAAGTCCCTTATTCTGATGAGCTGCTTTCCCTTCTGTCTTAGTACTACGGCGCCTTCTAAAGTATGCAGATGTATTATGCTGATTTCTTGGCCATGAAGGCATCCACGTTAAAAACTATGATTCTATTTTTCAGTTAGGCGTTATGAGGTATGTTAAATGTATTTGGGTGGCAATGAATGATTTTCCAAGAAATTTCACAATAATTGGAAACTCCCCAAAGCCTGGTTATATTCACTGAACAAACATAATAGGATAAAAGTGGTGTATATTTGCTTCATGGCATAAATGTCATAGTGTGTAAGGATATCCAAATAGTTTTGTTTATTTTGGAGATGTTGAATCACAGTTGCATAATAATTGTTAATGCAGTGCACACCAGCGCACTGGTGCTGATGAGGTATGAAACAAAAACTCACTGTTTGTTTGTTTGTGTTTTACGCCTCAGCGGCACCTTAGTGGGCTATATGGAGTTGCACGATTTTGCGTAAAGAAGAAATAGTTTGCCAATAGTTGTAATAGTTTGCCAATAGGAGAAAAAGTCATACCCGATTGTACAATTGGGCAGGATTTAGAGATTGTCTGCAACAGCTGCGTTAAAAACAGTACTGGATAAACTACAGAATGGAATAAATGATAACAGAAACTTTAAAGTGTCAAGACAACAAACTGAGGGAGCAAGACAAGAAAATTTACAGCCTGGAAAAAAAGTTCAAAATCAGGAAGAAAAGGTCAATGCCTGTCAATTAAATCTGAGGAGCTTGGAAAGGTTACACGACATTATTTTTTAAGAATAGTTGGACAACCAAAAGACGCAAAAGAAGCCGAAGAAATTTTTATAAATACCATAAAGATAGATGAATGTTTGCTTGAAGGGTACAAATGACAGGAATGCAGAATTCACCGTGATGGACTTAGGTTCACAAATATCACCAAAAATACAGGATAGTCGTGAAAATGTGCAACCAGACACTGCAAAAGATTCCCGTTAAATATTATTGTTAAATTAACTGGCAACCTTATTCAAGCTCTAAGAACTGTCAAAGTAGGGGAGACCGGGGCTAGTTGTCACAGGGGCAAGTTGTAACATTGCTGATTACTCAGCTATGGATGGTAGTAGATGCGTGGCAATTAAATCAAATTTGGTATTTTTTAACATGGGGACTATTTTTGTGAAGATATCACAAAAATGTGTAGTCCTTCATATGCTATGCGAAGATTTCTGAAAATGACGGTTTAAATTCAATTTTTTCACCATTTTCAAATTTTTCATCGTCTTCTAATTTGAGACAATTTTTGGGAGATTAAGACGTTGATTCATGATGGCATTAATCCATAGTCTGCATGAACAATGTGTCTGTGTTTTCTAAGTGGAACCAGAATATATTCTCTTTTGATTACTGAGATATCGGATTGACTTCATGATCGTGACGAGGATGGGCCGGGGCTAGTTGTCACAGGGGCAAGTTGTCACAGTGCTTATAACTTGGCTATAGGTGGCAGCAGTTGTGTCGTTATTAAATAAATTTCAAGATCTGTTTGTTAAGCTTTTGTATGACGTGATTGCAAGAAAGTATAATCTGCAATGTGATATGTGGACTTCTTGAAAATGACTTTTTCAACAGAAATTTTTTACAATTATTTCATTGTCCTCCAATTTGAGAAGCAATTTTCTGGAAGAAATATAATCTGATTTTATGATTTATGATCCAAAGTCTTCGCAAGATGTGTATTTTTATTTTTCAAAAGGAATCCGATGTATTGCAAGCTTGGATTACAGAAAATCTGTCAAGAGATGCCCTATCAGCGTGCCTCGGCGGCCCAACGTCGGCCCAAAGCCGGTCCAATGTTGCTGACATCGGACCGACACCGGGCCAACGCTGGATCGCGGAGGCATGCTGACAGGGTGTTAGATTGGCTATATGAGTGTGACAACTTGCCCCGGGCTTTGAGTTACAACATGACCTACAAGGAAACACATGGTTGATAAATCAGGACGAAAGCTAAATAAAAACTTTCTCAAGACTTACAAAAATGTTACAGGGTTGGAAGTTTCCAGCAACCTGAATCTAGAGACCTCTCAGATACAGTCAAACTTGAAGTAAAAAAAATTGTGACAACTAGCCCCGGTCTCCCCTACTCATAAACCTGAACAGGACAATGAGCCTTAAAATGCAGATTGGTAGGCTGCATTGAACTGTTTTGCGGATTCAACAAAGTGATATAACAGTATAATGTACCTATATAAAACAGTTTATTTAAAGAATATTTTACAAATATATCTACTGTCAAACATAAAAAGTAAATCATGCAAGGAGCCATAGAATCTACAGTAAAAATACGGATAGAATCTGTTATTTTTAATCGCTGTAGGGATGCACCTAAACTGGAATCGGCTGAGAGAGCCACTGACTCCAGGCTCGGCCTTGTTAATCTCTTGCTTGACAGCAGGGAAGTAAGTCCATCAATTATACCTAGCAATAAATTCGCACATGTAGGTGCACAAATTCCTGCCATGAAATTGATGAATATTTTCCAAGAGAAGCAAGTATCAAGTCTACAGAAGTATGTTCTATTTATGCATACTACCCTTGGGTTATTTTGGTTTTAATAGTGTCATTCTTTAGGACACATCATAAGACTTACAAAAATGTCAATATCACAAATAGATATTACGAAATTTGCATAATGACAACATCTTTAACATCATATGAATGAGGATGTTCCCTTACCTTCAGATAAGTTATAAATTAAGTTTGATTAACAGCTGTGTAAAGCATGTATTATAGTTGGCGCCACATGTTTGGAGGTTGAAATCCATATAATCTCTTGTTTATAGAATCTTACAAGGTGTATTGATTGTTTGGCCTAATGATTTGTCTGCATATTACAAGTTGCCAGTAAATTAACGGTTGAAGTAATTCTTCATCAACGTGAACTGAATGTTAAATGACATGTTGCAATGAATTTATCTTGGAGCCGCTTTGTAACTGACAAAGAACTGTAAATTCCCAGACAAAATCTGTATTTAAAAAATACTGGTAAAATAACAATAAATTCACAGTTCTTTTAGCCACAAAACACGTTCATTTCTTACAGTGTATATATATTTGGAAGATTTCTGAGTAGAACATTAGGTCATAGTTTGATTAAGGATAAATGCAAAGGTAATTTCTCAATCTAAATTTTGATAGCTTAGAACACATTTCTTTTACACGCAAATTGCTGAAACTCCTGACATTCTAGTGAAAATTCATTTCAAATTTGGAATCAGCATACTCAAATTAGATTTATAGAGGTATTTTTCCTCAGGTAGCAAAATCATTGTTAACCTGTGTAATACATAAATTTCTGTCTATTTGGTCTTCAGCCAATCTATAAATGGCGCATTACTTCATTGAATCACTGTAATAGGTATTATGGTTAAAAGTTGTTTTGTCAGCCTGCCAGTCTAAAATCCTCAAACAAATGCGCTGATCCACTTACGTTCTAAAAAAAAGTGTGATTTTAAGCATTGAATTCAAATGTGGTAGCCATAATTCAATGGTAATTTTTTGTATTTTTCCCATATTTTATATTTATTCTAAAACTAGAGTGTATATATTGAGTCAATAATAAGGTTGGGCCATTCAACTTAAAAACAAAAACAAAACATTTAACTCACTCTGAGCAGGCACCTTGATGGAAGCTCCGTACAGTCTGGATGACCCATTGATTATGTCTCTGATCTCGCATCGGACCTTTGCAACTTCGTTACAACTTCTGTCTAGTCTCACTCCAAATTTCAAAGATTTAGGGTCTTTTGACGCTAGGAAATGAAAGCTGCTGTGGTAGCTTTTCATTTTACTATAGTTACCGCTTCGCTCCAAGCACTTGGATGACCCATTGAATGCAGCAAACATTACATCTGTCTGAAAAAATTAAATGAAGAAAACTGAATGATAGCAAAAATCACTGAATTCAAATAACTTAATTTGGTTGATTGAAAGTTAACATATCTACCAGTAAATCAGAAATCGATTAAGTGAAGTAAGCAAATGCAAAAATCATTCCAGCATGGTACAACACCTACCATATCTCCATCATAGTTGTAACTACAATTAAATGTCACACAAAAAGCATCAACATCTGTTATATTCAGAGAGATCTTTTTTTTGGCATTAGTGACTGGCAACATCAAAAGAAGGAACACAGCCATTCCAAGAAACTTGAAAATTGTAAAAGATGCATGGATTCCAAGGGACACAGCCATTCTGGAATAAACAAAAAAGATACTATTCTACTGAAAAACTTTTCGACTTCAAAAATAGTGGCGACCTTTTACTCTCGGGGGAGGGGGGGTGGAGTTTTTACTGTCAATTCAAAAAGGAGTTAAGGTGGCTCGCTACTCATGTAAATGTGTCATTTGCGCACATTTACGCGCAGCCAGGCTGGCCCTATCTATCGTAACGTCACCATTGCAGCAGAGCACTGCTGACACTGTTTCAGGATCTTTTTTTAATTCTGAGAATTTCATGCGTCGGCCGATTCGTTTTGCATTTGTGGGACTTCTAGTAAGGTTAGAGACTTGTCGTTTACACCATTAGATGCGCTATGAAAAATAGTCCAGAAGCCAATTCTCAAAAGAGGCTTAGAAAAAGTTTCAGTAAACACCCCTGAGCAGACTTAGTTTGACACTTGATGATGTTAGGGTACCCCGGCCTGCATATGGCCAGGGTGGGTTTACTAATATGCTGTAGTGCATAACCCAGTAATGTGGGCATACGTCCAGTTTCGGACAAAATTTATTGAAAATTCCAAATATTGAGTTTTGAGGGCCTAATAGTGACTGGATCAAACTGAAATTGGTTCCGATATGTGCAGAATAATTGGTTGTATGTTACTAAATTGAAAAATGTTACATAGTTTCTTTATTTTGTGATTTATAAGGAATTTATAGTCATTTTTCATGGAAAATTCACTTCATTTTCAGCCGGGCATAATTACAAATCTCTCCAGAACTTCGGTTCTAATGCAGATATCAACATGGTGTGAACTTCAAAAACTGCCCCTTATTCTCAGCTTGCCAGCAGTGTCACATTCATGGCCCTGTGATTGATACTTTTTCTGCTATTAGACTTTAAAGTGATAAAAGTTACCCTACCCCCCTTATTTTCGAATTTATCACATATTCATAGATTAGCAGAAAATTTGATCCTCAGGTTCTTTGTAACAAATGAATTGCCTAGGTATGTAAATGTCCTGTTTACAGAGACTACAGGTGAACACAATGACCATGTATATATTGTTAATTAATAAGATATCGTGTTTTTACGGCCATTTTATACCAATTTCCTTCGTTTTACGGACGGATTTAAGTATTAGTGGAAGAAATTAGTGCAATGCAAGCTATCACCACAATTTCTACATTAGATTGGTCCAAAACTATTAAAAGATATATGCCCACATTTATATATGTATATGGTAGGCCTATCTGATGAAGTTCAACAAGTCACTACTTACTAAAATTTTGAAACTTCACAAAAGTCTTAAAACTCTTATACCTGAGAAACAAACGACGTGCGATATCAAAGCATTTTTCATGATAAAGAAGGTCAAGAACTAACATAATTTTGCATATATTTCTTCATGATTAAGAATGAAACATTTTGATTAAGAAATCAATGGATCACCTTTAGGCCTAATACTAACTTACAGAGAAGAGCAAGCCAGGAAGGATGACCTTTGACCACTACAATGTCATGACCCTGCATTTGCAAAACTCATATCACTTCTTGTTTTAGTACAGCTGGTCATTAGAATTATATGCTATTTCTAAAATATGGTTTCATGAACACAGTAGGCCTGTGGTTCTTTTGAAATTGATTAGATTTCAGCTTTATGAAGAAAATTGGTTGATGTCTGTTGTGGATTTACTGCCTTGAAGTGCTGTCATAAAAGTTTCCATGGCATCAGTCGTATTTAGAAATAACACCTTTTGGCTACCACTGAATCACTTCCTATCTTTACCTACTTGAAACTACCTTTTGAAATTACATTAAAATCTAATTTAAGCAACACATATTCAAACTCGTATCACCCCCATTGTGTTTGATTTCTTTGATATTGTGGTCCTTTTGCTAATTGCAATTGCATTGGTAGCTGTTTTAATAGAGTTTTTAATATATGGGCTAAGGTTGTTGTAAGGAGTCAAAGACAGTTGTAAGGAGATTTGGGGTTGAGAGGAGAAAGGAGGTCACAATTGGTAAACAGATCACTTCTGACAGAAAATTTTCTTGCTTTATTTTGGGTTGTACTGTACATATGGACTGGGGTGCTGCCCAGCTTTTGTGAAATGGGGCTGATATTTTTGTATCTACCTGTGCCCAAGACTTCAGTCTTCAGCTACAAATCTGATTTTGTGCTGGAGCAGATATTGTATAAACTTGTCTATTGTTCTTGTTGCACAATGGGCATGCAATAAAAAGCAGGGGTCAGCCTCTTGATGGGCCAACAGAGGATCTTCAAGGTGTTCAACTGTTAGGTGACCTGACATTCTACAATTTGATGCATTATTGAACTCACAATACCACTGAGATCCAATTGTTGCACAGGAAGCTGTATAGGTCAGACTTGTTTCTTGACTTTGACATGATTTTCCTGCTGTTTGGGCAATGGGTGTTGCTGTTTACGATCATGATTTCAGGGCCAATAGTGGGGTGGGGTTTATTCTGGCATACTCATGTGATTTTATGGACAGCTTTGCTTGAAATCTGTCCAAAAAATAAAAATAAAAATAAATGAAACAAAATGTTATTTGTCTCAAAATTTTGTGGTCAAAGATGCTGAAACTTGATGTTCTGATAATGCCATGCAGGCCCTGAAATCAGAATTGTGGCTGAAGATTAGTGTCAAGGACAGAGGTAGATGCATTATAAGCTGATATCACCAGTTAATCCACTGAAATAATTCAACAGTGACAGCAGTTTGAATTGAAAGCAGCTGGTGAATATAAAGGGAATGCTGGTACATTGATATGGTCTGACAGCCTTATTTCATCATAACGTCTGCCTCTGACAGATGCTAATATCAGCTGAAATAGCTGCAGAGCCAGTAACATTGAGTCAGAAGTTACATAGCTGGTGATCCAAACAGGCATAGTGGTCTAGGTCACTTGTGGGACAATGGAGAAGTAACTCTAAACATGATTGATGCAATTGAACATTTATGACTGCACCTTAAAACAGCCTGTCACAGGCATCAATACAATTTTTGTCATCATCTCTTCAGTCAAGAGCAAGCCAGAAATGACATGCTGCCCCAGATGAAAGATGCAGCTTAAAAATAATACACATTTCCCTTCCTATTTGCCGAAAAAGGGTTAACAACCTTTGCATGGGAACTCAGTCACCACTCATACGCCGATGTTCTAATTTTGTCCCACTGAACTTAATTAAATATGATTTGATTTGACTATAGTCAAGTTGTCAAAGGATGTTTGCATGAGAATGGGACTTTTGACACCCTTGTTCCTTGACGTATAACTAACTGCTGAAGCTGCACCAAGTGAATTGCTTGCTCTTACCAGATGTGGATGCTCCACCAACTGAACTGAAGAGTTGTGACAGCAGAAAGCATGATCTTTTTTGGCTTGAGGCATACAACTGCCTAAACAATGACGACTAACCAATACATTTTTGTGGCAGAGCGATAACGGCAACAGCCACTGTTACTCTGAGGAATATTAATTGATGATGTTCAATCTTGGTTTTTTGTGAATTATTTTTGCATTTCTGCATTTTCCAGAGCCAAATTAACCTCAGCATTTGCAATTATTTGTGTTGTCTTCTGAAGAATGTATTTTCTGTTGTCACTGTGACCATGAAGTCATTTTCCAATAAAGTTTATAACACCAATATCTGGCCAGGCATGTGTAATGTTAATGTCATTTTTGTTTTGCGCAAGTAATCATCAGAACAATTAGGCAATGTACTGATTTTTCAATGTACACTATGGGCCTGTATGTCTCCCTGAGATATGATTTAAAGTAATTTAAGAGACATGTATGATATATCTACTCAGTCTATTTCTTGCAAAAACATTGTGTGATCTTTGGTAAAGTTTATCACAGCCATACCTGGATACTAGACATTTTAAAATTGATATCTTGCAGGTCTATGGGTCATAGATTACATGGCATTAAATTAGATGTTTAAAACTGAAAGATGGCGTAACTTAAGTAACAAATATTGGGGCATTGGGTTGGACAGTTAATTATCTACCAAAGCAAAGTTTGAAAGTACAGCTGCTAAAGGACCTTCCTGTAAATACATTGATATGTAACCAATTATATAAAATATTTTGACTCATATTTATATTAAAGAAAACCTGAAGTCAAAACATATACTACAAGTTTGCAACATATATCTTCAACCTGATAAACTTGTACTGAAAGACAAAATTTACTGAAATACAAAATTAAGAGAAAACATGTTATATCCCATCTTTGAGCTATGAACAAGAAAAGTACCCTTAAAAAAGGGTACTGTATCGATCTTACCATGAACCTGAGGGTATGTGGCATGTAATAAAAGGTTTTAATATCTTAAAGTAGGCATTTCTATGAAATAAAAACCCTTAGAAAAAATCCAGAGCCCCTCCCCTTGTTTCGTGAAAATATACAAATAACCAAGGATTTGTACAAAACTTCTGATATATATTTAAAATCACCTGTTTGGATATTAGTTTGTTAATTGTTCACACATGCACAGTGTACATGTTTTCAGTATTATATAATAGTGTGTGATGTCAGGCCTGAAAAATACCCCCCCCCCCCACCAAAAAAAACTATGAATCTGCCACTGGTTTGCTGTGGTCACTGGAACTTTGCATCATTGCTGCGTAATGCGTTGAAAAGGTTTTTTGCGAAGTTAATATTGCAAATAGAGGAAAATGAATAAGTACATTGAATTCGGAGGAGTTGATTTGATATATGTAGGTTTTTAAATTTTGAAAATTGGACGTTTATTAAGGATTTTAGGCCGAGTTTTGCATTGAGTCCCCTCTTGAGATTGTACACAATTTTTGATGACGTTTCACACGGAAAAAGTTTCGCACTAGATTTTCCTAACCTTGATGAATCGATGTACTGTGAAGTATACTTACATGTAAGTTTTTTTACAGATTAAGATATCGATACAAAAAACACTATAGGCCAACTTGGCTTTCATGAATGCTGAAGATCTTGGGGAGGTAAAGGTAATGTTGATTTGAAGATTACCAAATGCACAGGTAGACAAGCTCTCAGAAAGTCAATTCAGTCCAAGTAAATGTGCCCCTCTCACCTGGTTGCATGAGATGTTTGCAAACTTTCAAAAGTTAATTGTGATTTGTAGAACTTAATACCTATCAGATACCATATAAATGTGTGTACAGATTTTTTAACATTTGTTGACCAATCTGATATTGAAATTGTGGTGATATCTTAAATTTTATTAATTTCATTGACATAATATTCAAATCCGTCCGTAAAACGAAGGAAATTGGTATAAAAATGGCCATAAAAACATGATATCTTATTAATTAACAATATATACATGGTCACTGTGTTCACCTGTAGGCTCTGTAAACAGCGCATTTACATACCTAGGCAATTCATTTGTTACAAGGAACCTGAGGATAAAATTTTCTGCTAATCTATGAATATGTGATAAATTCGCAAATAAGGGGGGTAGGGTAACTTTTATGACTTTAAAGTCTAATAGCAGAAAAAGTATCAATCACAGGGCCATAAATGTAACACCACTGGCAAACTGAGAATAAGAGACAGTTTTTGCAGTTTACACCATGTTGATATCTGCATAAGAACCGAAGTTCTGGAGGGATTTGTAGCTATCCCCGGCTGAAAATGAAGTGAATTTTCCATGAAAAATGACTATAAATTCTTTATAAATCACAAAATAAAGAAACTATGTAACATTTTTCAGTTTAGTAACATGCAACCAATTATTCTGCACATATCTGAACCAATTTCAGTTTGATCCAGTCACTATTAGGCCCTCAAAACTCCATATCTGAAATTTTCAATAAATTTTGTCCGAAACTGGACATACGGCCGCATTACCGGGTTATGCACCACAGCAGATGAGTAAACCCACCCTGGCCATATGCAGGCTGGGGTACCCTAACATCATCAAGTGTCAAACTAAATCTGCTCAGGGGTGTTTACTGGATGTCACATTTTTGGGTTTGGCTTCTGGACTATAAACTGACGGACTTTCAGCTCTCTACTCTTACTAGAAAATTTCTGCTGGTGATTTTCGGCAAGCATGTCAAATTTCTCAAAAATGACTCCGTAACATAAATTAATTTCTATATCAATTTCCAGGGCCGTTGGGCCGTATATCTGTATCATTATACTGTTCCACACTTTATTTGGAAGCAAATGACAAGAAACAAAAAAATCCTATTTCGGCAATTTTTTTTAACGCTATGGTTTATAAAAAAAATTAAAATTTTCAAAATCGAAACTTTTCTTCCGAACCCCTAAAAAAATCTTTAAATTAAATAGATTTCTCTGAAATTCTAATCAGCTTTTCCGTATACTTGTCTTCTTTAATTCCATGCTACATTGAATAACATGGGATGAATGGCCACTGAATGTCATGACAAACTTCACAGTAAAGAAGTTACGGTAAAAATTGATATTTTTAGGTTTGGCATGCACCAACTTTCTCGTACATAACCTCATTATTATTATTTTGATCTATTTTGAGGAAATTCTATCTTGGAAAGTTCACGAGTATCGAGCCACCTTAAAGCAGGAGTATAATAAGCCAATTTTATGGATATATAACTGTGTGTATTTTATGTTTTTCATTAATTAGACTACGTTGTACTTAATTGCACTTGCGAGACATAAATGTCATTTCTGATATTTGAATGTCTAATAAAATTTATATATATTAAGACAGTTCTTGCTATATCTATACTATTCCTACAATCTATATGAAACTTTTTCAATGGTAGGAGGAAACGGGGCACATTGGGACGCGGGGCACTATGGGACGGTGGGGTTTTCTTGGTTCCTTGCAAGGTATATGATATGGTGGTGCCATCATATCTTGTAATTTCATATCCTGATGTTTCTATCGTTTTATTGACAAATTACAGCCGCATGCAGAAGTATGGCGAGGAAAAGTTTGTTTTCCTGCTACTAAAGTGAATAATTTTATAGAGGGGTTCAATTCAAACCATTCTGTGGACAAACCATGAACAATGAGGCTTTCTCAGTGCTTGTATGCACTTGATATATCGTAACCAACAGTATGAATTGCTAAACACACTCACTGGTGCCTGAGAAATTAACATTTTGGCATAAAAGCTATATTGGGGCTGATTGAGACAGTGAATTCGGGGCACATAGGGATGCACCATATATGGCAGAATGTAAGTTTCCAGGTCAGCCTAGTTTCCAGGACCGCACACAACAGATATTCAGGCCACCGTGAATAGAGGCATAGTGGATTACCATGCTCTGTGAACAAATTTATCACAAAGCACTGTGTGTCACTTACATAGATGTCCGCACCCAGGACAGTTTATGTTCAATGTTTAAAACAGTTTAAAGTTATTAACTATTAGCTCTTCAAGGTGTTAATGCACTGTTTGTAGTCTTACGCACTACTTATACAGTGCCGCCTGTAAGTAAGTGAAACATATGAAATGGTGCCATTGCATCAATGCTAAACATCCTCCACCAAACTGCTGGTAGAAGCATGAATTCTCATCCGATGAGAGGAAAACATATTGGGTCATTAAGATCGCTATGTGAAGTATGAGCAATAAGAGTGGCAGCCAATTTTCTCAACTGTAGTCAAGAGTTAGGTAGGGGTCAAAGTCTTTGATAAATAAGTGAACCACCCTTCCCTATCAAAAAACATTGGCCCTGTGTTTCACTTACTAATCAAAGACTTTGACCCATACTTAACTCCAACTACAGCAAAGAAAATTTGCAGCCTTTGTTATCCCACATGCCTCACATATCGGCCTTAGAGCCCGGAACTGAGTCAGCCACCTTTGGTCAGCTGACTTGAAAAAATTGTGGCTGACTTTTTCAGCTAGCTGAATTTTGTTGGCTACAACTTGAGCTGACTTTAGTCAGCTGAATTGATGCGTTATTTTCATTAAATTTTCCCTGATATATTAGACCAGTTACTGTATAACATCAATCTTTAGCCTGATAGTCTACCCGGGAAGTCTTACTTATATTTGCAGCGATGGGTGGCGCAGCTGCCCGTCGCGTCAGCGAACTTAGCACAAATATAGCTGATAAATTTTGAATAAATCTGTCAGTGGACTGAGAATGAAGGACAGCCTGTACCTGCGATGGAGTTGGTCCCTGATCTAACAGTTAGTTTCGTAAAAGTAAACATACCTGAATTTCTCTTACAATGTCACAGCAGTGTCTGAATAATTCTATTTGGTGCTTAACTATCCTATTCTGTTTTGAAAACTTCATTTTCACGCTTGTTTGTGTCGTCTGCATGAAAAGGGCATTTGCCCATGCTGTTGACAGGTGTCGCCACTAGCTTAGCATCATGTTTGCAGTGCCACACCCAGGCGAAATTAAAGCTGATTGCTATTATTATTAAGTATACTTTCATCACTTGAATGGAATGTTAATTAATTAAGGCCCAAATGATGGTACTGTTGATATATATCACAAATTAAGTTGACACAGAAAACATTATTTTAAAATAAGAATAGTTAATTTGAGCTCCGCGAATCTATGGCATTGTCATCTACATATTAACTATGGTATAAAGAAAAGACTCTATAGTGGGCTTGGGCCTGTGGTCATTGGAGGGGAGGGGGGGGGCTGATGATTCCTACTATTAATTCATGGACCCCTCCATCTTTCCCAGCCAAAGTATAGGGTGCACATCCACAAAAACTTGCATGCAACATTTTCTCCTCCACTAGAAGGACATAGACTGGGTTTTATGTTCACAATTTACATTTAACATTTGCCCCTCCCCAACATCCAAATTTTCATGGGTATCATGCTTGTACTAAATTTGTTAAACAGTACTGTAGGTCTACTGAAAGTACAATCAATACCAATTCATGTATAGGACTCAATATAAGAAAAAGGTATCAAAAGCATTATTCAAATTAAATGGTGCTGTGCTAAATATTTGGTCTTAGCTTATTCATCTGTAGGCCTATAGATAGAGAAATGCTCAACGGTATGGCTAAAAATCCATTTGAAATTTAGCCCTTGAACACTATCTGCAATGCCACATGCAGGTCTTAGTTTCATAGAATTTCAATTCTAGCAGTGGGTTTTATGAACATTTTTTTCTTTACAAATGTGGTTTTATTCTGAAAGTGAAAGGTGTGAATTACAATCAGATTGCAAACTGTTAGTTGCCATCATGAGAAATAAAAGCAGAGACCTGCCCTTCTTTCTTAACTCCAATTATTAATGTCCTATTGATTCTCCTGTAAATTAGACCTTAATTGCTGTAGAGACAATTGTTTTAATTGGCTTGCAGCTGACTTTTCAGCTCAGCTGACTTGGAGCAATGTCAGCGGCTGGGCTGTTAATCTCAGCTCTCTTCAGCTGAGAGGAAAATCAGCTCGCGGCGGCGCAAAATGTCGGCGGTTCCGGGCTCTACTATAAAGAATCTTTACCTCAATTATCATTGGCATCATGCTGTCATTAGCATCATATCAAAACTGGCTTATTGCCTTGACCTAACTAAAAGTTTGTTGCAGGTGACTGGAGTTGAAATTAGTTGAATATATATTATCAATAAATCACCAAATATTATGACATTTGAACAATTTTGTAATTCTGATAAAGTCTGTTCCATACTTTCTGTAAAGGCTGTATAACTAGCGATATTATCTCATGGATGCCTGTATATATTTCTCAAAGTAACTCTGCCACAGCCTTGGCTTAAAGTTTCTGAGAGATGGATTTCGATAATAAGACTATCAAGTAGATCATTATTCATGATCATAGGTAGAACTTTAAATTTCAGATTAGGCCTATCTTTAATATACAGTACAACCATCTTAAAATGGCTCGACATAGTGATCCGTAGTGATCCAGAGCGGTCCGGATATAAAGTGATCTGTAGTGATCTGAGATGATATAACTCTATCTGTAGTGATCTACAAATCCACTTTTAGTAAAAACCAATCATGTCAATTATGAAGGATTATAAGTTAAAGAACAGATAAAATACATCAAACAATTTAAAATATTGATAAAGGAAATATATCCAGAAGTTATTTGGTACAGAAAAGTAAATTTATTAATATTAATTTTGATTAATAAATACAGATCACTCCAGATCGATCACTCCATATCAACCAAGATCGCCATGGATCACTACAGATCGATCGATAAGTGTCGATCCAAACTGACGAGCCATTTTATGATGGTTGTACTGTAATAAGCTACTCCTCCGTGTTGGCTTGCTATTTTTGGGTTTGTAAATTTCCCAGTACCAGCACAAGGATGGATTTTAAATATTGATCATTTACATATATATACTAATACATCTGTGAAATTTATATTTTTGCATCCTCAACAACGAATCTTGCAATTGGAAATTTCCCAGTGCCAGGACAATAAGACTAAGACTAAGACTAAGACTTCTTTATTGGTCATTCTTGTAAAATATATACAATAATACAGAATGAAATTGTTGGTGCAAATATTTGACATGATGTAAGAAACAAATTAAACAAAGCATTAGTTTACTTGCACAGCTGACCATGGTTTCGTGACATTTAAAATGTTAATTGCTTGAGGAATGAAAGAGTTTCTGAACATTATGGTTTTGCACAAAGGCACACAAAGTCTGGCTCCATGGGACCAAAAACACATGAATTTTTTAGTGGATGAGACTCATCCTCATACACTTTCACAGCAATACGCTCCCATGTCGACCTGTACACATCAATTAGATCATATAGAGTGTCATTTTTAGTAATTCTGATGGCCCTTTTTCTTAACTACATATAATCATTCTGTTGTTTCTTAGTACATGAGTTCCACCAACGTACAACTGCAAAGCACATGACACTTGCAGCAATGGAGTTATAGAACACCCTCCCGAGCAGCAACGTAAATCCAACCTTTTGCTACGTAATTATTTTGGTTAGAATCAAACGTTGGGCCAAACAACGTATGACAAAGGTAGGGCAAAGGTAATTTCCAAACGTTGCACTCAGATGGAAAACCAAACGTAGGTCGCAACCTTAGTAAGAGGTTGGCAGATAGTTTGTTTTATAGTTTGGCCTAACGTTAGAGTCACACTTAAGTCATACCTTTGGTTGAGAGGTTGGAAGAACGTTTGGTTGTAACGTTTGGCTAAAC
Organism: Platynereis dumerilii; assembly: GCA_026936325.1. Taxonomy (NCBI): domain Eukaryota; kingdom Metazoa; phylum Annelida; class Polychaeta; order Phyllodocida; family Nereididae; genus Platynereis; species Platynereis dumerilii. The sequence goes on from JAPTHN010000021.1 coordinate 6,816,269, forward strand.
GTGTCAGTCATACGTAAGTCATACCTTTGGTTGAGAGGTTTGAAGAACGTTTGACTGTTACGTATGACCATACCTTTGATTCATAGGTTTGTCGAACATTCATTTGAGAGGTTTTTAAAACCTTAGACTATTACGTAAGTCATACCTTTTGTTGAGAGGTTTGAAGAACGTTTGACTATTACGTATGACCATACCTTTGATTCATAGGTTTGTCGAACATTCATTTGAGAGGTTTTTACAACCTTATACTATTACGTATGACCACACCTTTGATTCATAGGTTTATCAAAGGTATGGTCGAACATTTGGCAATACGTAAGTTCCAAGGTTTCTCCAACGTGTTTTTGGTATGTATGGACAACGTTTGAAAGTAATGTTCAGGACAAACGTCTGATCATACGTATCTGCCAAAGGTTTGTTGAAGGTTTGCACTAAGTTGCGGAGCCTAGGATCCTGGTTCTCAGAGAGCCTTGTAGCGCCATCTATTCCATACCTATTCCCATCTATCTGGTAACTTTGAGTGTATAAAAACTTCAACAGGATGCTTGCTGGTGATGATTGAATGAAGCCATGAAGACATAGTAGATAAACCAGTACCAAAAATTTCAAAATATATATCTCTTAACAGGCGAAAGATTAGATTGGCCAAAAAAAATAGGCGAAGCACTCCTCAACCACAAACGAGCAAGAGAGAATCAGTTAGGACCGGAGTTGAACTGAGCCCACTTGCAACTGAATGCCACCTGTCAAGCAGGCCAATTTGGATTGGGATTTTTCCAACTCTTCAGAGTTGCAGCATTAATCCCTTACAAGGTAAGTGAATATTCTTATTTTATTTTACTCCTTAAAAGGACTGCAGACTGCTTGGTAAAACGAGGAAGAAAAGTCTGCTAATTTTGGAGCCAACTTTAGTGCTTTCTGCTTGGCTCTGCTCTCTCTATCTCTGTTGTTCTCTTCTCTTCACTGTTTTAATTTATGTTTTCTCTTTGCAGATCTCCAACAATCAATTGACCAACCACCCATCGCCTCAAGACCTCCAAAAAAAAAAAAAAAATATCCCCCCTAAAAAAAATTCCTGCAGTAAATTCATGAGAGCATTCTTTATTCAACCACAATGAGGGCCAATATTCAAGGGCTTTATTTAATCAAATTTTTTTTTTTTTTTCGGAGGGGGCAGGGCAGGCCGGGTGGCAGGGTCCGCCTGAAGCAATGCGGCAGTCCCCCGGCCCATCCGAGCGCTCCGCCCCTGGCCGGCGCCTCTCTGCTTGCTGGTTGACATGGCGAATTCATGTACATCGTTCACATAAAGCAATCAGTCCAGAACACGAGTAATCCACCGTAGCACTCGTATACAAGTGTCTCCTCGATGTATACATGGAATCCACACTCAAACTAGTCATATTTGACCAGATACAGTCCATTTAATTCCGAAATACAAGCGCTGTCAAGAAAAATCAACATGTTTCACATCGCCGATTGACAGGGTGATCCTGAAGCATACACAGCCGCCACAGTCCGTCCGATGGTGTCAGATTATCCAGAATACTCCTGCTAACATTTCTGGTTGGTTAAATTATGTATTTCTGAGGAATAACTGCTGTTCTAGACCGAAATACGACGGAATACACATCACTCGCTCGCCATTGCGTCCTTCTTGTCGGATGTTTGCGCATGCGCAAGACACAGCGCGCTGGGCTAGCCTGCCACGCCTGACGCCCCAGAGGCGTATAACGACCGATCCTTCAACGTGGGGGGTACGTTACCATCAGACGTCGGAGAAATACGCAATAAATACGATATATACGTACGTAATAATCTCGTAAGCAATTGTCGACAAAATGCGTAGTTTTCAAACGTTGGGTCCGATGTGTATTGGAGGTTTAATGCTTCCTTAGACCAACGTTCCTCAAAGGAAATTGTCCGGGAGGGCAGGCTTATAATGCTACAATCAATATTAACATTGCGCAAACATCTTACATAACATTTTCCCCTATGAAGTCTGGTCATAGCAAATTTACAATGAGAGTCCCATTTAAGGTTATCTTGAATATGTATTCCCAAATATTTATATGAGTTAACCACTTCAACAGCAGAGTTATCAATAGGCATAGGAAGTTTGTCACATGCATTTGCTCTAAAATCAATAATTAGTTCTTTGGTCTTAGATACATTTGAATTTAAGAAGTGATCTCTGCACCAGTTATTGACAAAGTTTACAGTATTAAAATACATAGATTCATCATTGTCTTTCTTAATGAGTCCTACTACTGCAGTATCGTCGGCGTACTTCATTATTCTGCAATTGCTGTTACTTGTCTGCAGACTGTCTGTGTATACGATAAACAGGAACGCTGAAAGCACGCAGCCTTGGGGAGCTCCAGTGTTTATGGTGAGAATGCTGGATGTTTCAAGGGGGGTTTTCACATACTATGTACGATTTGTTAAAGTTCAGCGTCCACAGCTGTAGTCTGGCTGTTACAGAGAAGTTGGACAAGGCTTTTAAGAGGATGTGGGGCTGAAGCGTGTTAAACGCAGATGAGTAGTCTATGAAGAGACAGCGGGCATAGTTACTGCCTTTATCAAGATGGCTTAATAGTTCATGCACCAGTGTAATGATGGCGTCATCAGTGCATCGATTCGATAGGTATGCGAATTGAAATTTATCCATGCTAGGGCATATGTAGGACTTCAGTTTTTGAAGCACGACTCTCTCAAGACATTTTGATACGATTGATGTAAGGGTAATGGGCCGAAGGTCATTATCAATGCTGGGCAGAGGAATCGGAATAGTCTAGATTTTAAATATTGGTCATACACATATATATATTGACAAATGATGATTTTCAGCCTATTTTGGTGAATACACAGCAATTTACCGAGATGTACTTGTCGATATGCCTCGTGTGGGGCGACCCTTTCAATTTACCTCGAGTACCAAACTGGAGGTCATGAAGAACGACTGTTGTTAGAATAGCCTAAATGATGTTACTCATGGGGGTATATATATTATCTCCATGGAATGACAAAAGGCTTTTGACCTTTTGGACATTAGGCATTGAGCTGGCATACTATGAAAGAGGTAGGCCAATGGTCTATTTTAGAAATGAGTTGAAATTAATACAAGGATATTACAATAAATGTAAGTCTTGCAATTTGGAAAGCACATAACCGATGGTTTAGTTACTTTGAGAAAAAGTGAACAACAAATACGTACAGAAAAAATGTTGTGCTTTTTTTTTAAATGCCGAAACACACTATTTTCAAGGCGATGTGCATACAAATTTACGGAGTGTATCATTGTTTTATTTTTGGAAATTGGTTGATACATCATATATTTCAACACAATTATACTACATAACCCATAAATGGATGGTCAAATTAGATGTACAAGTATGCAGTTATATTTCGCTGAAATGGCCAAATATTGAAATTTAATGTTTTTTTTTGCAAATGCGGAAACACCCAATATTCAAGATGGTGTGAATAAAAAGTTTACGGAGTGCACCACTGTTTTATTTTTGGAAATCCGCTGATAATCTTATATGTCAACATAGTTATACTAGATTATCCATAGAGGAATGCTCTAGTCGGCCATATGCTGTTATATTTTGCGGAAATGGCCAAATGTTAAAATTTGACATTTTTTTGAAAATGTTGAAACACTCCATATTCAAGATGGTGTGAATTAAAAGTTAACAGAGTGCACCACTGTTTTATTTTTGGAAATTGGTTGATACATCTTATGTTTCGACACAGTTATATTAGATTATCAATGAAAGTATGCTCAAGTTAGCTATACGCAGTTATATTTTGTCAATTTGCCGCCATTTGGCTATTTTGCAATTTTGAGAAAAATAACACTGCTCAGTGGCTACTGCAGCTTTAACTAAAATATCAAATAAGCTGAATTTCTTGTCAGGGTATCCTAAAACACATTTCATGTCATGTGCAAAAACTGAATAACATAGATTATGTACTTTGAGAAGAAATGGACAGCGGAAATAGACAAAATGTTGAAATTTCATGTTTTTTGGAAAATTTGGAAACACCACATTTTTAAGATGGTCTAAAAAAAAGTTTACAGAGTGCACCACGGTTTTATTTTTGGTAATTGGTTGACAGTGCCTATCACCACAGTAATACCAGATTATCGCCAGACGGACGCTCAAGTTTGCCAAATGCAGTTATATTTTGCCAATTTGCGAGCATGCAGCAAATTGGCAATTTTGAGAATAGGACCCCTTTTCTGCGACCACTGAAATTTTAGTAAAACACCCAAATGAGGTGAAATTTATACTGAAGTATCTCCAAGTATTAGTCTTGCCATAGGTAAAACATTAATGCCATAACGTAGAAACTTTGCAAAAAATTGAACAGTGGACATTTCTAAATTTTCTCAACTCAGTACGGCTATCTCATAGCTCACGGATCATGGCTATCACACTCTTATCACAGTTAAACATATCTTGCATATAAGCATCTGAATACCTTTACTAGGGTGTTTCAAGTTTTGGGAGGACAATGCGAATCTGGTGTTATTTTTTGCATAACCCCACTTGCCAAGCTTCCAGAAGCAGTCAAATTTGTGAAAATCTGCATAAAACGGCAGAATTTTAGGAAATTCAACACTTCCTAGCTCATCAGTAAGACCTACTGTAACATGGCTGATGCCAGATTTGAATTGCCCTCCCAAAACTTACTCAGAAACTATGGATTGAGAAAAAAATATTTATTCCTTCACTGATTTTTGCAATATCTTCAGGATTTGCAAGTTCGCCGATGGGGAATCACATTATGAACTTCAAGTGCATTCTGAAAAAGGTAAGTATTTATAGAATGGGCCAAAATTTTACATGTGACTTCTACTATATGAACTGCAATACCAGACCAAGGTCAAGCTGGATCGGAAAATATTGGGGGCACCTGAAACACCCTAACCTTTACACAGAATCGAAGTTGTTTCTAAATGCACCCTTCTTTGAATAACATTAAAGTTTCTACTAATTATTGATCTGGCAGTTGTCACAATGATTGTATAAAAATGTAATTTTTTAACAGTCTGACTCTCTTTCATTGTATGACATATTTTAATGAAACGACAGTAAATCTGGTCAAGAACACCAGGTGTCTCTAATATAGCAGGTAAGAATCTAGTGTGAGTTCTGTAAGGTAAATCAAACAATTGTCTAACTGAACGATTCCATGAAATGACAAATTCGTTAACAGACTTATCACTTAAATTCCAAATAGCACTATCATATAAATGGGCACACTGGCTATTAAAAACTTTACGTAAAATAACAGTATTGACACGGCTAAATAAGTCACCTTTTTTATTTCTCACATCATCAGGTTCACACAAATTGAAATTGATTTTATGTCCTAGATGTTTAAAATCACCGACTCATAGCAGTTTATCTCGACACAAATTATACGTGTCAGGCTTATTGGTACAGTTTTTTTAGAATTAAATTTAACTCCGTAAACAATGCCAAATTTTCACAAATTTCTAACATCTTTCTTAAACCTTTAATGGAAGGAGACAGCAAAATTAAATCATCGGCATAGCCGAGACTGCCAGAGTAGTGACCTCCAACCCAACAACCAAGACCAGATCCAATCCCAAAATGGTAACTGCTGGAGTGCATTTAGGGAAGAAGATATTTATCAGACCCAGATACGAAATACAATTGCATAATTCAAATTAATTTAACATGGATCATGGTAACAGAAGTAAGTTCAAAGAAAGAACGCTAACATTCTGCTACCATTTAAAACAATTCAAATACATTCATTTTATAATTCACATGGCAGTAGCAAGAGCAACACAGTGTTGGTAATAAATCTGTGGTTACAAGGGTATGGAAGGAGGAAGAAAAAGAGAGAAAAACAAAAAAAAGTTTTAAAAAATTCAGAAAAGCACAGGTCTAAGCTGACAAAGTATAATGCATGAGTAACAAGTATTTACATAATGCCTATATGATTTTAAACAAATATGTCATGACAGTACTTTCAAAGCGATTTATGTACAGATGTAAATGAAATTCCAATAAGATGAAGTTTTAGTTAATTGACTATAAATACTCTATTCATTATGTTAGTAATATTATCTATTACAAACAAAACAACTTTCTAATTGACAATTTTCATTGTAATTTCTAATAAAATACTGTTTTACCTAGAGAGAATAGCCTTTAAAAGAGTGAGTTGCTACTTTTGATAGTATGCAGTTATCACTTTCATTTAATAGTTTCGGCAGATAGTGTCAAAGGTTACATGCAGCAAAGGTATGATAGATTCTTGGAATCATAAATTTCTGGTTACGAGTAAAATGTTCATGAGTATCTTGCTGTCTAATAATATTAAAAGTTTTACTAAAATGTATGGGGGTGTCACTATTGACTAATTTGTAGTAGAAGTTAATGACCTTTCTTTTAAACATGTCTTCCAAACTTAGTAAGTAAAGTTTTTTAAATATAGGTTTTGAATGTGCATTATATTTACTAAGAGAAACATTTCGAACAGCCTTTTTCTGTAGCTTAAACGCTTTGATTCAAATCCCCAACATAATAATCTATAGTTCAGATGTGAACATATTAGGGAGTCATATATTGTTTTCAAACAGGTTTTTGGTAAGTAATATTTCAGTCTACTTAGTATACATACAGCTTTAGTTATCTTTTTTGCTATGCTGTCAGTGTGGTGTTTCCAGTTAAGTTTGCTGTCTAAAATGATACCAAGGAAACTAAATCTGTCTACAAATTCAATAGGAAATTCATAAATTTTCAAATTTGGTCTAGAATGATATCAGTTAGATTTATTGAAAATCATGCACTTAGTTTTAGTTACATTCAAAGAGAGTCTATTGAGATTCAACCATTTACAGACTGATTCCAGTTCAGAGTTTAAGATTTGTTCAGAAGGGCCATTATCGGAGTTAAGGGAGACAAATAAGGTTGTATCATCTGCATACGTCACAAAATGAAATAAATTACTGGATTTTGGAATATCATTAATATAGATAATAAAGAAAAGGGGTCCAAGAACAGAGCCTTGTGGAACACCTATGTTTAGAGCTCAGTAGTCAGACTTGAAGGAATCTATTTCAACATATATTTAGACTTTTCAAGATTTACTGTTCATCCTTTTATGGAGTTACTTTGTTGCCAGTAAAGTCGCTACCAAGGTTTCATGTAGCATGGAGGAAAATATCAAGGCAAATTTGGAGACTACCTCAAAGAGCACACAATTCGGTTATGAAAGGGCTAAATTATGGGCTCTGTGAAGTACATTTATTTCTGTCCAGGTACTTGAAGTTCACATGGAGTATACTGAATTGTGCATGTGGATTAGTGTCCTACATCATGCAACTAGCGCTTAAAAACGAGAAGTCTGTGATGAATGCAAATGTCACAAAGTGCTGCAGCATGACAAATATTACTTTGACTGACTTGAAAGGATTGACATCCAGCAGACTTGATGGTCTCTTGAGATTCGAATGCTCAAATTGTAATGATGACAATGCAAAAATAATAGCCCACACTGTAATCGAACTGTCACAGATGAGAGACGGTCTGCTTGAAAGCCAATTGACAAAGGACGAAACAGAGACACTAATTGAATTTTTAACTATAAACTAATTTTAAATTTTTAATTTTCAAATTTACCTACCATGTACTTGAATTTCTGTACGAATAAACATGATAATAATATTGCTGTCTATTGCTTAGATAACTTTTAAGAAGAGATAGGGAAGTATTTCTTAGTCCATAATGTTATAGTTTAGCGAGCAGAATCTTGTGATCTACACAATCAAAAGCCTTACTTAGGTCTATATAAACATTAAGAGGTATTTTTCCAACATCCATATCAGAAATAAGTCTGTCTACTAATTCAAGAGTTGCATATTCGGTGGAATGATTTTGTCTAAACCCATACTGATAGTCATAATAAAGATTTTGTGATTTAAAGTGCTCATGTATTTGCTTGGCTATTACTTTTTCAAAAACTTTGGAGATTGCGGGGAGTAAGGATATGGGTCTGTAATTATTCAATTGTGCTTTATCATCTTTCTTGAAAATTGGGGAAACTTTAGCTATCTTAAGTAGATCTGGAAAAATGCCTGTTGAAAGTGATTGATTTATTATTGCAGTTAAGGGTTGTACAATTTCACCTTTGATCTTTTTTAGTAGATTTGTTGATAAATTATCGACACCTACACTTGTCTTGGACTTCAGGTTATTTATTATCTTTATGGTATCACTAGTAGTGATTGGTTTGAATTGTAAATTTATTTCACAGGGATTTTCCATATAGTCCATATATGAATTGTCTGGGTGAGAAGCTCTTTCTGATGCAATTGTAGTAGCAATGTTAGTGAAAAAGTTATTAAAGGCGTTGACTATTTCCTGTTTGTCATATATCTTTTTGTCATTAATCATTAAATATTCTGGGAAGTTGTCAATTTTCTTATTCTTATTCATGAGTTCTTTTATTACTATCCAAGTATTCTTAATATCATTCTTATATTTTTTCAGAATATCATTATAGTAGGATTTCTTTGCATCACGTATAAGCTTTCTAAGAATTTTGTTGTAAGTTTTCAAGTTTACTTCTAAGTTGTTATATATACGATTGTTTACCTTAGTTGTTTTAGAAGTGGCTTAACAAGTGCATGCTTTAGATCAAAGGGCATCTCCCCTAGAGTTAATGATGTGTTGACTATTTCAGTTACAAATGGAAGATATTCGTCAACGCACTCCAGCAGTAACCATTTAGGGATGGGATCTAGTTGACAGTATTTGACAGGCATATCTCCGATCAGCTTCTTAATTGCTGCCTGTAAAATTTCCAACAAAATTTGGGGTGTTGTTGTTGCTGGAGTCAAGTTGTGTCCTTATTTTCTGGATTTTTTCATCAAAGAATGTGTTGAAGTCATTTGCCGGGTCTTTGCTGTTTTCATGATTTGGAAGTGGAAATTCTTGTTTCCAGTTCAAGTTGGCATTAAGTATCATGAAAACGGCCTTTGAATTTCCCTTGGGACTCTCAATCTTTGTTCAGATAATCAGATTTCAGCTGATTGAGCTGGTCATTTAACGCATTTTGTTTCTGCTTCCCAATCTCTCTCAAGACCAGTTCTTCCCCAAGTTCACCCTGCTTTTCTTTTACACTGTGGCTGTTTTCAGATTTTTTATGTTTCTTTGGTGAATGAAATCTGTTTGTGCAGTGTAACCAGCTATGTAATCAGAGGTGCATGTTTGTCGAGTACCTTGGTTGATGAATTGTAAAGCAAGACCAGTTTTGAAAGGTATCTGGATGATTTTTCTTGTTTCGCTTTTTTTGACATGTTTTTTCGATGTCTTTTCTAAACTGATTTAAATTGACGTTGCGCAGTTTTCTGAAAGCAATTTTCATTTGGGCACTTTTTACTTTGCCAATGGCCATATTGAAAAGGACAGTCTCTCACAGTTGAATTACTATGTGTAATGATCAGCTCCAAGGTGTTTCCCTCTTTGAGGGTAGGTGAAGACACATGCGGTTCAAGATCGCAAGGATGTTTGACATCCAGCATCATCAGGCTTATTTATGTGAAAATCAAAATCACCAGTAATCACAACTTAATTATATGTTTGGTACTGAGCTAAGAAATGTGTAAATAAAATCCCTAAAAAAGAACTCTGCATATATCTATATATCAAACTTCAGTTTGAACGTTTCAAGAAACATATATATGTAAAACTAAAAAGTTCCAAGGATGACAAATAGTGACGTTTCAGTTGCACATTTTATTAAGACACTGACTTTACAGCCGGGTAAATCTGAATATTTTGATGAAGCTTTTTGATTGTTATCTCTGGTATTTCAAAATTGGCAAGAGGTACCTTAGTCATGATTTCCCAGCTCGTGACAGAAGAGTTAAAATTTTTAAGCATTTGCGGCTCTGAATTCTGGCCTTAAATATATAGACTGTAGAACAATATATACATGTGGCCAGATAAAAATGGGGCTTGCCATTAAGACCTCTGTCCATATTTCCCCCAGAAGTTATTAATGCAAACCAAGCTGTGTTTCAAACTAATTTTGACCGCTCAAGCCACACCTCCTCTGACATCACAGTTCAACAGCATAGAAAAGAACATGAGATTCCACATAAGTATGACGAGGACTGTAAAATGGGTCATTTTTGCCCATGGCAAGTATTGAAATCACAGTTGCTTAGAACTTAGCTTCTATAATCAGATTCTTACAATATAAGGAAATCTCTTCAGCTTTTTTAGTATTTGGTGGATAATTTACAGTTGAATTGACCCTGTATATCCAAAAAAGTTCCCTGAATGAGCAACAATTTAATTTCATAAATATATTTTTTTCTTCAACTGATACTTTCATCTTATAAAATTAATCCCACTTGGCAAATTGTTTGTAGCGATATGCTTCTCTCAAATCCATCCTTCTTGTTTGATTTTCTTTTTCAAATTTCTTTGTTTTTGTCTTATTTTCTTTTGTTTTAGGTATAAGTTTGTTATATTCCTTGTTTTCGTGAATATGTGATATAATCCTCGGCTAACACCTCCGAATATATCACATATTCCCTCAAATGCGGGATATAACTAGCACTTAGGCGAAGGAGACCCCCCCAAGGATAAGTTCTGCTATCGAGGGGCCACCTTACAGTGAATAAGAATAGATTAACAGTGGATTTACATAGCAATTATGAGTAGATAGACAAATAATAATCATAAAAAAGACTTAATAATAGCAATAGTTTCTATTTTGAGAGATAGATTTTCTTGCATATAAACAATATTAACAGAAGCTTAGTGTGAATAGCTAGCACGGATAATTTAGCTAAATGAAGCCCAAAACTTAATTGAAAGCATTTAACTTATTATTTTACAGACGAATTCAAGATAAAAACTAATTTTTGATGATTTGTCTTGGCTACAGGACTACTTATCTGACTACTGGCCACAGACATAACAGTTTGGAATATTGCACAAGGTATCATACTGTTTTATGAAAACTTTCTTTATATACAATTTGAAACCAGGAAAACTATGAATTTATATTAAGTTTTCTTTAAAATTTTGACTCATTAAATTGAATCCTGATGGAAATCTGTATGTCATTGAGTGCTTGGGGAAAGCATGTCTCACAGCCGGTAGGCGAAGTTCATGACTTTGTCTGGTGTTGTCTTGATGAAGGTTATTGTTGTCTTCCAGTTCAGCATAAAAATAGGCAGGAAGTAAATGGTTTTCAAATTTGTATCAGAATTTTAAGTCTTGCAGTCTACCAATGTCAGTGAGTTTCAGCATTTTTAGTTTATGAAACAGGGGTTCAGTATACATGTGCATTAAATTTACTTTGTGTTATTAATCTGCAGGATTTCCATCCCCATATGATATTGCCATGGGAAAAGTGTGGCAGAATTAATGTATTATATGAGCGAAGCGAACGGCTGCCAAAGGCAGCCGTGAGCATAGCTCACTTGAGTGCAGAGAGCATCCTGTTGTTGTTGCTCTCCTGGCGGACCTGAATTGATCAACAGTCCATGATTTGTCACTAGGCTAAAAATAGATTGCAGGTCCAGCCTCTGAACTACTGGTTGGTTTCGAAATCCATGAGGTTGAAAAACGTACTTTTTCATTCCTCAAAACTGTTTAAATATTCCCATGTTGTGTATTAATCATTGGGCAAGACGGAACAAATTTTTCCAGCCGATCATTGTTTTTTTCTTGTGAACTTTTTTAATCCTCCAGAGGACTGCTGCTGGCAGGCAGGCAGCGCCACCTGAACATGTTTGACATTACGCATGTAAAAAAAACGTGATGGTGCAGTGTCTAGTGTATCCTGAATAATGACTTTATCTTAAAAAATAAACCAATTTTGATAATTTTTTATGGAACTTCGCGTATTCAATGGCCTTGCCATCTAGATATTAAACATTCAACAGAATGTTCCATGGTACAAAGTTTTAGATCTTTTTTAAAATACCTATTGTTTTAGCAGTGTTTTTTAACCAAATTTCTACTCACATAAAGACAGCAAATTATATTCCATATTTATTAGCAAGAGTGTAAAAAATTGCTCAAAAGATTCCCAGTGAGTTGCAAATGAAAAAAAATCGATAACTTACCTTGATCTGTGAAATATTCAGTTGAACATTACCCGACTGGCCTCTATTGAAAAGTATTCATAATCAAAGAAAACTTGGATGATATGTTCAAAAGTTCTTATCTTAAAAGTTAATCATTGGTTACTGAATCTCATTACAGTTCTTTGATATACAAGAGAGCAAAAAGAAAGAAAATCAATTATTGCATAGGCCTACGTCATGTGATTAGCTGTGTCCCATCTTGTGTAAAAAAAAGCGGAACTACCGATATCTAAGATCTGATAGTCTCAGAGCTATGCGGGGTTTCATGTATGTTTTTGAGACTAAAAGGTTCAATGCGTGCGTTTTATGTAGATAATTCTCTTGATTTCAAAAATGCTAGTCTTCTAAGGGACCGTTCAATATTTATGACTGAGCACGCACCCATTCGCGGGCTTTTGCGAAAAAACATGAATAATCTGAGTGTTTTATTACATAACCGTTTTGTTAGATATTTTTACCCCCCCTTGGACATGTTGTCATAAACTAGTAACTCCCCCCTTTAAAACATGTGTAAAAAGTAGTATCCCCTCGGCCAAAACTCCAACCCCCCCCAATCATAAATTCTGAACGGTCCCTAATTGTAAATTTTCAGACAGTGTCACAATATTTATTTGAAATGTGGTACCTCCAAATCTTTTTGCCCTTGGTTTCACAAATATATTCCTTAAAAAATGCATTAAAGATACTTTCTTGGTAACTTTTTGTGATGCTTTTTACTCTTAAAAGATTTTTGACCCCTTAATTTGCATTAATATATGGCAACAATCTAAATAAAAAAATAACGTGCAAGCACTTTTTAAAAGAGCTTTGTAGATACTTCCTATTAAATACCTGTTAGCCTATCTATTTTTCTATAAGGATCTATCTATCTATTTATCTATCTGTCTATCTATTTATCTATCTATCTATCTAAAGCAAGCAAGAACCTCTAAAAACCCATATATAGGTCCTGCCTCATGGCACCTCAGATTCTCCATTTCATACATTCGACATAACTACAAATATGGATAGATAGATAGATAGATAGATAGATAGACAGATAGATAGATAGATAGACAGATAGATAGATAGATAGATAGATAGATAGATAGATACATACATACATACATACATACATACATACATACATACATACATACATACATACATACATACATACATACATACATACATACACATGCAGATATATAGATACATACATACATACATGTACTATTAGTTACACCCTGCTCGTTTCGAGGGTACGGGAATATACACCACGAAGGACTCCATACAACACGAAGACGAAGGCTGAGTGGTGTATCGAGGTCTGAGTGGTGTACATTCCCGTACCCTCGAAAAACGAGCAGGGTGTAACGGTTTTATCCTCAGACTTTTTGTTTCACTGATGTCCACAGATAATCTTGCAAACTGAGTCTGAAATGTCATTTAGCAACAAAGCAACAGCATTGTGACATCATCACCAGTGCTGCCACCAGGATGATGTCACAATGGCTCAAACAATCACATCGTGACATCATGGCTATTGTTACTACATGGATGACGTCATAGCAATCCTGCTGTTGCAATTGTGACATCATTGTTTATCTCATACACCCTGTCTGGTGATGACAGACAGGGTGTATTATCAGTTATCGTCAGTCCAGTGTGAATCCTTGATTCTGATTGGCTGAGAGCCGCGGTGTATGACACCGTACACCCTGTCTGTCGTCACCAGACAGGGTGTATGAGATAAACAATGATGTCACAATTGCAACCATAGGATTGTTATGACGTCATCCTTGTAGCAACAATAGTCATGACATCACAATGCTATTGTTTGAGCCATTGTGACATCATCCAGGTGACAGCACTGGTGATGACGTCACAATGCTGTTGCTTTGTTACTGAAAGACATTTCAGACTCAGTTTGCAAGAAAATCTATGGGCATCAATAAAACAAGAAGCCTGAGGATAAAACCGTTACACCCTGGCTTCGTGGTGTATGGTGTCCTTCGTGGTGTATATTCCCGTACCCTCGTAACGAGCAGGGTGTAACTGATATTACACCCTGCTTGTTTCGAGGGTACGGGAATATACACCACAAAGGACTCCATACACCACGAAGCCGAAGGCTGAGTGGTATATGGAGGCCTGAGTGGTGTATATTCCCGTACCCTCGAAAAACGAGCAGGGTGTAACGGTTTTATCCTCAGACTTCTTGTTTTATGGATGCCCGTAGATTTTATTGTTTTATGGATGCCCATAGATTTTCTTGCAAACTGAGTCTGAAATGTCTTTCAGTAACAAAGGAACAGCATTGTGACGTCATCACCAGTACTGCCACCAGGATGATGTCACAATGGCTCAAACAATGGCATTGTGACGTCATGACTATTGTTGCCACAAGGATGACGTCATAACAATCCTATGATCGCAATTGTGACATCATTGTTTATCTCATACACCCTGTCTGGTGAAGACAGACAGGGTGTACGGTGTCATACACCTCAGCTCTCAACCAATCAGAATCGAGGATTCACACTGGACTAAGGATAAGGTGTCATACATCGCGGCTCTCAGCCAATCAGAATCGAGGATGAACACTGGACTGAGGATAATGCGTTGTATCATAATGCTCAATAGTTTGTTGTATACTCAATGGTTTGATTATTGTCGATGATGTCATTGCATTGTTTACCATTGTGACGTCATGTCCATGGTGACGTCACAACATTGTGACATCACCAGTTGAGCTGCTCTCTGTGCTCTGATTGGCTGATGCAACTGTTGAGTATTGATTATCTGAGTGAAGTTTAGCTTTCTTTTGAATTACAATATGGGGTATAAATAAGACCAAATGGCTGTATGGTGGTATTTTGAGATGTACTTCCACTCGTTAAGATATCCTGAGTCCTCTGTACCCACGAGTGCTGACGCACTCGTTGGTACAGAGGACTCAGGATATATTTAACTCGTGGAGTACATCTCAAAATACCACCATACCCATTTGGTCTTATTATAATACATATATGATATTCCAATTATTCAAGAAACTTCCCCACTGGTCAAAAAAATAATGCCAGGTACATTTTATTTTACTATAGTCTCACATAATACATGTACATCATGAAAACATTCACATTAAGATGACAATCCAATCTGATATGTGATAAAATAGTCCCTTATGCTATGATTTCATTGCGACAATCATTTTTTAATGTTGTTTTATTTGGTGCATTTATCCATGCTTTCTCCGAAATGTATAGAGATCGATTCTCATAATTCTCAGTCATTATCAAAATTATCTAAAAAACCAAGTCATTGACAAATCAACGTCCATGCAGTTTGACAAGATTGACTTTGTCAAGTTGGTCGTTGACTTCATTTTGTTTGATTTCATATTGCTTCTATCACCTTTGAGGCTGATAAGGACTTTCCCAAAAAGTTTGTGATTTATCAATATGACATGTGCTGCATAAGTGAATGAGAACAGAACTGAAAAAAAAAAAATCAGACAAATTCTGGGACTGCAGTCATTATTAGTGGATCATTTTTGACTTATTTGACTAACTATTCAATCCTGTGGCAGCAAGATATATATATTCCTACTACACATCACACAATAAGATTCTTTGAATGAAAAGTAATATACATGTATATATATATATTTTTTTATAGTAACGTTTAAACCTGGAAGAAAAAGTTTCTAGTAGATAGTTTGTTACAATAAACAGCAAGTAGACAATGGTTATCTCGTTTGCACTCGCAATTCTATGAAATTGTTATCAAAAAGTGTGTACATTGCTATGAATGATTGCTCTGGTGTTGTCACAGCTCTTTCAAGAGGGGACAATCAATGTTCTATTAAATTTGGCTTCTCCAATCGATTTTTGTCAATATTTCAGTCCTTTATTGGACCATCTTCAGGAATGAATGACAATTTTAGTTACACAGATGTGCAAGTCCACATTCCAATGGCATTCTAGGCCATTGATCTCCTAACAGGGACTGACTTTAGCAGTTTCAAGTTAGAGTTTCAGTTTGTGATTCGCACATTTTCAGTAAACACATTTTGAAAGTCCAATACTGTGCATTCAGACAATTGGGATCAGGTGATCCATGTAATGACTGTCTATACAGAAAAAAAACATGTATAATTGTTAATGTAACATTTTCTCAGAGGAGGGATTTGGAATTTTTTTAAGGGTATTTATTTCATAGAAATGCCTACTTTATGATATTAAAATCTTTTGTTACATGCCACATACCCTCAGGTTCATGGTAAGATCGATACAGTACCCTTTTTAAGGGTACTTTTCTTGTTCTTTAATGTCACTGTTGGGCGTTTAGGGTAGAGGCCATTTCATTGTGTTTTTTACGGATTCATTTCTGGAGTAGAGGTGGTGTCACATTTTGTCATATTACTAATACAATAAGATGTATATGATTCTATAATTTTGCACATGTAAACTAGAGTGTTGGATATAATTCATGCAATAATTACATTGATACAGCTATTATTCTTGCTTTATCAGTTATTGAAAATGGGAATGTGACAATTTTACGCCAAATTTCGCCGCAGTTGTGAATTTATACATTGACTAAAACACATTGATTTTTATCTAAGCTAAGGGACCCACTAAGAAAATAAAGTGGGCGATAATAGTACTTTCTGTTACCGAAATTGGTCATGGTAGTGGCTGGTATCAACATTTTTCTAATTTTTTTTCTGATTTTTTGGTCCTATTCAGAATCGTGACCAACCTCGGTAACACGGGAAAATGCCATACTTCCTGTCTATTGACCAATCAGAGAGGGTTATTCTGGCAGGAACCAGTTGTTTACCAAGCAAAAAAAAATGCTGCAAGGTGTTGCAACGGCAGAAATGGAACCATTTACTTTTCATGGCGGGATCATTCAGAATTTATGACTGGGGGATTGGGGGGGTTGGAATTTTGTCCAAGGGGGTACTAACTTTTCACACATGTTTCAAGTGGGGTATTAATTTTTGACAACACTTCCAAGGGGGTTAAGAAAATTTAACCAAGAAAAGGTGTTAAAAAGCACGCATACACTCACTTTATCTGCGCTTTTTATGTGCAAAAGTATGCAAAATGGCTGGAATCTATATGCATGACCGTGTATAACAGTATATGTGTGTTTTGCCTTGTATTTCGAGGGGGGGGGGATAATAAAAATACACATGAAAGCTAAGGATGGGGTGCTAAAAATACGCATGCTTAAGGGGGGGTATCAATTTTTGACGGGAAGTTCCAGCAGAACTCCCACCCCCCCGCAGTCACAAATTCTGAAAGGTCCATAACAATAACTAGCATCAAAAGCCGCAGAATTTTCCATTCTTTGATAACATGCTTCATTTATTTTGATATTATTAGTAATAAGCTTATAGAAGTCAAAACAGTGTCACCTCCTCCCTTGCCATGCTTACAAGTTATGCACGAAAAGCATGAAGATGCTAAAGTAACAATTGCTGCGGGAAGCAAATTGTCAAACTCTCATCTCTCAAAATGTCTTACACTTTTTCTGCATTTGGGCAGTTTTACAGTATTTGCACTCAAAGTGTCTCATGGGGGTCAAAATAAAGGTCTGTAAATGAGAATTTCCTTCATGCTATCATGAAATGAACATATTAAAGATTTGTAAATCAACAAGGACACATGTGATTTGTTGGTTTATTACCAAATTGCCACTCCATAAAGTAAACAAGGTTTGAATTCTTCAAAACATGTTTATCAAAAAAAAATTCCAAGTGAATAATAATTCAACCATTCTTTCAATTGAAATCCAGCCATCTTGTTGCATAGAACCGTCAAAACCAATACAAAACTTAAATTTCGATGAAATGTTGCAGTACTTTTTTTCCAAACAATTTTTATGACGTAAGTAAAGAAATTAGTTATTTATACTTTTTAAGCATGTGGTTAAAAAGAAACACAAATTGAGTCCTGTTGCAGCAGCAAATGCAAGATCGTTTGTTGGTTTTAGTAAAAAAAAGAAAGAAAGTCTCTGGAAAGTGGAAATAGATAGGAAAATGATTGTGGTGGCAAAAAGATGCGTGCTAAGTGGATATCAACTTTTTGTGCTGTTTATGTTATTTGCGTAATCAGAATAAAGCATTAATTGGCCGAAAAACAAAATTTTCCTCCCATTTTCAGTAATTTTGTTGTGCTTAGAGGTCCTTACAAAGTTTGAGAATGAAATTTAAAGAAGACTCATCATCAAGTATATCATCTATGGATTCCAAAAGTGTGAAAATGTTTTTTGTGATTATATTATTTCTTTTATCAGAATACAGCATTAAGTGACCGAAAAACAGCGTTTTTGCCAATTTTTTTTTGTGATTTTTAAGTGTTTGGAGGTCTAAAGTCTGCTATAAAATTTCAGAAAAAAATCGAAAATTAAATCCATCATTAAGTATATAATTTCTGGTTCCAAAGTGTAAACATTTTTTTTTTGTGAGTGAAATAGTTATCAAATGATGAGATACATTTTAAGCATGTGGTTAAAAAGAAACACAAATTGAGTCCTGTTGCAGCAGCAAATGCAAGATCGTTTGCTGGTTTTAGTAAAAAAAAAAGTCTCTGGAAAGTGGAAATAGATAGGAAAATGATTGTGGCGGCAAAAAGATGCGTGCTAAGTGGATATCAACTTTTTGTGCTGTTTATGTTATTTGTGTAATCAGAATAAAGCATTAATTGGCAAAAAAACAGCATTTTCCTCCCATTTTTCACTGACTTTGTTGTGTTTAGAAGTCTTAAGTCTGCCTCAAAGTTTGAGAAAAAAATTTAAAGAAGACCCATCATCAAGTATATCATCTATGGATTCCAAAAGTGTGAAAATTTTTTTTGTGGGTGAAATAGTTATTGATTTTCGACGAGATACATTTTAAACATGCAGGTCTAAAGAAACACAAAAAGAGTTAGGGACATCAGAACTGCAGCCCTTCTCTTTGCATTTGCCACAAAAATACATATGATATAACCGTTATTGCACATCACCTCGTGCAATATTAGTCACCGAGGTGCCATAAAAACTGATATTGCACGAGTTGATGTGCAATAACTGTATAATATTAAATAAGATAATTGCCTTTTACTCTCAAGTTTGATTTTCTCATAATAATGTAATTTGATGATCTAAAGACAAATATTGCAATTTTCAATATTTATAGATACCCTTTTTAGGCATCCTGGCTAAATTATTTAGTTCAGCCATGATATTTCCCTTCATGAATACGTTATTAAAAGACTTGAATCAAAGCGAAACTTCTGATGTACTGGAGAGGACATTTTTTGACATTTTCAATTTTAATTTCTAAGAAAATGTATGTGAATGGCGTGGATATTTTTTCCACTTGCATTTGTCACATCTATACAGAGGCACACAATTGAGCAAAGAAAACAAAAATAGCTTGTTTTTTCCTTCAGAATCCTGTGTGTTTTTTTCTCGTACTGGAGAGGACACTAGTTTTTTGACATCATATTCAAGCCTCAAATTCCGAAAAACAAGTATAGATTCTGAAATGAGTCTTTTTGATTTACCTTGAGACATGTCCCAAGCTACAAACTTGACACAAATAGTAGACACACTCTGTAATACTGATTCATGACAGCATATACAGTAATTAATGGTCTATCGCAGACAAACTTTTTGGCACATGCCATTTTCTACATTTTGGGAGTCAGCTCCTTTGGTATTTATAACGTATTCACATGAAACCTGTTGTTATTTATGCCCAAGACATAGGTCCAGACAGGCATCATTAATGTGAATCACAACTGCCTGCATTCGCTATTCTGTGTTGACATAAAAATATGCGAAACTGTCCGTGAGACACAAAAAAGTTTAAAAATTGGTCATAAATCGCCTGCTACTTCAAAACTAATCATCGTAACAAGGCAAAATTTGGTACACATATACTTCAATTTAGTACAAGACTGCCTGCATGACAAATTTCTGTGTACCTGTCATACTTTTCTCATAGTAATTGCTTAAAGACGAAAAATCAGCCAAGTGCAAATACTGTAAAACTGCCCATTTATCTTTTGTACCAACCCAGCAGTAGGGTGGCCCTTAAAAGCATAGTAAAAAATAAAAGTTTAAAATATTAATGGGCCACCCTCTAAAATGATGCCTATTATGGAAAAAATGATGCATGCAAATTTTCAGGCAAATCGGTTAATATTTAGAGGTGGCCCATTGCCCCTGAAGTTTGTATGTTTCTAGCGTAATTTTCTACATTTGTCAACTCGCGGTTCTGTATTATTTAGCCAATTCAAATGATACAACAATACAAATGGAATGGTTGAACTGGTCTTAATTAGAGCTTCATTTTGAGTACCAACTTGGATGGTCTGTGATGATTTTACATTCTGAATGTTCAACAGAAAATTTGCTGAAAACCTCACGTTCGCTTGATTTTTCTTTAACATCGGATGATTTGTTCTTTTGGCAGATGAGTGTTATTGGGTGCAAGAGAGCAAATGCAGTGATATTTAGCATTAGATTAAAATACTTTAATAATATAATGATTAGGTCTTTATATCCTACATTTATGTAGCTGGTTGGCTAATTATTAGGACAAGATAAGTATGAACAGCATGATTGAAACTGCTGTAAAAATTAAAATGGGTTCAACTAAATGCCAATTTTAGATCAAACCCAGTGTTTGGAAGCCCAGGGCAATCTTAGCTGAGCTAACAACACTCCTCCATGCATTTTTAGGGATTTATATCAAAGTCACTCTTTGAAATATTTCCTGCAACAACATCGTTGTTAATTAATTTGCCTTTTTGTATAATATATGAATGAATCCATGTCAGAATATCTTGCAAATATTTGGCAGACCTGAACAAAACCTGCATACCACTCACTGGTCTTGCAGTTTGTATGGTACAACCATAGATCTGTCTCTCCCTGGGACAACAATCACCACCTGTCCAGTTTGAAAATAATACAATTTTGATAAAAGAATATGGCAGACGCAGCCTTTTACTGTGTAATGATCAATGTATCAATCATCAATCACTCTCATTCAACTTTTCATCAATCTTCACCTCTAAAAGCTCAAAAAACAGTCAGGCTGAGGCCCACATATCATGACTGGCCCTAAGCCAGTATGTACGGTGGGGCGACGCCAACGACTGTGGGTGGGAGCCCTGTTGCCAACCCGCGCAGACACACTCCTTTGCTTCCTAAATACACAGCCAAAACTGCGCAGACGCAGCCTATCACTGTGTATGAATCACTCCCATCCAAATTTTCATCAAAATGTTCACCCAAAAAAGCTCAAAAAGCAGTCAGGCTGAGGCCCACATATCATGACTGGCCCTAAGCCAGTATGTACGGTGGGGCGACGCCAACCGACTGTGGGTGGGAGCCCTGTTGCCAACCCGCGCAGACCCACTCCTTTGCTTCCACATACACAGCTCACCTGCGTCACCGCAGCCACAGTGTACAGCACATCCAGTCTGAGCCCATGGGACTTTAAATGGAGGCGGGTTGTATCCGGTATTCTATGCCGGGCAACTGAAAGACCCTGGACATCCCTGAATTAATAGGGCTTGTACCAGACTCTCATTCTTATACTCAATTCCTACAAAACAATGCGAAAACACCTCTGTCTTAAATGCTCGTCCCACTCAAAAGCCCAGATACTGCTCTCTCTTTTCATTCTCTTTTCAGGAAAAACAAGAAGAACACCATCACAAGAGCACACAGACAAAAGAAGAAAAAGACCCGAAAAAGCTGGCGACCCGTTGGATCCCTTCCCAAGTGCCCCCCCCCCCAAAAAGACTATGAACTCACCCAGGTGGCCCATAAATCTGATCTTCGGAGAAGAAAAACAAGGCCACCTGGGTACAAAATAATAACAATTCAAGGCCACAGGGGCTTCGTGCCCATATTGGCCTTGGGCCTTCGGCCCAAAATGACACTATCATCATCATCATAAAAGAATATGGGAAAATTAGATCTTTCTGTGATTTTTTTTGTCAAAGCCAACACATTGACAATTTACACATTGACTCCTTACGTACATTTTTCAAAATCATCATGGCCTTCGTGAAATTATTCCTACCCCAGACCACAAAAGGTTTTTTCATTATTTTTCTTAAAAATTGGTCAGAACAAGCAGCTGCCCTCATTGATAATCCATATTATAAGGTCTGGTTCAGAATTATTGCCTCCAGATTTAATTCGGAGACATCATATATCAAAACAAACAATTTTTTAAAGAATCCAAGACGTATCGCTCGGGGATCATAAAGAATTGTCATAGACCATCCAAGTTGGTATTCAAAATGAAGCTCTCATTCAGCCCTGTTCATAAAATCTAATTATATTGTTGTATGATTTAAAATGGCTTAGTTATACAATACCGCGGATCGCCGAACATACGAAATCATGACTCAAATGCAAGAATTTCAAGGCTCGTGGGCCACCTCTAAATGTTAACCGATTTGAATGAGATTTTGCACAAGCTGTTTTTACTATAAAAGGCATCATTTGAGGGGGTGGCCCATATAAATTTCAAACTTTTTTTTTTAAGGGCCACCCTTACCCAGCAGCCTTGTAAAATTAAACAAAAATTTCTGATTTATGACGAGATACCTTACTACATGCACATTGCACATACTGAATTGTGACGGCAGAATGCCAATTTTTAGCATTTTTTATGAGACATTCTTGGTTTCAGAGCTTTAAAGTCTGCTTTAAAATTTTGATAAAAATATTAAACCTATTCCATCATCATGAGCAACTGATGTCGATTTTAAAAAAGGTTAAAAAATATTTTTGAGAGTCCAATAGTCACTGGTTTATGAGGAAGTATATTTTAACACGCACAAACTGAATGGTGACGCCAGAATGCAAATTCCTTTAATACTATCAGTTACACCCTGCTCGTTTCGAGGGTACGGGAATATACACCACGAAGGACTCCATACACCACGAAGCCGAAGGCTGAGTGGTGTATGGAGGCCTGAGTGGTGGATATTCCCGTACCCTCGAAAAACGAGCAGGGTGTAACGGTTTTATCCTAAGACTTCTTGTTTTATGGATGCCTATAGATTATCTTGCAAACTGAGTCTGAAACATCTTTCAGTAACAAAGCAACAACATTGTGACGTCATCACTAGTTCTGTCACCTGGATGATGTCACAATGGCTCAAACAATGGCATTGTGACGTCATGACTATTGTTGCTACAAGGATGATGCCATAACAATCCTATGGTTGCAATTGTGACATCTTGTTTATCTCATACACCCTGTCTGATGATGACAGACAGGGTGTACGGTGTCATACACCGCGGCTCTCAACCAATCAGAATTAAGGACACAAACTGGACTGAGGATAATGGCTGGTACTTTTTGTGATGTGCAATTCACAAGCATGCATCTTTTCGTGGTTTAGAAAAAATTTTCAAATTCACAATCTTAATTCTTGAGATGAGATTAAGACAACCTTGAAATCAATAAACAGCTGATAACGGTTGAAGAGATAACCGTACACCAACCAAAGACACAAAGCCAACCAAGCATCTTCCACGAAGCACAATGGCTAATCCACTAATCAATCGAACATTTGATGAAAATCACATGCTACTATTAAGCTAGCATTTCGTAATATTGGCCATTTCAGGCCTCCCAGCCAAAACTGAAAAAAAAATTTATGGGAGTTTTTCCGTCAATTATTGGACATTTATAGGAGGCGATTTTGAGTTCATGATTGGAAAAAATTAAAGCACAGGAGTTTCACTTCACAAATCCAACACTGATGTGAAACAAATAATTTGGCTAAGCCACAAAATTCAACAAGTATACAAATACAATTTTGTCCAGAACTGTCGGACCAGTTTGCAAATGCCGGACATGTCATTTGGACTGGCAATCTTTGCTTGGACTGAACTGGACCACTTCAAATTTTTTTGTTTTTTTTTTGGAATGGCATAAAAATATACAAAATTGGTCCCAATGTAGGAGTTCTATTGAATGATTTATATATTGGAGATCTGGAGGCCTGGAGCCTTTGATGTTACACATGGCTTATGAATGACAATATCAGTTATGACCACATCAACAAAATCAGCTTACAAAACCTCATCAAACAAACATTTTTGATATTGAATCAAAACAAAGGGCAACATGTTTTATCTTGTTCCTTGATTTGAACGTTCACATGACAATATATTTATGAATTATATTCTATTATATTGTTGTATTGCATTATATTGAAATGGTATACTGACATTATATAAATTTAATAGTGGCAGTAGCATTTTAAAACATCAGAATACAGTGTGCAATATCATAATAATGTTGAATATGTTCTCAAGAGCCTAGAAGTTTTAAGGTACTGAACAATTTTGGTGTTGCCCTGCCTTACTTTGACTTTTAAAGTAGGCATTTTATTTGAATAGAGGACGCTCAGAACCAATCTGAGGATGCAACTAGTTCACTCGGATCTTTGCCTCGAGTCAACCAATCAGCAGTGTTTTTCCTGCCTGCCAACCATGCCAAATCGGACATATCACCATTTGTTGCAGCTTGTATCTCTCCAACATGAACTCCTTCAAAGACCTTGAACCTAGTGCTAGTCTTATGTAACATGTTGAGAACAGTTTCTGAATCTTACCAGATGCAAGACTCTCTCAAACTCAAATCTAGATTCCTTCTCAATGTCCCTTCAACCTCGAGCAGACAGAATTGCCGCATATAACTCCATCTGAGGAGTACCCAGTTTTCTCATTGGAGCAATCCTACTCTTACCACCATAAGACTACAACAGTACTTGCCGGAGTTCAATTGCCATTGGACATATGCAGCAAAACCATAGGCAATCGAAAGCCAAATTCTATTCCCAACATTTACCCAGAAATGGCGACATCTTAAATATAAGCAACCTGCTTATGGTGTTTCATGTCCAAAATGGCCTTCAAAGAAGATTTAACTATGCCATTGAGCCTTCTGAAACCAAGGAAGCTGACTCAGGCCAACAAACGGTCCAAAAAAGCATGCGAAATGGCTGAAAATATGCATTTTCATAAAAGCTGGAGTGGCGCCGCACAAGTCGCATGTGACAAAATATTTTTCAGGCCACATAGGCAACGTCACTAGCATCAAACAGCAGAATGAGCCATGGCTTTCCCACAGCCTCTTTGGGATGAAGTTTCCTGTCAAACACAATGCTACTCAAATCGAACAACTTTTTAAACTTTTTTTGCAGAACAAACAAGGAGGCAAGGATATTTGGGATAATAAGATTGTTTAATAAAATATTTATATTGTTAGACATGAGTAGGCATAGAGCCTTTACAAAGATATGAGAAATTGACATATAAGTATAGATTAGATGTAAGTAATGATTATCCTGAAATAAATAGACACAAATAAATGAATATGAAACAGTAATTTATAGTAGGGCTAAATCATGAGGTTTTACAGAGATCCATATGAAGGATTGACATTTATACATGTATGTACATTAGTGTGTTACCCTGAAATATATAAACACAAGTAAATGAATATGGTAGTATAAGTTATAACTAGGAGTAGAAAGCACACAGAGAGAAATTTGAGTGAAGTTGTGGGGATAGCCTCATGGAGAGCCAAAAATACGGAGTGAAAAGGGGGATGGGAAGGGCGGGTGTTGAAAATTGGTTTAAAAGTATGAGAATGTAGAAGTTGATTTTGTGCTGTGAAAGGTTTTTCCAAGATGGCTGAATTGAGGGTGAAGATGGCTGTGATTGGCTTAGAGGGTCACATGGTACAGGAGGGGTTTTATGAGTTTAATTATATTGTTTGCCTGCAAAAAACCAATTGTGGAGCCCAATTGTTGTATTTTTGCAGAACAAACAAGGAGGCAAGGATATTTGGGATAATAAGATTGTTTAATAAAATATTTATATTGTTAGACATGAGTAGGCATAGAGCCTTTACAAAGATATGAGAAATTGACATATAAGTATAGATTAGATGTAAGTAATGATTATCCTGAAATAAATAGACACAAATAAATGAATATGAAACAGTAATTTATAGTAGGGCTAAATCATGAGGTTTTACAGAGATCCATATGAAGGATTGACATTTATACATGTATGTACATTAGTGTGTTACCCTGAAATATATAAACACAAGTAAATGAATATGGTAGTATAAGTTATAACTAGGAGTAGAAAGCACACAGAGAGAAATTTGAGTGAAGTTGTGGGGATAGCCTCATGGAGAGCCAAAAGTAGGGACGAAGTCACTACTGGTATCCCAACAAAGAAACGAAAACACATCAAAGGGGAGTCCCCACAAACATGGACAAACAATGTAATTGACAAAATCTATGGAAGAACTAATTGAAATTGAGTCCATAGTGGTCATGGATAATATAAATATTGTCATATTTGTTTGTTATACATCTATCGTGGCTGGTGCGCCATCGAGAATCTTCGACGTTACGAGCACCTGGCCTGGCCGGTGTGCTGTAACTGCTGTTGGTCTTCATGGATAGTTTGTTCTTCGTAGATGGTACGAGCACCTGGCGTGGCCGGTGTGCTATGGCTGCTGTTGGTCTTCAGTGATGGTACGAGCACCTGGCGTGGCCGGTGTGCTACAAGTCCTGTCGTTGTTGTTAGTACGAGCACCTGGCGTGGCCGGTGTGCTGTACTTCTGTAGGTCTTTTATTGTTGGACAAGCACCTGGCGTGGCCGGTGTGCTTTAACTGCAGTAATTGGTCTTCGTTGATAGTATGAGCACCTGGCGTGGCCGGTGTGCTACAACTGCTGGTGGTCTTCCTGGGTGATTACGAGCACCTGGCGTGGCCGGTGTGCTGTACTGCTGTGAACCATGTGACTTTGCCTTGATGGCAACTGTAAAGGTTATTTTCCTGAAATGAGAAATATTGACAGCCGAAGTACATGGGTCACTTAAATGTAATATTTGTTATATTTGGTATTGTATACATTACACCAATCTGTAGTATCAGTACAAATAGTAAAATAGCATAGTGTGGTGCCAGTCAATGATGACATTTCCAAAGCAGGTATTTAAGCAGGCAGGAGAGATGCAATGACAATGCTGACAGTGATGGCAGGTATGCCAACCAGATAACAAGAATGTGTGGCGGTAGTCCTAGAGGACAGGCAAGATATTACTGGAGCGAGAGGGCATTGATACAACAACGTAATGGTAAGCGATAGTGAGTGGTAACTGACACTCTGACAGTGAGTGGTGACTTAACTTTTATTAGAAATTGACAATGTAGGCCTAATGAATGAGATGAATTGTGAGAGTCACAAGGTAGGCCAAGATAATTGTAGACAATCATTGAACGAAGTGGCCATAAGGAATACCAACAGAAATATATTTTGATAATTGATTATCATGTAGCTGTTGGAATGGCTGAAAGTGAAACATTATTTTTTAGAATAATTAAATGTCTGGTGACAGACTGGATGCCTGTATAGAAACATCGGTTTTACAGTAAAAACGATGATACATTAGATGGCGACGGGGCTAAATAATGATTCCAAGACCTGCCGGCAGTGAAGGATGACAAGCCAGATGATGTGGACTATAGTTCATGACTACAGTCAAGTATGAAAGGCCACAGAGTACAATATGATATTGTGAATACAGCCAAGTATGACAGGCCTGAAAGGAGAGTGTTGTTATATGAAAGGAGAACATTGTTATATAATGTTACTGTGGAGAAAACTGGCCATATAGAGCCCGGGAATTGGTGATAGGGCTGAAAGGGAAGGATTTCTTTAGAATGAAATACCAATGTGAGAACAGTCAATGCTGACAGGCCAGATAGTATGGCGGTAGCCAAAAAGGGACAAACCGAATAGTAGTGACAAAATGTGGCGACAATCAGAGATAGAAGGCCACATAGAATGGCAGCAGGCCAAAATGTTATGACAAAATGTGGCGACAGTCAGAGATGACAAACCAGATAGAATGGAGGCACGCAAAAAGGTAATATGGCGGCAGACCACAAAGTAGTGACAAAATGTGGCAAAAGTCAGTGGTGACCGGTCAGATAGAATGGTGGCAGACCAAAGAGATAATATGGCGGCAGACCAAAGAGAATTGACAAAATGTGGCGACAGTCAGAGATGGCAGGCCAGATAGAATTGCGGCAGGTCAAAAAAAAGAAGAAAGTTAATTGGCGGCAGGCCAAAAGGTAACATGTCGGGAGGCCAAAAAAAAGGTAACATGGCGGCAGGCCAAAAAGGTGTCATGGCGGCAGGCCAAAAAGGTAACATGGCAGCAGGCCAAAAGAAGGTAACATGGTGCAGGCCAAAGAGGTAACATGGCGGCAGGCCAAAAAGGTAACATGGCGGCAGGCCAAAAATGTAACATGGCGGCAGGCCAAACAGATAACATGGCGGCAGGCCAAAAACGTAACTTGGCGGCAGGCCAAAAACGTAACATGGCGGCAGACCAAAATGGTAACGTGGCGGCAGGCCAAAAAGGTAACATGGTGGCAGGCCTAAAGGGGTGTCATGGCGGCAGGCCAAAAAGGTAACATGGCGGCAGGCCAAAAAGGTAACTTGGCGGCAGGCCATAAAAAAAGGTAACATGGCGGCAGGCCAAAAAGGTAACATGGCGGCAGGCCAAAATGGTAACATGGCGGCAGGCCAAAAAGGTAACATGGCGGCAGGCCAAAAGAGGTGTCATGGGGCAGGCCAAAAAGGTAACATGGCAGCAGGCCAAAAGAAGGTAACATGGTGCAGGCCAAAGAGGTAACATGGCGGCAGGCCAAATAGATAACATGGCGGCAGGCGAAAAAGGTAACTTGGCGGCAGGCCAAAAAGGTAACATGGCGGCAGACCAAAATGGTAACGTGGCGGCAGGCCAAAAAGGTAACATGGTGGCAGGCCTCAAGGGGTGTCATGGTGACAGGCCAAAATGGTAACATGGCGGCAGGCCAAAAAGGTAACATGGCGGCAGGCCAAAAGGGGTGTCATGGGGCAGGCCAAAAAGGTGTAATGGCGGCAGGCCAAAAAAAAGTAACGTGGCGGCAGGCCAAAAAGGTAACATATCGGCTGGCCAAAAAGGTAACATGGCGGCAGGCCGAAAAGTTGTTAATCGAGTTAATTGGCAGAAGGCCAAAAGGTAAGATGGCGGTAGGCCAAAAGGTTACATGGCGGCAGGCCAAGAGGTAACATGGCGCAGGCCAAAAAGTTGTGACAAAATGTGTCGGGAGTCGGATATGACAGGCCATATAAATTGGTCACAGGCCAAAAAGGTGATAATAGAGTAAAATAGTAGTGTGAATGTAATGACAGGCAAGATAGAATGGTGGCGGGCCAAAAGGATAATATGGCAGACCAAAAAGTAGTGACGAAATATGGCAGTAGAAGAAAGGTGAGGAAGAAGTTATAAATGCCAGGCCTTAACAAAAATGGTACCAGGCAATAAAATAAGGTTGTGGTGATGCAGTAACCGTCAAGTGACTGGATTGGAAGTCAAGTGACTGGATTGGAAGTGAAATGTTGTTAACAAATAAGTAGTAGTTGAGTTTCACTGCTGAGTATGGCGGCAGGCCGTATAATGTAGTGATTTCCCAAAATGAAATATTGTCCTGCAATAAATTAATCAAATGTTAGGCGACTGGTGACAGACCTGAAAGTGAGAAATTGTTGAAAATGAAATTGTGATGGCAGATAGGACAGCCGAGCAGGAAGCCATATAAACCTCTGATGTGCGACCCGAGTGTAGTATACATGATAGTAGAATTGGGCAGGCAGGACAGTTTGGCAGAAGATTATGTAATAGCGATGAGGCGAGATAGGCCTAACTAAACTACAGTATTGTGACAACAGTAAAGTTGGACGGTCAATGAGTATGGCGGCAGGCCATAGTATATGTAGGATGCCCATAGTTGGGCTGGAAGTGAGGCATATACATGTATTGTACTTGGGTTGTACGAAAAGTTGAGAAACAATAAATATAAACAAAAGCTATGAATTTGGGCATCATGTTTTAAACAATAGGAAAGTGAGTAAGGCACAAATAATAGGCCTATGGTGTAGTTCTAGTGGGCTAGAATAGTGAATTAGCCCGAGTTTTGAAATTGACTTATAGTTGGATAAGAGGCCTATGATTGCTAGGCCTATGATGCAGTGGAAATTGTGGAAATTGCAAGTCTGTAATAAGAAATTTGATTCATTGTTGACATTGAATGGATGGCAAGTTGAAATTTAGGAGGAGTTTGGAATTAAACAGAATTAAACTTGGCAATGAGTGTAGATGACTCAAATGAATTGACACAATATTTTAAACATCGTCGATCGTTAAACCGGCCCGTTTGGCAAGACGAAATGGTCACAGAAGGTTGAGGATAGGTTTAAACGATTCCTCTCTTCATTCTGATTCTTTTGATATGTAATACTTATAAGTTCCACTAATTATAGCGGCCGTAATTGGGTTGGAAACCCAACAACTGCAATAAGAGAACTTGGGTGTTTTCCTTGACCGGAGCACCCCTGGTGGCGAATATTTGCACTAGTAGAAACGGCGGCAATGGGGTTTATAAATAGTCTGATTAAAGAGACAATGAGTTAAAATGCACAGCACATAGAATTTGAGGTGTGACACATGTAAACAAAGGGGCTAGATGGTACAGATGGTACTATATTAAGGGACTGTTGATGCAATGACAATGGCCAATAGCAATGTGAATGTAACAGTCATGGCAAAGATTGTTGACAAAATGTAAACAAGACAGAAAAGTTTGAAAATAAAGTCAACCTTACTTAGATCATCTGTATTCAATGTCTGTAGAGTATCTTGGCTTGCTCAGCAAATGAATTGGATGGATCTTCCGGTCCTGGGAGCAGTGGAAAATGTTGAAAATTGGTTTAAAAGTATGAGAATGTAGAAGTTGATTTTGTGCTGTGAAAGGTTTTTCCAAGATGGCTGAATTGAGGGTGAAGATGGGTGTGATTGGCTTAGAGGGTCACATGGTACAGGAGGGGTTTTATGAGTTTAATTATATTGTTTGCCTGCAAAAAACCAATTGTGGAGCCCAATTGTTGTATTTTGTAGAGGGCCTCTGTATAAATGGCTGGAGCAGGCGTATCCCCATATTTACACGAAGCATTATGTATACATCTGGAATACGTGAGCCATCTAAATCTCTCCAAAAAAATGGATGACATGTTGTTCAAGCAACTCTAACTTGACCAAATGGAACATTTTCTTGGTATCACCAACGACCACCGAAACAAAAGTCCCAGACGATTATTTATGTAACCATCCGGTCCTTTTGCTAATGTGCTCTTCTTCTTCTTCCATTATACAGGACCTGGGTATTTTGTACTGGTGCATGGTGTGATGCAGTGCAGGTCTTCAGGAGACTTTTAACAGGTGCAGGATAAAAACCAACTGTTTAAAGTCTTATTTTCATTTTGTTAATGGTGACTTTGAAAGTCTGTCGTCGGCTTGTTTATGACCTCTTCTGGGATGTTGTTCCAGATCTTAATGGCGCTCGGGAAGAAGGAGTACTTGTACACCTCTGTCCTTGCGTACGGCAGTAGGTGTTTTTTTGGATTTCCCCTGCTGTGCGTGGTCACTTGTGTAGGTAGATCTTCTGGCCTGATTGCCACCTGGTTGTTGCTGATACGGTACATCATCATGGCTTTGCTTTTGGCCCTCATTTGTGCTAAGCTGCCCCATTTTAGAGTCTCGAGCATTGCAGCCACGCTGCTGTACCTGGAGTAGTCATTTAGTACGAAACGTGCTGAATGTCGTTGGACTGCCTCAATCTGTTCGATGTTGTTCTTTGTTGATGGATCCCATATTGTGCAGGCATATTCTGCAAGTGGTTTGACAAGGTATTCATGACAGGCTGTCTTTGTTTTGACTTGACAATTAAACGGCTTAAGTTTCTCTGTATCGGAAGTTGTACAGCTGTAATAATGTTCTCGTAAAATGTATCGAAAACTGGCGGAAAGCTCTTGATAATAACTTAAATGTAGGATGTATACTTATTGACCTGTCAAAGGCCTTCGACAGCTTACCACATGGACTCTTAATTGCAAAATTACATGCTTATGGCGTTTCCGTGGAAGCTTGCAACTTTATAATGAAATATTTGAAAAATAGAAAACAAGCTGTCAAACTCGGTAATGTAAAAAGTGAATGGTTAAACTTGAAAAGTGGTGTTCCACAAGGTTCTCTTATGGGCCCTCTTTTATTCAACATTTTCATAAATGATTTTCTGATCGATCTGAAGAAAATATGTGAAGTGTATAACTATGCAGACGATAATACCCTATCATTGTCTCACAACCAGATCTCCGTTGTAAAAGACAAGCTTGAAACTGCCTCTGAAAGAGCAATAACATGGTTTAGATCTAATTATATGAAAGCAAATCCTGCAAAATTCCAGGCCTTGTGTCTAAGCAGAAATGATCATTTAATAGAATTCCAAGTAGAGAATAACACTCTAAAGTCTGATGAAGTGGTTAAACTTTTAGGTATTCACATTGACAAAAAACTAACGTTCAACCATCATGTATCTCTGATCTGTAAAAAAGCTGCGAGACAAATAAATGCTTTACAAAGGATAAGTAAATATGTTGACTATGAATGCAGACTTAGGATATATGAAGCCTTTGTAGCGTCAAATTTTGTGTATTGCTCAGTTGCGTACAATAGCTTCTCTCTTGGGCATGATAGGAAAATTGAAAAACTAAATGAAAGAGCTCTAAGACTTGTATGTAATGATTATGAAAGTTCATATAATGAGCTACTGACAAAAACGAATAAGAAAATGTTATGCGTAATTCTTAAAAATAACTTAGTAGAATTTGTATAGAAGGTAATTAATGATCAAGCACCGCCAATTGATAGTAATTTTTTCGACAAGCAAGTATCTCCATATGACATGCGTGACAACAACAAATTAGTTCAGCCTGTGTTTAATACAATGCAATTCGGTAAAAGATCCATTAGATACCAAGGTCTGTCATTATGGAATATCCTTCCGCCTAAAGTGTTGCTCAAACTTTGCCACTTTTAAGTCTGTTTTAAGAAAAAGTGATTGTTTGAACAAGTGTGAATGTGGAAATTATATTATATGCCTCAAAAATTCACTGTGATATCCTTAAGTAAGATGAATATATGCATGCTACTTCTTTACGATAAGTCATTTGAAACTTGTAAATAATTTTCAACATATCTCATCTTGTAAATAATTTCATCTGCTCATCTTGTTCTGTTATTTTTATCTGTCGGTTAAAAGCTTGCTTTAGCTTGTGTTACTTGTTTTATTGTCACCACCGACTTGAAATAAAGTTTTATCTTATCTTATCTTATCTTTTTTTTGTAGGAAGGCTTTTGTGGAGTTTGCCTTTTTGGTGATGTTAGTGATATGCTTGTTCCTGTTCAGAGACAGCTGAAAAGTTACATCAAGGTACTTTGCCTCTTCTACATTTTCTAATGAGTTGCCATGGATCCTGTGTTCGGCTGTGATCTTCTTTTTCTTATTCGATACTTGGAGTACCGTAAAACGGGGTCATTTTGGTCGTTTCGGAGCACCAAATCTATCACGATATTGAAACAAAATAATGTGCATGAAAAGTAGACATGTTACTCTAGCAGATGCAAGAAGAAATTTCCCGGTATCTATATTGGTTTGAGAGATACAGGACACTGAATCTTTTTCCCATTTGGCGGCCAAAGTAGTACAGAACGGCCAAAGTAACCCCCGTTTTATGGTAGTTGGCATTTCTGGGAATGGAACTCCATGAGCCAGTCCTGCTCCCATTATTGTTATCTGTTGAGGTCCTCTTGTAAGGCATCGCAGTCTGCTAGGTTCTTGACTTTCAATATACTACTAATTAATTCAAATTATTTTAATGAACATTGCATGATCCACAGTGAAACATTCATACAGTGTAATCCATCCATAACATAACCTCACATCTTTATGACTTTGTTGTTTATCTTATTTATCTTCCATTCCTGTCTCATTCATCACCAAACTTGGCATATAGAATAGATATTTTCGTTTGAAATAAGGAGTGCCATCCTCCAAAACCTCCTTATTCCCCTGAAATGTACCTTCATTTCACACCACGGACCACAGTTGATATAAGCGACTCGCACATAGTAAAATAGTATGTAAAAAAAAAAAGATTGCGCATCTTCTGGTTGTCTTGACAGGTAGCCAATGAACTGGAAACAGTATTTAGGCTACTGAATAAATTGCTTTAGATTGTCTGGACTTGATTAAGACCACAATTTAGCCATTATCTTGAGGTTTGGAGAGGGACTATTTTTTTCAATCTGGAGAGGGTGTGAGCTGGTTACTCTAGGATTCTTGGCAAAACAGGAAGGTTTCGGTTTTGGAGGCGTATAGCAAAAAATCTAGATGGCTAACAATGTATACCCTGCATGCCTACAATACATGTTTGTAAGATTTGATACTTTCATGGAAAAATAGGCCTATATTTTTCAGTATTTAGGGGAGCAGCAATTGACTGATGTGTTACATTAAAAATGTACAATAAATAAATAGTGGTCCACCCCCACAACAGCCTGGTTGACTGAACTAAGAAAAAACAGGGCAGAAATATTCCCCCCCACAAAGTTTATAATGACAGAGGCAGGGGTGCCGGAAGGAAACGTGGGCGGCAGGGGCGGTCAGTCGAGAAAGGGCAAATCTAATTTGTGATACAAAAATTCACTGAGCAGCAATGACAATTTTGAATGTCGTTGGACTTATAGATTTTTGCCTAAATTCACTGTAAATGAAGGCCTAATAATCTTTTTTCTTGGAGATGAAAAGGGCAACCTTGCCCCCCCCCTGCCCTCCTGGCTAGGGGCAGCAGGGGCAATTGCCCCCCCCTGCCCCCCCTGTTCCGGCACCCTTGGACAGAGGGCAGCACAGTCTCAATTTGTCTGCTATACCAAGTATGTGGAGAAGTTATTGTGGCATA
The DNA here is from genome assembly GCA_026936325.1 of Platynereis dumerilii. Taxonomy (NCBI): domain Eukaryota; kingdom Metazoa; phylum Annelida; class Polychaeta; order Phyllodocida; family Nereididae; genus Platynereis; species Platynereis dumerilii. The sequence goes on from JAPTHN010000021.1 coordinate 6,851,379, forward strand.
TCTCATGCAATGTCATTTCTGCTATTAGTGTGTCATTGATCTCAACAAATATTTAGAAACATGTACTTCTGGAGTAACTTTTTTACAAAGATTTTTCCTCAAAATCCATTTGCATTTTATTATCAATCACACTTCTGTCATTTTGCCTTCATGGTACTGCAGGAAATATCACTATCTTCTTAGTATTTAAACTAAACCTGACCAAAGTTTTACCAGCTCAAAACACCTCATTCACGCATCCCACTTCCCTAAACAGTTCATTTCTCCTTCCTCACGACCTCTCTACTTCAGATGCATCCTAACAGCTCATCTACCTCTCTCCTTATTTCTCTAATCCACCCTAAATCCCCTTTGACACTAGAGCTGCATGAGTTTCACCTCTCATTTGACTCATAGATGCCACTACAGTTCCTCACTACAGCGACCACTTCTGCCTGCACTCATCCTATCTGCCACCTTCAGGACATTTCACACACTACACGCAAAACACAGGATCTCACACAATGACCCTGGATCTTTCCATCAACAAGTATACATCAAGAACATAAGCATTTCTCCCACATCACAGATGCTGTCCAACTTCAAGAAAGGCAAACACTATTATTTCGTTGCAAGGAACAATCTGATGCTTAATTATACCCACCCCCTACACCTTCACATACATATAGCCTTCATCAAGAAATTTTTCCACTTATCTAAAGTCTTCAAATGTGCAAACTTTATTTCCATTACTAAAATTCACTCAATTCTATTAGAACAACCAAACTAACAATCTAACATCAACCATCACTTTGTCATTGCCACTACGAGGGCTGGGGTAAATTTTCATCAAATGCCTCTTATGTGCAATACCAACAATTCTTACAGGTCTGCCTCTTATAGTGCAATACCACAAATAATTACATCTCTGATGGGAGAGATAGATACATATTGTACATACTAAACAGATACCTCATGGCTTCAAATACCAAAACCCACTTTTGCCTATTCTTTATCATTCTTTTTTCACCATCGCTAATTTTAGCATTATATCATTTGACAAACTGCTCCAGGGAACTGTATTATTTATCTACATAAACTCTAATTATCATTTTTTATAACCCTGGCTTTTACAATGGGTAATTCTAGTATGTTATATTTGCCTCAAATCTAAGAACAATCACTTCTTTCTTCACCTTTTCCTCAACTTATATCTCATTATGTAATCTCAATTTATCCAACGCACATTCTAGTAAGATCAATTTTACTCCAAGCCAGCATATCAGTTTGAGCCTGGAGTCACTGAGTTCAGGCATCATGACTTGACTTGAGTGCTTGGTGACTTAACTTGAAAGACTTTCATGACTTGACCATTTTCCATGACTTGAGTGCTTCATGACTGGACTTAATGAACTTTAGTGACTTGTTTCACTTTCAAAGTTGCAGGTCATAGGCTATTACATTGAACAATCAGAGTTGCTGGTTAAATTACTTTAAGAAATCAAATATGTACACTAAAAATACCATAACACAAAATTGGAACTATATTTGACCAATTTACCAAAACGCCATTGCACATAGCACAAAGCCCAAATTTTGATCATTCAAATGTTTTAATACAATGCAGTCATTAATGCCCATGGTGGATTATAATAATCTCATGATCTCAAGACATTGCTTATATGAATGAAAAGATTATGCATATGCCCAAATACACTTTCAAATCAATATTGATTGTTGTTTCACTTTATCATGAAATATTTTCATCAGCCAGGTTCTCCCCATTTGCATAATATCTTGTCAGGCTAGTAGATATTCGCTGGTTGGGAGTTTAGTAACATGATCCTCGGGCCAATAAGATTTCTACACATCTTCCAAATCTAATGTTGAATCTGTTTCCTCGTTGACACCATTCATGTTGATATCAAAGCCTGCAAAGAAAAAGCAAATAATAAACATGTAATTCTGCTGTTCGAAATGGTAGCAAAACTAGCCCCAGCATGACTCCAATGTCAACAGGGCAAAACAAAGGGTCACATGTCTCGGGCTATAGCAAAACCATTCCTCTTAGGTACAAATTGGCAAAGTTATGCAACATTGATTTGACTTTGGCTGACTCAATTCTGAATTGACTGGATTTAACACTGGCTTTCTGCTTGGAAAACAAATTGTTGCTAAATGTTATTATTCAAGTGTACATTGGAAGCCAGGTAGCTAATAATAGATGAAGGTTAACATTACAGCAGACCAATATTTATTAACTATTAAGCCTAAACATTGTACTGACCAATATAATTTATTAACAATTAAGCCTCAACTGGCCAGGAACAGGTCTGGATTACCCATTAGGCTGAGTAGACAGGCCTGGATTACCCATTAAGCTGATAGGTTATAGCCTTGGGATTCTCATCTCAGGGAGGTCACACCCTGGGTAAAAAAAGATAAAATTTGCCTAAATTTGTATCAATTCAAGAATTAATAAAGAAAAATCCATAGGACCCAATTTTCCTACACCAGAAAAGGCATAAAGATGTGTCCTTCTTTATTTTTAATTTATATTATTTATTTAATGAACCATTATTGAAAAATAACTTTGCACAGAAGACTTCAATTAAAAAGTGATCCATTTATTGGCTTTTATGGTATTTTCAAAATACAAATTTGCTTGGGAGACATTGCTGAGGTCACAAACAAAACGTAGGAATCACAGGGAAAATTCTGCGGTGATTGGCGGTCCCAAGTCAGGTCCAGCAAAGGGCCTCACATTGAGGTTCAGCCTAGGGCCTCATGCTACCTTAATCTGGCCCTGGACAGGAAATGTGCAACTAAAGTGAACTGCATTTCATTACCTTGTTAGATGTCACCCAAGCCTATTATTCAATTACTATAAATTGAAGAAAGGAAGCAGAATCTTGTAATAAAGAGTGTATAGACTTCCCTGAAATAATTCAGAAGGCCTGAGTGAGTTGCTTAGAAGGATGTTAGCACAATACATCTTTAGCAATGATTCAGCTGTTTGTTCTATCTCTTTTCAGTGGCATTTCCTGCCACAGGGTGAAATGATGACATACATAGACAAAATTATTCTTAGTAATTGCCAGAATTTACAAAAGATACAATATACCTTTAGCTTGCAATATAGGAAAAATAGTTCCATTGATACATCAAGAAGTTTTCCAAAATCAGAACGTTCTTTGAAGATTTCTAAATATAATTTTAGAAAAGGATGCTACCTTAAAGGAAATTATGAAAGTATTACACATGGCACTGATATCCGCAGTAAGTAATTTTCCAAAATCAGAATATTCTTTGAAGATTTGTAAATATAATTTTCTGAAGGGATGCTACCTTAAAGGAAATCATGAAAGTATTATGCATGGCACTGATATCCGCATTAAGTAATGGCATTTACCTGGAATCATTGCTCTTTGTTCCCCAGCTGGTGTTTCACAACAAGCACCGTAATTGGTTTTGCAGTATTCTAGGATATCTTCCAGGGTGTCTTAAAACGTAATTTAAAAATTGAAACTGTATTACTTAAAGTAAGGCAGAGAAGCGCAGAAGTCTTGTTGACACCTTCACTTTAGCACAACAAAATAGAATTTAAAAACATGTTATAAATATATTGATAAAAAATATGAAGGAAAGATAAAATTTAAAGAATCAATTAAGACTCAACATGTGTAATAATGTGTATAAAGATACTTTATAATATATCTATTATTATGAAATTAAAGTCCTGCACTGCTTTGATACATGAAGTACAGTGCAACCCAAAATAAAGTACGTCAACCCCAGCAGGAAGGAAAAGTCAGCCACTACTATACCATTTAACACCTTTGGGCTGCCCCCCTATCACTTCCTACCATAATCTACTTTAAACTACCTTTTAAAATTAATTTAAGTTTACATTAAGCCAAAACATATTCAGAGTGCATTACCCCCATTGTGGCTGATTTCTTTGACATTGTACCCTTTTACGTCTACAATTATATTGCCAGCTGTATTTATGGAGTTCATTATGTGGGAATAAATTGTGATGAGGAGTGAAAGGTGGTTGTTAGGAGATTTGGGTTTGATAGGAAAATGTTCTTACTTTATTTCGGGTTGTGTCGTACCACTTAACCACTGGCCATAGCTACATTAATAATTACAATGCAGTAGAAGAGGGGCAGCTGTTTGCATGCTTCCATTTATTTTTTGGTGTGGCGGCTCACCATTTTGCTTCAACAAACTTGAGTGATTTTGCCATAAGACAAGCTTGCTGACTGATCCATATAAATTGCCCATTGTCTTTGTGCACACTTTTCCTTAAGGGTCATGGTTTCACTTTTTCTTATTAATTTTTAATTTCTTAAAGGATTGAAGCATCACTGCTTGTTGTCATCAAGTGGGATGCCTTAGAGAAAACTGCCTCTAACTGTAATCAGCACCATCATCTGCATATGGAGAAAGGCCTATTCTTTGTAGGTAACTAAAGTAAAGAGGTGAGTAATACGGACCAGTCTTGACAATGCCAGAACGAGGCTTCCTTGGGGTAGTGGCCATGATTGCAGTTCTGTTAGTGTAGTGCTGATCGGCCTCGGGGCAGAGATCAAGCGGCCTCCTGTTGGACATGTCAGGAAGAGGAGGTGGTGTTGGAGGAGGAGGAAGCTGCAATTCTGGAGAATGAATAGGTAGATCTTTAAAAAATGGAATGTGTAGATAGATGGATATTGGTAGATGTTATTATGCTAAGGGCAGTCCTCTAAGCCCAGTATTGATAGATGTTATTATGATAAGGGCAGCCCTCTAAGCCAGTTCAGGGCACTCATGAGAGTTGATTTATGAGATGGGAGTGGGAGCGGGAGTCCTGAATATGTTACACATGTGGCCCATGTGAGGGATCTTTTACTTGCGCAGCACAAACACTGATACAAGGTACACCTAAGAAGTGATATTTGGTCCAAAAAAAATTCTTGAAAGAGTTGATTTTAATGTTGTTTTATGGAAAATAATTTTATTTAATGTACAAAATATTTCATGACATTATCTTCATTCATCCCTGAGAAAATATAAACCTGAAAATCCTAATGGCTGTGATTGTGATTTTAATTTGGCCAATTAAAGATGCTTTTATCAGCTATTTAGTTCATAAGTAGTGGCAAAAAGATATTCCATGTTCAGAAGTAATGCATGTGTTATTTCTTCTTCGCATAAAAGCTAATAAAGCAGCCAGCACAATCAAAAAGTTGAATTTTGGCTTCATCTGGGTATTCATTTTGCATAATTGTTTCTATGCCTAATTTTAGGTTTTAACGGATCAAAACACTCTTGCCTCCTGAAGTAACATTGTGTAAATGCTTTGGAATACAACATTTATAAACAATCATTCTGGTCATTATTTTTGTCTTATTGATGAGAATAAAGTGTTTTTGAAGATGGCTGCGATGGCAGGCCAAAATCATGAATTTTTAGCACATTTTCGTGAACATCTCGTCTGATATCTCAGGAAAAAATTATCCGATTTGTCTGAAGTTTGAAATATATACATAGATGATAATGTGTCAAATAGATTTCAATCAATGAATTCTTTTTAAATGCAGGCAGAAGTCACAGCGATCATCGCTTGGTCTTCTTCAAAAAAAGTTACAAGGTGCACCAGGCTATTGGTCGTCTAATTTACTGTGACTGTACCAATTAGGAATGAAACTGTTTGCAATATAATTTTCTATCAATTTAATTTTATGTTAATTTAGATAAAATAAGTTGTTATTATAGATGAAATAAACATATAAATATACATATTATATATACTTGCCAATGCTTTCCTCATATACATTTTCTGATCCTGAACATCGGGTCTGAGTATTGCCATGAAGGCGAGATAATCTCAACTTCGAAAGAAAACATACAAAAACAAAATGAAACAAAAATGATAAAATATATTTCATAATTAAGTGATATTCACAGGTATACAGTAAAACAAATCAGGATAGAAATGTTGACTCAAGCAGCACTGGATTGTCTTTGTGTACATTTAAAATGACTGAATATCTCAGTTTGTGCAGTTCTGCCATTTTGTCCAGATAACCAAATTCCTGAAGGCTTTTGAGAACTCGGCTTCACAGGCAGTCATTTTTTGGTGCATTTTAATGATGTTATCCTATTTCAAAATCTATATCCAGTATTTGGTGCAATTATAACAAGACAAGCTAGGATGATGTTCCAAAATAATGAAACAAAGCGCATATTTGTAATCTCTGTGTGAACACATGCAGAATGTGCACCAAGAGACCCAAAGGAAACATAGATCATTTTCAAGCTTAAAATGTGACAGGCAAAAAGCCTAAAAAGAATCATGTTAAGGATACTGTAGGCTTAGGCCACACATAATTGATTCTTAGCTTCGCAGACCTGCCGACACAATAGATTTTCTGCCGATGGAAAAAAAGAAAAAATTTTTTGACATTATAAAAAAAAATTTTCACTTTTTTTTTATTGTCCTACCGACCGACCCTAGAAAATGGGCCTTGAGAGGAATCCGAGAAGCTAAAGATCAATTATGTGTGGCCTTACCAGTGAATGGCAAAATAAGAAAATGATTTCTCACCGCTGTGTAATTATGCTGGTCTTCATTCTGACCTGGAATAGACAAGTGTGAGCTGACTTGAATTATCAACATCAATACTTAAAAAAATATATGTAAAAAAACAGGAATGGGAAGTGAAAAGACAAAGTTAGATGAATCTGTTTACCTGACTGATTGGCATTGATTTGATTTTCCCTGAAAAAAAATAAACCAAAGAAACCTTTATCAGCATTCAGGTTTTTGATTTTTGTGTGTTATAAGGTAAGATAAGCTATGCGATTGATAGGGCATTTATACAAGACAAATTAATAATTTCACTCAAGTCAGGGTCATTTGTATCATTTATACTCATTTTATAGTATATTTTATAGTATAGTGACACTTGTACGAATTTCATGCTCTTGTTTTCACAAAATTGTATTCTTTGGAGCCACTGATTTTCGATGTAAGTTTTATCATCCATCCCCTGCTCCCGTCCCCTTTCTGCTACACCCAGTAACTGGGGGGGTCTCGAGCGGCGGGGGGGAGGTACCTGGGGGGGGTACGCGATTCTCTTGGGAGGCACCCACTACACCAATTGTATATTTTAGCCAGAGTTGAAAAGTTCATATGTGGGGCACCTGGGGGGCACAGGTCAAATATGGGGGGGGGGTGCCTTTTCATAGGGACACCACTGGCTATACCTATGAGAGAGAATCACAATCCCACAGGCTACAATTCAAAATTCCATTGCTTCATATTGTAACACTTCCCAAGCTATTATGTGCTTTATGTATTTTGACTTTAAGTTCATTATTTTGCTCCTTCTTCTTTCTTTTCATGTCTTGCCACTGATGAGGTTATTGCTAGAAATCAGACTTTCAAAATGTTACTTGATAAAGCTTGGAAAGAATATCATGATTGGCATTGATCACTTCTAAAGCGTTTACAGCTCTAGCAATTGCTCTGAAGAAATTGTCTTTTTTTTTTCGCGTGGACCTATGATGTCATAGCTTGAGCCTCCCCCTCCATTGGAACCTGTGCGACTTTGGTGCTAGCTACGATGTCATAGGTGAAACTGGCCAATAGCATTTCATGTGAACAACATCATTATAGCCTTGCAATTATGTCATGGCCAGATTAGCCAATAATACCACTGCTAAAACTCAAGCGTTGAGTTGGGGGAGGGGGTTGCTTATTTGGTGATACTTTAAGTACCTGAAATTCAACCAAGCATGGTTAATAGGATAACTTGCAATTATTCATAGTTGTCTACAAACATGCTTCTGGTCTCAGTTGAATTGGAGCTGTCAAGTTCAAGAATTTTGTGTACTGTTTGCAGTTTTGTTGGCTGTCTCTTTCAGCGTAAAACAAACAAATACTTTTATCCTGCATTGCATTGTTGGTTACCATAGTGTCTTGTGTGGATATATGCAAATATAAGGATAAATTGACTAAGTTGTTGTTGCGGTATTAATGGCCACTCTAGCAATGATTTAACTGCAGGGCTATGATGAAACTGTCCACAAGGAACGTTATTGGCCAATTTGTCCTATGGCATCATCGATAGCACCAATTTTGTATATCCTCTAGGCTCTAGTGCTGAGCAATGGAGCATCCACCTGTGACATCATAGGTCCACTCTAGCACTGAATAACAAAACTGATTTCTTCCGATCAATTGCTGGAGCTGTAATAACTCCCGAATTGGCATGTCATGCTAAAAAAGTAATGGGTTTTACCTTCTTTTAGCTCCTGAAATAAAAAAGAATATTTTTATATGACAATTTCATTGATGCAATTTTTCACGACTTTAGTCAAATTTTTTTAACACAAGTAATAAGAATTATTAATAAGTATTATTATATGCAAAACAAGACATGCACCATGAGAAAATAATACTTGGTAATCTTGCTTACTTGTCAATACTGCAGTAATTGTACCAGCAATAACCGCCACAGCAGCTAGAGAAACACCCACAGAGATATGCAAAACAAGACATGCACCATGATAAATACTTGTTAGTCTTGCTTACTTGTCAAAACTGCAGTAATTGTGCAAGCAATAACAACCACAGCGGCTAGAATAGCTCCCACAGAGATCAAACCAGGCAGGCTGATGTAGTTCCCTGAAATACATTTACATACTATAAATATACATGTACAGTACGAGGAAATGGCATCGCAGTGGTTCCTGCATGACATATATAAGACAGTTAAAAGGAGCTATCAGCCTATCATGATACATTTAAGCAATTGAAAACATAGGCTGCACAGCAGCAAACCTTCAGCGAATAACACATTTAGAAGATTACATTACATCATAAAATTGGCGTGTTTACCAAATTCTGTATATTATTGGTATGCAACAGTGGACGAGTAATGACGTTCTGTTATCTGTTATTTGCCTGCAGCTCTGCGATCTACCTGTGTGCTTTCCAGGGTTTGTAAAAGCAGGGAAAGGCCGCCTTATACTAATTTACTTATATTATGGTACGGTTTTATGCATGTACAAAGTTTTTCCAATCATTCAAAAAGTGTTAAATACAAGTCAAAAAGCACTGCTACATTTTATAGGTGATACGTGTAGGAAATGGCATTGCTGTATATGCAATAGTGGGCACGTTTTGGTTCCAATAAGACAATAAGTATTTTTAATATTTTTTCTCAATAATACAAAAAGTATAGAATAATTATGTATCAGTCAGACCATGAAAAGGCACAACTAGACCACATAAGTCATATGTGTACCAAACTTTATCCATGCACATGCAATGGTTAGCGAGTCTTGGGCCAGAAAAAAAAAATTTATTTTTTCTCTTTTTTTTCAATATTTCAAATAGCATTTAATATTTTCCATCAGACCTTTCAAAGCGCACAACAAGACCTTATGGGCCAAGTGTGTACTAAACCTTATCCATTTACATGGAATAGTGACCGAGTCTCAGCCCAAAGAACCAAAAAATACATATTTTTCTATTTTCCAAATTTTAGCAAAAAGTATAAAATATCCATCAATGAGACCATCAAAAGGCACAACTAGACCATATAGGCCACACCTGTACCAAATTTCATAAGTGCACATGCTATAGTGACTGAGATTTGGCCCGGAAATGGGCTATATGTGTACCAAATTTCATCCATGTACACTCAATAGAGGCCGAGTGCTGGCCCGGAAACGATCTATCCGCCCGCTGCCCGAGGAGGTAAAAAATTCCAAGAAAGTTCTTCGAACTTCGTTCGCTGAAGGTAAAAAGAGCCAGATGAGCTGCGCAAGTGTCGTATGATAGAGCAATTGTCACAGAATTGTAGCCGAGACTTCTGGGCTGAATTTAAAAAACTCAAACCGTCTGCCAGTCAGTGCACAAATTCCATTAATGGAGTTACTGATCCTAAAGGAACCTGTTAGATTTTCGCAAACAAATATGAGACGTTACTGAATAGGTGTCCAGCTTGAATGCAAGAATCGATGACTTAAAAATTCCTTGAATCACCTTATTTTGTCTGAAAATTCTCTTGATGCTGGTAACTTTTAAAGCCGTTTTTAAAAGCATCAGAACTTCTTTGAGATGTTGGAGAGCATAAATTTGATAAAAATATGCAAAATCAATGTTATTCCAATGGAGACAATTTATGCATATTGCTCGGCAGTGACAGCAAGTAAGCTAAATTTTTTTATGTGGATTGTAGCGAAATGATGTAACGCTAATGTTTTGAGCACAATTTGATAATTAAACATTTGTACTGTCCTTCCGCTTCCTGCATTGCTTTTGCATAAGTTCGTCAGACACCAAAATATTTGAACACATGGCATAACTCAACTTTGCCTGAATGAAACTTGATGAAAGTCAAATGAAATATTTCTCAGCTCAATCCAATGATTATGTGAAAAGGATACACTGTTGGGCCAAACAGTTTTTGTGCTACGTTGAAATAACCTACTCGCATAATTTCGTCAGACGTGGTGTACAGGTAAATTGCACTGACACTTAAAATGTACAACATCCAATTGCACTTCCTTTGCATCAATCAGTGCAGTTGAAATGTTCCTGTTTGCGATGACACATTGGTAGGACCCTGCATCTTCTCTAGATACATTTCTGAAGATTAAAGCAAAAACTTCTTGAGAAATAGTAAATTTGCACAATCAATAAAGTAAAAACCCCTGTCTAATTAACCCAACTCCTAAAATAGCCCTCTGCTTTCTATTCAAAATACTTCTAATAGCACAATATTCCTTTTGAATACTTCCACTTTCCAGAGATTGGATGATGAAATTATTAAAATTATTATAAGAATCGGACAAATAGTGTCGCTGACACCATCACACCAGGAAATGTGTTGCGTAATTACATGAAAATTGTGTTAATTGACATAGTCCTAATGAAGGGTAATGTAACATAACTTGTGATGCTCAAACATTGGTGGCTGAATGTATATATATTGTTTCAGCCAATCAGCAATCACAAATTCTTTTTATAACAATCAACCCCGCATAATCTGTGCAGATAAAAGAATCCAAAGAAGATAGAAGAATCAATTGCATTGATCCTATCACCTACCTCAGTGTAATGTTTTGGCCTCCTTGGATCTCATGCCCATCCTTTAACCAAGTGTATTTTGATATTTCTTTAGGATTGCCTTCTCTTGTGATGGTACAGCTCAAAGTTACATCAGATGATTCTATGAGTTGTTCAGGTACAGACGAAGCCACTTTTGTGTGATATGAGTCTTGAATTTAGGAAAAAGTTGTTTTGATATCAAACCACATGATATATGCATCTTCTATTATAGTTTAATTAATTATAATTTGTAGTTTCTCCATTTTCTCCAGGTCACAAACCAGACAATTTTACAAGCTAGGATTCTAAGAAAGTTTATAAATCGCCATGGAACAACCATGACCAGCTTTTCCTAATTGTTGGATCTTCCTATAATATTTTTAAACTATAAATAAAACCAAAATACTTATTAGTTTCATTACTCACACAGTACAGCAACTGGAAGGGAAGTAGAATGCTTCTTTACTGCTCCAGACACATTTTGGATGGCTGTGCAAGAAACGATATTGCCATCAGCCTCAGCTTCGCCTTTAATCTGAACAGAGACTTGAAGAGGAGTATGTTCGTTCAAAAACTTCTCAGAAACCTTGCCATTGTATCTCATTTGGATGTAACCTGAATATCAATAAAGAAGGGTTCTATGGTCATCACTGAGGGTATTGTAAACAACAATGCGAATGTAACCAACTCTTTAGTCCTGCCATAAGCAATACAGGAGGAGATTGGGATATGAAATATATTCCCCCCTCCCTGGAAATTAAGTGTTCCATTTCCATGAAAAAAATACTGTTTATACAGGGTATAATATTGGACCAAGAAAAATAGTACACTTTTACCAAGTGGGCATACATGTCATAGTAATAATTTAGCAGCTTTTAAATTACTATTAAATCATTCCAGGGGAAAATTAGGAATGAAGTACATGATCATCCTGGTATTGATTAGGTCAGATTCAGTTAAATTGTCAGATCAAGTTGGCAAACAGACATATAGTAGAGCAGATATACATACCTCTTTTTTTATGACAATATGTATGTGTTGGATGAATTTTTATGCCAAAGAAATCCTTTATCATATAACATATATGATGTCCAGCACGCATTTTAACCATGTTACATGTACAAGGCTTAACGGTATTCATAAAGCAAACATTTTCAGAATTGCCATACCTTCAGCCGGATGCATGTATGGCACTTGGCATTCTACGTTCCTCACCTCATCTTCCACCAAACCATCGGATAGACCAGAGATTATCGGCGGCTGAAAATCTGTATTATGAATACAGAATTGATCAGGAGACAAATCAAACATACAATGCATTCTTACTGAGGAGACAACTGATAGGGAGGTCTAATTATACATATATATACCAAGTGTTGATTCACATTGACGGAAAATCCATAAAAGTGTCATGTGATATTAGACTATACTTCCAGACCTCATATCTGGATGAACCCCCACTTGCCCCTGGTCCCCCCCCCCCCCATAAGCTCTGGATCCTCCACCCCCCACTTGCCTCCCGCTTCCCCTCACTTGCTTCCTGCTACTTCCCCCAATTCCCCCCGCCTTCACTTGCTCCTCCTTTCCTCCAATATCCCCCTCACTACCCCTAATAAAATGTTCTTATGTTGGTGTTATCCCATATCATGTCATGAGGCCTACTTCCATACATGAAATCAATTTTTACAGACAAGTGTTCGACATACCCTTTATTTTCAGTTGTACCTCAGCTACAAATTCTTCCAATTGCGAGAATATGCAAGTAAATGTCTTCTCATCATTTAGTCCTACGCTTGTGATAGTCAGAGCACCAGTCGTGTTGTTGATGGTCATTCTTTCTGGGTCTTTGACAACATCTCCTGAATTCCCTGAAATAAAATAATACTAGGGTAACAAAAGGAAAATAGCAAGAAAGTATCACTCTGCAGAGGCTTGTGAGAGGGTATAGAAATCTACAAATATATATAACAGTGCATATTATGTAGCTAGTCATTATGCTGTATTCGCGGAACAGATATTCATTAAAATTTAATCGGTTCTTCATTGGGGCCAATAGAATAAGTTTAGGGCAATTCTGTAAAGTCCGATTTAAAGATTTACAGACACTTTAGCAGCTTGTGTAGCCCCACCATTACACCTTAGCAATTCCATTGTTGTTGTTGTTGTTGTTGTTGTTAGATGTTTATTTGAGTGACATGGGCATACAGTACAGTGGATAATTTCAAAAATACAATATCAAAAATTCTAAATTGAGGTTGAATTACTTACATCCGCATCCAGCCCACTGGGCTAACAAGTAGTCACTTTAGTACCATATACTTTACTGTAATGAGTGGCGCGCCAACAATAATAACCCAGGATAAAGCAAATAGAGTTTCCACTGAACTTGTTAAACTGACATGAGACCAGTTAATAGGGGTATCAAACAAGCCATCAATCAAAGCTGCAAGTGCAATACGCCCTGACGTGCTGTGTGAGTACGGAAATGCCCTTTTACAAGAAATTATGCACAAGTTTTTCTTCTATCTTGTTGACACTGACAGGTAGAAAATAAGATGGACGGACAGACACACAAGAATGAAGACATCAGTCCCACCCTTCAGTGGAAACGATGTTGATATACATTCATAGGCGTACGGCGCGCGCGATTTTTGGGGGGGGGCGAGCGACATTAGCCCGAATTTCACGATCTAAATTTATAAACATTTCAAACTAAGTTGCCTGGAAATCATTAATTTTCAGTAGTTTTATTCAATCATCCTCCCAAATTTTTTCAGCCTTTTTGCCCGAATCTTACTGTTTCCCAAAATTGTGGGGGGGCCATCGCCCCCCCCTGCCCCCGCTCCGATACGCCTATGTATACATTACCTTTTATGTCACTCATGAGACGCGCAACGATGTTGGTCATATTCTTACAGTTGTAGTCTTGTCGATACCATTTGAAGTCAATTCCATAGCTTGATGAGTTATTATTATCAACTTTGAACTCTGGGCATGTCAGGGTCACATTTTCACCTTCGTATTTCCAAACAGTTTCTGATGCGGAAGATGACTTTGCTGCAATTTGTAAAGCAGAATAATGGTGTTTGTTGGCAAAATTATATCAACGAAGCCACCGAAAGTTTGTAGGTAAATTTAAGACATCTATCTAACGTTTTCTAACCGAAAAATACTCTTAATTGCCTTGCTAGGTGTAATATATGAAGTTAGAATTACTTTTAAAATATAAACAAATAAGTTTAAAGTCCATGAAAAACCCTGTTTTGTCTACATTTCAGGAATTGCACAGCTTTGTTGGAGTAAAAAAAATCATTTAAAGTCAGTTAATGCTTTAAAACACACTATTTTTATGATTGAAAGTGGATTTGAAGTGCATACTAACAGGCAGTTTGGGTTTTCCCATAAATATACGTGCTGGATCAGCAAATAAATTTCTACTCACACACCAAATAAAAGTTAAAATTTATGTGTTTTTGCCAATGTACCCACCGCTGCAAGACCTTTGGCAAAAATTAGTCACACAAGCAAGCACTATATTTACTATGGCGAAAATATTATTTACCAATAATTACATTACCTTTTGCTTTTACCCTAATTGCTTTTTTCTTGTTATTCTAGTCAGGGCCAAGTTGAAAAACTGCTTATGATGAAGATGTCGCAGACTAGGGTATATAAAACAGAAAATTTTATCACTGCGTGTATTTATCACCTTTAATATGGATAACCAATTGGTGTTCATAAGGGCAGGCATTGTGATATGAAGCATTGCAACTTTCCAAAAGATGACCAATTTACCATCATCAGGCACACAAAAGTATCAAATTGGTTGAAATACAAAGTATATTTTGGGGATTCTACAGTTCACCGTAATTAAGCACAAAACGGTGAATTCGGTCAGTGCTCAAATTCAGATTGATCACTGCACATTTCAGATTGATCACTGCACATTTTGGGATCGTTGCACACTTATTTTATACCCTGTAACAGTGACAGAGGCTATTATATAAAAGGTATTTTTGTCATGACTTCTGTAATTAATTAATTAATCTATTAATCAATCAAACAAACAATCCATCCGTCAATAAATTTAAAAAATAATCAATCAAATGTATGTACTCACCATAATCACATCTGTTAGAGGCATGTACAAGTATGAGGTTGAGCAGCACCCCTAAAATAATTTTTGTTATAAAGCCAATTTCATCCCTTAGTGCCATTGTAACAATAAGTGACTACGTTCATTTATATTCACATGCAGTCACGACATGCTAAATATTTCTTTGATTTCATAAATCACAATACATCAACTATCTCTGTGTCTGTTGCAAAGAATGGTGTCCCCTCAAAAATTAAGGAAGGTAATAGCTTATAATGGGATTGCTATATATAATTTGACATGGTAGATGCAGATGTGGTTATCCACTGTGTCCAAAATGATACCCAGTGTGACAAAATACTAATTGGTCTTACGACTTCCCAAAATATCCATATTTTGGTTTAATAATAAAATCCTCAAATCATCCTTCTGAAATGTGTGCCTTGGAGAAAGACTGATTGGGCTTACCTGCATTGCATAATTTCAATATAATTGTTTTGGTAAAATAGTTTAATCCCTCTAAACGATACTTGTATAGAAGTCAACAATCATTTAAAACAGGCATATTATTGAATGCGCAAACACGTATCTGAGACCTGAAAGAAATTTGTCAAATTAGAACGGTCTGACTGATTGTTGATGTAGTGATGTTGTTATGGAAGCAGGATCTACTCTTTATAGTCGCTTACTTCATTTTCCCATTTGCAGATGTCATGCATGGGACAATATAGTATGCCACAAATGTATGTATTTTGCTGCTGTAGTTTATATCTATATATAACACAGCTTATAATCCCATCTGAAACTCAATGACAAAATCTTTCTCTTCATCCATGACTGCAAATTATGATAATAGGCCATGTGGTTTGCTAGTAGTAGCGGGGCAGATTTGTCATGAATAGGGGAGTAATATTTCATTTATACATAGAAGCATGAAACTTGGCACAGGGTTTAAAAACATCTTAAAGAATATATTTAGATAGGGAGCCACTTCAGATTTGACCTGGTTGACCCATGGCAGCCATTTTCCAAAATGGCGGCTAATTTTCTCATTTTCCTGCATTCTGTGAAGTGCCTATAGTATTAAAGTATGAAAACACTGCTCATTATTCCTTCTGTAGATCTAAAGAACATTTTCAATTGATTTCCGGATTGAACTGAGGAATTTTAGGGTAGTCAGGGTCCATTTTGTTTGAACTGTTGAAGAAAATGTATCATTTTTGCGGTTTCTCATAGTTTCATGGAATCTCAATTGATTTTTAAACAGACTACATATTTGAATTCCTTGTAAGAAGAGCTTTGAAATGAATGGTCGCATCAATTGTTTCCGTGAATTCTTTGTCAAAATTAAAGAAAAAACAAAATCTTCAAAAAACATTTTGGTGACAAGAAGTCCAATATCTTAGGAATAGCATACCCAAAGTAACAGGAGTGTCGTTTTTGTGAAAAATTTGGACGGGTCACCGAGTAATACAGCCGGAGTCGGCCATCGTCTCTGCGTATTAACAGACAGATAAAGACAGACAGACAATGACATTTTATTAACATAAATGATAGATAATATGTATTTATGCAGAGCTTACAACTATTCTTTTTCTGACAAAGTATATATGTATACCATTCATGGGGAGACCCCTCTAAGGCCTAATGGTCGCTATCAAGGGGCCACCCAGAAAATATGTTACCCAATGTCCTGGAACCTCCTGAGAAAAAAATAACTAACTCATAGTATATGCGTTAAAACACTAGCATATTGTCTTAAAAATGTTCACATGAAGCCTAAAGAAATTATAATAATTTTCGGATAATGGACAACAATGACACCAAGTAGTGTTAATTAAGGTATCTAACCACGTAAAAACAAGAATATTCCCAGATGTATACAAAATGATTAATCATAAAACTGCTTTTAACTGTATAGGATGAAGTTCACACCAGTAACAAAGCCAGTCAGGCTTTCTCACATTCATGCACTTTAATATCCCATGGTGCTCAAGTTTAGAAACAAAACATGTATTCAAAGTAATCCTCACCATTCAGGCTAATTCAGTGGCGTAACTGGGGGGCCTCGAATGTGGGGGGCACCTGGGGGGGCACGCGATTCACTGGGCGGGCACCCGCTATACTAATTGTATATTTTAGCCAGAGTTGGAAAATTCATATTGGGGGGCACCTGGGGGGCACAGGTCCAATATGGGGGGCCTGTGCCCCCTCGTGCCCCCCCATAGGGACGCCACTGGGCTAATTTTGCCATTTATTCAACTTGGGATGGCAATCTCATGTTGTACTCTGCATGCCATGGTACATGTACTTCTTCACCCAAGAAGAAAAAGTGAGGGACATGTCTATCCTGCTCCTCCTAAATTTAATCCATGGGCATGTACCACAATATATCTTGATTTTGAAAAGAAAAAAAGATGGGGGTGGGGAGGGCATTTCATATTATGTTTCCAAGTATGAAAATGTGGTTGGGACATGTCCCCCCCCCCCCTGGCCCCTAAATTGAGCTCCTGTTAATTAAGTTCGATCAGTCGTCCATTCTTTGCCACTTGAAACGAGCTTATGGAGCAAGACATCCATCTTAAAACAGTCAATAATATCCTGGAATTCGCTCCAGAAGACCCATTGTTCCACTTGCTTCCTGGTTCAGTATATTGTCAAGGGTTTGCTGTCATGCATCCTTTGTTCTGAACCATGATTATTTTCCTCATCACCAGAGGGAGACTCCAGAAAAGAAAGACAAGTCTCATGCAGTTCGTCACACTGCTCAGCATCTGTTCTTTTGACTTCTTTGTGTGAGGGGACCAGCATTTCATCTCTTGTGGGAGTTTGGAGTAGTTTTAAATAAATAATTTCTTGCTCAGTTTCGGTGAAATTAATGGATTCCTTTTTTGGGCATTCTTGAAATAGAAAAGGAATGGGCCGTTGGCTCCGTGTATTAACGAAGTCAGTCAGGCTTTCTAACATTCATGCACTTTAATATATCCCATGCCATGGTGCTCAAGTTTAGAAACAAACAAGAAATGCCCCCCTGGATTTAAAGGGTGTCACGATTGGCTTATTCACAGTTATCCTCACCATTCAGGCTAATTTTACCATGTATTCAACTGCGGATGGCAATCTCATGTTGTAGCCTACTTGCTAAAGAAGTTTCATGTAAAATTAGGGATTAATTTCACATTTTTGTAACTGGGTTTTGTAAATCATATTGATTATTTTTTTAGGACTCAGGTGTTACCAATATAATATTCGACTCCGACTCCGACTACACCTGAAAATCAACGTTCGACTCCAACTCCATCCAAATCCAAAAACTTCCCACTCCACAAGTCCTGACTCCGATTCCATCACTCCAAAGCTCTGGTTGCCGTTAAATAAATAATTACCCACCAAGGAAAACTCCAAACCCCCCCCATGGAAAAAAATGGTCCCCTAAATAAATTGAGTGAGGGAGACTTTTGGGACAGGACAAAGTTCTAGATTCTTCTAGTGGACTATTATACCTGATTGATAGATAAACAAAGAGACAGAAATATGTATTCATCAGTCTTTACTCAAAGTATAAAGTATGAAATAAGGCAAATGATCTGCTCTTAAATATAGCATGACTATAAATATAAATATATAATTTTATATATGTGTGTGCTCAAGGCAGTAAATTTGCATAATATTATTTCATTTACATTAGTCATTTACATAAATTGTAGCACCAATAAAGTAAGCTATGTCTGGTATCTTAACAAGTGTGATAGAAGTCAATAAAATACAATTAAGGACTTCGGTTGAGGTCAATATCAGGTTTTTAGGATAAATTTGTAAAGCAAGTACTGGCAGACACTTTGTTGAATTCTCGTAAATCAATTTTTTGAGAAACCTTCGTACTATCACTCTTTGGTATTTGTGAATATTTGTACAATATTATATAATTTCTTGGTTGTAAGTTAGTCCTAATAATATATCTGGCTGGCAACAAATCATATCACCTATATGAGTTATGTAATCCAGATCAATCACATATCTTTTATACAACAATAATTTAGCCATTCAAGTCTATCAACAAAATAACTGCTCTTTATAATATAAGGAAGAACAAACTGACTATCAGATTTATATCATTTTCATACCCTGTACAGTCATTTAAACCACTAGTAATTTCATTGTCACTATCTAATCTAATTTTCACTTTTGATATCAACAGTATACACCAATTCAAATTATTCACAACTTAATATTCACTATCAACTGCCAGGGTTGCAAAAAATCTGATTTAAGTCTACTAAGCCTGGCTCTGTGGAATCTGTTCTTCAGCCTTGTTTTGTTCATGATGCTCTTACGGAGGAGGGTAGTGTTCATAAACGCCATATGATCTTTAAAAACGTCCTCAATTAGGTAGTCTTGGGCCCCCAAAAAATCCCCCGGATTGTCAAATACATCGCAAACTCAGAAAGGCACTCTGCTTAGATCACGTTTGAAATCATTTTCAATAAAAGTCTTAAATAAGCGGTAAGTTATTGTCCGTGGGGATGGTCTGCCTACGAAAACGATTCTTGTTGTAGTCAAGGCAACATCTAGTAGGTAGCTTCCATTTCCATGCGTGTATGTGGATCCCTAATAAGATTGCTCAGGGAGAAAAGCTCCATCATATCTTGCAATGGTTTAGAATTCTCAGTATCTGAGAGGTCGAAGTTCAAGTCTCCCATGACAAGGACATTGTCGTAAAAATATGTCATTTTCTCACAGAGAATATCCATGTGAGAGGTAAAATTCAAATCCGTGACTTTTGGTGGCTTGTAAGTAAAAAGGACACACCATTTAGTTTTGTTTAAAGTTATTTCCACTGGTATGTGTTCAATTGGGCCTTCGGGATAAACCAGTCTACGACAAGGAATATCAGATTGTATCTAAACCATTAGGCCTCTTCCATGTGATGTTCTGTCATGTCTCAGTGATGGATGGTAACCATTTATCATAAATTGTCCATTATGGAAAGTGTCATCTATTTTTGTCTTGGCACCACACGAGCAAACCGGATTTAATTTGTCAAAAATACGCTTGATCTCCACCAACTTTTGGTTAAATATTAAAATATCCAAATCATCCTTCCGAAATGTATGCTTTAGAGAAAGACTTGACTGGTCTTACCTGCACTGCATGTCTATAATTTCGATATAATTGTTTTGGTAAAATAGTTTGATCCCTCTAAACGATACTTGTATAGAAGTCAACAATCATTTAAAACAGGCATATTATTGAATGCGCAAACACGTATCTGAGACCTGAAAGAAATTTGTCAAATTAGAACGGTCTGACTGATTGTTGATGTAGTGATGTTTGTTATTGAAGCAGGATCTACTCTTTATAGTCGCTTACTTCATTTTCCCATTTGCAGATGTCATGCATGGGACAATATAGTATGCCGCAAATGTATGTATTTTGCTGCTGTAGTTTATATCTATATATAACACAGCTTATAATCCCATCTGAAACTCAATGACAAAATCTTTCTCTTCATCCATGACTGCAAATTATGATAATAGGCCATGTGGTTTGCTAGTAGTAGCGGGGCAGATTTGTCATGAATAGGGGAGTAATATTTCATTTATACATTTTCACTTTTGATATCAACAGTATACACCAATTCAAATTATTCACAACTTAATATTCACTATCAACTGCCAGGGTTGCAAAAAATCTGATTTAAGTCTACTAAGCCTGGCTCTGTGGAATCTGTTCTTCAGCCTTGTTTTGTTCATGATGCTCTTACGGGGGAGGGTAGTGTTCATAAACGCCATATGATCTTTAAAAACGTCCTCAATTAGGTAGTCTTGGGCCCCCAAAAAATCCCCCGGATTGTCAAATACATCGCAAACTCAGAAAGGCACTCTGCTTAGATCACGTTTGAAATCATTTTCAATAAAAGTCTTAAATAAGCGGTAAGTTATTGTCCATGGGGATGGTCTGCCTACGAAAACGATTCTTGTTGTAGTCAAGGCAACATCTAGTAGGTAGCTTCCATTTCCATGCGTGTATGTGGATCCCTAATAAGATTGCTCAGGGAGAAAAGCTCCATCATATCTTGCAATGGTTTAGAATTCTCAGTATCTGAGAGGTCGAAGTTCAAGTCTCCCATGACAAGGACATTGTCGTAAAAAGATGTCATTTTCTCACAGAGAATATCCATGTGAGAGGTAAAATTCAAATCCGTGACTTTTGGTGGCTTGTAAGTAAAAAGGACACACCATTTAGTTTTGTTTAAAGTTATTTCCACTGGTATGTGTTCAATTGGGCCTTCGGGATAAACCAGTCTACGACACGGAATATCAGATCGTATATAAACCATTAGGACTCCTCCATGTGATGTTCTGTCATGTCTCAGTGATGGATGGTAACCATTTATCATAAATTGTCCATTATGGAAAGTGTCATCTATTTTTGTCTTGGCACCACACGAGCAAACCGGATTTAATTTGTCAAAAATACGCTTGATCTCCACCAACTTATAACGCGAGCTATTTATGTTGAAGTATGCAAAGATTCCGTTTTTCGCATATTTGACTCTATAAGTGGAGCAGATTTCTATATTGCAATTGTTCATCACATACATCTGGATTGCTATCATTGTTTTGATCCATGGCCAACTCTCGAGTATTTGGGGAATCGTCATTTCGGACGAGATTTAAAACGAAGGAGTTACTAAGATTTATATGTGAGGGTGGCGGTGTAAAAGTATCTGATACATCAAAGCAGCTATCACTGAACCTTGTTGCAAAATCGCTTTCAGCGTCTATTATCCGTGAGCAATTTTTACAGAACCATGGGTCATCACTGTCACCCAGGTCTTTGTACATTTGTTATGTCATATTTGGTAAAGACTCAAAATGAATCCACAATTCACATCTATTTTATAGTGTTGCTCTTTGTCCGTTACTTACAGCATATCCACATGCGCCACAAGGGAACAGGGCCCTACTGGGTCCCGGGTTGGTGGAGATATCTCCAGCAAGTAAAATTAATAATATTCCAAACATTTTTTCGCTCTTGACAGGTCGGCGCCATGTTTTTTGTTTACTTCCGGATTTCAAAAAATCTGCGGGTCCGAAACATTTTGTGCAAGACCAATAAAACTATATAAGCTGTGATCAAACTTCACCTTTTTTGTGCACTGACGATATGTAAAGAAGTGTCCGTTTCGCTCACTGACCATTAACGTGTCATCTCGTATCGTATTTCCATTCCTCAGTGGGTTAGAAACCATCAAAAAGACATTTAAAAAGAAGAGTAATATCGTGAACGCCATTTTCGTTTGGACACCGGAAGCTACAAGGCCTATCCAAGACAACCTTGTTTGGATCCGCGTCTACGATACAATACGATACGATACGATACGATACGATAATAATTTATTGTCACTGTTAGCAGTACAGCAAAATTTGTAGCAATAGACGATATTCAAACAGAACATAGTGAAATTGAAATTAATTATACAATTATCCTTATTTATATATATATATAGAGAGAGAGAATTTTATTAGACATCTGAATATCATCAAGATACATGTGTCATATAAGTAAATAAAAACATAAAATAAGATAAGATGTGTATGTACAAAAGTGGGATAGTAACTAAGTACAACTAGGAAGGAGCAGTTATATATTATATGGTACAATGAGATTTATGAATATACATGGATTACTATATATTAATTCAAAATTCATGAAAGTATCCATTTCATACTGTAATTGTGTAATACTGTAATTGTGTAAAGCACCATAATTAATAATTTAGAACTAACTTATATCACATTTTAAAGCATATTAAGTCAGACGGATAAAGCACCATATTTGCTATTCTAGGATCTGGAGATAACTGATTCCTAGTCAAACAGCAGTAAATCAAGCAGTTAATCTAGGTAATGTCTACAGCACACAAAATGGTATTAAAAGCAGTTAACCGAGTAACATCTACAGCACACAAAATGGTACAAAAAGCAGAAGATATAAATTTATGATTTATTTACAGATAGAATCAAACATCACAATAATTGGAAGCACCAATAATACAACTTATATATACAAAAAAACCCATTTTAATTATACACAATAGTGACAGCAACAACAATAGCAAACACAAGCAAGCAACACATCAACATGCCACTGACCACTCAGTCACCAGGAGCAACCAACCTAACACATATTTATAATAATAGCCTCAACTCTCAATTTTCAATGCTGTGTAAAGAAATTTGCCAAGAGCAAAATTCAAGTATACATTTTTTTAGATCAAAATTTCATGAAACTGTTCTGCTTGGCTTAATACCAGAAAATCATTAATTGAAGTACAAGCTACGTCATGCAATTCAGTTCTTGGGTTGGTCCAGTTTGGGCAAACCATTAATCAATGGAATTCATCTTCTACCACATTTAAGTGACATTTATTGCAGATATGATCTTCTGCAGTTATATAATTACGTTTATGTCGACCAATTTCAATATTAAGATTGTGAGAACTTAGTCTGAAACGGGCGATACTGGTATAAACAGATTTAGGGAGATTGAAGTTAAGATATGGTTCTAAACGCATATCAGATTTGAAAGTTTTATACGTTCGTAGTTTCGGACATTTAGTGTTATCATTTATTTCACTAATCATCTTATCCTCAGCCTGGTCATACAGGCATGTTATGGTTTTATTCAAATTGCATTGCATAAGATCTATGTTTAACCTGTCAGCAATTTTGCTAAGTCTTGTGAAGTTTAATTTGAATTTCTAGACACTTATGAGGAAGTATGGGACATGTTTCACTTTTTAGTCTATCTAAGTATTTCTGGGCGGAAGACTGTTGCCTTATAAGTAAAGGAAATCTGCCAGTACAGTATCTGCAAGTACTGCAGTGGTGGGTGTTTGACATCTAACACCAAGCATATTTTTGAGAATGTTCAATTGAATTTTTTCAATAGCATTATTTTCCTTCTCACACTTCGCTGTTGTATTCCGGTATCGGAAGTATATGGGTATCAAACATTTTAAGACTTAATTGTGGTGGAAGGTAACCAACAGTAGACCTTGTGTTTTCTTTGAGAGCATACATAGCTTTCTGCGCTTGTGTTGCCAAATGTGTATACATTTCTTTATGTACGACCTTTGAATCACAAAGCACATGGCCCAGATATTTATATGAGCTGACCAGTTCCAGTTCTTTGTTGTCAATAGTAAATTTGAATTTATTCACTCTTTTACTCTGTGTTCTGTGAATATACATAACTTTACTTTTTTGGGAATTAATTATCAGATGCCATTTCCTACAGTAAGACTCAACATTATTTAACAGAGTTTGCATTCCATTCTCAGTTTCAGAAACTAACACTAGATCATCGGCATAAAGTAAATGTGTAAAAGTAGTTCCATCTATAGAGACACCACAGCTTTGGTCCAAAAATTCAACCATATCTGAAAGATACAGATTGAATAGCTTAGGACTGGCTATACCACCCTGTAGAACACCATGGGTGCTGTCAATGCTTGTGCCTAACTCACCATGCCATCTAACTCTAGCGTTTCGATTTAGAGAACATACTACGAATGATTTTGACCAGTTTACCACCGTATCCTTTTTTAATCATTATGTTGGAATGAGATGAAGGAGACTTGCAGTTGAACTTGACAATACTTTATTCAGTAAATGTACGATGTAATGTATGTAGTTCCCTACAATCAAGAAATATATAAAATTAACATGTATAACAATGAAGTATAAAACATAAAATGACTAAGTATAATATATATTATCATATCAGTTGAAATATTTTTGAAGTTATTTTTGATTATTTTTAAAACCCAAAACTCAAACACACAATTAAGAATTATCACATTAATTCACATTCATAATTAGTCACTCAATTCACAAGTATTGACAATTATCTGTCATTTACTTACAATTCTAACATAATCAGGTTTCAATCCCTTTCCAACAATTCATCACCATGGCTTACATGTAGAACCTAAAATATTAGATAATTAAGTCTGAGCTTATTGCTAAATAAATAAATAAATGTAATAAATACAGCAATCGGGAATGAAATTCCATGATCAGTTAAAAAAGCAATAATTTGCTAATACATCCTGAGTGATGCTTTCAGTAGTAAAATCAGAGTCAAAGTGAACACTTTTTTGGAGCCAATTTCTGGACCACCTGACAAAAAGATTTACTGCCATCTAGTGGACAAATAATTAAGATTTGATTTATCTGCCAACCAGTGTTATGCAAAACACTTACAGAACCAATTTTGGCAATACAGATTCTCAATCATTTTATAATAAGGAAAGCTACGATTGACAAAGTCAGAAGCTTTAGAAAAGTCAATAAAAGTTATGAATAAGTTCTTGCGCATCGATTTTTGATATGATATGATAGAGTCGATTATGAAGACATTGTCAAATATATACAATTTATACATTATTCAGCAGTAACTGATAGCAACTGTACAATGGATGTTGAGAATCTGATCTGTGCTTTCTGCCTGCTGAACTTCTCATATAATTCTAACAATGACTTTGCATTTTGTACACCTAACCATTTAGCATACTTGATTACTTTACACAGTTTGCTTCTAGACACCTGCGTGCAATTGACATACCATGCTGCTATTCCAAAGGTGATAACTGATTCCACAACAGATCTATAAAAGAGTTCAACAATTGTGCCATCTACATGTAGGTTATGCAGTTTTTTAACAAAGAACAATCTTGAGTTGGCTTTCTTATAGATGGCACTGACATTTGTTTCAAAATTTAATTTACAATCAATGATGGTAGCCCTACCTAAATATCTGTACTCTGCCACTCTTTGTACAATTTCATCATTTATAATTAGATCTTTTTGTACACATTGTGATCGTCTAAAATCTATGACCTCCCTATAAACAATTTTATATTTCCAACATATTACCACAATGTTACAAATTACTCACTCGCGTATTATTTTAAATATTTTTTTAAGGACAAAATGTGGACACTTTCCCTTTGATAGTGATATTTTTTTTAATATTCTCCGTAATTTTCTTACATTATGTTGAAAACCTTAAAGAAAATATTATTTTCTAACATGTTGCCAACATTTGTGAAATGTGAAACTTACACCAATACCACTTTGCAGAAATATTATTTTCTAATATTTCCACAAGGTTTTGTCTAATATATGTATTCAATATTTTGCAGACATTCTCTTGAGGCCACAGTAACCTTACCACCACATTAGTGAAAAATATTGGCCCCAATTACTTGTTTTAAGCTTTCTCTGATATTATCACAATATTGTCAGAATGTTTTCGAAATATTTTAAATCATTATTAAAGGTAATATTAGTGAAGTATTAATAATGATATTTAAACAAGATTTTGCATTGTTCTCTATGAAAGGCTGAATGAAACACACAAAAAATATTTCTTTAAATATTTATTTTATCACACAATCAATATTAAAACACAACGATCACAAATATCACAAATTGTGATCATACACATGTTATCTATTCAACCTTTGCATTCACAGTGAATAACCACATTACACATGGTATGGTCCAAAGAAATGATAAAAAGCAGAGTCAATTTCATATCCCTTCAACTGCATTACCATGCACACAGTTTTCATAAAAACTTAGTCCACAGAATTATTGTTAATCCATGAAAAGTGTTCAAGCCATACATAGTGTCCACAGATAGTGATTGTAGCATTTGAAATCCAAACAGAGTCAGTCATATGGAGAGATTCAGCTCACAATTCTAAATGAACACAAAATACTTCTTGTACGTTATCCTCTTCTCAGCAAAATCATCTTTACCATTGTACCCACTTGCACAACTCTGAAATAACAAGAAAATGATTAAGATTGATGTCACCAAATTCACACTGGTTCTTATGTGATTCAGACTAATTCTAGAGGACTACACTGTGCGTTTCTTCAAGAAATATTAGCATCCACAGAAAGCATTTAAAAGAAATCATCTTTATTCCATATTTCTAGTGAACTAGAAATGTTGTAATTACATAAGTTTGAAAATTCTAATTCCTTTGCTAGTGCAGTGACATACTTCATTGAATAAAGCAGAGCAAGTAATGCCTCTTTGCTTCTTTGCTTAGGGTATGCAACCACTAGATATCCACCAGGGGGGGGGGGGTATTTATGAAATTTAGTACCTCCCCATATTTGTATTTAGACTAAGCAATACATAATTGTGAAATCTGTCTTCTTCATATAAATTATTTATTCAAGGAAGAAATTCATTAATTTAATTTTCAATTTATCAAAAATCAAGCCTCTGCCACCATCTCAGTGGATATCTAATGATAGATTACCCCTGAGGTAGGAAATGCATGGGATAACTGATGGGATGAGATATTCTGTTTGTTGAGAATCTTCACCTTTAGCACTAGGTGGAGACACTGGTCCCTTTCAGCATAAAATTGCTCTCAATCCCATGTGGGCAGCACACTATCTGTACAGGTGGCACCACTAGTCATGTTCCAGCTTTCAGATGGGCCATGACAGCCTCATCCAAAAATGGCACCACACAATTGCAGACAGCAAGTAGCAACAAAACAAAAAGAGGCTCATATAATAGAATATTCTACATATGTGTGCAAAATATAAAAATATAGGCCTATATATTATAAACAACATGTGATATCCACATATTAATTTTTACAATAATAAATATATATCCAAGTGTACATATGATGTTACATCAAAGTAAACAGTAAAATTATCAACAGCAGCAAGAAATGATAAAAACAACTTACATGTGGATTCTGGCAGTCCAATTTAGCAAAATGGAGTCCTGGAATGGAGTGTCTCATAGTTGAGAGCTCAATGCACTGGCTGCCATGTCTTCTTACTCATGTGTTGTAAAGTGACCAACAAAGTAGGTTCTGGAATAGGTTTTGCATACCTCTGCACTTTAAAAATTTGCTGTATATATTCAGTTGCTTATTTTTCCATCAATCACAACATTACACTATTGGATGAAAAGTAAATGCTTCATATTACGAAGAGCATTTCAATAATTTGGGGGGAAGGGTGTATATTTAACCTATTCTAATAGTATTTTTACAGTGTCTGCTATAGATTAGCACACTTGTTTGGTAGATTCTTCACTCCAGGTCAATTATCACATGCATCAACTGATTGTGGACATCTGTTATCTGATAATCAGTAGCAGGACACCATCAACTGAGCTTGAGGTCATTCATTTTGACTTTGCATGAGTCTTATCTAAGAATATCCACTGGATATTCTTAGGTCTTATACTGTGTTCTTTGTATTTTTTACAAGTCTCAATATTTAAAATACTGACCTTAAACCTTATACTCCACACTTAACAATTTATCATTGCCAAAAAAGGCTTAAAAGCATAGCTATATTTCTTGTTGTGTGACATGGAATTGCAATAAGGTTTAGATAGATAGATAGCTATGTAGATAGCTAGACAGATAGATAGATAGCTAGATAGATAGGTAGATACTAGTAGATATATACATAGATAGCCAGGTAGATAGGTATATAGATAGATGGCCAGATAGATGGCTAGATAGCCTCCTTGATAGCTGCCTTGATAGATAGATAGATAGATAGATAGATAGATAAATAGATAGATAGATAGATAGATAGATAGATAGATAGATAGATAGATAAATAGATAGATAGATAGATAGATAGACAGATAGATAGATAGATAGACAGATAGATAGATAGATAGATAGATAGATAACTTTTTTAGTTGTTTATAAAAACAATGAAAAATGATATTTACATTTTAAATACATTTTGCACCTATAATAATTTTTACACCGTGATCACTTTTAAAAACAAGTGCAATGTACACACAAAAGTGTTATTCAGTGGCACAGCCCATTGGAAAATTGATCAATATATTCATTTCTCAAAAAAGATCAGTCTCTCCTGAACATTCAGATATTCAAGTTTTTATCATTTCCTTGTGTAAATATATATGTGCTGATACTATTAATGGATTCAAAATAATACATACAATATTGCACAAGATGTTTTTCAATAAATCAAACCTTAGTACATGCAATGACAGTGCAAAACAGCTTCAAAACTGTTTTTGTAAAAATACTGGTGGCAAGTCAAGTGCTTAAATGGCATTTCAAGCCATTTCACCAACATATACACTTTTGAGTCTTCTTAAATAATTTCAAAGTGGTCAAAGTTTGTTCTAAGTTTAAACTGTGAAGAACACAGATTAAACAAAGGGCCTGACAAGCCTGCCTGTTGCAGTTTGCAATGGATGGATGGATGATTGGGGCTTTACATCCTGTATTTATGTACTTGGTAGGCTAATTAGGACAGGAGGGGGACACAGCAATGAGGCAAAGAATGATTGAAACAGCCATCCAACATAGGCCCAGTAGACCCGGCAAGAGTTGGATTCAAACCCTGGACCCAGCGATTGGCGGGCTAGCATGCTACCACCAGACCATACAAATAGCTAGATCACCCCCCCCCCTCTGCTGTAGTTTGCAAGATAAGCAGACAACATTACCCTGAAAATCGTTTTTAATTTTAGAAATGAGTAAAGATGAACATGATGTAGTTCAATCATCCACTTTTTCCTATTCCTTGACTGCTGCTTCATCCTTTGCCTCATCAATGAGTCCCCATTTCATATAAATCAGTATATCCGTGTGCATTGATACTGGACCAAAAACACAATCATCCATCCCTCCCTACTCTGTCACCTCCTCCCTGCTCTGTCACCTCCTCCCTACTCCCTCCCTCCCTATTCCATATTCCCTCCTCCCTCCCTTCCTCCTTTTTCCAAATTTCCTTTGTTTTCAATGGTTCCCCCCTTTCCTCTCTTTTTTCCTCCTTTTTTTTCCTTCCTCCCTTTCTGTTCTTTTTTTACAATTACTTTTTAACTAGTGTTTCACATGCCTTTCCCTATTATTTGTAGGATCTGGCTCATAATTATTCTGCTTTTAAGCAAGATATCCTTGTGAATTTGGCATCAGATACCTGGAAAGACCCACTCAGAGCAAGTCTTAATTTTGCCTTGTTTGGACTGTGACTTTCTTGGTTGAGTGTTGGAGTTTTTGTTGGTGAAACGGTTTTGCTGATTTAGACGTGTGTCTTGAAATATAATGACATTGCAAACATAGGCTTAATTTTGGGACCAGTCTAATTACTGTGATCACTCTATCTATCTATCTATCTGTCTATCTATCTATCTATCTATCTATCTATCTATCTATCTATCTATCTATCTATCTATCTATCTTTCTTTCTTTCTTTCTTTTTTCCTTTCTTTTTCTTTCTTTCTTTCTTTTGTTTTTTCTTTCTTTCTATCGATCTGTCTATCTGTCTAGCTATCTATCTGTCTGTCTATCTGAGAGGGTAAACTCAATCAGTTGCAAACACAGTCTTCCAATCGCTGGGTCCAGAGTTCAATTCCTGCTCTGGATGGACGGCAGTTTCAGTCATCCTTAATTCTCTTCACTGCTGTGTCCTAGCTCCTGTCCTGATTAATATGCCAACATGATACATAAGTAGCCTACAGGGTGTAAAACCCAAATCATTCATTCATCAATCCATCCATTCATCCATCTCCTCCTTTTCTTTTTTCCTTCATCTTGTATTCTTAGTTTCTTTCCATTCTTCCATTGTGTTTTCCTCCTTCTTACTTTCCTTCTTTCTAATTTGTTTTTCCTTCCATAATTTCTGCCTTTTCTTCTGGTCTGTTTCCACATTTCTTTCTCCCTTCCTTCCTTATTTCTATGTTCCCGGAATTTTTTCTATTCTTCTTGACTTTGTAGTTCTTTACAATCTTCCTTGTTTTCTTAGGGGGGACTCGGGGAGGGTAGCTCAGCAAGTTATTTACTGGATCAAAGGTTTGATTCCTGCTCTTCCTTGGTCAACTGGATTATGTTGGACAGTAGTTTCAATAATCCTTCAGCGGCCTTCAAAGCATTGCTGCCTCTTCCCTATGTTCTTTTAAAATAGTCTATCAGGTGCATAAAATACAAGATGCAAAGCCTCAATCATCCGTCCATCCTTGAGTTCTCACTCAGTTGAGTTGACCAAATTCAATGAATTTTGACATCAAACCTCCATCTAGTCCTATATGATTTTAAAATAATTGATTTGCACGCAATTTTCACTTCAGGCAACAAAAGTAGAAATTGTGTAATCTCTTTGCTTGATATACAGATAGACAGATAGATAGGGAAAAAGACAATATCCACATTGACAGACAGATAGTCGAGCTAAAAAACGGACTGAATTTTGAGATTTACAGACCATGCAGACGTCTGTATGAGGTATATTTTTTAATGAACCAGACGTCTGCAAGACAGCATTTCTAGCTTTTTACAGACAGTCTGGAAGCTATCAATTTACATACCATACAGACGTCTGCAGAAGTATATTTCTGACTTAAAACAGACGTCTGGTAGATGAAATTTCCAGATCTTTACAGACTGTCTGTATACAGTGGTCCCTGCGTTATAAGACCGCCCCTTCTGTGGTCATGATGTGGTCTCTCGTGGGGGTGCGGTCTCTCTTCAGGGTGCAAAATGCACTCAAAATACTACTTAAGGCAGGAGGAATGCGGTCTCATAAGGCAAGGCGGTCTTACAACAGGGGGTCTTATAACGCAGGGACCACTGTACTATCAAATTTTCATTCTTACAGACACAATTTGGATAATTTTACTCATCATAAAGAACATCAGATGTCTGCATTGTGTCGAAACCAGATATTTAAGACCAATGAATATGTTGTGATCGAGACATCTGAATCACCTGCATTTCTGATAATGTAGACAGGATCAAACGACATGGGAAGTCCATTTGAGAGAACTTACAGACGTCTGGAATTGCTCAAATTTTTATCTGAGCAGACCGTCTGTTTCATCTTTTAAAAGAACTTTTAGAGAGGTGGAAATTACCACAGTAGAGACGTCTGTAAAAGGCTGAAATTGAAGCCTACAGACGTCTCCAAAAAGGCTAAAAATACCAGATACAGATGTCTGGAAATGGCTTAATATGAAGCCTACAGACGTCTAGAAACAGGTGAAATATATAGCCTACACACGTCTTAAAATGGCCTGTGTCTCTTCCACTTCTGGTCTGTAAGTGGTTGGAATAGTCACAGTAGAGACGTCTGTAAAAGGGCTAAAATTTCAGCCAACAGACGATCTCCAAAAAGGCAGAAAACACATACTACAGACGTCTGGAAGCAGGCAAAATATATGGCCTACAGACGTCTGCATGGTCTGTAAATCTCAAAAATGGCTCCGTTTTTTATATGGATAGTCACTATAGATAGCTAGACATATCAACTTGATTTGACAAAATGATTGACTTAATGTCTGATTGAAGGGTTTGGAGGATAAATTGCTTGATAGATAGATAGATAGATAGATAGATAGATAGATAGATAGATAGATAGATAGACAGATAGATAGATAGATAGATAGATACATACATACATACATACATACATACATACATACATACATAGTTAAACAGATAGACATATAGATAGCATATTGATAGACATATAGACATATATAGATAGACATATAGATAGACATTTAGATAGATAGATAGATAGATAGATAGATAGATAGATAGGTAGATAGATAGATAGACAGATAGGTAGATAGATAGATAGATAGATAGATAGATAGATAGATAGGTAGGTAGATAGATAGATAGATAGATAGATAGATAGATAGATAGATATATAGATAGATAGATAGATAGATAGATAGATAGATAGATAGATAGATAGATAGATAGATAGATATAAATACTACAACAAGACATATTGTTTGATTGATTGATCAGCTTCTTGGCAAACACCTTTTGGAATTCAGACAAGTTTTACTGTTTGCACTTAGTGCATATACAGTGTACAGTGCATGAGTGGGTGAATTTCTGGTGCAGGATTTGGAGAGTGTCAGGAGCACATGTGCTGGCCTCACAATCAGCTTCATTTAGACACTGTATATAGTAAAAGAATCTCCTTATAGTGTGTGGACCTCATTAACCTATTTAAGATGGGTACAAGATAGCACCCTCCACATGTAATTGTTTACACCTGCCCAAGTAGACTGCAACATTATCAGTTAGAGCCATCACCCCAGGGACCACCAGCCTGATAATCTTAGAGGACCTTTTCACTAAGGCTATTTAATAAGCAAAATCATACTTATAATAGCAATAGCAAAATTATATTTGAAAAGTCATATCTGTGTCCTACCAGCATAGTTTCATTTGATTCTAAGGAAATTCATTAAAACAATTAACTATAATTTCAAGGGTCTTGCTAAATCTTACATAATAATACATGATAACCACTTTTTTCTGTATACATGTAACATAGGGAACAACAGTTTTCTTTTCAGAAGTCACTCAAGTTTAATAATTATATTAGGCTTATAAACTTATATCTGCACCTGGCTGCATGTAAAACATAATTATGATATAAACTAAAATATATTTATTCAATGGAAAGATAAGACTTTTCTGTATGATATTTTAACAGCGTTTATACAACATGCACCAGGATGTATGTAATACAAATGCATAATTATAGTATCAATTAAAAGATATTAATATGATCATGGATCTCTTCTAACTCTATGAAATGATGGATTGAAAAGACATTTTCTGTGCGGCAGTTAAACCTTGGGAAATAAGACATTTCCCAAGGTTAAACAACATTTTATAAAACACACATGTTAAAATTTTTATATCTGCACAAGGATGCATGCAATACATCTTTATGCCATAAACTAAAAATATTAATATATTGCCATACACACTGTGGCAGAACTGGACGAGGGTAACTGAGTTACCCTCGTCTCAATTTGTCAAAATAAATTGAAAAAACTAGGTCATCCCATTGGATCCCATGTTAAAAGATGACGAGGGTAACTGCTTTTTCAATAATGGCAAGACGAGGGTAACTGTGAATGGTGACTAAGGTAACTGCATGAAAATCGTACACTAAACCAATAATTTTTCATCAACTAGCAATGATAGGATTGCATGGACGATTGAAAATTTTATTGTTTTATGTTACCCTCACATTTTATGTTGCATTTGTTTATCAGGCAGTGTAGACTGAGGACATATCAATTGCTGAGCACGCATTGCAAGCAAGAAGCAGTTTCAATTACCAAGCTGACAGAAACCAAACTGGCAAATAGAAAACAACCCACTGCATCTATCAATCTGTCAGACAAATTTTTCAAATTGTGACCTGAGTTGGTGAAATGAGGTCTTAGTCAGTTACTATTCCCATCAAAGACTCAAGCCAGATGATTGAGATGGGATTATAGAAGAAGACACAAACTGACACAGCATATAAGCGATATATACCACAAAATTCTCAGTTTTTGGTCATTTATATTTGTTTGTTACAGGATGTCATTAAACACACACAAAGAGAACAGCTGAGGCCTACAAACCTATAAAATTTTATGACACTTTGACAAAATTACCATCCAATTACATTTTAAGAATATGGTCTTTGCTCTGTTTTATGCATTTCGCGTAATGAATAAGAAGCAAATTGATAAAGCAACTAATGGCGCTGCAACAAAACCCAATAATACACTCTTGCTCATAAATATGGAATATATGAAAACACGAAAACTACTGTTGAATTGTAGCTACCCCATTCGAATCCAATGGCTGAAATCGCACATTTAAGAACTTAAGTGGATTCCTGAAGAGTTATTTGAAGTCCTCACTTGAATATTTACTTTAATCTTTGAAAATTTTGGAGGCTGGAGGAAATTGAAAAAACGATGCAAAAACTGCCTAAATATGAATTTTATGTAGGGTTAGAAATCCATCAAAAATTGTTAATTTGTGAAAGTTACTGGCATCAAAGGAAAGATTAACCTTTAAATGAGTCAATTCAATGGTCAGTAGCATGTGGAACCTCCGAGACAAATAATCACAGCACAGACAAAATGGGTCATATTTATGCTTGGTCCAATGGAACAGTTTTTTACATTTTCAAATTCCAAGACTGCATGATAACCAGGAACGTTTTATTGATATAGAATATTACACCTTATGTGTGCTCTGCCAAAATGTACTATAGTTTCAACTAGAAATTGTTTTGACTGCTAGCAATTGAGAGTTTATCACAATGAACAAGGTTTGTTTATCATCATTGTTCACGAAAACCTCAAGATAGGCAAAATCGACTCCATTCATTCATATCGGCCTAGTTGAGCCTCTTCTCAGCATGTTGAAGTTAATTTTATAAATCTGGACTCACCAAAACAAGGGTAAAAAATAAAACAAGGATCGTGGTTATTTCAGTATATTCCATATTTATGAGCAAGAGTGTAGATAGTTCAGCTCTGGGAAAGTGTCTGTTTTATACAGGTCTTTGAGTGAAATTTATTGTTTGGGAGCTGGGAATCAAGTCAGTGGGCCAAGTCTCACCAATGAGCCCTACAACTTCACCCGATGATGCAATGTGCTTAGTGTGTTAATTTCGGATTCATCCATTGTTGAAGTTTTAACCAAGCTACATTATCAGAGTGACATTTTTATTGCACATGCATGATATTATGAAGATAGGGTATGTTGAAGTTAATTTCAACCAATGGTAATAGTTTATAATCTCTCTCTTCCTTCTTGTAACGTACACAATAAAATTTATGGGTAGGTAAGCATGTAAGTGGATGTTCAAATTTTCAGATATATCTCCGACAATTGGTCAATAGCTCTGTAGTATTTTTTTGTTCTGACAATGCATTTGAAAAACAGCCGTATTTACTCTGTGTACGAATAAGGGCAGGAGGAAGACACAGCAATGAGGCAAAGGTAATTGAAACTTCTGTCAAATATAGGTCCAGGTTATCAGATAATGAGATGTTGATAGACAGGTAGATAGATAGATATTCAGAAGATATAGATAGATAGATGTACTATATGTTAATGGATGATGACTGATTAATTGATAAAGAGTTACTGCAAGACCACTACGACTCAAAGACACTACCTGGTCTTGAGCACACTCCTTTATATACGAATCTAGCAATTCCCTATCAGCGTGCCTCGGCGGACCAACGTCGGCCCAAAGCCGGTCCGATGCTGCTGACATCGGACCGACGCCGGGCCGACGCCGGACCGCCGAGGCACGCTGACAGGGAATTTGATAAAAATTAAAGGTCCTACAACCACACCAGGGCTTTGGAGTTGGGAGTCCGAGTCGTGGAGTTAGAGGTTTTTGGGTGCAGTCAGAGTCGGAGTCTAACCTTGGCCCTGAGGTGGAGTCGGAGTCGGAAATTAATCTGGTGACTCCTGACTCCTTAAAATTATTTAAATAATTTACAAAAACACATGATAAAACATTGTGAACTGGGTTAAATGTTTGAAGACCTATCACTCAAAGCTTCTTACACTGCTAGTAATGTATAAATCCAAAGAAAACATTGTGAAACGGACTTTTTTCTTTGCTGACCACATGGAAAAAATGCCAAAAAGAGGAGTTGGAAGTAAGGAGTCGAAATTTGTGATACCTACTGAGTTGGAGGAGAGTGGAGGGACATTATTTGACCGGAATATATTGTACAATAAAATTGGAATATTATGTGAAATGCAAGGTCAGGAGAAACTCATATTGTCCAAATGTGTCGGACTCGTTTTTCAAGACAGCAGAAGAAGTCAGGAGTCGGAGTCGGTTCACTGTCAACCTGACTCCGAAGTCCTGGTTCAAACCAGCAGATAGATAACAGTTACTATAGGCCTACCTGTTCACATAGAAATGCATGACTGTGTCACCAGAAAAAAAAGGTTTCCTAATAGATGGGGCTGCTTCATTAGTTTCTGCATGTTATGTTTAAATACCTGTTGTTGAAGTGTTTCACCAAAATGGAAAATGGCCCATAGCTAAGTCAATAATTAAAAAAATGTCTAGGCCTATTTATATCATTGAATGGTCTCTCAATAATGTCCAAAAATGGCCAAAAATTATCCATGAGTGAATCTAACACTTTTCAGTTGAAATGTAAGGAAGCCAGGTGCATCTGAGCAATTTCTGCAGTCTAGTTACTTGGTATTTTGGTTGATGACTATAAATCATAATAGGGCAGTTACCCTCGTCACAGCAAGGTGCATGGTTACAGTTACCCTCGTCACGAGAAGCAGTTACCCTCGTCATTTTAGAGGCGCTTTAAGCCATTTATTGACTCACACAGCCTCAACAAGTCCTCAAATCTTGTTGTAATTTCATTTTCGGTGCCTTATAATGGTCATACAGTACTTAGATATTTGCTGACATTGCTAATTTGCTCATATTCATTGTTACATAATATTTAAGGCTCTTTTGGGGACGAGGGTAACTCAGTTACCCTCGTCCAGTTTTGCCACAGTGATACATGCATTTTCTGCTGGGCAAAAAAAGTCATATAATCATGTTTTCATGAAAACAGTTTCTATGTTATTTTTTAGTTATTAGAAAACTTTTGTTTGGATGTTAGGACAGAATGCAATTAATCTTCAATCCTGACACGAGTTTTTTTTTTGGGCCTCTCAAAGTTCCTTCAATTTGATACTAAATTAACTAAAAATGCAGGTTTTTTATGACATATGATTAAGAGAAAAACAATCATTCAACCCCATATGTAGGGTTATGGAAAACAAAGGCCTACTTGACTTTTATAAAATCAATTCTGATGCTTTCGAGTGGATAGAGGATGGATGGATGGATGATGGGGGCTTTATGTCCTGTATTTTTGCACTTGGTAGGCTAATTAGTAATAAAAATAAAGTTTTCATTTTGCCCTAGATCAATAAAGTACGGAATTGTCAGTTAGATCCCAGTATAAAAAAATTGAACTGCCAAAGTGATGTCTAAGAGTGCTGCTTCATAAACCATTAACAAAATGAATGATGGATGATGGATGATTGGGGCTTTACGTCCTGTATTTATGCACTTGCTAGGCTAATTAGGACAGGAGGAGGACACAGCAATGAGGTGAAGGATGATTGAAACAGCCATCCAACATGGGCCCAGGTGACCCCTCAAGAGCTGGATTTGAACCCTGGAATCTAATTAATACGCTTCTGTATTCTCCCAAATTGAGAAACAAAAGTAAATGATCCTTTTGCAAAATAATCATTGTTAGTTCGATATTGTGAACAAGACCAGAGTTCTGGGATGTATAGGGATGGTATTGGAGATGGATTGTTGCTCACCCCCTGTATTTCTGCACCAAGTCAATTACTTGGCTCTAATAACTGTTTCAAATGAATGTGATTAGGCAATTTGCAGCTGAGGACATTTCTCTCTTAGTATAGGATTAGAATTAGTGGGTGACCTGAATATTCAAATGTTGCTAAATCAAGGATCGTGTTCTTACGAAAAACCCCAACCAAAAATTAATTTTAAGACTGCCAAGAAAGAATTTATTTATTTCACCAAAACTGAGCAAGAAATTGTTTATTAAAAAACAAAAAAAACTGCAGCCCCCCCCCCTTGAGAAGTGGTGTATACAATTTAGAGTGCAAAGTTACTTCAAATAGGTCCTCCAACTGTGAAAAAGTAACAAGAAAATGTGTTTACAAACAAAATGCTCAATATCCCCATTGTGTGGAAACTCTTTCAAACTTCCTTGTACAATAGGTCCAACATGAAAAAGCACTTTTTGCAATTCAGTAGTGACATTGAGAACAAATATATGTAAGTTTCATTACAGTCTGTTAGTTTAATATGCAAAAAGGGTGAACTGTTGTACTGTGAAAGTGGTACTTTGTGAGCCATCATACTAATGTATTGTCATGATCATTCCCAATACTTTCAATGTTAATTTGATGTACGGAGACTAATTCCACTTGTTGGTGAAAGGCAAACGAATGGCTTATGCATCTGATTTTTACTCTAAAATCAGTTAGGGCCTATGACAAAAATAAATGGCCTTCTTTTGATCATGACTAATCAAACAACCTGTGCTTCCCATGTTGAATGTAGGGAAGATGACATTGGCTATCGTGAGTCACAAAGTGTATTTTTAACAGTGAACTGGTCCAATCTTTTTTTCATAACTAACAAATAGGCTGTAACTTGTATACATAATGTAAACTTCAATTTCACAAAAGACTAAGTTCTCAAATGCAACAAAGTTCTGTGGATATTGACAATTAGGCTCCATGAAATAATACCTAATAACTTTAACATTCTGGCTTTTTTAACATCAATTTTAAATGGATGCATTCCTGTTGACTAAATGTATACATATTCTGTGAGAATAATACTTACCTTTAAATTCCAAGGGAACTCATGTTGTTGTTTATTTTGTCGTACTCATACAATTTAACA
The DNA here is from genome assembly GCA_026936325.1 of Platynereis dumerilii. NCBI lineage: Eukaryota > Metazoa > Annelida > Polychaeta > Phyllodocida > Nereididae > Platynereis > Platynereis dumerilii. The sequence continues at coordinate 6,890,932 of JAPTHN010000021.1, forward strand.
TGAGATGGAAGCTGCATTGAATGTATAACTACACTCAGGGAAAAGTAAATTGATTCTCAAAGTCGATGAATAGGGATTTACATCCTGCATTTATAACAGGAAGCTCAGGCCCTTGACCTCCCTTCTAAGATATACATGTAAAATATAGGCAACATGTTTTTTAATGAAGCCTCTGTCAAACTTCTAAATAGGCCTATGAATGTCATGAGCACGACATATTGAATAGGATATACAGATCATACTTCCATTTTTACTTTCATTTTTGTATTGTCACATGGTTGATTTGTGATATCATCATACCATTAATTCACACACCTTTGATGCTGCTACAGCCAAACTAGTGAATGTCTCTGGGTGGTGATTGTACAGTAATGAAAACTTCAATGCATTGGGTGGGTATAAGGTTTGAAAATACAGTCCTTGAAATTGAAGTGATACTTTCTTGAAAATCTAGCAAGGTTTTCAAAACACTCTTTAAATTACTCTATTACACTGTCTATTTATCAGATCAATAGCTCAGTAGATCAATAGATAGATAGATAGATTGATAGATAGATAGATAGATAGATAGATAGATAGATAGATAGATAGATAGATAGATAGATATGTTGGATCATTAATTAATTGACTTATTGATTGATTCTTAAATTTTTAAAACTTTACCCAATTTCTTGTTATTTCTCCAGTGACTTAATGTAAAAATTAAGGCAAAAATTGCCAAAATTCCATATTATTTAATTCCCTGTGATGTTTTAAGCCACAGAACGATTATTTCTTAAAAATGGTCATGAAAATTAATATTTTTTGTCTCATGCTGAACATTTTTTGGTTTTCATGCCATGTAAGGGCATTATAGGCCTATAAATAGCCTATAAATAGCCAAATTTGGCACCTACACCTGGCGCCACCCTATGGCAACAGCTATAACAAAACTAATTTTTAATGTTGTTTTCTAAGGCCTAAAAAATCAATTTTGTGGAGGGACAATTTTGAGATAGCCCCTTATTGGGCTAAAAATAGCCAAAAACTGGTTTTCCCGCCAAAATTTCAGCCTCATTTTTGGCGGGAAAACCACATTTTGCCTTTTTTTAGCCAAAAAAAGGGCTATCTCAAAATTGTCCCTGCAGATAATTGTTTTTGGAGGCCTCAGAAAACAATATTAAAATTTAGTTTTGCTTTAGCTGTTGCCATAGCGTGGCTCCAGGGGTGGGTGCCAAATATGGCTATTTTTAGGCTATTTATAGACCTATAATTGACTGAAAATGCATGAAAGCACAAATATTTCCAGCCTGAGACAAAATTTTTTTAATTTTTAATGAATATTTAAAGGAAATTATTGTTTTGTGCCTTTAAAGTCCACAGAAAATTGAGTAATTCAGATTTATGATAATTTACCCTAATTTTTTACATTAACTCACTGGAGTTCTTGAATTTGTATAATCAAATTCATTTGAGTTGCTATAAATTTTTGCACTATGTTATAACGATATGGGCACAAACAAAATGGGAAAGATCAAAAATTAACATAGTGAAAATTTCTATAAAATGTGGCTCCAGTGAAATTAATTCAATAACACATTTTTCACGAACATTTTAGGCCTACCATGTTATTTTACTTATAGCATAGGCTAACCATCCATGCTAGTGTCTAGACCAGCTATAGCCATAATGAGATAAGATTAGCAGCAGTCATAGATAGGGTGCACCCCATTTACAAATTAGCAGCCCAGAGGATGGAGTGAGGGGTTGGGGGGGGGGGGGGTTATCAGAAAGCAAAACAGTGTATCCTGCTGTCCTCTGGTGTCATCTGCATAAGTCAGTTAGGTTTCAACTTTGCTCATTTAGTTAATTTGTAGCCCTCTGGTGTCAGGTCATGTAAGCCCCCAAAAGTGAATTTTAGAGGTGCTCTGAATTTATGTCTGTAGCACAACCATAAATGAAGACCTTGGGGTGTAATACCCCGGAGGTAATGCCTTATGGACTGGTGGTATTTAAAAAGAATGATATATTTTGATGACTTTGGGCTTTTTCCTTTTCTTGATTTTAACAAATTGTCACAGATTGACTTTCCCTGCTCCATGCTTGGTATTGTATAGGTCGTCAGATTTAATACTTTTTTATGGATACATCCTGGCTAATATGGGCCTTCTTAGAGACATTAAATTTAAAGGGATTAAGGGGATGTTGATTGTTGAGTTGTTCCGAAAAGTTAATATTTCAAAGAAACAGCCAGAATTACATTACCTGTTCATGTTGGTAGTATGCCAAAACTGACATATATAAAAGAAATAATTTAACAATATTGAACAATTTTGGGATCATCACTTGATATATAGAAACATTAGAACAAAAAATTAATGTTTCTGCAAACATTGTTGTTATATTGGGAGGATTGGAAGCTTAACATTTTAAATTGTTATGTTCTGCATCTGTGGATTCAACTATGTCCTCATGTTGCACAAAAATATAGTTTAAACATGGCTGGCAATCTTGTAATAAACAGCTGAGAAATAGTTTGTCCATCTCAGCACTAATATGTTAAAGAAATACCCCTGAAATATTCAAAACTTTACTATACCTAGAATATTTTATAATATTACAAAAATGATAGTGAGCATATTTTTAAAAATCTTGTCATTTCATTAGGAAAAGGTTGAAAAAAATATGTAGAAGAGATAGTCATGAAATAAAGATCATTTTATTGTCAACATAATATTCAGAAATATGTCAATAGTGATCTAACTTTATATATTTTTTAATGTCTTCCAATTATTTTCAGAATAATGACATTGATATTTCTACACATCCTTCTAAAAATGTTGTTAATAACAATGTCCCCATGTCATTCACAAATATTGCTTTAACATGCGTATCAATCTTAAAATCTACATCAGAGAAATGTTTAGCCAATCTCAGTACTAATATGTATTAAAAATAGTGTTGTGATGTTTAAAAAGTTACCATCTTAATGATATTTTATAACATCATCAAAATGATAATAATCATACGACTTGAAACGTTTTATTTTCATCAGTAAAATGTTCGGACAAATATATAGTTTAAATAGTGACGCAATATAGACCATTTTAGTGTCAACATAATATTTAGAAATATGTCAATTATAATCTTAATTTATATTTTTTGAAATGTTTTCAAGTTGTCAGCATAATATTTACTTGAACATTTCTTTAAGTCCTTCCACAAATATTAGAAAGTGACAATGTCCTCATGATACTTGCAAATATAAACTGAGATTGACGGAAATATATCATATGATATTAAAACAACATTTGGCTAATATCAAAACAAATGTAATGCATAAATGTTGCAGAGATATGTTAAAATATTAATAACAAGATATCATTTTTAAATATTATGAAATCTCTTGGAATAATATAACTTTTGTATCTTGCAGAAATATTAGTAAAACCTTAGAAAATAATATATTTCTAAAATGTCACTAGCAAGTTGCCATCCTCACAAAAATGTCACCAGAACCTTTGGGGAACCTTAAATATAATAATTAACACTAACATTTGTATATGACAAGTGCGGCATGGCAAGAAATATTTGAAAAATATTAGTTGTTTACAGGGCAATTCTTTTGTCTTTTGAACATTAAGTAATAAATAATTATCTTTGCACCAGGTAACAAAAGATTTTACTTCGTTCTGATATTCGTTATCTTCATTAACACAGAGTCCAACTAGAGCAGTATCATCTGCATATTTGTACACTTTACATGACAAACAGCTAGATCTACAGGTGTCTGTATACAAGGTAAAAAGTAACGGTGAGAGAACGCACCCTTGCAGAGCGCCTGTTTCTGTATGAACAGTCTCAGATAAAGTTCCATTAAATTTTACATACTGTTGTCTATGACTCAAAAAGCTATTGATCCATAATACAATATTTGGAGTATGTAGATAAGTCTGTCTAACATTATATGTACTTGTATTGTAGTAAACGCAGAGCTAAAATCTATGAAAGGAATTTTTACAAAGTGACTTTTAAATTTGCTATTTTGTGTATCCAAAAATTTAAAGGCATCATTTACAATCATGATAGTTGGGTCTAATGTACTCCTGTTTTTAGTATAAGTAAATTGCAGAACATCTTGTTGAGAACCAATATACCTCATCAGTTTTGCTTTAACAATCTTTTCCAAACATTTCATGGCTACTGAAGTTAGTGCTACTGGTCTGAAGTCATTGAGTATTTTAGGTTCTGGTTTTTTAGGAAGTGGAATTATTTGTGAGAGTTTCCACTTTGTTGGAACACAACATTCGTCAAGAGATTTTTGAAAAATAAGATGGAAAATATAGGCCAGTGAGCTTTTTCCTAACTTCAGTACCCTACCACTTAGCTTGTCTGGGCCAGAGGCCTTATGAATGTTAATTTTTGAGAAGCTCTGTGCCACGTCACTTACACTTATAATGACCTTTTCACAACACATTTGTCTAATATTCTCAAGTATCTCACAACATTTGTCACTGAAATCATATACATCGAATCTTGAGTAAAATTTAACCAGATCACTGCAGTGTTGTTTTACATCATCAACTACAATTGATTTAACAGACTTAGTCATACCTGTGATCTTTTTAAGACCAAGCCTTGCATCTTTTACGCAGTTTTTGCTGAAGAGATCTTTCACTTTTTTACAAAATTCTTGTTTGCACACTTTGATGGTTTTATCAATGTCCTTTTGGACTGTTTTTAACTTATCTCTATTACCACAAGTAAGACATTTGTCTTTTTCACGGAACAGATCTCTGAGTTCTTTCTTCATCCATGGTTTGTTATTAGCAAATATTCTTACTCTCTTTTGAGGTACAATATTGCCCATACAAATATTGACATAACAAGTGACAACATCCACATTTTGATCTATACATTCATTTGCATCATATAAGACATCCCATTCAGTACATTCAAAACATGCGATCAATTGCTCTTCCACTGCTTGGTTCCACACTTGAACATCTTTGTATAATTGTTTTGGCTGTTTCAATTTTTGAGATCCAAGGTGCGATCCCCCCTTGTAGTACAGATAATGTACTGTGTATAGTGTGGAATACATGCAGCGAAATTAGAATGATTAAAATCTCCCGTAATCATTTTAAGTGAACCATTCTCAATATATTGAACAGTATAGAGTACAATTTTTCAGATGCTAGACTAGCAACACCACTAGGTGGAATATATGTACATATCACAAAAATTCCCTGCTTCTATCTGCCCTGATCAAGGTGTAGTCATCCAATTCATAGCTGCTGTCGGGATCATTCTCATTCAACCGAGTCTCTGTAAAGCACATCAAGGATGCATTTCGATATGCAAAGTCAAATTTAGTTCTTACAGCCAACTCGTCATGTTTATTCCTTAGGCTCCTCACGTTTCCAGTGATGACAGATGGGAGTGGTGGTTTGCTCCCTCTACTCTCCAAGTGTGTCCAGATGCCCCCTCGTCTTCCCCTCTTTTTCTTGGATCTTACACATCTTCTTAGATCAAGCTTCACTGCACCTCTCTAGTTTGAGTAGGCTAGTAGATCGTCTCTGCTATGTGTTATGATTGTGTTGTCAAGCCCAGTGTGTGTAAACATCTCCATTATCGCCCACTGTGACACCTGCAACTTCAAGCAGCCAAATTGCCAAAATAATGCAGAAAATCGTCCATCTCTACTTGCCCATAGTGCTGTTCTCCTCCTTGTCTCACAATACCATCACCAATTGATTATAATAGATGAATAAACTTGAAGAAACTCGAAAATTGTGCAGAGAATATCGCTTTTAAGTCGCTAGGAGGCAGCGTCCTTTCCGTCTAGGATACCCTTGGAGCTTTCGTCTTCTTCCTTTGCTTCTTCACCTCTGTAAATACATGCAAGAGAAGCAGCTATTGAATTTTATCTGAAACTAGAAATTACCCATTAAGATAGGGAATATGTAATTGGATGTGATCATGTTAATGGCAAGGGAAGAGGGTGAGAATGAGTACTGAAGGTGGCGAGGAAACTGCAATGTATTGAAAGAAAAATTAAGTGGTGTGTCTACAGGGTTTGTATGTATGTATTTAGCCTATGTGTGTTTATTAAGTAGCCAATTGTGGTGCAGGTAGCTGAATCGTATTAATCTTATATAAGCAACAGGCTCAGGAATGTAAAGAAAAGTTTAAAAAATTACTGAATTTAACAAAAATAAAGTGTATATTGTACAATTGCGGTGAAGTGGCAGCTGAAATTTGGCTTTACAGCAAGAAATTTGATATGCAAATATGCAAAAACAGTAGACTACCTGCACTGTGAAAATGGAACTTTGTGTGTTATCATGTTGATGATTTGTCATAATTATACCTAATACTTTCAATGTTAATTTGATTTAAGGAGACTTGTCCTGCTCGATATGCATCTGATACAGTGCCGCCTGTAAGTAAGTGAAACGCATGACATTGTTCCATTGCATCAATGCTAAACATCCTCAGCCAAACTGCTTGTGGAGGCATGAATTCTCATCGAATGAAAGGGAAACAAATTGGGTCATAAAGGCTGATGTTTGAGGCAAGTGGGATACACATAGCAGCCCATTTTCTTTGCTGTAGTCGGAGTTAGGTATGGGTCAAAGTCTTTGATAAGTAAGTGAACCACCCTTCCCTATGTTTTAACATTTGGCCTGCGTTTCACTTACTTAACAAAGACTTTGACCCATACCTAACTCCGACTACAGCGAAGAAAATTGGCTGCTATTTTTATCCCACATGCCTCACATATCGACCTTTATGGCACAAAATGTTTTCCTCACATCGGATGAGAATTTGTCCTTCCAGAAGCATTTTGGTTAAGGATGTTTAACATTGATGTAATGGCACAATATCATGCGTTTCACTTACTTACAGGCGGCACTGTATTTACTCTAAAATCCATTATGACAAATAAAATTTCCTTCTCTTTATCATGACTAATCAAACAGCCTCTATGTTTCCCAAGTTGAATGTAGGGAAGATGACCCTCCCGAGCAGCAACGTAATATTTCGCTATGTAATTATTTTGGTTAGAATCAAACGTTGGGCCAAACAACGTATGAAAAAGGTAGGGCAAAGGTAATTTCCAAACATTGCACTCAGATGGAAAACCAAACGTAGGTCAAAACCTTAGTAAGAGGTTGGCAGAAAGTTTGTTTTGTAGTTTGGCCGAACGTTCGAGTCACACGTAAGTCATACCTTTGGTTGAGAGGTTGGAAGAACGTTTGGTTGTAACGTTTGGCTAAACGTGTCAGTCATACGTAAGTCATACCTTTTACTATTACGTATGACCGTACCTTTGATTCATAGGTTTGTCGAACATTCATTTGAGAGGCTTTTACAACCTTAGACTATTACGTATGACCATTGACCATACCTTTGATTCATAGCTTTATCAAAGGTTTGGTCGCACATTTGGCAATACGTAAATTCCAAGGTTTCTCCAACGTGTTTTTGATGGACAACGTTTGAAAGTAATGTTCAGGGCAAACGTCTGATCATACGTATCTGCCAAAGGTTTGTTGAAGGTTTGCACAAAGTTGCAGAACCTGGGATCCTAAGTCTCAGAGAGCCTTGTAGCGCCATCTATTCCATACCTAATTCAATCTATCTGGTAACTTTGAGCTTATAAAACCTCCAGCAGGATGCTTGCTGGTGATAATTGGATGAAGCCATAAAGAAATAGTAGCTGCACCAGTAAAAAAATTACCAAATAAATATCTTTTAAAATATGAAAGAATAGATAGGCCAAAAAAAAATTCTGAAGTACTGCTCAACCACAAACGAGCAAGATAGAATGAGTTAAGACCGGAGTTGAACTGAGCCTACTTGCAACTGAATGCCACCTATCCAGCAGGCCAATTTGGATTGGGATTTTTCCAACTCTTCAGAGTTGCAGCATTAGTCCCTCTCTAGGTAAGTGAATATTCTTATTTATTTTAGTCCTTAAATGGACTGTAGACTGCTTGGTAAAACAAGGGAGAAAAGTCTGCTAATCTTGGGCCACATTCAGTGCTAGCTGCTTGGCTCTGCTCTCTCTATCTCTCTCTGTTTTGCTGTTCTCTTCACTGTTTTAATTTATGTTTTCTCTTTGCAGATCTCCAGCAATTGACCAACCAACCATCCCCTCAAGACCCAAAAAAATAAAAAATTCTTGAAATCTCCCCCCTCCCCTAAAAAAAATTCCTGCAGTAAAATCATGTATGAAAGCATTCTCTTTATCAACAATAATAAGGGCCAGTGTATAAGGGCTTTATTTAATTAATCAATTTTTTCCACGGGGGCCGCAGCCTGGTGGGATGGCTGGTCCGCCAGAAGCAAAGCGGCAGTCCCCCGGGCGATCCGAGAGCTCCGCCCCTGGCCGGCGCCTCCCTGCTTGAAGGTTGACATGGCAAATTCTCTCCATCTTGCACATCAAGCAATCGGTCCAGAACACGAGTATTCCACTGTATCATCGATGTGCTACTTCCAAAATATATTGTACACAAGATCCAAGCCTCATACGAATAATTACAGGCCATTATATCTAGATTTGGTCCGTTGAAATCAGAATGACAATCGCTGTCAAGAAATCCACAAGCTTCGCATCGGCGACTAGACCGGCTGATTCTGAAGCAATCACAACCTCAACAGTCCGTTCGAGAGTTTAATTTAATCATTACACATCCTGTAATCGATATTCCATAGATAAATCACGTGTTTTGGTGGAATAGAAGATGTTCTGGTCCGATAGAATTCCAGTCCACACAAGCGTGGACAGCCATAGCGGCCTTCTTGTAAGATGTTTGCGCGTGCACATACACAGCGCGCTGGGCTGGCCTGCTACGCCTGACGACCAAGAGGCGTATTACGACCATTGCTTCAATGTTGGGAGAAATACGCAATATTTACGATATATATACGTACGTGATAATCTCGTAATCATTTGTTGACAAAATGCGTAGTTTTGAAACGTTGGGTCACTTCAAATTTCCTGGCCGTAAATAATGTTCATTATTGTGCTTTGCAATCACACTAACTGAAAAGGACTGCATTCTCTCATGTGGGGCCCCTACCCTAATTTTAACAATTTGTCATATTAGGACAGAAGAATTTTGCTATCATAGTTTTAAAACAAATCCTTACCAAAATCACCCTCCCAGTGGCAGTCTGACTCTCAAATCTTGTTCAAAGTCACTATGTTATGATGCACAATGGTGTCAAGATTTTTTTCTCAATGCAATGTTGACAGTGTGTTTCATCAGACGATCGCTAATAAATGTCAACAACACCAGCGCTACACAAAATGACCATTCTCAGCCAATAAGTGACCTATTCACACCAACTTATCAGTGGCGTCCCTATGGGGGGGCACGAGGGGGTATGTGCCCCCCATATTGGACCTGTGCCCCTCCAGGTCCCCCCCCCCATATGAACTTTCCCCCAGAGAATCGTGTGCCCCCCCAGGTGCCCCCCATTTGAGACCACCCAGTTACGCCACTGCAACTAATTGCTAAACGAAACCCCAAAAAAAGCCTAAAACATCTAAATGACTCTTAAATACGACTGACCTGAACTTCTGACTTCCAATTTGCACACGTACTATTAACTATTTAAGCATCAATCTGAACAAAGAGGTCCATGACCTGCGTTCAGTTAATTTCTTAACATTTCTTTCTTAACATTTGACTTGTTATCCAGCAATTAGATTGAGATTTCAAGTTTCTGCCATTTTTGAGACTGGTGTCTCACGAAATATTTGCCCTGCAAAAATTGTGCACCCTTTGCGTGCTTGACAACCAGCCAGGTATTCCTACAGGACTCCAAGACTACTACTCCTATAGGAATCCAAGGTCACTAATTTTTTAGATTCCTAAAGCAGGACAACATGACTGACTCTTCAATTAATCTGAATAACACACTACCACTTGATGAAGACTAATAAAATGAACTTTAATTAATTTTACATCCATTCTCTCAAATAGCAAGCCACAATGCCAAAGTTGAACTGCAATAAATTATTTAAACCACCGCATAGCTGAGTCGTAACAGTATAAAATCAATGAGCATTGTATTTAAAATGCTAAATTTAATTCAAAGTTTGTTCTGTTTTGTTCATTAACGTTACCATATTTTTTGTAAGTCATGCATTTACATTTTTTGATCGATTTGTAATATGTAATCTGCCAAAGCAGGAGAGAGCGGTAAGCACTTGGAAAAGACAGACTTACTTGTTGAAATAGGTGTGTGGTCAACCAGGCGACAGACAACCAGGCAACACCATACCACTACCAACTAGGCTAAACAAATTTTTAGAATCACTTATCACTTCCATCCAGGCGACAGGCACTTCCATCCAGGCGACAAAGTACTTCCATCCAGGCAACAAACACTTCCATCCAGGCGACAAACACTTTCACTGGGTAACAAACACTTTTACTAGGCTACAATCATTTTTAATTGACTGGGAAACACTGCAGCCCAGAGGCACAGCCATTTCACAGGATGTTGACAAGATGTTGATCGCTTTCCGAAATTAACAGTATAGGGGCAAATGTAGTTTTGATATTTGTCCTGATATTTCTTGTTTGCAATGATAAATGACTTGATATATGAATGAAAAGCGTGTACTTATTTTAAATATCAAGGTTTGTGCTACAATCTATTAATTTTGATTGGTCCAGATCATTGTCTCTGAAGGGTACATAAGCTTTGCACCAGGTGGCATGGTCGTCCGCTGAGCGATGATCTGTGTCTATAGTATATCAGAATGAAATCAAAGTTTGTCGCCTGGATTCGGGAATGTGTGTCACCTAGTTGGTATGTCATGTTAAATATCTGTCACCTAGTTGGTACTTGATGTCGCCTGGCTGGTCAAAACGTGTCGCCTGGCTGGTAGTGGTGTGTCGCCTGGATGGTTGTCGCCCAGTTGGTAGTGATGTCGCCTGGTTGTCTGTCGGCTGGTTGACTGGCAATCGTTGAAATATCATGGCCTACATTCACACAACATTTTTGCATCCTTCACCTCTTTTCCGCGTCTTCCTCCTGTCCTAATTAGCCTACCAAGTGCATAAATAGACCTACGGGACGTAAAGCCCCTATCATCCAACCATCACGAGGTTTTTGTCGATTTTGTTTCCGGCCGCTAGAGGCACCACCGTCTATATGGGTGGCGTCCTCTCTTGTTCAACTTGAGCAGTATGTCGTAAAATCAAATCGGGAATTATCTTCGTTAATTACGCTTCTTAAAATTGTTCTATCTTTAGTATTCAATAAGTAGCATTTTAGGAACATTATCTACATGCTTGCTGTTTTGTTTTAAAATTGTTCTTGCTATACTTTACCACACACTCAACCTTGCGACGCGGACAGCGGCGCGAAGACAAAATGTCAATGACACGTTCTGAGTCAGGTTCTTCACTGCAATGACTTTTCAGTACGTATGCGACTAGTGTGGGAAGGATCAATAAGCGATCGCAAATTGCTCTCGCCTACCGCTCTATTAATTTTGCTTCCGTGCCAGTCCGACATGTACACTGTACTGTCTGTACAGCACGTTGTTTCTTCTGGTGCATCGTAATAAATATACATATAATATTATACATACATAGTACATACATACTTTCAAAACATACATACATATATACATACAATAAAAAAAATTCAGTGATTTTTTATTTTTGTCAGTAAAAGCTGAACACCTCTCGTATAGAAGGATAAGAAAACGTTGAGTCAGGAAAATGAAATGAAACAGGCCCATACAAAAAACACAGGTAATGTGATAATATCATGTTGAATCAAACAGTCTTACCTTTCTGTCTCCTTCGCCACTTGGCATGTACGTTCAAGTTTGGATTTGTACATCCACACGGACAGAGCACGTTTAAATTTGGATTTGTACATCCACACAGACAGAGCATAAAGTAGAAGCAAGATGCTACAGAGAAAAAAAAAAGATTTTAAAGTCATTTCATCATAATTCAGCATCGCAATATCATTTTTGCCTCAATAGAACACTTGTTGAATAGCTGAAATATTCTTATCAAGCCAATTTATGGAGAAATTACAGAAAACATATCAATGTGTAAAAAAAACTTTAGACATCAACTTGACAAATGATCTTACAGGGATGAGATGAATCCGATAATTATGAAAACCCAAGTGTCATACATCAGTTGTGTGTCTGCAAAAACAAAGAAGAAACATTTCATGAAGACCAATTTCACTCTCAATCAATTCCACTTTTGGGACAACTGACATATTTTCTGGTCATGCTATGGGGCACAATTTGACAGAAAAATCGAAAGAGGATTGTGTGGTTCATCCATATTATTCAATCTGACGTGAAGATTTTAAAAATAAGTGAAGAAAACACCTCATGGTCCCACAACCATTTGTACGTTAATCATATTTAAATATATTTAATTTAATATAGTTATATTGGTGTCAAGTTGCACTCAACTGACCCGAGGTTCTAGGCAGGTGATCACAACAAACATTCAAGGCCAAACAATACAAAACAATAAACTCCAGCCTGCGACTTTGAAAAGGGGCCCCTTAAAACATCTCAGAACGTACAAATATGCACGGCAGAGCCAGGGACTAATGGCCTCAGGTTTATTTACTGGTGTTGGAAAATCAATAGTTTCACTGTAAGGTGCTGCCTTCATGTAGGTCTGGAACACACAGGTCTGGGCCATCGCTATCTTTTCTTGGGTGAAGTAACTGAATCTTTGAAGCATGATTTTGGGTGATTTATGTCTATGAAAATTGTAAAAAAATATTGAAGCATCTAGATTTACCATTAGAAAACTTGTTGAATACTTAAAATATTTTTATCAGGCCGACTTGTGAAGAAATAAAGAGACATAGTTCCTAGATTTCCATTAAAGGGTCTTGTGTGGGCAGGGATGGAAGGTTGGACGTCCTTAAAGGCCTTAACATCACATGTGTCTCACACTTCCTTTCACCTGACTCTGGTTTGTTTTGGTTTACTTCCTCTGCCCTTTGCCAGGTCAGGTTCTGGGATCTCGACACTTTGTAATGCACCAGACAATTTGTTATCTTTTTTCTCTTTTAATTTTATATGTAACATATATACATGTAAACAAAACTTTGGACATCAACCTTGGGTGTTTCGGACACACTTTTTACACAGAAATAATTGTCCGACAGAAGTTTCTGTATCATATTAACGGCCCTGCAACGTGCCGGGTCAATAACGCAGCAATTGAAACAAGGAAAGGTTGGATGGATACTGAGCCCTGCTCTGCTGATCTAGGGCTGCCATCTAATTGTATGGTGGCGGCCTCTGTTGGATTAAAACATATTAGCTCTACCGACTACCATGTTGAAGGTAAAAATAAAGAGATGAAGTTTCTCTGTTAAAATGGCCAGTGTTGCTTCTTAATTTCGCTGGCCTTTTTTAGATAAAAATCCCCAGACTGACAAAATTCACATTAAACTGGATGTCGAATTGGGATCTAGGGCGCTCAGCAGAACTCAGCAGAACTGATGCTGGGCTGTTCAGAAATTAAGATAAGTGTGGACCTAAATGGCAGCGCCTCCAGTAAAATGTTGTAGCCCGCTCACTCAAGCTCTCAACTAAAGCAGACTGCTGTAGCCTGTAGAATCCCAACATTAATTTGGTACCGGTACTCAGGAATGGTGACAGTAGTTGCCTAAGGTGTAAATGGATGAATATCGTGGAGGAATTCGGACGTTGTGTCCCAGGAAATGTGGACATTTCAAAGTAATTTCTTCAGAACAATTGCAAGATTGGTAAGAGGTGCAACAAAATAATTTTTTAGTGGTCTACCAAAACTTCATTCTGATCTATTGATATCTGAGTTTGGTGAGAGATTTTCCCAAGCCATTCCAATCTTGTAAATTATTAAATCATTTTCAAATTCTTTTTGGATACAATGTTGTAATCGAGTATAACGGTTGACTTCTGAGTTTTGTGCAGACAGGAAGGCAAATTTTCTGGAAGTTTCCCATGAACTGCCTGATGATACATTAAACAACATTTCATTTGGTAATGTTCTGATAATAGCGGTAAAGGTTTACTTATATCACCAAGCAGTGCGGCTATTATATTTTGTATTTCAAATTGTTCGTAGTGAATTCTTGTAGATTATTCATTCTATCAGTATGTGATTGATTTATTTTATTTTATTTATTTATTCATTTCCACTGTTGTTGATATTTACAAAAATTAATAAAAAATGTGGATCTAGGGGCACATGAACGTGGCCAAAGTGAAAAATGCATTGGTGATTGGATGCTGCCATGCAGATTAGAGCTTGGATATTAGTTGCGACATCTTCATACATTTAGGGCTTGGAAAGAGCTTTAAAATTAGGGTAAGATGACGAAGATACGATGAGTAGAAGTGCATCAGCTAGTGTGCAGGCATGGAAAGCAGCTGACACAGGAGTGTGTGGATGGTTTTGGCGGGAAGAGAGACTGTGGCGCCAGCCTCTGGCGTGAGCAGTCAGTGAACTACAATGGAGATTCATGCACCCCTAGCGGGGAACAACAGTAGAGGCAGAAAACGTAAATAAGGGAACTGTTTCAATGTTATTTGCTATTATCAGAAGGACAGGATAGGTCAATAAGGATAGGTGGATAGTTTAGGTGACTGGCATCGCTAGGGGAGGAGTTTTTAGCTGTTGCAGGTGTGAGCATATGTCACCCATGATTTTTGTATCTTATACCCAGCAGGGATTGCGCCTAAGCGTGCCATGTCATTTCAACTGCTCACTTGCCTTGTGGCTCTGATGACGCTTCAAAATTGCATAGTTGACTGAGCACACTCCAAACAAAAACAATCTTAGGGATTAAGAAGTGAAGCCATCAATATCAGTGGAGTAGCTAGATTAAATTGCAGGGGAAGGAAGTTGGTCAGGGAGTGAGAAACTACTGGTTTAGATATTATGTACTTGATTTAACAGGACTATTATAATAAGCTACTTCTTTGGAGTTATTTCTGAATAACTAGCACTGTGATTGACTGCTGGTCAAGCAAATCTCTAAAATAGACTCACTTTTAAAAACTCTAACCATGGGCGTAAATGAATGCCTTCGGTTGGCCGAGTGGCATCATGCATGGCTGCCAATCGCCAAGTCCAGAGTTTGAATCCAGCTCTTGCTGGGTCACCTGGGCCAGTGTTGGACGGCTGTTTCAATCATCCTTCACCTAATTGCCGTATCCTCCTCCTATCCTAATTAGCCTACCAAGTGCATAAATACAGGACGTAAAGCCCAATCATCCATCCATCCAATGGCTGCCACCTGGTCATGGGAACAAATGCAGCTCTAGGTGGATCACCTGAAGCCGTAATGGATAGCAGTTTCGATCCTTTGCCTCCTTGATCAATATGTTTTCCACCTGTCCTGATCAGACTAAGATATGAAGCCCACTATGAAAAGTTAATGGTTCCATTTCGGCCGTTGCAACACCTTGCAGCATCTTTTTTGTTTGGTAAACTAACTGGTTCCTGTCAGAATAACCCTCTCTGATTGGTCAATAAACAGGAAGTATGGCATTTTGCCATGTTACCGAGGTTGGTCACAATTCTCACTACCACTAAAAAATCAGAAAAAAAATTAGAAAAATTTTGATACCAGCCACTACCATGACCAATTTCGGTAATCGAAAGTACTATTATCGCCCATTTTATTTTCTTAGTGAAGCCCCAAATCATCAACCCCTCCATCCTAACTGGCACGAGACTGACTGAATGACTGACTGAATGACTGGCTGAATGACTGGCTGACTGACCAACACCATGAAACTTGAGTTATGATATTAGCTGATATTATAACCTGTATATATAAATAAATCTAGGGGTCATTTAATGCATGAAAGAGATCATTTCAGCAAGAACAAAAAATCTTACGTCAAAGAAAATTAGTGAATGTAGACACCGCAATACACAGGACAATGTAAGAAATTTTTCATTCGAAACTTGGCCTCGCATTCAGGGTAACTTTTAAGACCGAAAGGGATCTCGGTAACTTCAAACATAAATGCTTCTAACAAATGGCTAAAATTTTGTCACGGCTGCAAGAAACATTCTTGCCTATAACTTCACGTAGCTCAGTAACACAACTTATATCCAAAATTGCCCAAACAGCTTTCTCAGCTCACTCTTCCGTAGCCTGCTTTTGAATCCGCGGATTCTTGTTACTGCTATTTATACTGTTATTGTGCAATACCAATGGTGCTCCTCACTTTCAGTATTTCGCTACAACAACTCCAAAATGACTCTAAAAGAAATAATGTATTTAAAGCATATATATATTGGATATAATTATTTTCATTTTATAATTGTACTTAATTGGTGCTTCTTCTATTAAATGTAGCTTCTTTCTTTCCTTTTGTACATATATATCTCCTATCTTTTCTTTTATTAGTTTTAGTTGTTTTTACAATTTGCTTGCTTATTATGACAAATGTATCTTGTTGATATTCTGTGTCAATAAAAGCCTATATATATATATATTATATTACTGTTTAAAAATGATTGGCCAAAAATTATATTGTTGAAGATAAAGATAGTTTTGGTAAACAAGGAAATGCCAGTTGATAATTTATTTATTGTTTTGATCATATCTGTGTGTGTTTATTCAGTTGATAGGCCTAATAATAATGTGATCCCTACTGAATCTCCTGATTTGCTACCGGATAATGAATGTGTTGGAGAAGGTGTGAACAAAAACATAGGAACTGACAAAGTCACCCAAGCCTGACCAAATGCATCGTCACAAGTCCTCATAATCACTTGGAAGTTGGAAGTGGCTTGGCACGCCTAGGTGCAATAAGCAATAAATTTTTTCAAGTGTGCTCCGGACGGCAAAATGATGTCAAGACGCAATAAAGGCTAACCATGCTGTTGAGAATATATACAATACATGTATAAATTGTAAAATTCATTGTCGGGCAATTCCGTAAACTCAGATTTACATATTTGACGCTCTAGCAGCCTGTGTAGCCCTACCATTATATCTCAGCTATTCCACTGTGATATAGGGATGAGGCCAGGTAATAGGGGTATCAGACAAGCCACCAACCAAGGCTCTAAGTGCAACAGAGGCTGAGCTACACCAAAATATATAGAGTTTCGGACGTACATCACACGATGTACGTCCGAAACGCTGATATTTTGATGTAGCTCAGCTCCTGTTGCACTTGGAGCTTTGGTTGGTGGCTTGTCTTATACCCCTATTACCTGGCCTCATGCCAGAATAACAATGAAATAGCTAAGGTATGGTGGTAGGGCTACACAAGCTGCTAAAGTGTCAAATCTGTAAATCTGAGTTTACGGAATTGCCCTGTCGCCATTACGGGTTAAGCATTCTGGATTAGCTGTTTTTGACAATTTTTTCACATGGAGCATTATGGGGCGACAGTTTGATAAACATTGGGGGACTTGGATTTTTCCTTATATTTATTTCACAGTAATGGAAGCAATTATTATTCTGGATGTGTGACATCCCAAAATATTCATTCCTCAAAGACTCACCCCCCCCCCACGCCCCTGGATATTAATTGGTCACCCCAAGCGATCAATTCTGGTCTTGGGGAATCTCCTCCACATCTTATATATTTTCTATATATTTCAAAAATCGTGGAAATAAAATAATCAATCAATCAATCAATTATAACTTACCTTCTTCACTTAATTGGACCGTAACAATGTAATTTGTTGAATAGAGATCTACTTTTCCCGCTTCTTTGCAACCAATGGAGTAGTTTCCTGGCTCTCGAAATACCCCAATGTACATGGTGGTTGCGGTGAACTTACCACTGTCCAGAGTGTAAGTGGTGTTAATGTGCTGCACTGGTACATCAACAGATATATCCAGCTGAAATCATACATTTATTTTGTAAATTTAAAGACAAATAAGTCTATCAATTAGATGCAGGATACTTCACACATACTTGTCATGATGTGGATGAGTATTAAATTAGAAATATACGGTATTGTATTTTGGAGACAGACACACATATATATGACATTTATTGTAAATAAAGATACACATGAAAATTCAGAAAGTATGATTTTAAGAAGGTCTACATAATTATATATGGCAAGGTCTCTGGAGGTGCCCAGATTTGACCAAAAAATGTCTTTTTGCATGAGCACGAATCGCAGATTATTATGGAGCCATTCACCTCACAATGCTTAGGAAATGGCATTACTGAGACCTATGCCTCAGTTTGTGCTCCAAGACATGCCTGAATTTTCCATTGTAGCATTTCACCAGGATCTTGAATGCACCAAAGTCCTATAAAGAGGACAGTAAAAAGCGCACACAATCTGACAACCCCTACTTTGAGGCATGGTATCACTGAGGAAAATCAGTTTGAAGCTAGTAAGACACATCTGCAACATTGCAAATTACCTGAACTTATTTATTTTGTGAGTGTGCACTCAATCCTCAACACCTCCCACAAGGTGTAGCAGAAAATATAGACATATGAGGATGGTAACACCTTCAAAATCATCCCGTTACCATCTCAATACACCCACCGACTAAGCTGGTGGTGCGTCGGGAATCTTTTGCGCTCAAATTTCCATCCAAAATATGGTTGGGTATAAATATTAAGTTGAAAATTTTGGAAGAAAAGTATGATACACTCTAAAAAATATCGCGACAAAATTGGTTTTTTAGATTCAAAATGGTTTTTTGAAAAACCAAATTTCAATGTAAAACTAACATGGATTTAAAAAAATCCATGTTGGTTTTTTTGCATTGAAATTTGGTTTTTCAAAAAACCATTTTGAATCTAAAAAACCAATTTTGTCTGAAATATTTTAGAGTGTATTTTTCTGAATAGGCATTAAATAAATGTCCTACTTTTTATGTGCTACCATCCTAAAAATTTCCACCATGTCTTTTAGAATGAAAAAATCGTTAAGGGGTAGAATATTTCTCTGAAAAGTAAATGCTGGCGGTGACTTTGACCTTGATGCAAAATTTCGATATTACCAGAGGGCTGGTTAGCCGGAAATGCTAAGTTTAATATTCATTTGTCCTAAGTGTCCTCAAGAAATTAGTGTTACCATCAGTTACTATGTTACCATTTTTAAACATAAAATAGTAAAATAGTAGCCAACCTCACTTCCTTGGGACAAATAGTTTGCACTAGTGCCCTCATGCCCAGTCAATATTTGTATAATGTCGTATGTATCTATCATTTCACTTCACATTGTTAAGTTGCCTCAGCAATTTACACATAAACTTGTCTTGTTGGAACTCTAGCTTTCGCTCTGCTTATAGTTTACTTTGACAAGTACCAGTAAAACAGTGCATCATTCAATTCCACTGCATGGCAATGATATATTTGCTTGTTCAGACAATGATGGGGAGCCACTTGGTGGCAGTCAAAAGTGGCCAAGCAAATGGAACTGAATTACAGGTCATTTCATTAGTACGCGATTCTTAGCTTCTAGACCCATCAAATACATGTCATTTTTAGTTAGTCTGATTGGTTTAGAAACAACAGAATGTCACACATTTGATTTATCAAACGTAGCAATTGCTGGTTTAGCATTGATTTCTCGCAGCCAAGTGTGAATGACAAGAATTGCATGGTAAAGAAAACACCTGTAAAGGCTTGATACTCCTGCTGCATATCTCTGCTAATGATGGAAATAAGCACAGGCATTGAAAGCCACCTGCCAGAAATAATTTATTTTTACAATTGATTTCGGTGACACTAGCCTAACGCTAAAGTTAATATGTTTTGTAAAACCGAAAAGAAATAAAAATTGTTTATTGTCTATTGCATCTATTGCCTCAAATTAGCTCTCTTTTTTCAGCTGAAACTCAGTGAAAATATGCAGTTAAAATAAATTGGATTCGACGAATATCTCATAATTATGTTGTGCTAGTATACTTTCTCAAAACTTTAGAATGTTTGCATACCTTTGTTCTACTGCACATATTTTTCACAGTGCAGGCTATTGTTACTTCTTCGCAGCAGCTGCTGGCTTCTACTTGTTGGCCATGATTTACCGAAATTATGGGCGGACCACCTGGAATGCAATGTATAAAACATTAGATCACGACACATATTTCTATTGTCTTCTTCTTGATTCCTTTAAAGCAGTCCCCAGGTCCTACATATAAATAGATCTCGTGAAAGGTCATGGTTTCACTTGCACCAAAAAATTGCAAAAAAAAGTTAAAAAATCTAGTACCAAGCAAAACCTTGACCTTTCACGTGAACATACAGAAAAAGCCCACTTCCTGTCTACGGACCAATCAGAGAGCTGGATTTGAGCCATTTTGCTATGAAGAAAACCTCAATATTCATTGCAACGCACGAAATGGAACCATTGCAGTTTTCTATGCGGGTCCTGGGTATTCTATACCGGTGACATTTTTTTAAAACATGTGTAGGATAAAAACTAGGTATTTACAGTCTTAACTTCATTTTGTTTATGGCACCTTTGAATGTGACTATTGTAGGTCTGTTAATAGCTTCTTCAGGGATGTTTGTCCAGATTTTGATAGCACTCGGATACTCAGTTAGAGATATCTGCCATCAACATTCCGGTTTCACAGAAAATTCATGTAGTTCCACGACAACAAATGATGAAGAGGGCCTTCAGAGAGTTTTGAAAAATATATTTGGCAGACCCTTCTCTTTGAAGCTGCTGAATGAAATTTTCACAGAACTATTTTCAGGTATGCCACTATCTATTTTCAAAATATCAAACTCTAAGAAAAAACAGCCTACAGAAAAAAATGAGCACATTCTCGAAGTGTTGCCCAAACTTTCTTTGAAGGTCTGACCACATGGAATAAGATTATGAAAAGTTTTCCTTTGAAAGAGGGATGTACACTCTCAACCCCCCCCCCCCCAGAACCTTCAGTACAGCAAGAAAACCCTGCTAATTTTGCCAAATTATTGTAGATGGAGCCACTTGCAGTGGCGGATCAAGAAAATGTCGTACGGGGTGGGTTTACAAATGACAATGTACAGTTAAAATATCCGGAATTTTATTTTTTACATTAAAATGTACAGGCCAAAAGGGGGGGCGGGGTTTGAACCCCTAAACCCCCCCCCCTGGATCCGCTACTGACTTTTGTGAGGTTGAATAAAGAAAGGAAATGTGAATGCCTTCCAACACTTGGTACTGAGTGGACAAGGTTATTAAAATCATGTATGACTCATCATTCCGCATCAAAATATTTCACACATGTATGCCTGTATTGCTTTGGATCTTACACAGGGGCGTAGATTTTTACCCTTGGCAATGTATATTGCCGTCGGGTATTGTATTTACTATTGCAAATTTTTGTCCGTCCGGCGGGCGGCCGGGCGGGTGGCTGGGCGGGCGGGCGGGCGGCGTCACACAATGTGTATTGGCCTCTGTGCCAAAACTATTACACCTATATATATGAAATTTGACACATGAATGGGTCTTATAGTGTTAATGTGCCTTCTGGAGTTCATATTTATGTGATGACCACAGTTTTTGTAAAATATTGAAAATTCGGAAAAATTAATTTTTTTCGTTTCCGGGCCAGAACTCGGAAACGGTTATACCATAACATGTATTAAATACCCTAGTTGTGCCTTTTGGGTGTCTGAATGCTCTAACTAAAATAGATTTCAAAGGATGTACCAAAAATGTAAAAAAATGGGTTTTTTTCAACCCTCTGCAATTCCCTCAATATGGGAGTTAGACATTTGAAATTTAGAATTTAGTAGTCGAAAATATAGGTCTTTTAACTGCTTGAATCGTTTAGATGGTCCATCTTCATATTGTTTTTTTAAATGCTTGTGTGTGATTATATTTGCGTAAATATGTTCCTATGATATGCATCATGTGTCAAAATGTAGTAGGTCTTATTTGTTATTAGTAATTATATAATTTGAATCTTTATGTTTTACTTACTATACTTACATGGGGTAACTAAGGGGGAGGGGGTCCACCCACCTATTGGTTATAGCAGTATCTACATCTGCTCGGGTGGCCTCCAACGCAACATTTATTGAAATTGTTCTCAAATTGTAACATTTATGTTTATATCCTGTGTGTACATATGTTGAGAAAATAAATTTATCCTATCCTATCCTACCTGTTATATCATTAGACTTTTGAACTTGCAAAGACAGAAATTGCTAAAAATAGGCAATAAACTGTGGACATTTGAATTGTCACATTTCAGTCAATTTTGGATCTTGGTTACTCAAAGTGCCATACAATGTGCCCCAAGTATAATTTTTTCATCACATTCTTCCTCAGAATTTATGTGGTTAAATATGATAAATTATATATATTATATATATACAAATATGCTTTATGCACATAGTTCTGACTCAGGGGGCCTTACCATTCTAAACTTTTGACAAGAAATCTCAAAAGCCCTTTCATTCAAATATAATCTCAGTGATGTAAATTAAAGGCAAGAAATTAAATTAATGTCAAGCCTGCTTTTATTTATAATATTGCATAAAAACTAAATGTGATCAAATAATGATTGCAGAAATGAATCCACTAAATACAATGTTATTTAGAAATTTACTTGGCATGCAACAAAACCTTAATTCTATGAATTTCAATATTTCATTTTATATCAAAAGATATTTAATGTTGAGAAAATCTTAATTTTAATTAATGATAAAACTCACCCCAAGCATATTTTAGCACCTTTAAAACAATAAGTGTCACTGCTTTGTTGGGGAACAGGGTGCAGCTTTTGTTGAATGGACATTATGTAACATGATGTCACTAATCCTCTAGAATGACCAGACCCAAGAACAAAGGGAGGGTACAGAAGCAGTTGAATGGCACCCCTATATTTCTAACAACATTCCCTTTTTTCTTAGAAATATGTTCAAACTGCATTGATAGCCTTTTTTTTCTTAAATCTTAAACATTATAATGAAATTTCCAATTTAAATCAGAAATATAGGCCAAGTAAAAGTTGAGATGTGACTTTTTATATCCCATGCAGGCTTTCTTTTTCCTTTTCAGCTATTGTTATACTTATACAAGTTTGGACTGCATTTAACCTTTTTGGTGATAAGTAGTACATGTATCAGTACATCTTATTAAAAAGTATCTGTAGGCCCCAAGTTTTAGTTTAATATTTAAAATAGATAGATTGGATATATAGACAACCTATCTATAATATCTGTTTACAGAGGCGGGCCTTTATTCTATTCATAATTTATGATAAGATGATGAAGGTAGGATAGGTAGGATAGGCAGATAGGTAGATAGGTAGATAGATAGATAGATAGATAGATAGATAGATAGATAGATAGATAGATAGATAGATAGATGGATAGTAGATAGATAGATAGATAGATAGATAGATTAGGTGTTTTAGATTAAAGGTGTTATTGTTTGACTGATTGGACCGATTGGATGAATGAATGATCAATTAATCGTTTGACTGATAGATCTATCTTCTCCCAGCAAATAGATTTTCACGTTGCACTATTGATTAGTTGTTAGATAGATCGATAGATAGATAGATAGATAGATAGATAGATAGATAGATAGATAGATAGATAGATAGATAGATAGATAGATGGATACATATATAGTTAGATAGTTAGTATTGATTGATTGATTGATTGATTGATTGATTGATTGATTGATACATCCAGAGAATCATGGATGGATGGATGATTGGGACTTTACGTCCTGTATTTATGCACTTGGTAGGCTAATTACCGGCCATGCTATGCATAGGCCGGTAATGCAGTGATATCCATCCGATGTGAGTCACGAGCCTCATGGCCCAACCAGACCATTACAAGGGTTCGTTTTATCATTATCACCCATTTATAACATCATAGATTCCACCAATCGCGTCTTTTTTAAGTTAAATTCAACATTATAACATTAATTGACATCCTCTCTATTGCATAGCGCAGTTCAGGTCAGACTATTTTCCACCGCCATTTTCTTGTGTATTCGCGCTGTCTTACACTTGTCACACATGTGGAGTGTCAGCATGTGAACACACACACAATTGCAGGGCATTGAATGCACATTCCATCTTAATCTTTCATTGTATTCCTCAATTCCAATCTATTTTGTTCATTTCCATTCAATGGACCATCTTCAAATGCACTGAATTGCTCTTCATCATTTAGGGCAAAGTGCAATTCACTTTCTCACCTTCCTTTCATCTCACACTCATCTGTCACAATAGTACCAACGATTTTCAATTACCTTCATACTTTCATTCCATTTAAACTCTTACAACAATTTTGGACCTTAAAAAAATAAACAAGCTTCATGAAGAAGTTATTTCGGGTATTCATTTAAACCACACACAGGTAATGCATAGATAACAAGAAATTTATTTTTTCCCCCATCCAACAAGCATTTCAATCATGCCTATTGAAAATGCATGAGCAGCATGGCCGATGATGTGCTCCAAGAGTGCTTGTTAGGACAGGAGGAGGACATAGCAATGAGGTGACCCTTTTATTTCATTGCAACATCACTTTTCAGTACCTCGAATCTGTTGAATGCTATACAAAGGGAGAATGGGCCATCTAAATATGACTGGGTTGGTAAAACTGTACTTGAGGGTCATAATCTATCGCCGAAATGTCAATTTATTTCACCGGCTTCTGAATTGCCTGCTGAATAGCCGAGGGTATGCTGCTGCGCAGCCTATGTTTCATATTTGTATGTTGGATGATTTCCGCGAATGCAAATTTTGCGCGAGGCATAACGGACCAATATCCGCGCAGTAATGTATTTCGGCTACCACTTTAGGGCTCAAAAGTCAATATGTTTGAGATTATCCAAGATTAGTTCTGAGACTTGTATTTTCCACATAAGAGGCAACTAGTATCATTGAAGAAATTGCTGGATATGAATGACAATTGTCAACAACTTGTGGTAATAATTTGAAATTCTAGGGGGGAGATAATCATATGATCATCCCCCCCCCAGCTTCATCCTAGGGGGGATGCATCCCCCCATCCCCCCCAGGATCTACACCCCTGAATTCTTACATACATGTAGGGTAAGGTGGCAACATTTTATTCTTTGAGCAAATCCAGCCCCTTAAGTTTATTTATAAACTTTTAATGATAACAGAAATATCAAATACAGATACATGTGTCATTCAAGAATCGAAAATCGATAAATTAAAAAATTCAAATCTACATCTACAGTATTCTATGTTACCAAACAAAATCTAGTGTCATATCATAATAAATGACAGGTTTCACAGTTAATGTAGAATTGTCTTTCATAGTTCATAAAATATGCACATTGGTCCCAGTTGCACAAAAGTCAATAAAAGCAAAGTGAGGATACATATCTCGACATAGACAGCAGCACCGGTGAAAGTAAAGTGCAGGGAGGTACAGAAGTTTTAGATTTTATTCACATTATTTTATTGAGAAAAGAACCCACAGCAAGTATTATGTGAGGGCTTTTATTATTGTACAAACTGTGATGAAGACAACCTGTGGATTGAACTAAATCTGGACAAAAGGAATTGTTTGATTGTTTGTTGAAACAATCTGACGCCATGAACTTATCATCTATCTGTTTATGACTTTAATCTACTTGTTGCTGTTTTAATCACCCTATTCATAACTATGAGAAATGACCCTGATCATAAATGATATACAGCACATATAATAATATATGGTTTCTAAATTAATGTTGTGATCATGAAAAACCATCGACTATTCTGACTCACAGAGTGCAAAAATCTGTATGACTCCATTTATACTCATATTTTTGCATATCAAGTTTACTGGCTATAATACAGTGTTTCTAAAGGAAATCCAAGAATGTTTAAGTAAAAAAAATAATTCAGCTGCAACATTCATGTGAACTTGTTTAGCTGAGGCCTCCCCCTCCCTGAAAAAATCCAAATACAGAATAGATTTCCAACTTACTTGGAGCAGTCAATTTATATTCTTTATCTGATGTTGTCACAGTTCTTGTGTCGCTGGCCTGCACTCTGACAATCATTGTTTCGTTACATCGGCCGTCAAATCTTACCAAAAATGGAAATTCTTTTGGGTTGTCTGACTTTTGGCAGTCCATGTGACAGCTGCGGTGATGAGTTTCATAACAAGCATCAAATGTACGGTGCAAACACTTGACCGTTCCTTTGAAGACATCAAAGAAAATGTCTGTCTGAAAAATTTATGAAGAAGAGTAAAAGAAAGTGTCCAAATAAAGTGCAGTAGAGGAAAGATAACCGTGAAGGAAAAAGAAGTAAAGAAAAGAGGAAAGTAAAGGAAAGAGAATGTCATAGAAAAAGAAGAGTAAATGAAAGAGAACAGTGAAGGAAAGGGAACAGTAAAGGAAAGAGAACATTAAAGGAAAGAGAACAGCAAATAAAAGACAACTGTGAAGGAAAGAGAACAGTGAAGGACAGAGAACAGTGAAGGGAAGTGAACAGTAAAGGAAAGAGAACAGTAAAGGAAAGATAATGGTATAGAAAAAGAAGAGTAAAGGAAAGAGAACAGTAAAGGAAAGAGAACAGTAAAGTAAAGAGAACAGTGAAGGAAAGAGAATGGTATAGAAAAAGAAGAGTAAAGGAAAGAGAACAGTGAAGGAAAGAGAACAGTAAAGTAAAGAGAACAGTTAAGGAAAGAGAATAGTATAGAAAAAGAAGAGTAAAGGAAAGAGAACAGTGAAGGAAAGGGAACAGTAAAGGAAAGAGAACATTAAAGGAAACCGAACAGTAGATAAAAGACAACAGTGAAGGAAAGAGAACAGTGAAGGACAGAGAACAGTAAAGTAAAGAGAACAGTGAAGGAAAGAGAATGGTATAGAAAAAGAAGAGTAAAGGAAAGAGAACTGTGAAGGAAAGGGAACAGTAAAGTAAAGAGAACAGTGAAGGGAAGAGAACGGTATAGGAAAAGAAGAGTAAAGGAAAGAGAACAGTGAAGGAAAGAGAACAGTAAAGGAAAGAGAACATTAAAGGAAAGAGAACAGTAAATAAAAGACAACAGTGAAGGAAAGGGAACAGTGAAGGACAGAGAACAGTGAAGGGAAGAGAACAGCGAAGGAAAGAGAATGGTATAGAAAAGGAAGAGTTAAGAAAAGAGAACAGTGAAGGAAAGGGAACAGTAAAGGAAAGAGAACATTAAAGGAAAGAGAACAGTAAGGAAAGAGAACAGTAAAGGAAAGAGAACAGTAAATAAAAGACAACAGTGAAGGAAAGAGAACAGTGAAGGACAGAGAACAGTGACGGGAAGAGAACAGTAAGGAAAGAGAACAGTAAAGTAAAGAGAACAGTGAAGGAAAGAGAATGGTATAGAAAAATAAGAGTAAAGGAAAGAGAACAGTGAAGGAAAGGGAACAGTGAAGGAAAGGGAACAGTAAAGGAAAGAGAATGGTATAGAAAAAGAAGAGTAAAGGAAAGAGAACAGTGAAGGAAAGGGAACAGTAAAGGAAAGAGCACAGTAAAGGAAAGAGAATGGTATAGAAAAAGAAGAGTAAAGGAAAGAGAACAGAGAAGGAAAGAGATCAGTAAAGTAAAGAGAACAGTGAAGGAAAGAGAACAGTAAATAAAAGAGTAAAGGAAAGAGAACAGTGAAGGAAAGGGAACAGTAAAGGAAAGAGAACATTGAAGGAAAGAGAACAGTAAATAAAAGACAACAGTGAAGGAAAGAGAACAGTGAAGGATAGAGAACAGTGAAGGGAAGAGAACAGTAAGGAAAGAGAACAGTAAAGTAAAGAGAACAGTGAAGGAAAGAGAATGGTGTAGGAAAAGAAGAGTAAAGGAAAGAGAACAGTGAAGGAAAGAGAACAGTAAAGTAAAGAGAACAGTGAAGGAAAGAGAATGGTATAGAAAAAGAAGAGTAAAGGAAAGAGAACAGTGAAAGAAGGGGAACAGTATAGGAAAGAGAACAGAAAGGAAAGAGAACAGTAAATAAGACAACAGTGAAGGAAAGAGAACAGTGAAGGACAGAGAACAGTGAAGAGATGAGAACAGTAAGGAAAGGCAGCAGTAGGAAAGAGAACATCATAAGCAAAGTAAAGAGACCAGTAAAGGAAAGAGAACTATAAGATAGAGAACAGAAAGGAAAGAGAACAGTAAAGGAAAGAGAAATGTGAAGAACAGAGAACATTAAAGGAAAGAGAAGAGTAAAGGAAGCAGAACAGTAAAGGAAAGAGAACACTAAGGAAATAGAACAGTGAAAGAAAGAGAACAGTAAAGAACAGAGAACATTAAAGGAGAGAGAATGGCGAAGGAAATTGAACAGTAAATGAAAGAGAGAACAGTGAAGGAAAGATAACTGTAAAGAACAAAGAAAAGTGAAGGACAGAGAACAGTAAAGAAATCAGAAAAGGAAGGAGAACAGTGTAAGAAAGAGAAGAGTGAAGGAAAGGGAAGATAATGTCACACAAAATCCTCAAGTATCTTACCATATCTCCATCATAATCAAGGTAAGAAGAAAACAGCACCTCTGACGTGCTCAAAGCTTTCATCTGCACAGAGGGCTTTGGCAAGGCTGGTGTGAATGGCAAGGCTGACGTGAATGGCAAGGCTGGTGTGACTGGCAAGGCTAACGTGACTGGCAAGGCTAACGTGACTGGCGTGGCAGCAGAAAGGAGAAGAACTGCTCCAAGGAACACAGCATTCATTTGAGATTGAGTGGCATTAATACAGGATCCTGCGGCATTTATACAAGATCCTGTGGCATCAGTACAAGATCCTGTGGCATTTATACAAGATCCTGTGGCATTAGTACGAGATCTTGTGGCATTAGTACGAGATCTTGTGGCATTAGTACGAGATCCTGTGGCATTAGTACGAGATCCTGTGGCATTAATGCGAGATCCTGTGGCATTTTTATGAGATCCTGCGACATATGTCAGAAATCCTGCAGCATTGAATAAGGAAATGGACATTCCAAGAGATATGTCCATTCCAAATATTGCACCAACCATTCCTACGAGGGAATCAGGGATTTCTCCAACAAATATGGTGCATATTAAGAAGACCATTGCATTTCCAGGACACACAGCCATTCGGAATTGTTTTGCCTGTTCTTGTTTCCCACAACTTTGGTAGACTCTTTTTGATCCTTCTATGTTGAGCTGCCGCTGCTGCTGCTGCAAAACAAAAGAATAGACAATTATTTGCACAATTTCATGACTAAGCGTTATTTTATATAATAATCCCAGAGCCAGCCCCAAAAAGATTGTTAGTTTACAAGTTTTTTGCCCTCAACTGTTACATTGTTTCAAAGATGAGTCTGAATATACGATCTTTCAAGAGGAGGATATAATTTCTTCCTGCAGTTCTGCAAAAAAACTACAGAATTCTGCAGTTCTACAAAAAACTGCAGAATTCTGCAAAAAACTGCAGAATTCTTCAAAAAACTGCAGAAAACTGCAGAATTCTGCAGTTCCAAAAAAATCTGCAGAATTCTGCAGTTTCAAAAAAAACTCTGCAGGAAGCTGCAGAATTCTGCAGTTCTGCAAAAAACTGCAGAATTCTGCAGGAAACTGCAGAATTCTGCAGTTCCAAAAAAATCTGCAGAATTCTGCAGTTTCAAAAAAAACTCTGCAGGAAGCTGCAGAATTCTGCAGTTCTGCAAAAAACTGCAGAATTCTGCAGTTCCAAAAAAATCTGCAGAAAACTGCAGAATTCTGCAGTTTGAAAAAAAACTGCAGAATTCTGCAAAAAACTGCAGAATTCTGCAGTTTGAAAAAAAAATCTGCAGGAAGCTGCAGAATTCTTCAGTTCTGCAGCTAACTGCATGATTTCTGAACCTCTGTTACTTCCTCCAGTGTATTGCATCTGTACAGTTCAGACCTCTTTGACATTGGGCTTGCCGCTACCAAGGAAACATTGATTTGGGGGGTTGGTTTGGGGGGTTTTGGTTTGGGGGGTCGGGGTTTGGTAGTCCTCTGTCATTGCAGCGTTTCTGAAAAGTTTCTGTAGCAAAATCTGTAATCCTGTAGGAGATATGCAGCCTGGGAGGTTTTATGCAGTTCTGCAGAATTCTGCAGAAAACTGAAGAATTCTGCAGTTCTACAAAAAACTGCAGAATTCTGCAAAAAACTGCAGAATTCTGCAGTTTCAAAAAAAATCTGCAGGAAGCTGCAGAATTCTGCAGTTCTGTAGCAAATTCTATAGTTCTACCAGGTGGCAGTTTGTGAAATGACATTTCTCCGAGCTGACCGATCGCCGAAAAACGGGTCGTACGGCAAAAAGAAACAACGACGGACAAAGACTGACTATTGTATTAAATAGAACTGGTTTCAGAGTATCTGAAACTTTTTTCGGAATGAAATTTGGTTGAGATTTGACCGAGCAGAGAGGCAAAACGTCCATTGAAGTTTATGATAGAGCACTGTCAGTAGTTTATAAAATGACATTTTTGCGAGCTGACCGATCGCCGAAAAACGGGTCGTACGGCAAAAAGAAACAACGACAGACAAAGACTGACTATTGTATTAAATAGACCTGGTTGTTGGGTATCTGAAACTTTTTTCGGAATGAAATTTGGTTGAGAATTGACCGAGCAGAGAGGCAAAACGTCCATGGAAGTTTATTTTGATAGAGCACTGTCAGCAGTTTATAAAATGACATTTTTGCGAGCTGACCGATCGCCGAAAAAAGGGTCATACGGCGTAAAAGAACAACGACGGACAAAGACTGACTAGTGTAGTCAATAGACCTGGTTGTCGGGTACCTGAAACATTTTTCTGAATGAAATTTGGTTGAGAATTGACCGAGCAGAGAGGCAAAACGTCCATGGAAGTTTATTTTGAAACAGCAGTTTAAAATGACATTTTTGCGATCCCACTTGTTTCCTCACAGTCCTCATTCTTGTATAGGTATTAATGGAGCTGCAGAACTGCAGAATTCTGCAGTTTCCTACAGAACTGCAGAATTCTGCAGCTTCCTGCAGAATTCTGCAGTTTCTGCAGAATTCTGCAGTTTCCTACAGAACTGCAGAATTTTTTGCAGAACTGCAGAATTCTGCAGTTTTCTGCAGAATTCTGCAGTTTCCTACAGAGCTGCAGAATTTTTTTGCAGAACTGCAGAATTCTGCAGTTTTCTGCAGAATTCTGCAGTTTCTATTGCAGAATATGCAGGTGCAGGAAGAAATTTAAGTGTACTGTCTTTCAATTGCATAAGGCCAGACATACATGTAATTATCTTTGGCTTTCGGATCTTCTTGAGGCACTTTTTGTAGAACGAATGAAAAAACCGGTGAAATCTCAATTTTTTATAATGTCAATTTGAAAAAAAATTCTGGTTATGCTCAATTTTGTTTTTTCCGTAAGCACACTGTGACATTTCACACCTCAGCTGTTCTTTAAATTCAACACATGGTCAACTTGGTGACCATAATATTATGGCCAAAAAAATGGGTTCACAACATGAAAGACTATTATCCAAAAGACCTTGAAAAATTAGCACAGCTTCCTATGTCACAGTGACCCGATATTAATAGAGAAACTTCAGAATCCATAAAACCTGTTTGGGACACCAAAAATGCATGAGTTGGGTAAAAACCAACTTTTCACAATGAGCATAATTTTCATATTCCCTGCAGACCTTCTCGTCATAAAGGCGTCCCAAAATTAATGATTTAAGCTTAAGAATTAGGTCACTGCAAGTTGGTCAAAAAAGCCTGTGACTTTTTACCCCTGTGACTTTTCACCCCCTCTTCCCCTACCTCTGAATATTCACTGCTCCCTCCAAATAATAATTATCTACTCGCAATTTGTACAGATTATTTTTCACTAAAAGTATACAACGTACACAATTATCAGTGACCAGAACATTCATGGTCATGGACAAACTAAGAGATTTATTTGCATGATGTTATAATGTCAATTATCAAGAATTAAATCCAGGATTTGTATTAACTGTTTGGCCGTAGTCAACTGCTAAAGTGTATGAAAAATAAAAAATCTTTTACATCCTGGATTCCAAGTTGCAAATGCATCGCTGGGATGCTGTGATTCTTGCTGCTCTCAGACCTATTATGTCATAGCTGGAGACTGCATTCACCTCAGCAGATTCTCTGGGTGACTGCATTGAAACCTGCCGTATTTCCTCGATTACAAGCCCGGGTTTTTATTGTTTTACAGGACCTAATTGCCCCGGAGTTAATACAAGACAGGCGTCTATTTGAGACCGGTGTGTATTGTTTTAAACAAGCTACCAATCAACAAACAGCTGGTATGCAAGGGCACGCGGGCATCTGGGCAATCCTTGGATGGAAACACCTTTTCAGTGTGCAAGCCTATCAATAAGATCACTATTGACCTGGTGTGTAATTGAGACCGGCGTTTATCATTTTAACATAGGTTGTCTACTCGGCCTCTAAATGAGACAGGCTTCTATTTGAGACCAGGCTTCTATTCGAGAAAATGCGGTACGCAACTTTGGTGCAAGCTATGATGTCACAGGTGAACTTCGTTAATAGCATTTCATGTGGACAACTTCATCATGGCCTTGTAATTATGTCATGGCCAGATTAGCCAATAAAACCACTGGAAAAATGGTTATTAGGTCAAGGCCATTTTCTGTTTTCATTTCCATGGAAGAGGTATTCCCCCATGCTAAAACCATGTGGTTTTAGTACAGAATTTTTGCCAGTCATTCTCATGGAGTATAGGCCTAACTATGCAGTTTGGATTAGCTCAGTGGGGCTTGCACAGTAGCACCTTGCAGCAGCAATGTATTGCTTACATAAAACTTTTAAACATTTGGATTGTCTATAAATTGTACATTTCAGTTTCTTGTACAGTCTTCTCAAAAGATTTGTTTAAAGATCAAAATTTACATCACTATTTGAAATATTTTAGCTTCCAAACAGTACAGTTTTTGCGACACTATTACTGCTCCAGCATTATCAGGGTTGAAACCATAGAAATACATAGAACAGACATGAGGCTGTATGACGCAACCTCGAGATGAGGTCACAAAACCAGCCATGTTGGAACTGCCCCGAGACATGATGTCATTCTGACGTCACAGCAGGAGCAACAAGATGTTGTGTTTAGCTGATTGTGATGTGACATGATGCCATTGTTACTAGTGATGTCACCATTATTGGTGACGTATTGATTACCAAATGCCAGGCAGTTCCAAGATGGTGGATTTTGTTGTTTCATCTGCCAGAGCCTCATGTCCGTTCTATGTATTTCTATGGTTGAAACAGTCATGCAACAGACCCGTAACAATCATGTTCAAATGTTTTGTTCATTGTTGGCTTGTTACATGTACATACAATCAACATTAGCTGTAAATAGCTATTCCCTGACAAAACATTAACAACATTTAAAACCAACAATTAGGTATATATATTAGAAACATTTTACAACGACAGTTTTTTGCATCAATTGAGAACATTTGCAAGACACACAGAAAAAAATTTAAATTTTGAGTCAGCTCTGATGATTGAGTGAGATGGCTGCACATTTGTATGAGCTTAACATGTTTTTACATGATTTTATCTCGGGAGATAGGGTGTTCAATAGTTTTGGGCCATAGGCCAACAATGAATGTGTCCCATATTTGCTGCTCCGCACCCGGCCTTTCGGTGTTTGCCGTTTACGAACATGAAAGTTGTCCCTCATACAGGCTGGGCCTATGTTGTTAACACAGTCGTAAATTTCACATAATATATTATAAGAGTATTCTCTCTTTGCAGTTCAAGGCAGCCAATGGCTGCTATTGACAGTAGCTCCTCATACGAGGATGAGTGATCATTAAATGTTGTTTTCAATGCTCTATATGTATACACTCTAAAAATATTCAGACAAAATTGTTTTTTTTAGATTCAAAATGGTTTTTGAATCTAAAAAACCAATTTTGTCCCGACATTTTTTAGATTGTATGTATACACAATCTTGTCCATCCTATCCTTGTAAAATTGTTTATAATATATTATAGTAAGTGATTAATAATATTGTCTGTTGAAACTTCAGAAATGCACAATACATGTAAATGTCAACACATGAACTACTCAACTTCTTTCAATAATCAGCAATGACAGAACAGTGCTAAGTATATTAAGTGACGTATACATCACAGTTCATTAGGGTCTCTAGACTATTGATGTGAAATTCAACTTTTGAAACTGGTCACGGAAGACGTCTGTGGCTGCACTCTAAAAAATGTCGGGACAAAATTGGTTTTTTAGACTCCAAATGGTATTTTGAAAAACCAAATTTCAATGCAAAACCAACATGGATTTTTCAAAAAATCCATGTTGGTTTTTTGCATTGTAATTTGGTTTTTCAAAAAAACCATTTTGAATCTAAAAACCAATTTTGTCTGAAATTTTTTAGAGTGTAGGCACTGGCACAGCAAATACTCCTCTGTCTGACGAAGGCACCATCGCAAGGACACATGCACTCTTCATAACTAACTACATTCCCCTTTATGACAAACCTGTCAAACATGATCCAGTTCATGTCATTCTATCTGCACTGTGTCGTAACAAGGATATAAACGTGAAATCTCGAATGACTCAAAACTTGTATTAAAATAAAAAAATTTCTAATGTCAACTTACGTGTATGATTGTTGTAATTGATGGAAGAACTGAAATCCCGATCAAGAGTAACTTGTGTTGCACATGTGCATCCTCTCTGATGCATAATGTAAGAGTGAAAGATAGTGAGCTGCAACCAGTTTGATAATAAACGTACCCAAGCTGCGGCTCCTCTCCTCAACAGGGGGGGGGGGGGGTACTCCGCTCAGATTTGGGTGGTTGTGCTCGGCGGAAACCGCGAAAGTGACACCCAACTGGACTTGAGCAACGTAAAAATTGACACCCAACAAGACTCATTTTTATAGCAGTCTAGGCCTAATAAGAATTGTTAGAAATGGCCCTTATGTTATTTAGTCGGATTTTCTGATTTAATCCTGATTTTTGATGAAATTTTTGACCTCTAATGTTCCTCATTCAGGGCCTAAAAACGAGGGTCAAAACCACGGAGCATAGGTATGCAGTGCAATACATTGAGTACGCCCCCCCCCCCAGCTCCCCTGACGTCAATCCAGTTCATTTGCATATGGCCTATGGCCATGTGATTGAAAGTGAGGTTGGGCCAACATGCCCAACCACACGTCACCAGTTGAACTTGTTGTTATAGTTCAATGTTATTTTAGTTAATTTAAACAATGCCTGGATGGGCACTGATTCACAACTAATAGGTGCCTATAAATGGCAGACCCCTTCTGGGAAAGCTGAGACATACATTCTCACCAGCAGTAAAGTCACTCTTTTTAATTATCATGTGACAAACCTACAGAACAAGGTGACTAGCCAGTCACCACATATAATAGAAAACAACGGTAGATAACTAAGGAATTGGAAAAAAAAAATTCAAAACGTTCTGGAACAAAGCAACATTATGACCTTTCACCCAGGGGGGAGGGTACTCAATATATTGGACTGTATACCTATGCTCTGTGGTTTTGACCCTTGTTTATGAGCCCTGGACGAGTCTTGTTCACCCTAAAAATCACCACAAGTTGTTCTTGTCAACTCCCTTTTTCACCAGTGAGAAAAGAAATCGCGCGAAAATTGGACCCTTACAGGTCAAAAAGTCCATCAAAAGTTAAAATTCAAACACAAATTTTTGACCAAATAACCGAAAGTACCATTGCGACGCATGAACTAGAACCTTTTTACTTTATATATATGTGATCACTTTCCAATTTTTGACCAAATAACACAAGTACCATTTCTGACTGACAAGTTCTTATTAAATTGCTATAAAGTTGAGTCTTGTTGGGTGTCAATATTTACGTTGCACAAGTCCAGTTGGGTGTCACTTTGCGCCTTCTGCCGAGCATTACCACCAAAATCTGAGCAGAGTACCCCCCCCCCCCTGGGCCTTTCACGCGAACAAACAGAAAAGACACACCTCCTGTCTATGGACCAATCAGAGAGCCGGATTTGAACTAGGCCTATTTTTTACTCTCAAGAAGATCTCAATGTCTATTGCATAGCATGAAATAGAACCTTTGTATTCTATATATATATATGTGATCACTTTCATTCCGAGTCAGTTTCAATCGGCTAAATACGTACGTAGAGTGTCGCGGGGTATGCAGCCCCCCTAAACTTCGAGGTTCGATTTGACCTACTTTTTGTGGTCGATTATTTGAATGCTAATGCTGTTAGGAAGTGATCACTTGACTCTACTTATAACTAATGAAACAAATGTCTACCAATTTTAATAAAGGAGTTACAGCCCTTTTTGTAAAAATTTTAAAATGGCCTTTTTACCCCACCCATCAGGCAAGAGTGCATTCAGCTTGAAAATTATTTCTTGGGGTTCTTCTTTCATTTTTAAGGCATTCTATTAACTTTTTCTGAATTTCAGAATTGTTCTGTTCATGCATTTATTTATTTTATTTTTTATTCTGTTTCAATTTCGGCCAAATATTTTCTATTTCAATTAGCTATTCTATCAAGATTTAAGGTAAAGCACACATTATTAAATGGTTCCTGAAGCAGCTTCGAGGCCTCAGTGAAGGGGGCCTCATGCCCCATACCATGTGGGGCCTCTCGCCCCAAACCCACATATTTTAATTTGACCTCTGTATTTTGAACTAAAATGCAAAAAACATGATCCAAATCATATTTATGTGATGGTGATAAAGTGAAGCAATGCAGAAATCCATTATACTTTAAAAAATTTGCAAAGTTATTTCTGACAACCCCTTTCAAAGAATTAATCAAAGTTACCAAAACCATGCACCTTTTTTTGTTTCTTTAATTACCTCTGTGGTTTGGTGCTGTTTGCCCTGAAAATTTGTGATGTCACCTAAAAAGCCTCTAGCTTCAATCCTATCAATAAGAAAAGGCACCAAAAATGTAAGTTTAGATATAACCCTGGGTGGAGCCTCTCACCTAACCCGGGCTTCTTGCCCCGACCTACTTTAATAGATTACTTAATGTGCAGAGTCACGGAGTGGCTGCAGTCATAGGTTTATAGCTCACAAATATATATACACCTGCATACCCAATCTATCAAGCATCCCTTTATATATATACAGTGGGTTGCAGAAGTATACACCCCCCTGGAGAGGTCTTCAATTTTCGGTCATGTCTTCCTTCGGAAATGCATCATCAACCCAATACTTCTACATACTCAATCTGACCTCACTTGCAACCAATATCCACCATAATATTGTGTGTGGTCAGTCATGGACGAGTAGAAAAAATAAATTAAATGAAAATTAGTCTTGGGAAAATATACACCCCCTTCATATAGTGAGGTTGTAAGCTGCTATAAAAAGTTTCCAGCTTCCATAAGTCCAAAAGAGCATTATGTGAATTATTATCTATATTGTTTAAGCAGTTGGTGCTGTTTTAAGTATTTTTTTAGAAAGTTCCTCCTTATGTAGACAGGTCAAAAAAATATGTATTCCAGGAACTGTTTTTGCCTGTCATACAAATTTGGAAGCAGCTTCTCAGGTAAATGAGAAAATATCAAGGAAATGAGCTGGACAGGTGTATACTCGCCCTGATAGAACCTAAGACACCTTCCAGTTTGATATCTTTGATGGAACTAAAAAATGAGTATGATCAAATTTTTTGATAATTTTCATATTTCATCACAAATTGGGAGACAAGTAAAAATATCACTTAAACTTGATTGAGCATTGTCAAATCGCACATACTTTATATTCATGGCTGATAGAACCATACATGGATAATGGCTTTATTGAAAACACATATTTTTAGACACAAGACATCAAATGGGACAGGGCCAAAACTAAGCATCGCCGCAGGTTCCTGTGACCATATGTATTTTCAACTTCTGTTGCAGATACTGAACCGAAACTTTTTCCCTGCCTGTCCAGCCCTTTTCTTGCTTTTTGGGGGCTTTCCAAGGAAAGAGTATTCCTCCACCTTTTGTCAGGTATAAATGTCATTTCATTCTGACACTGCTGTGGGGGATGCTGATGTGAAATTAGGGCTCAGAGTTCAACTATTTATACTTGTATCATTATTTTACTTTTTCTGGTCAAAACAAGATTATCATCAATGAAAAAACATCAACAACTTACATGTACAAGGGGTGTATACTTTCGCAACACTAATTTTGCTAGTTTAATTTTTTCTGCTCTTCCGTGACTTACCACCCAGCATTTTATGGTGAATATAGTTACAAGAGAGGTTAGTATGAGCATGCAGAAGTATGGGATTGATGATGCATTTCTGAAGGAAGATATGACAGAAAATTGAAGACAACTCCAGAGGGGTGTATACTTCTGCAACCCACTGTATCACTCTACACTGTAAAATTTGAATTTTGAGTTAGCTTAATTGATTGAGTGAGATGGTTGCACAATTCCTTTGAGCCAAGATAGCTTGTTGTTTGTAAGTTATAACAACATAAAGATTATCATAACTCAAAACAGCAAGCTATCATGGCTCAAACAAATTGTGCAACCATCTTGCTCAGTCATCTGAGCCGACTCAAAATTTCAAATTTTAAAGTGTATCGATCTGTCATAATGAAATATATGAAATCTTCGATGACTGAAACAGTATATGAGTAGACTTCTATGATGGTTGTAACTAACACAAAGAACTTTGATCCCTATCAAGAGTGGCTTGTTTACGTGCATCCTCTCTCGTCGACAATTCAAGAGAGATTCTTGACCCAGTTTTCCAGCCAATGAGCTGCCACCAGTCTGATCATAAACATACCATGACTTTTTTCCCACTACCGGTCTAGCTCAGTGCATAGGTTGAAGGATACCAAATACATTAAATCATTATTTTTTGTGTATAAATGTATTAAATGAGCCAGACATGAGGGGGCGACCATTTAATAATTAGGGGGGGCTTGGAGTTTTCCTCAGCAGGAAATTTTTTATTTCACAGTAATGGCGGCTTAATTGTTTATTACAAGCGCGGGAAGTCAACGAATATTCATTCCTAAATCAAGCAACGCCTTCTTTAGTTTTAAAAAACCCCACCAGAAATTATTTATTTCAAGCCTGCTCAGAAAAAATTTATTTCTTTCACCAAAACTGAGCAAGAAATTATTCATTTCAAAAAACCTCCACACCACCTATTATAATCATATCCTAAAGTTTCATAGCAGTAACTTGAACTACTTTCGGTTTTAAAAATCATCTGGCTTATTTGACACAACAAACTTTATTATTATTTTAACTTCCTCATAAAGTAATTCAACACAAATGCGAATAGGCCTAAGCCAAATATTTTCTACCGAAGGATTTTTAACTACTTAAAGCGAGAACATTATCCTGAAAAAGATGACATCATTTTCAGAGTCATTGAACTTAATAAATGACATGTAGTGACTTGTTACATGCGCATTTTGACCTAAATTGACATCTGAGCAATGTCACCTGATGCGATAAATGCCACAAAGTGAAAAGTTGCAAATTAACACACCCTATTTAGTATTCATGTTGATAAAACCACAGAACAGGATGACGATAGTCCTACGTCACTCCTTTTTTGTAGAATATGCGCATAATTACATTATTATTTCCTTATTTTAAACTAATTCAATTGTTAGCATAATTAATGACAAAGTTTACAAAACGACGTAAATTCAATGGAGCAATAAGTCCGGTAATTTGTGGCTGTTAACAATTGACAAAACTAATTTCAACATAATGCCAGATTAAGTAATGATCTATATCTATATCTATATTTACAGGCAATTGAGTATACAGATTACGAGTGACAAAATTAACATATTTTGTGACGCAGCCCGTTTTGACATCCATACTCCTTCTCAAACACTAATATTCATGAAAAACATGCATTTCAAAGCATGGAATGATTGATTGAATACTTCTAAATGATATATAATTATCATGTAAGGATTGTTTGATCCTTTTATATGGTAGATTAAAATGTTAATATTTGACGTGTTCAACAAGCCATTTATTTAAATAAAATACTCAAATGCAACTCAGAGAGAGAGAGAGTGGGAATCCTGAACATGTGACAAATCTAGAAGGATCTTCTGTTGCAACATGAGAATGCAGGAAAGTCTCAATGCGATGTCTTCTATTTATAGATCTATTGAATTTTTCGATATACCTCCAGACCATAGAAATACATAGAACGGACATGAGGCTGTATGATGCCACCTCAAGATGAGGTCACCAAATCCGCCATATTGGAACTGCCCTGAGACATTTTGTCACAATAGACTGATTATGATGTGACGTCCTGCGGCTCATGCCATTGTTATAAGTGACATCACAGTTATTGGTGACGTCACGGTCCATTGTGTCAGTATTCAGGGCAGTTCCAAGATGGTGGATTTGGTTGCTTCATCTGCCAGAGCCTCATGTCCCTTCTATGTATTTCTATGCTCCAGACCGATCTCATTCAGTTTCATCATATGGTCTCTTGAAGCCTTTTTTTTATTTTAACTCACGTTGAAAATATTTTGGTGACAACCATAACCAACTAAAATTTGATAAAGAAATAAATGGGTTGACTTTCAAAGTGTCCAAGGTCATCCTATAGAGTTGGCACAGAACCAGTTATTCAGCCAACGGCACTTGCACTTTCAACTCTCTGGAGCATTTGCACTTTTAAAAAAATGCGTCAGTGATAAATTTTACAAAATAAAGCGCCACTTAAACTTTCAAGTGCTGGTGCATTTTTTTTTTCAGTATATGTCAAATTCTGTAAAAGTGAAGGAATTCATGGGATCAAACTTTAATATGACACTAAAGACACCACCTGAGGCTAGTTGTCTTTTACATGTAATCGAATATCGCATATAACATATTATCTTGAATTTTGGGTTTTCTAAAAATATGACATTCAATCTTCTTGTCAGTAAAAAGCTTATAGCTTGTGTTTATTGTTTGTATTATCACCACCGACGTTAAATAAAATTTTATCTTATCTTATCTTATCTTATCTTATCTTTAAAGACAGGTGACCAATGCCAGTGGCTGTTGTATCATCCAGTACGACCAGGCCTCAGATCTCCTATAATAACTTTCTATAATTCCTATATTTTTAATATTATCCTATAAAACTCCTACATTGAGACAAATTTGCCTATATTTCCTATATATATATTCATGTGATAAGAAAAAAAAGTGCACTTTCAGATGGTTGGTATTGGTTGTGTCCAATTTAAGTGAAGATTGCCAGTCTGGAAGATATATCAGATAGTTATTAACTCTTTTTGCTTTACTTATTTTCTTATTATGTACTCTAACCTGTAATAACTATCCTCTAATTGAATGAAAAACTCCTATATAGTTCCTAAAATTTAGTAGAAAATATTATTTTTCCTATACATATTTCGTCAGCATCGCCACCAAGTTTTCACTGGGAGGTCTGCACTCCATAATCTTGTCGGTGGTCGTTACAACGCGATTTACAAAGTTTATTCAACTATCTTGTATGTACGTGACATTTGAAGTATATTAAATTAGTCAATGTGATAACATGTACATAATATCACCATGCTGCATCCTGTTAATAATTCATAGCGAACACGCATACCACACACCATTACATATGTAATATGAGCCATGAATGAATCATTGACAACTGAATACTATACACTTATCTAATTAAAAATTCTCCAGTTCCTGATACATAAATGTATTGCGCACTGGAAATAAATAGGCTCACTGCACTAGTGCAGTATTATTCCAGTTATTGTGAAACAACATCCTCTCCTACAATAACCCAATAATAATGTCTTGTTTTGAAGCAACTCTCATGAGTCTCATCTACAACTGAAAATTACTGGGAGCACATTTTCAAGGGTGAACTGAATGAATATTGTGCGTTGTATTTTCACAGATATGCCATTTGAATGGTTGAATTCTACATCAAATTCGAAAAAATGCCCCTCTCCAAAAACACTGCTCGAAGTATGCCTATGCACAACTTCTCTGAGTGATTGAATGATTGAATGAGTTAGTCAATAAATCCATAAATTCATCAGTCTCAACAGTATGCAATGAAATAAGCTGGATGAATAAATGGGGCTTCATATCCTGTATTTTTGCAATTAGTGGGCAAATTAGAGTCAGCTAAGTGTCATGGCAGTCGGGTGAAAGATAGGTCCAGCAGTTGACCTGCCATACTGGACAAGATGAATAAGTCATTACTTTTAATGAGGATATTCTTTCCGGGTAAAGTTAATTATCATTTGCTAAAATATATATAAGGACAAAATTGTGGTATATAAAACTAAGGATAAGGTCTTGTACCAATTTTGTACTCTTGTATAATGGTAATTATTAATTTTGAGCGTCTTCAAAATATTTATTTCTAAATCAAACAACACTCTTTTAAGAAATACTACCCCGCCCCCTCCTCAGAAATGATTTATTTCAAGACTGCCTAGAACGGAAAAATTGATCATTTTTAGTAAAAAAAATCATCAAAAATTGAATCATGGCTCAACAACATAGACACAAAATTTCAACATATGCAAAAAGCGCGAAGTTAATCTTGATGTTGTAAAACCAAAAATCATCACAATATCATGTCAAATGCCACATGCATT
Source organism: Platynereis dumerilii (assembly GCA_026936325.1). Classification (NCBI taxonomy): domain Eukaryota; kingdom Metazoa; phylum Annelida; class Polychaeta; order Phyllodocida; family Nereididae; genus Platynereis; species Platynereis dumerilii. Next base: position 6,933,443 of record JAPTHN010000021.1, read on the forward strand.
GACCTCTGCCTTCACTTGACTTGACATGGATTCTGCCTACCTGTTTTTTGCTTGTTTTTGACCAATATGGCCATTCTTCAGTTAAAGTCACTTGCACCTGATACAGATCAGTTGGCTGAACCTCCATTTTGTGTGCATTATGGTTCAACATGTCCCTATAGTGTTATTTAGGTTTTTGTCGAGTGAAGTTGCCAATTACGACAAATTCTGCATTTTCTCAATTTTCCAGGTTTACAAAGATTTGTGATGCCCCACAAATGTAAGCATAGTCACAAATCATGACAAATGATAAATATTTCGAAGTTTTCTCTACACTAAGGTACCATTTCCTCTTCCAAAAAAATGTACATGCTTGACAAAAGCGCTGATATATTTTGAGAATTTTTCAAGTAAATTCCTTCTCAGTCAATATATCCCAATACTTATTTCACAGAGCTAATGGAGAAATTTTTTTGTGATGGTAGGTTGGCCAGATACTGTCGGAATACTGCCTCATGGCCAAAAGGGCTCAGGGTGGCGGTTCAGTGCCTGTTCAGGGTGTCATCCATCATAACAGAAATTTATGTCTGGTTGTGCAGAATGGAAATGCCCCGGTGGTCTCCTATCTAAGTTTGTTGGAAGTGGAAATTGAAACATTTTATTCATTTATGACTATGCTCAAGCTTGTAAGGCACCACAAATCCTTCAAATCTGGGAAATTGAGAAAATTGAGAATTTGCCGTTATTGACAACTTCACCAGACTTGAACTTAAAGTCTGAGTGCCCCCTTGATTTGGCCAAAATTTGTAATCCCACATATTAAGAATGAATGGTACACATACTTTCATTCCTAAGTCATAGTCAAGCCAGAAAACATCATTCCATGCTGTTACATCAGATTAATAATACCAACTGGATGCGGAGTGGCACGCCATATTTTGAATTTAGCTGTCAGCTGACTTCACCAGCAGCTGAGTTAAAAATAGCACAGTGATGTCACATGGTTTCCCCAGGCAGCTCTCTGCTGCTGCCATGCTGCTGTTGTGTCGTAACTGACATTTTCAGCAGTGTTCAGTTGTCAAAACTTTTCAAGTTGGATTAGAAGAGATACCATTGACCCGAGGTCACTTCACTTGGCAGAAATAATATATTTGGTATGTAACCTTGCAGCAGATAGAGAGATAAAGATAACGTGCAAGCACTTTAAGAGATGCTTGTAGACACTAGGCAGACCAGCAATCATCAATATTTTAATACCTCCAAACAAACTTAGTTTAGCACTGATAAAATGATAATCAACTATTTACAGTGATCCAGAAATTTTAACAGAGAAGCTCTCATCCCACACCAACCAATGACAGCCATAGGCTTGGCCTTACTCATAGGCTTGGCCTGACAAGAATTGTAGTAGTGTGGCCAAAAGTAGGTCAGCATGACCCAGTTAACTGCACTGCCGTGATTGACCTTTGACCTGCAGAAAATCAGCCTGTTTGTTTTCTTTATTATTTTTTGCATCACAGAAAGGCACCAAAAGTTTATGAACGCAAGTTAAATCTCTATTGAGGCTGTATGCAAAGTTTTAATGACAAAGGTGATACAGCTGGACTTTGTGAGTTGTCATAATTTTTCAAACCCTTCCTCGGACAACAGAGATGTGCTTGCAAGCAAGCAAGCATCTCTAAAAATGTGTTTGTCATAATTCATATCAAGGGGGCACACTGACTTTAATAACACTATAGGGACATGTTGTACCACATTGCACAAAAAAATAGTTCTGTCTACTGATCTGGACCAGGTGCAAGTGACTTTCACTGAAGAATGGCCATATTGGTCAAAAATAAGTTAAAAACATGTTGTCGGAATACATGTATGTCAAGTGAAGTGAAGGCTAAGGTCAATTTATGTGGCATTCAACATGATACTGTGATGTTTTTTTGGTTGTACACATCAAGATTACAGAACTTTTGTCACGTCAAGCATTGGGACAGAAATTTAGCATTGCTTCCCTCCTGAGCAGCAACGTAAATCAAACCTTTCACTACGTAATTATTTTGGTTAGAATCAAACGTTGGGCCAAACAACGTTTGACAAAGGTAGGGCAAAGGTAATTTCCAAACGTTGCACTCAGATGGAAAACCAAACGTAAGTCGCAACCTTAGTAAGAGGTTGGCAGATAGTTTGTTTTATAGTTTGGCCTAACGTTCGAGTCACGCGTAAGTCATACCTTTGGTTAAGAGGTTGGAAGAACGTTTGGTCGTAATGTTTGGCTAAACGTGTCAGTCATACGTAAGTCATACCTTTGGTTGAGAGGTTTGAAGAACGTTTGACTATTACGTATGACCATACCTTTGATTCAAAGGTATGTCGAACATTAATTTGAGAGGTTTTTAAAACCTCAGACTATTACGTAAGTCATACCTTTGGTTGAGAGGTTTGAAGGACGTTTGACTACTACGTATGACCGTACCTTTGATTCATAGGTTTGTCGAACATTCATCTGAGAGGTTTTAGCAACCTTGGACTATTACGTATGACCATACCTGTGATTCATAGGTTTATCAAAGGTATGGTCACACGTTTGGTCATACGTAAGTTCCAAGGTTTCTCCAACATGTTTTTGATATGTATGGACAACGTTTGGAAGTAATGTTCAGGGCAAACGTCTGATCATACCTATCTGCCAAAGGTTTGTTGAAGGTTTGCACAAAGTTGCAGATCCTAGGATTCGGATTCTCAGAGAGCCTTGTAGCGCCATCTATTCCATACCTATTCCAATCTATCTGGTAACTTTGTAATTATAAAAACTCCAACAGGATGCTTGCTGTTGACGATTAGATGAAGCCATGAAGAAAAGTTGATACACCAGTTACAAAAAATTCCACATATGTACTTTTAAAAATGTGAAAGCTTATCCTGGTTTAAAAAAAATTTAAATTTTTTCCACACCCACAAAGATGCGTATGAGAATTGTATAAGACCCAGGTTTAATGGTGCCTCATTGCAACTGTCCTAGATGCCGAGTATGTTCCAATTTTATCACTGTAAAATTGCAGTAACATTTTCAATTTCACCATGCAAGGTAAGTGTTTTTTATAATTTTATCTTATAGTCCCTAAGTGGACTTGTAGACTGCTCAGTAAAATGAGGAAGAAAAGTCTATTAATTTTGGGAGCATCCTTCTTGGATAGCTCTGTTTGTACTGCTTTAATTTTTTGCTTTATATTTCCAGATCTCAACCTAAATACATCTAAAAAATCCCCCCCCCCCCAGTGGCTGGGCTGCCCCTGCCAGCCCCGACCCCCGATGCACCCTACCTGGACAAAAATCCCTTCATTGCAAAAATATACCAGCATGAATAATAATAATTATCAAAAATAAAATTTTCACAAGCTTCATGTCCACATTGGGACACATGAAGAAGATACATTTCAATGGTCAGGTCGCCCGTTCTGGATCCGCCCCTGAAAACCATATTGAAAAAATCGCTTCAGATCAAGAGACTTACCCTTTCACTCCAGCGTCGGGGTCCAGCGACGAATTCTGGCCATATCCATGTCCGTGTGTCCTCCCGGGTTTGGTAACCGGGTATATCCATCCAGAACGGGGTATATATGTCCACTATTCAGTCCACAATTGATCACAAATACTGAAACAGCTGATCGGGCTATTCCTGAACCCGGGCGCTCTGATCATGCGGTTCGATCTGGCACATTGCCGCGGTCAAAATCTTTCACAGTATTGAATTCCGAGCGTCCAAAACTTGCTCATTAAATAGCCAAGCAGCTAATCTATTGAGCTCCAGCGCTATAAGGCTTGTCAATGCGTTTAAATCCTTCGTTATTAGCGAAAACACAATCTGACATTTCACAGATTCGAGTCGGCCCGCCATTTTGGCTTCTTGTACGCTAGTGCGCATGCGCAAGATGGGGCAGGTCGTCTGAAACGCTGGATCCCAGAAGGCGGGAAGACGGTCAGAGCAACGTTAGAATACTTCGTAGAGACAGATACGGCTTGTATGACTCGTATCAACGTCTAGAAGTACGTATTAACGTCTGAGAAATGTGTCGACAAATTACGTAGTTTCAGAACGTTAGGTCCGATGTGGATAGGAGGTTAAATGCTACGTTAGACCAACATTATATCTACCTCAATGTCCGGGAGGGTTGTACAGTTCATAAAAAATCAACACAATGAGATAGGAGGTTCAGAAAATGTCAAATTGACTAGAACTAAGTCTTGGGGTGGCACTGCAGTGCAATTTTTATGATGTCACTGCCCATTGTGTGTCCGATTGGCAGCATCACAAATGACAACATTCTGCGAAATTGGACTGCGATTTCCATAAATTGGCACATATCGGGCAAAATGGCACCAAAACATCACAAAAAATATTACAACAGAGCAATCCCATTATTCTGGCCCTTGTTTGGTTTGTGACATCATCAGGCAGCTGAAATGCTGGTGATGTCATAAACATTGTTAAAAAATATCGCCCTTGAAGGGTGGTATTTTTTACAATATCATAGGCCCTGATATTTTGACTGTAAACAGTGATATTCACAGTCAACCAGGTGATAAATACTGTTATACACGGCCACGCGTACAGATTCGAGTCATTTCGCCGACGTTTGTGCGTAAAAAAGTCCAAATAAAATGAGTTTATGCGTGTTTTCTAAAAAAAATTCTTTGTTAAAAGTTCTAACCCCCCTTGGAAGTGTTGTGAAAAATTAATACACCCCCCCTTGAAACACGTGTGAAAAGTTAGTACCCCTTTGGCCAAAACTCCCAACCCCCCAGTCATAAATTCTGAATGGTCCCTAAGCTATACATATTTCTCCTGTTGGGTGAGTGGTTGCTGAGATATCTGGTCAAATGTCTGTCCTCTGCTTGACGTGACAAACTGTAAGTTGACAGTTTTTGCATATGTTGACATTTTGTGTATATATATGTTGTTGAGCCATGATGCAATTTTTGATGATTTTTTTACTAAAAATGATCGATTTTTCCGGGTCACCCAGAGAAGGTTTACAATTAATGTTCAGCCAATAAAGATGGTTTATTATATCATGTATACATAAATCTAATGCCTGAGGAACAAATATTTGCAATTCCTCACATTCAAACACCACTTTTAGCACTTTGAAGCTCTGACACCTTGAAAATCCTAATTATTCCAGCATTTTGATCAAGAGTGTATATTGTTAATGGTGACATGCTCTTGGCTATGGCAGTATTGTTAGCATTCATCTTGTTACCACATGATACTACAAAAAGTATTCTATTTTCATGAGCAAAAGTCCTTATAAGTTTAAGTTTAAGTTTATTCATATTTTATAGTGCACATCAATGTTGAACATGCTATGGCACTGTACAGAGTAATTGAAATGTACAATCTGTGATGACTGGCGGTCTTCAGCGCTCCTGGTGACAGCTTTCCTTGTTGTGGCATTCACTTCCATGCTTGTCCAGTCATCCAGTCCAGGGGAGTCTGGCTGGAGGTGTTGCTGATCACACCTGACAGGAGGGTAAACTCCTGCCTATACAAGTGGCCACCCTCCCCGGCCACAGCCACAACCAACTCACTCCAATTGAGTTCCAGGACCGGGGTTCGAACCCGCGTCCTCAAGTGCCATTGGATTCGCATTCAAGTGCTCTAACCATTAGGCTATGGGAACTCTATATTATATACATGTTCTCATTGTTTTGTTTGAACCATATACTCTCTGACCTTCTAAGTTTACAACTTTTTTTTCTTTAAAACAAGCCAAATGTGTGCCACAGTTCGTATATTTTATGATATTAAGTTACAGTATATCTTATTTTAAGTTGAATAGAAGCTGACTTTTAAAAAGGCCCTTCATGGAAAATTTATAAAAAATAATAATAATTTGTTTATCATGATAATGATGATAATAATAATCATATTAATAAATATTTTATTTAATAATCTAGACATGAAACTGATTGTGTGCATTGCAACAATCATGGTAATAGTATTTCACTCAAGAAACATTGAAACTGGCACTGGACAGCAACATTTTACCAGAAAGTATTGAGTAACACCAGATGGCAGTCCAGTAACACCACCTGCTGGACTATACAAGAACTGCATAGTTCATATCTGAAGATGGTCCCATGTTGAGTGGACTGAAACTGTCAGTAAGTAAAAACTTCCATGGATCTAACGCAAAGAACTCTTTATATATACATCTAAGAGATCCAATGAAACTTTTCAATCAATCAAGTATTGAAATACTTGAGTAAAATGTTGTCCGTCCGGATAGAGCAGGATGATGCAAACTAAGCCAGCAACAGGATGGTGTACAGACAATGTGATAAATACGGTGGTAATTGCACATCTCTTATTTAAAAATTGAGTCAACAAATATTCGAATACTGACCTTTTTTAAACCCAAACTGAATTTGATATGCTCCGATGCACCGCAAGTGTTAACCGATGAATGATGAACTGCCAAATTTATCGAAAAGACGACCAGTCAGGCAAAGATCCTATATATATATAATATATATATAAATAGGACCCTAGATGCAGCATGCAGCTACGCGACTGCTCCACAACTTACTGCCAAATCAGTGATGATCACTGATGATTACTGATGACTGTGACCTGGGGAACTATATACAGGATGACCTGAGGTTGCAGTTTACTTTTTAGTATCAATACGCATCACCTAACTTCACAAAACTTAACAGTAGCATAGAAGTAATCAGTGCCACTTGTATCTTGTCACTTTGACATAAGGCCACACATAATTGATCTTTAGCTTCTCGGATCCTCTCAAGGCACTTTTTATAGGGTCGGTCGGTAGAACAAAAAAAAAAAGGTAAAAAAATTTTTTTTTTATAATGTCCAAAAAAATTTTTTTCCATCGGCAGTAAATCTATTGTGTCGGCGGGTCCGCGAAGCTAAGAATCAATTATGTGTGGCCTAATTTTAGTGCTAATCCAAATATAATTGTTAGCTTATGATATGGCTTCTCGAGGCAATGTTTTTAGAATTAGAGAACTTATTTATGGATAATGCTCATTAATATATTTTTGCCTGGCCTCCGCATTAGTGGTCTCATGCGTGCACATCAAAAATGAGGCGAGCCCTCAGCTCTCATTGGACGGAGTTTTCAAATGCTTTGCCCAGCCCTCAATTATTATCGTTTTCATAGCTGTGTGTTTTTCAAATTTGTACTTTGCTTTGTCTCAAAACTGTGATGTCACAGATTTAGTTGCATAACTTTGTATATAACAAGCACATAGATAGACAGATAAATATTTTATTTATGTCTCACCCTGTATACAACAAACTAAAAACAAGTGACAGCTTAAAAACAGGCCTCTCTAAAAAGAGATATGGGAGACAGTACAATTTTATAATACAAACATCTCAGATACTAAATTAAGATAATATCACAGTTAAAAACATTGCAGTTAAAATCAGAAACTGACCAAAATACATTGACACATGGATTATGTATGTTTAGCTTGTTTGGCTTTCATACCTGTACTGGTTGAGAGATGCTTCAATCAATCGTAACTGAATCAAACAGACTATTCATCCTCAAAGGAGAGTCAGGGACCAATCAGAATTTATGACTGGGGAGATAGGAGTTTTGCCAGGTCTTCCCGTCAAAATTTTACACCCCCCTTGAATTTCATGCAGATTTTTAGTACCCCACTCTAAGGTTTCATGTGTATTTTTACTACCCCCCCCCCTTTCAACGTACACAGCAATATGTGTATACTGTTACACTTGTGCCCTTGGACTCATGTATAAATATTTGCGGACTTTTGTGCATAAAAAGTGCCAATAAACTGAATGTATGTGCGTTTTGGACCTTTTTTTTTATTTCCTATCCCCCCCCCCCCCTTGGACATGTTGTCAAAAAGTAGTACCCCCCTTGAAACAAGTCTGAAAAGTTGGTGCCTCCTTGGGCAAAACTCCCTCCTCCCCCAGCCATAAATTCTGAATAGTCCCTTACCATGACTGACAACAAATTTCTGGAAGTTATTTGAAAGTGTGATAACTAGTGTCTTGTGAAAAACAATAACACACTTTGTTTGCAAAACATTGAGACTCTTCTTGTAAGGTGTAACACCAGGCTAAGACAAATGTTGTTTGTTGTGGTTGTACACAAACGATAACATTGACTGGCAGTTTTAAATTTCTTTTTGTCGTAAATTGTGATGTCAAACTCTAAACTGAGTGTCACAGGTTGAAGATTAGACCAATCACATTCACTGATACCCTCTGATGTCACAGTTAAACTGCAAAACGAAGTTTTCAGAAAAACACACAGCTATGAAAACGATAATAACAAACCACTGAAAAATGTTGCTTATGTCACAGATTCACCAATAGGTTGTCTCGTGTTATGGCCGCTTGGTGGCGCTATTGTGCTGCAGCATGATCCCTCTGGTATTAAATAAAATAAACAATCTTCTGTGGAACTTCTACACAGAGCTCCTGAAGAAACTTTGGGGTTAAAAAATGAACCGAAAACGGGACCTATACCACCTGAGACTACACGATCATACGAACATTTTAAGACCAAAACGATAAAAAAATCAAGTTTTAAAAAATCTTGTTTGTCTCATCACTTGAGTACATGTAAAATGGCTAAAAATATAATAAATAAGCTTGAAAACACAATGAAACCTGTTACTTTAGCTCCTTTAAGAATTTCAAACACATATAACTATGAAAGGATAATATTTTATGACTTCATTCAAATACAAATGTGACACATTGTGAATATTCAAAAACCCTAAAAGTAACACACTTCGTAATTTTTTTCACTCTTTATGTGTTAATAAGTTTTAAACCTTGCTTGTCATGTGTATGGAAAGCTTTAAAAGTGAAAAGTGTGTCTAAAAATGATGTTTGGTCAAGCGGACTGCAGCAGATTGTAAACTTTCAAACATTATTATGGAGGTAGCAGTTTCCAGACTCTGTTAAAAGGAGGATGGTAACACTTTCCTTCTCCTTATCAAAATGGGTATTATAAATATATTGCACAGTGAGCTGTTACGACTCTTTCCATATCCAAATGACTGACTTAAGAAAGCAGGTTCACATCCATTTGCTCATTTTGAAAGAGAAAATCATTAGGTAAACCTCTGAGGGAAATTAATTTATCCAGTTGCTGATCTCGAGTAACTCTCAACCCTTGATATGCAGTGTAGAATATGTTGCCCCAAAAAAAGCTAGGCCCTATTACAGCTGTTGCATTCTATGATTCTGTGAATGCAAGCATTCTTTGGTACCTCCCTAAATCTGTTTTATTCAAAAAGATTCTCAGATTAAGAAGTCCATGCAAGGTGCAGGATATTATATTCAAACAATCACCATAGGGTTCACTACAGTTAGGCATTAACAAGGTACCTGAAAAAGTGTAGCAAACATCAAGCCCAATTTCCGCACACAGACGAGAACAGCCATGCATAGTTTCATAGCCTACATTATGTCTGTAGATTTGAGTATATTCCGCTCAATATTAAATAGTACTTAGTTTTGAACCATATTTATCCTAATTTAAGCCTCCAATGCAGACGCAGAAGAAAAAATGTCAGCTGCTTTCACAACCCATGTTAGAAAATTAAATTGTTACGTGTTTACTTTAACCCAAGATATCACTCTAGATATTACTGTCAAATAGTTCTATTTGAACTATTGTATATAGATAGTATCATATCAACTAAATAGGCAAATGAGAAACCCGTCTGAAATAATAATGATCAGTGCTGTAAGAAGATACTCACTTGTCATGTTTATATCTGTTTTAGACATGCTTTCACTTTTTAAAAGCTGTATTAAGCTTTTCAGATCCAGAATCAGGATAACAAATTAGCTTAATAACACCAAATGACTGAAAATGTGGAGAATTTGGTTATGTTAAGCTTTTTTTGCCTTTATACGGTGTGTGATAAACAATATGTCACATTTCCTTTTAAAAAGGCCACACATAATTGATCTTTAGCTTCTCGGATCCTCTCAAGGCACTTATTTCTAGGGTCGGAAGGTTGGACAAAAAAAAAGGTGAAAAAAAATTTTTCTGTAATGTCAAAAACAATTTTTTTTTTTTTTCAATGTTATTTCCATCGGCAGGAAATCTATTGTGTCGGCGGGTCCACGAAGCTAAGAATCAATTATGTGTGGCCTAAACTTTCATTGTTTTAACTTTATAGAAATTCCTTAGAGAGATAAGGTAATAGGTTTCATCACGTTTTCAAGCTTGTTTATTGAATTATAAGCGAATTTACATGTATTCAAGTGATGAGATAAACACGATTTTTAAAAATCTGAATTTCTCAAAAAATTCTCAACAGATTCTTTTCGTTTTTGTCTTACAGATGATTTCATATTTGTAGACATTTGAGGTAGAAAATAGGCCTACATCATTTTTCTTGCAATTTTCATTGGTCGAGAGGAAGTATGACACCACTCTCTCCTGAAAAGTGACATAGCGTTTTACATGGGTGACCATGGTATTCTAAGCCATTAATCTACTAACAGGGACCTACTTTAGCAGTTGGGAGTTTTGTTTGAACTTTCTGTTAACAATTTATACCCCCCTTTGGTTTCATGCTTATTTGTACCTCTCATACATTCCATGCAGATACTTAGTACATCCCATTTTCTTTTATCAAAATTTCATACCCCCTTAAGCATTTTGTGAGTAATAAGTACCCCCTTTGAAACAAATGTGAAAAATTGGTGCTCTGTCGGGCAAAACTCCCATTCCCCCCATGTCATAAATTCTATTTAGCCTGCAAGGCACATAGATTCTGGACAAAGGGTAAAAATTAGTACTGCCCCCCTTGAAGCATGTAGCACTCACTCGGGTAAAACTCCCATTTCCCCCTCAACCCAGTCATAAATTCTGAATAGTACCCTACTGATGTTATAGACAATGGTTTTGGTGAAGCCATGATAATTAAGTGTAAATAGATGTGAAACCATTCAGAGTCAGCTTGAAACTGATTTGACATCAATTGAAACAATCAACAGTTGTACACAGGAGTGTGAAATACAGCAGTTCATGAAGAAATGAAAGAGTTCATGTGGATTGTGGTTTGATGTGTGTGAACATTTGCCACAATACCAAGTTGGTCTTTGCAGTATACTATTGGTCAAGATTATGACATCATTTTTCCTGCAAGCATCACTTGCTTGAAGTAAGGTGAAAAAAAGTAACACGCAGTGGGCAACTTGACCAATCACCTGGCAGGATTTACAGATGTCAGACCAGAAATTTTGCAAATGTTTTGTTATTTGATCAAAGTCTACAAATATGAAATCATCAGTAAAATTTTAACTTTCTATGTGAAAAGTGCGTCTGAAGCACTCAAAGTCAATATCCGAACTTCTGTTAACATGTTCTTTTTCCTGTCATTTCTCTAAAAATTGGCCTGATAGAAATATTTCAAGTATTCAACATGTTTTCTAATGGTAAAATGTAGATGTTTCTATTTTTTTTAGATTTTTCAAAGCCATAAATCACCCAAAAACCATGCCCCAAAGATTATGTTATTTCACCCTATAAAAGATGGCGTTGGCCTAGACCTGTGTTTCCAGACCTAGGATGAGGGCCAGTAAATACGTGGGGATCGTGGAGGCAAAATGAATGGGCAAGAGTAAGTGAGGGGCAAGATGGGGGGGGGGGGAGCAAGGCCGGCCAAATGAGGGGGCCAATATGAGGGGCCTGCGGGGAGGGTGCAAGGTGACGGGGGAGCACTAATCCCAACATTACCAACATTTTTATTACCATAACCAGAGACAGAGACAAGAAACAATTTTTAATTATTTTGATAGTTCATTTTTCATTATGTTATCACTCTACCCATTATAAGACGGGTACACTGCTAGTGTTGTTAGAGTAATACACAATCTACAGCAGTCATTGGGCTATTAGTCTTTGTACCACTGGCGGTCAATATACAAATATTGACTGGTGATGAGGGCAACAGTTCAATCTGTTTGACCCGAGGGAGTGATAGTCACCTACTGTTGCACTCATGAGGGTCAAACAGGTTGAACTGTAGCCCGAATACACCAGTCAATAATTGTTTTATAACACCTCCTCCCAAGTGCAAGAACAAAAAAAAAATTTTTTTTGGAAAATTTTTTATTTTGGATTTTATTTATTCATTTTTTAATGATTATATGAACATACTTGATGGATGTATTGCATCTTAAAATATTTAACAAAAATATCTGTAGGTTTGCGTTGATATTTGCCAAAAAACATATATGAGTTACATCCCCATGAAAATTGAAAATATTTTGGCCCAACTCTCCTCATTAAGAGGGAGACTTGGGCCATTCAGGGGAGACTTACGCCATTGCAATATTTCTGGTTCAGTAAAGCTGTTCTTGAGGCCATATTATTTTCAACCTGTTATGTAGTATAGTTGTCATAGAAGTCATTAATACAGAATTGAGGCCTCTTGCAACTCTAGTTTCCTCTCAGACTTGAGCCTCGGCCTCATCGCCCAACTCTCTGCATCCAGAATTCCTGATATATCAAATTTTATTAGACCATGAAAATTAATTAGGCCTAAAATATTCAGTCTCTGTTCAAAATTGCTCCAGGCAAGTTCTTCTGTCTTAATAAAAATGAATCTGGGTAAACGCAACGAATGTGGGGAGAGTACAGGGTGTCTACAGAAAAAGAGGACAGTCAACACAATTGGATTCGTTTGCATATTATTTTGTGCCACGCATCATTATTCAACAAAACATGATTTGTATATGAACAATATATTCAGAACAGTCAAATTACCCATTATTTGCACCCCTTGATGAGATAACTTTCTGCAGATGAGACATAAATGATGCAAAAGTGTGTCTGATGCTCTCAAAGAACATTTTGCCCCATGCAGACATGACAAAGGCCTGTAACTTTAATGTGTGGGTTGCGATAACTTGCTGGATTCTATCTCCCAATTTGCCCATACTGAATAATCCACTGGGCCCAGCTCTGGAGACAAGGGGTGGCACTCTACCTGGCTCAGGAGGCTTGTTTTGAGGCGTTCCTGAGTCTTCTTCGCAGTATGAACAGGTGTTACACCTTGTAGGAAGATGATTTTGCCAAAAAAAGAGTTTCTCGTCTGACGCCATGGCACCCCAAATTATTTCAAAAAGTTATCATAAACATTTGAATTGATTCCGGCACTCTGGTCAATTGTTTATTTGAGACTTTTTTGTGATTTTCTTGTCATCAGATGACTCCATGTTGAAGACCAAGTGTTAGGTCCTGAATTGAATTATCGGCAGCTGGAGCATCAACTAATGTCCCACTACTCACGCATGAATCATTCCTACTCTCACAAGCACCATAAATGTTGAACAATTTCTCATCAAGAATTAGGAAAACAGGACGACCTTTTCAGCGTAGAGCAATGCAAGCACTTTTGCACATCATGTTTGCATTTTGCCTTTAGTAGTGATTTAATTCAAAAATAAACATATTTGCAACATACCTAATATGGCTGACTATCAAATCCATTCTTATGTTAGACTTATCACCAAATTCTGAACTTATATGAGTGTGAAAAAGAAGAAAAGTGACTGTCCTCTTTTTCTGTAGACACCCTGTAATGGCACTGTCCGAACTCTCCCTAATTTTTTTCTTAAACCCAATTATGAAAAATTAGCCAAAAATGTCACATCCATTGAAAGATTTTTATTTTTATAAAATTTTGGAAGCTGCAGCTTTCTCAAAAATGTCTTAGTTTCAAAAGTCAGGGTGTCCCAACCCTCCCTGTGGCCCAACTCTCCCAAGCTTCCCCTACTGTTGACTGGGCAATAGTAGGGCATGAACTGTTGACCAGTCAACAGAACCCTACTGTTGACCAGTCAACAGTTCCAAAGGTACTACAGTTCAAAAGGTACTACTGTTGACTGGTCAACAGTACCTCGCTGGGTCATCAGTCATTTCTGACTCACGCATGTGACCTCACATAAATATCAATAAAGCACAGCGAGAATACAAAATGAATATCTATAATTCACAGTGAGAATACAAAATGAATATCAATAATGCACTGCTAGAATACAAAATGAATATCAATAATGCACAGTGAGAATACAAAATGAACATCAATAATGCACAGAGAAAACAAGAAATGAAAATCAATAATGCCCAGAGTGAATACAAAATGAATAATGCACAATGAGAATACAAAATGTATATCATTAATTCACAGTGAGCATACAAAATTATTATCAATAATGCACAGGGAGAATACAAAATGAATATCAATAATGCACAGCGAAAACAAGAAATGAAAATCAATAATGCCCAGAGTGAATACAAAATGAATAATGCACAATGAGAATACAAAATGTATATCAATAATTCACAGTGAGCATACAAAATTATTATCAATAATGCACAGCGAAAACAAGAAATGAAAATCAATAATGAACAGCTAGAATACAAAATGAATATCAATAATGCACAGCGAAAACAAGAAATGAAAATCAATAATGCCCAGAGTGAATACAAAATGAATAATGCACAATGAGAATACAAAATGTATATCAATAATTCACAGTGAGCATACAAAATTATTATCAATAATGCACAGTGAGAATACAAAATGAATATCAATAATTCACAGTGAGAATACGAAATGAATAATGCACAGTGAGAATGCAAAATGAATATGTATAATTCACAGCGAGAATACAAAATGAATATCAATAATTCACAGTGAGAATACAAATGATATCAATAATTCACAGTGAAAATACAAATGAATATCAATAATTCACAGTGAGAATACAAAATGAATATCAATAATGCACAGCGAGAATACAAAATGAATATTGCACAGTGAGAATACAAAATGAACATCAATAATGCACAGCGAGAATACAAAATGAATATCAATAATGCACAGCGAGAATACAAAATGAATATCAATAATTCACAGCGAGAATACAAAATGAATATCAATAATGCACTGCGAGAATACAAAATGAATATCAATAATGCACAGCGAGAATACAAAATGAATATCAATAATGCACAGCAAGAATACAAAATGAATATCTATAATTCACTGCGAGAATACAAAATGAATATCAATAATTCACAGCGAGAATACAAAATGAATATCAATAATGCACAGTGAAAACAAGAAATGAAAATCAATAATGCCCAGAGTGAATACAAAATGAATAATGCACAGTGAGAATACAAAATGAATATCAATGATTAACATAGAGAATACAAAATGAATATCAATAAGGCACAGCGAGAATACAAAATGAATAATGCACAGTGAGAATGCAAAATGAATATCTATAATGCACTGTGAGAATACAAAATGAATATCAATAATTCACAGCGAGAATACAAAATGAATATCAATAATTCACAGTGAGAATACAAAATGAATATCAATAATTCACAGTGAAAATACAAAATGAATATCAATAATTCACAGTGAGAATACAAAATGAATATCAATAATGCACAGTGAGAATGCAAAATGAATATCTATAATGCACTGCGAGAATACAAAATGAAGATCAATATCGCACAGTGAGAATACAAAATGAATATCCATAATTCACAACAAGAATACAAAATGAATATCAATAATGCACAGCGAAAACAAGAAATGAAAATCAATAATGCCCAGAGTGAATACAAAATCAATAATGCACAGTGAGAATACAAAATGAATATCAATAATTCACAGCGAGAATACAAAATGAATATCAATAATTCACAGCGAGAATACAAAATGAATATCAATAATTCACAGCGAGAATACAAAATGAATATCAATAATTCACAGCGAGAATACAAAATGAATATCAATAATGCCCAGCAAGAATACAAAATGAATAATTCACAGCGAGAATACAAAATGAATATCAATAATGCACAGCGAGAATACAAAATGAATATCAATAATTCACAGCGAGAATACAAAATGAATATCAATAATTCACAGCGAGAATACAAAATGAATATCAATAATTCACAGCGAGAATACAAAATGAATATCAATAATTCACAGCTAGAATACAAAATGAATATCAATAATTCTCAGCAAGAATACAAAACGAATATCAATAATTCACAGCGAGAATACAAAATGAATATCAATAATGCACAGTGAAAACAAGAAATGAAAATCAATAATGCCCAGAGTGAATACAAAATGAATAATGCACAGCAAGAATACAAAATGAATATCAATGATTAACATAGAGAATACAAAATGAATATCAATAAGACACAGCGAGAATACAAAAAATCTGTAATCTCGATTTTAAAAAAGTCGTTGGTAAGGTTGCAGAAAAACGTCAGGTCGGACGAGCCAAGAAGGTAAAATTAAATATGCCCTCTCTGAGCCTACCTAGATCCACCACTGACAATAGTAATATAGATGCATACAAGCACAGCAAAATAAAATTTCATACATGGAAATAAAGATTATGCAATTTTATAACATTCTCATTATTTTGATTCCACTCATACACCAAATTAATGTATAACTATCAAGGCACCATTCAGAATTTATGACTGGAGGGATGGGAGTTTTGCCAAGAGGGTACTTTTTACACATGTTTTCAAGGTGGGGTACTAATTTTTCACACCATGTTTATGAAATTTTAACATTCAAAATTGTCAAAAAACATATAGTTCATTAATCCATACAACAAAGGTCTATATTTGTACTCACAGGGTGCTTTCGTCCTTGTCTCAAGGTCTTCTTCAGCCTTCTGACCACAAATGCTCAGGGGTCACATGACCGCCTATGGTCAAGGTCATGTGACTGGAGGAGACTGCCATAAATCGGGGGGAGGTCCAGGCCTTGGTCCCGATTTAACGATGGTTTGCGCTTCTTGATCTGTATCGCTTCCTTGATCTTTCTCTTCATAAAGTTTTCTTCTCTACCGAGAATCCTTGGATTGTCCCAATCAATCCTATGGTTCGTGTTAATTAAATGTTCATGAATTGCTGATGATGCTAATCTCTTATGCTCGTTTATTCTTTTTCCTAGTGTTCGTCCTGTTTCGCCAATGTATGTCTTCTTACAAGTCTTGCATTCTATCTCGTATATCACGCCTGTTCTATTCAACTTCGGGATGACATCCTTAGGATGGACCAGTTGTCGTCTCAGTGTGTTGATGGGCTTGTGGAACACTGTCACCCCATGTTTCTTGAAGACCCTTGCCAGCGGTTCAGATACTCCTTTAATGTATGGTAGTCCAATCATCGTGCTCGTTTTCTTTTGGCTGGCTTCTGTGTTTGTTCTTTCTTTCTTCGCAGGTATCTCCAACATCCATTCTTCGTACTTGTTCGCTCTCAGTGCTTCTTTTACGTGCCTAATCTCCTCCTTTCTATCCTGGTCTTCTTGGTTGATCTTCTCTGCTCTATGTAATAAAGTTCTGACCACTGATCGTTTGTGTTCCAGATGGTGGTTTGACAGGAAATTCAGCATTTGTCAGAAGGCTGAAGAAGACCTTGAGACTAGGACGAAAGCTCCCTGTGAGTACAAATATAGACCTTTGTTGTATGGATTAATGAACTATATGAATTTCCAAAGGTCAGGATCTAACCTACATAGTTATGTCAAAAAACAGGCATACCACTCAGTTTATCCACACCTTTCTACGTGCAAAAAGTCCAGAAGTCCATATGTGTGAAT
Organism: Platynereis dumerilii; assembly: GCA_026936325.1. NCBI lineage: Eukaryota > Metazoa > Annelida > Polychaeta > Phyllodocida > Nereididae > Platynereis > Platynereis dumerilii. Next base: position 6,951,113 of record JAPTHN010000021.1, read on the forward strand.
GTCCAAGGACACATATGATCATGTGGTATTGTTTTGTAGTCTGATAACTGCCTAAAATACAAGGGGGTATCACTTTGTAACCCTCCGAAAAACAAAATCGCTCATTCAAAAATATCTGATGCAGATAAGTGTCAGCTGTTTTATTGGGTGCACAAGTAAGGCCAGAAAATCATAAATTAATTTTGCAATTGGAAAATTGGCATTTGTATCCTAATAAGTCTTTAACATCATCGTCAGTCTAATCTCAGTTATTAGTTACGGGACCCAGGGGCATATCTAGAAATGGCCTAAGGGAGAGGGGGCACAACATGGGGTCAGCTCGGAATGTTTAGCGGCTTTTCCTATCCTTCCAATGTTAATTTTGGGCCGGGGGGGCAGCCCCCCCCTAAATACGCCACTGACGCGACCCTATCTATGTAAACTGAAGGACAAAAATAAGTTATCACCTCTTTAGGAGGCTGTGGTATGAAGTCCTAGAGGAAAAATACCTTGATTGCACATGAAACCAGTTTGTAATTATGTATTTCTTCAACAAATCAGATCAAACAAGGTCTGGGCAGACCCATTTCACTGCAATAATGAATAAACATCAGGAGGTCAGAAAACAGAGTTCACAGATCTGTTAAAACAGGCCTTTTGCATGGATGTCTGGCAGTCTGGCCTGCTTATAATGCTTAGCAACTCATCTCATAACTGTTTTGACACTCACTCTTGGGTTGTGAGTGTCTGGAATTTCAGCAACTGTGCATGTGGCGGTCTTGAAACGGTCTTGAAATGATCACCCAGATTCTGATGGATGTTGTGTCTGTCTTGATCATGGGTTGTGACTGCAGGTCTGCCTGGCTTTGGAAGGTCCTTCATTCAGCCTGTTTGACCAAACTTGGTCACAATCTTGCTGATTGCTGGCTGGGAGCTGTCTGCAGCCCCTCTGTTGTGCAACTTCATACTGGGACATGCCAGCCACCCGCATCCCAACTGCTGGGCCTCATTGCTCAACAGAGAGTCTACCCAATGGCAGTCTTTTAGCGTATCCCAACTCAGGAAAGATCAAGGAACTTTTCTGAGTGCTTTTTGCGCAGTTAAGGGCAGCTGATCCCATGATTACCCCAATTACCGCATTTCATGCTCTGTACCAGTGCAGAGGCAATGACCCGTGACAAGAATATGTCAACATGACTAATTGATCATTGTTAATGTGTAGAACATTGAACACACAACAAATAAGCTTGACAATTTTTTTTCTTTAAATTATTTCAAATTGAAAAGTGATAACTTATTTTTGTCCTTCAGTTTATATATAAATAAACTTTCTTTTTTATTATGTCAACCTTTCTTTTTTTAGTGTCAAGTGAAATCCATGGCCCCATCCCCAGAGAGCATCTGGTTGGACCCTTAGTGTCTCCAGACATAATCAATAACACAAATCGCAATTTGACATAATCAATAACCTAAATCGCAATTTTACATAATCAATAACATGAGCAATTTGACATAATAACATAACTGCAATTTGACAAAATCAATAACATGAGCAATTTGACATAATCAACAACATAAATCACAATTTGATATGTGCAAGTTCCTCAGTACTTGGTGTAATTGTTCAAAAATGTTATACTTTAAATAATTAAATTCCAACGCCTTCTGTTTCAATCACAATTAATCAGCCATCAATGTTTACAGGAACACTGCAATGCCAAGTTATCCACACATGTGTTTTACTTATTTTTGTTGACATATTTTCTCTAATTTGCTCATCATATTGTTCTCAATAACTTGTCTGTCATTATTTTCGGATTCTCAATGAGCATCACAAACTGGTATTTTCAGGAACCACCTACCATATCTTTCGTAAGCATTAAAAAATTCATGATAATCATACATTAAAAGCAATTGTAATCCAATGAATCCAGTTACTACAGGATCCAATACTTTTACCAAGGCAATTGCTTTTTGGATTGAGAGAACTCGAAAAGATATTCCTTCCTGTCTTTTGATGTCGCCATAGGAATCATTAATCATAGCAATCAGAATGTTCAACAGAACAACCACAGTCACCAGAGCATACAGAAGGTAGATGAGCTTGAAGTGGAGTGGACTATATCCTGATTCTTGATATTTATCATCTATATCATCAACCATAACATCCCCAGCAGATGGGATCATACCAAGAGTTAAGTAAAGTACTTCGAAAATGTCGTTGTATTCCGCATAGACTGCAGGACTAAGTCCAGCTAAGCAGAAAAAAGCAAACCCAAAAGCTAACAGTACAAACAGGTAGAGGAATAGGAATTTGATAAAATCTTTGAAGAAGATGTTTCGCAACACAACAATGAAGCTGTGCATGGGTCTGAGAGCCTGAGTGTAAGCAATTGTTTGCAACCAACCAAACAGCATGACATAAGCAAGGTATAGATTTGATTCATGGTTATGGTTATTGAAATTATAATACCAAATAACTACCAAGACAGCAAAACTTATTCTGATGACACTAGTGAGGCAGTCAGAAATACAAGACTTTGTTCCATTGTATATTTCATCAAAGGCAGGCACCCTGACATGCAATGTGACTACTAATACGCCTATTTGACAGAGCTGGTATACCAAAATTGTAGATGCCCAAAATAAAGCAAGGGCTCTGTCTAAAAAGTGGCTTAATGAAATTGTAATTGGATCAGTGACATTGAGGTTTGATAAATTTGCCATTTTTTCAGTGACGTTCAGGCTTGATGGAGTTGTAATTTCTTCAGTGATGTTCAGGTTTGATGAATTTGCCATTTCTTCAGTGACATGCATATTGATTAATGTTGGAACATCCGAGCTAATGACAATCATGACAATAATGTGAATCAAAAGGGGCAAAAATGAGATTTTCTGGTTTAACCGCCAGTACCAGTCAGCAACCTGTTTCAATGGCTCTATATCCAGTATCTCATTGGCAATGCTCAGGGGACGTTGAGCAACAATGAATTCCAATAATGAAGCTTTTTCTGGTGGACGTAAGCAATCGGGAAAAAGGTCAGTCACATCATAGATAGAACACTCTGAGGACTTCTCAACAAAAACATCAGGCACCTGGATCATCCTTTTCACTAGTGATGTTGCTCCATGCTTGACGGCCACCTGCAAGGCTGTTAATCCATCATTGTTTCTGATCTTGGACCTCAACTTCCACATAGCTTGTTTTCTTCGCTTACGACATTTAGCAGAATCTTCATCCACAATTGGGAGATTGTTTGCTTTACACCACCATTTCAAACAGTATTTGACAACTTCGTCAAAAACTTTATTATACATCTCTCGGTTTTCTGGGTCTGATCCAGCCTCTTCTGCCAGGTCATGTAGAAATGTGTTGCCTGAATCGTCCTGTATTGCCAAATCAATCCCATGATCTATCAAGATTCCAATCATTTCGACATCTCCATTCTTCGCCACTAAATGTAGCAGTGTTTCACCATCTCCCGTTCTTTGATTTATGTCCATCTCATACCCAAAATGAAGCAGGATTTCTTTCAATGCTTCAAGATTTCTTGTTCTGGCTGCAACGTGTAAAGCATTGTCACCTTCCTTGTTTTTGACTGAGGGGCTGATGTCGACTAAGTACTTCACTACTTTTGGGCAATTGTATTTTGCTGCGAGGTGCAAAGCAGTGTTCCCAGATAGAGTTATCATACTAAGGACGTCAAGGTGGTTGGTGTTCTTTGTGTGACATACTATTGCTTTCACGACTTCTGCTGAGGCATTAGGTGATATGATCGCGCAATGCAGGGCAGTTTCTCCACCAAGGTTCAATACTTCTAGATTGCAGCGTCTTAAGAGTGCCTTGACAATTTTTACGTCACCAGATTTTGCCGCTTCATGCAAGGGAGTGTTGCCGGAATGATTCTGCATATTTACAATTTTGATACCGACTCCATCTTTTACAACACTGTAGTTGCAGCTTTTTGCCGCAATGTGGAGGTAGGTATTCCCGTCTTGGTCTGTCTCATATATATCAAGGTAACGTTTGATGATATCAAATTCCTCTCTAGAATTGGGCATTTCTGCTGCCAAGTGTAAAGGAGACACTTTCTCCCTCAATTTGTGTGGATCAACACAATCCAGCAATGTCTCCAAGACTAAAGGCTTGCGTGAAACTATCGCCTCATGCCAAACAGTTTTGCCATGTTTGTCCTTCAAAGTTGAGTCTGCTCCATTCTTCACCAGAAATCGAACGGCATCCAGGTGCTCATGAGCAACTGCATAATGTAGAGGGGTCTTGTTGGCTTTAGAAAGGGCATTAATTGTTTCTAGACCATTTTCACTCTCTAGAAGAACTTTCATTACGTCTGTCCAGCCTTCGCTGGCTGCTGCATGCATTGCAGTTTCATCTCGGCTTGTTGTTTCTGTCACATCAGCGCCACACTTTATAAGAACTTCTGCAATCTCATGATAACCGAAAGCTGATGCAACAATTAACGGTGTTCCAAAACCAGCTGCTCGTTTTGTACTGATATCAGGATTGTATTTCAAGATGAGTTCAACGCATTTTAAGCTACCATGCCTTACTGCCATATATAGTGGATATGTCTTGTTATTATTCATGGAGTTTACATCAGCATGCATATTCAGCAAATATTCTGCAACCAGAACCCTATCTGCCTTGCAAGCCCATAATAGTCCTGTTTCACCATTGCTATCTTCATTATCAGTATCTATCCCTTGATCCAAACAAAACTTGACTATATCAACATGACCATAATAGCAAGCTACATGAAACCATAAAACTTCTCTGAAAACACTTCCTTCCATGTTTACATAGCCTTTGGTATACACCAATTCCATTCTTTCAACAACATCTAGCCTTTCAAACAACATCTTTGCCAAATCCATTTGATTTTTCTCTGCTATGATATGCAAGCACGTTGCTGGTCTCTTTTCACCAATGTCATCTATTCTTGTAATTTAGCACGTTGCTGGTCTCTTTTCACCAATGTTGCTGGTCTCTTTTCACCAATGTTGCTGGTCTCTTTTCACCAATGTTGCTGGTCTCTTTTCACCAATGTTGCCGGTCTCTTTTCACCAATGTTGCCGGTCTCTTTTCACCAATGTTGCCGGTCTCTTTTCACCAATGTTGCTGGTCTCTTTTCACCAATGTTGCTGGTCTCTTTTCACCAATGTTGCTGGTCTCTTTTCACCAATGTTGCTGGTCTCTTTTCACCAATGTTGCTGGTCTCTTTTCACCAATGTTGCTGGTCTCTTTTCACCAATGTTGCTGGTCTCTTTTCACCAATGTTGCTGTTCTCTTTTCACCAATGTTGCTGGTCTCTTTTCACCAATGTTGCTGGTCTCTTTTCACCAATGTTGCTGGTCTCTTTTCACCAATGTTGCTGGTCTCTTTTCACCAATGTTGCTGGTCTCTTTTCACCAATGTTGCTGGTCTCTTTTCACCAATGTTGCTGGTCTCTTTTCACCAATGTTGCTGGTCTCTTTTCACCAATGTTGCTGGTCTCTTTTCACCAATGTTGCTGGTCTCTTTTCACCAATGTTGCTGGTCTCTTTTCACCAATGTTGCTGGTCTCTTTTCACCAATGTTGCTGGTCTCTTTTCACCAATGTTGCTGGTCTCTTTTCACCAATGTTGCTGGTCTCTTTTCACCAATGTTGCTGGTCTCTTTTCACCAATGTTGCTGGTCTCTTTTCACTAATGTTGCTGGTCTCTTTTCACCAATGTTGCTGGTCTCTTTTCACCAATGTTGCTGGTCTCTTTTCACCAATGTTGCTGGTCTCTTTTCACCAATGTTGCTGGTCTCTTTTCACCAATGTTGCTGGTCTCTTTTCACCAATGTTGCTGGTCTCTTTTCACCAATGTTGCTGGTCTCTTTTCACCAATGTTGCTGGTCTCTTTTCACCAATGTTGCTGGTCTCTTTTCACCAATGTTGCTGGTCTCTTTTCACCAATGTTGCTGGTCTCTTTTCACCAATGTTGCTGGTCTCTTTTCACCAATGTTGCTGGTCTCTTTTCACCAATGTTGCTGGTCTCTTTCACCAATGTTGCTGGTCTCTTTTCACCAATGTTGCTGGTCTCTTTTCACCAATGTTGCTGGTCTCTTTTCACCAATGTTGCTGGTCTCTTTTCACCAATGTTGCTGGTCTCTTTTCACCAATGTTGCTGGTCTCTTTTCACCAATGTTGTTGGTCTCTTTTCACCAATGTTGCTTGTCTCTTTTCACCAATGTTGCTTGTCTCTTTTCACCAATGTTGCTGGTCTCTTTTCACCAATGTTACTGGTCTCTTTTCACCAATGTTGCTGGTCTCTTTTCACCAATGTTGCTGGTCTCTTTTCACCAATGTTGCTGGTCTCTTTTCACCAATGTTGCTGGTCTCTTTTCACCAATGTCATCTATTCTTGTAATTTGTTTCTTGAAAAATTTGCTAGGAAACTGTTGTATTATGTATTCACTTATTTTCAAGGAACCACTGCTTAAGCTATGATGCAAAACATTTTCATAGCAGGAATCACTCTCCAGATAGGGAGCTAGGTTAAGTTCCTCTATCTTATGGCCTGAATGTTTTACATCATTTATCAGTTCGTGAAACCTGCTTACATTGTCTGTTGAGATGCTTGACAAGATTTGTTTGACAATTTCTTCATCAATGACATCTTCCTCAGCCTTCAGACCTGCTGGACCTCCGGAAATACCAATGTTCTTGTCATCATCAGAGTCTTTGTCAGAATCCATGGGTTCACTGCAACTTTTCGTAGAATTATCATCATCATACGAGCTGTTCACGTTTTCTGCATGTCGTTCATAGCTGTGGTATTGTCTTTGTTCTTCCTCCCCATTTTCAGCAGATTTTGAAACTTTCGTCTGTTTCTTTTTCAGTTTTCCTCCTTTGGATCTTGCTTCATCTTGACAGCTTCTGTGGTCACTCCTGACAGTACTTTGTCTCCTCGCGGTCTTTTCCTTTAACAGTTTAACCTGAAGCAAATATACAAATTTCTGCATTAAATGGGGCACTTACAGTATATTGTTCATGCTTATGACCGTGGTAACAGCAGTCATCAGTAATCAGCTACTGGGTGCACAAAATTGTCATAGATTTTTTTGTCGTAAATATCCTTTGTCCTGTGTCAACTTATTGATTTATAGGTCACCTTGTGTGTAACCTACTGTTTCAACACTGGACTGCTTCAAGAGAAATCTTAAAACTCACCTGTTCAAAAGTTTGAACAAATAAATCTATCCTACACAAGCGCTTGTGAGCAGTTTACTGGAATTAGCGCTATATAAATGTCTATTATTATTATTACATTATTATTCTAAAGCAGTTTTAGGAGTTGTTAACATTTCCTAGGACTTGTGGTTAAAATTTTAATGCAAACAAATTGACATTTTTTCATACATTTTCTCTCGTACATGGAAGAGAATTATAATTAATATTCAGGTGATCAAACTTCTTAGCAGATGGGTGGTAAATTATTATACAAATATGGCATGATATGGGTGCAATATGAAATTTATTTGCACAAGGAAATTCATATTGAACGAGGGCGCAGGAAATTCATATTGAATGAGGACTACATGCACTGTAAAATTTGAAATTTTGAGTTAGCTCAAATGATTGAGTGAGATGGTTGCACAATTTATTTGAGCCATGATAGCTTGCCGTTTTGAGTTATGATAATCTTTATGTTGTTATAAAACAGACCTTTGTGCAATGGATATAATTAAAAAACAACTGATTATTGTTTGCATTTTCGTTTGCATTTGTGTTTTCACAACCAAGTTACGGACAACTTGAATTTTATTCACCACATAACTTGATAAACCATGTCCTACCAAGTGCATACATATAGGACGTAAAGCCCCAATCATCCATCCATCCATGATGAACCATGTGAAAGGCCAGATCCATGAGGAGACAACAGCATTGACAACATTTTTTCAAACTTCCTTGTTAAATTATTTCCTTATTTTTACGTTAGTAAATTGACAATGTCAAAATTGCTTAGGCATGATTTACTTTAGTTTGTCAAAATGTAGTCAATTGACTAAAAAATTAACCTGGACCTGTCTATGCTGATAGGAAGGCCAAGTACAATAAGCGCAGACTTAATTCCCCAGCTTCGACTCGCAGTGGTCAGGTACATCCGAGCCACTGGGACCAAACTCTAGCCAGCCACCAAGTGCCAAGTAACTGCGAGCAGATTTTCCTGAGCAAACTACCAGAGACCATTTGCTGATGAAAAAGCAGCTCAACAAACTACAAGAACAAGAATTAATCTGTCAGCAAAACGGTGGAACTTGACTAACCACATTTGTCATGTGACTAAGCTCTTTGGCTCCCTCTTATATTTCTCTAACTAACTTTTGACTAATTCATTGGGAGACATCACACAAAAGAATGGTTGTATTATTATCGCAAACACACTGTAAATTTTGAATTTTGAGTTAGCTTAATTGATTGAGTGAGACAGTTGCACAATTTCTTTGAGCCAAAATAGCTTGTTTGCAAGTTATAACAACATAAAGATTATTATAACTCAAAACTGCAAGCTATAATGGCTCAAACAAAATGTGCAACCATCTCACTCGATGATTTGAGCCAACTCAAAATTTCTAATTTTACAGTGCACGGTGTAAATCATAAACTTTTACTTTAGATGCGTTTTAAAACAAAACTGTAAAATTTGAAGACTGTGTTGAAGCAATATTTTGAGCTGTCTGAGAATGTTCACAATTGTCAAGCTATGATGGCTCAATGCTATAAGTTGTCCAGCTGTGATGGCTCAATGCTATAAGTTGTCCAAATGAGTCATAACATTACAGATGATTTCATATTTGTAGACATTTCTCAAAATAACAAAATATTTTACAAAATTTCTGGTCTGACATCAGAAAATCCTGCCAGGTGATTGGTCAAGTTGCCCATTGTGTGTCACTTTTTTCAGCTTGCTTCAAGCAAGTGATGTTTGCTGGAAAAATGATGTCATAATTTTGACCAATATAATGCAGCAAAGGCCAACTTGGTATTGTGGCAGTTGTTCACGCATGTCAAACCGCAATCCATATGAACTCTTTCACTTCTTCGTGAACAGTTGTATTTCACACTCCTGTGTACAACTGTTGATTGTTTCAATTGATATTAAATCGGTTTCAAGCTGACTCTGAATGGCTCCACATCTATTTACACTAAATTATCATGCCTTGACCAAAAGCTGCGAGCATTGTCTATGATCTCAGTGAGGGACCATTCAGAATTTATGACTGGGTTGCGGGGAGATGGGAGTTTAACTGAGCGGGTGCTACATGCTTAAATTTTTACCTTTTGTCCAGAATCTATGTGCCCTACAGGCTAAATATAATTTATGACTTGAGGGGAATTGGAGTATGCCCGACGGAGCACCAATTTTTCACACATGTTTCAAGGGGGCACTGAAATTTTAATAAAAGAAAAGGGGACATACTAAATATCCACATGGAATGTATGAAAGGTACAAATAAGCATGAAACCAAAGGGGGTATGAATTTTTGATAGAAAGTTCTAACAAAACTGCCCAAAATCATAAATTCTGAATGGTCCCTCAGGACAGGATGGTAGCCCAGTGATGTGGTCAACATTCATAAGAAAATCCCAGTGGGAATCAGATCAAAGACTCCGCGATTAGTAGCCCGTTGTCCTGCCGCCTGAGCTGAGCCCCTCTTCTGAGAAAATGTTACATTCACAATTATACATGTTTATTTTCTGTACAAACAGTCATTGCATGGATCACCTGATCCTAATCGTCTAAATGCACAACATTGGACTTGCAGAATGTATGTACTGATAATGTGTGAAACACAAACTGAAACTCTCACTTGAAACTGCTAAAGTCAGTCCCTGTTAGGAGATAAATGGCTTAAAATGCCATGGTCACCCATGTAAAATGCTATGTCACTTTTCAGCCAGGAGAGAGTGGTGTCATACCTTCTCTCGACCCATGAAAATTGCAAGAAAAATGATGGATTTTCTACCTCAAATGTCTACAAATATGAAATCATCTGTAAGCTATGAAAACATGAAAGCTTCAGTTATTACAGAAAGCTTGACATCTCAGTCATGCCACATATAGCGCCATCTATAACAAGCTCTTCTCACAGCACTGCATCAAGTTTTAAATAATTATTTATTTAAAAGAAAAAAGAACATTCATATTACACTATCCCAAAGAAAATTGAGCAACACGTCACTTTAGGTGGTCACTTATCATTTTGATCCATCTTTAACTGACTTGTGAAAGTAATTACATGTCGATGGTGAAAGTGCAAAACCTTGAATGTCAAAAAAAGCCATTTTTCAGAAATTGGAAAAAACTATCACTGATCTTTTTTTATGGTAATGTTTATCAATATGTGAGTTAGGCTCAACTTGATTTATAGAAAGTGACACCCTGTTTTAGCATAATTTTTTGTCAGAGGTCGTTGACCCCTAGCATTGATGCCACATCAGATATGATTGAAAATGTTGACTTACAAGGTTTTGTACTTTCACTTAATAAGGTGCAAAACCTTGTAACTCGACCATTTATCACATTTTAAAGCAACTTGTAGTATTCAATGTACCTTTAATCAATAGGTAAACAGTAAAAAATATAATTTGACCATGATAAATAACAACAGCTAATTTTAATTAGTGACTTCAATGGCAAAAATGAGGAAAATGACACTTTTTTTCAAATTTTTGTGCACGCTTTTTTTCAATAGCCTATATTACCACAATAAATATAGGGAGGTAAAAAATTTTTAAAAAGGAAATTTCCTGTGAGCCATAAAAAACGTACCACAATCATAATTTTTCAAAAAAGGTTGAAATATCCTAAATATGTGCTTCAAAGTTCTGATTTGAGTTACGAGGTTTTGCACTTTCACTTTTCGGAACAAATCGACATACAAGGTTTGGTGAAATCATTCTGTTACAGCTTCCAAAAATAGCAAAGAGGCAAGGTGACCAATTGACAACATGTATTGGTTATCGAATTAGTCATTCCCCTCAAAATCTAAAAAAAGCAAAATTTTGACATACGAGGTTTTGCACTTTCACCATCGATTTGTGCTTTAACACAAGCCAACCAACATTTCCAATTCAGAGTATGTTCAAATATAAGTTTATGTCATAGCATACTAACTCAGATGAGCCACCAGGCCATCAGAATTTCTTCACAAGAAATTGATTTTTAAATTCTCCTTGTGATGCGACGGCCCGTGCGGAATGCATCTTGGACCTGTCCATGATGTGCTAAAATGAAGCACACTGGATTCGGTGGATCCTTTTTTTTAAGCGTTTCCTAAAAATTCTGCAACATACTTGTCAAAGAGGTCTGAACTTTGCAGATGCATTGCAATAAGCTGGAGGAAGAAACAGAGGTTCAGAAATCATACAGGGAGCTACAGAACTGCCGAATTCTGCAGCCTCCTGCAGAAATTTTAGGAAACTGCAGATTTTTTTAAACTGCAGAATTCTACAGGTTCCTATAGCTGCAGAAGTGCATAACACCTCCCAAGGTGCATAACTCCTACAGAATTACAGATTTTGCTGCAGAAACATTTCAGAAATGCTACGGTGTCAGGGGACCAAAATTTCAGAAATGCATACTTCTGCAGCTTCTGCAGAACTGCAGTATTTTGTGCATTCTGCAGGTGCAGGAAGAATTTTTAATGTACTGTTATCTTCTTGCTGATAAGTTGATTGTAGTCCTGGTAAATAGTTTTTTTGGAACTGCACAGTCTGGTAAGGGTTAATGATAATTAAGCAAGTATATTCAGAAGATTCAAAAGTTTTCATGTAGGTTAAATTAAGAGGAACCAGGCATGGTTATAGATGAAAAGAGAATATTGTATTCTTACGGAAGCTGGGTTAACTTCACAGCCCCCGGATATTGACACAAAACGGTCGATCATTATACGTATATTGTCAGCACTGGAAAGTTCTTTTGCGATATATTTACTGTTTGGGTTCTGCCAGAGGCATGAGAAATTAGGGGAGCAGCTGGGTGGCCAAGTGGCTCAGGTGCCCGCCTGCTCCGCTGAAGGTCTTTGCTTGCATGGGTTCGAACCAAATTTTCAGTGTACCTTCATAAGCAAAATCCCAGCTAAATTGGCGGCCCCTTGCACATGTATCAGTGTCTGTGCTGGGCAAGTAAAAGATCCCTCACCTGGAGTAAATGTGTAGCATTTTGAGGACTCCCGCTCTCTCTCCATCTCATCAATCAGCACCCAGAGCTGGGCTTAGAGGGCTGCACATATCTATCTATCTATCCATCTATCTATCCATCTATCTATCTATCTATCTATTTAGAAATCTAGAAATGGCCTGAGGGAGGGCGTATACACTGCGCTCTGCGGCATTTCCTATCTCATCCATGTTAAATTCGGGCCTGAGGGGGGGGGGGGGCCCTGGCCAAATTCCCACCTCTAAATACACCACTGTAAGAAATCACATGAGTGTATTCAGTGGCGGATCCGACAGGGTAGTCTAGGGGGGGCAGAGCGACATTTTGGCATTCGCAGGCCCACATTACTCCATATTTTCTGCAAAATGTTATTTTCATCTCAGTATTCTAGGGGAGGCCCGGGCCCCCTAGATCTGCCACGGGTACGATGTTGTAAAATATTCCTTTGATTATTCAAGATTACAGCGTAGACACTTATAGTTTGGCAGATCAGACATAAATAAAGCTAAACACTGTGTACCGTTTGCTCTATGCGAAGCGAGTAAGTTAATAATGAAATCTTAAATTTTGAACTTGAAACCGATTAAATTACAATATAACATAGCCAGTATGCTATATTTATGCATTAGACATCCTGATGTAAAATTAAAAGCTTTAAATGTTTAGCAAATGAAAAGATTTGGCGATTCTAGCAAAAAATTCACTAAAATTACTAGAACTGCCTAATCTCCCAGAAAACTTAACTGTTCCACTTTTTACCTTCAGCGAACGAAGTTCGAAGAAGGTATTGTAATCACTTGGGTAAAAATGCTGTCCGTCCGCTGGGCGGGCGGGCGGGTGGTCGGGCGGCGGGTGGATAGATCGTTTCCGGCCCAGCACTCGGCCTCTATTGAATGTACGTGGATGAAATTTGGTACGCATCTAGCCTGTATGGTCTAGATGTGCCTTTTGATGGTCTGACGAATGGATGTTAAATACTTTTTGAAATAATTAACAAAATATAAAAGGCTCGGTCATTATTGCATGTGCATGGATGAAATTTGGTACACATGTGGCCCATATGGTCTAGTTGTGCCTTTTGACGGTCTCATTGACAGATATTCTATACTCTGTGAAAAAATGAGATAAAAATATAAAAACATATGTTTTTTTTGTTTTCTGGGCTAAGACTCAGTCACTATTGCAAGTACATGGATAAAGTTTGGTACACATATGGCTTATATGGTCTAGTTGTGCCTTTTGAAAGGTCTGATGGATAAAATATTCTATCCTTTTTTGAAATATTGAAAAAAAAAAATTTCAGTTTTTGTTTCTGGCCCAATATCCGGTCACTATTCCATATACATGGATGAAGTTTGGTACACGTATGGCTTATATGGTCTAGTTGTGCCTTTTCATTGTCTGACACATGGCTATTCTATAGTTTTTGTAATATTGATAAAAAATAATTAAAATAATTTTTTTTATATCGGAGTCAAAACTTGAACAATATTGCATATACAGTAATGCAATTTTCTAAAGAAATCACCTATGCAATGTAGCAGTGTTTTTTGATGCGTATAACACTTTACGAATCATTGGAAAAACTTCAGATAATTGTAACAGCGTTATATTTTTTGGTTTTCAGCCGACAGGTCATAACCTATACTTCATGCATGAAACTATACCATAATATGCATAAGTTAGTCTAATAAGGCCTTTCCCTGATTTTACAAATCTTGGCAAGCAGATTGGAAGATGGCAGGGCAGCGGGCAAATAGAGATAATTGAAGGCCACTACTCGACCGGTATTTCATACCTAATTTCGCAAATGCACAAATTTTATGATATCATTGTAATCTTGTAAAGGTGTTATTCGCTGAAGGTTTGCTGCTGCGCAGCCTATGTTTTTATATACTTGTACTATAAGACAGCATACTGGCTATATGGCAAAGTTTCTTGTTTGCTCTATATATGAAAACTAGCCAAATGTAAACAAAAAAATTCTTAATTAGGTCACTAAGTCTTGATGAGTACACAGTGCAAATCACAAATCCAGGCAGATTATACATAAATCAAGGCAGACCATACGTACAGTAAAATGCAAAATAAAGTATGACTACCCCAGCAGGAAGGAAGAATCAGCCACTTCTTGACCCTTTCACACCTTTTGGTCCCCCCCCCCCAATCACTTCCTCCTTTTACCTACTTTAAATTACAATTTAAAATTAGATTAAATTAATTTCTTATTGAGCCAATACCAATTCAAACTCCATCATCTCCATCGTGTCTGCTTTTATGAAACTGTACCCCTAGCTTATTGCAATTACTTTGTCATACTATACCTTAATCAAGTTTTAAATATATGGGATAAAGCTGTGGTGAGGAGTGAGAGGTGATTGTAACTTACTACAGTAAGGAGATTTGGGATGGAGAGGAGAAAGGAGGGCAAAATAGGTGAATAGAGGACTTCTGACAGACAATGTTCTTACTTTATTTTGGTTGTACTGTAAATTAAGGCAGATCACACATGTAAATCAAGGCATATCAGACATAAATGCTGCTATAGAAATACATTAATTAAGCTAGAAATGCATGTTCATAAATCAATCTAAATTTTTCAATGTTACTAATGGAGTGAAACAGGGTGGGTGTTCTCCCCTACATTATTTACGTGTTATGTAGATGAGGTGATTGAGAGACTTGTTAAAAACAAAGTAGGGTGTTACATAGGTGATTGTTATACGGGCTGTGTGGCATATGCCGACGACGTTATTCTGTTAGCTCCATCAGTACAGGCGTTACGTAAACAAATTGCCATAGTAGAAGAATTTGCCCTTGAGTATAGTATCAAATTTAATGGATCTTAGAGTAAACTGATGTGTGTCACAGCTGGAGATTGTGCTGAAGAAATATCAATTAAAGTTGATCATCAACCTGTTCCATGCGTAGACGGTATTGATTATTTAGGTCACTTTATCTCTCGTGACAGAAGCGATTCTTTGACTGATTGTATAAAGAGGGACTTTGTTGGAAAATTTAATGCAGTATTGTCAGATTTTTGTAATGTTAGATCAGATATAAAACAACAGTTAGTTGAAAAATATTGTTACTCTTTTTATGGATCTCATTTTTGTAATTTTAGAAGCAGAGATATGAATAAAATTAATGTTATGTGGAGAAAATCCGTACGCAGAACATGGCAGCTGCCATATAGAACCCATAGTAGATTACTTCCATTTATTGGAGATTGTATGCCACTTGATATGGTATTTCACCAGAGGTTTTATACATTTTTTGTGAAAAAATCAGCTTGTGAAAAATCTGAGATCAGATAATCTTGTAATATCATCCATCTTCGAAAATGCTATTGTATCAAGACCTAGGCTTGGTTTGAATTATAGGCATGTTAAATTGAAATATGGAGCAGAGTTTGATGCTGCTCCTTGGTTGGATAGTTTTAAAGAGGAAGATGTAGCTCATGCCAGCATTGTAAGAGGTGTCATTATCATGAAAGATAGTTTCTGTGAGTCTCCACTAAGTAAAGAGGAATATAATGTTATTATTGAAAGTCTCTGTGTGGGATGATTAGTGTAATTTTTTTTTTTCGAGATTTTTAGTTACCTCATTTTATTTTTAATTGTATTTTCTTTTATGCTTGTTTTTACCACTTTTTAATCAATTTATATTTTATGTTATATGTATGCTGCTATGTGGCGAATAAATGATATAATAATAATGAGTTCAAATAACAAAAGCACAGTGTTACAATTCGCAGGTCTATAAACAGTTCAACTTTCATTAATTAGGGTAAAAATTTGTGAAATATTTCAAGTATTTTTGAGTGGGCCCTTATCTTTGTTGAACTGTATGTTAAGGGGCCACCATTTATTCTCAAGGGGGGGGGGGGGCTTGGAGATTGTTAAAATAAATAATTTCTTGTTCAGTTTTGGTGAAATAAATAGAAAAATTTTGGGAAGTCATGAAATTTTCTGGAGGGGGTTTTTCTTAACAAGGTGTTGCTTGATTTAGGAATGAATATTAGGCGACTAAGTGTGCTTGAAATAAATGATTACTGTGACCGTTGCCATGAAATAAATAATTTCCCCTAGGAAAACTCCAAGCCCCCCCCCCCCCCGGAAACAGGAAAGGTTGCCCCCTTACTTGAAAATGTATATCATCAGGGGTGGATCCAGGAATTTTGAAAGGGGATTTTTCAGATTTTACAGATTCAGATATTTCATTTGTACCTAATAATTATTCATTACTATATAGTATATACATTATTTATAATTCTATATTACATCGAAACACTAAAAGGGGGGGGGGGGTCAGACTGAAGGGCTTGCCTACCCCAATCTAGGCTCGAAAGTTGAAAGGGGGGGGGGGTCCGGAGCCCCTGGACCCCTCTCGATCCACCCCTGAATCATGGTTGGGTCAGTGGAAAGATAAATTTTGTTATGAAGGAACGTCAACTGAGCCCAACAGAAAATCAAAATTCGTACAAACCTCTTGGCGTCTCTTGAAGAGCATGAAGTAATCATCATCAAGGTTTGGATCCATCTCTTTGGTGAGATCATCATCATCATACTCGTAGGCCAACATCTTGGAGCCAAATGATCAACTGCAGTTCGCAACTCACGAATAATATTGAAATCTGGTACTGCGCAGTTAGTTGCATTTCTGCTTCCTGCATCAGGAATCGGACGAGGATTAATCATGTTACCAAAAGGAGGATCTATTTGGAATTTACCAATTATATCTTTATTATTTTTAAATTTGATATTAATGAAAAACTGTTCCTAAACCTAGAGCATTATTATGTTATTATCACTCACTAGAAATGATATTATATAGCTAATAAAAACATATATGCTGTATAGCAGCAAACCTTCAGCGATTTTAAAAACATCAAAAGGCACTAAAATATTAATATATATAGATAATGTTCTTTGAGGTGGACACTTTAGATTATAGACATTTTTCAAAAGTGATATCTTGTTTGGCCTATGAGTTGCAGATTGGCAAACAGCGCCTCAAAACAAACCATTTTACTAAATCTAACAGAAAATTGAGAACTTGCACAACAAAAGAACCAAATCAGTGGTCAAATTTTTGAAATAAGAAATGAAATAGGGTATCTTTGAGTCGGAAAGCTGGGTTCTAAAAACATGGCATCAAATATACAGTTTATTTAGATCTTTCCTTCCCTTCAGTGATGGAAATGGAAAATTTTCTTCGAGGGAGCTCTCAGCTCGTGCAGCAGCGGCTTGCCATACCAAATTTTTAAAAGGAAAAGATTTCTTCCAAGTTAGCATAATTTTGGTTAAAAATACCATGAAGACTGAAAAAGTAACATGATGATTGTAATTTGACCCCTGATCATTAAGGGAGCTGTAGCAGGGAACAGCTCCCCCTGTTTTTTGGTCAAGGGAGCTCAGCTCCCCCGAGCTCCCCCCCCCCCCCATTTCCATCACTGCTTCCCTTCAAATAAAAAAGACCATATTAGAGAACAAAATAGGTTAAGCTTACTTCTAATTTAATGACTCAGACACTGAAGTCAGGTTAATACCGAAGGCCAGCAAAGATACCTTAAACATGACACATTTCCACTAAAATCCACGATTTTTTTCACACAATATTGAGAGAAAAACGGGATTTTTACCCCATCTTTATAGCCATGAAAAAGACACTTAGGTTGCTCATATAACGCTGATTCTTTTTGAGTGGATAAAGGAAGTACTAAGCTAGAGATTGGTACCAAATATATCGGTATAGGAGCTCTCAATTGGCCTCAACCCAACAAAAAGTGTCCGACCCAAGGTTACAGCCTCTAAGTGTCCGACTCAAAGAATCTGTATCTATGAACATGCAATAATGGCGAGGTTTTGGCCTGGAAACAAAAAATAATAATTTGAATAAATAAATTTTTTGTCAATATTTCAAAATGTATAGAATATCCATGAATTACAATGATAAAAGGCACAACAAACTCTATTATATAGGACTATAGGTGACATGTGCAACAAATTTCATCCATGTACATGTATGCAACTAATTTGATATAAAATGTATACCTCATAGTTTATTGAGTGTATGAATAAAGATATATAATAGTTGCCAAGTTTTCGGCCAGAAATGAAAACAATTTTTTACATTTTTCTCAATATTTCAAAAGGTATAGAATAAGTATCAATCAGACCATCAAAAGGCACAACTAGACCGTATGGGCTATATCTGTAAAATATTTAATCCATGTACATGCAATAGGGGCTGAGTACGACCAGCAGAGGGACAACTTTAGACCGAAGTGATAGCAATATTATACCTTCTTCGAACTGTGTTCGCTGATTGTGAAAAAAAGAGCGAGAATTAAACAAAACCAAAGAGGGATATGTCAGTTTGATGGTTTAAGAAATAATATATTATATTTGTGACCAGCTCCACCAAAATGAGTTCGATAAGGGCAAAATGTATCAAAATATCACATTATGAAGTTTTTTTTAGCTATTAGTACCAGTTTTAGCAAATGTTATTTTCTTATGGAAAACACAAAAAATGTATTTCTACTTATTTGAATGGGTTGTCATTCTTGAACTTCAAAGGCCTTTTTCAGCAATGATAGGAAATCAAATGACATTTGATCTTTCTAATCATGAACGTTTGAGATGGAATATCTTTCAACAGGATTGAGATATCAAAACAGATTTATATAAAAACCATCATTTTAATTTTTGTGATTTGCCTGAGGGGGTACTAGCTTAATTTTTGTGATTTGCCTGACGGGGTACTAGCTTAATTTTTGTGATTTGCCTGAGGGGGTACTAGCTTAATTTTTGTGATTTGTCTGAGAGGGTAGTAGCTTTTCACATGAGTATCAAGAGAGGGTAACGTTTTTTTACGACTTAACAACACGTAATTGGTGTGTCTCAATGGCATGGGTTTTTCCTCACGAGGAACATTTCAGTCCAATTCTGTAAGCACGTGACATTCATCGACTGTAACATAGAATCTATGTTACAATAGCGGGCGTTAGTGGAACTCTCCTTTTTCCGGCTCTCCTGTGTTGACGAGCAGAATAAAACTATTTCCGGAAACATCAGCCTGGGAATTTACAATGGAGCCGGGGTTTCTAAGGTCCGTAACAAAGTCTAATTAGCCTGACAGTACTGGAATATGGTGGCAATCCATGCTAAACATTCCATTTAAGACTCGGCAATGCAAATCCGTAATGTTTTCAATGGATTAAAAGGGCAATGGTACAAAATGGCAGCTTGTTCCCGGAAATAGTTTTATTCTGCTCGTCAACACAGGAGAGCTGGAAAAAGGAGAGTTCCACTATCACGGCCTATCGAGGAATGTCATCTGATGTTAATCCAAAAAATATTTACACTCTAAAAAATTTTCAGACAAAATTGGTTTTTTAGATTCAAAATGGTTTTTTGAAAAACCAAATTTCAATGCAAAACCAACATGGATTTTTAAAAAAAACCAATTTTGTCCCGACATTTTTTAGAGTGTTACCCCAACTAACACCAGACTGTGGGAATAAAACTTTCCAACAAATTGCATTAACTTAAAAATGATTTTCAAAATGTGTATCCTGTTAGAGAGATAATAATTAAGCAAAATCAATTCACAGCAATAGCGTTTCATTTCTGTAATTACAAAAAATTATGGCTGTCGTGATTGTATGATTATCGTATTTATTCTAGAATTAGTCCAGTCCATGTGCCCTGAAATTGGACATGAGAGCCGACCACTTGAGAACCACTCTGTCTTTAGCGAAATTTCCTGAATTTTCCAAAAATGATATTCGTTTTGCTCTATTTTAGGGGGTTTTGCCACAAATAAGGTTGTCATGGTAACCATTTTAAGTTTTTAGAATAAACAAATAATATACTCTTTTTCCCATTTCTTGCTGGTGTTTTGGAAAATATGACCATTACTATACCTGAAATCCCATGAAGCGGTCCTTTAATGATTGTAAGTAATTTTTGTGAAATAATTATACTTTTGTTGAACATGGTATACCATGGAAACTATTTAAAATCAAATTCAATCATATTTTTTGTAACAATGCACATTTTTAAGTACTTTTTCTCTAATTTTCAAAGAGGAAACTAAGTTATCATACAAAAGGGATATCATACATTTTGTTCAAAACTATCAAAGAACTAGTTTATGAAATATGTGATAACATTACTGTTGTCATGGAAAGGTTCCTGTTCAAATGATAAACCTTTCAAAGTACCGTTTAAATCATGTTCACATTCATGCAAGTTGACTCTTTCACACTACATAGTCTAATAACACTACCAAAACCAAACATCCAGAAGTCTGGTCATGTCATGTGGATACATGCAACTAAAAATATTACTGATTGCCATGGAAACATCCTTGTGCATGTAATTTAAAGTGAATCTTCCAGAGCTATTGGCTTGCAATGATAATGCAACATCAGCAAAGCCTGCGTCAGAAATTGCCCTAAGTTTGCAAAATGAAAACTTACTGAAATACTCTCTCAGAAGTATTATTGATATGGATGATGATAAGATTGTAAGGTAAAGGCCTCAAGTGTAGAATATTTACTTTCCTTGGCATAGAATACTGATTTCACGGTACCCAATGGTAAAACATCAGTGTTGGGGTGAAATGTCACAGTGTGACATTTCACCCCTCGGCTGTTTTTTAAATTCAACACAGGACCATGGCAACTTGTTGACCATTTGGCAAAAAATGGGTTCACAGCATGAAAGACTATTATCCAAAAGACCTTGATACAGTAGTACAACTTCCTATGTCACAGTGACCAGACATTTTAAAATAGGGAAAGTTCAGAGTCAATAAAACCTGTTTGGGACCCCAAAAATGCATGAGCTTGGTAAAAACCCACTTTGCCTAATGAGCATAATTTTCAAATTCCCTGCAGACTTTCTTCGCATAAAATGTCCCAAATTTTGATTTAAGGTGACTCAACCGTGGTAGTTTGATCATACAGATTTTTCTAAAATTTTGCACAGGTAGTCTATGGGACCCATACATTCCAAAAATGAAAAAAAAAAAAATTTCACCAACTCGTTTGGTTGCCATGGTAACAGCATATTTGGCCTGACGACTGCTTAAAAGTTAAAAATGAGTTTTTGGTTATGTACCACAGAATAGAGCATTACATGCATTTGTCACACAAAAATGTCAGAAATGTATTCCCATGGATGTAAACCAATACATTTGCCACAAATTTGAAGAAAAAGGTTAAAATACTTTTTTCTGTAAGAGCTCAAAGAGCACAAACACACTAATTAATTGCAGATTTTGCATGCATCAATTTTGGCAGTAATCAAATTTTAGGAAAACAATCATACAGATTTATTTAAAAATTTGCATATATCATAAACAGGTCATTGTCAAACAAATGTCCAAAAATTAAAAAAATTCACCGAGTCGTTTTTTAACTGCAGTACCATGACTATGCCAATGTCAATTTAAAGAAATAAAGACAATTTTAGACACAGTTGACTGAAATTAGTTGAGAACTTTGAATTAGCATAGAGTAGGTGTTACTGCATTCAATAAAAAAATAATTATGCTTCTAGCTGCATTAGATCTCATTTAAATAGCAAATTACTGGCTGCCATGCTGTTAAAAAAAAGAGAGCAGAAAATGGTAACGTCACAACTTTTTCGGGGCCTGCAGCAGTGGTGACGCTATGTTGCTAGGCAACCAGGCTGCTCAGAAGTGTGTGCAGTGTACCACGGTTGAGTCACCTTAACTTCAGAATTAGATCACTGCAAGTTGGTCAAAAAGGCCTGTGACTTTTTACCCCTGTGACTTTTCACCCCCTCTTCACCTACACTGATTCATCCTAACATACCAAGCCGAATTCAATCAAGTCAAACAAAATTTGGACTGATAATAAAAATTACATAGTTTTAAGTCTTTTCACCCCACAGTGTGGTTGTCATGGTGACCATTGTTTACTATTAGCTGCATAAAAACACAAGCAAGACAGATTGAGGTGCCACTGCTACACAGATCGTTTGAAGTGATACTCTTGTCGTGGTTGTCCTTGTGAATATACATAAATACAGTTTATTTCGTATCAAATTGTTCCCTGGGATGTATAGTTGGAGGATCTGCCTTATGAAAGGTCCAAAGTGAGTGGGAATAAAGTTATAGCATGCATATAAATAACACCCCTCTCATGCTCATTGTATGTCTCTATGGTTACTGATGGCCCACAGACATATCGTCATTCTATGAGGAATGACAACATTAAAATACTGTGATACGAATGATTCTTCCTGAACAAACGTTCAAGCTTGTTCCGGCTGAAAAATATGGCGTCACACCAAACCACATGACCATGACATCATCTGATCCCACAATGCCTTACAACTGCCTCTTTTCTTCTTAGCTCCAAATGCATCAGACGTGTCTTGAAAGCTGCTTGTTTTCCGTTGATTGAGGTATTGACAATGGATTGGGAACATTGCTAAATGTTTATTTCTAGGTATATAACATGTTTACTGAGCTCAAGTTGAAAATAATGATTATTATATTAATCAGAAATAATTACTGATAGGCCTTCTTTCTTATCTCTTCTTCTTTGTTGTGCTCACAAGGATGAGGTGCTCTCCCCAATTTAGTCACTCCCCTCCAAGTGTCTCTGTTCCTTGCCAATTCTCTCGCCTCTTAGATATCTGTAATATTAAATTGTTTCAAAATAACTTACCCGGTCATGTTGAGCCTCAACATGACCGGGTAAGTTATTTTGTTCTTTTTCCGTTGCCTCAACGTGTCGTATGAACTATCCCACCTCAGTCATGGTGGCCAACGTTCAACCCATTGACATTTGCAAGTAATTTTGGGTTATTTAAATGCTCTGGCAGCCTCTAATTCTCACTATTCTTGCATCTTGGTGCCTATGCTGAATAAACTTATCTGCTATTTGTCGTTTGGGTATATGTCCTTGTCGAAATTGACCGTCCAAGTCCCGGACTTGTGCAATATACACAGCAGCTGTCAAATTGTCACGATGCTGGTCTGACCAGGCTGTTTTTTCAGCTATTTTCGTGGGCGAAATTCACTGATTTCAACCAACATTTGGGTCCTAACTACCCTGTTATTGACTACATTCTGAACAGCTCTGGGAAGATGTTAAAAATTGAAGTTTTTGGCCTGTGAAGACAAAGTTTTCTCGTTTGTCTTCACCAAATGACAACTGTCCTGGCCGCTCGGCCTTCCTTTTCTGGCTACGGCGGGCTGAATTGCTTTTGGACCCTTGGAGTTGGTGTCCGGATACTCTGGAACTGTTACTGGCTTCCACCCTTCCTGGACTGTCTTCTTCTTCTACATGGCCATTCGAAGTGTTTTGCCCCCAAATCGGCCGGGTAAGAAGCTAATGTTTTGTTTGTTTGGTTCCTCGGTCAGGCTGCCCGACATGTCACGTGCTTTTCCTCCTGCTCCATTCAGGATGGTTGGTCTGGTTCGACCCGCTCTTGCCCACTCTGGCCGGGATGAATTGTCAATTGTCTCCGGACCCCATTTCAACATTTACCTCTTCCATTAGGGTCTGGACTCAGTTCCGGACTGCGCAGCTATTCGTTTGGTCCGCCGGACCGACGATTTTTGGTCTGCAAAGTCGACATTTCATGGTTCGTGTAGGTCAATTCACCCGCCGTTTTGGTCGCACTAGCCCGACAAATGCTTCAAACCCGCCCTGCTCGGGTGGTATTCAGAGATAATTTCAGTCACTTGAAGACTTGAAGGAGCTTTGTGAAACCTGTTTCTTGATTTCCTGCCTCTTTTCCTTCTTGATAGCGATTTTGGCTCTGGAAAGGGGCTTGCCTGGTGGCTGTCACCTGGGGTTGTTCGCCAATAAGAATCTGGGGATTCAAACTGATTCGTTTGCCCAGTTTTCATCCGCCTGGCACTTCCAAGACCCTCCGGAGTCTCTTCATAGAAGTTCACACCCTACTCTGTATTAGTGTCTATGCTGGGCAAGTAAAAGATTCCTCACATGGGGTAAAAGTATAACATGTTCGGGACTCCAGCTCTCTCTCCTATCTCATCAATCAACCCTCGTGAGTGCCCAGAACTGGACTTAGAGGGCTGCACTTACCATATACCTATCTATC
Source organism: Platynereis dumerilii (assembly GCA_026936325.1). Taxonomy (NCBI): domain Eukaryota; kingdom Metazoa; phylum Annelida; class Polychaeta; order Phyllodocida; family Nereididae; genus Platynereis; species Platynereis dumerilii. The sequence goes on from JAPTHN010000021.1 coordinate 6,975,424, forward strand.
TATCCATCTTTGCTCTTTTCTGCTTGAGAGATCTGAATGGAGGGTTCTTTGGGTCGTCTGCCATCCTGACAAAACAGTTTGGCAGTTCTCAGTCTCCATTTGGGGGACTCTCCCATGTCCAACCCCCTTTAGTGGACTCAGGTCTCCCCATCATACTCTTCCGTTGGGTTTTCTGCCTCTAGCTGCTACCTGTTTTGCATGTTCCGGCCTCCTGTCTTGTCACGGTACTCTGCAATTGCGGCCACCGGATCTCTTTTTGCACAGTTTTGAGGCCTTCCAATGCCAGTTCTGCTGCTTTTCTTCTGCCTCCCTCACCATCTGTGACTTTCGTGTTGGCTCAGTGTCCAGTTAACTGGTGGAATTTTGGGGGCAGTTTTCCTTGCACTTCAAGTGTCCGTCTGCCTGCCGGTCTCATCCGGCCCGTTGGTCTCCTGCCTCCGTCCTGGGTTGCCTGCTTTTTGTATCTCCGGACCCTGCGCATTTTTATCAGGACCATGTTTGGGTTTCCTGGGTCTCCGAACCAAGCACGCAGTTTCTGGCCTTTATGCCTGCTTTGCCTCTACATAGCCCACACTGGTGCTGATGGGCATAAAACAAACTTGTGCGTATGGCCTGGTCCTTGTGGTATCCTGGCTACTTTCGCCTCATGGCTCTCCCACTGTCTGTGGGTCAGGATGTCTCATCCTCTTGTGCCCTTGGTACATGTAGCTCCAGCTGCTCCTTCACTGGTTTTCCATTGCTGTTCTGGGCTTCTTCACCTGGCCTGGTTGCCATTCTCCTGTTGTTGAGCCATGTCTCCGGACTTATGTTTGTCTTCTTTTCCGGCTTGGATGTGAGCCATGGCCTTGCCAGCTCCCTTGCCAGCTACTCCCTAGGGCCATGTTTTGTGTCTCCCAATGAGACTTCACCTCGTAGTCTGGAGGCTTCCTGCCCCCGTCCTTGCATCGTTGTGGCGTTGCTCTTCCCTGGTGCTTTGCCCTGAGACGCTGTCTGGTGGACTGGTCCTTCTGGTGTGTCCGCACCCCGATAGTCCTCCTCCCGTTTGAGGGCTTGTGATCCCTCGGCCTATTTTGGCATCTTCGGCGGTCATACTTTGAGGGCTGCCTCGGCATCCACCATCCGGTTGCCCGGGTTCACTACTGTCTGCCTGCATCCCTTCTGGGGGTCTGTGTTGGCTGTGTGAGTCTAGTGTGGGCAGTTCTAGTGCCTGGTTGGGTGTCTTTTTCCTGCTGTGTCTGGTCCTCCTGTCAGCTGCCAGTTCACCTCGGCGGCCGCCTGGAGGCCACATCTGTCTGAGCCTGCTGGTTGTCTTCACCATGATCCTTCATTGGTATCGGTGGACTCCGTTGGCCCGCCCTCATACTTGTCTGGTCTACGACCTTTGTGGATTGGTCACCGCTCCTGCTGTGCACTGGTTCTATGCAGTTTGGACCTGCTCTTCGTTCTAAAAACAACAACATCGACTTCCACACTGACACAACACCAACAACAGCAGCAAAGCGCGAACAACCTTGAAAGTGTCACACAAGACTTCACAAGTCATTCTCATGTGAACAAGGACACAGACAAGATGTTCCAAACATATCATGACAAATTAATCAACTTATCAAAAAATACAAATTTATAATTATACAATATTTTAATGCAGATATATCCATTTGAACTGATAGAGCCAAGCGAAACAACTCACAGACACATTAAGTTGACTGAAATTCTGATGAGAAGAATTTGACAATAATATATAGATAGTGGATGGTGAGGAGACCAATATTGAGTTTTAATACAAACATGGTTACCATGACAACCACACTGTGGCATAAAAAGACTTGAAACAATGTATAATCAGTCCAGATTTTGTTTGACTTGATTGAATTTGGCTTGGTATCTCAGGATGAATCAGTGTACCGCTCGTTGAACAAGAAAGTATTTTTGAATATCAACAAAAATGTCTCCATGGCAACCAGTAATACATTTAGTTGCATATATCCACATGACATGACTTTTGGATGTTAGGTTTTGGTAGTGTTATCAGACTGTATAGTGTGAAAGAGTCAACTTGCATGGACGTGAACATGATTTTAATGGCACTTTAAAATGTTTATCATTTGGACCGGATCGTTTAGATGACAACGGTAATGTTATCACATATTTCAGAAACTAGTTATTTAACAGTTTTAAAAGTATGATATCCCTTTTGTGTGATAACTTAGTATCCTGTTTGAAAATATTATTATTTAATAGAAAAAGTACTTAAAAATGTGAATTGTTACAAAAACTATGATTGAATTTGATTTGAAATCGTTTTCATGGTAACCCATGTTCATCGCGGGATTTCAGGTATGGTAATGGTCATATTTTCCAAAATACCAGCAAGAAATTGGGGAAAAAGTACATTACTAGTTTATTATGAAAATATAAAATGGTTGCCATGACAACCTTATTTGATAGCGGGGCAGATTTGTCATGAATAGGGGAGTAATATTGCATTTATACATAGAAGCATGAAATTTGGCACATCGTTTAAAAACATCTTAAAGAATAGATTTAGATAGGGAGCCACTTCAGATTTGACCTGGTTGACCCATGGCAGCCATTTTCCAAAATGGCGGCTAATTTTCTCATTTTCCTGCTTTCTGTGAAGTGCCTACAGTTTGACCATATGAAAATAATGGTCATTATTTCTTCTAAAGATCTAAAAAACACTATGAATTGATTCCTGCGTTGAACTAAGGAATTTTAGGGTGGTCAGGGTCCATTTTGTTATAACTGTTGAAGAAAATGCAGCATTTACGCGGTTTTCCATAATTCTATGGAATCTCAATTAATATTTAAATAGACCACATATTTGAATTCCTTGTAAAAAGAGCTTTCAATTGTAGCATCACTAGTTTCCGTGAGTTCTTTGTCAAAATGAACCTCAGAACTGAAATCTTCAAAAAACTTATAATTTTCATTTTTTCCATTTCCACTCCAAATTTACGAAAACCATTAATGCGGGTACTCATTTGAAAGCTCTTTTTGTAAGGAATTCAAACATGCAACGTTTTTTTATATTTATTCAGAAATGTTTGTCTTCTTTTCCGGCTTGGATGTGAGCCATGGCCTTGCCAGCTCCCTTGCCAGCTACTCCCTAGGGCCATGTTTTGTGTCTCCCAATGAGACTTCACCTCGTAGTCTGGAGGCTTCCTGCCCCCGGTCCTTGCATCGTTGTGGCGTTGCTCTTCCCTGGTGCTTTGCCCTGAGACGCTGTCTGGTGGACTGGTCCTTCTGGTGTGTCCGCACCCCGATAGTCCTCCTCCCGTTTGAGGGCTTGTGATCCCTCGGCCTATTTTGGCATCTTCGGCGGTCATACTTTGAGGGCTGCCTCGGCATCCACCATCCGGTTGCCCGGGTTCACTACTGTCTGCCTGCATCCCTTCTGGGGGTCTGTGTTGGCTGTGTGAGTCTAGTGTGGGCAGTTCTAGTGCCTGGTTGGGTGTCTTTTTCCTGCTGTGTCTGGTCCTCCTGTCAGCTGCCAGTTCACCTCGGCGGCCGCCTGGAGGCCACATCTGTCTGAGCCTGCTGGTTGTCTTCACCATGATCCTTCATTGGTATCGGTGGACTCCGTTGGCCCGCCCTCATACTTGTCTGGTCTACGACCTTTGTGGATTGGTCACCGCTCCTGCTGTGCACTGGTTCTATGCAGTTTGGACCTGCTCTTCGTTCTAAAAACAACAACATCGACTTCCACACTGACACAACACCAACAACAGCAGCAAAGCGCGAACAACCTTGAAAGTGTCACACAAGACTTCACAAGTCATTCTCATGTGAACAAGGACACAGACAAGATGTTCCAAACATATCATGACAAATTAATCAACTTATCAAAAAATACAAATTTATAATTATACAATATTTTAATGCAGATATATCCATTTGAACTGATAGAGCCAAGCGAAACAACTCACAGACACATTAAGTTGACTGAAATTCTGATGAGAAGAATTTGACAATAATATATAGATAGTGGATGGTGAGGAGACCAATATTGAGTTTTAATACAAACATGGTTACCATGACAACCACACTGTGGCATAAAAAGACTTGAAACAATGTATAATCAGTCCAGATTTTGTTTGACTTGATTGAATTTGGCTTGGTATCTCAGGATGAATCAGTGTACCGCTCGTTGAACAAGAAAGTATTTTTGAATATCAACAAAAATGTCTCCATGGCAACCAGTAATACATTTAGTTGCATATATCCACATGACATGACTTTTGGATGTTAGGTTTTGGTAGTGTTATCAGACTGTATAGTGTGAAAGAGTCAACTTGCATGGACGTGAACATGATTTTAATGGCACTTTAAAATGTTTATCATTTGGACCGGATCGTTTAGATGACAACGGTAATGTTATCACATATTTCAGAAACTAGTTATTTAACAGTTTTAAAAGTATGATATCCCTTTTGTGTGATAACTTAGTATCCTGTTTGAAAATATTATTATTTAATAGAAAAAGTACTTAAAAATGTGAATTGTTACAAAAACTATGATTGAATTTGATTTGAAATCGTTTTCATGGTAACCCATGTTCATCGCGGGATTTCAGGTATGGTAATGGTCATATTTTCCAAAATACCAGCAAGAAATTGGGGAAAAAGTACATTACTAGTTTATTATGAAAATATAAAATGGTTGCCATGACAACCTTATTTGATAGCGGGGCAGATTTGTCATGAATAGGGGAGTAATATTGCATTTATACATAGAAGCATGAAATTTGGCACATCGTTTAAAAACATCTTAAAGAATAGATTTAGATAGGGAGCCACTTCAGATTTGACCTGGTTGACCCATGGCAGCCATTTTCCAAAATGGCGGCTAATTTTCTCATTTTCCTGCTTTCTGTGAAGTGCCTACAGTTTGACCATATGAAAATAATGGTCATTATTTCTTCTAAAGATCTAAAAAACACTATGAATTGATTCCTGCGTTGAACTAAGGAATTTTAGGGTGGTCAGGGTCCATTTTGTTATAACTGTTGAAGAAAATGCAGCATTTACGCGGTTTTCCATAATTCTATGGAATCTCAATTAATATTTAAATAGACCACATATTTGAATTCCTTGTAAAAAGAGCTTTCAATTGTAGCATCACTAGTTTCCGTGAGTTCTTTGTCAAAATGAACCTCAGAACTGAAATCTTCAAAAAACTTATAATTTTCATTTTTTCCATTTCCACTCCAAATTTACGAAAACCATTAATGCGGGTACTCATTTGAAAGCTCTTTTTGTAAGGAATTCAAACATGCAACGTTTTTTTATATTTATTCAGAATTGGCGAAACCACGCAAAACCGCGAAAATACAGTATTTGAGTTGATAATTCTACCAAAATGAATTCTAGAAAGCCTGAAATTAGTTGAGGCTACTAAAAATGTTGTAGTAATGTTCTGAATACCTAGAGAAGGAATAAAAAAAACTATTTGCATGCATTCTATTCGTACGAACTACACAGAAAACAGCAAAATGGAAGAATTGACGACCATTTTGGAAAATGGCTGCAAGTAGCCATCTATGCTAAATTTGAGGTGGCTCCCTATCCAATTATATTTGTAGATATGTTTTTTAAGTGTGCGCCTAGTTTCATGCTTCTATGTATAAATGCACTATTTTTTTACATACCTGCCCCGCTATTGAGGCAAAACCCTCTAAAATAGAGCAAAACGAATATCATTTTCGGAAAATTCAGGAAATTTCGCAAAATATATTGTGGTTCTCAAGTGGTCGGCTCTCAGGTCCAATTTCAGGGCCCATGGACTGGACTATAGCCTCGACTTGACCTCCCCCCCCCCCACAAGATCATCTGGTCGGCCCCTAAAGGATATATATATATATCCAAGATTCAAAATTACGTAAAACGGGGTTATTTTGGCCACTTCCGAGCACTAAATTTGTTTTCTGAGAAAAACTATTTGTTGAATATCAACAGTTTTGTGCCAGTACATTGAGGTTTCCATCTGTAAAAAGGCTTTCCAAAATCTGTGATGGTTCTATGTTTTATTAGGGGAGACCGGGGCTGGTTGTCACAGGGGCAGGTTGTCACACTTTTTATTGCACTAAGCTATGGAGTCACACAGCTCAACCAATCATTGTATACTGCTTTTATAACACACTGGAGTGTTTTTGAAAAATCTGGACCCCTGGAAGGGAGTCTGGTAGGCATATGGTCTGTTAAAAATTTCCGGTCACAAAAAGTAAATTTTTGCCTGCAACTTGCATGTCATCCTACTCTTTATCAAATAAATGTTGAAAAAGGTACAGTTCATACACTTACCATGTAAACATATCTTTAAATCATCATTAGAACAAATAGTGAAAATTTTGATAACAACGGCCTTTGTCACCCGTTTTTGGAATTTTCATCAGTCGGGGCAGGTTGTCACAAAAAGACGGGGCAGGTTGTCACACTTTTTGGAGCTGGTTGTTACCTATTAGGACCAGGCTTTTAACCAAAAAAACTAACACAAATATAAATCTGTGCTTTATACATGCTATTGATGACTGAAGATATATTCAGATATTGCATTGTGTTTAAATAAATCGATTTAAAATTTATATATAAAATTTTCAAAAAAAATCGTAAAAATCCTACTCCAGATCAGAATGCTTTCCTGCTGATTGGTAGGCCTTCATTTGTAGCACCCTTGTACACAGTACCGTGTTTGTTAAGGTCTTCACTGGGCAAGTAAAGGATTCCTCATATGTCCAAAATAACTTTTCTTGGTCAAGATATGCCCTATAGAGTTCCACTTCCTGCATTCAAGCTCATAACCAAAAGTGTGACAACCTGCCCCGAGAGTGTGACAACCTACCCCGAAAATGTGACAACCTGCCCCGATTTCTGAATTTTCAAAAATGTCCAATAGACATCAAGATTTCGATTGATATAGGTATATATTCACCAGATAGGTTTAAGTCACTCCTCTTTTGCCATTTATACAGAATGGCGGTGCTCCTGTATGCTTTATATAGAAATAGTAGCATGTTAAAGTTTTACACACTGTGACAACCTGCCCCTGTGACAACCAGCCCCGGTCTCCCCTACATAATTAAAGGGTCGGCCAAAGTAACCCCAGAGTGAGGGTAACTTTGGCCGCCTTACATTTTGAACATGTAATACCATTTACTGGAGTAGAATTTAATTAGTTATGTTATTTTGGCCACCCAACAAGCCGAGGAATCTATTTTTGTAATCTAGAATTAATTGTGACTTATTCGCAGATTCTGAACAAAAATTAAGTATTGATACGTGTACCACAGTTTATGTACTGCTGCCTCCTAATTCAGAATGCCATTATGTGAACATACCCCAGTTTTTAGGTGACAAAAATGTAAGATATACTACCGGTCATGAAAGGAGTAATTTTAAAACAATTTTTATCAATCATATATGACATTTTAGATTTCTATTCTAATTTTCAATTTTTTGCGTAATTCACCAATGCAACATTATGTTGACAAACAACATAAAAATAGTCCAATATGAAATAACTTTGTCTAATGCTAATTTGGATGAAATCATACGTCTACGGTGGTTCCCAGCTTTCCTAGCAGCCAGTGCAACCATAGAAATACATAGAAGGGACATGAGCCTCCGGCAGATGAAGCAACCAAATCCACCATCTTGGAACTGCCCTGAATACTGGCACAATGGACTGTGACGTCACCAATAACTGTGATGTCACTTATAACAATGGCATGACGTCACATCATAATTAGTCTATTGTGACGTCATGTCTCAGGGCAGTTCCAATATGGCGGATTTGGTGACCTCATCTTGAGGTGGCATCATGCAGCCTCATGTCCGTTCTATGTATTTCTATGAGTGCAACATCCTAATATTATGCTTGTCAAATGACACAAATTGCAATTATTGCATTGGACCATTTATGGTATTATTTAAGCATCTATGGCAGTCAACATGATTTTCAGGGTCATACACCTGTTTGTCAAATCAAGGTTTATACCTCGTTGAGTGCTATTAACTACAAGCTGTTCCAACTCTTGCCAATTGCCATTTCCTGGGGTGGCCAAAATAACCCCTACACTGACTTGGAGATTTGGGGTAACATTGGCTGTAGCCCTAAACTCACTAAATTGCATAACATATAAACACATCCCGGGTAGTTTCAATCTGTGATATATCATCTTTAAAAATCGTCTGCAGTTTTCACTGCGTAAGCTTGCACTTGACCCACCCAGAACAAAGTAGACACGTCCCTGAAAAATCACACTTTTTTTACAAATCTGCTTTTTCCCAGAATTGCCTTCACAAGAAGCACTGGTATCATGATATTGAAACAAAATTAATGTACATAAAAAGTAGACAAGTTACTCTAGCAAATGCAAAAATAAATTTCCTGGTATCTATATTGGTTGGAGAGATACAGGATACTGAATCTTTTTCTCATTTGGCGGCCAAAGTAGTACAGAACGGCCAAAGTAACCCCGTTTTACGGTATGCAGGTGGGTAGACAAGCAGTGTGTTCCAGACCTAGCAGGTGGGTTGTTGGCCAATCAGGGGGCTTGTTACATAGGGTCTAGTTCAAAAATAATGAAGCCACGCAGCATATTTTCTGTAGGGGTCTCAAAATATGAGAATGGCTGTATGTGACAACTGAATGGTACACCATTGCTTTAAGTACATTCTTATGCAAATTTCCTGAAAATTTCAGGACATTCTGTTTCATAATTGTTGAGATAGAGTTGAATTACATTGAATAACAAGCATTTTTTCACCCAAAAAAACGTGACATAACATTTTTGACCACTTGAATTCCTTCAGTTTTACAAATTTAGACGTATTCTACGGCAATTTCCCTACACTTGGTGGAATCTCTACATCCTCAAGCTTCATAAATCCATCAAATCAAGTATTTATATTTGCCTGTGTTGACATTATTGAGCTATTTGGATTCAAAGGTTGACTTCCAAAAATTAAGTCAAATGTGACACTTACTGATTTGGGAAGCTCTATAGCAGTGGCGTAACTGGGGGGTCTCAAATGGGGGGGCACCTGGGGGGCACGCGATTCTCTGGGGGGCACCCGCTATACTAATTGTATATTTTAGCCAGAGTTTGAAAGTTCATATGGGGGGGGGGCACAGGTCCAATATGGGGGCCTGTGCCCCCTCGTGCCCCCCCATAGGGACGCCACTGTGCTCTAGTGTCCCTTTGACATGTGTCAGTTGAATCTTTTGGACCTTAAGACCCAGTCTTATATCTGCTTACCCATTTTGGAGCTTTTCATGGTTGTGGAAAATTTAGTTCATTAAGAAATTCCAATGAATAGCAGGGTAGGTGAATTTGTCGCAAGCGTAATGCCCAGAATACTTTGTAGTGCCACAAAACTATTAAAGCTCCGTTTTAAATCTGGTTTGGCTTGTAAGATTGCAAAATCTGTGTAGTTTTAAGAAACAATAAAGTAATCCAGGTCCGAGCTGGTTTCTGGTGGTAAAATACAAAGATTTCTCAAGTGGGACTTTGTCGCAAGCGTAACGCTATGGAAAATATTGATCATATTTTCATGGTTTTCTTGTAAGGTGTACAGCGATCTAGTATTACTTGTAGTGATAATCAACACAATATTATTTCAGTAGTTGAAGTATGTTTCAATGTTTAATTATCAAAATTTTGCTCATTGTGAAGCTTTCCTCATAAACTGGGGCCAATTTGTTGAAAAAGGCATCAACCAATACAAATTTCACTTTAATTTGGTAATTACTGTTATGCTTCATCCAGCTATTACTGATAATGCATATAAAATCGATTTGGGTCAAAACCAGAACACTTTTTTTACTTTTGTGTCACACCATCATCCAAAATTGGCTTTTTTTCTGGAAAAATAGGCTAAAAAACACGCTTCTATCATAATTTGCTCGGTTCGTATTCACTTCGGTGACACTTATTTGGTACCAATTCGAAGCCTACACACAGACACAAAACACAGGACAGGTGAAATCATTTTAGGGGAAAATATGTATATCTGGGGAGGAAATATGTATGTTTTTTTTTTTTAATATTGCAAAAAAATTTCGAAAAATACATTTTTCCTCATAAAAGATTTGGTGAATTTGGATGAAAACAGCCATGGAGACTTAAGAGTATATGAGTTTTATCATCCAACAAAAAAAATAGATTTAATTTGATGATAAGTTGCCATTTAGTCTGCTTTTCTTTTACTGCCATGGAAATAAAAATAAATAAAATTTGGTGATATTCGGCTTTTATCAGTTATTTCCACAAACCACAGCAAAACGGTCAATACAGTTTCTAGAACTTAGACATGTTTGTCACAATATTATGTGGTCATTTGATATCTATAAAAATTTTAAAATTGTGATGGTCATGTCACACTTTGGCTTCATTATTTTTGAACTAGGCCACAGGGGTCATGGAACAATTATTTTTTATGTAAAAGTGTTTTATCATCTCAGTTTAAATATTTTATTTTCCTCTCTCAGTTCTGTTGTAAAGCAAAGCAATGCATAGATCAGCAGAGTATCCAGACCCAGGGCCCCGATCCAGACCTAAGCAAAGCAAGGAAGCAAAAATCAACAATAGCTTGTAGTTCATTCCCCCGCCACCGGTGGCGCCCAGACTCATCAGCAGGAATGGATAACAGCTTCATGTCAGAAGTTGGTCCACTGAATCAGTTGAAAACATAAACATTTCCAGACCTTGGGCGGAGAGTGCTCTCTTAGCCTGCTCTCTTAGCCTGCTCTCTGATACATGCTGGACATCTTTTAGTGTCAATAAATCGAAGGAATCAGGTGAGTCAATCAATAGCAACATTTGGTAGGGTCTTTGATCAATAGAATTAGGCCTACAGTTTGTCTCATATAGTTGTTGTTGTATAGTTCTAGGCTGCTGATAGAGTTTTTTCAGTTAAGGACCAGGGACCATAGACTTAGACCTCAGAGGACCTATTAGTTGTTGATACAGATTAGTGGACCATGCATGGCTTAAGCAGTTATAACAAGTAACTGAAAATATCAAACAATTAAGTTGCACTTGATGCTTTGAATGAGATGCCTTAAGCTTTTATATGTATATTATACAGTTATCGCACAGCACCGAGTGCAATATCAGTTTTTATGGCACCGAGGTGACTAATATTGCACGAGGGCGCAGCCCGAGTGCAATATTAGTCACCGAGGTGCCATAAAAACTGATATTGCACGAGGTGATGTGCAATAACTGTTATATCATATGGTTTTTTGTGGCAAATGCAAAGAAAACAGCTGGAATTCCTTGTCCAAACTCGTTTTGTGTTTCTTTTGACAAGACAGTTTTAAATGTATCGCGTCAAAAATCAATGACTATTTCACTCACAAAAATTTTTTTCACACTTGTGAAATCCGAAAATGATATACTTGATCACAGATTTTTTTCAGATTTTTTCTTAAACTTTATAGCAGACTTTAGACCTTTAAACACAACAAAGTCACTGAAAAATCGGCGAAAAAGCTGTTTTTCGGCCACTTAATGCTCGATTCTGAAGCAACAAATAACATGACCAGTACAAAAAGTTCATATCCATGTAGCCCTTTAACAGGCGCTTCTTTTGCCGTTAAAACCATCTTCCTATCTGCCTCCGTTGCCGAGCAATAAATGTTTTAGTAACATTGAAAAACACAATCTTTGTGTCAGCTTGTGACTGCAGCAGCATGAAAATATGGTGCTTCCTCTCAGGTCCGTCCAATCTCTTACATGTTAAAATGAGCGTGCAATATAATGCGTGCAATATCGTAGAATATTGCACGGCTGTCGGCCAATGGGAAGCGAGTATTTTCGCTAGCCATATGATATTATATTATATTATACAAATACGGCATGATATGAGTGCAATATGAACATTTATTTGCACTCGTAAATTCATATTGAACGAGGGCGCAGTTTTATTACGTTACCACTATGCTTCGAATATAACATTCCATTCTGAAAAAAAAATTGCTAAAAAAAAACTTAAAAAGTGATTTTTTTTTCTTTAGGCAAGAAATAATAATAATAAAAATTTGGAAAAAAAATTGTTGGAATTTATTTTTTCAATATAAACTCGTATTGCACTCGAACTATGCAATAGTATTTTTTAAGATTTCATCATGTGACTGATTTTGGCCAACCAGCATCGTTCTAGCACAGTACCCATGTAACAAATATAATTATGCTGTGTGCATAAAATCATTTTACATGAACCGGCTTTGTTTCACAATTTGGTATTGGCATAACATTTACGGGGAAATAGGCTTATCAAATGATTTTATTTGAAACAATTTTGTATGCCACAAACATTAAAATTAGTTTAGGTAGTTTTTTATAAATGTACATCTGGGCCCTTCAACTCAATTGTTATTCCATCCATGGTGTTTTTAAAATGTAATGGTTATTTGATGAATTTACTCTTAGATTGCCACCATTTTATCTCAAGGGGAATGGGGGGGGGGGCTGGGGTTCGAGTTCCTTTGAAAATAACTTGTTGCATAGCTTTCGTGGGCTGTCTTGAAATAAATAATTTCTTGTGGGGTTTTTTCTTAACAAAGTGTTGCTTGATTTTGGAATGAATATTTGATGACTTTCCATGATCAAAATAGATAATAAATACCTCGGCTGTTGCCGTGAAATAAATAATTTCTGACCGAGGAAGACTCCAACCCCACACCCCCTTGTATCAGTGTCTATGCTGGGCAAGTAAAAGATCCCTCACATGGGGTAAATGTGTAACATGTTGAGGACTCACACTCCCTCTCCCATCTCATCAATCAACCCTTGTGAGCACCCAGAACTGGACTTAGAGGGCTGCACTTGCCATAACTATCTATCCACCCCTGGCAATTAAGTGGTCGCTACCTTAATTGAATTTTGCCTACATACATCGAACAACAATTGTATCCTTCGTCTTCTGTTACTCAGAAATTCGCTAGTTTCAATAACTAGAGGGGCTAAATGTACCAAGCAAATAAATTATGCATCGTCAACAAGAATAGCCTGCCGGCAGACGCAATCTTGAAATTTGGTTCAGCCTACATGCCCCCCCCCCCAACCAATGAGATGGAAATAACAAATTGAAAAAAATATGGGGTAATGCAGGCAAAATGATGTCTACGTGGGCCCCCTCCCCCTCTCCCTCCGCACTACACCCTATCTGGATCTGCCACTGGTTAGCAACATTGACAAGATATTGCAAACAAGATTATGCATTTTTGAAAGTTTGTTGTTATTCACAGCATGAAATTATTCAAACTGACTTAAATTCAATCCTATTGTTTGTTTGTTGTTCTCTGTTTCTCTAAAACCTATTGTTCCTCAGCAATTGGTCTGGTTTGGTGGGATTTGGTTGTATTAGCTCTGTTTGAGTCACTTAAGGTGGTCTTAAGTCCATGGTCTATGGTCTAGTCCTTAACTGAAAAAACTCTAGTAGAATTTTTTCAGTTAAGGACTAGACCATAGACCATGGACGTAAGACCACCTTAAGTGACTCAAACAGAGCTAATACCACCAAATCCCACCAAACAAGACCAATTGCTGAGGAACAATAGGTTTTAGAAAAACAGAGAACAACAAACAAACAATAGGATTGAATTTAAGTAAGTTTGAATAATTCTATGCTGTAAATAACAACAAACTTTCAGAAATGCATAACCTTGTTTGCAATATCTTGTCAATGCAGCTAACCAGTGGCAGATCCAGACAGGGTAGTCTAGTGGGGGGGGAGGGGGCTTTCACAGGCCCACGTAGACGTCATTTTGGCATTTACTGGCCTGCATTGCCCCATATCATTGGTTGGGGGGGGGGGCAAGTGGGGGTTCGAGTTACTTTGAAAATAACTTGTCGCATAGCTTTCGTGGGCAGTCTTGAAATAAATAATTTCTGGTGGGGTTTTTTCTTAACAAAGTGTTGCTTGATTTTGAAATGAATATTTGCTGACTTTCTGTGATCAAAATAGATAATAATTACTGTGGCTGTTACCGTGAAATAAATAATTTCCTGCCGAGGAAGACTCCAACCTCGCCCCCCTACATACATCAAACAACAATTGTATCCTTCGTCTTCTGTTACTCAGAAATGCGCTAGTTTCAATAACTATAGGGGCAAAATGTACCAAGCAAATTAATTATGCATCGTCAACAAGAATAACCTGCCAGCAGACACAAACTTGAAATTTTGTTCAGCCAGCCCCCGTGCCCTTGAAATAAGATGGTGGCCCTCTAAGAGTTAATTCATCGAATAACCAGTTAAAAACACCATGGATGGAATTACATTGAGTCAAAGGGCCCAGATGCATATTTATAATAAACTACCTACACTAATTTTAATGTTTGTGGCACACAAAATTGTTTCAAATAAAATCATTTGATAGGCCTATTTCAAAGTAAATGTTATGCCAATACCAAATTGTGAAAAAAGCCGGTTCATATAAAATGATTTTATGCAAACAGCATAATTATATTTATTACATTAGCACAAAGCTAGAACGATGCTGATTGGCCAAAATCACTCACAAGATGACATCATAAAAACTCATATGTGACCTGCTCCACCAAAATGGGTTCAAAGTCCAATTTTTTTTTAACCTAATTTTTTAATTTTTTTTTGTGACTAAAGAAAAAAAAAACACTTAAAAAAAATTTTTTTTTCAGAATGAAACGTAATATTGTAGGAATAGTGGTCATGTAATAAAACAATACAGCGCTTATCATCGTGCAATATGAATTATTGCGCCCTCGTTCAATATGAATTTCCTCGTGCAAATAAATTTTCACATTGCACTCATAAAAGTCTCATATCATGCCGTATTTGTATAATATAATATAAATATACATAAAAGTTTTTAAAGGCATCTCATTCAAAGCATCAGGTGCAACTTAATTGTTTGATATTCTCAGTTACTTGTTATAACTACTTAAGCCACGCATGGTCCACTAATCTGTATCAACAACTAATTGGTCCTCTGAGGTCTAAGTCTATAGTCCCTGGTCCTTAACTGAAAAAACTCTACTACATCAGCATATATGGTCTCAGGTAACTTCTCTGGTACCGGTAAATGTCTCTTGGTGATATGGTCGTGGTGGCTGATGTAGCATCATAGAAATACATAGAAGGGACATGAGGCTCTGGCAGATGAAGCAACCAAATCCACCATCTTGGAACTGCCCTGAATACTGACACAATGGACCATGACGTCACCAATAACTGTGATGTCACTTATAACAATGCCATGACGTCACGTCATAGTTAGTCTATTGTGACGTCATGTCTCAGGGCAGTTCCAATATGGTGGATTTGGTGACCTCATCTTGAGGTGGCATCATACAGCCTCATGTCCGTTCTATGTATTTCTATGTATAGCATGCACTATTTCAACAGTCTGTAAAAAACCAATGCTTGGGCTTGGGGGAGTGGCACTGGCATCGGCATCAAGTAAACTGGGGCAGACATGGGGTTCGCCTAGTTGGGGGGGGGGTGCAACCCCCCCCCCCCCCTGGCATCAGGGCAAATGGCTCAGGGCAATCCCTGACCAATATCATGGCAGATCTACTGGCCTGGTCACATTCCAGTGGCGTCACTAGAAAATGCAAGTGGGGGGGGGGGGGGTTCAAGCCCCAAAGTTTAGAAGCGTTGTCAGGAGCCCGAAGGGTCGACACGAAGCGCAAGCTGCTCAGAATCTAAAGATTGTACAATCGAAGACATCTGATTTCGACATGACAGTTGAATTCGACACTCACCAACCTGCCTGGCAAGTAAATTAATCAGTCCAGCAAGTTGTGACATTTTAGCCAACACCTCAACCAGTGGCGTAACTGGGGAGTCCCGAGCGGGGGGGCACCTGGGGGGGCACGCGATTCTCTGGGGGGGCACCCTCTATACTAATTGTATATTTTAGCCAGAGTTGGAAAGTTCATATGGGGGGGCACCTGGGGGGGCACAGGTCCAATATGGGGGGCCTGTGCCCCCTCGTGCCCCCCCATAGGGACGCCACTGACCTCAACGAATTATACTGCAGGCAGAGCACTTGTCAAATTGCACTTGACAGCCCTCCAGTACACAGGTCGAATTCAACTGTCCTGTCGAATCCAAAAGTCGCCAATGGTAGATATTTGCTAATCTATGCACACCATTATAAATAGATAAACTGCAAAGATAATGACTCAAGGTGCAACATATAATGTACAGTGTCTTTTTCTGGTTTCTGGTTATTCATTCACTACCAGTATTATACCAGGAAAGTTTCTTTTTTTTCTCCCAAGATTTTTAGGGGGGGGGGGCGCTTGAAAGCTCCATTTGGCAGGGCTCAGCCCCCCCCCCCCATAGGACCCCCCTAGTGAGGCCACTGTCAAATTCGTGCCATGTTAAACTTTCAGGGCAAAATAGTCAACAGTCTTCTCAGTCTGAAGACTTCCTCAGAAATGACTTGAGTGTTAGCAGATCACAGAGGTGTTGTTGTGATCAG
Organism: Platynereis dumerilii; assembly: GCA_026936325.1. Lineage (NCBI taxonomy): Eukaryota > Metazoa > Annelida > Polychaeta > Phyllodocida > Nereididae > Platynereis > Platynereis dumerilii. Next base: position 6,991,923 of record JAPTHN010000021.1, read on the forward strand.
TTGTTAACGCTGTGTTGTAAAGATGTGACAGTTGGTAGGCACCCTCGTCTCGATTCATAAGATGTGGTGATGCTTTTCTGATCCAGATCTCTTCTTTCACAGTTTGTGTTTTTTTATGTCCTTCCCTGTCAATCACTTTTGCAAGTTTAAGGCCAGACATAATTGATCTTTAGCTTCTCGGATCTTCTCAAGGCACTTTTTCTATGGTCAGTCGGTAGGACAAAAAAAAAGGTGAAAATGAAAAAAAAATTTTATAATATCAAAAAAAATTTTTTTTTTCCATCAGCGTAAAATCTATTGTGTCGGCGGGTCCACGAAGCTAAGAATCAATTATGTATGGCCAATATACTTGATACTTGATATTGCAATTTTTTGAAGTGTGACTTGTGATTGATTTTCTAGGACGATGGGTAAATTGAAGCGGTTTAAGGTGGTCCTGACGGAGACTGCAGTCTATGGCGGGCAGTGGTTGAGTGGCAAGCTGATTGTGGAACTCCGTGAGGCTATGAGTATGAAAGGTAATGCGTCATAAATCTTACTTCTTATCTTAGGCCACACATAATTGATCTTTAGCTTCTCAGATCTTCTCAAGGCTCTTTTTCTGGGGCCGGTCAGTAGGACAAAAAAAAAGGCAAAAAAATAATTTTTTTTCCATCGGCGGAAAATCTATTGTGTCGGCGAGTCCGCGAAGCTAAAAATCAGTTATGTGTGGCCTTACGCGTTTTACGTCAGTTGCGAGGCCTCTGGCTGACCCACTACCACAATTTTGGGGAAAGAGAAATTTTTGTTGAAAAAATTCGCGAAAAAGATTGCAGACAAAAAAATTCGGAAATTTTGCTAAAGTGTCAAATCTGCAAATTGGACTCGCCCTTTAAAGGCCATCTGAACTGCTGAATACGGTGTCATTATTGATCTTTTAGACCTTCCCTGCAAAGGCAGTAAATTCAAATGCCATTTGCCGCGAATCATGAAGTTTGATAGCGTCAGTGTTAATTGAGATGCCATATCTTTGGACAGAATTGACTTATGAGCCATCATTTTAAAACCTAATTAGGCCACACATAATTGATTCTTAGCTTCGCGGACCCGCCGACACAATAGATTTACTGCCGATGGAAAAAAAATTTTTTTTTTTACATTATAACCCAGTCAACATTTGAGTCTGCACAGTACTCACTGTGAGATCACAAGAAACTCACATAGTGATGTCATGCTTGAGGGTGTCATCAAGACATCACAGCGACCTCATACCTTGTGACCTCATGCATTGCTACCTCATGCAGAGCTCTCAGAAATCTCACATACTGAGGTCAAAAATGGAGCTCACTATGAGCTCACAATGAACTCACAAATGAAGGTGTCATTATGAAATCTCTCAGAGAGGTCACAAAGAAAATCACACAGAGATGTCACAGAGAGCTCACGCTATGACCTCATGCAGTGCTACCTCATGCATAGCTCTCAGAAATCTCACATGCTGAGGTCAAAATGTGAGCTCACTTGGAGCTCACAGTGAGCTCACAAATGATGGTGCCACCATGCAATCTCACAGAGAGGTCACAAGGAGCTCACACTGTGGCATCACTAAAGGTCAAATAAAGATCTCACAGAGAGCTCACACCGTGAGCTCTTTTTGACAGGAAGTGACATCACATGGCCATCACAACATTCCATCCACCATTTTGAATCAACATGCAACAGGGAAATTTTGGAGATGAAACAATGCCTGTAAGTACCATTTTACACAGTTTGTAGTTTTGAATATTATGTTAGCATGGATTTAAACACTTAGTGATTATATAGAAATGGAAATTAAGCCTCCGAAAATTGACAGACATGTGTTTTGACTGTTAAATTATACAGCAGTTTTGGCACAATCTTTTAATTAACCCAGACCAAAGAGAGGCACATTTGAGGCATAGACATTTTTCAGAGGTACATTTGAGGCACGTTTGAGGCATGTACATGTCATACTTATAAATATGCAAGTTGTAGTTTTTATTGTAAAGGTGTTCTGAACACTTATTTCAATTCATTTGGTTGTGTTGCTGATGTAACTCTTAGAATTTTGCGTTTTGCTCAACAGACTATATTATCACTCACATGACAACATGCTCTTTTGTTAGAAGTCAAATAACAACTTCCTTAATTTGACAAATAATCCAGAATGCATGTCAGATTGAGTGTCCCACCCATTTGGCATTTACGTCAAGGTCATTAAGTTTATTTAGTAGTTCAGCTTTTGTACCAAGTCTTTCCTTTCTTTGAGATAGAAGCACTATTTGAAAATTCAAATATTTGGCTCACTTCCTTAACTGTCAATGTGCCTCATTCATGCCTCAGCTGTACCTCCATGTGGAGGTACAGAAGAGGCACTATCAAAATATTTGGAGCGCCTCAAATACGCCTCATTTATGCCTTAAATGTACCTCCACTTACATGATGAGCCTACGCCTCAAATATGCCTCAGTTATACCTCAAACGTACCTCAAATGTGACTCAAATATGCCTCTTCATTTACATATGAGGCACATTTGAGGCACATCATTAACATATCTAGAGGTATATTTAAGGCATTATTAACATTTTTGGAACGCCTCAAATACGCCTCCTATATGCCTCAAATGTACGTCGAAAATGCCTCATATATGCCTCTTGTATATTTAATGAGGAGTTTGATATGCCTCCTTTACGCCTCCTGAGATCTCAGCTTATGCCTCTACCTACTCCATGGTATGCCTCAAATATGCCTATTCAGTGCCTCAAATGTGCCTCTCTTTGGTCTGGGAACTGCCGGCCCAAGTAGCTATTGCTACTCCTACCACTGTATAAACTGCAATAATAAAGGGCAAAAGTAGCAATAGCTACTTGAGCCGAACTGCCATTTAGAATCAGGAGCCACTGCACTAAAGAAACACACAGTTTTGATATGTATGAACTAGTAATATTATCCATTGTAAACTGTTTCTGTGGTCAATTCCGTGTGCTTTTGAATAATTAGATAATATACATGTACATTAACCACACACACAGTATAAGATAAACAGCCTATTTATAGGAGGACATAATAGAAATTTCTGATATATTATATGTATCACATATATACATGTATTTGTATTTTTAATTTTCCTTCAGGTTGCTGTTGATATGTGTGGGTTGGACTACAGGAATGAAGAGGATGAATTAAGCTCCCCCCCAATCCAGCAATATGATTTGATAAATAAAATGATGAAACAGACTTGCTATTCTGTATGTGCATTTATCTAACTCTTGAAGGGGTCAATGAGGGTGATTTGAGGTCACAGACAGTTCACAGTGCAGAGGTCACAGGAAGTTCACCCTGCAGAGTTGACCTCAGCAAAGGCTCACAGAAAGCTCACAAGAGGCTAACACATATCTCACTATGAGACCTCACATTAGGCTCACAGGGAGCTCACGGTGTGACCTCAACTTTTGAGCTCAAATCAACCTCATCGACTGGCTTCAAAATGAGGTTGATGTGAGGTCTTTTCTGTGAGCTTTCAAGGTATCTTTGAAGAGCTCACAGAGATATCACAGTGAGGTCAAATTGTTGACTGGGAAATTTTTTTTTTTTGTCCTACCGACCGACCCTTGAAAAAGGGCCTTGAGAGGAATCCGAGAAGCTAAAGATCAATTATGTGTGGCCTTAAGGCAAAGTTAGTCATTTTCACAACCGAATAATATTATGATTGCAAGCCCGGCCAAGCCGATTTTGAACTAATTATGAAGGAGCAGGTCTCTAATTCAGTAAATTTTATCACTGTTGTAGTGCCGATTTTCCCTCAAGACTCAAGATATGTTATTAAACCACTGCAGCTCTGCTGTTGCAGTGGTTTCAACAATTCGTCCGAGATTTCTTACACACTTGTAAAATTTCTGAGAAATTTTTATTGCACAAGGCTTTTTCTGCAGGCCAAATCCAGCCCTATCCTTTTCACATGTGTTAGATATACCCTTTGTCCAATGTGTAACATTCTTATTTCGGGGCTTTACATCCTTGCTTCCCCCTCAGCATCCAGAATGTGAATCCAGACAATTATTTTCGCGCCAAAAAATACATTTAAAATTCCGTCCAGCCTGCATTTCTTCCTCCCACACAGAAGATTTTCATAAAAATGCGCGGCAGCTAACCCTCAGCACATGCCTTATTACTTTCTGTGTATTAATTTGCTGTAACTCACCTAAGAATTAAGCGATTCTAACAATTTAAAAAGCTAAAGTGATCAGGAAAAGCATGCCGTTCTGCTGGTATACCTGTTTTAGTCGTATCTTGTCTTATTATCCTGTTATATACAATGTGAAAAACACTGAATGTAGTATCGATTTCAGAGTAGATTTCTGTTTCAAGAATTTTAACCCCTCCTTGATATCAAGCAAATGCATTAGATTTGTATTTCTTCCTTGACCATACTCTCTCAGAATCAAAAACACACCAGGGGTACATCTGGTCATTACCTTTATAGAAATTGAAGTGATTCTTATAAGGACTAACATTAGTTCAAATTTCTTGAGAGTAATTGTTATAATTCAATATGGTTCTAAACCTTCATACACAATATTTCAATTTCCTATTTTCATAGTGCAATTTCAGGACAATTAACTCAACACGCACTGCACTTGATTTGGTTCAATATGCATGGTAAATGTATTGGGCAACAAATGAGACAGTGCACTTGATCATCTATGCATGCCTGCAGTGGTTTCATGAAACCTGATAGATTCTAGTTTCCTTTCTGAAACATTATGTTACAGTAAAGAGGGTGAACATCTCTAAGTCAATTTTTTTCCCAAAACATAAACAATTGAACAAAAAAGCAATTTAACAAAAAAAAAAAGAATGCTTTGGCATTTACTGATGGATATTGTTAACCAAACGAGTATTTACACGTCCCGACTTCTACGCTGCTGCATTATCATGTTATATGATCACTAATATGAAGAGAACGAAAGAAATATACGTCAAAAATATACGTCAGTATTGGCGTCAGCCTACCATGTTAAATGCTGACAATCTTTGTTGTCTTGTATGTCAATGTAAAATATTATAATGGTCAATAATATACAAATATTGACTGGCAATGAGGGCAACAGTTCTATCTGTTTGACCCGAGGGAGTGATAGTCACCTACTGTTGCCCAAGGCCGAGGGCAACAGTAGGTGACTATCGCTCACGAATGTACCAGTCAATAATTGTTTTATAACACCTCCTCCCAAGTGCAAGAACAAAAAAAGAAGTTCTTTTTTTTTTTTGGATTTTTTTTCTTTTTTTATTGTTTTTTTTTTTAATTGTTTTTTTTAAACTCATGACCAGTCGCCAGTTCAAAAGGACTGTTGACAGGTCAACAGTTCTTTGCTGGGTCATCAGTCATTTCTGACTAATGTCATGTGACCTCACTTCAACCAATCAGAGAAGAGCTTACATCTGTGACTCACTGTGAGGTGTTATAAAAAACAAATATTGTCTGGTTTCGAGGGCATTAGTCAAATCTATTTCCCTCGAGGGTGTGTAAGTGAAAACTATTTCATGAGGACACATGTAAGGACAAACAGCAAGACTTATTTATTTAATTTTCAATTGTCTTTCTTTTTTCCAGGGCTGTACCTTCGTTTCAGGGGACGATCAGAGGTCTATATAAAGTCAGGAAGAAATGGAGTAACAGCAGAAAAAGTATTTTTTGACGCGCTGGTCCTTCTGAAGGGGGAGGGTGAGTCCTAAGAAATGTTACAGGTTTATGCCAGGCGTAATTGATTTTATTGTATCTCCACCATGAAAGAAGAGCTCTCATTGGCTGACAGCTTGTCACATGTCAGTCGCTGGTCCTTCTGAAGGGGGAGGGTGAGTCCTAAGAAATGTTACAGGTTTATGCCAGGCGTAATTGATTTTATTGTATCTCCACCATGAAAGAAGAGCTCTCATTGGCTGACAGCTTGTCACATGTCAGTCGCTGGTCCTTCTGAAGGGGGAGGGTGAGTCCTAAGAAATGTTACAGGTTTATGCCAGGCGTAATTGATTTTATTGTATCTCCACCATGAAAGAAGAGCTCTCATTGGCTGACAGCTTGTCACATGTCAAGTCACATGTCATTGCCCGGAGAAGATCAGAGAAGCTAAACATGCTTAAGATTTACTACGCCTGGCCTAAGTCAGAGAAGCAAAGATCAATTATGTCTGGCCTGAATTTTTCCAGGGTTGTTGGTTTTTTTAAATCCTGTAATTAAAATCATGATTGAAATCACAATTTAACCCTTTCCAGACTGTGCCCAGGATCGTGGCCCAAATTTGGGCCACGATCTCTAGCACCCTGTACAGTACCTTAGAATGGAAATATTAACATGAAATTCACACAGAATGTGCATCAGGAAATAAGCTTTTCATTCAGCCCATCACCATTTTTTTTTCTCAAAAATTCATCCCGCGAGAACGGGAAATCCAAGTGGGATCTGAAAAGGGGAATCACGGGGAATTCCCTGAACATATCATCTCAGAGCAAAACAACCTTAAGCTTTGTTTTTGAGCATTTAAGGCACAAAGTCAAACACTCCCTGCCATAACTTACACTAGGGGAGTATTAATATCGCATATAGGTATGGTTACTGCATCTATACATCCTACCTGAACCCCATCACCCATTTACCTGGCTCAATTACAGGTGTGTTAATTGGCAATATTTAGCAAAATTTGCAAAAAATCTAACATTTCAGGTTATACACCTAAATGGGAGAGTATAAATATTAGTTTATGACACTAAAACTTAGTTTTGAACATGTCAAAAAAGTTTAGAATAACTTAGAAATGGTTTCCCTTAGTTACAATGCTCAGGTACGTACAGGTAAATCATTTATAATTACTTCGGCCCAATTGACCAGCGTCCGAAAATCAGACTAATTTCTCTGGCTTACAGCAATCCATTGCATAGACCATTATTTCACTAGTAGTTGCCAGATTTTGACCATACTTGGTGATCTTATACAGGTAAGGTAACAGCATCTGCACATCTGACCTAAACCCCATTACCTCTTTACCTGGCCTAATTACAGGTGAGTTGTTCAGTGATTATTGGCATAATATACGCAAAATCGAACATTTCCTGCAGTACCTGCCTCCGGGGGTCCAACAGAAGAGTATAAATATCAGGTTATGAACTAAAACCTTCTTAAAACATTGCAAAGAAGTAAAGAATAAATAAAACAGAGTTTCCATTGACTATAAAACTCAGGTATGTACAGGTAAGTCAATTATGATTACCTGCGGACCATTACGCTAACGGCCAAAAGTCGGACTAATTTTTAGTACATTGCATGGACCATTATTTCACCAGTACATGTAATTGCTAGGTTTTGAACTTACTTGTCGATCGTATATAGATAGCCTTACAGCATCTATTCATATTATCTGAATTCCATTACCCCTTTATCTGACCTAATTACTGGTATGTTAATTAGCAACATAAATGCAAAATCAAACATTTCTACAATTCCCAAAACACCTCATGTCGAGGGTGCTGTGATGGGCGTACACATATCAGTGACATTAAAGTTTCTTTCAAACATGTGAATTAAGGAATGGATAGAATGGATGCTGTAACCTTACTTGTATAAGATCACCAAGTATTACAGAAATCAGGTAATTATCAGAGAAATAATGGTCCAATGGTATATGCAATGAATTGCTGTCAGCCTGAGAATCAAGTCAGATTTTCAGCCGCTAGTCGAATGGTACATAGATAATTAAGAATTACTTACCTGTGCATACCTGAGCTTTGCAACCATTGGAGACTATGTTTTATTAATTCTTAACTTCTTTGCCATGTTTGTAAGAAGGGTTTAGCTCATTACCTGATATTTATACTCTTCTGCTGGACCCCTAGAGGCAAGTCTTCTAGGAAACATTCAATTTTAGGTATATCATGCCAATTATCACCAATTAACACACCTGTAATTAGGCCAGGTAAAGGAGTACTGGGGTTCAGGTTGGATTTATACATGCTGTAACTTCACCTATAAAAGATTCACCCAGTATTATCAAAATCTGGCACCTATCAGTGAAATAATGGTCTATGCAATGAATTGCTGTCAGCCTGAGAAATTAGTCCGATTTTCGGCCGCTAGCCAAATGGTCCACAGGTAATCATAACAATGACTTACCTGTACATACCTGAGCTTTATAACCAAATGGAATTATATCTAATTTGTTGCAAACATATTTAGTGATATTTTGGTGCTGGGGTCTATCAAAAGTCTTGCTTATTTTTCATGTTATAGGCCTCATTGTAAGAAACATGCTTAACTGCCTTTGATCTTTTTTAATCATCTCACCTGTAATTAAGGCAGGTGTGCTTTTCATATGTGTTCAAGTGTCTTCCCTATCATGTCATTGTAAAGCTCACCATCCCAGCTTTATATTGATATATGGTTATCTATGTGAATTCACAAGTCTTCATTGAGAAAATTTAGATTTAAGGGTTAAAAACCCCAAATTTGCAATTTTCTCCTCAGTCTGGAAAGGGTTAAATCAAATCAATCACGATTTTAATGTATTCAAATTCTGATTTAAGTCATGATTTAAATCGCCTTGATTTAAATCGAACAACCCTGAATATTTCAATTTCCTTTGTAGAGCCTGAGGCTGAGGCGGACAACATCAGTTTAGCTGCTGGGAAATATGAGTTCCCGTTCCGCTTCCAAGTGCCTGACGATGTTCCCTCCTCCTACGAAATCGATCAACCATTTTCGCCTTTTCGTGAACAAAACACAGGATTCATACGCTATCAAGTTAAAGGTTTGCCTTTTTAACTGAATGAGCCATAGGCTCATTCAGTTCTTCTGGTTACTCTTGGCTGGTTCTCACCAATGGCAAATTATACGCAAAATCTCAAGATAGGCAAGGAGTTTGGGCTTCTTAGTGGCTAGTTTGATGTATGGAGTGAATGTGCAAAAAAATTTGGAAGCAAAAATTAGATTGGAGTGCATTTGATGGTGTTTTTGATGATATTTATCCTGATGCATTCCAGCACTGACTTGCCTCTCCACTAGCCAGTCAAGAACTGGCAACCCTCCATATGTAAATATTGGCACTTTGCCAGGAATGCAACCCATGGTTCAGTGATCAGCCACCTGATGGTAGAGTTGCAAACTAGCCACCATGGCCACCTGTAGGCAGAGATGCAAACTAGCTCAGCTTTGAGGACATCCAATTGATGTCTGTTGAAGGAATTGCCAATAATTTTAGAACTAATAGCAAATAATTTCATTGCCAAGCTGTCAAAGCTGACAGAGGTTTCAAATAAATAAAATGCCATCAAGTCTGTATTGATTACCATCACTTTTACCATATATTTCTAGTCTAGGCCTATACACATATAAATTTCTTCCATCATGGATATTTTGAGAATATGAAAATGTTTTTACGAGGGAAGGACAACATTCATCTGATATTTTTGTAAACAAAATATAACATTTGAATAAATACTATCTGGTACTCATGTGGAGTTATGTATACTATATTGGCACTCGGCAAACGGATCGCTACAATAATCCAGAAGCCATATCTTGGTGCTCTCCAGAAATTTTCATGAACTGGTCTCTGTTTCCGTTCCCAAGCCTGTTAATCTGACAGATAGCAGTACCGGCAACCCCACTGCTGAGAGGGAGGCACATACACATAACAATATCATAAATGCTTGTAATATAAATGATAGGAATATAAATGAAGATAGGAGTATAAATGAAGATAGGAATATAAACGATAGGAATATAAATGATAGGAATATAAATAATAGGAATAAAAATGATTGCAATGTAATCAGTTCAAATACTTGTATCAATGTTACTAATTTTATACATAATGACTCAACTCATAACCTTGATTTACCCAATCATGATCTAACATTTAATACAAGTGAAATGAGAGTGAACAGTGATGGAAATGAATGTAAAATCCTTCTCGACACACAGGATAACATAGAGATTCTCTCCTGGAATATCCAAGGAATGGGTAGTAAACTTGAACTAGATGGCGTAAACCAATTTATCTCAACATATGATATTATATTCTTATTTGAAACAATGAAACTGGATAGCTATAACCCATCAATTCCTAACTTTGAATTTATCCATTGCCAACGTAAATATAAACATCCTCGTGCTAGAAGGCCATCTGGTGGCATAGGTGTCCTAATTAAAGATAGAGTAAAACACCTAGTTAAAGTAGAAAAACAAAATGAACATGTAATTTGGCTTAGCATCAAGCAAAAGCAACAACCTTCACTAATAGTTGGTGGGACGTACATACCACCAGCTGGATCTAAAATATATCTTAATTATGGGATAAATGACATCTTTCAGGCTCTCGAAACGGACATTGCCAGTTTCCTTCTGTCTACTCCTTCTGTTGCCCTCTGTGGTGATTTCAACAGCCGTACAGGAGGCCTTAGTGACATAATTGAAAATGTAAATGGTAAAGATGCTGACTTTGAGGCTGATCTCAATGATGTAATTGCTAATCCTCAGGGTATCAGTAATTCAGATTGGTGTACTAAAACTAGGCTCATGACAGATAATACACATAATAATTTTGGGAAAGACCTAACGCAACTGTGTAAAAATAGCAACATGAGGATTATGAATGGTTTCCTTAATGCGAACAACTGATAACTACACATGTCGTGCTCCCCTTGGTAAGAGTACTGTAGACTATCTCCTCAGCACAGAAACACTCTTTAACACACTGACTAATTTTGAAATATGTCCGAAACTGGTTGAGTCCGATCACTTACCAATAGCCTTTGCTCTAAATAGTAAAATTCCAGCAAAGGGCATTACACACGCAAAAACTAACCATAATAGGAGCAATGAAAAGCGTTTTCGATATATATTTGATAAAGAAAAGGTTCCATTATATAAAGAAAATCTGAAGGGTGACTTATCGACAGATAAACTCCTAATTCTCACTGATACTTTAAATTATGCAAGTAATGTAGATGACATAATTAAATGCACCTATGATTATGTAGAAAGTAGTATCCAAGCAACATTTAAAAAGAAATACTTCAAACCAGTAACTAATTCATTCCCAACTAATGTCTGGTATGACGATGAATGTAAATCGGCCCGAAAGAAGGCCAACGAGTATGCTAAAACCCATGATCTAAATTTAGAACCATGTAATTTGCAATATAAGGCACTACATAAAAAGTACAAGTATACAATTCAAAGAAAGAAAAGATTACACCAGCAAATAAACAGAAATGAGCTGGAGAGGTTGAAAACAACCAATCAAACAGAGTGCTGGAAACTCTGGAATAAACTCACAAACACACAAACAAAAATATCTAACCAACCAGACATAGACACATTCCATGAATATTTCACCAAACAAATACAACCACCACCCTGCTCTCATTTCGATCAGGAACACATGACAGGCATTAACCTAGAAATAAATCAAATTAAAACAAATACTTTAAATAATCACATATCAGATGACATTAGTAATAACATATGTGACAATCACATCACAGAATCTGAGGTAGCGCTGCACCTGGCAAAGCTTAAAAATAACAAAGCAGCGGGCATAGATGGTATAACTGGAGAATTCTATAAATATGTTGCGGATGAGTTGGTAACACCTTTCTGTGCCGTCTTTAATTGCATATTTGATAAAGGTGAATACCCTACACACTGGGCAGAAGGGATAATAAATGCATTACACAAAAAGGGGGACTCTTCCGATCCTGATAATTACAGGAAGATAACTATTACAGTTGCTATGGCCAAAGTATTTGACTCTATCCTGAATGCCAGACTATACTTTAAAAATGAAGCAATGTCACTGGATGACCCTTACCAGTTTGGCTTCACACCTTCTCGTGGAACGACCGACTGTGTATTTGTACTTGACACCATTGTCAGCTATCAGCAATCTAGAAAGAAACCTATTTATCTATGCTTTGTAGATTTTACTAAAGCTTTTGACTATATTAATAGAAATGCTCTCTACTATAAACTACTTAAACAAAAAATGAGTACGAAAATGCTTAAGATTATCATGAGTATGTTTGAAAAGGCCGAAGCTAAAGTGCATCAATTGGGCAAACTAAGTGCCCCAATAGACAGTATCTATGGTGTCCTTCAGGGTGGCATCCTGAGCCCTAAATTGTTTAACGAATTCCTCTCTGATCTACCACTATATTTAAGTGAAACAGATGGAATAGAGATAAATAGTACAGTATTTACACACCTTCTCTATGCAGATGACATAGTTCTCATATCTGAATCTGTAGAGGGCCTACAAAATAGCATTGACTCTCTACACATGTTTTGTGCCAAGTGGCACCTTATTGTTAATATCTCTAAAACCAAAGTAATGCAAATCGGATCCAAAACCCACGCTAATTTCCTATATGATAATAAAACCATTGAAAATGTAGAAAAGTTTAAATATTTGGGTCATACAATTAGCAACAATAAAAAGATACATAGAGAGATGCCAGATTACATAGCAACCCAGGCCCAAAAGGCTCTTTTTGCTCTGCATGGACGGATGAAACCGTCTCTTGGTCATATACCCCCATCACTTGCAATTAAAATGTTTGATAGCTATGTCCTCCCTATACTGGAATACAATAGCACCTTTTGGTCGGGTACTTCGGAGATTTCTAAAATCGAGAAAGTTCAGATTGGTTACCTAAAACATATACTTAATGTTAGACGACAAACACCGACATTAGCAGTGTATGCAGAAACAGGTAGATTCCCCCTTCGATTGAGGCAACAACTTAGCACAATAACCTATTGGGCCAAATTAAAAGATCTCCCAAGTCATGATGTCCTTAGTAAATGTCTTAAAATTCAGGAAGATTTACATAACACAGGTCAGAATAACTGGTACAGTAAGGTAGAGAAAACTACGACAGAAGCTGACATCTCAAATTGGCTTACTGCTGATCCCACTTCAGTATTAAAGGAAGTGAAACTAAAACTATACGCAAAAGAACAGAACAGAATTCTTAATGAACTCACTGACTCTGAAAAGCTTCCTAAACTTCGCACATATAAACTCTTTAAGACAAGCTACTGCCTGGAACCGTATCTAAATTTGAATCTCCCAAAGAAAACATACACTAATATTGCAAGATTCAGATTAAGTTCTCACAATCTTAAAATTGAGACAGGAAGACATAATATACCCAAGACCCCGATAGAGCTTAGAAAATGTGACAAATGTGACACAGGTGACATTGAAGATGAAATACATTGCCTTTTAGTGTGCAACAATAACACTGCTCAGAGAATAGAACTTGTAAATAAAGCAAGCAGCATAATCCCTAATTTCTGTGATCTTGATAGCATACAACAGTTTAAAATACTCATGTCAAATAAAAGCCCTGACATAATACTTGCTGTGGGTTCTTTTCTCAATAAAATAATGTGAATAAAATCTAAAACTTCCGTGCCTCCTTGCACTTTACTTTCACCGGTGCTGCTGTCTATGTCGAGATATACATCCTCACTTTGCTTTTATTGACTTTTTGTGCAATAACACATATGAAACTGGGACCAATGTGCATATTTCATGAACTATGAAAGACAATTCTACATGAACTGTGAAACCTGTCATTTATTATGATATGACACTAGATTATGTTTCGTAGCGTAGAATACTGTAGATGTAGATTTGAATTTTTTGATTTTTGGATTTTCAGTTCTTGATTGACACATGTATCTATCTGTATTTGATATTTCTGTTTGTCAATAAAAGTTTATATATATACTATTATATCAGTTATTAATGCATTTTCTAAAGAGCATGGCATGTACATGTATGTCTGTAAATGTTAAAAAATACATAATTAAAAATTTGAAAGGCAAATCACAGCATAAACTGATAAATAAAATAAAATAGATTTCATTGCTTGTTAAAAACTGTTCAGTCTGTATATTTGACTCTGCATTTCAGAGTCTTGAATTTGCTTAAATAGTCTAAAATCATTGCAATTGAAATCTTTCTTAAATATACATTTTACAGTCAGTAAAATCAAGTCTTTAGGTTTCTCGGATCATTACAATAGCCAGGTAGTTCACTATTCCATTGGGTCACTGGTAGTACCAACCTTGGATTATATATGGAGCGACTAGAACTGTAGTTGCAATAAGTACTAACTGTTGCATGGACTAGACTAAGCTGCTAAGAGGAGGGGAATAGCTCAGTTGGTAGAGCGTCGGGCTCCTATGGGGAAGTGCTGTGCCTGCATGGTCGAACACAGGCAGGGTCAGCCTCTCTATGAGCCTCTATGTATAAGTAGCCCCTGACCTTGTCCGAGCCCACGGGACGTTAAATGGAGATGGGTTGTATCCAGTGTTCTATGCTGGGGCAACTGAAAGACCCTGGACATCCCTGAATTAATAGGGTATGTTCCTGACTCTCAGCCTTGTCTAATCATTTATCACACAGCGATCAACCCTCAGCAAAATATCCTAGTGACAATGCTGAGTAATTATAGAGATCCAGAAGTCTATTTATAAAATGATAAACAGCTGGTAGTACCAACTTTGGATTATAGATGGAGCCACTAGGAATGTAGTTGCATGAACTTGACGTGGTAGGTTGACAGTTAGATATTTTTACCTTCAGCGAACGAAGTTCGAAGAAGGTATTGTAATCACTTGGGTAAAAATGCTGTCCGTCCGCCGGGCGGGCGGGCGGGCGGCGGGCGGATAGATCGTTTCCGGCCCGGCACTCGGCCTCTATTGAATGTATGGGGATGAAATTTGGTACACATCTAGCCTGTATGGTCTAGTTGTGCCTTTTGATGGTCTGATGAATAGATCTTAAAGACTTTTTGAAATAATTAACAAAATATAAAAATAATTTTTTTTTCGTTTCCGGGCCAAGGCTCGGTCCCTATTGCATGTGCATGGATGAAATTTGGTACACACGTGCCCTATATGGTCTAGTTGTGCCTTTTGATGGTCTCATTGACAGATATTCTATACATTCTGAAAAAATGAGAAAAGACATAAAAACATATTTTTTTTGTTATTTTGGCTAAGACTCGCTCTCTATTGCATGTACATGGATAAACTTTGGTACACATATGGTCAAGACGGTCTAGTTGTGCCTCTTGAAAGGTCTGATGGAAAATATTATATACTATTTTAAACATGAAAAAAACATAAAAATTATTATTTTTGTTTCCGGCCCAACATCCGGTCACTATTCCATATAAATGCATGAAGTTTGGTACACATATGACTTGTATGGTCTAGTTGTGCCTTTTCATGGTCTGACAGATGTCTATTCTATAGTTTTTGTAATATTGAGAAAAACATATTTTAAAGAATATTTTTTATATCGGAGCCAAAACTTCCCCACTATTGCATATACAGTAATGCATTTTTTCTAAACAAATCACCTATGCAATTAATTTAGCAGTGCTTTTTGATGCATATAACACTTTATGAATCATTGGAAAAATAGAGATAATGGAAGGCCACAACTCGACCGTTATTGCATACCTATAAGCAATTTCGTAAACGCACCAATTTTATGATATTATTGTAATCTTCTAAAGGTGTTATTCGCTGAAGGTTTGCTGCTGCGCAGCCTATGTTTTTATTTTGCAAACTTAATCTATGGGACCTGCCCATTTGGCTAAAATACTTTTTCATGTAACACTGCAAAGAACCACTGCACAATTAATATTTCAGATTTAGCATGTATCAATTTTGGAAGTTATCAAACTTTAACTAAAGAGAACGAAGATGGATTCTGAAATATGTGCGTACATCATTAAAGCTGGGGAGCTGTAACTTTAAAGGAGTTGAGTATAGACGTTACCATGTTCAACAACAAAAAAGAGCTGCTTCTAGTTGCATTACATCTTGTTTAAATACCAATTGAAATTCAGAGGACCATGATTTTCTGAATATGTGAAAATGGGTGTCAAAACCTGAGTACACTTGGGTGGCTTGTGATATTACATATAGGCATCATTCAGTTTTGCAACCCCTGGGTTCTTTTTGATAATTAGAAGTAGTTTCTGTTTAGCAATATCTACAGGACTCATTTAGGCCACACATAATTTATCTGTGATATGAATGCCTGTGATTTGAATGTGTCTTGTATGAATGTTTCTTGTATGAATGCCCTATCTATGTCTGAGTTTATGCAAAACAAGTTCCATTTTGGTAATAAAGTATATCTTATCTTATCTTATCTTAGCTTCTCGGATCTTCTCAAGGCACTTTTTCTAGGGTCGGTCGATAGGACAAAATAAAAGGTAAAACAATTTTTTTTTATAATGTCAAAAAATAATTTTTTTTTTACCTTTTTTTTTTTGTCCCACCGACCGACCCTAGAAAAAGTTGAGAAGATCCGAGAAGCTAAAGTTCAATTATGTGTGGCCTAATTAATTAAATTTCCTTAACCTTCCTTTCAGGGGTGATCAAGAAGCCTTGGAAATGTGACCAAACTGTTAAGAAGAAGTTTACAGTCATTCAAGTCCGTGATCTGAACAAACTAGTTGATGCTCTGGTGAGTAGCTCACTACACCCGTTCCATTAATACCGGCCGTACCGGGTACTACCGGTACAGTCTGGTCGCTTCCCCAACCGCTATTCAAAGCAGCACTTTCGGTTCCTTTCAATAATGCTATATATATATATATCCAGTTAACAAAGCTGTCTGAAATCTCGCAAACGAGACCGATGAGATTCAAAATGGCCGACGTAAAGGGTATGATTCACTTTGGCGGGCTGTGAAATTGACCATATTTGGTGAACAATGAATTAGTGACGTCATGTCATTGTTGCCAGGCAAGAAATGTTTGCACGACGCAGTAAACGCATGACGACGATCTTGTTTTGGTGACGCAACGAAGTACAAAATCCACTAAAAAAGTAAGTTTTAATAAGATAAGATAAGATAAGATATTACTTTATTGTATCATCAATAAACATATGTACATGATGAAACTCAATTTGGCATAGATAGACGAGAACAGCAAGCAAGATTTAGTCATGAATTGTTGAAAGAATGCCATGGAAACCAATCGGTGGGGGTTGTAGGGGCAGCAGCCCCCACGTTAACCACTAAAAAACGATCGTTTTCTATTGCCAAACATGGTCATTTTCACAGCCCGCTATAGTGAATTTTTTCCGACGAAAATTTGGAATTTTTTGTGTAAAACTCAATAATAAAGCTTGGATTTCGCCGTTTCTCGTGTGTGTGATAAGATACGATACATTCGATGCATCGGAAAAATTTTTGTCTATTATGCGAACGAAAAAATGTTGTTTTCGAAGACATCCCTACCTTTTTGCTTGGATTACCACTTTGTGATTGCCAATTACCACTTAAAAGTTTTCCGGCCTCCTATAATTTTGGAAAAATCCTATGAATTCCAATAGACATTTCGGCCAAAATAATGAATCCACCACAGGATTGGCTTATTCACAGGCAAGAGCCGCTATCATGCAGGTCACCATGGAGCAAACATTTTTTACAAAGTTAGACATATGCATTGGTTAAATAAGCAATTTTAATTGTCAGTAAGAATGACTATGTGAAGGACTGAGTCTTATCGATCGCTGGAGACAACGAACTAGTACTAGACATTCATTAAAGGGATATGATACAGTTCAGAACCAACCGTGAAAAGCGAATGAAACTTTGTGAGAAACATGCGGAGGCTATTAGGACATTAGGTAAAATAATACAGGGAAAAAATAAAAATAGGGGGTCACCAGCACTTTTATAGAACTAGAACTAGTGGCGTTTGAACGATCCCCAATTTGTCTTCGGAAATAACATTGAAAACATAGGAAAAGTCATGTTTTTTTTTATCTGTGGGCTAATAAAATGAAAAATATCCTTGAAAATGTAGTAAATCTAAATATTCAAGCTGAGATATGATTAGCAATTTTAATTTTTTTTAAATGTGGGGTCACCAGGGTCCTTTAGAAACTACAGCCCGTAGTAAGCAGTGGGCGGGTCCACTGACGAGGGGGGGGGCGTCAGGTCAAAACATTTCCGAAAAAAAAGTTTAGAATTCAATTTTTCTATAGTTTTAACTGAATTGTTTTTGGAATGCTTGGTGACTAAAGAGGGCCTATTTTCTCAAATTTCATTAACACCAGGGGGCACTGTTGTGAACTGTATCATTTCCCTTTAGTAAAAGAGCCTACACAACCCTCCAAAATCGGTGTCTAACTAATACGTTATTACAATTTTGCAGGTTCCCCAACGCAGCAACTCCGAGAAGACGTTAGGAAGCGTGTGCTGCAGTTCGGGAGTTTTGTCTGCGTGGATAAGTTCGGACCGCTTTGGATATGTCCCTGGGGAACAGATAAGAATAGCAGCAGAAATCAACAACATCACATCAAGGGCCATTCGCTGCTCAAAGATTAACTTGTTGTCTGTAAGTTATGATTTTTTAGCACCAAAGATAGTCTTATTGGCTCGACCAATATTATTGCTTCGGCCAATAAAACTCAATATTGGTCTCCACCATCCACTATCTATATATAATATCTTTATAATACATGTGCCCGTTGGACAATCGCGCGTGCTGATTCACATACTTTTACGCGTAAAAACGCGCGTTTAAACTGAGTGTATGCGCTTTTTTGACATTTTTGTTTTGTAAAATTTCTTACACCCCCCTTGGACATGTTGTCAAAAATTAGTACACATGTGAAAAGTTAGTATCCCCTCGGGGAAGACTGCAACTCCCCCCTCCCCCAGTCATAAATTCTGAACGGTCCCTAAATCTGCTGACTTTAAAGGGAAATGATACAGTTCACAACAGTGCCCCCTAGTGTTAATGAAATTTGAGAAAATATGCCCTGTTTTGTCACCAAACGTTTTAAGACAATTCAGTTAAAACTGTAGAAACTTATAGAAAAATTGTATTCTAAACTTTTTTTCGGAAATTTTTTGACATGACGCCCCAACTCCCTTGTCGGTGGACCTGCCCACTGCTTACTACGGGCTGTAGTTTGTAAAGGACCCTGGTGACCCCCCTTTTTCTAAAGTAAAATTGCTATTTCATATCTTTTCATATTTTTTCTGTGTATTTCTAATAGTCTAAGGTCCAGTGTCACAAGTTGGTAAAATTTGGAATTTTTGGTCATTTAGGTAAAAAAATGATTAATCACAGATATGTTTTCTATATATTAGTAGATTCCAAAATGCATAAGTCAGAGGTTGTAAATGCATTTTTAAGCTAACAAGGCTAGTTAATGCAAGTATGTTTAAACATAAATATGAAGGATTTACAAACTTAAAATGCAGTTTTTGCGAAACTATTCTTACTTCAGTCAAATGGACTTGTAGGGAAAAGTTGTTAAGATATCACCATGAAATGTACACACATTTTAGAAAATAATATCCTTTATACAAAAGTAGGTTGATTAAAAAATTTTCTCCTCATTTAACGTTGTTTATGGCAGTTGGTGGGCTTTGCAGAAAATAATGCGCTGCATTTATTATCAGTCACAAAGGCATGGCTATATTACCAAGATAGGTTCAACTTACAACCAAATTGTATATAGAAGTGGAAAACCATGTCCATAGTAACAAAACTATATCAAAATAGTGGCCATTCTAGCATCAGTCCTTCTGCCAGAAGCGTCTGAACAAGAGAAGTCAAAACATAATATTTCGCTATCCGAAAGAATGTTGATTTTGTTGTCAGTCTCAAAGACATTGCTCTAATACATGATAGGTTAGGCTTATAACAACATTTTATACATAAATGAATAGCCAGATACACGAGCAATGAGAAAATATCAAGATCGTAAGCATTCCAGCACAAGTCTTCGCCAAGAAGCATCTAAACAGGAGAGGTCGGACATGAATTTCACAAAATTTGAGAGTGTCACTTTTTTCGTCAGTCTCAGAAACAGGGCTGTAATACCATGATGGAGTAGTGTTACAACCAATGTCTCTACACCAATGGAAAGCCAATCTCATGAGCATTTCGGAACTATCCAGAAAAGTGAAATTGTCATAATGAGCCATAATCTGACAGCATCTGAACTTTTAGAGTACCTACATAATTCTCACTAAAAAGGGGGGTGTCAATTTTTTTTCAGTCTCACTTGGGCCCCCATAGCTTCCAAAACAAGAGCCTCTACAAAGTTTTGTTACTATTTCCTGACAGACCAGGTCATGAGCAAAACATTGATGTAAAAAAAATTTAAAAATGAAATCATTGAATGGTGTATTTGATGCATCAAAAATTACATTGTCCATTTTGGCTGTGCGTGTGACATGACAAAATTGTACTGCAAAACATGTCATTCTGAAACACAGAAACATATTATGGCCTTTTTTTCTGCATTCACAAGATGCTCAGCTAACCAGAGAGCATAATACCAAATTTCAAATTTTATTTTAACTGCATTTACTTGCTTGTATTCTAAAGTTTTACTTGAATTTTTACCCCGCTGGCTATGTAATAGCCTACGGGGTACTGCAGTCCTCAATGCCTCAATGTGCTGGGGATTTCGTCAAGCATAACTCACTTTGTGTTGCTCATATTTCATTCAAATTTTGCCTGTTATCTTATTTTGTCATGCAGATGGGAATGACAAGTCCGTGCGTCCGTACGGACACACGGACGTACGGACACACGGACGGACGGACGGACACACGGACACACGGACGTTGTGTTGCACATATTTCATTCAAATTTTGCCTGTTATCTTATTTTGTCATGCAGATGGGAATGACAATGTCCGTCCGTGTGTCCGTACGTCCGTACGCCCGTGTGTCCTCAATGCCTCAATGTGCTGGGGATTTCGTCAAGCATAACTCACTTTGTGTTGCTCATATTTCATTCAAATTTTGCCTGTTATCTTATTTTGTCATGCAGATGGGAATGACAAGTCCGTGCGTCCGTACGGACACACAGACGTACGGACGTACGGACACACGGATGGACGAACGGACGGACACACGGACGTTGTGTTGCTCATATTTCATTCAAATTTTGCCTGTTATCTTATTTTGTCATGCAGATGGGAATGACAATGTCCGTCCGTGTGTCCGTACGTCCGTACGCCCGTGTGTCCGTACGTCCGTGTGTCCGTACTGGTTATCTGACAGATATTCCGTACGGACGCACGGACTTGTCATTCCCATCTGCATGATCCATACTGGATTCACGGACGTACGGACACACGGGCGTACGGACGTACGGACACACGGACAGACACACGGACAGACACACAGACACACGGACACACGGACACACGGACACACGGACACACGGACGGACACATTGATCCGAATGGTCTCAATGGCTTCACATAGAGCCAGCGGGGTTTACGTGCTTGCACGGTATTTTTTACATGCAGTGTCCAAAAATTGATCCCATATGCAATCATTTACCATTTAATATATCAAAAGCTATGAAAAGTGGATATATTTGCTGCTATTTACATCAAAGGGGACATCACTGCCTTTCATATGATCCATAATACATGCATAAATTCTGTACGAAAGCTGAGATATGACCCGAAATGCATGTCCATGTTGGGCCAAAACTGAAATTTTACCAACTCACGACATTGGACCCTAAGCAATCTTCTCACAAAATTTCATTCATTTATCATGGTTAGTTCTGAACTGTATCATTTCCCTTTAAAGCCTTAAGGCCACACATAATTGATCTTTAGCTTCTCGGATTCGTCTCAAGACACTTTTTGTAGGGTCGGTCGGTAGGACAACAAAAAAAAGGTGAACAATTTTTTTTTTTTTTCAATTTTTTTTTTTCCATCGGCGGGTATTCTATTGTGTCGGCGGGTCTGCGAAGCTAAGAATCAATTATCAGTTTTTTTCATCTGTCTTACAGTACACCACCTTCACAGTTGGAGACCTTGAAAACACGATCGCACGGAAATTAGTCAAAGTGAGAAGAGGCCCAATAGCCCCCGGAGGAAGGGACGCCTTCGACAATCTGGTCATCATAATTCCCCCGGTGCAGCCCTCCTATCTTGACGGCTGCGATGCTATGAACATTGAATATTGCCTTCAGGTAGGAATTTTTAAAAGTCCCCTCCGAGTACCATCAACAACTTCTTATTTCGGCATGACAGCTGAATTGGCCACTCACCAACCTGCAGTGACGCGAGTAACGCGGCGTTAGTTACGGATTGCGTTACGTAATATTATTACTTAAGTGGGTAACTGAGTTATATAACGAGTTACTTAGAAAACCAAAGTAATAATATTAGAGTTACTTGCATGCACAATCTCCGTTACTTATGCGTTACTTCATTGCTTGGTCAACAGCCTATTTACGGATATCCCACATGTTCATTTGCAGCCACATTTTGTCCACACTTCAGTTAACTGCTTAAGTACTTCCGGTGAAGGAGGACGCACGGTTTTTAGCTCGCACAGTTTTTATGTTATTTTAGCTCAGTTTCTATAGTTTTTAGTTAGGTTTTAAGTAGTTTTAGTCATCCTAACACTACCAGACACGTCCATAACAAGTACAGCAAGACTGAGGTGGAATACGGAGGTGAAAACGAACGAAAACTTCGACTCCAGCCACGACCACGTTGCAAAAGACCACAGCCAGGGGGCCGCCATTTGCATTCCAGGAGCCGACCAACGCAGAGCAACACAGCCACGAACGATAAGTCTGAACTTTTCTATACTACTAGCCGCTATTTTCTGCCAATATCTAAAAACCAGTTCACCACTACCGCTGCCCAAGGGTGACCTTATGCGGGGTCTTATTTAATCCTACTAGTTATTCCATAATTAGTAAGACTAAGAGGATAACTTTAGTCAATAGCCAATGATTAAGAACTTCTAAGTAACTTTCAAGTCAATATAGCAACATAAACCCATATAGTCGGTATAGAACTAGTTGCTCTAAGGCTAAATAAGCTCACTAGCTTCCTGTTGCCTGCTTGCTTGGTTACATCTCGCCCTGCTTTATTGCATTGTCTCTGCCCAGGTGCTTTGTGCTTGTCAAATATTTTATAAAGGTCCAATAACAAATACCAAAACTCATGACAAAAAGGAAAGTCCTAATTGTCACCGACTCGTGCGGTAAGGAGCTCTTGCCCTTTCTCCAGGCGCGTTTCGACCAGCAACAGGTATCGATAAATGTAATAAAACAGAGTGGAGGAAACCTCGAAACTCTCATTGGAATTATTCACAATAAATGTGATGAGAGCCACGACCTCATCATTCTGAGCGGCGGCATCTGCGACCTCACTGTAAAGCCGAGGGGCGAGGACCCCAAGTTGCTACTATACCACAGCAGTGAAGAAAACCTTACCCGCATCAAGGACCTATTGACAGTCACTGAAGGAAGACTCAGGGGTAGATTAAGTATAACTACCATCCCCCCAGCCAGTCTACAAAAGTTCTTCAGCCACTACAACAAGAACTGTGAGGCCCCTGCCTACCTGGTGTAACAACAAAAGGACCTTATTCGAGACACCGAAGAACTCAACCAGTTCATCACGACGATCAACAAGTCCTCTAACCAAACAACCATAGATCTCCATAACAAGGTCTTCAGCACCGTACTGGACCCCAAGAAGGGGAGACATAACAGCGAGAGAAGAAGGAAGATTTTCTTGGAAAAACTCCTCACTGATGGCGTACATGCCAACTCCACTCTGCGACACAAATGGTTTACAAGGTACTCCCAGGTCATCAACTCCTGGCTACTCAATACCTCTAGCTCTGACACAGAGGCAGATGGAGCTGAAGCCTGGGACTACAAGAGATACAATCCTGGCTCACCACAACCATCTACCTCACGCCAATAATGACTACCTCTACAACACTGCAGTATATAGAGCCCCTCCAGCGCTACCCCAGCAACTTAGGTGGCAGGGGAGTGACTACCAAGGTGCTCTACAACCTAACACTGCTGACCAGACAACGCTAAGAAGGAGTTGTAGGCGTGGCCAGAACAGACCAGAAACACCAGAAGAACTAAAAGAGCCACAAAGGAAGAGGTCACGTCAAACGGTACAGCAACGAAGACCCACCCAAGACCAACACCACCATAATTACAACACACCAGAGGCAACACTTCCACATGACACCACAGAATGAAAAATGACTAAATACAAAATAAACCCAGATAAAGCCTTCAACAAAAAATTGAAGGCATCCAATAGAGGCCAAGTATGCTCGTTCCAGGAAGCTGGGGAGGGCATGAATGTTGTCTGCCAAGCAGGGATGTATGAGCTCTTTAGAAGAGCAGCCTCCAAATTTAACAGAGCAGGACTGTCCTCCCAAGCGGTTATACACACAGATCAAGACTCCTCAATCGTTCAGGTTACCTTTAAGATGAAGACCTATGGAGGCCAGGCCTCTTACTCCCTAGATCTCTATCACACTAACTCCACAATCACACTTTCAGGACGTAATCAACATAAGTTTATCGAAAATGACTGGCCAACAATCACTGATATTATTCATGAGATTAATGAAGTAAGACCCATCACAGATCCCGAAACCCTCAAAGAAAGCATTAAGTGCCTCGAATATATACTTGCCAACAGTAAAAAACCTCCAAACCAAGCACCAGGTTGGAGGACGTCAATTAAGGACGCAACAGTGGCATCTGATCCACAAGCTAGAAATATGACGTCTACACCATCGGCAGAAGGAATCGGAAACTTCATGGCGCCACCCTCGCAACCTAGGTGGCAGGGGCGCGACCTGGAGAATAATTCCCAGACAGACAATACCAACGCCGAGATGTCTGTGTTTATACTAGCACCCGAGAAATTGAAGACACCTGAGACGTCACCTGAGCAACGCAGATGGCAGAAGGAAGGTCTTGAAAATACACCCCAGCTGGCTTATAATGGCGGTGATATGGCAGTCTCCACCCAAGTTGCTGAGAGTTTGAGAGTACAAGTAACTGAGGTGGCAGGGAGGTGGCCTAGAGAATGCTCTTCTAGCTGCTGATAAATATGCCATGAAAACAGACGCCACAGCAACAGCTTAGGAAAAGAGAGACCTCGAGACGTAATCTCAGCGACAAGGAAGGCTGAGAAACTCCCCATGTTCTGCATTACGAAACCCAAGAAGGGACACTGAACCAACAGGCCACACGAATGACAGGATGAGAGCTCCAGAGGCACCACCCCAGCAACTTAGGTGGCAGGGGGGTGGCCCGGCGAGTACTCACCATAACCTGTTCACCAGTCCCAGAATGGCAGACCTGCATGACATGAGAAGCTTCCCAACTACTAACTACAACCAAGATAACCCCCTGAGGCCCTGTCAAAGCTGTGATGAGCTACACCAATGGCTCAACCTGAAAGACAGTGAAATGGACCAAATGCAGAAGCGGTTCAAACAGCAGGAAAAGGCCCTATCCCAGCGAGAAAAGGAGCTGCAAACCAAGATTCTCCACTATGCCGATTCAAGAGCTCACGTAAAAGCACTTGAAAACAAGCTCAAGCAGATCCAAGAGAGTAACAAGATCCTCAATGATCGCCTAGCATCACTCCCACAAGCAACAATGCCGCCCACGCCTGTAGGCAACGCTCAAAGCCAGCCCTACAGGGATTCGGAACCCCTTCTTGAACAAAGGATAGGAATGGTCGAACGTCAACTGCAGGACATGAAGATGCGCCAACTGGATGAAAGAATGAATCAGGTCGAATCCAGATTTTCAAAACTGAATCTACAGACAGGGAGCCAGAATGAGGCCGAGGATCCACGACATACAGATATACCGCTGCGGGCACCAAATGTAGCAAGAGCCACAAGGCATGGTACCATACCGGAATATAGGACACCACATCAGCTTAACCCGCACTACGGAGCAGCACCTCTCTACCACCATCACTTCAATAAGCAACACGTGGGACCTCCAGTCTTCTACAAGCACATTGTGCCCACAGCTCCAGCTGCACATAACCCCCTGCAGAGTCATCTGTCCCCAATTCCAGGTTCGAGAGTTCCAGAGGTACCATCCCAACAATTTAGGTGGCAGGGAGGTGGCCCAGAGATTCCTCTCCAAACAGAGGCTGACTGGAGACAAGAGAACCCACACCTGTCCTACCAGCCAGACAGACCATCAGGTAGCGAAGCAAACCAACCGAGGAGAGAACCCTGCCAGTCCGCACGAAGAGACAGCACAGTCCAGCATCAAGAAGACCCACCGACAGTATTCCTACCGAAAACACCGCTGCCTGCAAACCAAAACATAGAGAAGCCCTGCAGGAGATTGTACTCCCAACAGGCACTCCTGTTGGAAGTACAATCTCCTGTAGGGCTTCTCTATGTTTTGCGAGAATAGCAACCAAAAAATATGGAGCTGACCTTTATGTCATTCAACATTGAGGGCCTCAAGTATAACACTGCCCTCATTGATGAAATACAAGAAGAGGTCGACTTCATCTGTATACAAGAGCACTGGCTGTGGTCATTTGAAGCGCACAACATCATCAACAAGCTCCTACCGGCATGGGAATGCTCAACCAGATCAATTGATGACAACGACTATATTTCGCAAACAAGCTGCCCCAGGGGCCATGGTGGAGTAGCAATCCTGTGGAAGAGAGAACTGCATCCTTTTATTAGAGAAATAAAGAAGGTCAACGGAAGAGTACTCCCCCTCGATATCCGCCTCCCTAATTCCCCTATTTGCCTGATATGCTGTTACCTTCCCTCAGGAGAGAGGAAGGCAGCGGTGGACCTTTTTATGGAGGACCTTGCTGTAATAGGAGAAATTATCAGTGAATATATCCCATCACATAGCATCCTCTTTGAGGGGACATGAATGCTGATACCTTCAACAGGTGCGGGAAGAAGGAAAAGGCTCTACTAGAACTGACCAACCTACACTGCCTCCGGAATCTCAATCTTGACATCAGGGCATGCAGCACCTACAAACACCAGGGAGCGAACAGGCATCTCACCTGGACTACTTCTTTGTGGACAAATCTGCCCCATGGCAACTATGCAACATCATCAAGAAAGACTCCGAAAGAGGCCAACTTAACAACTCAACGCATTGTCCCATTCTCTGCAAGTTGAGCATAACACCGTTCAACTACAAACCACCTACCGACACGCCTCAGAATACGAGCAAAGTCAACTGGAAAGAGATAGACCTAGATGAGTACCAAGAATTTTTGGATCAGGAACTTGCCAAGATTAACTACAAACTCCTGTCAGCTGGGAACTTAGTCCCAGTATTAACTGAGATAGCAAATACTGCAGCGAAGATAGCCACCTGTAAGAAGAAACCAAAGGCAAAGCCAAAGAAAAAAGGAAGGGAATGGAACCCTAGAATAAGAGAAGCAATGAAGAAGGCCAAAAAAGCATTTTGGACGTGGAAAGAACTGGGTAGGCCTCAGCAGCACCATAGCAGAATTGAGATGATCAGGGCAAAGAAAAACCTCAGGTCGCTACAAAGGCAAGAGACGGCAGCCAGCAAGGTCAAGCTCATCGATGACGTCATGAGAGCGTCTGAAAGGGACCAGAAAACTTTTCACCGCCTAATCAAGATCAACAGAGGACCCTCCAAACATACAACCAGTATTACTGTCTGAAGAAGAAGAACTGGTCTTTGATCCAGCCTTACAGAGAGACCCTTTGGGTAGAACATTTTGAACGGTTGTCGAAGCCTGCAACGTCAGGATCACAAGAGAAGCCTCTATCAACAGATCTACTTAGACACCATCATGCTGCCATTCACCCGTTAAGATCCACTGAGATAACAAGCTTTGAGGTAAGGACTGCAGTCAATAAAATAACCTAATAAGAAGAAAGCAGCCGATACTGACAACATCATGGCGGAACATCTCATCTTTGCCTCGCCTGACTATATTGATTCCTTAACTCATGCTATCAAAGACGCCCTCAAGACCGGCAAGTGTCCAGAAACCTGCAAATCGGGATATAAAATCCCGATCCCAAAGAAGGGGAAGGACGAAAAAGTAAGGAACAACTACAGGGGAATAACAATAACCGCAATAATAGGAAAAGTACTGGAACACCTACTACAAGACACCCAGAAGGAGATACTCAGAATGGAAGACAGCGAGTTGCAATTCGGCTTCACCCAAGGCCTTTCACCCAGCATGGCGACACTATGCCTCACTGAAGCGTTGGCATCAGCAAAATGTAACAGGCTACCTCTATATGCAGTCGCACTAGATGCGCAAAAGGCGTTTGACGTGGTAGACCATCAGATGCTGAAGGAAAAGTTACATCATATAGGTGTTAAAGCTGCCCCGTGGCTCCTATTTGATGATTTATACACAAATGTTACAGAAAAGGTGAAATGGCAGGGCAGTTTCAGCAGGGAGCTTAACGCACTCCAAGGCGTCCGCCAAGGTGCTGTCACCTCCACGGGACTCTATAAACTTAACATAAACCAGCCTCTGAGAAAACTCCAGAATGCAAACCTGGGAAAGAGTATAGGAAACATCTACATCGGAGCGCCAACGCGTGCTGATGACCAACTTCTATTGTCAACATCAGAGACAGACCTTCAAGCCATGATTACAGCCTGCCATGCATACTCCAAGCAGCACGGATACATCCTACACCCAGAAAAAAGTACTGCTACTAGGATGATTAGCTTAAACCCTGCAACACTGGATTGGAAACTTGGTAACGAAAAAATGCAGGAGGTAACATCATTCACCCATCTGGGACTTACATGGAAGGCAGGGAAATTATCCCCAAATGTTGCGGAAAGAATCCAAGTTGCAAGGAGGATCAGCTATGCCCTTATGGGAGCAGGGCTGCATGGTAAAAATGGACTTAGTCCCTATGTCTCAGCAAAAATCATCAACACGTATGTGGTCCCAAGACTGCTATATGGCCTAGAGGCAACTGTTCCCAGCAAAGCGCAGATAGAGGAAATCAGCCGATACCACAAGATGTTGCTGAGACAGATACAGGGACTACCAAACTCCACCTCAGCCGTCGGCATTTACACCCTAACAGGGTGCCTCCCTCTTGAAGCACAACTAGACACCAAAACCCTGTCACTTTTTGGTGCAGTGACCAGGGCTGCACAAAACAACAATACCCTATACTATCTAGCCTCGAGACAACTTTCAATGAGCAATAAGTATAGCTGGTTTCAACGTATCATCACACTCTGCCAAAAATATAACATCGACATCACTGGGGTCATGAACTCCCCATGGAAGAAAGAAGCATGGAAAGAGCATGTGAAGACAAGTGTGGAACTACATTGGACATCGCAACTCATAACATCTGCGGATAAGTCATCTCTACGACTCCTTCATCTAAGCATGTCATCCCCCAACAAACCACACCCAGTCTGGGATTCCTGTACTACCAATGCAAGAGCAGTCCCGGACTCCCGGCAGCAATGGCCAGAGCACAAATGCTCACCGGTACGTACCTGACCGAGAGGAGGAAACATAAGATTGGGTTGGCAAAAGATGCAACGTGCCGGCTCTGCCTAGAAGAAGAGGAGGATACTGAACACATGCTCCTGAGATGCTCCGGAACAAGAGACCTGAGAAGAAGCAAACTACAAGAAATCGCAGGCCATTGTGAGGCTTCAGTAGACAGCAAACTCCAGACTCTAGGTGCACTTCTAAATGGTCCAAATAAAGTCCACCCAAAATATGCAAATCCAAAAAGCCATAAATGAATATTGTGGTGCTATTCATGCTTATAGATCTCAGTATATTGGGGCAGGGGGCGGTAGTGGTGTATCTGGCGGTAGAAAAGTTGGTAGCGGTGATAGTGGTGTTAGAATTGACGGACGTGGCTGAGGGCTACGATACCTACATAGTAGGGTTCTCCTGCAGAGGAGGAACGTACAAAAAGAAGAAGAAGAAGCTTATATCTGATGTTTGCTGACATTTGCTTTTTGTTGAGGTAGTTGGCACTCTCATGGCATAGACAATGTCTTCATATTAATATGGATATCATGTTCAGGTGTAAAGATTGCAAAAACTTAGTAATAGTCAAGTGCCTGCTGCCCTCAGTTGTTCATACTGATTTCAGTACTGGTGGCTCCACCTATAATCAAATGTGACATAGGGTTGTTCCTATGACCAGGAGCTTGGCCTACCAGCAGAGGATAGGGAGGCAAGGGGGTTGAGAGAGGGAGTAAGGGGTGAGGGAGGAGGGAAGTAATAGGGAGGGAAAAGAAGGGGGGATTTAAGTTTTAAAATTCTATCAGGTCATTCTGGTGTTTTTTATTACTCTATAAATCCACTTAGACCAGGCCCAGTTCTCATCATTTGGCCCGTAATACGAACTAAATGTGACACAATACGCTAAAGTAATAAGTAATATAATATGATAATGCCAAAGCATAGAGAGACCACAGGTGTCAGGATAAAGATCTATCTACTTTTTTTGTCACCAGAAAGTGAATTGTTAGTTTGTTTTCAGCATTCATGAAACTGTTACAGTGTTGCTATGCTTCTCGTAATTATACATTAAAAGGGTCTGTTAATTAAAAAACACTTTTTAAAAAAAACTGAACGAATTACCATTCTGAAGTAATTTTCTAGAGAAAAACTATGAATTAAATGACAACTATCAGGATTGTCCAGACATGTTAAACCTGTACATACTCAAAAATTAAATACGCAAACATTCAGGACTTGGGGTTTTCCTCGATATGATTATGGCTGCCATAATTATTTATTTCAAGCGTGCGAAGTTCCCCAATATTCATTCCTAGATCAAGCAAAAATCTCTTAATCTTAAGAAATACCCCCCAACAGAAATTATTTTTTTCAAGACTGTCCAGAATGGATTCAATTTCAGCATGATAAACTTGCTGTCAAGACACTGCTCTGCTTGTGTGGTGACGTTATGAAGTTATTTATATCTTGCTATAGTGACGTCATCTCTACAGTATCTGTTTTGACGTTGTCGCCATTGTGTCTCATTCAGTAATGACGTCACATAAACGCCCACACTTTTTTTGTTTGGCGCATGCAAAAAGATTGCTTAGTATATGCCTGTGTCAGTAGCTCTGTCTTCTACCATTTGAAGACCTTCAGTCTCTCGGGGCTTCGCCCGAGAGACCTGTGGTCTCCATAAGTAGTAATATTGTTACTTTTTATCAATTTTTAAAGTAATATGTAACGGGTCATATTACATTTTTAAAAAGTAATATGTAATATGTAACTAGTTACTATGACTGAGTAACGAGCACAACAATGCCAACCTGTGATCCAATCAGTGCCGCAAGTTGTTGACCAGGTGGAGCTGGTGTCAAATGCACTTGAAAAGGTGTAAATGTGGAATTCAACTGTCATGGGTATTGATTGGAAACATACCTAGAAAACCTAGATGGCGGCCATTTTGTGCACCATTTTGGCAGCCATTCTTCATTCTTGAACTGCCCTTAATATAGGGTTTTTAAATTCGGTACAGGTATTGGCATGTGAGCATGCATTGGGAACATTTCAATCAGCTTGGGAACTTGCAATCCAAGATGGCCACGAAAGTAGCCACTATACAAAATGGCCTCCATTCTTGAACTGCCCACTGTGACCTTAATATTTCGCTTAGAGTTATGAAATTTGGTACTGGTATTGGCCTACGGGTATGCATTGGGAATTAGACATGGGAGCCGCCGCTGATAGCCAGCCGAGCCACCAATTTATTGCTTCAGTCAGCTGCCACTGATCCTGCTGCAAGCCAGCCAGCCATCTCGCCAATTTTTGTCAATTGTAATCAACTAGGAACGCTTTGACAAGCACAGGAGCAATCCAGAATGGCAATCAGGACATCTCCGGTTGTCTTGGGACATCTTGGTGGCTTAATTCACACTTTGAAGCCTGTTATAGGCGATTTCATTACAATGCGATTCTGGTTATCCAGCCCTGACTGTGTTAATGCAATGCATAGAGCTGCTTAATCTCTCAAGTGTGTGACGTTTTTAGCGAACATTAACCAATCACATTAGGCAAAAATGTGATGTGGCAAACTGTAAAATCTCATACTAATGAAATCGCCTTTAATTGCAATTCACACCTTTTCCACAAATTTTCAATACAAATCATGATTCAGGGTTGCATTTGAAAAGGAAACGGATTTACGGATTTACTTGGTTAACATTGCCACATGGACTTTTCAAGCTGTTTTGGAAAGCTGGGATACACTGAGGATGAAAATGAATCATGGCTTAAAATTGCAAGTGAACTTCAGTAGCTCATTAAAAGTGCTGGGTTATTACATATATCCTATTTAAACCTCCGATCGAGAAAGTCTTATTTGTTGTGACATAACTTTCTAAGACCTCACTGGTTGCAGAGACATATATTTGGGCACCCCAACAGAAAACCGAATATGGTGTACAAAAAATTATGAAACAATAACTTCTAATTTCATTATTCGCATGGCAGTCAGCCCAAGCCAGCCACCGATTTGGTCAGCCCGCCATCACCAGGGAATTGCCAGCTAAGCAGCTAGCCAGTTGATTTCTTTAGCAGCCAGCTGATTGCTTTAGCAGCCAGCTGATTTTCGTATTTTAAGTTTAGGTCCCATGTCTATTGGGAATATTTCGTGAAATCCAAGATGACGGCTGTTTTGGCAGCCATATTTCTTCATTCTTGAACTGCCCACTTTGACCTTAATATTTTGCTTAGGCGCTAGTGTTATGAAATTTGGTACAGGTATGGATTGCAAACATGTCAAGAAATCCAAGATGGCTTCCAAATTGGCCACAATTTTTTAATTCAACTTGAACTGTCCGTCTGGAGCTTAGTCTTTCATTTCCAGTTATAAAATTACAGGGTGGGGACCCAGTACTTGCACAAATAAAGATTTGTTTGAAAAATATCTCGAAACAGTAAGATTTCACAACAGGTAGCTTGGCACACCCAAAGTAGACATAGAAGACAACATTTTCATTCTATTTGGCAACCATTATTATGATTGCACACTGCACACGGTAGCGGCAAAATTGTTCTTGCAGAGATGTTGAATTTTTCTGGCATATTATTTCCATCAGTGGCAATGACTCCTAGTACCAGAATTTGGGCTCAATATTTTTTTCTGAACATCTCTTGGACCTCAGCTGTTGATTCAACCAGGCAGTTATCATTTCTCCTATTGACAACAACATCTACAGTGAAGATTTTCTCATGCGGGATACACAAAAAGTATTTTGCTGAGATCTTATGTATTTCCTAAAGTTTTTGCATCTTTTAAGTCTCCTTTTGTTTCTTGGCTTCTGTCAGGATATGCCTTGTGGCACACAAATTGAAGCCTTAGTTCACCCATGCATCTTTTCTCATTGTTTTGGTATCAACATTCATCTCTCCAGCCAGCATCTGCATTGAATTTGTGGAGTCCACTGCAATTTGGGCCTCACTTCCTTAATAAAATCAGGACATCATTTCTTGTTGGCTTTACCACTGCCTGGCCTTCTCTGGACACCTTTTTGCTGCCTCACAGTGGCGTAACTGAGGGGTCTCGAGTGGGGGGGGGCACCTGGGGGGCACGCGATTCTCTGGGGGGGCACCCACTATACTAATTGTATATTTTGCCAGAGTTGGAAAGTTCATATGGGGGGGCACCTGGGGGGGCACAGGTCCAATATGGGGGGGGCCTGTGCCCCCCCGTGCCCCCCCATAGGGACGCCACTGCTGCCTCATTACAGGAGCAACTTCTGCGCACAGTAAATCAGAAAGTCTCTGCCTTTTCTCTCTCTGTGAAGCCATTTTTGCTCAGAATTAATTAATACTTGAGTATAATACACTTAAGACATAGCTGATTATCGACTAATAAGTTTCATTGCAGTCCATTGAGCTTTTTAATGGATATCTGCTATACAAATCAGTGAAAGTTTCGGGTCCCACCCTGTACATCGAGATTTCACATTAACAGACGAGTGTTGAAACCGCTTGCGGTTCTGGTATGTGTATTATATAGCCATCAAACATCATATTGTATATATATAGGAAGGGGAGAGGCAGGTTAGTTGAGAAGTTTTCCATGAAAGTTGGCCTGCAAGCCAAATGGAGGATGATATTAAAATGATGCATAGTTTATATACTGGAGAATAAGATTGTTTGTATATATATGAAGAAACTTGGCTTGATCTATTATTACGGTTTTTATCCCAGAGTGTGCCAAAGCAGGTCATGTCAACCGTATCAACTAACCTTACTGGGCAGGTTAGTTGATACACTTGTTCAGGTTAGTTGATACACCCAACCCAAAGGAAAATGTACAGAAATGGCCATCATGCTACAGCCTATGTAGGAGGTGCTAAGGTCATAAGGCTTCACCAAGTTACTTCCTGTTCCCGTAGAAGCATTTCTGTTCACGTTGTGAATCGAAAGTGATGGTCAACCTCTTGGAATGAAGAGACCTCATGAAGAATTCAGCCGAAGGTTTTTATGTACAGTGTGGAGTTGTTTCAAGTGAATCCCTGGTAACCGCTTACCATTACAGTTCCATCAACAAGTCAGGACTGTGATTGTGACCTGGCCACCCAGCAGAACCTGTTAAAGCCTTGAGCAAGCATGAAGATGGGTCATTCTGACCCCAACTACCATCGCATTGCCTTAACTGCCATTTCCACCAAAAAACCAACTCAGTTTCATTTTGCAGTAATTTTATCAAAGAGGCTGCAACCCTCAAAGAAACTTAAATCCTCAACATATCACACCAACAAAATTAATTCTTAATACAAGTAATACCAAAGTAGACTCGGTGTCGACAGGGAAGTACAAAAATCAGAAGTACCCAAAAGCCACTTAATCTATACTTGTAGGCAGTTATTCTTTGCACAACACAGGTTGATTCAGTTCAATTTTCAAAATTTTAATTTGAAACATTGGTAGGTCAACTTAATTGACATTAGGCCACACCAAAATAATTTTATGGATCACGGAATCGCCGCTCCTAAAATTGTGAATTTAAAATTAATATTAATTTTCTAAATTAATTTTGCGCCCGCATGGATTCAGAGAGCCTGGGAAAAAAATAATTTTTTCCATGTCAAATGAACACAAAAACACAACCATTGGGTGTACAAAAATGGTAGACCCCATTTTAGAAATATCAGATTATGCTTAGCTTGCTCAAAGCAGATTAGTAGTTGTATGGATGGCTTTTAAATGTTTTAGAGACAGTTAAAAAAGTGATTGTTGGATTAATCAGAACCATTGTTCATTTGTTTCGGGTGACTCATAAGCACTAAGTTTCTCTCTCTCTCTCTTGCCTTATAGCCACTCTAACTTTACCTAAATCTACTTTTGCCTTTGCTTTTTCAATTTGAATGCCTACTACTGTTAACATTATTTGTTTTACCTGCCTCAGATAGCTAGATATGGTAAGTGAAGCCCTCCTAGCCCAGTTCTACATGCAGCCCTCTAAGCCCAATTGATTGTTGAGATAAAGAGCCCTCAACTTGTTACACAATCTCCTCAAGGTTAAGATCTTTACTTGCCCAATATAGACACTGTCACACTAATACAATGAGGCTTGAAGAAGCCACAACTATATCCAGGCATTTTGTTCATGAAGGTTCACCTAAAATGTTTGATTCCCCATCCATCAATAACACATGAATGGCAAACTGAAGAATTAAATGAAAATATTAATGGATCTAGCCCTATGTAAAGAAATTATTCTAACCAATAGTAGCCATAGTTCATCAGCAAATATGAAAAAATTTCTTTTTTTTTCCGAAAAACGCTTAAAATAATAATAATACTGCTAACGTAAATACCAGTGGTAAGAACAAGTATGAAGATAAGACACATAGTAATCTAAATAATATTGTTTTGAGATGACCTGTATATTTCCTTGAGTAAATATATACCAATTCATTAAAACTATTTTCAAATCATTTTGGAAGCATGTAAATCTCAAGTATTTCAATACGCAAGACGAGTCAACCAGAAGTTTATAATGGCATTAGGACAACTGGTCTGGTTTGACAACTGGCAAACCACAGACACTCACTGCTAAAAACTGACACTCACTTTCAAGTCTTCAAGTTGGAAGGATTGAGCTTCATGAAGACCTTTAAAATTTTTCGCTCGCTCAAAATTTGCACCTTTTTGCAATGTAAAATTAAAATTAAAAAAAAAATATTCGCTCGCTTGCATTTGAAAATCTGTCAAAAATTAATCTAAAAAATAATTTTAAAAAAAAATTCGTTCGCTCGCTCCATTTTTTTCTCCAAAAAATCCGTCATCCATAAAATTTATTTGGTGTGGCCTTATGCAGGTTTGGTTAGTTGATACGTATCAACTAACCCTGCCTGTTCTGTCTCAACTAACCCATCCCCGCCATTTTTTCTAAAAACATGCTGGACTCGGGACCACTTATGAAACTGGGTCATCTTAAATAGCTTATAGGATAACAATTTGTATAAACTATACCAAGGCACTAAGTTACTCTGAGATATCTTTGATCCCTTGCCTGGAGAAAAGCGTTTACCTGCTGAGCACAATTTCGCTCAGAACAGTGATTTTTCCACTTTTTGGCTTCACTCCTCAACTTTTATTCCAATTTCCTGTTGATTTAAACCTGAAGGAACGTTTTTTCATTCTGCTTCTAACACATGGCACAATTTTCTCAAATGATCATTTGTGTCGCCAGGAGATGGGGCGTATCAACTAACCTTGCATCTCAACTAACCTGCCTCTCCCCTAATGTTCCTTGAGTCCGACACATAGTTTCTAGACAAATTAAAAAGTGACTATTTTGATGGACTTCAGGGCTTTAGGTTAGCACACAGGGCCTCAAATTAAACTTTTTCCCGAACTGTAATATGAAATTGATCTCTGGTTCAGCTTAATCACTGAATACTATGTTAATTTTTTAAAACAAAAAATGAAAGGGGGTATCTTTGAGTCGGACAGTTAACTCCTTCAAACAATACCTTACAGATATAGCTGGTTAACAATATTCCAGTGCTTTGAAAAAGCCTGCATTATAGCACAGAACTGGTCAAGCCCATCTCCAGCTAAAAGATGGACAGATGGAAGTACAATCAATATCATAGGCCCACAAAAGATGGCTTCACTCTGACTAAATTCCACTAAAATATACTAATATCTGACAAAACAACAGCAGAAAAGTGCACTTTTTACCCTATCTTGGCAGCCATGAAAAACACAATTACGTTTCATGTTGATACTTTTAGAGTAGATAAAGGAAGTCTTAAGCTAAATATTGGTACCAAATATATATCTACACCTGCTCTCAATTGAGCCCAACAAAAAGTGTCCGACTCAAGGTGTCAACTACTAAGTGTCCGTCTCAAAGAACATTACCCTATCTCATGCATTTCATGCCAAATAAAACCTCTTGAGTCTTGAGTCTCATTCTTTGGTTGCTTCCAGATGAGGGTGCAGCCACGCTGTTCGCCTGCCTTAGTTGTGTCGCATGAGATCATCATTGGCTCAGTCCCTATTGCAACAAGTCCACAACCAGGATCCACCAGGGAGCGCCACCAGGTACCTCATGAGACCCCTGGTGGTGAAATTTCTACTGTGCCCATGCAGCTCGTCTCTCCCTCTACGGAGCCCAGGGAAAACCAACAACTACCACCACAACCTTCTGTGAGACTGGAAGACATGATAGCCGACCTAGAAACGTATCTGGATGAAAACCAAGGTTCAGCAACGAGTTTTGAAATGGTCCAAATTAATGCGCCGCTTTTGCAGGATGAAGAGATGGCAGCTCGAGGACAGCGCCACCTGGGGGGCACTGATGGAAACGAATTACGTAAGTGTATTCGTGGATGGCTATTTTTAAAACAGCTGCAGAGCGCCCTCAGACAATATATTTAGCTTTAACTCAAGGGACCTTACCCTGGGGGAGGGTTGGTCTGGTGGAAGCATGCTAGGCTGCCAATTTCTTGGTCCAGGGTTCGAATCCTGATCTTGCGGGGTCAACTGGACCTATGTATGACGGCTGTTTCAATCATCCTTCGCCTCATTGCCGTGTCCTCCTCCAGTCCTAATTAGCCTACCAAGTGCATAAATATAGGACGTAAAGCCCCAGTCATCCATCCGTCATTTTTAGCCTGGCTCACCAGGCTAATTCAGGAGTAATGGTCTGAAAATATTGTCTGTCAGGGCTACTGTTCAATAACTATAGGTTCAATATATCTGCTTTTGTGTTTTATAGGTTTGTTAGGGTAGCGAGATGTATGGAAATTACTTCTTTTTTTTTCAATTTCAAAAAATTTTTTTTTTCCCCAAATTTTTTTTTTTTCAAAAAGAGGAAATCGGGCAACTTCTGTTTTTCAAATTTAAACATTTTTTGTTCCAACATTTACAATTTTTTTTCCTTAATTAAAAAAAAGAAAATAATTGTTTTCCTAGATTTAAAAAAAACAATTTGTTTTAATTTCGCCAATTTTTTCAAAGGAGGAAATTGGGCGACTTCAGGATTTAAACAAATCCTACGAATCTTTTTGTTGTTATTTGGATATTATTTTATACCCCATAATGTTTACAATACCACATGAAAAAGCAGTGGATATATCCCATGTGGTATTGCGTTGTATACTCAATGGTTTTTTGTATACTCAATGGTTTGATCATTGTCGATGATGTCATTGCATTGTTTACCATTGTGACGTCATGGCCATGGTGACGTCACAACATTGTGACATCATCAGTTGAGCTGCTATCTGTGCTCTGATCGGCTGAGGCCACTGTTGAGTATTGATCATCAGAGTGAAGTTCAGCTTTCTTTTGAGTTACAATATGGGGTATAAATAAGACCAAATGGTTGTATGGTGGTATTTTGAGATGTACTCCCACTCGTGAAGATATCCTGAGTCCTCTGTACCCACTCGTGCTGACGCACTCGTGGGTACAGAGGACTCAGGATATCTTCAACTCGTGGAGTACATCTCAAAATACCACCATACCCATTTGGTCTTATTATAGTATACTCAATAGTTTGTTGTATACTCAATGGTTTGATCATTATTGATGATGTCATTGCATTGTTTACCATTGTGACGTCATGGCCACGGTGACGTCACAACATTGTGACATCATCAGTTGAGCTGCTATCTGTGCTCTGATTGGCTGAGGCCACTGTAGAGTATTGATAATCTGAGTGAAGTTCAGCTTTCTTTTGAGTTACAATATGGGGTATAAATAAGACCAAATGGTTGTATGGTGGTATTTTGAGATGTACTCCCACTCGTTCTTATTATAGTACATGGAACAACCACAATAACAACACTTCACTTGCCGCAATTCAGAATCACCTTTCTCTGCCATTTCCAAACCATACAGTAGACTTAACTATTTCACCAGCATTGCTACATATTTTGCCGTCATCACTGGCACTTGAGCCAGGCTTTGAATCCGCAGATTCTTGTTTACATGACTAATGCGGAGCTGCAGACAATATACTTTGCTTTGACCCTCTGAGATCTCTGGGAATTTATATCTCAACAAGTCAAGAGTAGCTGAGGGATTGGTAAATTTTACTGTCAGGAGATTTGATGTTTTGAAGTTGAATTTTCGGCACTGTCTTGTTGTCTTGAGTGCTTGTGTCAGTGTAGCCCTGGGACCCATGCGACCCATTGAAAATCTTGAGATTTTGACAGTGCATCAGGAGATTGAGGACGGCAATAAAACTACTGAATCAAACTTAACCAAAATTAGATTTTCTTTTTCCCAACATGTTAATCTAGTGAAGGTATTTTTTAGTTGTTTGGTAAGAGTAAATCACCTATAAAGTCATAGAAATGCTGAACAAATTGTAATTTCAGCCAACAGCCTCATTTTGATTTGTGATGTCACAACAGTGATGTCACAAATGCTATTTTATGACATCACCATTACTGCTTGTGACATCACCACCAAAGCTGTATTTTCGACCAATCAGAGATGGGCATTTGCTCAATGTATAAGGAAGAAATATAATCTTTGAAATTCAAGGGATAATTCAGCAATTACCATGATGACTGAGGTGATGCAAATATGTGCCGTCAGGAGCAAATTTCGTGAATTTTCAGAATATGTACAGGGTGTCTGCCAATCCTGGAAAAGCCTGGAAAAGCCTGGAATTTGGTTTCTCAATTTCCAGGCCTTGAAAAGCCTGGAAAAACCAGCATTTTGA
Source organism: Platynereis dumerilii (assembly GCA_026936325.1). Lineage (NCBI taxonomy): Eukaryota > Metazoa > Annelida > Polychaeta > Phyllodocida > Nereididae > Platynereis > Platynereis dumerilii. The sequence goes on from JAPTHN010000021.1 coordinate 7,032,021, forward strand.
AAAAAAGGCCTGGAAAAGCCTGGAATTTAGTTTGTATGGAAATAAAGATAGTCCACTGCTAAATTTTTGGCAATTTTTAGCGATGATAGGACCTAAGGACGAATGTCATGTTCAGAAAAGAATGTGTGTATTGTGTCGTTAATTGGTCAGTTCATCAACAAATTGGCCTGGAGTTTTGGAAAACTTGGCCTGGAAAAGCCTGGAAAAAGCCTGGAATTTGGTTTCAAAAAAGCTGCAGACACCCTGTATGTATTTGGTTTTATCATTTCTCTAAAATCAACAGAGGAATTTGAGTTCTCCCAAACCGTGTCTTTCAAATATCATGATTTTTCAATAGGAGGATTCATGACCCCTGTCCCACAGGGATCCAGGGCTAGTGTCAGTGAGCCCCAGAAAACACTGATAAAGACGTTGTGACATCGCCAAAAATTCTTCTCAGACATCAGATCTTCAGAAGGTAAAATTGATTCAGTCATGGTGAACCCAGACTGGGAGATTGATCATTTACTCTCAAGAATAGCAGAGTGCAATGACTTGATGAATCTCATGGTTTATGAAATATACGACAAAATATTTCCCTTGAAGAAATGGTAATATTTGGGCATAAAACTTTGAGCGTCTTGAAAAATTCAATGAACGTTGTAATAACTCGTAACACTAATTTTTGTAATATTTATTATATTTTCAGCACCTCCGTCTTACCGAGACTGCGTCTGGTAGAAGACAACGAAATATAAGCATGGAGAACGTCACCGGGCCCCTTCTTATCCTTGCTATCCCAGCAATTGATCATGTAGGTGGCGCCACTCCACTGCCCATGGCTGATTCGGTGAAATGGTTGTGATGATGTCATCAACCAAACAACACTCTTATTGTTACACTCTGAGACTATTCGGTACTTTGTAGACATTTTTGAACGATTACTCACAACATAAAGGTAGGCTGAAGAGCTTTCGAGGTCTATCCAGACCATAGAAATACATAGAATGGACATGAGGCTCTGGCAGATGAAGCAACCAAATCCACCATCTTGGAACTGCCCTGTATCCTGACACAATGGTAACGTGACGTCACCAATAACAGTGATGTCACTTATAACAATGGCATGACCTCACGTCATAATTAGTCTATTGTGACGTCATGTCTCAGGGCAGTTCCAATATGGCGGATTTGGTGACCTTGAGGTGGTTTCATACAGCCTCATGCCCCTTCTATGTATTTCTATGTATCTGATAGGCCTACCGAGCAGATTTATTTTCTCAGTGTACATTTGCCTATTTGGCTGTATATAAGCATAAAACGTTGTAGCTTTTGTCTGTAGGGTAAAGTTCTTTGAGTCGGACACTTAGATTCTGTACATTTTAAAGAAGTGATATCATGCTTGGACTATTGGTTATTGATTGTCAACCAGGGCCTCATATTAAACGTTTTTACCAAGTCTAACAGATAATTGAGAATATGCACAACACAAAAACTAAATTGGTGGCAAAATTTCTGGAATAAAAAATGACATAGGGCATCTTTGAGTCGGACAGCTGTGTTCTAAAAACATGACATCAAAGTTACAGGTACTTTAGAGTCTTCCTTTCAATTAAAAAGCCCATATTAGAGCACAGAGGAGGTTAAGCTTACTCCTAACTGAATGACAAAGAGATTGAAGTCAAATCAATACCATAGGCCAGCAAAAGATACCTGAAACATGACAAAATTCTACTAAAATACACAAATTTCTGACACAAAATAGGGAGAAAAACGGGTTTTTTACCCTATTTATAGGGCCATGAAAAACCCACTTTATTTATTAGTATCGTGCTGATTCTTTCTGAAAGGATAAAGGAAGTCGTAAGCTATATATTGGTACCAAATATGTGGGTACACATGCTCTCAAATAGCCAATTGAGCCCAACAAAAAGTGTCCGACTCAAGGTGTCACCTGGTAAGTGTCAGACTCAAAGAACATTACATATTACCCTAGAAAGTCTCAGCAGGGTTCCCACTCAACCTGGAAAACCTTGAAAACCAGGAATTTTGGGTTGTGCTTTTCCCAGCCTGGAAAAACCTGGAAAATGTGATATTTCCACCAAAAACCTGGAAAAAGTCTGGAATTTGGGTTTCTCTCGCCAAAATTGAAACGGTACAACAAATTGTGGACTTTGACGACTGTCCGGGGCGCAAAATCAGTTGGAAAGAATTGCAGATTTAGGCCTTGAAAATTGGTTTTTGCAGCCTTGAAAAACCTGGAAAAAAGCCTTGAATTTGAATTTGGCAAAAGAGTGGGAACCCTGTCTCAGGTTAAAATCTCAGGTAGAATTTAAAAGATAACTTAATAGGTGCTTTATCTCTCTAAATATAATACTATATAGTATGTATTAAAATCTCAGGTTGAATTTACTAGATAACTTAGCTTTATATATGATTTTATACATATATCTGTACTGAATAATTCGATATAGCTCTTCAAATCAAGTCTACCGAGGTAATTTTTAGCCTTTCTGCCTTTTTAGCCTGGCTCACCAGGCTAATTCAGGAGTAATGGTCTGAAAATATTGTCTGTCAGCTCTACTGTTCAATAACTATAGGTTCAATATATCTGTTTTTGTGTTTTATTGGTTTGTTAGGGTAGGGAGATGTATGGAAATTACTTTTTTTTTTCAATTTCAAAAATATTTTTTTCCCAAAATTTTTTTTTTCCAAGATTTAAAAAAAAAAAAAATTCAACTTTTTTTCAATTACGTTAATTTTTTTTTTTCAATAAGAGGAAATCGGGCAACTTCTGTTTTTCAAATTTAAACATTTTTTGTTCCAAGATTTACAATTTTTTTCCTAAATTAAAAAAAAGAAAAAAAATTTTTCTTAGATTAAAAAAAAAAAATTTTTTGTTCCAAATTTTTTTAAATTTCGCAAATTTTTTCAAAGGAGGATAGGATAGGATAAATTTATTTTCGCAACATATGTACACACAGCTTATAAACATTAATGTTTCAATTTGATAACAATTTCAATAAATGTTGCGTTGGAGGTTGCCCTGGGACCCATGCGTGAGCATGGGTCATGGGTCATCCCATTCAAAATCTTGAGAATTTAACATGGTGTCGGGAGAAGTGGTCTACACTGGACAATTCTCATCCAAATTTGATAAAATTTTGGATTTAGGTAGCCTACATATTTTCCTACTGACGGCACTACATTTGAAAGAAAATCCTCCAAGTTTAAAGGACGAAAAATCACTTTAAAGAATTAAAAGTCCATGAAAAAATGAGCAAAATCCCTCAGCCTGATTAACAACACAATGGTGACGTCATCAGTCAGTCTTGTGACATCATAGTCAGTTTGTTGTGACATCACCAGCACATTCAATGTTTGACCAATCAGATGACGCCATTTTTTTCAATGTATAAGGGAAAAAATCACTTCTTCATGTTCAGTGGATGAATTTTCATTCATTTCAGCATGTGGAGAAATAAGAAGTAGGTGCCATCAGTAGCAAATTTTGTAGTCTTTTAGGTGGTATAATTGAAATGAACAAACTGTACATATTTAAAAAGATATCTTGATTCTCCCTGACCCTCTCTTTCAATTCTCATGATTTTCCAATGGGAGGATTCATGACCCCTGTCCCAGGGGTCCAGGGCTACGTTGGAGGCCACCCGAGCAATGTATATACTGCTATAACCAATAGGTGGGTGGACCCCCTCCACCTTAGGAACCCCATGTAAGTATCATAAATAAAACATAAAAAATCAAATTATATTTACTAAATTCAATTAAGACCTATAGGGCGACTTCAAGATTTAAAAAATCATACTCATTCTTCGTGGTTATTTGGATATTATTTTGTACATGGAACAACCACAATAACAACATTTCACTTACTGCTATTCAGAACCACCTTTCTCTGCCATTTCCAAGCCATAAAGTAGACTTAACTATTTCACCAGCATTGCTACATATTTTGCCGTCATCACTGCCACTTGAGCCAGGCTTTGAATCCGCGGATTCTTGTTTGCAATCCCATGGCTTGATGCATCATGGATACAATGTATTGTGGTAGGTCATTGAATTGGTCTTCCACGTCTCCTTCTTCATTGGCAGATCCAGACACGGTAGTGCGTGGGGGGGGGGGTCCGTCATTGCGTCAATTCTACCAGAATTTTCAGATCTTTTAAAGGCTGCCAGATTTTAAGGGGGCTGCTTCCCCCTACTTTCTACGCTTATGTAGCAATACTAAAAAAATATGAAATTCCCATTAATGTGTGGGTTGCCATAGCAACAATGTATTAAGATTGCACCTGTTACACGTACACGACGCCATATGCAAACGTCAGCAAAACCTCTCTATTAATTATAATTAATAGAAATAGAAATGTTTTATATGCGTTGGGTGCTTGCTGGGTAGTGAGACGCCGGACATAATATAGTAGTTATTCCACTCAGGGAAATAGACTCAGGCAGAAATGTAAAGAATAAAATAAATAATAATTATAATGATGTCCATAATCCATGGGAACTTTACATGTAAGCAGGGTGCCCACTCCTCCTATATTTCCTATAATTCCTATATTTTTTAAGGCCTCCTATAATTTCCTATATTTTGGAAAAATTCCTATAAATTCCTATATTTTTCAAGATTTCAAGATATTTCGCGCGTTTACACACGTTTTTTGCTGGCGATACAAAGTTTAGGCGTCTTTTCCACAAGATATTATGAATTTTTGACACGTTTTTGCCACAACATGAAGTTTTCGGCTCATGGTGGAAGCGATCCCGTGACTTTCCGATGGTTTTGCTGTCGAATATTTCCTATAATTGTCCTATTAAAACCGGCGAAAACCTCCTATATTTTCCTATATTTTACGGTAAAAAATTCCTATATTCCTATAATATTTTGTGCGATGTTCAGTGGGCACCCTGTGTAAGTTCAATTTTCTCTCCGACACTTTTGTGCCATCGCTAATTCACAGCAGACTCGTACACTATATGATTGGGACTGATGACAGGCTGAAGTCTAACAGTCTAGTCTCTCTTGTCAGTAAAATATTCAAAGGGACCGTGGTCTGACAGAGCCCGCTAACTTCATCTGGACAGAAATAGGTCACTGTTTAACTCGACCAATCAGAGAAGTTCTTACTAATTGTAACTTTGTGAGAACGTCTCTGATTGGCTGATCCCACAAGTGACCTATTTTCTGTCCAGATGAAGTCAGCAGGCCAATAAGAGCATGGCACCTTTGAAAAAACTAATGACAAATTAAGAAAAGACACTGATTAGGCTTTGGCCTGTGGACTGATATTGAAATGTTTATAAAACTTGTTTTGTTATTATTGTTGAATAATGATGTCTAGTTCAAATATGATTGAATTTGTTTTTGCATTTAAATATCTAGACTCATTTTGGTCTGTATTTACTATTACTAATACCAAAGGCCGGACATATTTGATCTTTAGCTTCTCGGATCTTCTCAAGGTAACTTTCCTAGGGTCGGTTCAAGGTTGGTTGGACGGAAAAAAAAAGCTTAAATCTCAATTTTTTATAATGTCACCTTAAAATAAAAAATGTGTATGCTCAATTTTATTTTCGCAGGCAGGAAATATGTTCGGTCGGTTTAACTTGAAGCTAGAAATTAAAAATATTCGGCCTTAAGAGTTGTTTACGAACAGTTGTCCATGGTGCTAACTTTTAGTTATTTACATTTTCTATGACATTGTTGTATATGTTACAGTACAGCCAGCTGCTATACGGGAGATTTTTGATATTATGCATTGAATGTTATTTTTACAGCGTTGTTGTATGATGCCATAATGAAGGTTACATTTATTTTATATTTAAATAACCATTGGATGATTTGTTCATGGATTCAGTGCTATTCACACTGTAGCAGATTTATTGTTTAATCTAAGTACTTTTAGCTCGTCCGTTTTCTTAGGAAACTAAGAGCTATTGTCCTCACTCGGTCGTCATCATTGTCCTGGTTATAAGCCCAAAAACTCGAACTAGGATATTTGCCTTAAAAATGTCTGTATATGACAAATAAGGTACCTGAGTTGATATTACTTGATTTTTGGCTAAGTTGCCTTGGCATTGAAAGGATACAGCACTTTTTTTGTAAGAAAACGACAGAAAACCTAATAAACCCCCAATTATGGTAAGATGGACTGTGGCTTTCCAGACATGTCTCTAGTTATGCTTTACTTTAAGAAAGCGCTAGCAAATATTGTTAAGATGAAGTTCTCAAAATTTTGTGCCATTCCTTAACTCTGGACTTGGAAATAACACCTTGAATCCCCAAAAATATGCAATTTAATAACTAGGCCACAGCCAAGTTATTTTTAAAAGCTAATTACTCATTAATTAAAATATTTGTTTGACTGGATGTTTGTGGTTTTGTACTCAGGTAGGCATGTGCCATCATAAAAGTCAATAAAAAAACTTTGTTAGAAAGAAAAGTGAATTTAGGGCCTATGGCCCCTTTAAAGTAATATGGCTTGTATAAGTGTCCATTTGTGAGCTTAAGATTTGGTATATGTATTGGTGGTCTGTTGGTGTGGACCAGAAACATGTGGAGAAATCCGAGATGGCTGACAAAATGGCCACCACAAAATGGCCGACATTCTTGAACTTCCCAAGTGCTGTGACCTTGATATTTCGCTTGCAATTCTGAAATTTGTTCAGGTAAGGGCTGGTGTGTATTGATCGGGATCATGTCTAATTATCCAAGATAGTGGCCATTTTGTGCAGGCCATTTTGGCAGCCATCTTTCTTCAGTCTTGAACTGCCCAAAGTGACCTTTTAAAATATTTCACTTTCAGATATGAAATTTGATACAGTTATTGGTCTGTGGATGTTGATGGGGAATATGTTTAGAAATCCAAGATTGCTGTCAAAATGGCCACTGCAAAATGGCCACCATATTTTTAATTGTCCATTTGGAGCTTAGTCTTTAACTAATTAGATCCAGTTATTGGCCTGTGGGTGATAATCAGGCACAGACTGACAGATTTCACATTAACAGACCAGCGTTGAAACCGCTTGCGGTTCTGGTTTACTTTTGCAATTGATTTGTGAGACCTGTTATATTTACTTGATTTTAATTTAATGAGTTTGTGAATTTACAAATAACTTGGTAAACTGGTGTGTAAAGTCATAGCCGTGGATAGTATTTCAAAATGTGTGTGTTGAATTTTGGTACCTTGATTTTATTACAATTTTTGTATTTGATTGATATGAATATACAACCATTATAGACATGATGATTGACATTATATAGGTATCATATTATGGTGCTATATGAATATAAATGTTTGTCAGATCTATTTAGAAATATTTTTTCATCCCATTTGGTAATGTAATAAGTGTATATTATCTAATGGTATTGCTTCGCGGCTTTGTTGATCCCATTTATTTAGTTCTGTAAAGGTTCTGTATATAGTTGCACTGGTTAATAATGTCAAAAAAAGCATTATCATTTTTATAAATAAGCTGAACCGAATTAAAAATGCAGAATATTTCAGAGCTGTGTATTTTTCTGTATATGATTCAGATGGGCTCTTGAGTTTATGTATGTATAATCAGGTGTCAAAGGTGTTCCATAAAAAAACTCAATTCTGCCCTTTGTGTCAAAGGAGCTCCATAAAAAACTCAATTCTGCCGTTTGTTTGCACATCTGCGATCAGGTTTATTACATTGGGGTATGGCCAGTGGACCAGGGTATTAGGCACCCCATCAGAACATTTTTTAAGGATTTTCGACTGGGAGACAAAGGCAATTTTGTAGCGTCATGATGCGCGAAATCTATAGATCAGCAGCTGTAGATGTACATCCACTACAAAGTCTACAATATATTTACATAATGATTCGCTTGCCTGAGGATTTTGAACTGATTAGTAGGCTGGTAATTTAGGAGTTTTGCTGATTGCCACAAAGGAGAATCTTGACTATTTTTTTGTAATCGGAAACCAGAAACAGAAGTATATATAAAAGGGATACTGAAGAATATTTTTGTGAAGCAGAAGCCCTCGTTTCAAATTGATGAGATTCTCTGGAAAAATTGGTCTTCCAGTGGTGCCAATTGGGCTATGACTGGGAGACCAAATCTGTCCACTGGGAGACCATTTTGTCACCCAGTTGATTGATTGATTGGCGTGTAATTGATTTTATTTAGATATTAAATAACATGTTAAAAATGCACTGCACCCCATAGAGCAAATCAAAGGATTCCATTGTATAAAATCACTATAGAGTGACAATTCCATTTAGAAATACTGATTTGGACTGACCTTATTTTGCTGGGATGTCAGTGGAGGTACTCAAATATTGCAAGCTGCTGGTCAATACGCGCAGTCTGTACCTTAAATCTGTACGCATAGTCTGTACCTTAAAGCTTGTCTCGTCAAGCAGAGGACAGATGTTTTGCCATAATCTCATAGCAACCAGAATTCCTACAGTAGAAATACATGTGCACCTAACTACACTGTCAGCATGCCCCGGCGGTCCAACGTCGGCCCAGCGTCAGTCCGATGTCAGCAGCATCGGACCAGCTTCGGGTTTAATACGAACATCACATTTTTGTTATGTTTTGAGGCCGCTTTTGTCCAATTTTCAGCAATTTATGACAACAGCAGTCCAATTTATGACAACAGCTTTCCAATTTATGACAACGGCAGTCCAATTTTGCACTACGTTCAACCGAACGTTGACATTCATGATGCAAACAATCTAATTCACGAAGGGCACTGATGTCATAAAAGTGCACTGCAGTGCCACCCTGGACTTAGTTCTAGTCAAGTTTGTATGAGCAGAACCACCAATCTCAGTGTGTTGATTTTTATGGACTTTACAAACAATGCTAAATTTCTGTCCGGTAGTACTGGGAACAGTATAAGAGCTACCATGTGGTGCAGCTATAAATAGATCACAATGCGTAATCACAAAATTGTGTGATTTATAGTTATACAGGTAAATTAATGTTTTTTTCTCGGTTTTTTGAAACCTGATGCAGCTTTGCTCATAAAATCTGAAATGGGAATACAGAACTTTCCTCAGTGTCTCAATGGCTAAGAGTGTTCGTTTGCGCAACCACTGGCTCTGAGGGCATGGGTTCAAATCCCGCCATGGCACTCAATTTAGTCTAAGCCCGTGGGCCACTAAATGGAGACGGGTTGTATCCATTGTTCTATGCTGGGGCAACTGAAAAACCCTGGGCATCCCTGAACTAATAGGGTATGTGCCAGACTCCCAGTCCTTTCATCAATCATAATTGTACAACGGTCACCAATACTGGACGGTGCTACACATTGGAACCTTGGGCAATGTTCGTAGCTGTACCCTCTGTCCACGGGCGCTGCTCTGTGGCTGCCCTGAGCTGTAAGCAGTGGAAGGCTCACCACAAATTGATAAACTTTGCAAATTCTACTGGAGCACATTGTTGTCCGATTCAACCGTAACTATTTCCAATGACCACCATAGATAAGAGGACATCACCTACAATATTCCTGCAACAGTGTTAACGCCAGATAGAGCTACAGCCTCTTGGAATATGGAAAATCAGGGTTTATGAAGAAGTGCATCCAACCAAAAATTCTAAATCAATAGCTAAAATTATATAGTTGAGGCTTTTGAAGGGTGATTAAGGAAGAAAATTGGATTGTCTCCAAACAATCAAAAGCAGTATACTCGCAAAAAAAACAAGAAGCCAAAAACACTGCTGCTACGGGCCATTGCCGAAACAGAAGAAAGAAAATGACTTTTCATTGTGGACCAATTAAAGTTAACACAAGGACAGTTTCATAGAGCAGGTCTACTTTAAATTTTATTCAATGAGATAGAATGTTTTATCGACGACTTGAAGAGCAGGTCTTCTAACAGTTCTCGTAGAGCAAGATGTTTGGGGTTCCACTGGTTCCACGGACGTTGATGTAGTTGTTACTTCCTCCACTGGTCAGGGCGGACTTCACGGCGGCGGCAGAGGCAGATGGGTTCTGCTGCAAGTAGACGGCGGCAGCTCCAGCCACATGAGGGCAAGCCATGCTGGTTCCGGAGAAGTTGACGTAGTTGCCGTCGCCGGTGTTGGCGGCAGACCTGATGTTGGATCCAGGGGCCATGATGTCAACACAAGTTCCCCAGTTGGAGAAGCTGGACAGGGTGTCAGTGTTGTCTGTGGAAGCCACAGTGATGGCTGAGGAAGCTCTTGCGGGGCTCTGGTTGCAGGCGTTAGCATTGCTGTTGCCGGCGGATACAACAGTAGGGATGTTGGCAGAGACAGCACTGGCGACAGCATTGTCAAGGGTGGTACTGGCGCCGCCTCCGATGGACATGCTGATGACGGCACGTCCTCTGTTCTGCATGTCTGTGATGACCCAGTTGACGCCATTGACGATTGAGCTGGTGCTTCCTGCTCCGTTGTCATTCAGGACCTTGACGGCAATAGCTGTAGCTCCCTTGGCCACTCCGGAGTTGCCTCCAAGGACGGTTCCAGCGCAGTGGGTTCCGTGTCCATCGACGTCAGTGTTGCCTCCTCCAATGGTGTTGGTTCCGAAGATGGCTCTTCCTCCGCTGAAGTCCTGGTGGGTTGTTCTGATGCCAGTGTCAAGAACGTACACTCGCACGCCAGAGCCTCCACTTGACCTGTGGCTGTAGGTGGCGCCATTGTAGTTGGGAGCAGCACGGGAGTTGATCCTGCTCAGACCCCAGTAAGTGCTACCTGAGTTCTGGCTTGAACACTGCTCGATCTTCTTCTCGAAGACATCAGCCTCAATGTGGACAACCTCAGGGATCTCAAAAGCATTGCTGATGACGGCATCTTCGGCCTTCACGTGGAGGACGGGGGACTCCAAGGAGCTGAACATGTTGAGGATGGCTGCGTTGGTGCGGCCCACGATCTTACCAGCGGCTGAGAGAACATAGTTGGCCTTCTGGGCAGCAGGAACTGGCTTCAGAGTGATCAGGTATTCCCCAGGAATACGACGGGGGTTTCTGATGTTCTCAATCTCCACAGCTGCTGCTAAGCAGAGCAGGGCTGCGGCAAGGCAAGTCTTGAAGAGCATGTCTGTTGGTTTCTTCAGAGCCAAAAAGTGAACTGCTTTTCCGCTGTAAATCGACGCATTTTATACAATTCCTACGAAGCTAGAAACTGACATTTTCCATCTATCATAAGTGATAGCATCTGATAGGAGGCGATAACACACACTGTTTATGCATAAACCTGTCATTTTCCCAGATTTGTTTAGTAAGCGCACGTTTCATTAAAACAATTAAATTCAGAATGTTAAAAACTCGGACCTAGTTTTTACTCATATCAACCTTTGCACATATTGCGGGACTATTGTGTGTCATGTTTCCGGGCGGTGCATGGTGGTACAATCACAAATTATTGCACAATTTATGGAGAATTGCATACATATCAATTATCCAACGTATGACTACAAATAGTACTAAGGTTCATTTGAGCAAGAAGAAAGTGAAGAAAACTGCAGTAGTTGCGACAAGCAACGCCTCCTCTCTGGACACGACGAACCTTGTTGCATGGTGCAACAGCGTAGCAGCATTTTAGCGACTACATGACTTCCTGCTTGATTAAAACATTGGCTCGGAGAAATCACAAGTTTCAGAAAATGTCAATTCATATATTGCTGTCAGCTGTTAAACTAGAACCTTTCGGTTTCAAAGATCTCATAAAGACAGCAGTTAAATGGGCAACTTGGGTTCGGTTGGGAGGCCTATTATTTCGGCGTTCAGTGAGAGCCTTGAGAGAATACAAACCTGGACACTTGCAAGTGCGAAACGTTGCACAGTGAAGAATGGGTAGGTGGTGACATAAAGTACAATGGACGGAAATGAATATAATCGCAAGTGTCCAGGTATTTACTTTCGAGCAACATGCACCGTGAAAGGAAATGCAAGCCTTCCCCGAAGTCGAATGGTCATCCTCAGTCGATTGGTTGGATGGAGAACAGTCGTCATGGACACATCCTGTCTCAAATGATGTGAAAATCAAGGAAGAACAGACATGTACTTCCAATAGTCAACTGTGGAAATGAACTGATGTTTGGCCTGATTGCTCAGCATGTAAAAGTTGCAGTGTAATATACATAGTACATACTCACAGATAGATCAATCAATTTTTAATTTGTTAATCACACTTCTTGACGTCATATTCCAAGACCGAGAATGACAAAGTGATATTCACAGCAATCTTGATAAGCATGAGTTTTTGGGCTGCCTACTACATACGGATATTAACACTGACTCAACAGTTCAGTTGAAGCTGAAATGGTAGCCACTTGGCAAGTGACTCAGAAACTCAAGCTTAAAAATTGTTGCGAAAATTGAGTGCTAGGGTTCTTTTTAAAGCATCAAATTTGATTTTGATGAAATTCACATGCCACAGGTATTTTGTATTTAAGCACAACACCCGTGAAGACATGGAGGGGGGAAGGGAGGAATATAGAAAACATCACTTCAATTTCTTTGACTGTAATTACACATACCACACCCGGCTGAGGACCTTGTGGGCAGCGTAAAAAAGCTGCTTGTAAGTTTTCATAGTAGAGTAATCAGAAGTTTGGCTGGAGTAGCGTGAGGAATCCGTGAATCAATAGTATGATGATAGCCCATGAATTTCTCAAAAGATTATTTCTTTCGTTACAGAAAAAAAAAGAAAGCAACGGACTCACTATGAAAAGATAATATGTCCATTTCAGCCGTTGCAACACCTTGTGGCATTTTTTGTGTCAATTTCCTAACTGCTTTCTGCCACAATAATCCCCTCTAATTGATCAATAGACAGGAAGTATCCCTTGTTGCCGTGTTAGCGATGTTGATCACGATTATTGTCAATACCACCAAAAAATTAGAATTTTTAAAATAAGATTATGATACCAGTCACTATCATGACCAATTTCAGTAACAAAAAGTAATATTATCACCAATTTATTTCCTTACATTTTGTCTCATCTCACATGCGAACTAACGTTTGGCCTGATTTCTCAGCTTCCAGAAGGCCCACAGCAGAAATACACATACCTGCTTGTAGATCAGCCGATTTGTAATCTGAATATCACATTTTCGCAATGTTTTCAAGTCGTTTTTTGCCGATTTTTCATCAATTTCGGCTGCGGCAGTCCATTTTCACTTGTTTACATTTGTGACGCAACCAGATCGACAGCCACAATTGATGTGACGTCACAACAATGCACTGCAGTGCCACTCCTGGATTAGTTCCAGATAACATAGTGCCAGTGCCATCCCTCCAAGGTCATGCATGGGTTTTATACAGGCTGTCAAACCAGTGCTATATTTCAGTTCACATGCTAGATGAGACACACTGTAGTGTGACTGAAGAGCACATTGATCAGTAGCTTCATGAGGCTGAAGATTCACTCACACAGATATACTGACATGAAACTGAAAAGTGAATTCACAATCATGATGCACAGACATTTTGCAAAGATCTGTGCACATGTTTGCATTGCTGCAATAATAGCATTGTCACGCCTCAATGCTCTGGTGACCTACTTAGGAATGAGAGCCATGCCATATGTATGTTGTTAGACAAGTGTTGTAAAATTACTCAAAAATTTTAAAACTAAAATTTCCCGGTTTTTGTTTAGTGATGCTGTCATGGTCCTCAATTAATCCAACTAAGAGAAACTCTCATGTGACTTGCCTCCGTTCCAGAATAAGAATTGAGCGGATAGCTTTTCCACACTCTTTTGCAATATCTAGGTCACAGTGACCTCATTGACAACTAGACACAGATTAGCACAGAGAACTTCAGAAATGTAATAGATCTCATAAAGCTTTGCTTGGACATAATAAATTGATATTTCAAAAAGTGCAGTAAAAATATTCAATCAGGAAGAAACACAATTAGATTCTTTCATAGGAATAATACATTTATAAGCGGGAGACCATTTAATGTTCAGGGGGGGGGGAGGGGCTTGGACTTTTTTTTTAATACATGATTTCTTGCTCAGTTTTGTAATGAAATAAATAAATACTTTTTGGACACTCTTGAAGTAAATAATTTCTGCCAGGGGTATTTGTTCATAAAGCCTTGCTTGATATAGGAATGAATGTTAATATATTCACGTGCTTGAAATAATTCAATACTGCAGCCATCACCGTGAAATAAATAATTTCCCACTAAGGAAAACTCCAAGCCCCCCCTGGAAATTAAATGGATGCCCCCTAATGGTTTCGTCATAGTTAGGAGTGGTTTTCGTTGACTTAATTCTGCACATTGTTGCCAGGTTAGATTTAGACCTGTGTCCTGGATAAAATAACAGCTGTGCCAAGATTTAAAAGGAGACCAAGTATTTTACATTGTTTCAATGCATGACATCTTACATGGGCAGTAACCAGTATCAAAATGGGTGACTGTAGCAAGATTAGTTATCCCAGAAAAAAAGTTGTGTAGGCGTGCAGCTTGCAAATGAGTACAGTATGACTAAATGCATTTTTCAAGCAGATGTTTTCACTTCAATGCACTTCCATGCTCTTCCATGCATGTTCATGCTCTTCCATGCACTTCTGTGCTCTTCCATGCATGTTCATGCTCTTCCATGCACTTCTGTGCTCTTCCATGCACTTTCATGCACTTCCATGCACTTTCATGCACTCCCATTCTCTTCCATGCACTTCCATGCTCTTTCATGAACTGCCATGCTCTTCCATGCACTTTCATGCGCTCCCATTCTCTTCCATGCTTTTCCATGCACTTCCATGCACTTCCAAGCTCTTCCATGCCCTTCCATACTCTTCCATGCACTTCTATGCTCTTCCATGCACTTCTATGCTCTTTCAAGCACTTTTTGGCTGGAGAATTCTGGAGAATTCTCTAGCCTTTTTAATAATGGGTTTTGGGGGTGTGGTCGATATTTGGAGGTGTGGCGCATAATGACAGGCATGCATTTTTGGCCATCATGCGTTGAGTTTGTGTTTGTGGTAATTGCTGGTTAGAAGCAATCTTAGTTGGCTAATTTGACAGCATTAGGCAAGGTGTAATGGGTTGACAGTTGTTCGGTTGAAACTGTGGCAGTACTTAAAAATTTTTAATTTTTGGGGGTGTGGCCATTTAGAGCCAATGAGAATGAGGGACTTGGTGGGAGTGGCCATTTCAGCCAATAGGGAGACATGTAGAATGCAAGGCCTGGGGGGGGGGAGGACACATCCAGGGGGGTACTTGCAGAAATTATTTTTTTTGCTAGTTATACTTCTAGGCTGGGGGTCACCTCGGAGGGAGGTAATTTTAAAAATTTTAGATTTTAAAAGTCCCAAGGGGGGTCACCTCGGGGGGGTACTCGCAAAAAAAAAATTTTCTGCCTGTTATATTGCCAGACTTGGGTCACCTCGGGGGAGGTATTAAATTTTATATTCTATACAAGGCCCGGGGGGGGTCACATCCGGGGGGGTACTCGCAGTAATTTTTTTTTTTGCTAGTGATATCTCTAGGCTTTAGGTCACCTCTGAGGGAGGTAATTTAAAAATCTTTAGATTTTACAAGTCCCGAGGGGGTCACCTCGGGGGGGGGGGGTTACTCGCAAAAAAAAAAAATTTTCTGCCTGTTATATTGCCAGGCTGGGTCACCTCGGGGGAGGTATTAAATTCTATATTCTATGCAAGGCCCCGGGGGGGGGGGAGGACACATCCAGGGGGGTACTTGCAGAAATTATTTTTTTTGCTAGTTATACTTCTAGGCTGGGGGTCACCTCGGAGGGAGGTAATTTTAAAAGTTTTACATTTTAAAAGTCCCGAGGGGGTCACCTCGGGGGGGGTACTCGCAAAAAAAAAAATTTTCTGCCTGTTATATTGCCAGACTTGGGTCACCTCGGGGGAGGTATTAAATTTTAAATTCTATACAAGGCCCCGGGGGGGGTCACATCCAGGGGGGTACTTGCAGAAATTTTTTTTTTTTGCTAGTGATATCTCTAGGCTTGGGGTCACCTGTGAGGGAGGTAATTTAAAAATTTTTATATTTTACAAGTCCTGAGGGGGGTCACCTCGGGGGGGATACTCGCAAAAAAAAAAAAATTCTGCCTGTTATATTGCCAGGCTGGGGTCACCTCGGGGGAGGTATTAAATTCTATATTCTGTGCAAGGCCCGAGGGGGGGGGGAGGACATTTCCAGGGGGGTACTTGCAGAAATAATTTTTTTTGCTGGTTATATTTCTAGGCTAGGGGTCACCTCGGAGGGTGGTAATTAAAAAATTTTGGATTTTACAAGTCCCGAGGGGGGTCACCTCGGGGGTGATACTTGCAAAAAAAATTTTTTTTTTCTGCTAGATATATTGCTCGGCTGGGGTCACCTCGGGGGAGGTATTAAATTTTATATTCTATACAAGGCCCGGGGGGGGGGTCACATCCGGTGAGAGCTTGCAGAAATGTTATTTTTTGCTAGTTATGTTTCTAGGTTGGTCACCTCGGAGGGAGGTATTTAAAAAATTTAGGATTTTACAAGTTCTGAGGGGGTCACTTCGGGGGGGGGGGGAGTACTCGCAAAAAAAAAAAAGAAGTTTATTTCCATAGGCTGGGGTCACCTCGGGAGGTATTAAATTTTATATTCTATACAAGGCCCGGGGGGGAGTCACATCCGTTGGGGGTACTTGCAGAAATTTTTATTTTTGCTAGTTATATTTCTAGGCTGGGGCTCTCCTCGGAAGGAGGTAATTTTAAAATTTTATATTTTACAAGTCCGGGGGGGGGGTCACGTCGGGGGGTGTCCTCGCGAAAAAAAATTAATTTTGCTAGTTTTGCTAGTTATATGCTAGGGGTGAAAGCAGAAGAATGAGTAGCCTACCTGTCGAGACAACTGAGATAGCGTGCATTTTAGCAGCCATCATTCTTAATTCCTGGACTGCCAAATGTGACCTTAATACTTCACGTACGCCTGTGGGTATTGATTGGGAACATGACGATAAATTCAAGATGTAGGCCTTTCTGGCAGCCATCTTTTGTCATTCTTGAACTGTCCATTTGTGACCTTAATATTCCGCTTATTTTAGAGTTATGAAATTTGGTACAAGTATTCCACATTATGAATTTGTCGGCCCATAGCTCTATATGGGCAGCGACTCTGTTAGACACTAGTGTCTGCTGTCACGCTCTACTCAAACACTTGCGCAATGCTCACTGCAGCAAGTTGCACCTATACTTCATTGCTATACCCTCACGTCAAGAGAATCTAGTTCACGCAGACATCACCCTACTATACCTCAACCTCCATTTCCACTGTTCCTACACTCATATTTTTTGCCTCAGACGCTCTCGCATGCTGCAAATCACACCTTCTACTTTCCCATAGGATTAACCAGCCATTGTATCCGAGGATGCTTGTATGCACTTCTATGCTCTTTCATGCACTTTTATGCACTTCTATGCTCTTTCATGCTCTTCCATGCACTTCCATACTCTTCCATGCACTTCCATACTCTTCCATGCTCTTCCGTGCTCTTCCAGGCACTTTTATGTACTTCAATGCACATCCATGCACTGCCACTCACTTGTCAGTAAAATAGCAAAGAGTAAATTTCTACTGCTCAATCAAAGTATTTCATTCACAATTGCTTTTAACATGAACATAACAATGACCTTTAAAAAATAAAGCAAGTTTTTTTTAATTGATTTTCTATCTTAGCGAACTCGCAGTGATTTACTTTTGGCGTGAGCTGGGATGTGAGGTCATGGAAGAGTGAGGCCGTGGGGGTAAGAAGTGAAGGGTGTGAAAGGGCGGGCATCTTCCTCAAGGAAAGAGATTTAAGACAATATACTGCATTGTACTGTAGCTGATGCAAGATCTCACATATTCAAGTTCAGCTCCTGCATTCTGCTTTTCCTTGTCACCTATTCTCAAATTTTCTCAAATCAGTGAGATTGTTGTACTAGTTAACTGCCATTTGCTTGATCTCATGGAGTACTCTAACATTTTCTTGGTGCTCACTAAACTGTGCCACATCCCACTCATCCCACTCATTTTTTATTAATGCGTTTGAAAAACACATATATAGGTGTGCTTGAAAATTTCTGAACCCCTGACACTTTTGACCTTATTTGTGCACAACTCTCTAACAAAGTCAGGAATAGCTTAAAAATTGGGTTCATAATGAAACTGAACACCATCTTTTATGTGTAAACAATTATTCATAACAAATAATTACATTTACAAATGATTCTATGATGAAAGTCTCCAAAACTGTCTGTTCAAAAGTTTCTGAACCCTTCTGAAACGTATACAATTACCCAGAGTACACAAGCGAATCCAATAAAAATTGGTTAAAATCTGTCAAATTTAGGGTTCTAGAATGGTCTGGATAGTTTCTTGATCAGAACCCAATAGATATGCCTTGGTCAGATTTGACAAAGCAGTCCACGTCAGACAACCCACCAGCTTACGAGGGTTAAGAAAATGCTCTCTTGAAGAATGGTCAAAAATCCCACAGATAATCTGCCAATTGTTGGTCGGACTTGGTCCATAGCCATAAGAAGCATTTTTAAAACAAAATTGGACCATACTATATTTTGATAGTATACGTTTCAAAAGGGTCCAGAAACTTTTGAGCACACGGCATTGGAGACTTTTATCATGGAATTATTTCTAAAGGTAATTTTTTGTTATGAATAATTATTTACAAATAAAGATGTTGTTCAGTTTTATTGTGAACCCAATTTCTAAGCTATTCCTGTGTTTGTTAGAGAGTTGTGCACAAATAAGCAAAAATATGTCAAGGGTTCAGAAACTTTCAAACACAACTGTATACATCACCTATTCACCTTGGGGGTTAGTTTTTCCCATTGAAATATAGCATGAATTCTCAATTTTTCGTCACTGTCATCCGCCGTTTTTAATGACAAGGTCTCATTGTGTAATCTGAAGTTTCTTCAACAAATAGCAGCCTCATGAATGATTTGATATAGGCTACGCCGTGATAGTGGAACTCTCCTTTTTCCAGCTCTCCTGTTTTGACGAGCAGAATAAAACTATTTCCGGGAACAAGCTGCCATTTTGTACCATAGTTGAGTCAGTGAAGCTGGCATTCCAGGACCCAGGGCACTTTTAATCCGTTGAAAACATTACGGATTTACATTGCCGAGTCTTAAATGGAATGTTTAGCATGGATTGCCACCATATTCCAGTACTGTCAGGCTGATTAGACTTTGTTACGGACCTTAGAAACCCCGGCTCCATTGTAAATTCCCAGGCTGATGTTTCCGGAAATAGTTTTATTCTGCTCGTCAACACAGGAGAGCTGGAAAAAGGAGAGTTCCACTAACGCCCGCTATTAGCAAAACAGCTGTAAATGGTTTTCCACAACTTGATAAGAAATTAAATTGGGCAAAAGCACAATAGCCCTTGTAATAAGTATAAAGCTTGAATTGAAAGAAAAAAGTGGTCCAAGTTATAAGACGTGTAATTATGATTTTAATTGTCTTAATGAAACGTATGCCTACCAAATAATATGGGAAAATGACAGGTTTATGATTAAACGGAGTTCGTTATCACCTCCAATCAGATGCTATCACCTGTGATAGATGGAAAATAACGATTCCTAGTTCTGAAGAGTTTGTATAAATTAAGTCGATTTACAGCGGGAAAGCAGTTCACGTTGTGGCTCTGAAGAAACCAACAGACATGCTCTTCAAGACTTGCCTTGCCGCAGCCCTGCTCTGCTTAGCAGCAGCTGTGGAGATTGAGAACATCAGAAACCCCCGTCGTATTCCTGGGGAATACCTGATCACTCTGAAGCCAGTTCCTGCTGCCCAGAAGGCCAACTATGTTCTCTCAGCCGCTGGTAAGATCGTGGGCCGCACCAACGCAGCCATCCTCAACATGTTCAGCTCCTTGGAGTCCCCCGTCCTCCACGTGAAGGCCGCAGATGCCGTCATCAGCAATGCTTTTGAGATCCCAGAAGTCGTCCACATCGAGGCTGATGTCTTCGAGAAGAAGATCGAGCAGTGTTCAAGCCAGAACTCAGGTAGCACTTACTGGGGTCTGAGCAGGATCAACTCCCGTGCTGCTCCCAGCTACACTGGCGCCACCTACAGCTACAGGTCAAGTGGAGGCTCTGGCGTGCGAGTGTACGTTCTTGACACAGGCATCAGAACAACCCACCAGGACTTCAGCGGAGGAAGAGCCATCTTCGGAACCAACACCATTGGAGGAGGCAACACTGACGTTGATGGACACGGAACCCACTGCGCTGGAACCGTCCTTGGAGGCAACTCCGGAGTGGCCAAGGGAGCTACAGCTATTGCCGTCAAGGTCCTGAATGACAACGGAGCAGGAAGCACCAGCTCCATCGTCAATGGCGTCAACTGGGTCATCACAGACATGCAGAACAGAGGACGTGCCGTCATTAGCATGTCCATCGGAGGCGGCGCCAGTACCACCCTTGACAATGCTGTCGCCAGTGCTGTCTCTGCCAACATCCCTACTGTTGTATCCGCCGGCAACAGCAATGCTAACGCCTGCAACCAGAGCCCCGCAAGAGCTTCCTCAGCCATCACTGTGGCTTCCACAGACAACACTGACACCCTGTCCAGCTTCTCCAACTGGGGAACTTGTGTAGACATCATGGCCCCTGGATCCAACATCAGGTCTGCCGCCAACACAGGAGACGGCAACTACGTCAACTTCTCCGGAACCAGCATGGCTTGCCCTCATGTGGCTGGAGCTGCCGCCGTCTACTTGCAACAGAACCCATCTGCCTCTGCCGCCGCCGTGAAGTCCGCCCTGACCAGCGGAGGAAGCAACAACTACATCAACGTCCGTGGAACCAGTGGAACCCCCAACATCTTGCTCTATGAGAACTGTTAGAAGACATGCTCTTCAAGTTGAGAAAATGTTTTATCTCATTGAATAAAATAAAACTAACCATGCACTCTGAAATCGTCTGTGTCATGACCTTAATTGGTGCAAAATGAAAAGTCATTTCTGGCTTCTCAGCCATGGCTGCAATGTTTTCAGCATAAGTTTCTTGGCAGTGCCTGTGATGGGCCAATTTGGAGAGAGTCCAGTTATCTTCCATAATCATCTTCAAAAGTGTTGAATATGATTTTGGCACAAATTTTTGATTCGTTGTATGGCACGAATTTTTGATTCGTGATACGGTACCATAGGCGTATGGGAGGGGGAAGTTTGGGAAGTAAGATTCGGGCAAAAAGGCCAAAAAATTTGGGCAGATGATTAAAAAAAAAATATTTAAAATTAATGATTTCGAGGCCATGTTCATTTGAAATGGATTTAAATCTAGATTTTGAAATTCGGGCAAATGTCGCTCGCCCCCCCAAAAATCCCGCGTCCCGTACGCCTATGGTTGTACCCCGCCTTTATAAACCTGTCTGTATACTATGTTAAAGTGATAGGCTCATGCTAATTTTAGTTTAGAGGAAGGGAAGATCTTATTTTTTCTGAACGAAATCCAAAATATTGGGTGCTACAGGTCAATAGTTTGATCACAATCCCATTCCAAAGTTGCAATTTTTTGCTGACCCAATTCTGAAAGGAGGTCCTATGATGTCACTGAAGGAACCCATTTTCCATCTGCCAATGCTAAAAAAGTATATTTTCTTTTATAACTAAAGATTGGCTAGGAATAAATTGGAAAAAACTCAACACAATAAATTACACATACAATTGATACTATTCCAACCACTTTGAAAATTTTATTCACTATTATAACCAAGATAAACCAGTTTTAAAATGGACAAATTGTCCTCTAGAATGCCCGCTAGCTACTGCTGCAGCCATCTAATATACCCCTTGCACTCACTTCACCCCTTGGCCCACTTTAAAGATGGAGCTGCAAGCAGCCAAAAATGTCCCAAACAAGCACTGTTATGGGTGTTAGGAACTCTATATTGGTGTTTTGTGGATATATTATCAATATATGATTATGAGTGGTGTATAAGGAGACTAGAATTCGTGTATTTACAAACTTAAGAGGGAGTTTGATAAACACACTCATGCATATTCATCTGGTCACATGACCAGCAGCATGCCATATTTGGGTGAGATCACTGACATCACAGCAAAATAAGGTCAGTCCAAATCAGTAGTTTTAAATGGAATTTCTAAGGTGTTGGGACATGATAAAATTTTAGATTAATTTGAAATCAGTTCATTGCATATTTATCTTTTAGAAAATACATTAATATGATATGGCAAGTCCATGATGAGCCTAACTCTTTAAGTATGTTTAGCTCTACCAAAAGCATTTCCTGTATAAAATAAATATACTATATATAGCCTATGTTGGTCATTGGAAACGGTTATGATTGAATCGGACCACCATGTGCTGCAGCAAAATGGATGCATCGGCCTACTACTATACTGTGAGAGGAGCTTCTGGAAAGGGCCTGCTCCATTCTCCCGGACTTCATGATCTAGATATAATATAATATTATAAAAATAGTCAGAACCACATGCTAAAATTGATATGCATTTCGTGATCTTTACAAATATTTAAATATTTAGCCTGCTTTGCTCAAATTGGTAATTTTCACAAAATTTTGGGGGGGGTGTGCCATACTCCCAGTTTTCATATCAATCGTCATTATATGGAGATCACCTGCACTTGAGTCGTTCTATTGCACAATGTTCCCGTATTCTCTGCCAGCACTTGGGTGCTGCTCACTGACTGCTGTGAGTTATAATCAGTGGAAGGCTAAATATGGCCGGGACAATAGGGTCCGGGGGAACAAAAGACCAAGGGCATAGTCATGCCAAGCGAAGGTTTTTTGGGAGGGCGAACAACATTAGCTGAAATTTTATAATTCAGATTTCATGTTGAATAATGTAATTTAACTAAATTCAATCATCTGTCCAAATGGCCTTCTTGCCCAATTTGTATGCTTTGATGAGTAAAACACAAGTTATCCTGAAGTGGTTTAGCCATTTTATTAATATTCTGTCAATGCTGAACTTGATTTAGTTGACAACCAGTAGCTTAATTGACTGAGTTCATGTTGAAACTTGCCTTAATATAATTATTCTATTTAATATTGTAATTGTAATTTATTTGATTTTCCAACAGTAACCCAGCTGACAAAACTGGTGGTTAACTGAGAGTTATCACGTGAAACTGCCCCTCAGTTATCACGTGGAAAACTGATAGGTTATTGCAAACGCTAACCACGTGATTTTCTCACCAGTTAACCACGTGATTTTCTGGGTTAATCTTCACCAGTTAACCATGTGATTTTCTGGGGGCAATCATCACCAGTTAACCACGTGATTTTCTGGTGAATATCTTCACCAGTTAACCACATGATTTTCTGGTGAATATCTTCACCAGTTAACCACGTGATTTTCTGGGGGCAATCTTCGACAGTCAACCACGTGATTTTCTGGGGGGCAATCTTCACCAGTTGAATTATTTGAAAAGAGGCAAAATCTCCCACTGGTTAACTTGGCTCTTCATCAAGCCAGTCAACTTAGACTGTTTCACGCATTACCTTGGGCTTTCAATAGCTGTAGGGCTGAAGTAAAAGCCACAAGAACTTGCTGAAAATTTGTCACAACCAGTGTGATGCAGTGAGGCTCTTTTCAGTCTTCTTAAAGGTTACCTGAATCAAGGATTGCAGTCATACATGATTCACATTTCGGATGATTAGTCTTTTGTAATAATATCCAATATGTGCTCCTTTTTGAGCTAATAAGCATCATTCCACCATATATTGTGCATTAATCCAGATTTAGAAATCATAATCATTTGTTTAATTAGTTTAAACTCAGTTAAATTAACCTTAGTGCGGAACTCGGTGCACAGCTGTGTTTCTAGTACAGGTGGCTCCATCTATATTTCTGGGGGGCTATCTTCACCAGTTAACCACGTGAAGAAAAACACGTGATAACTCTCAGTTATATCATGAAGATTGTCAAGTGTTAATCTGGTGATATTCATCACGTGGTTATCCCGTGAAAATGTTGGGGATTTTTTCCCGTGAAGAAAAACACGTGATAACTCTCAGTTATGTCATGAAGATGGTCAAGCGTCAATCTGATGATATTCATCACGTGGTTATCCCGTGAAAATGTTGGGGAGTTTTTCACGTGAATAAAAACATGTGATAACTCTCAGTTATGTGGTGAAGATGGTCAAGCGTTAATCTGGTGACATTCATCACGTGGTTATCTCGTGAAAATGTGAGAGTTTTTCTCACGTGAACAAAAACACGTGATAACTCTCAGTTATGTCATGTTCACCAGTTTCCCCCCGTGTTTATCATGTGAACTTCACGTGCATTGTCAGCTGGGAAGGTGGTACAAAGTTGGAGGCTGGGCCCTCTTAGACAAATGTCTGTAGTTTAGCCCAGCCTTGATTTGAGAAAAAAAAAAGAAAAAAGAGAAGCTATACAACATAAAATTAGGGGAAAAAAACACAATAAGTAACAAGCGTTGGCTGAATCCGATAGGTCCCGGGGGACATAAGTCTGAGGAGCAGATGTCATAATCCTAACAAACTTTTTCTGCACAAAAAACGTTGGCAAAAGTCGTCTTGATTTCTGGAGCACCATATCCTCGCCCATAGCATCTCATGTCCCACTGGTCCCCAGTGCGGAACCAGCTGAATGTGTAACACAACGATTCAGCCGCACATTCCTGTCTGCAGAGATCTTTTGTGTTCACAACACCGAAAGAAAAGAGTTGTGGGCGATTTTCATAAGCTGTTCCATTTGATGTATCCATAGTCATGCAGTTGTTTTGGTCCATCCAGCAGCCTGAAATTAAGCAAAGGATATACGCCAATGCCCACAAACGAAATAAGTGATACTAGAATGCGCAAATAAAATTTGCAAATCTAGGCGCTGATCGTTAACTTGACAATTTAAGCATGAGATGAACCTCTGTCTGCCATTGTAGATACTCCATTGTGAATCAGCCATCCAGCTGGTCAGAGATCCTATCATGTATAGGTATGAAATCCAATGGGCCCCCAAAAGCTGTTTTTATCTTATTTACATTTTGCTGCAGCCCATTCTAATATGCTAAGATGTTCCGCTTGAGTGCACACAGTCTAGACATTGCATAAATCTAGGACAGTGTCCTGATTTTTTGTGACAAGAAATAGTTATTTCTAACTATTTACAGCAAAGAGGACAGCTATTTACAATCACTATCCATAGATCTATTACTGATCCATCATCAATAGCAATTACAGCATCCAAGCTAGAAGGGTAGATGTGTTTACGAAGGTAGAAGGTAAAACGCATGAAACCATTGTATTTCATGTTCACCACAAACAGAAAGTTGAAAAACACACAGGAAATTGCAGGTTTACAAGCAAGATCTAAGCTGCGCCTAGATAAAAATGTTGGTGTGAAACAGTTAGGACAGGCCTTATGGTAAGAATGTGCATACTGTAATAATTTGATCTATTTTGTGCATAGAACATGTTAAAAATACAAAAAGTGTCATTTCACATTGCTTGATTTCCTGGTGTCACTTGTGCCAACCAGCCCCCCTTATGTGCCAACCTGCCCCATGGTGGGGTAGGTTGGCACAGAATTTTTGAGCTGCGATATCTCCTGGGCAAATAATAATACAGGCTCAGTGAGGTACTGATAATGTAGGTTTGGGATAGGACTTAGAATTGACATATGAACAAAATCCATATCCCGAATAGCTTTTGTTCAGGACACCTAAATGTCCTGTTTGTGCCAACCAGCCCCCCTCTCCCCTAATGTCATAAATATTATCATTGACCAAATGAAGCACACATGAACCTGTTTTTTAGAAACATCTTCAAGCAACTACACAGGTCTTCTGAGGCTGAGCTACCAGGACCATATTTCAGTGCAGTACATGAAGTGAAGCCATGGAATGTCAGCTGGTACTATGTTGTACAAAATCAGTGTTGTGTGTTATCTTGCAAATCCTTGTTTCCAAGTGTAATATCAGATTATTCTAATTAATGATTTTGTTGATGACAGTGATCACTTGGTTTGGAAGTGATCATCAGGTTTGGCCTTGTTTGTCATTTGACAGGTGTGTTGCTGAAATTTTGCTTAAAATTAGGCAGACAATTATAACAAAAATATCACCAGGCATGAAATAATTTTACAACAATTACTGAATGATTTTCAACCAAGTAATTGATTATTTTGGACAAATCATTTTTCATCCAATCACAGCATTTTTTTATTTGCTGCAAAATCATTGATGCGTGGATAGTTTCAGTGAGTTGGATGTCCCCACATGAAATAGTAAGTGAGTTGACTGCCTCCTTCAACAGGAGGATTTCTGTTTATAACTATGAAGCTGGCACCCATACATGGATAAAATCATAGCAGAAATACACAAGGATGGTGTTCAATTCGTTTTTCAGGTGGGTCATGCCTTATATAGATAATAATCAGCTCACTTAATTTTATAAACAAATCTTTCAACATGGCCGATATTCATACCCTTGTTAATAATATATCTACTCATCACAAGCTCATCACAAACAAAAGGTGACTCCACTCGTGGTACAGGCCCATGGCAAGTCTCTAGATCTGGTGCTTCTTCTTCTTCTTCTGTGTGCTTTCCTGGATCAGCCAGGTTGCTCAACCCAGTGTTACTGGGGGGCAGCACTTTGATGTTTTTTCATTATTATCCTTATCCTTCTTGCTACCTCTTTGAGGGCGGCTGTGTTTTCTTCAAAGATGTCTTTAGTCGAGACTGTCAGTTGGTTGTGATTTCCATGGATTCCTTGGCATTTTTCAAGATCTGCTCCTGGGTCTCTGTCCCTTCTCTGCAGTTTCTGCATTCTCGGTCTTGGTACTTATTCCTGAAGTTTTCCACACACCCAGCATCCTTGTCCTTGCTTTAAATATCAAGCTTACTTCTGCTCTAGTGCATTCCATCATGTATTTTGCACATGTACCAATGGTGCCGCTTGCTTTGTTGTCAATGTAGAACTTGGTTTTTACTTTTTTTATTACCTCCTGTTTTTATGTCTTCTATCATCTTTTTCCTGATTGCTCGGTCCACCACTCGTTTTTTCGCCTGTTTTTTCTTGCCTTCAAGGCTTTCATGATCCATGGTGTCCTCCCTCAATTTTTGTGTTATTTTTCACCAAGCTTTATCCCGCTCTTCTTCTCTGATGGCCTTCAGGAGTGAGTTCTCACTGTGTTTCACCTTTTCTGCGTACAGGATTCTGTTGTGGTTAATCAAGTAGTTGATCTCCATCAGGCCGGTTTCCAGGTATAGTGGTTCCCAGGGGGTACCTCTTCATACATTCAGAACCATTAAATTTCGGTGATTAATAGACAATGAATTTAATAGCCTAATCCTGTGACTTTAAACAATTTCCAATATTTAGGCCTCATGGCTGGATGCACTCTTTTATAAACTCGGTAACATCAACTGAACCCCTTTCACCCTCAGACTAACCCTTTAAACCTATGCCACCCTCAACTAACCTCGTCTACCGTCAACCAACCTCTATAAGTCCAACGCTTACTCTCAGCTTCTCTCAACTACTATACCCTAGCTTTCCCGCAACTAAATTCAACTTCCCTTCAGCAAACTTGGCTTCCCTAAATTGCCCTCTGCTTCCCTCAGCTACCCTTTGCTTCCCTCAACTACCCTCTGCTTCCCTTAACAACCCTCTGCTTCCCTCAACTACCCTCAGCTTCCCTCAACTACGCTCTGCTTCCCTCAACTACCCTCAGCTTCCCCTAACTACCCTCAGCTTCCCTCAACTACCCTCTGCTTCCCTCAACTAAACTCTGCTTCCCTCAACTACCCTCGGCTTCCCTCAACTACCCTCTGCTTCCCTCAACTACCCTCAGCTTCCCTCAACTACCCTCAGCTTCCCTCAACTACCCCCGGCTTCCCTCAACTACCCTCAGCTTCCCTCAACTACCCTCAGCTGCCCACCACTACCCTCTGTTTCCCTCGATTACCCTCTGCTTCCCTCGATTACCCTCTGCTTCCCTCAACTAACCTCAGCTTCCCTCAACTACTCTCAGCTTCCCTCAAATACCTCTGCTTCCCTCAACTACCCTCTGCTTCCCTCAACTACCCTCTGCTTCCCTCAACTACCCTCTGCTTCCCTCAACTACCCTCTGCTTCCCTCAACTACCCTCTGCTTCACTCAACTACCCTCTGCTTCCCTCAACTACCCTCTAGTTCCCTCAACCACCTTCCCTTACTCCCAGGGCCTTGGAGCTGGAGTCAGGAGTCATTGAGTCGGAAATTTTGGGTGGAGATGGAGTCGAACTTTGATTTAAAGGTGAAGTCGGAGTATGATATCGAAAATTAATTTGGCGACTCCTGACTCCTAAAAATAATTTATATGATTTAGAAATACAGTTGCAACAACGTCAAATGGATTAAAAAATTTATACAAAACTTCTAAATCAAGTATTCATCCTATTAAATTGTAGAATTATTTTTTTTCCCTATTGACCCTCAATATATGTATGCAATAATGCCGAAAAGTCGTAATTCGGGAGACCTAAGGAGTAGGAGTCGGTTTTTATAGAGTCAAAGGAGTCAGGTTTAGTTACTACCCAACTCGGAAGCCCTGGTTACCCCATCATAAGACAGTGGTAATTAACCCGAAGGGGTGAGGGTGTATCCTGCCATGAGGTCTTTTAAATATACATTTTTTACCTGGTGATGTGGGCACTTGGTAGTGCCTCAGTAGCAGTGGTTTTCCAGTCAAATTGGTGGTTGTTTCAAAAGTTGAGCATCCAAATTCTCCGTTATTTTCAAATGTTATGTTGATTGCTCGGCATCTTCTTCCGTGAGAACGAAAACACTTTGATATGCAAGTGAGTCTCACATGGAGGGGTGAATTTATTGGGTTTAGATGAGGGATGAAAAAGCCTTGGACAGCTGAAACAGAATTGATAATAGGAGGGTAAATCAACGTTGAATGATATATATAGGCCTATTTATAATTTTATTCATACTCTCTTTAGAGGTATTAAGTACATATAAGTACAAATATCTTTAGAGGTATAAAGTACAAATAATATTATAAAATAATAAATTAAATTTAAGGTAATTGATAATATACATACTTAAATTGTAGAAAAAAAAAGGAAAAAATATGCATTTAGTCAGTACACAACCCATATAATGACACCCAGTGATGGTAATGGAAAATTTTCGTCGGGGGAACTCTCGGCTCATGCGGAAGCGGCTTGCCACTCCAAATGTTCAAAAGGGAAGGAATTCTTCCAAGAGAGCAAAATTTTGGTAAAAATACCACGAGGACTGAAAAAGTAACATGATAATTGTAATTTTACCACTGGTTATTGGGTGAACTGTAGTAGGGTACAGCTCCCTTGGTTTTTGGTCAAAGGAGCTACCTCCTCCCGATTTCAATCACTGATTACACCTCTCTTTCTGCGGTGTCCAAAAAGTTTATTCTGTCCTCACGAATGTCTTTTATTGCTAGCATAGCACATCTAGCCTGGCAAGCCATGCACAATGTAATATAATAGAATAGAAAAGCAGACAGAAAGTAGGGGGGAACCGGGTCATATTGTGACGCTTTTTGACATCTGCTAATTTTGTTCAATGCTGAAAGCACTGAGCATTGTGAGCAACTCAGAACTTTGCATGAATATCACCACAAGGCCTACTATTGATCTTAAATCCAAGGCATAATAACTTATAGACTGCACATACCCTTTTACAGTGCAGCAAAATGTGAATCGTGATCATGACTGTCCCATTGGGACATAAATTGAAAAATCATTTTAACACTCCATGTGCAATATATATTACATGTATAAGTGGTGCGTAAGACTATATACACTATACAGTGCATAAGCCAATAGTTAATAACTTTAAACAGTTTTAAACATTTATGTAAGTAACACACAGTGCTTTGCGATAAATTTGTTTAATTTAGACAGTTTTCCAGCATTACTTCTAGCATGCGACAGGACTTTTGTCCAAGCACATTTTGGACATACTTTTAATATTAATTTGTAGAATATTCACACCCAGACAAAACTTAATTTTTGCTATATAAGCACGTTGTAGAAGGTCTTAGCTTTCATTTAAGCCATGTCTCATTAAAATCTGTTCCGCAGAAGTAAAATTATTGACAATTGTGTCTGTGACATGTGTTAGCGACAGAACTTATGTCCAGGACTGTAATACAACCAAACTTTCGAGTCAGTCTTTGATGTTGTATTTCCATTCGTCAAGAAAAGGTTGCAGGTACCACAATACCTAATTGTGAATTTAATGTGCCTTCAAATTTCATATGAACCATTGATGTTGGTATTCACAATGGAGGTCCACTCATGCAAGTTTCATTTTACTTATCTCTTAAATTGACTGAGCTATTTCATACTGTGAATTGCCAAACTCATGAGAAATGTCTAAAAACTCGAAATTTCAAGGTGATTTCCTCAAAAAAGTGTTAAAGTTAAAGACCAGACATTTTGGATATGGAATTTTTACATGAAAATCCCACTATCTCCTTTTGTTCAAAATTGAAATTCAAAAACACAAGCCCCAATGTTATTTCAAACGGAGGGTGGTTCATTTACTTATCAAAGACTTTGACCCATAACTAACTCCAAGTACAGCAAAGAAAATTGGCAGCCATTGTTATCCCACATGCCTCAAATATCAGCCTTTATGACCCAAAATGTTTTCCTCTCATCAGATGAGAATTCATGCTTCTACAAGCAGTTTGATGGAGGATGTTTAGCATTGCGGCAATGGCAAAATATCACCCGTTTCACTAACTTACAGGTGGCACTGTATAAGAATAACAAAATTTATGAATTTCACAAATATGTAGATGTTCTGATGCATCCTGAAATATAAAGATAGATAGATATGGTAAGTGCAGCCCTCTAAGCCAAGCTTTGGGCGCGAACGAGGGTTGATTGATGGAGAGAGAGTGGGAGTCCTCAACATGTTACACATTTACCCCATGTGAGGGATCTTTTACTTGCCCAGCACAGACACTGATACAAGGGGTCAACAATTTAACGTCACATCCGAATGATATCCAGCTTGGATTTTGCTCATGAAGGTGCACGGAAAATGTTGGGCTCCCCACCTGGAGCTCGAACCCATGCAAGCAAAGGCCTTCAGCGGAGCAGACGGGCACCTAAGCCACTTGGCCACCCAGCTGCTATATAAATGTACTTACCCTCACTAACTAAATATAACTGTACCTACCCTCACTGACTAAATATAAATGTACCTACCCTTACTGACTAAATATAACTATACCTACCCTCACTGACCCAATATAAATGTACCTACCCTCACTGACAAAATATAAATGTACCTACCCTCACTGACATTGCATGATTTTCCAGTCCATCCAAATTCACAACCTGTCGGACAGGTACCAGTAATACCGTTGCAAGGAGCTCCATGATTGCAGACGCAGAGATTTCTGCAGGTATTCAGGCCCCATTTGCCGATGTCTCGGCATTCTTCAACAATAAATGAAGGTTAGATAAGTTAGGGAACAACCAATTTTTAAAATTTCCAATGAGGCTTTGGTGTTTTCCTCGGGGGGAAATTATTTATTTCTTGGTAATGGCGGCAGTATTTATTTATTTCAAGCTCACAAAGTCCCCCGAATATTCATTCCTAAATCAAGAAATGCCTTATTAAGAAATACCCCTGGCAGAAATTATTTATTTAAAGACTGCCAAAAAAGAATTTATTTATTTCACCAAAAGAGAGCAAGATATTATTTTTTTTTTTTAAACTCCAAACCCCTCCCGCCTGATATCAAATGGTCACTCCCTTAATAGCGGCCTTCATAATCGCACATAATATTATAACAAAACATCCCAAATGTAGGTCACTTAGTAACAATATCACTTGCTGTTGTATGAATTAATATCACTCGATTCCAGAGACTGAGAGTGATATTAATTCACACAACAGCGAGTGATATTGTTACAAATGTCATCAGTGGCGTCCCTATGGGGGGGGCACGGGGGGCATATGCCCCCCATTTTGGACCTGTGCCCCCCCAGGTGCCCCCAATATTAACTTTCCAAGTCTAGCTAAAATATACAGTTAGTATAGAGGGTGCCCTCCCAGAAAATCGCGTGCCCCCCCCAGGTGCCCCCCCCCCCCGCTCGAGACCGCCCATAGTTACGCCACTGAGTGTCATGATGCGTGGTTGTTTTGTTTTTGTCACCTGGTTTTAACCCAAGATTTTAGTTTTACTAAATAAACTTTTAGTTTACGAAAATAGACTTACCCGCCCTGTACACAGAGTTGGTGAATCGTGCTCCACATATTTGTGTGGCATTACCTGAACAAACTCTTTTGCACTGGCAATTTGCTTCAGTGGTACACTTTCCATATTTACCATAATCGGTCGGTCCGCCATTGCCGCAGAAACAGCCTTCAGAGTTCTGTAATTCAATAATAGACACTGTACATGGGGGATCCAGAAAATTTTGGTGGCGGGGGTCTATAACATAGAAATACATAGAACGGACATGAGGCTGTATGATGCCACCTCAAGATGAGGTCACCAAATCCGCCATATTGGAACTGCCCTGAGATATGACGTCACAATAGACTAATTATAGTGTGACGTCATGCCATTGTTATAAGTGACATCACAGTTATTGGTGACGTCACGGTCCATTGTGCCAGTATTCAGGGCAGTTCCAAGATGGTGGATTTGGTTGCTTCATCTGCCAGAGCCTCATGTCCCTTCTATGTATTTCTATGGTCTATAAGGTTATCGCGTCATGAAACGTGCAGCCCTCGACATATAGACTCTGCGGTGATATAATTAGGGGGCGACCATTTAACAATCAGGTTGGGGAGCTTGGAGTTTTGCCCAACGGGAAATCATTTGTTTCATGCAAACGGTGGCCATAAATATTTATTTCAAGCACGCAAAGTCCCAGATATTCATTCCCAAATCAAGCAACAAGTCTGCCCAAAAAGAATTTATTTATTTCACCAAAACTGAGCAAGAAATTATTTATTTCAAAAACACTCCAAGCCCTTTAAAAGATTAAATGGTGGCCCCCTTAACATGGAAAATAAGGATGCATAAGGATAACAACAAAATAATCTTACAGTGCTAATAACATAACAAGATAATGAAAGTAAAAAATAAAAAATAAATAAATAAAAAGGCGAAGATGGGATTGTGATCATGTGAAGGAGCTTCCTGAAGACTGGAGTGTCGCATAGTAACTGGGAGACCAAATTGTTTTTCAGAGACTCCTCAATTCCTCATCTGGTTGTCTTAATGTGTAGTAATTGGCTGCATTTGAAACCAATTGCTTCTTCTTCTCATATCAAAAATATTCTTACAATGTACAATTACAACCATGGTAAAATGGCTGGCAATCTGTAGTATAGAGCTCGAGTGATCTATAGTGATCTGTGGTGATACAAATCTATCTGTGGTGATCCATTAGTATTACAGCCTTCCACTTTGATATGGAAAAAAAGTGGACTGCTGCACTGTGAAAATGGCACTTTGTGTGTCATCATGCTAATGATTTGTCATGATCATACCCAATACTTTCAATGTTAATTTGATTTAAGGAGACTAATACTGCTTGTTGGTGACAGCCAAACGAAAGGATTATGCATCTGATTTTTACACTAAAATCAGTTACGACAAGTCAAATGGCCTTCTCTTGATCATGACTAATCAAACAGCCTCTATGTTTCCCATGTTGAAAGTAGAGAAGATGACACTTCATCGGCTATCATGAGTCACAAAGTGCATTTTTCACAGGTAACTGGTCCTCATTTTTTCTATATTAAAGTGGAAGGCTGTAATTCACTTTATTGAGAATAAACAGTATACACTGCATTCCCAGTTATTATGCAACTATGCTTTTTCACAAAACACCTCCTTAAGAAATGACACATATATATCATTGTGTGTTAAGGACATGGTAATATTTCTTTTGCAGATACATGTTATGTATCGCAAAAAGTCACAGTTGCATAATAATTTGGAACGTTGTGTCAGTCATTGAACTCATGATTGAAGTAAAGAAAACATCATAGAGTTGATGGCACGTATCAAAACAAAATAATTATTTATGTAGGTTTTCTTTGGTGTAAAGAAAAATAATGAAACAGCATTAATGTCTATATATTTAGAAAAGACCACATAAGACTACTGATCGACCATCTCTCTAGATTGCCACAGTTTACTATAGATTGACAGACAAGCGTCAATGCGAACGATTTGTCACTTTTTTAAAAACGTACCGAGACCCCGAAACCGTGGCCATGCTTGAGCCAACATAAGCAGTCATGGTGACCAATTTTTTCAGCCAGCAACCTATTTGTTTTCAACCAATGAGCAGCCATGCCTTTCTTGAGCCAGCTAGCAGCCATGCAGACAAAGATAATCACGAATTTTTAATGGAGGTGTGTTCAAACCTCCATTCATGCAGTCACATTGAGAGAAAGGAAGTTTTGGAGGGAAATTTAAAATTTGAGCATTTTATGAATGTCTTTTTGCCGTAACTTTGCCTTTTTGTTTGGAATCGTTTTTCAACTGAGCTATTTAACTTGATTATAGAGCAAGTTTCTGGTATAGGAATTAAGAGCAGGCATGTTGTAATTTAGACGTGACTTTAGCTTGAATTCATATATAATGGGTGTCCCATTTGTGTATTGGGCAGTAATACCAGAACTATGGCTTGTATGTTTTTTATTTTTGGCACATTATTGTATCTTTTATCCTAGTTATGCATTTTTGGGGTCCAGTCCACATGACATTATTTCTTTTCTCAAAATTATTGAAAAATGTGAAAAAATATTTTTCTTGTGTATTGGGCAGTAATGCCAAAACTATGCCATGTATATTTTTTATTTTTGGCACATTATTGTATCTTTTATCCTACTTGTGCCTTTTAGGGGTCTAGTCCACATGACATTAATACTTTTCTCACTAGTACTGAAAAATGTGAATTTTGTTTTTCTCTTTTTTTCCGGAACTAAACTCAGAAGCTGCTGTGCTTATGTCATTGATATTTGCATAATATATATAGTATGTATTAAATACCCGAGATGTGCCTTTTGACAGTCTAAATGTTCTGAGAAACGGACTGATGAAAATTCACCAAAAATGTGAAATTTTTAATTCTTTTAAACTATGTCATTCAGTCAATCTAGCAGTTACATCTATGAAATTTTCCAGTTAGCTTTCTTTTAGGTGGAATGTTAACCCTATGATTTTTTATGAAAATCTAAAAACTAGAAAAAATGAGGATTTTTGCCAATTGTCTGACATTTCCGTCTCAAATGCCAAAATAATAATGGTTAAGTTGTTAAAATTAAAGCATATCATAGTTGAATATACTATGATAGTATGAAGGAATAATCAAGGCGGTTGCATGAGTTATTGCAAATTTATGCATTGAAATTGGAGATTTGAAATGCAAAAAAAAGAGATGTTTAAAATGTCTTATTTCCTCCCCATTTTCATTTATGCTTAATACCAGGCTTTGGAATATATTTAGCAAAATAAACATGACAGTGCATCACATCAGTATCCTGCTAATTTTGAGCAAATTAATTTTCTTATTCAAATCACAGATCAACTCTTGAAAAATTAAATGAATATTATGGATTTTCAGATATTCGTATATATCCTAAGTCAATTTTTGGCCTGGTGTATCAAATTTTCCACCAACATGTCTGAATTGTACTCTCTGATATCACTCTTCATCATATTTTATCAACTGGAAATATACAAGTGACTCTACTAGTTGGTTGTGGGATGTCGATATAGAGCAGCATATTAGTAGGTAAGATCTTTATTGACATGATAGTAGGGAACTTAGCAGGTCTTAGCAATGTAGGGAGTTACTGTGGCAGCTGTGTGGTCAAGTGTTTTCAGTCCAAACTTCTGAGGATATTTGTTCGCTTGGGTTTAAACCCAGGGCAAGATCAAAATCCTAGGTGGGTGTCAATTAGATGATATTTTAAATGAGTGTTCATTTCGATCATTTTTCAATTAGGTAAATGAGCAGCATAATATATTGGGGACTCTTCTCTATACACCACACCTTAAGCAACCCATGGGTTCTGGTTGATTGGATCATTTGGATGACCTGTTAATTCCATCCCACTGGAGGAGTTCATGCAAAGACTAAAGAATTATTGGCTGAGTGCTAGAAATTATGAGATGATTGTCCTTCCCTTGCATTTCTCTAATTACCCTACAGCCTACAGGCCAACCAACTTGGCTCTGAGTGGTCAAGAAATTGTCTAT
This sequence comes from Platynereis dumerilii, assembly GCA_026936325.1. Lineage (NCBI taxonomy): Eukaryota > Metazoa > Annelida > Polychaeta > Phyllodocida > Nereididae > Platynereis > Platynereis dumerilii. The sequence continues at coordinate 7,068,218 of JAPTHN010000021.1, forward strand.
TCTTAACAAATGCGGCCACCTCCATTTTGAACCCCTGGGTTCTTGTTGACGTTGTATTTATATTTTGGAGGTGAAATAGTCTAAATAAGTCAAATTTCAGAATTTTGACTGATTTATAATTTTAATCATGGTAAATGTTCATTGTTAATTTTGTAAAGTCTGTATTTTATCTTGCATTTTCAAATTATTTGAGTTATCATTATTTTTAAGAAAAATATTTTACACTTACAGCTATTAAACAATGATTTTTTGGCGAAAAGTTTGAATTTATATCCTAAGCCATGGAAAATGTGATCAGCAGCACATCCGCATGCCTGGCTTAAGCTGGCATACCACGCTGTACTCATCAAGTGACCTAATTAAGGATTTTTTTGTTTACATTTTGCTAGTTCTCATATAGAACAAACAACAAACTTTGCAATATAGCCAGTATGCTGTCTTATAGCACAAGTAATACGCATAAGCGGCATAACAATTTGGAATCAATCGGTTAAGTTTTCTGGGAGATTAGGCAGTTTTAGTAAATTATAATTAATTTTTTACTAAATTTAGAATCGCCAAATCTTTTGATTGTTGAACATTTAATGCTTTTTATTTCACATCAAGATTTCTAATACTTAAATACAGCACACTGGCTATGTTATGTTGTAATTGAATTGGTTTCTAGACCAAAATTGAAGGTTTTTATGTTTAACTAGGTCGGTTCGCATCAAGCAAAGGCCGAATGGTACACAGTGTAACAGCCACCAAACATTTCAAGCCAGCCACAACTGGAAAAAGTGAAGGCTTTGCAGCCTATAGTTCAACCTGCAATCCCACAATGCAATCCCACCTGCAATGCTGCCAGAGCGTAGTTCTTCAAAGCACATCTTGTGATACACGTTTCAACCGTCAGTGTATCTCTGTCGAGGAAACTGTCACCTTTGACAGATCGATCCCAATCGTCTTTGAAACATCCCAAATATCTTCTGTCTTGATCAACTGGTTAAAAAAATTAAAACTTGACCTCAACATTATTGCTCTCGGTCTGCACAAATGACATTTCATATTAGTTAGACACCAATTTGGAGGGAGGTATCAAACTGACAAAAATGCATGTTAGACCCCGACATTGACAATGAGGTGTCAAACTGACTGAGACATCATACACTTCTTCTGTTATACAATTTAACTTATAATTTTTGCAAAATAAATAATGATCTGATTGTTTGTTTTCTGTCGTTAACAGTGTTAATACTTAGCCGGGTGCTAACATGCACACTGAATTGCACTCCCAGAAAACTCAAAAAAATTCAAAAGTGTACAAAATTCTGGGAAAGTACATAAAAAATCATTGAAAATACCCCAAAAAATGTCTTCTAATATCATATTATTCTACTCATTGTATAGAGATCAATGATTCTACTAGTCCACTCAGTTACCGTTCACCCCATTGCCAATGCTATTTCATGGATCGGTAACGGAGTGGACGGTAATGGAGTGGACAACACAGCACAAATATTGGATTCACATGGTGCAAGTTTAAGACAGCAATTTTTGACTTCAAATAATGTATTCTGCACCAAGTAAGGAACCTGATCAAACTTTTATTTACTTTAATACATTGTGATTTAATCCTATACTGAATGGTAAGGGAGTGGACTTTTTTTTTACACAGGGACTTAAATGGACATATTCCTTGTCACTTAAACTTTTCCACTCATAGCAGACAAGAATGATCATGCGGCAGGGGCGGACTGGCCTATGTGGCAAAGTGGCAACTGCCACGGGCCCATCCAATCAGGGGGGCCCACAAGATGTCAAAAAATAAAAATTTTAAGAAAAGAGCAAAATTTTACTCTCAAGTTCATGATTATGTGTCGAGAATTCCCCAACCGAAAAGCACAGGCTCCTCTCATATTGAGGCCCCCAACCAAATATTAACAATTTGCCAAATTAGACCTGTTGAATTTTTCCTTTTTATTGGAAAAAGCTCAAACGGTAGAGACGTAGGGGCCCGTTGACTTATTTTGCCACGGGCCCGAAATGCCGCCAGTCCGCCCCTGTCGTGCGGATATGATGTCCTAATGGTATAGTACTGCCTCCTGGTTGAAAAAACCAGCAGAAACATTAGGGGGCCACAGAAATACCTATTAATGTAGCTGGTAATAGAGTGGACATTATTCTACGTGACGGATGTATTTTGGCTTGAATATACATGAATACATAAGTGAAAAGCAAGAAAAAAATATGCATTTAGTGGTGCAAGTGTATAGTAATATAGTATGGTAATTTAGAATAAGGTTATCCTTGCCCAGCAATAGTTATAGATGGGCAAAGTAAGAAAAGTGCCCCTCCGGACAAGCGGTTTTACAATGTAATCTTAACTTGGGTGCTGTTTAAAAAAATGAAAACTTGGAAATTGTGAAATAAGACGTCATAATTCAATTACCTCAACATCTAAAGCATCTGTGCAAACAAAGAAATCATAACAATTCCACTCAGAAGTATGTCAAATGTCAAAATGACCATCTCGGACATGATTTGTCCCTGAATTTGAGAATGACCCGGATAAACAATGCTTCTTCTTCAGGCTAATTGGGGGGGGCCTCCCAGTGGGCACACGGTGTAAATCCCGACATCGCTAATTGGTGGAGGGCTGGTCTGTTGGTCACGTAGATATGTATGGTAGAGATTATGTCGCCCCAACGTGAACACGACGTCGGTTTTTTTTACAACATTGCCACAACGTCGCAAGCTAACGTCGAACTCTTGACATTGCCTCACAATGTTGTAAAACGTCGCCACAACGTTGCATGCTAACGTCATATCTTTGACGTTGCTTCACAACATTGTGACAACGTTATTTCAACCATACAATTCCACGTCATTTGACGAAAAGTGTGACGTTGTTGCAACGTTGCTGCAACGTCGATGTGCCCATGGGGCTACCACTAGATCAACCCTCCCCCCCCCAAAGAAATATAGGCATTTGTTGAAAATACATGTATAAGCATAATTGCATATGGGTGGCTAGGAGCCTTGGAAATTAAAGACGCAGGGACATGAATAGAACTATACGAAGAAGAGACAGTAAAATAATAAAACATACTATATAGCATAAATGTTTCATTGTTATAATTTATTAAATATTTTGCAATATCTAGCATACCTGATTGGTATATTTCATAAGCGTCCTTTCCTCCACATGTTATTGAAGTGTTCCCAGCACATGGTGAGTTGCAGCAGCCTGTGCAGTTTGGTTTGCCGTAAAGGTTACTGATCGTGCACCTGCACCTTGTTCCATTCTGAAAAAGAAAATCACAATTAATTCATACAGGTCTTACATAGACAGGTAGAGAGACATATAGATAGACAGAAAGATAGATAGATATGAGAAGCTGAAATCAATTATGTATGGGCTAAAAGTATACACTTTTTATTTGTGCCATCTAGGAGGGGAGCGGGGCACCATGAGCCACGGGGCGTCATGAGCCATGGCCCCGCAAAACAAACGGCGTGATAGAACTGCTCGATAGGAAGACAACATATTCCTTTATTATTGTAGAACTAGCTAGGGTAGCAATCATAATCTTTCTTTTCAATGAAAAAAATACTTTTGACCAGTGATTTTGAGTGAAAAGTAAAATATTAGGCGGCGGAACTTTTTTTCTGGTACTTTAACTATTTCCAGCATCTTCATAAAACTTAGTCTTCTTAGAGAAGGTAAGGCATGTGCTCTGATGAAATCATAGCAATGATACTATGATAAACTTGAAAATGACGATATGCACTAAGAGACAAAATTTACAAATGGGCCACCATGGATGAGCCGCTTTGATAAGGGGCACCATGAGCCAGTTCCAATGAAATTTTAATGTACCTCCTTCATGAAATTAAAGCTGAATTGTATGAACAGCTCTCCTGCTGTAAGTCCAGAACTATAGTGCAAGACATCAGCAGCTGTTTAGGACACATTTGTGCTATTTTCATAGAAAAATATGCAAAATCCATCTGATCCATATTGTGGTATGTGCCAAGGGGAAATTTCAAGTAAATCATCTGGTTTATGAGGTATCAGTTCTTTACAGTTGAATGAGAAGGATAATACATGTATGTAAACAGCCCCCATGCCATGGCTCATGGTGCCCCAGGGTTGGGGCATGATGAGCCGCTTGACTACATTTTTTAAAGACGATGTTTTGACTATTTAAGAATTAAGAATATAATGTAACAACACTGAATATTGTAGCCAAGAGTTCTTGCTATGATTGTATAAAGCAACCAGCTATTTACCATTGAAACTTTGGGCTCAGGAGCTTAAAATGAGAAAAGCGGCTCATGGTGCCCCGCTCTCCCAGTCTCCCCTACCTTAGAGAAGTCACTTGAGACACTCACCTGTTCTGGCTAAGTCCCCAAACCCCCCACCCCCCCCCACCATAAAAAAACGGCTGTCCCGTGCGCTTATGCATCTTACTGGTTTACCATGCAATGAAAGACACAAAACCAAGGTGACGTGACAAGGTCCATAAATCAGCTTTGACCAAGAAGCAATTCACCATAAAATTTGAAATTTTGAGTAAGCTGAAATGATTGAGCAAGATGGTTGCACAATACCTTTGAGCTAACATAGCTTGCTGTTTTCAGCTAACCTGAGGATAATCTGTCTGTTATCATAAATTTTAAAAACAAGCCATGTCAGCCCAAAGGAATTGTGCAACCATCTCACTCAATAATTTGAGCTGACTCAAAATTCAAATTTTCAGTTAGACGTACAGTGTCTGAAATTTAAAATATGTTAGCATATTCTAAATGACTCAAGTATAACAGGCTAAAATCTTGTCTGGACTTGCATTACTGAAGGAGTGTGTATGCTGCCGCACTCAGTGGTGGAGCAGTGTTGTTTTTCTAATTCTATGTTTGTAAGGTAAACAGCAGTAGACAATCAATATCATGTTTTCAGAGCTAACAACGGATGTCTAAAGTTGTTTCTTATACTATAACAACATCCACATGTAAATGTCAGCGCATGGAATAATAGATCTCTGAAAATATTGCCTTTTTTCTGACTACAATAATGTTGAAATCTTATGCACTTATTTTTTACTGGCCGTTTTATAATCAGTGGCGTCCCTATGGGGGGCACGGGGGGGGCACGTGCCCCCCCATATTGGACCTGTGCCCCCCCAGGTGCCCCCCCATATGAACTTCCCAACATTGGCTAAAATATACAATTTGTATTGTGGGTGCCCCCCTAAAGAATCGCGTGCCCCCCCAGGTGCCCCCCCCCTCTCGAGACCCACTAGTTACGCCACTGTTTATAATATTCAATTATGGAGTTTGGTTGCTCAAGGTCACATCAAATTTTATGGACCTGACCGGTGATATTCACCGAGGCCATTTTTTAAAATTTAAATTCTACCAACAGGTACCATATTTTCAAATAGAAAGTCTGCCAAAAATGGTCAGAACTTTTTGGACACCCCTCGTATATTAAGACGCCTAAACAATAAATTCATGCTACTACCCAGCTGACAATGCACATGCAGTACACATGATAAACACGGGGGGTAACTGGTGAACATGACATAACTGAAGAGTTATCACATGTTTTTGTTCACGTGAGAAATGTCACCAGATTAACGCTTGACCGTCTTCATGACATAACTGAGAGTAACTGTTATCACATGATTTTCTTCACATGAAAAACTCATGTGGTTAACTGGTGAAGATTGCCCCCCAGAAATATAGATGGAGCCACCTGTAAAAGAAACACAGCAGCTGCTGTTTACCGAGTTCCTCACTAAGTTTACTTTAACTGAGTTTAAACTAATTAACCAAATGATTATGATTTCTTAATCTAAATTAATACACAGTATGTGGTGGAATGATGCTTATTAGATCAAACAGGAGCACATATTGGATATATTACAAAAGTCTAGTCATCCAAAATGTGAATCATGTATGACTGCAATCGTTGATTCAGCAAGTTCTTGTGACTTTTACTTTAGCCCTACAGCTATTGAAAGATATTGCTTGAAACAATCTAAGTTGACTGGCTTGATGAAGAGCCAAGTTAACCGGTGGGACATTTCGCTTCTTCTCAAATAATTTTAGCTGGTGAAGATTGCCCCCCCCCCCCAGAAAATCACGTGGTTAACTGGTGACAAAATCACGTGGTTAGCATTTGCAATAACCTATCAGTTTTCCACGTGATAACTGAAGGGCAATTTCATGTGATAACTCTCAGTCAACCATCAGTTTTTGTCAGTAGTTTTTGGTAGTTTTACTTAGCTACAGAAGATAAGGCCTGAAAATTGTCTATTCCATTCCATACTTACGGTAAGGGCGGACACTTGTTTCTCTTCGAGTAGTGCACATTGTTTGGTACATTCATTAACAGTCATAGAATCTGGATCCACAGTCACATCAAGCCAAGTCAAGGATGTCAGTTCAGACGCATTGTAACACCCAATGTACCTTTCATCTGGAAAGATAAAGTAGAGATCCATCTTCTAATAGCCTATGACCTTGGTATCATACAATCCTATTATAAATTCATGAATGGATGTTTTATGCTACTCCAGCCAAACTACTCATTGCTCAGGTACAGGAACCTTACGTGTATCTGTATGACAACTTGCAAGCAGCTTTCTTTTACTTCATACAAGAACCTTACGTGTATCTGGGTTTGCTCCCTTAAACTTATAATTTTTTATCAGTAGCAGAGACCCGGGTAAGCTGTGCCATTTTTTGCGTCAAGGTGATTTTCTGAAAAACCGAAGCTTGATATGTTATCTGAAAATCAGAAATCAAAATATGATACGTTAGAATCGACCAAAGTGAGTATATATGGGTGGCATTGCCTTCTTTACCCAGTTCTTCGTTTCACCCCAATAGTGGGCGGCACAACTTACCCCGTGGCACAACTTACCCCGGTCTCCCCTATGCTTGTTACTCCTTACTGGCCAAGCATCATTATTCTCCAATCTTTATGTTTCATTTCCATTTCAATATTTTGTCTCAAAGTCTCACCCCTGCCCTGCATAACATGATTCTGATGCTTTAATAACAATAGATATTTGATTTTTCATCTTTTTTACCCCACTTCACGGGTACTATGCTGTTTAATAAAAAAGCAAGATACAGTTTGTCACATCATGGCAGAAGACACTTTTTTGACGCTAGGGACACTGCAGTCAATCATGACGTCATTTCTGGTGACGTCATAGTGACGTCATAGCTATCTGCAATTTTGTTATATTGTAGCGTCACGAATCATTGCAGACATAAACAAAAGTGACAGCAATGTTATTTCAATGGGAGTAAAAAAAACTTGATCAAATCAATCTGGTAATGTTGCACGATTATTCCAAAACTGGTACCATTTTGTCGAGTGTTTGAATTTTGTCTGTACAAGGCCTGTAGGCTGAGCTATTAAACTGGCCAAATGTTTGTCCTCTGCTTTACGTTACAGAGAGTAAGGCAGATATCGGTCAATTTATTGATTAGGTTCTCTAACCTTACCTTTTGACATTAATTAAGAATTAGTGACAATGATTACAATATTCTTTGAGGGATTTCTGTGCTGGGACGGCTGGCCTGCAACTGCAATCAACATTTTACTTGTCTTGATGCAAGTCTGTGATTGGCCACTTTGTTAAAAGAGTGACAGCAGGTGAGACAGGAAATGGACTGATGGAGGCCTCCAGAGAGCATACCAACCATGAGTGGAAGTACCAGTCATTGATAGACATAGTATATCAGGGCTTGTAGATCGATTTAATCCATCCATATACTAGCATATGACCAGTCCAAGAAATGCCCTGGACATGCATGTTTTGATATATTTGTCACAGATTCTATCAATTTGACAGTTAACTATGAAAAACATTTTCTCAAAATTCACAGTTATTGTTGGGTGTTGTTAGTTCGATAAGTTGCAGATTCTTATACATCTCATGTCTAACTGCTGAACGCACAAATAGTAACAAACAATGTATAACAGACAGACAGACAGACAGACAGACAGACAAACATTTTTATTTGGCCATTTGTACATACTACATAATAAGTTCATATCATAAAGATTATCCAGTGGCCAAGGAGGCACTCACTAAGTCAGTTAGCCGACGCTATCGTGGGTGCCCCCTTGTCAAAGTTACAATGCAAATATTAGTTAGTAAGTAGACATACATGAGATAAGAAATAAAGTTATTGTTACAAGAAGTATAAAAAGTAGTTGAGAGGAGATGAGGTTATGAAAGATGAGATGATATGATGAGAGAAAGACTAACACGCATATGATTAATGTCTAACTGTTTATGGAGTTTATTAATTTACATGTACTACCCTACTAAAAAATAATAAAATAAAAAATAATAAAAAAATAAATAAATAAATAAATAAATAAAATAAAATAGAAAGAAAATAAATAAAAAGAGGTTTTCTTTTTCTTTACGCTCGTCCACAAACATAGCAATTTGATATTGTACAATCAATTTTATAGTTATTTATCAGATATTTCTTTATATACAGTAAGAAGCCGAATTCAGAGTGTGTGAAAATTTTGTCTGTAATTTGCGATATTCCCTTATTAAGTAGAAGAGGCAGTTTATATCTCAGGCAATTTTCCCCAAATTTATGACGAAGTTGAGGCATTACAAAAAACCTATTTCTTGTCCCATATACATGCTCAAGCCTACTAATGAAACCAGTATTTGAGAAATATAAAGGCACTTGACCATGCTGAAGTCTAAAGTAGAATTTATACATTTTTCGAGTTATTATATCTTCAAGTTTCAAGGTAAATAGTGATTTGAATAAAGGATCAGTGTGTGAGTTGTATTTACTTTTCGTTATAATGCGTATTGCCCTTTTTTGGAGGTTGAATATACTGGTAATATTGTATCCCCAACACAAAACACCATAGTTCAAATAGGAATGAATTAGGCTGTCATAAATTGTTTTTAGAATGTAAGGTGGTAGAGTATTTCTCAATTTCTTCATAATTCCAATAGTTTTACAGATTTTGTTTCGTACATGGTTTTTGTGGCTGCTCCAGGATAAACTGCTGTCTAACACAATACCTAAGAAGTTGAATTGATCAACATATTGTACTTCTTCCCCGCAAATACTGATATTTGGATATATTACTTGCTTGTTTGGTTTATGAAATGCCATGCATTTAGTTTTCTTTACATTCAGCGAGAGTTTATTGAGCCTGAGCCACTTGGTAACATCATTCAGGTGTTCATTCAGCTGTTGTGTCATATCTTTCTGATCATAACAGTTTGTGATCACTGCTATGGTTGTATTCTAATTGGAATTTGTCATGTGAATAGGCTCCCACCAGTTTTGTATTTCTTCAAAATATGCAAATACTATAAAAAAATACTTTGCATGCCAGAACATTATCAAAATAAGTGTGATGTTCAAGGTCAACTATTGCATTTGCACCGTATCTGTGTGTTATTTGCAAAATGGCTCTGCTCCTGCAATCTCAGAATTCGAATTGCATACGCTTGTATTGTCTATAGAGTATTATTGGTATACATGCGCGTGATCCCAACTTCTTGTTCTGTTCCTTAAATAGGCTATGCACAATCAAGTTACTCCATATGCCCCCAACTCTTGTCTTAATTCGGGATTAAAGATTCCATAATTTTATGATTGGTCCTCATTGGTGTACAGATTTATTTTCACACTGCAATGTCATGAATCTCAGTGGTTGAGCTTTTAGCATGCTGTTCTTGATGCTTTCAGTTCCAGGGTTCGATCCCACTGCTTGACAATATTTACTTCCGTGCTATATTTAGATACTGACAGTGTGCCCCCTGGTGAGAGTGATTTCAAAGTGGTCAAGCAAATGGAACTCAATTAGGTTCAGTCAGAGCAAGGTGTTTCCTTTTGGTAGATAGATAGACAGACTTCATTTAGCCACATTAAAAGAGGGTACAGACATATATATATAATAATCAGTACACTGTTGTAATGGTCTTAAAGAAAAAACATTATTAGGCCTTGATGTAAAAAATTTGTAAATAGGCCTATATCCAAAATTAGTATTGACACAACATTAAATTATTGTTGCGCAAATTAGATTTTTTTTTCTTTTTATCTTAAAGAAAAAACATTACTAATCCTCGATGTAAAAAATATGAAAGTTTATACATTTAAAATGATTGACACAACAGTAGGCCTACATTTTTGCCGCGCTAATTAGATTTGTCCTTTCTCGTCTGATGGCCATTGCCACTCCAGTTTCCTTCCGGCACCCTCGGACAACACTGATAGGAGCAGGGGCGTATCTAGAAATGGCCTGAGGGGGGGCCATTAGATGGGGTGAATACGTGGCTTTTCCTATCTCGTCGATGTTAATTTTTGGCCTGAGGGGGGCCTTAGCCCAATGCCTCCCTAAATACACCACTGGATAGGAGTGTCAATGACTTACCTCCAAGTGAAGAGTTGATGTAGACAAACAGGATAAGGAAGAGTGAGATGACCATGCTGTTTTCTATTTTCAAAAAATGTTTATATTAACAGCAATGTAGTACATGATGCTGGTATAGTAGACATCAGAGCATTGTTTGCCCCAGCACTTATTTGCAAAACAAAATTCTGTTGTTTCCTGCTCATTTCACATTGTGTTTACCAGAATGGTCATTAAATTTATCATGCATAACAAATATCATTGATTGACTGGTAAATTTCTATTTTCAAATTCAACTTCTTGTATAAGGTCAAAACAAGATAATAAAGATACTGAATAATATAATAAAGCAGAACTCTAGCCAACTTAAGTGTCTTAATATTGATATCTTTGAGTGGAACTTCTTCATTCCATTTCAAATTGACACACAAGTTTCAGAAATGTTTCAACCTGATTGTCTCAGATTTTGTGAACATGTATTGAATACTAACAAGCTGCAGAATTCTGCAGGAAGCTACAGAATTCATTAGGAAGCAGAAGAATTTCACAAAAGGCCTCATGGCAGGATACACCCTCAACCCCCTGGGGTTACCACTGTTTTATCATGGGGTAACTGAGGGTAGTTGAGGGATGGCAAATTGGGTTGAGGAGAGGCGAGTTCGTTTCAGGGGAGGCGAGGGGATGTGAGTTTAGACGAGTTTACTTGAGGGCAGCCGAATTTACTTGAGGGCAGCCGAGTTTAGTTGAGGGAAGGTGAGTTTAGTTGAGAGGAGGCGAGATTAGTTGAGGGGAGGCTAGTTTAGTTGAGGTAAGTTGAGTTTAGTTGATGTTTAATTGAAGTTACTTGAGTTTAGTTGAGTTAAGTTGAGGGAAGCTTAGGGTAGTTGAGGGTGGCGGAAGTGAAAAGGGGTAAGTTGAGGGTAAAAGAGGTTAAGTTGAGGGTGCCGAGTTTATGAGAGGGTTTGGGGGGTGTATCCTGTCATGAGGCCTCTTGAATTAGCAATGTTTGGGCAACGTTTGGGCAATGTTTGGGTTATATTTGCCAAAAGCAGTATTTAAGGAGGGGGGGGTTGCACCGTTGGATAATTGCTGGTTTTGATGACGCGGTCTGACTTTAAAATTCCGTATCTCACAGACCTGTTGCAGGATCACTACCAAACTGCGCGGGCAGATGTCCCGTGAGTCAAGCCAAGTTACTGTGCCATGTTTTTGACTCCACGAGCTACCAACTCTGAGATCTGGGGATAACTCAAAAACTACTAAAAGTGGATTTTGCCGCTTTTGACTTGGTCCTAGGGTATTAAATGTCTCCGCGAAATGTAGAAAAATACATGTAGAACCTGATAAAAGTGAGAAAAATTGAATCCGGGCATTACCGGATGAGATATCGGCATTTTAAAATTTGAAATTTTAGAGTTTCAAGTGCTCTGTGACCTTGAAAAATGGATCAAGGTCGGCGAAACCGGGCCAGTGTCATACGGGCATGGTAGACCACCTTCATGAATTTTTTGGAAATTTTTCGAAGAACTTTTTTTCGCACTACGCAAGTAATATAAAATAGCTCTTGAATTAGCAATGTTTGGGCAACGTTTGGGCAATGTTTGGGTTATATTTGCCAAAAGCAGTATTTAAGGGATAATTGCTGGTTTTGATGACGCGGTCTGACTTTAAAATTCCGTATCTCACAGACCTGTTGCAGGATCACTACCAAACTGCGCGGGCAGATGTCCCGTGAGTCAAGCCAAGTTACTGTGCCATGTTTTTGACTCCACGAGCTACCAACTCTGAGATCTGGGGATAACTCAAAAACTACTAAAAGTGGATTTTGCCGCTTTTGACTTGGTCCTAGGGTATTAAATGTCTCCGCGAAATGTAGAAAAATACATGTAGAACCTGATAAAAGTGAGAAAAATTGAATCCGGACATTACCGGATGAGATATCGGCATTTTAAAATTTGAAATTTTAGAGTTTCAAGTGCTCTGTGACCTTGAAAAATGGATCAAGGTCGGCGAAACCGGGCCTGGAGTGTCATACGGGCATGGTAGACCACCTTCATGAATTTTTTGGAAATTTTTGGAAGAACCTTTTGTCGCACTACGAAAGTAATATAAATAGGCCTCATGGCAGGATACACCCTCAACCCCCTGGGGTTACCACTGTTTTATCATGGGGTAACTGAGGGTAGTTGAGGGATGGCGAATTTGGTTGAGGGGAGGCGAGTTCGTTTGAGGGGAGGCGAGGGGATGTGAGTTTAGCCGAGTCTTGAGGGCAGCCGAGTTTACTTGAGGGAAGCCCAGTTTAGTTGACGGGAGGTGAATTTACTTGAGGGGAGGCGAGTTTAGTTGAGGGGAGGCGAGTTTAGTTAAGGTAAGTTGAGTTTAGTTGAGTTTAGTTGAGGTTACTTGAGTTTAGTTGAGTTAAGTTGAGGGTAGTTGAGGGAAGCTGAGGGTAGTTGCGGGTGGCGGAAGTGAAAAGGGGTAAGTTTAGGATAAAAGAGGTTAAGTTGAGGGTGCTGAGTTTATGAGAGGGTTTGGGGGGGTGCATCCTGTCACCGGGCCCCTTCTTATCCTTGCTAGCCCAGTAATTGATGGCGCCGCTCTATAGTGTGGTAACTTGTAGAAGGACAACAAACGCCAAGAGTGCTTTGAAAAGTTTCCTCTTCAACTTTCAGCCATGATACAATCTGATATGCCAGGTGTCGCCACGATGCAGTACACTAAACGCTAGAGGTCGCCACTAGGTTTACTACACATAGCCCAGCTGATTGTGTGAAATGGTTGTGATGATGTCATAAACCAAACAGCACACTTGACGTTACAGCCTGAAACTATTCGGTATTTATACCAGATTTTTTTTCAGCATTGCCTGTTTCGACAATGTTTCGTAGCTTCTCGGATTACTTTGGTCATACGCCAATGCTATCTCTACTATTCTGTAGCATATTACTTTGTGCCCTATGCAGTTGTCTGATATAGAGCAGATTTATTTTCTTAGTGTGCTTTTACCTATTTGGCTATATATATATAAGCATAAAGCATTGCAGCTTTTTCTATAGAAAGTCTCAGGTTAAAGTCTCAGGTTGAATTTACAAGATAACTTAGCTTTATCTCTATATGATTGTATGTAGGAGAGACTGGGGCACGTTGGACCATCCCCAAAATTTTTTTTATAAAACATGCCGAGTTATCCTGGTAAATATTCGGATATATCCATTCTGCAATAACAAGCAAGTGATCTGTTAGAAGGTGTTTGCTTGATTTCAGCTACTTTGTTGGACTTTTATTCCTTGGACCAACGTGTCCCGCATGGCGGTCTGACCTGCCCCAGCTCGGTGGCATGTTGGACCATTAAAAAACTGATTTTTGTCTTTTTTTTCCTCCACAACTACACAGTGTAGACAGACTTGGTTGGGCAGAAGGATACTGGAGATGTTAGGAAGTCAGTCGGTAAATATATTTTTCATGTAGGTATTTAAATATGGATATTCCGTTTCTCCTTGTACATTGGCAGATCCAGACAGGGTAGTTTGTGGGGGGGGGGGGCATATTTGGGCATTCGCTTGCCTTGTATTGCTTTCATTATGCTGTTTCTAAGAAGAGGCGCCTGAATACGCTACAGTATCTGTCATGTACTCTTGTAAAAAGTTGTTCATGTAGTATATTTTAGTGTGTTGGTTTATGACCATAGGCATAGGAGAGGTGTTTTTTTTTTAGGGGGGGGGGGTCAATTCTGCCAGAATTTTCAGGTCTTTGCCCAAATTCAATGACAATTTTAAAGGCTACCATATTTTTAAGAGGGCTACCGCCCTCTAGTTTCTACGCTTATGTAACAATACTAAAAAAATATGAAATTCCCATTAACATATGGGTTGGCATAGCAACAATGTAATAAGATTGAACCTGTTACACGTAAACTTCATGTATCCCCAGAGGAAAAAAGAGTATGTTTGCAGTACAGAAACAGTACAAAATCAGTATATCCCATATATGTATTGGAGTACATTAGAAGCACAAAAGAAGTACATTGCGCAATGACGATTTGCATGGTTGAGAGACTTTTTCACACAAAATTTGCATTTGAAGTACAAATGAAGTATTTTCGCAGTACAAATGCAGTATTTTAGCAGTGTATTTACAGTACAAAAGGAGCACATTTGAAGCGCTCGAATTATTTTAATTATGCTCCATTTGTACTCCCGATATGCAAATCCATACGCTGCAAAAATACTTCCTTGCAGGGAGTACAAAAGGAGCATACTAGATGTGCATGCTAGCAGGAAGCATGTTTGCAGTACAATCGTAGTACATTTGCAGTAACTAAAAATCAATGCTTCATTAATTTTACAGGCCACATATAATATCAGTTCCTCAGCAAATTGATGCAATTGAAATAACTACACATAAATACATAAGCCTAGAGAAAAAAAGAAGGCTAGAATAATTTAATATCCGATTTGTACCTTTTCGCTGCTATTAATAGTAAAACATTTGTATCTAATACTATGGAAATTATGCCAGTAATTCAATGTATATTGTAAAAAAACCTGGACACACCTGCACATTTTCCAAGTTCTGAAAGTGAACATGACCCACATGTGACTGAATCTAAGCAGCCTAAGAACTTATCATAGAAGTATAAATTCAGTACACAAAATGTTCAAATGAAATTTAGAAGTTAGAGGAGTACATATGCAGTACATAATTATTCAAATTCTGTCACTAGAAGTATAAAATCAGTACACAATTTGCATAGAAGCACAAAATCAGTATAATAGGAGTACATTTGCAGCGTAGACCATGTACTGCTTTTGTACTGATTTTGTACTCCTTCACCGAGAGAGTGTACTGCTTTTATACTTCTTTTTCCTCTGGGTCTAAATGTACAGCAAAACACCTCTAGCTAATTAAGAAAAGACTCTTATTAGGCTTGGGCTTGTGAACTGGTATTGAGAGTGTTTATAAAACTTGTTTTGTTATTATCGTTGAATGATGATGTCCAGTTCAAATATGATTGAATTTGTTTTTGCATTTAAATATCTAGACTCATTTTGGTCTGTATTTACTATTACTAATACCAAAGGCCGGACATATTTGATCTTTAGCTTCTCGGATCTTCTCAAGGTAACTTTCCTAGGGTCGGTTCAAGGTTGGTTGGACGAAAAAAAAAGCTTTAATCTCAATTTTTTATAATGTCACCTTAAAATAAAAAATGTGTATGCTCAATTTTATTTTCGCAGGCAGGAAATATGTTCGGTCGGTTTAACTTGAAGCTAGAAATTAAAAATATTCGGCCTTAAGAGTTGTTTACGAACAGTTGTCCATGGTGCTAACTTTTAATTATTTATATCTTCTATGATATCGTTGTATATGGCAGGGCCGGATTATCCATAGGGCACAGTGGGCACTGTGCCCAGGGCCTCACATGGAAAGGGGGGCCTCACAAAAGTTTGAAAAAGAAGATTACTGTTCAAGAGCGAGTGCACTTCCGCACTTTTACAAATACATACAAGGTCCAACTTCAGTAGTCAACAGGGGCCTCTGAGGCCTCCCCCCTCAACTTTGGAAAGTTTGGTGCTCTGTCTTTTAAAACCCCAATTAACTGTCGAATTTGGCAGGCATTATATATATTAAGTAATCATTTTTGGGTTCGGAAGGAATCAGATGCTATTGCAATTTGCTCTTTCCTTCATCTACAGGGCCAGTGTTTAATGCTTATAACCAAAACACTGACACAAACAGGGGCCTCTCAACCTTCTAAGACCCCTTCCGGGCCTTCCCATACTAATTTCTTCCATATTTACCTTTTGATATTCCAAATCATTGACAGTTGCTCAGAATATTCCTTAGGACTTATAAACAAAACGAATGATAGATTTGTGTATATGCTATATTCTGTTAAATTCACTCAATCAGACACAACTAAAGATATCCACTTGTCAATGCAATTAAGGATCAATAGATTCGATACTCAAGACACATAATTTTGAAATGATGTTATAAGTACAAATATCTTTTGCATCAGTGTACCATAATGATCATAAATGCTATGTCGCCATGAATCAAAAGAATAGAATACAATTTTCTGGCACAATCTGTTTTTAAATTTTTGGGGCTTCTGAGTTCTGAGCATAAATAGAGGGGTCTCTGAGACCCATGTTGAAGGTTTGTGGCAAGAAAGTTTTATCCTATGGAGGGTTGAAGTCATGATCATTGTAGATGTAGACCATACATGTACATCATATATATTCGTATCTCTTCTGATGAAGTTTCTCAGTATATCTTCAGCATTTGAAGTTTTAGTTTGTTTATGCTCAAGATTACAAATTGGCTGTTTTTTTGTTATGCTCTTTTTGGAAAGCTCCCATTCTAACCTATAAGTAAATACATGAAAATATAAATTACTACATTCACCTTCAGCCAAGATTTTTTAAAACTATTTGTATTTATTGATTACATCTTAAAATTATTGTTGTCAACATGGTCAAACAGAGACAACGTGTCAGCATGGCGAGAATCCATCGCAATGCACATGTTTTAAACTTTTTGTTCCTGTACCAGACCGATTTCTATTGAGAGTGAGAGTGACGTGTATCCTCTCTATTTATGTCTATGACCATCACAAGCTTTCCGTGCAGGAGATCTCAGAAAAAGGTTCTGTCTTTTTTACATCAATCATGGTTTCATGAAATCTGCATTTTTAATGTTCCGCAAATTTTCAGTAAATTTCTACAATTCAAGGGAGGGGCCTCTGTGTCTCATTGTGCCCAGGGCCTCCTAGACCCTGGATCCGGCCCTGGTATATGGTACAGTACAGCCAGCTGCTGTCAGGGAGATTTTTGATATTATGCATGTTATTTTTACAGCGTTGTTGTACATTATATGATGCCATAATGAAGGTTATATTTATTTTATATTTAAATAACCATTGGATGATTTGTACATGAATTCAGTGCTTTTCACACTGTAACAGATTTATTGTTTTATCTAAGTATTTTTCGCTCGTCTGTTTTCTTAGGAAATTAAGAGCTATTGTCCTCACTCAGTCTTCATCATTGTCCTGGTTATAAGCCCAAAAACTCGAACTAGGATATTTGCCTTTTAAAAAATGTCCGTATATGACAAATAAGGGACCTGAATTGATATTACTTGATTTTTGGCTAAGTTGCCTTGGCATTGAAACGATACAGCACTTTTTTGGTAAGAAAACGACAGAAAACCTAATAAACCCCCAATTATGGTAAGATGAACTGTGGCTTTCCAGACATGTCTTCTAGTTATACTTTACTTTAAGAAAGCGCTAGCAAATATTGTTAAGATGAAGTTCTCAAAATTTTGTGCCATTCCTTAACTCTGGACTTGGAAATAACACCTTGAATCCCCAAAAATATGCAATTTAATAACTAGGCCACAGCCAAGTTATTTTTAAAAGCTAGTTGCTCATTAATTAAAATATTTGTTTGACTGGATGTTTGTGGTTTTGTACTCAGGTAGGCATGTGCCATCATAAAAGTCAATAAAAAAACTTTGTTAGAAAGAAAAGTGAATTTAGGGCCTATGGCCCCTTTAAAGTAATATGGCTTGTATAAGTGTCCATTTGTGAGCTTAAGATTTGGTATATGTATTGGTGGTCTGTTGGTGTGGACCAGAAACATGTGGAGAAATCCAAGATGGCTGACAAAATGGCCGCCACAGAATGGCCGACATTCTTGAACTTCCCACTGTGACCTTGATATTTCGCTTAGAATTCTGAAATTTGTTCAGGTAAGGGCTGGTGTGTATTGATCGGGATCATGTCAAATTATCCAAGATGGTGGCCATTTTGTGCAGGCCATTTTGGCAGCCATCTTTCTTCAATCTTGAACTGCCCAAGGTGACCTTAATATTTCACTTTCAGATGTGAAATTTGATACAGGTATTGGCCTGTGGATGTTGATGGGGAATATGTTTAGAAATCCAAGATTGCTGTCAAAATGGCCACTGCAAAATGGCCACCATATTTTTAATTGTCCATTTGGAGCTTAGTCTTTAACTAATTAGATCGAGTTATTGGCCTGTGGGTGATAATCAGGCACGCATTGATAGATTTCACATTAATAGACGAGCATTGAAACCGCTTGCGGTTCTGGTTTACTTTTGCAATTGATTTGTGAGACCTGTTATATTTACTTGATTTTAATTTAATGAGTTTGTGAATTTACAAATAACTTGGTAAACTGGTGTGTAAAGTCATAGCCGTGGATAGTATTTCAAAATGTGTGTGTTGAATTTTGGTACCTTGATTTTATTACAATTTTTGTATTTGATTGTGTATTTGATTGATATGAATATACAACCATTATAGACATGATGATTGACATTATATAGGTATCATATTATGGTGCTATATGAATATAAATGTTTGTCAGATCTATTTAGAAATATTTTTTCATCCCATTTGGTAATGTAATAAGTGTATATATATTATCTAATGGAATTGCTTCGTGGCTTTGTTGATCCCATTTATTTAGTTATATAAAGGTTCGATATATGTAGTTGCACTGGTTAATAATGTCAAAAAAGCATTATTATTTTTATAAATAAGCTGAACCGAATTAAAAACGCAAAACATTTCAGAGCTGTGTATTTTTCTGTATATGATTCAAATGGGCTCTTGAGTTTATGTATGTATAATCAGGTGTCAAAGGTGTTCCATAAAAAAACTCAATTCTGCCCTTTGTGTCAAAGGAGCTCCATAAAAAACTCAATTCTGCCGTTTGTTTGCACATCTGCGATCAGGTTTATTACATTGGGGTATGGCCAGTGGACCAGGGTATTAGGCACCCCATCAGAACATTTTTTAAGGATTTTCGACTGGGAGACCAAGGCAATTTTGTAGCGTCATGATGCGCAAAATCTATAGATCAGCAGCTGTAGATGTACATCCGCTACAAAGTCTATAATATATTTACATAATGATTCGCTTGCCAAAGGATTTTGAACTGATTAGTAGGCTGGTAATTTAGGAGTTTTGCTGATTGCCACAAAGGAGAATCTTGACTATTTTTTTGTAATCGGAAACCAGAAACAGAAGTATATATAAAAGGGATACTGAAGAATATTTTTGTGAAGCAGAAGCCCTCGTTTCAAATTGAGACAACCCAATGAAAAATTTATGAGAGTCTCTGGAAAAATTGGTCTCCCAGTGATGCTAATTTGGCAATGACTGGGAGACCAAATCTGTCCACTGGGAGACCATTTTGTCACCCAGTTGATTGATTGATTGGCGTGTAATTGATTTTATTTAGATATTAAATAACATGTTAAAAATGCACTGCACCCCATAGAGCAAATCAAAGGATTCCATTGTATAAAATCACTACAGAGTGACTATTCCATTTAGAAATACTGATTTGGACTGACCTTATTTTGCTGGGATGTCAGTGGAGGTACTCAAATATTGCAAGCTGCTGGTCAATACGCGCAGTCTGTACCTTAAATCTGTACGCATAGTCTGTACCTTAAAGCTTGTCTCGTCAAGCAGAGGACAGATGTTTTGCCATAATCTCATAGCAACCAGAATTCAAGTCCTACAGTAGAAATACATGTGCACCTATCATTGTGTAGCTTAGCTTTGTTTTAATATGTACATCACATTTTTGTGATATTTTGATGCCGCTTTTGTTTCCGATTTTCGGCAATTTACGCTTTATAAAATACGACCTTATCACAATTGTTGAGAATGGTCATGTCCTAGACCAATCAGATGTGAGTAAGTTGCTGGGTATGGAAATTAGAATACAAAAGAGGCTGGTCTTTGAGACTATGACTGCCCAGTCGTTTCCCCTAAACCAGTAGGATATTTTGTTCAGAGCTAACTCCTCGCATGGGAATGTCTAAAAAGTTACTGATTACAGGCCATCCAATCAAAATGTGCTGATATTTCAAATTTTCCCATGGATTATGAAATTATGTTATTCTTTACAGTCTTGCCTGAGTCTATTTCCCTGAGTGGCAATTTATGACAACGGCAGTCCAATTTTGCACTACGTTCAACCGAACGTTGACATTCATGATGCAAACAATCTAATTCACGAAGGGGAGTGATGCCACCCTGGACTTAGTTCTAGTCAAGTTTGTATCAGCAGAACCACCAATCTCATTGTGTTGATTTTTATGGACTTTACAAACAATGCTAAATTTCTGTCCCAATGACAGAAAGGACATACTGTAATAACATTCGACATTTATACCCAGCTCCAGATAGTACTGGGAATAGTATCAGAGCTACCATGTTGTGCTGCTATAAATACATCACAATGCGTAATCACAAAATTGTGTGATTTATTGTAAATTAATGTTTTGCTTTTTCAGTTTTTTGAAACTTGATGCAGCTTTGCTCATAAACTTTCCTCAGTGGCTCAATGGTTAAGAGTGTTCGTTTGCGCAAATCCCGCAATGGCACTCGATTTAGTCTAAGCTCATGGACCACTAAATGGAGGCGGGTTGTATCCAGTGTTCTGTGCTGGGGCAACTGAAAGACCCTGGGCATCCCTGAACTCATAGGGTATGTGCCAGACTGCCAGTCCTTTCATCAATCATAATTGTACAACGGTCACCAATACTGGACGGTGCTACGCATGGCAACCTTGGGCAATGTTCGTAGCTGTACCCTGTGCCCACGGGCGCTGCTCTGTGGCTGCCCTGAGCTGTTATCAGCAATGAGTGGAAGGCTCATCACAAATTGATAACTTTTGCAACTTCTACTGGAGCACATGATTGTCTGATTCAACCGTAACTATTTCCAATTACCGCTATAGGTAAAACATATCAACATACAAAAATACCTGCAACAGTGTTAACGCCAGATAGAGCTACAGCCTCTTGGAATATGGAAAATCAGGGTTTATGAAGAAGTGCATCCAACCAAAAATTCTAAATCAATAGCTAAAATTATATAGTTGAGGCTTTTGAAGGGTGATTAAGGAAGATAATTGGATTTTCTCCAAACAATCACAAGCAGTAATCTTGCAAAAAAAGGAAGCCAAAAATACTGCTTCTATGAGCCATTGCCGAAACAGAAGCCAGAAAATGACTTTTCATTGTGGACCAATTAAAGTCAACACAAATACAGTTTCATAGAGCAGGTCTACTTTAAATTTTATTCAATGAGATAGAATGTTTTATCGACGACTTGAAGAGCAGGTCTTCTAACAGTTCTCGTAGAGCAAGATGTTTGGGGTTCCACTGGTTCCACGGACGTTGATGTAGTTGTTGCTTCCTCCGCTGGTCAGGGCGGACTTCACGGCGGCGGCAGATGCAGATGGGTTCTGTTGCAAGTAGACGGCGGCAGCTCCAGCCACATGAGGGCAAGCCATGCTGGTTCCGGAGAAGTTGACGTAGTTGCCGTCGCCAGTGTTGGCGGCAGACCTGATGTTGGATCCAGGGGCCATGATGTCCACGCAGGTTCCCCAGTTGGAGAAGCTGGACAGGGTGTCAGTGTTGTCCGTGGAAGCCACAGTGATGGCTGCGGAAGCTCTTGCAGGACTCTGGTTGCAAGCATTAGCATTGCTGTTGCCAGCTGATACAACAGTGGGGATGTTGGCAGAGACAGCACTGGCGACAGCATTGTCAAGGGTGGTACTGGCGCCGCCTCCGATGGACATGCTAATGACGGCACGTCCTCTGTTCTGCATGTCTGTGATGACCCAGTTGACGCCATTGACGATGGAGCTGGTGCTTCCTGCTCCGTTGTCATTCAGGACCTTGACGGCAATAGCTGTAGCTCCCTTGGCCACTCCGGAGTTGCCTCCAAGGACGGTTCCAGCGCAGTGGGTTCCGTGTCCATCGACGTCAGTGTTGCCTCCTCCAATGGTGTTGGTTCCGAAGATGGCTCTTCCTCCGCTGAAGTCCTGGTGGGTTGTTCTGATGCCTGTGTCAAGAACGTACACTCGCACGCCAGAGCCTCCACTTGACCTGTAGCTGTAGGTGGCGCCATTGTAGTTGGGAGCAGCACGGGAGTTGATCCTGCTCAGACCCCAGTAAGTGCTACCTGAGTTCTGGCTTGAACACTGCTCGATCTTCTTCTCGAAGACATCAGCCTCAATGTGGACGACCTCTGGTATCTCAAAAGCATTGCTGATGACGTCATCTTCAGCCTTCACATGCACGACGGGGGACTCCAAGGAGCTGAACATGTTGAGGATGGCTGCGTTGGTGCGGCCCACGATCTTACCAGCGGCTGAGAGAACATAGTTGGCCTTCTGGGCAGCAGGAACTGGCTTCAGAGTGATCAGGTATTCGCCAGGAATACGACGGGGGTTTCTGATGTTCTCAATCTCCACAGCTGCTGCTAAGCAGAGGAGGGCTGCGGCAAGGCAAGTCTTCAAGAGCATGTCTGTTGGTTTCTTCAGAGCCAAAAAGTGAACTGCTTTTCCGCTGTAAATCGACGCATTTTATACAATTCCTACGAAGCTAGAAACTGACATTTTCCATCTATCATAAGTGATAGCATCTGATAGGAGGAGATAACACACACTGTTTATGCATAAACCTGTCACTTTCCCAGATTTGTTTAGTAAGCGCACGTTTCATTAAAACAATTAAATTCAGAATGTTAAAAACTCCTAGTTTTTCTTCATATCAACGTTTGCACATATTGCTGGACTATTGTGTGTCATGTTTCCGGGCGGTGCATGGTGGTACAATCACTAACTATTGCACAATTTATGGAGAATTGCATACATATCAATTATCCAACGTATGACTACAAATAGTACTAAAGTTTATTTGAGCAAGAAGGAAGTGAAGAAAACTGCAGTAGTTGCAACAAGCTACGCCTCTTCTCTGGACCAGTGCCGGATTTCCCAATAGGCCGAGTAGGCCATCGGCCTAGGGCCCACTGCCTTTGGGGGGGCCCACTGCATTCAAAATCACGCGTACGCGCGGCGCACATATGTCGCGTATACATTGCACTTGCACAGAAATTGAACAACATTGCATAGTTGCAGTCAGTGGCCCCCAGTAGAAACACATGGAGAGGGCCCTCCAAAGTCAAGAGGGCCCCCAAAGTCGGTGGGCCCCCAAAGTCAGTTGGCCCCCAAAGTCATTGTGCCCCTAAGCGGCAAAACCAGTGGGCCCTTTTAAATGATACTTGGTGTGTAAAAGAAACGCTAGATGAACGAGGCCCCTCCTGAGTTAGTGGGCCCTCCAAAGCAGCAAAACCAGTGGGCCCTTGTAGGCACAAGCTTAGTGCGTACAGAAATGCTAGATGGAGGGGGCCCCTCCTGAGTCAGTGCGACCCACAAAGTCATTGGGCCTCACAATGTGGCAAAACCAGTGGGCCCTTGTGGATGCACACTTAGTGTGTACAATAAATCAGAAACGGAGGGGGCCCCTCCAGAGTCAGTAAGCTAGATGAAGGGGGCCCCTCCTGAGTCAGTGGGCTATCCAAAGTCATCAGGCCCCCCCTCCCAAAGCGGTAAAACTAGTTGGCCCTTGTAGACACATGTTTTGTGTGTCAAATAAATGCAAGATGGAGGGGCCCCTCCTGAGTCAGTGGGCCCTCCAAAGTCATCTGGCCCCCCAAAGCGGCAAAACTAGTGGGCCCTTGTAGACAAAGGCTTTCAACGTCAAATAAACTTGTGCAAAATGGAGGGTCCCTCTTGAGTCAGTGGGCCCTCCAAAGTCATCGGGCCCCAAAAGAGGCAAAACTAGTAGGCCCTTGATGACAAAGGCTTGAAAGTCAAATAAACTTGTGCAAACTGGAGGGTCCCTCTTGAGTCAGTGGGCCCTCCAAAGTCATCGGGCCACCTAAAGAGGCAAAACTAGTGGGCCCTTGTAGACAAAGGCTTTGAACGTCAAATAAACTTTTGCAAAATGGAGGGTCCCTCTTGACTCTAGAGTCAGTGGGCCCTCCAATGTGGCAAAACCAGGAGGCCCTTGTAGACGCTAGATGGAGGGGATCCTCCAAATCAGTGAGCGGCACTGTGAGCCCTTGAAAGTCAGAGGGCCCTACTAAGTAGAATTTACATCCCTGTGGCAAATTGTGAGGGTGAGAGATCATTTTCTACTCTCACAAGAGTGAAAAGTCACTTGAGATCAACAATTCGCCAGGAAAAATTATACACTATTCACTATCTTTACTGGCAATTAAATCTGCCCTGTTGCTTGACATCGACACTCAATATATAATTGACAAATTTTCAATGGAAAAAAACCCAGAAAGAAACTTCTTTAAATCAATGGTATCCAGGTAAATGTTACTTTCCCTGCACATGCTACAGGCTTCTATGTCAAGTACTTTTTTCTGCTCTGCAATACATGGTGCAATGCTCTATTCTATCTTAGACTTCTATAATCATACTAAGAAAATTGTTCTGAGTCTTCTGACATTTGACTTATTGATTTATTTTTTTGCTTCATACTAAGAACGTTGATTTGAAATTTGACTTATTATTCTCTGGAATGCATTGTTATAACTTAGACTTTTATAATTAGATAATCATACAGAGACAAATAGTTCTAACATTTAACGAAGTAATTTACCTTGTGCTTCATACTGAGAACATTGTTGTGTCAGACATTAATCAACTAATTACTTTTTACTCAACAATGGCGAATCTATCTTTAATTTTCATAATCTTACAGATACATTATTTAACCTTGTAAATTTCAACCCAAACATTCACTTGTTGGTTAACATCTTCAAATTCTGGCTGTGTAATTTCAAGCAATTTTAACTATTAAGTTAAATGGTCTGTGAAATAATAAATAATTATCACCAGGAAAATATCTTGTTTGGCACTAACATTATTATAGATAAGATGACCCTTAAAACTACTAAGAATTCATTTCCAGCCACCTAAAAACCTTCAGCTTCAGGGGGCCTACAGCGGCCCCCAGACCCCCGGCCTACTGGGCTTCGGCCCCTTGGGCCTCGCATAGTTAGGGGCCCCCCCAAGTGTCTTGGCCTAGGGCCCATCCTTATCTAAATCCGGCCCTGCTCTGGACACGAAGGTTACCACTGACGATAGTTGATTTCGACATGTACGCTGGGGGGCTCTAAAGGGCATTTGACCAATGCTCCACCTGGAGTATAATTCTTCGTAGTTTTGGCCAAAGAGTCAACAACTTTTTGCCGAGATTGCAACTGTTGTTATGCCAGTTTATCAAGTGTCGAATTCAACTGTCGTGTCGAAATCAACTGTCGTCTATGGTACTTGTTGCATAGTGCAACAGCGTGGCAGCATTTTAGTGACTGTACATGACTTCCTGTTTGATTAAAACATTGGCTTGGAGGAAGCACATGGCTCAGAAAAAGTCATTTCATATATATAAAATCGAATTGCTGTCAGCTATTTAAGCAGCAAACCTTCAGCGAAAGACATCTGTAAAGTCATAAAAGCGATGTTGACAAAATTGGTATAATGCAATCGTGGCCAAATCTTGGCCTGAAATTATCTATATATACCCGCTGCCCTACCATCTGCCCGCCTGCCTGCCAGGGTATGTAAAACCATGGAAAGGCTGAACTAGACAAATTTACACATATTATGTTGCAGTTTCATACATGTACAGGGAATAGGTTATGAGCTGTGTGTCGAAAACCAAGAAGTTTATTAATTTATATTTTTCAAATTTTTTTAAATATTTAAAAAGTGTTAAAACTACCTATCAATGAGACCAGTGAAAGATCTTTATAGGCAATATGTGGATAAATTTTTGTCAAGGTACATCCAAAAGAGGCTAAGTTTTGGACCTGGGAAACCAAAAATTGTAATTTGCAATATATTTTGTCAATATTTCAAAAAGTATAGAATGACCATGAATCACACAATGAAAAGGCACAACAGCATCATATAGGTGATATCTGTATGAAATGTCATCCATGTACATGCAATACTGGGCAAGTTTTGGGCCAGAAATGAAAAAAAATTGTTTTTATTATTTTTTCTCAATATTTCAAAAACTATAGAATACCCATCAATCAGACCATCAAAAGGCACAATTGGACCACATAGGCTATATGTGTACCAAATTTCATCCATGTACATGCGATAGTGACCGAGTCTTGATCCGGAAACGAAAAAAATAATTTTCATCTTTTTGTTTAATATTTCAAAAAGTATGGATTATCCATCAATCAGACCATCAAAAGGCACAACCAGACCATATGGGCTATATGTGTACCCAATTTCTTCTATGTACATGCAATAGGGCTCGAGTTCTGGCCCGGAAACTATCTATCCGCCCAACCACCCGACAGCCCGCCCGGCGGACGGACAACTTTTTACCAAAGTGATAACAATACCTTCTTCGAACTTCGTTCGCTGAAGGTAAAAAAAACACTAAGAACTGTGTATGAAGTCACTGTGCATGAAACCTATGAAATGCATAACCTTTAAACATCTATGATATTTGGTTAACTGCCTCCACAGCTTCAATGTGAGTTTCCAAAAAATTCTCGGAGAATTTGTCGTACCCTCTCTTGTAAATTAGTGTACTCCAAGTTGTCCCATTTAGCATTGTATTTGGGAGATATGATCAGATATCCCCCCCTTTGGCCCAAAACTTAAGTCACATTTACCAGACTTTTAAAAGCAAGTCCTCACAAGTGCCAAATGCGTGTGAAGTTTATGCGAAAATACAGTTTTAAAATTATATTTTTCATATCTTAAGTTTGTTCCAGGGGTTTTGTTCGACGTCAGACCCATATTTACGAGGCACTGAGTGTGGATTTTACAGAAGCCAGAGAAGACTATTATGCTTCTCTTTTATTTCAAAAGGGTCGCTGGAATGGGACTGGAAATACCATAACCTGGTATGCAAGTCTGGCTCTCCCAGCTGTCCAAAAGTAGAAAAATGCTGAATAAGACACAAATAAGTTGTATTAAAGAATTTTGAAGTATTTAGGAAAAACCCTCAAATGAATTAATAATGTAAATTAGGGCAGTAAAAGCACTCTCGGGTGATCAGGAGCTGCTACATAAAATTAATTGTGCGTCGAATTTTGCTGTTGGCAAATAAATTTTGGCTTCGAAAACGAGACACTGCCTTTGCCCCCTAGCGGGGAGGCAGCGCAATAATAGCCTTATATAACTGCTCAGAATCAATATACAGCAACATAAAATCCTTTGGCTTCTGGGGGCCTAAAGCGGCCCCCAGACCCCCTGCCGAATAGGCTTCGGCCCTACAGGCCTCACCAAGGTCATCTGGAACAAACCCCCCCCCTTTCCTGGTTTCTGGCTACGCCCCTGTTTGGCATTTACTGTTTGTTGTAATCACCTGTTTCGAACCTCAGGTCAACAGAGTCCACACTTGAAATGTGATTGCCACAGCAATAGGTTGTGTCACCATGTAGGTTGGTGGGGCATTGATGGTTACAGAGAGGGGGGGGCTAGCATCCCCCCCCCAATGCTCCCCTCTGGCTATGGGTTTATTGCTGACCTACATGACTTGGCTCCATTGTCCCCCACATTCCTATTTCGGCATTACTCCGTGTGAGCCCTAAGGGTCGACCAGATGATCTTTGAGGGGCGGGAGGGGGGGCTAAAGATTTTAGGTGAAAAAAAAGTTTGTTTCCCTCTTAATTGACACTGAAAAAAAGTTTGTTCAGCACATGAAAATAAAAATATAGTTTCCACCTGTAACTAGGGTACCGTAATGTAAAAATTCCGATAAAAGAAGTATGTCGTTCGTTCGCATGCAAATAAATTATTCGTCGAGGCTTCGCGAGCGAAAAATAAAGTTCGTCCCGGGATAAAATCAATAGCCCCACCAACTAGCGTCTGGTCAGCCCTGAACTTAAGGTGGCTCGCGGGCAAATGACGCGACCTCTGGTGTGCCAAAAGTGAATTACCCACTCCCCCATAGGTGGCAGGTGCGAGCAACACATGCGCCACCTATGGGAACAAAAGTCAGTGATCTGGGTCAACAGGAATGCAGCTGGAAGATTGTCATGAACAGGTAAGTTATGGAATTGTTTATTGGCAATAATTTGTGATATTTAGATGCCAGTCATAAGGAAAATGCATATATAAGCACAGCTCAAAGGTGTTGAAACACTGATTTGCGTCGGCCGAAAAATCGAGTCTTCGCGATGTTTACACCCATTTTATGGCCTTGGCAGTTTCAGAAATGAATTCCTGAGTTCAGTACGATTCTTTTGGTGGTTGTTTGAAGTCTGTAGGACATCTGAGGGCTGAGATATGGCACCGGCATTGTTGTAGCCTGGTAGTGGCTTACCACAAGATCCTTGCCAAGTTGGACTTGGTGGTAAAGGGGGGGGGGGGGCCTTGCAGCTTTGGGGGGTGAGGTCAAGTCCTTCTCAGTGAAATCATGACTCTTTTGCAACATACACAGAAACACTTTAATCATTTAGACCGGGCATTTAGACTGGAAAAAATTTTTGTTTCCCACTTGATACTAAAAAAAAGTTTGTTTCCACTAGTCCGGCTGCTAAGAGTTTGTTGCTTGTACGCATGAGAAAAAAATTATTCGGTGGCACTTTGCAAGCAAAAAAGGTTTGTCTCTCAGGGGTAAAATTCATAGACACCTCCCCCCTCCAACTAACGTCTGGTAACGGTGTCTAGCCGACAGTGGAATTTTCAAATAGTTTGAAAATATTCCCTGCGCAGAATAGGCCTGAACTTGAAATTTAATTTTAAGTTAATAGGAAACAAAGGCAATATTCTTGAGTGTAGATTATCTATCTCCGGAGTCATATACATCGATAAATTTACCTTCAGGAGATTGTAGAATGTCTTAGCCCGAATTTCCGACGTCTTCACGGCGTCTTCGTCAGCCCCCCCACTATGCCACTGACAAAAACGCCGTAAAGACGTCGAAAATTCTGGCTAAGAAATTCTACAATCTCCTGAAGGTAAATTCATCGATCTAAAGGCAATATTGTTGTACAATGTTGAGCTAAAATTGGGTCAAACCAGCTGGTTTCATCAAATGGCTCCCACCTGACCCCCTCAGATTTTTCTGAAAAAATTCTCAAAACAAGGCAATATAGTTAGTAGGCTGTGTGCAAAATTTCAAGTCTCTATCTCCTATAGTTTTTGCTACACAAAATAAAAACGAGGGTAATGTTTTGTCAATTTTCGCCCTCGTTTTTGTGACATCAAATGGAATTGAGATTTCAGAAAGGTATATCTTCAAAATTAATAATGCTATTGGCCTGAAATTTTTTGTGTGAAATATTTGGGCCCAGATACTTCCATTTCTTTGATTATTGTTGGTATAGGACTCTATTCCTGGGAACTGTGACTGCTCAAACATGCTCTTTCATTTAGCAAAATGTTCTGGGTCACCATGTTTGAAATGCTTTAGCTAGAAAAGTATTAAAGAGAGAAGGTTGGTTTTTTCTGAAGAGCTAGCTGTCATTGAGTTTTAACAGTCTGGTAAAAAATCAAGCATGTCAGGTATTTCGTATTTAGAATATAGCAGTGCAAAGTCTGAGAAAAACCTTAAGTTTAGCAACTTCAGCGCCCAATTGCAAATGTCTGACAACCTGAAAAAATTTCAAACCAAAACTTTCTGGAAGAAAATATTGTTCATTAACACATGCATTAAGATGAATGTGGTGCAAGAGCTCATTATTTAGTTATGAATTTTTTAGTAACCTTCTCAAAACGCTCGTTTTTGTGATATCAAATGGAATTGAGATTTTAGAAGGCTATATCTTCAGAACCAATATAGCTGTCAGTCTGAAATTTTGTGTGAGCAATATTTGGGCCCAGATACAACATCCTCTTGATTTTTGCTGGTATAGGACTGTTTCCCTGTGAACTGTCACTGTTCAAATATGCTCATTCATTTGGCGACACCTTGGTACACCATGTTTGGAAGGCTATTATCAAGGAGAATAACAACCTGTACCAAGTTCCAACCAAAACTTTCTGAAAGGACATATTGTTGACTAATTCATGTTCTCAAATGAATTTGGTGCAATAGCTCATTATTTAGTTATTAATTTCTTTGTAACCATATTAAAATGCGTTATTTTGTCAATTTACGAACAAGTTAATTTTTGTGATGGAATTCAGATTTCAGAAGGCTATATCTCCAACACTAATGATGCTATTTGACGGAATTTTTTTATGAGCACAGTTATGGCTAATACACTTCATCTCCTAGAATATTGCTGGTATTTGACTGTTTGTCTGGGAACCATTAATGTTCAAAATGCTCATAGCACGCCAATCCAAAAACGGATGTTAAATGATTAGCATTTGAACCGCAACTGTTCCCAGGTAAACAGCCCTATACCAGAAATAATCAAGCACAGGACATATCTAGACCCATATCTCATTCACAATAAAATTTGGGACCAGTAGCATCACAAGTGCTGGAAATATATACTTTTCAACACTGATTTCCATTCTAAGTACAAAATAAAGTGTAAGTGCGAAAATGATAAATTTGAAAAGGTTAAAAATGTATAACTAAATAATAAGCTCTTGCACCACATTCATCTTAGAAAATAAGTTAGTCAACAATATGTCCTTTAAGAAAGTTAGTAATAAAACTTGGTTCAGCTTACTATTCTCCTTAGTAAAATAGGCTTCCAAATACGGTGCACCAGAAAGTAGTGCTAAATGGATGAGCATATTTGAACAGTCACAGATCTTATTAAAACACACCTGAAGGTGCAATAATCAAGGAAAAGTGGTATCTAAGCCCAAAGTTTGTTCACAAGAAATTGCAGGCAAATAGCATCATTAGTGTTGCAGATAGAACCTTCTGAAATCTGAATTTCATCACAAAAATGAACTTGTTAGAAAATTGACAAAATAATGCATTTTAATATGGTTACAAAGAAATTAATAACTAAATAATGAGCTATTGCACCAAATTCATTTGAGAACATGAATTAGTCAACAATATGTCCTTTCAGAAAGTTTTGGTTGGAACTTGGTACAGGTTGTTATTCTCCTTGATAATAGCCTTCCAAACATGGTGTACCAAGGTGTCGCCAAATGAATGAGCATATTTGAACAGTGACAGTTCACAGGGAAACAGTCCTACACCAGCAAAAATCAAGAGGATGTTGTATCTGGGCCCAAATATTGCTCACACAAAATTTCAGGCCGACAGCTATATTGGTCCTGAAGATATAGCCTTCTAAAATCTCAATTCCATATGATATTACAAAAACGAGCGTTTTGAGAAGGTTACTAAAAAATTCATAACTAAATAATGAGCTCTTGCACCACATTCATCTTAATGCATCTGTTAATGAACAATATTTTCTTCCAGACAGTTTTGGTTTGAAATTTTTTCAGGTTGTCAGACATTTGCAATTGGGCGCTGAAGTTGCTAAACTTAAGGTTTTTCTCAGACTTTGCACTGCTATATTCTAAATACGAAATACCTGACATGCTTGATTTTTTACCAGACTGTTAAAACTCAATGACAGCTAGCTCTTCAGAAAAAACCAACCTTCTCTCTTTGATACTTTCCCAGCTAAAGCCTTTCAAACATGGTGACCCAGAACATTTTGCTAAATGAAAGAGCATGTTTGAGCAGTCACAGTTCCCAGGAATAGAGTCCTATACCAACAATAATCAAAGAAATGGAAGTATCTGGGCCCAAATAGTTCACACAAAAAATTTCAGGCCAATAGCATTATTAATTTTGAAGATATATCTTTCTGAAATCTCAATTCCATTTGATGTCACAAAAACGAGGGCGAAAATTGACAAAACATTACCCTCGTTTTTATTTTGTGTAGCAAAAACTATAGGAGATAGAGACTTGAAATTTTGCACACAGCCTACTAACTATATTGCCTTGTTTTGAGAATTTTTTCAGAAAAATCTGAGTGGGTCAGGTGGGAAAATTTTCAGAAATTTGATGAAACGGCGCGGTTTGACCCAATAGTAAAAGACAATTCAAGTTACAGTAGACAAAAAACAACTGCTCACAGAATTTGACTGACATGTTCTTGTGAGCTCATAGCCCGGCCTATCCATGCCATGTAATTTTCTATGAGTCATAAGGAATTTATCCGAGGTCATAGCGTATACTTGCAATGCTATCAAAACAAGTAATCAGCTGAGTATTAATTAATGAGGTCACAAGTTACTCAATGACAATTTGCCGGTTCATTCGAATGCAATGGGTAGGGCCTGTTGTGAGGTCATTAGCGTCTAAATTATGTAAGTACTAGTCATTCGTCGACTGTAACAAGAGAATCAGGCCTAGGCCTAAATATCAGAGAAAACTTTCAATACAGGTAATTCACTCGCCAATTCAATAGATACCATGATCATTTTCCTATTTGTTTCCCAATTTTCCCTTTATTTTCCTGCATTTCCACTTTTGCACTTGAGCACATCAACATTTCAGTTTTCCCCTCATTTCCATTTTTTCCCCAAAAAGTCATTGTCAACTTCCAATTTTCTTCGAAGTGCCTAATATAAAAATCAATAAAGTTAATTGTGTGTTTTTTTCTTTCAGATTGAAGTTACACAAGCTTCGCAATGGATAACACCAAAAAAGGAACGCTATCAGTGAGGAGTAGGCCAATGACATATATGATACTATATTACAGCAAGAGAAAGATGAAAACCAGATTCGTCACATGCTCAAATGCAGGGCATGTATATCTACATGTATGACATTTCATAATTGGAATATATTCCAGCAGGGTTGAGCGGGCCAATAATGGGATTCCTGAGAAATTTCTTATTTGTGTTGACACCCCTGTCAAAGCGAACATTTACTCATACAAATGTTTAATGCATAGTGTTCCTTATTTTTACTTTTGTGTTGTGTGTAACTTCATTGACTTACTTGAAGAATTATTATTGCAATGCGATTGTAAATTGATGCATTTCGAATTTAAAATTTTTTCAATTGCTCAATTCTTAGTCAGTATTACTACTAGTAGCCTGAGTAGGCTCCTGATGTGGCATTTATGAAAACTTAATAGTCATAATTCATCAATGAAAATGTGATATCCTGTCAAGCCCCGGCCATTGTTTTATACATTTTATTAATATTCTTATTCAGATTTATAGAAATTTATAAAAAGGATCTCAGAGAGTCTTCTGGATGTGTCCATGTCACACTTTGTTGTAATTTTAAAAAACGGACAAAATTTCACATCATGTTGGTTTGTCTTTGATAACATATTTTACATAATTGTTTAATTTTGGCTATGTTTAACGAAAGCTAAGCATTTTTCTTTTCACTGAAAATACACGATGCAGGTGAATTTCCGTTGCAAATGAGATAAATGTAAAAAATCTGTCATTTTGGCCTTGTCATTTTTGAAACACCGCATGAGAAGGTAATTACTGGCATGAAGGCACATGGATAAGCCTATGTGGTAATATCAGTTGTAGTTGTTGTAAATGTTGGTTCCCCATTGCAATGGAAGTCTCTGGGTAATGGCCCATTCTCAGGGCGAGAAGTATTTTCTAACTTCACCAATCCCGCAGATACTTTTTTGAAAGCCGCCGGCAATTTTTGGCTACTCACCAGAAATCTGCGCCTTGGCGTTCCTAGAAATGTTCACGGAGCAGAAAAAAAGTTTCAGCGTGTTGAAATTTTTTAAAAAACCTTGGAGTGCATAGGCGTATGGGAAGGGGGGCAGGGGGGGCGGTCGCCCCCCCAAAATTTTGGGAAGCAGTAAGATTTGGGCAAAAAGCCAAAAAAATTCAGGCAGATGATTAAGTAAAAACTATTGAAAATTCATGATTTCCATGCAATTTCATTTGAAATGGTATTAAATATAGCTCTTGAAATTCGGGCAAATGTCGTTCGCCCCCCAAAAAATCACGTGTCCCATACGCCTATGTTGAAGTGACAAATCAAAGAATTCTTGCCCCAGCCAGTGTTCAGTGTTTTTCCTAATCAATCATTCAATTTTCTGTTTGATTTTGTGAAAACATTTAATTTGAGGCCCTGGTTGACAGTTAATAACCCACACAGGCCAAGCAAGATGTCACTTTTTTAAAATGTACAGAATCTAAATGTGTGACTCAAAGACCCTTACCCTAAAGGAATCATTTATGATTTTCAGCAAAATTTACCAATTTCGGCCAATGTAAGTGTCGTTGCTGCATAAATACGCAATGCATTCCTAATTTTTTAAAATAATGGATGTGTGAGTATGTATTTGTATTATTTATGTCTTTGAATTTTATAAGCAACATCTAAGAATTGAACAAATATTTCCCTCGGTAAAAGGACCAATTTATAACGGAAAATATTACAATTTTTACCAACTTTACCTATTTTGGCCCATGTAGGTGGCGCTGCTGCATAAACATATAATGCAATCCTATTTTTCAAATATTAAATGTATGAGTAGATATTAAATTTGTATTATTTATGTCTATGAATATTTTTAAAATTTCCTACGGTGAAAAGACCTGTTTAGCAAGGCATATAAAAGATTTTGAGCAAAATTTTGTCATTTTTCCAATATGGGTGGCACTGCTGCATGTAGGCTAAAGCATCTCGCATTTTTGAAACTATATATGAGTAAATATTTATATAGACAACATCTCTGAATTAAAAATAATAATTCCCACTATAAATGGACCTGTTTATCATGGAAAATATTAGGACTTTTAGGCAAATTTACTATATAGGTGGCGCTGCTGCATAAACGATTAATGAAAATCTATTTTTTAATGATGTATGAGTAGATATTTGTATTATTTATGTCCATGAATATTTAAAAAAATTTTCTATTGTGAAAAGACCCGTTTATCAAGGCAAATATCAGGATTTTTAGTAAAATTTATCAATTTTTGCCAATATAGGTAGCGCTGCTGCATAAACGAGGCCCGCTTGCCCTATTCTCCATGCTATGTATGAGTTGATATTTGTATTATCTATGTCCATGAGGTTTAAAAAAAAATTCTACCCTACAGTTGTTTCTGTATGTAGGAAGTATTTTGGATTTTTCGTTGAATTTTCCCATTTTTGCCAATATAGGTTGCGCTGCTGCATATAGGGTAAAGCATCTCCCTTTTTTCAAACTATGTATGAGTAGATATTTACATAATCAACATCTATGAATTAAAAATAATAATTCCCACTATAAATTGACCTGTTTATCATAGAAAGTATTAGGACTTTTAGGCAAATTTACTAAGTTTAGCCAATATAGGTGGCGCTGCTGCATAAACGAGGCCCGCTCCCCCTATTCTCCACACTATGTAAGAGTAGATATTTGTATTATCTATGTCCATGAAGTTTAAAAAAAATTCTACCCTACAGTTATTTCTGTATAAATGAAATAATTTGGAATTTTTGTCAAATTTTCCAATTTTTGCCAATATAGATGGCGCTACCGCATAATGGATAGAGCATCTCCCATTTTTCAAACTATGTATGAGTAGATATTTACATAAGCAACATGCATGAATTAAAAAAAAAAATGTCCTATATGAAAAGACCTGTTTATCAAGGTAAATATTAGGATTTTTGGCAAATTTACTAATTTTGGCCAATATAGGTGGCGCTGCTGCATAAAAATGTTATGCAATGCTATTTTTTAATTAAATGATGAGTAGGCATTTGTGTTATTTATGTCTATGAATTTTTTAAAAAATTTCCTGAGGTGAAAAGACCCATTTATCAAGGCAAATATCAGGATTTTTTGTAAAATTTTTCAATTTTTGCCCATATAGGTGGCGCTGCTGCATAAACGAGGCCCGCTCCCCTATTTTTGAAACTATGTATGAGTTGATATTTGAATTATCTATGTCCAAGAAGTTTTTAAAAAAATTCTACCCTTCTGATATTTCTGTATAAAGGAAGTATTTTGGATATTTCGTCAAATTTTCCTGTTTTTGCCAATATAGGTGGCGCTGCTGCATAAAGGGTGAAGTATCTCCCATTTTTCAAACGATGTAGGAGTAGATATTTATGTGAGCAACATCTACGAATTTAAAAACAAAATCCGGCTGTGAAAGGACCTGTTTATCAAGGAAAATATTGGGACTTTTAGGCAAATTTATCAATTTTTGCCAATATAGGTGGCGCTGCTGCATAAAAATGTAATGCAATCCTATTTTTGAAATTATTTATTAGTAGATATTTGCATAATTTATGTCCATGAATTTTTAAAACAATTTCCTATGGTGAAAAGACCTGTTTATCAAGGCAAATATCAGGATTTTTGATAAAATTTATCAATTTTTGCCAATATAGGTGGCGCTGCTGCATAAACGAGGCCCGCTCCCCCTATTTTTGAAACTATGTATGAGTTGATATTTGTATTATCTATGTCCAAGAAGTTTTAAAAAAAATTCTACCCTACAGATATTTCTGTATAAAGGAAGTATTTTGGATTTTTCGTCAAATTTTCCCGTTTTTGCCAATATAGGTGGCGCTGCTGCATAAAGGGCAAAGCATCTGCCATTTTTCAAACTATATATGAGTAGATATTTATAAAAGCAACATTTCAAAATTTTAAAAAAATTCCCGCTATAAAAAGGACCCGTTTTTCAAGGAAAATATTAAGATTTTTAGGCAAATTTACCAATTTTGGCCAATATAGGTGGCGCCACTGCATAAATAAACATAGCAATCCTATTTTTCAAATCATATATGAGTAGATATTTTTATTATTAAGGTCCATGATTTTTTTACAAAATTTCCTATGATGAAAAGACCTGTTTAACAAGGCAAATATTAGGATTTTTTATAAAATTTATCAATTTTTGCCAATATAGGTGGCGCTGCTGCATAAACGAGGCCCGCTCCCCCTATTTTTGAAACTATGTATGAGTAGATATTTGTATTACCTAAGTTTAAGAATTTTTTTAAAAAATTCTACCCTACAGTTATTTCGGTGTAAGGGGTCTATTTATGAGATTTTTGCATTTTTACTAAATTGGCCAATTAAAGGTGGCGCCACAGTATGAGGGAAGGTGATAATCCCAATAATTTCTTAATGAATTAATATTAGTATTAGAAGCTTGCATTTGTGCCACTTTATGGAACTTTCTATCAACCATTTTAACCAGAATTTTGGTAAATGTATGACAAGTAGATCATGAATTTTATTCTAACTTTTTACACTGTAGGGGGCGCTGGTGGGAAAATTGGCACCGTGGGCCCAAATTTTTTTCCAAATTTGGATAGAAGACATTTTTAGCAACAAATCCTGAAAATTTGAAAAATATCGGAATACCCCCTATTTGCTGCCCATTTGGTAGCCAGCCAACTTAAATGTAATAGTTTAATGGTATATCACACAGTCACAACCTGCTGACCAAAGAAAGGCATTTTGGTTTTGTTCTCGATTTTTGATTTATTGGCAATTTGCATGGGCCCCCCTTGAGTGGCTGGGCTCATGGCAGCTGCCACTCTGCCACATAGGCTAAATATAAATGATCTAA
The DNA here is from genome assembly GCA_026936325.1 of Platynereis dumerilii. Classification (NCBI taxonomy): domain Eukaryota; kingdom Metazoa; phylum Annelida; class Polychaeta; order Phyllodocida; family Nereididae; genus Platynereis; species Platynereis dumerilii. The sequence continues at coordinate 7,105,982 of JAPTHN010000021.1, forward strand.
CGCCGGCCTTCTACATTTTCTCATTCTTTGTATATGTTGCCATGCCGATCTCGGACATATTAAATTGATATTTCAAAAAGTGCAGTAAAAATATTCAATCAGGAAGAAACACAATTAGATTCTTTCATAGGAATAATACATTTATAAGCGGGAGACCATTTAATGTTCAGGGGGGGGGGAGGGGCTTGGACTTTTTTTTTAATACATGATTTCTTGCTCAGTTTTGTAATGAAATAAATAAATACTTTTTGGACACTCTTGAAGTAAATAATTTCTGCCAGGGGTATTTGTTCATAAAGCCTTGCTTGATATAGGAATGAATGTTAATATATTCACGTGCTTGAAATAATTCAATACTGCAGCCATCACCGTGAAATAAATAATTTCCCACTAAGGAAAACTCCAAGCCCCCCTGGAAATTAAATGGTTGCCCCCTAATGGTTTCGTCATAGTTAGGAGTGGTTTTCGTTGACTTAATTCTGCACATTGTTGCCAGGTTAGATTTAGACCTGTGTCCTGGATAAAATAACAGCTGTGCCAAGATTTTAAAAGAAAACCAAGTATTTTACATTGTTTCAATGCATGACATCTTACATGGGCAGTAACCAGTATCAAAATGGGTGACTGTAGCAAGATTAGTTATCCCAGAAAAAAAGTTGTGTAGGCGGGCAGCTTGCAAACGAGTACAGTATGACTCAATGCATTTTCAAGCAGATGTTTTCACTTCCGTGCACTTTCATGCTCTTCCATGCACTTCTATGCTCTTCCATGCTCTTCTATGCTCTTCCAAGCTCTTTAATGCACTTCCACACACGTTCATGCCCTTCCATGCTCGTCCATGCAAGTCCATGCTCTTCCATGCACTTCCATGCTCTTCCATGCTCTTCCATGCACTCCCCAACGCTTCCATGCACGTCCATGCACTTCCAGGCCATGCACTTCCATGCACTTCCATGCACTTCCATGCATGTCCATGCACTCCAGGCCATGCACTTCCATGCACTTCCATGCTCTTCCATGCTCTTCCATGCATGTCCATGCACTTCCATGCTCTTCCATGCATGTCCATGCACTTCCATGCTCTTCCATGCACTTCCATGCACTTCCATGTGCTTCCATGCATGTCCATGCACTTCCATGTGGTTCCATGCACTTCCATGCTCTTCCATGCACTTCCATGCTCTTCCATGCACTTCCATGCACTTCCATGCTCTTCCATGCACTTCCATGCACTTCCATGCACTTCCATGCTCTTCCATGCACTTCCATGCACTTCCATGCACTTCCATGCTCTTCCATGCACTTCCATGCTCTTCCATGCTCTTTCATGCACTTCCATGCTCTTCCATGCATGTCCATGCTCTTCCATGCACTTCCATGCATGTCCATGCTCTTCCAGGCTCTTCCATGCTCTTCCATGCACTTCCATGCTCTTCCATGCACTTCCATGCTCTTCCATGCATGTCCATTCTCTTCCATGCATGTCCATGCTCTTCCATGCACTTCCATGCTCTTCCATGCTCTTCCATGCTCTTCCATGCTCTTCCATGCACTTCCATGCACTTCCATGTGCTTCCATGCATGTCCATGCACTTCCATGCAATTCCATGCACTCCCCCGCCCTCCCTTCCACTCATTTGTCAGTAAAATAGTAAAGAGTTAATTGCTACTGCCAAATCAAAGTGTTTCATTCACAATTGCTTTTAACCCTCACTGGACTGAGCAGTCCCAAAAAAACAATCCTGCAATTGTGACGTCATCAGGGACAACAGCACATTTTAGGGACATAAATGGCCCTACAGGCTGTAAGCTGGGCACATAAATGTCCCTTTAGTCCGGTAAGGGTTTTAAAATGATCATAACAATGACCTTTCACAAATAAAGCATATTTTTTTTATTGATTTTCTATATCTTAGCGAACTCGAAGTGATTTACTTTAGCATGAGCTGGGAAGTGAGGGCATAGAAGAGTGAGGCCGTGGGGGTAAGAAGTGAAGGGTGTGAAAGGGCGGGCATCTTCCTCAAGGAAAGAGATTTAAGAAAATATTCTGTATTGTACTGTAGCTGATGCAAGATCTCACATGTTCAAATTCCAGCTCCCGCATTCTGCTTTTCCCTGTCACCTGTTCTCAAATTTTCTCAAATCAGTGAGATTGTTGACCTAGTTAACTGCCATTTGCTTGATCTCATGAAGTACTCTAAAATTTTCTTGGTGCTCTCTAAACTGTGCCACATCCCACTCATTTTTTTAATGCGTTTCTGAACCCCTGACACATTTTAGTTTATTTGTGCACAACTCTCTAACAAACTCAGGAATAGCTTAAAAATTGGGTTCATAATGAAACTGAACACCATCTTTTATGTGTAAACAACTATTCATAACAAATAATGACATTTACAAATGATTCTATGATGAAAGTCTCCAAAACTGTGTGTTCAAAAGTTTCTGAACCCTTCTGAAACGTATACAATTACACAGAGTATACAAGCAAATCCAATAAAAATTGGTTTAAATCTGTCAAATTTAGGGTTCTAGAATGGTCTGGATAGTTTCTTGATCAGAACCCAATAGATATGCCTTGGTCAGATTTGACAAAGCAGTCCACGTCAGATGACCCACCAGCTAAAAGACGGTTAAGAAAATGCTCTCTTGAAAAATGGTCAAAAATCCCACAGATAATCTGCCAATTGTTGGTCGGACTTGATCCATAGCCATAAGAAGCATTTTTTAAACAAAATTGGACCATACTAAATTTTGAGTGTATACGTTTTAGAAGGTCCAGAAACTTTTGAACACACAGTATTGGAGACTTTCATCATGGAATTATTTCTAAAGGTAATTTTTTGTTTATGAATGGTTATTTACACATGAAGATGGTGTTCAGTTTATTATGAACGCAATTTCTAAGCCATTCCTGAGTTTGTTAGAGAGTTGTTCACAAATAAGCAAAAATATGTCAAGGGTTCAGAAACTTTCAAACACAAATGTACACATCACCTATTCACCTTGGGGGTTAGTTTTTCCCATTGAAATATAGCATGAATTCTCAATTTTTCGTCACTGTCATCCGCCGTTTTTAATGACAAGGTCTCATTGTGTAATCTGAAGTTTCTTCAACAAATAGCAGCCCCATGAATGATTTGACATTAGCAGAACAGCTGTAAATGGTTTTCCACAACTTGATAAGAAATTAAATTGGGCAAAAGCACAATAGCCCTTGTAATAAGTATAAAGCTTGAATTGAAAGAAAAAAGTGGTCCAAGTTATAAGACGTGTAATTATGATTTTAATTGTTATAATGAAACGTATGCCTACCAAATAATATGGGAAAATGACAGGTTTATGATTAAACGGAGTTCGTTATCACCTCCAATCAGATGCTATCACCTGTGATAGATGGAAAATAACGATTCCTAGTTCTGAAGAGTTTGTATAAATTAAGTCGATTTACAGCGGGAAAGCAGTTCACGTTGTGGCTCTGGAGAAACCAACAGACATGCTCTTCAAGACTTGCCTTGCCACAGCCCTGCTCTGCTTAGCAGCAGCTGTGGAGATTGAGAACATCGGAAACCCCCGTCGTATTCCTGGCGAATACCTGATCACTCTGAAGCCAGTTCCTGCTGCCCAAAAGGCCAACTATGTTCTCTCAGCCGCTGGTAAGATCGTGGGCCGCACCAACGCAGCCATCCTCAACATGTTCAGCTCCTTGGAGTCCCCCGTCCTCCACGTGAAGGCCGCAGATGCCGTCATCAGCAATGCTTTTGAGATCCCTGAGGTTGTCCACATTGAGGCTGATGTCTTCGAGAAGAAGATCGAGCAGTGTTCAAGCCAGAGCACAGGAAGCACTTACTGGGGTCTGAGCAGGATCAACTCCCGTGCTGCTCCCAGCTACACTGGCGCCACCTACAGCTACAGGTCAAGTGGAGGCTCTGGCGTGCGAGTGTACGTTCTTGACACAGGCATCAGAACAACCCACCAGGACTTCAGCGGAGGAAGAGCCATCTTCGGAACCAACACCATTGGAGGAGGCAACACTGATGTTGATGGACACGGAACCCACTGCGCTGGAACCGTCCTTGGAGGCAATTCCGGAGTGGCCAAGGGAGCTACAGCTATTGCCGTCAAGGTCCTGAATGACAACGGAGCAGGAAGCACCAGCTCCATCGTCAATGGCGTCAACTGGGTCATCACAGACATGCAGAACAGAGGACGTGCCGTCATCAGCATGTCCATCGGAGGCGGCGCCAGTACCACCCTTGACAATGCTGTCGCCAGTGCTGTCTCTGCCAACATCCCTACTGTTGTATCAGCTGGCAACAGCAATGCTAATGCTTGCAACCAGAGTCCTGCAAGAGCTTCCGCAGCCATCACTGTGGCTTCCACGGACAACACTGACACCCTGTCCAGCTTCTCCAACTGGGGAACTTGTGTTGACATCATGGCCCCTGGATCCAACATCAGGTCTGCCGCCAACACAGGAGACGGCAACTACGTCAACTTCTCCGGAACCAGCATGGCTTGCCCTCATGTGGCTGGAGCTGCCGCCGTCTACTTGCAGCAGAACCCTGCTGCCTCTGCCGCCGCCGTGAAGTCCGCCCTGACCAGCGGAGGAAGCAACAACTACATCAACGTCCGTGGAACCAGTGGAACCCCCAACATCTTGCTCTATGAGAACTGTTAGAAGACATGCTCTTCAAGTTGAGAAAATGTTTTATCTCATTGAATAAAATAAAACTAACCATGCACTCTGAAACTGTCTTTGTGTTGACCTTAATTGATACAAAATTAAAAGTAATTTTCTGTCTTCTGGAGATGTTTTGGCCAAGAGCCCAGTGTTATGGCCACTTGGTCGTGCTATTGTGCTGCACCATTATCCCTCTGGTGCTAAAATAAAATAAACACTCTTCTCTGGAACTTCCAACATGTCGTTCATATACATGTAATATTGTGTTGTTGCTGACTCATTGGTGTGCGCTTAATGTACTTAAGCTTGCTTAAGGACCTTTCGCCACACCAGTTAACCATAAGGACGAGGTAATGCGCAATGCCATTTCAAGGTTTGGAAATGTGTCATGCACACCTTTCTTAATAATCAGTTTGTACAGAAACTGTTCTTTAGATTACATCATTCTGCTTATCATCACTGTCCTCATAGGGCTTAGCAAATTCGTCAATGTTTTGGCAAAGAGCCCATGATTGTGGCAGCACTGTACATAATATGCGCCCACGCCATCTGTTGTACATATTTGTATATATAGAGCCCTCTAGCGGTCATCTTATAATAAAGTCAGTTGACGCTCGATTCTCACACTGGCTGGTTGCTTCTCTCTCTTCTTTTGTCTTCCACATTATAAATACTTCATGGTGTCAGGAAACGGATAAATCTGTGCTGAAATGGAGTTGCAGCACCCTGGAAATATCGATTTACACAGTGATAATGTAGCTGAACGTTGGCGAAAATGGAAACGCCAATTCCAGTTCTTCTACGATGCGTCAGAGCTGGAGAAAAAATCGAAAACGACCCAAACGGCGATTCTGCTTCATGCGGCGGGACCAGAGGCTCAGGAAATCTATGAAACATTTGCTTGGGCAGAAGGCGACGACAAGAAAGACTATGCTACAGTTCTGAAGCATTTTGACCAGTATTGTGAACCGTTGAGAAATGTCGTCTACGAGCGATATCAGTTCTGGAAACGTGACCAGAAGGAGCATGAAAGTGTCGATTCATGGCAGTCAACTTTACGCAAGATGGCGGCGACGTGCGAGTTTGACAATCAAGAAGAGCACATGCTTCGTGACAAAATTGTCTTTGGGATTAGAGACATTGGAGTCAAGGAGAGGCTTCTTCGTGAAAACCCTTTATCTCTCAAGAGAGCCTTGGATTTATGCAGAGCGGCTGAATCCAGTAAACAACGAATTCGTGTCATGACGGAAATGGAGCCGCACGCATCCGTCGACGTACTTCCGGTCGGAATCCAAAATGGCCGTCGTCATCCAAACAAATCTGGTGAGACATTTTCTGTCATCAATTGTAAATACTGTGGTGGACGTCATGCTAAAGGACAGTGCCCCGCTTACGGAAAACAATGTGGAAAATGCTCTGGCTATAATCATTTTGCTGCTGTTTGCAAAGGAGGTGGATTTCGTCGCACTTCCAGTTCGAGGCCTTCACATTCTGCTGTCAAAATGTCGGCCCCACAGCACAAATCTCGTTCGTCCAACTTCAAGCCAAGATACAACAACAAAGGCAAGTCTGTTAGAGTCCATGCTGTTGATGAACATTCTGATGCTTCTTCTGATGATGAATATTTATTTATGGGTCCAGTTACTACGTCTGAAGAAAAATCTTCTCAGAGATGGCATGAAAAATTTGTGTTGAACAATTCGGAAATTGCATTCAAGCTTGATACTGGTGTTGATGCAAATTGTTTACCAATGACTCTATGGCATAAACTGTTCCCAAATGAAATTCTCAAGAAGTCGAAACACACTCTACGTGCTTATGGTGGTGAAAACATTAAGCCTGCTGGTGTTGCGACTGTTTCTGTGAGATGCCCTGCGACAAATATTACTTTGCCTACTACATTCTATGTGACTGATGCTGATGTTACCCCAATTCTAGGCCGGGTTTCATGTGAACTTTTCAAGCTTGTTCAGAGACTGTCTGTGTGTCAGCTTAGCCAACCGTTGACTACAGACAAGATGTCTTCAATGTATGATGATGTATTCAGTGGTCTTGGTGAATACAGTCTACCGTATCACATCGAAGTCGACCCTAGTGTGACTCCAGTTATGCAGCGAATAGGAGGGTGCCCTTTGCCAAGTTGGAGCCGCTTCGTGCCGTGCTACAGTCTCTTGAGAAGGATAGTGTCATTGCTCCAGTTGACCGTCCCACCGATTGGGTAAATAACTTGGTAATTACGGAGAAGAAAAGTGGTAGTTTGAGGATTTGTCTAGACCCGAAGCCACTTAATAAAGCCATCAAACGCGAGCGCCACTCCATTCCTACAGTTGAAGATGTGTTATATAGACTTAATGGCAAGAAATTGTTCACTGTCGTCGACATGAAAGATAGCTATTGGCACGTCAAGCTAGACGAGCCATCGTCTTATCTCTGCACATTCCACACGCCATGGGGGCGTAAGCGATTCCTTCGGATGCCATTCGGAATCAGTTCGGCTAGTGAAATTATGCAGAAGCGAAATGAGCAGACCTTCGCAGATATTCCAGGCGTTCATGTCATCGCAGACGACATCATCATCGCTGGCAGTGATGAAGCTGAACATGATGCTACTCTTCTGAAGGTGCTAGATCGTGCTTGTCAGTCCAACATCAAATTCAACCTAGAGAAACTTCAATTCAAGAAGACAGAAGTTGCGTACATGGGTCATGTTGTCACAGCTGAGGGACTTCGTGCTTGTCCCAAGAAAACTGAAGCGATCATCAACATGCCCTGTCCTACTGACAAGCCTTCACTTCTACGCTTCCTTGGAATGGTAAAATACCTTTCGCAATTCATCCCCGGAGAGTCAAGTCTAACGGCTCCCCTTCGTAATCTTCTGAAGAAGGATTCACATTGGCAGTGGAGTTTTGAACATGATAAAGCTGTTGAGAACATTAAGCAAGCCTTAAGCAAACCTGTGTTGTTACATTTCTTTGATGTGAGAAAACCTGTTCAGGTTCAGGCAGATGCTAGCCAATCTGGCCTTGGTGCTTGTATTACGCAGGATGGTAGTCCTATTGCTTTCGCATCACGAGCCCTTACGGCTGCTGAATGTAACTATTCACAAATTGAGAAAGAACTTCTTGCTATTTGCTTTGCTTGCTCCAAATTCCATCAGTACTGTTATGACCGAAAAGTAACTGTTCATTCTGATCATAAGCCACTCGAAATGATTTTTAAGAAACCTTTGGCTATTGCTGCTCCTAGATTGCAACGGATGCTACTGCAGTTGCAACGTTATAGTCTTGATGTTTCGTATGTGCCTGGTAAATACTTGTACATTGCAGACGCCCTTTCCAGAGCCTACCTCAGTGACAGCGAACCGATTGGCGCCCCAGATGACATAGAAGTTATGGTGCACAGCTTGACATCATCGCTTCCAATGAGCCAGCAGAAGTATGAAGTGTTCTAGAAAGCTGTGGCGGGAGACGCAGATCTACAACTTCTACTTCGTGCAGTCCATGGTGGTTGGCCTAGGTCCTACAAGAAAGCTCGTGGAATCCAGAGGCAGTATTGGAACGTCAGAGATGAAATTCACGAAGCCAACGGCCTTCTATTCAGAGGTAACCGTATAATTGTGCCTGCTGAACTAAGATCTGAGATGCTAAAGATCATTCATGAAGGTCACCTTGGTATCGAAAAATGTAGAAGTAGAGCTAGACAAATTTTCTACTGGCCAAGCATGGTTCAAGACATCGCTGATGAAGTAGCCAAGTGCAATGTATGCCTAACTCTTAGAGCCAATCAACAAAAAGAGCCACTTCTGTGTCACGAAGTTCCGATGCGACCTTGGCAAAAGCTTGCCGCGGATATCGTGTCTATTGGATCAAATGACTACCTAGTGGTTGTGGATTATTTTTCAAAATTTCCAGAAATAGCTTTGTTAAAGCAGAAAATAGCTAAGTGTGTTATTCTTCATTTAAAGTCCATTATGGCTCGTCACGGAGTTCCTGAAGAACTTTTCACAGACAATATGCCCTTTGCAAGTAGAGAATTTAAGAAATTTGCCAGTGAATGGGACATTAGACTTAGCACTTCTAGTCCTACTTACGCTCAGTCTAACGGCCAGGCTGAACGTGCAGTGCAGACAGTGAAACGTTTGCTTGTTAAAGCTGAAATGTCCGGTCAAGATCCCTACGTCGCCCTTCTGCAGTATAGATTGACCCCCCTTACCGGCATTCCCTATTCCCCAGCGCAAATGTTAATGGGACGACAGTTAAAAGGCAAGCTCCCCGTTTCGTCGAAACTTCTAGAGCCCGCTAAAATTAATGCTCGCCCCTATCTTCTAGAACGTCAGTCTGTCCAGAAACATCAGTCTCTCCCACCTCTACAGTCTGGAGATTCCATTCGTATGCAACGGAAGGGAAAGTGGGAACCCGCAGTTGTTATCAAACCTCACAGTGCCCCGAGGTCCTATATCGTAAATTGTCAAGGAGGAACGTACCGTCGGAACAGACGTCATCTACTGAGCACGCCTCGTGTGCCTGCTCCTCGCATCCAAGATGCCTTTCTCGACGACTACATGATGGCACCGTCTGCAGCCGATGATGTGCCATGTGATCGTCCCGTACCCCCAGCTGCACAAGCGGTAATTCCTGGTTCTCCGCCCAGATTGAACCCGGAACCTGAGAACCCCCCTCGTGTCGAAGACCCCGCACCGCCAGTGCAGATTACACGCCCGAAGAGAGATCGTCAACCTCCAGCTCGGTACAAAAATGATTACGTGATGAGCAAGTGATTCGGTGCTCTAGTTTTTAAAATGGATTTTATTGTACCGTCTGGGTTTTTAAGTGAAACAAATAATTGTTTTAGATAGAGTATGTGCTAGTAACCTCTGCTCTTATTATTTTTATAGAAAATTGGATTTTATCGTGTCATCCAGTTTTTAGTCAACTAACATCATCTTCGAGATTCATCAACTTCCAAGTGTGCTATAAAAAGAGACTTGATATTTCATATTTCATATTTATAAAAATTCAAGACAAAGACTTTTCGATTTATTGATATTTTATTTGACAATTCGATTTGGTTATTCTAGTCTCAAGATGTATAATTTTAGTTTGTTGAGTTTTACATGATGTTATGTTTTATGCTATTATGTTTTATGCTATTATGCTTTATGCATAATTACGAGGTAATGCGCAATGCCATTTCAAGGTTTGGAAATGTGTCATGCACACCTTTCTTAATAATCAGTTTGTACAGAAACTGTTCTTTAGATTACATCATTCTGCTTATCATCACTGTCCTCATAGGGCTTAGCAAATTCGTCAATGTTTTGGCAAAGAGCCCATGATTGTGGCAGCACTGTACATAATATGCGCCCACGCCATCTGTTGTACATATTTGTATATATAGAGCCCTCTAGCGGTCATCTTATAATAAAGTCAGTTGACGCTCGATTCTCACACTGGCTGGTTGCTTCTCATCTCTTCTCTTGTCTTCCACATTCTAAATACTTCAATGATAGCAGCAGTGTTTTCTGCATTAGGGGAAGTTGCCAAAGTTATTGCTGAAGTATTTCATGATAAAGAAGCCAATAAAGATGTGAATATGAACACAGGTGTTAGCCTTTCACAGTTATTGTTTGGGTTTGCAACAGGAGATTATACCTACATGTACCTAAATATTGACAAGGTGTAGCAGTAACCAAAAACTAATTGTTCTCTGTGATCTTATCAGAAGCCCAAGGTCACCTCTGACCCTGAAGGCCCTGAAGGGATTTTCTTGGATTTAATTATAAGAGCATGTTGCTTTCTGTTTCAAGTTTTGTTGGCTCCACTGAGTTTGTTGTAATCTTTTTGTGTGAAATAGAAAATGTTTAATCTGTGTTTTCCTTTATTACCACAGTGTGTGGGTGACCACAATGAGTAAATTGACAACCTCAAATTCTAAGATTTGCTGGAGTTTGTTTTTGGATGAACGCATACTAATCCCCTTAACTGCAAACATGACCACCAAAACAGCCCTTAATCATGTTAATACAAAAACATTGTCATTATGGTGCAACCCTTTGAGGCAACCTTCTGAGCGAATCCGAGAAGCTCAGAGAATTGGGTCAGGTCAGTCTGAGGTTATGCTGGGCTCCTGGAAAACTCAGGCCAATTGAGGAGTGAGCAACCTTGTTTCATTTTACTGCAAAAGATATATATCGGCTACGGCCTATGATATGAAGGGCAATGAATTAGCTTTGGAAAGACGGTATAAGGTAAACATACCAGTCATTTTTTTTTATGTATACAATAGATTTATGTCTATATGAGTAAGGGTGCATCAGGTTTCAAAAAAATAGAACGAAACATTAAAGCCAGGAAATTTGATATGGAAAAAGAGTGGACTGCTGCACTGTGAAAATTACACTTCGTGTGTCATCATGCTGATGATTTGTCATGATCATACCCAATACTTTCAATGTTAATTTGATTTAGGGAGACTAATCCCGCTTGTTGGTGACAGGCAAACGAAAGGATTATCATCTGATTTTACTCTAAAAAAACGTGTTATGACATCAAATAGCCTTCTCTTGATCACGACTTATCAAACAGCCCTCTATGTTTCCCATGTTGAATGTAGAGAAGATGACACTTCTTCATCTGTCTTTGTTTTGTTTGTTTGTTTGTGTTTTACGCCTCTGCAGCACCTTAGTGGGCTACAGTACGAATTTCTAAAAGTGGCTCGTCATTTGAAATCTAGCCTTAGCTATCTATCCATAGCCATTTAAAGCTAAACCTAGCTACACTTATCCATAGGTATCTATAGCTATCCACAATTACTATTGTTTAAACAAGGGGTAAAGAGCTTTCAGTGTATACAAAAGAATACAAATGGATAGCTATAGATAGATATGGATAAGACTAGTAATGAATAGCTATAGACAGCTAAGTTGAGCCACATTTAGAAATTTGTACTGTATATCGAGGCAGGCGATCGCCGTATGATGATGAGATGAGAAGACTAGGAGTCTGGCACATACCCTATTAATTCAGGGATGCCCAGGGTCTTTCAGTTGCCCCAGCATAGAACAGTGGATACAACCCGCCTCCATTTAATGTCCCATGGGCTCAGACTAAATTGAGTTCTGGGTTGGGATTCGAACCCACGCCCTCAGAGCCAGTGGTTGTGCAAACAAGCACTCTTAACCATTAGGCCACGGAGGAACTCTTCATCATCTGTCATGAGTCACACAGTGCCATTTCATGGACATGGTGCAACAGTCCACTCTTTTTGCACATCAAATTTCCTGGCTGTAGTTTCCCTGGATGGCCTCTATTACTATAAATCACACTCTATTTTCTGATATTGTGCATTGTGTTCTATTTATAGCTCACCACATGGTAACTCTAATGATGTTCCCAGTGATAAAATGCTGCATGAATGTAATTAAGGTACAGCGCTGCATGTTCAATTCATTATACCCATGTGCACAATCTAAACTTACTTCCTATTTTGATAGTTACAATTTCGAAGCAATTTTTTCAGTCTGAGTCTTTTGTCTGTACTTTTTCCATCTCTTTTCAAATTGGATTCAATATACATTTTATGTATCAAGCTTATTACAATGTTCAACATTGTCATCAATTAGTTTTTATCAAATATGTATAGAAATAGATATCAGCTTGTGTTTCAATTTATTATTTTAATTTAAGTGCTGACAAGAGACTCAGACAAAAATCTTGTTATGAAATTGCAACTATTAAAATAGCACTGCATGTAGGCTATTCTTAAGTATGTATAGAAATTGATGTCAACTTGTGTTTCAATTTAAATTTAAGTTCAAACAAAAGACTCCGACCAAAGACTCGTTTTGAAATTGTAACTATTAAAATAGCACTGCATGTAGGCTATTCTAAAGTATGTATAGAAATTTATGTCAACTTGTGTTTCCTTCAGTTGACATCGTATAAGCCTGATGCCGGAAACTCTTTGTTTTTTCCCAGATTAAATAAATACGCAGGTTATTCCCTTGGAGATGCCTCCTGAAAATTAGCGATGTGATTGGCTGTTACTGTTTGGACCAGAATAACATGTAGCGATGTGATTGGCTGTTACTGTTTGGACCGGAATAACACGTAGCGATGTGGTGGCTGTTACTGCAGGGTTCGAAATTAGCGGGAGTCCGTGAGTCCGAGACTCCTTTATTTGTGCCCGGACTCCCTTTTGGTAATGAGTAAGGAGTCCGTGGGACTCCCAACTTGTATCAGCTCTGTGATTAACAGCCAGATTGCGGCAATTCAGACTCGTAATTCACGGCAATTGACCCTGAATGCAGCCAGCTTATGCCCCCAAGTGTCAACCAATTATCCAATCCAATTGACACAAATTCTTTTGGGTCCAATATGATTGGGTTTATGCAATCAATTGAATTGCAATCATTAGGCCTACATTTAAGTGCTCAAGCATTAGCAAGTGTGTGAATTGCTGATTGCACTTCTTTGATTCACTCTTCAGCCCTTTCATCTCCAATGAGATTTTGAAATTAAGAAGATAAATTCATTATTGAATTTGCTTGGTTTACTTATCTATTTTGTATTTATTGTGTGGTTTTTTAATTTATGATATTGACAAAATTTGAATTGAAACTTTTATACTAAAGTCTTGAATTGGAATGATTAGGTATACCTTGGTAATTTGTTGGACTCCCAAACCTTCAGACGGACTCACAAAATTTGAAACTTAGGAGTCCGTCTGACTCCCATCAAATTCATGCTAATTTCGAACCCTGGTAACTTACTGTTCGGACCGGAATAACATGTAGTGATGTGATTAGCTGTTACTGTTCGGACCGGAATATCATGTAGCGATGTGATTGGCTGTTACTGTTCGGACCGGAATATCATGTAGCGATGTGATTGGCTGTTACTGTTTGGACCAGAATAACATGTAAATCCACTATGTGTAGATTTTAGGTCTTCCCCTGATATTTTAATTTTATTTTAAACTCGAATTTATATTTTTATGGACAATTCGATTTGGACTATTTTAATCAATCCACTTACCTATATCCGATTTTAAATGTTCCCTGTGATTTTATATTTAATTTATTTATTGCTGGAATAAAAACTTTACAAGCTGATGTTCTCTGCTAAAAACACCAAGGCGAAATAAAAGTGATTTGATTTGATTTGGGTGGAGAACCTTCTAGAATGCTGCTGTTTAAGTGGAGAACATTCTAGAATGTTGCTGTTAGAATGGAAAATATTCTAGAATGTTGTTGTTTGAGTGGAGAACATTCTAGAATGTAGCTATTTGTGAGGAGTACATTCTAGAATGTTGCCCTTTGAGTGGAGAGTATTGCAGAACATTTAACTTAGAATGGAGAATATTCTAGAATGTTGCTGTCCATAGGCTAAGGAAACAGGAGGGCTGGGACAGCTGCTACTCTCCCCACCCCCCCCCCCAAAAAAAACCAAAAAATTGGATTAATGCTTTTGGAAAATTTGGGCACATTTTTTTGCTGGCCCCAGAATATTTATTGACCACCCTTGCCAGGGGCGGATCCAGGGGGCGAAAGGGGCGACCACCCCCCCCCACCCCTCCGAAAAAAAAATAGAACACCCTGCCATTGTGATTTTGGCCCCTCGGGCCTCATCAGGTCCACCCCACCCTCACCAGTAAAATCCTGGATCTGCCCCTGGTTGTAGCTCTTTTTAAAATAAGCTGCAGATACATTTAGGCCTACAGTGTTTAAATTACAATTTAAAAAAATTGTTGATTCCAAATTTATAGAAACTGTAATGGAGCTGTGACACCTTTCGAAGGTTCAACAAAGTAACGCTTTTGAGTGGAGAATATTCTAGAATGTCAAACAATAATCACGCAATCACGACAGTTCCTAATTTTTGGTTATTACAATAATGAAGCACCATTAGTCCACTATTGTGAATTGATTTCACTTAATTATTATCTCACTAACAGGATGCAAATTTTGAAAATCATTTTTAAGTTAATGCAATTTGTTGGAAAGTTTTATTCCCACAGTTTGGTGTTAGTTTCGGTACATTGTAAGGAGCCACCATTAAATATCCAGGGGGGGCTTGAAGTTTTCATTTCAATGTAGCGGAGACCATAATTATCTATTTCAAGCGCGCGAAGTACCCAAATATTCATTTCTAAATCAAACAACACTTTGTTAAGAAAAACCCCCACCAGAAATTATTTATTTCAAGACTGTCCAGAAAGAACTCTTACCCCCCCCCCCCCCGAGACTAAATGGTGGCCCCCTAACTTTTTTTTGGATCAACGGCTATGTTACAGTCGATGAATGTCAAGTGCTTACAGAATTGGACTGAAATGTTCCTCGTGAGGTCAAACCCATGCCATGGAGGCATACGAACTAGGTGCCGTAGTGTCGAAAAAAAATTGGTACCCTCTCTTGAAACTCGTTTGAAAAGTTAGTACCCCTTCAGGCAAATCACAAAATGTAAAATGATGGTTTATATGTTTTGATATCTCAATCCCATCCAAAGATATTCCATCTCAAACGTTCATGAGATGAAACATCAAACTTCGAGAAAACATCATTTGATTTCCTACCTTTGCTGAAAAGGCCTTCAAATTTCAAGAATGATCGACTACCCATTCAAATAAGTAGAAATACATTTTTTCTTAAAATATGTTTTCCATAAGAAAATGACATTTGCTTAAACTGGGTACAATAGCTGAAAAATATCATAATGTGACCTTTTGATACGTTTTGCTGTAAGTGGATGTCGTGGCCAAGTGCATAAGGCGTTTGACTGCTACACGCATGGTCGCGGGTTCAAACCCCAATCACGACATGGAGGAACTGAGCAGATCCTCCTTAAAACCACTGCTTCACTCATCCCAGGTGTAAATGGGTACTTGGCTATAGGCAGAGATGGCAATTGTGGAATGCTTAACTAAGGAGTGCAGGAAATTCGCTGCACACTGGTGTGTGCTCCTAGCCCCAAACCTGTGACCCTTCATTGTGGCCTGTTGGCACAACAGGGTCACAGTTCGCCAAATGCAAAAAACATGTGAAAAATGTTCAGCTTTTGTTTTTGTCCAGTAGCATGACATTTACTTTATATCTTGTTATAAAAATTAGCTAGCATTAAACTGTAGGTGTTCCTCCAGCGTTCTTGTATGTTTGTGACTGTCTGCTGTGTAATTAAGTTATTTAAATAAGCCAACAAAGTAGACAACCTCTTTGATCACTTCTGATCCTGACAGACGAGTTCTGCTTTGCTTCATGACGTCACAACAAAAGCAGTATGAGGTCACTGACCTCAGGTGATGACGTCACAATTGTTTCAGTGATGGCTGCGTTATTTTGTTGATGGCTTTTTCTCACTTGATTGTTTATTTTGTCAAGTAACATGGGCTTGGATTACTTCAAAGACATTAAAAGTAGCACGAACGCTGCATTAGAGTAAGTAGATTGTTATGATATAATTAATTTGAAGCAAAGACTTGATGTTTGACCACGAACAGCATTGTTACAGCAAGGAACTTGAATCTCAAGTTTTTTGCATGTAGGGGACTGTGACTCCAATGCAGGCATTGGAGTCACCCTGGGGCAAGTGTGCTCCCCAGGGAGCTGAGAAAGATTCAAGCTTGATCAGGACGGTCAAAGATGTAGTTGTACAGTCGGCCGAGCTCATAGGAGGACCGCATACGTTAAACCTGTTATATTTACATTTACATTATCTGGGAAATATACATAGTGTACTTCGAACTCATTTTGGTGGAGCAAGTCACAAATATAATATTATTTCTTTTACCATCAAACTGACATATTCTGCTTTGCCGCAAAATCCAAAGGTTTTTGTTTAATTCTCGCTCTTTTTTTATATTTTAGCATAGATAATTATTAGATATATCATTTCTAGCAAGAGATAATAACATAATAATGCTCTAGGTTTAGGAACAGTTTGTCATTAATATTATATTAAAAAATAATAAAGATATAATTGGTATCCAAATAGATCCTCCTGTCGGTAACAAGATTAATCCTCGTCTGATTCCTGATGAAGGAAGCAGAAATGTAACTAACTACGTAGTACCGAATTTCAATATTATTCATGAGTTGCGAACTGCAGTCGATCACTCGGCTCCAAGATGTTGGCCTGCGAGTATGATGATGACGATCTCACCAAAGAGTTGGATCCAAACCTTGATGATGATCACTTCATGCTCTTAAAGAGACGCAAAGAGGTTTGTATGAATATTGATTTTTCTGTTGGGCTCAGTTGCAGTGGCGTAGCCGGCGGGGCGGGGGGGGGGGCAGGGGGCCACTTGCCCCCCCCCCCTGAAAAGATTTTGGGGAAATTTTTGCAGATATATTGCCCAAAATAGGAAGAAAAAAGGGGAAATAGTAAGAAAAATGGGGAAATGATAAGCAAAATGGGGAAATGTTAAGCAAAATGGGGAAATGACCAGAATTGAGGGAAGTGATAAAAAATAATGGGGAAGTAAATAAAAAGAAATTGAAAGAAAAGGGGATTTTTATCAGATTTCCCCATATTTTCTCTACAATTTCCCTATTTTTTCTCTGCAATTTCCCCATTTTTTCCTTCACAATTTCCCCATTTTTCTGGCCCCGAATGATATGCATCTGCAAAAAAATTCTGCAAAAATTTTCAAAATGTGACCAACGCATATGGGACGGTTTTGTGATCAAAGGAAATTGTGCTAGGCCTAAGCTATTTGCAAATATTCTTTATCAAAATATGTTTCGAACAAAACTTGCAAAATTTCCAGTTTTCTGATTAGAATTTTTGCAAATTTGCACCTTATTTCCCTTAAGTCTACCAATTTAATAAAACATTCCCTAACTGTCATTTTAAATTTCCCCTAAATTTCCATAATTTTTGCAGTGATATTTCTGTGAACTGAAAGAAAAATTCTCAACAGCTTTCATTTATTATGTTTATATCTCAACAGAATGCATGGAATTCTACAACATTGGTTATTCTGAGTTTTCTCCCCTCACATTTATGGTCCTAGATTTTCCTAATTTTGAAAAGAAATCCTTGATGAATTTGTTTTGTTACTATATAGGCCTATAGGGGAGACCGGGGCTGGTTATCACAGGGGCAGGTTGTCACAGTGTGTAAAACTTAAACATGCTACTATTTCAATATAAAGCATGGAGGAGCACTGCCATTCTGTATGAATGACAAAAGGGGAGTGACTAAAACCTATCTGGTGAATATATACCTATATCATTCGAAATCTTGATGTCCTATTGGACATTTTTTTAAATTCAGAATTCGGGGCAGGTTCTCACATTTTCGGGTCAGGTTGTCACACTCTCGGGGCAGGTTGTCACACTTTTGGTTATGAGCTCGAATGCAGGAAGTGGAACTCTGCAGGGCAGATCTTGACCGAGAAAAGTTATTTTGGACATATGAGGAATCCTTTACTTGCCAGGTGAAGACCTTAACAAACATGCTTCTGTGTCAAGGGTGATACAAATGAAAGCTTACCAATCAGCAGGAAAGTATTCTGATCTGGAGTAGGATTTTTACGATTTTTTATGGAAAATTTTACATTTTAATTTGAAATCGATTTATTTAAACACAATGCAATATCTGCATACATCTTCAGTCATCAATAGCATGTATAAAGCACAAATTTATATTTGTGTTAGTTTTTTTGTTTTAAAAGCCTGGTCCTTATAGGTAACAGCCAGCTCCAAAAAGTGTGACAACCTGCCCCGCCTTTTTGTGACAACCTGCCCCAACTGATCAAAATTCCAAAAACGGGTGGCCAAGGCCGTTGTTATCAAAATTTTCACTATTTGATCTAATGGTTATTTAAAGAAATGTTTATATGGTAAGTGTATTAACTGTACCTTTTTCAACAACTATTTGATAAAGACTAGCATTGCATGCAAGTTGAAGGTAAAAAATTACTTTTTGTGACAGGAAATTTTTAACAGACCATGTGCCTACCAGACTCCCTTCCAGGGGTCAAGATTTTTAAAAAAGACTCCAGTTGGTTATAAAAGCAATAAACAATGATTGGCTGAGCTGTGTGACTCCATAGTTTAGTGCAATAAAAAATGTGACAACCTG
This sequence comes from Platynereis dumerilii, assembly GCA_026936325.1. NCBI lineage: Eukaryota > Metazoa > Annelida > Polychaeta > Phyllodocida > Nereididae > Platynereis > Platynereis dumerilii. Next base: position 7,124,747 of record JAPTHN010000021.1, read on the forward strand.
CCCCTGTGACAACCAGCCCCGGTCTCCCCTAGTATATATGTATCTTCCTTAAGTATTTACTGAATAACCAAAAAGATAACGCATTAATTTCCTTTTTTGGAACATTTCTCTATTTCATTTCAACATTTATTTCCCTGGTTCTTAGATCCTAGCTTTCCTATTATTGCAAAGAAATGCTTCATTTTTTCAGTTATATCTTCCAGCAAAGTAATTTCTTTAGCTCTTTTTAAAAATTTTATTTTATTTTTTTTTATTACGACAACGTAAATGTCACATCTGACACATTTGTCAAAAACAGAAAATAACAAAATAATAATACAAACATACAATAAATGGAGCAAGTTTAAAAAGACATAATCAATTTCAATCTTACAATATATCAATAAAATTAAAGGTTCCAGCCAATTAATAAATGTTAATTCTAAAACATGACAAATCAGTAAATTAGTTAATCACAATGGGCTATATATATATATTTAAATGAAATGCAAAACGGCACACTATATCATTAAACATCAATACTCACAAGAAATTTACCTATAGCTTTTAATAATTGGGGTTCTCGTGATGTTTTCTCTACTTTTTAGCATTTCTCTACGTTTTAGCATTTCTCTACGTTTTAGCATTTCTCTACTTTTAAACATTTCTCTACTTTTTAGCATTTTCATGATATAATTCTGACATTTTCACTATATTATTCAGACATATTACTGAGTTATTATTAATAATTTAGGGACAACCACAACAGTAATGAGATTCTGAAACATTGTGTTACAATGCGCGACACGCGAAAAGCTGTTGAATATGGACTCCCACATCTTCAGACGGACTCCCAAAATCTGATTACAATTTTGGGGAAATGTCCTGGTGGTTTGCCCCCCCTGGAAAAAATCCTGGCTACACTACTGCTCAGTTGACGTTCCTTCATAAACTCATTTTCCATACAATTTTAATTTTATCTTTCCACTGACCCAACCATGATTCAGGGGTGGATCGAGAGGGGTCCAGGGGCTCCGGACCCCCCCCCCCTTTCAACTTTCGAGCCTAGATTGGGGTAGGCAAGCCCTTCAGTCTGATTCCCCCCCCCCTTTATGTTTCGATATAATATAGAATTGTAAACTAGAATCGCAAGCGATGATAATATGACCGCCGGCGCTGCTGGACGCCTTTTGCTGATCAAGTGCAATCAAGTGTGACTGTGTCGATCCATAAAAGATGAATAACAATTTGTGTTTTGAGTGCAGCTTGTTTGGACCTGGCTTAAAAAAGCTCAGTCATATAATAATAATAATGAATAGATATATATTCGTTGTTGTCCATGGCGCAGTGGGGCCTCTATTTGAGGGGGGGTTTATTCGAGGGGCGTATATGTGTACATCCATTGTGCATGCCTGTGTACAGCCATCGTCAAGTGTACGCCCATCTGTAGCTCGTCTGGCATGCCCATCTGTGTGTGCACGCCAATTTGTGTGTACACACCCATCTGTGTACGCACCCATTTGCGTGGGCATGTCCACCTGAATGCCTATCTGTGTGGGCACGCCCACCTGTACACCCATCTATGTGTACGCCCACCTGTAGGCCTATGCCCATCTCTCGAGTGTATGCCCATCTGTGTTGGAACCCTCATCTGTGAGTGCATGCCTTCTTAGTGTGCACGCCCCCCTTTACACCTAGCTGGGAGTACGACCATCTGTGTGAGTATGCCAATTTGTGTGTGCACAGCCACCTTCGTGTGCACGCCCATTGATATGGCCATCTGTGAGCGCATGCCCATATTTACAGCCATCTGCATGTATACACCCATATCAGCACGCCCATCAGTGTGTGTAAGCCCATCTGTGCGTGCACTCCCATCTGTGTGTGCATGCCCATTTGTATGTGCATGGCCATCTGTATGCCCATCCCAGTGTGGATGCCCATGTGTGTGTGGACGCCCATGTGTGTCTGCAGGGCCACCTGTGTGTACACACACATCTGTCAGTGCAGGCCCACCTGTGCGCCTAGCTGTGTGGGTATGCCCACCTGTACACTCATCTGTGTGTACGCCCATGTGTATGCCCATCTGTGTGTGTATACCCATCGGTCAGTGTATGCCCATGGGTGTGTGTGCGCCCATGGGTGTGTGTACAAAGCCATCTGCATGTACTCCCATGGGTGAGTGTACGCCCATGGGTGTGTGTGGACCCATGGGTGTGTAAAACCATTGGTACAGTATATATACACCTTTTGATATATATATATGAACACCCTTTGGTATAGACTCGCCCATGTCAGTAAACTGTCATGAAAAGTAAGCCAACCGACCTGCCGCCTGACCTGTAATGTAATGTAGTGCTTTAATACAGTGCTGTAACGCAGCGCTGTAATGCAGTGCTGTAATATAGTGCTGTAATACAGTGCTGTAATGCAGTGTTGTAGTGCAGTGCTTTAATGCAGAATACAGAAAGCAGTCCAATAACACGTTGCTGCAATGCAGCGCAATGATTCATTGTTGTAATTCTGTTGTAAAGTAATGCAGTGAGGCAGTGATGTAATGCAGTACAATAATGCAGTGTAATGCAGTGCTGTAATGCAGTGCTGTAATACAGTGATGCAAAGCATGCAGTAATGCAGTGCAGTTATGCAGTGCAGTTATGCAGTGTTGTAAGCAGTGCTGTGATGTGGTCTGTAATGCAGTGCAGTTATGCAGCGCAAAAAAGCACTGTTGAAATACAGTGCAGTAATGAAGTGTTGTACTGCAGTGCTGTAATGCATTGCAGTAATGAGGTTCTGTGATGCAGTGCAGTAACACAGAGCTGCAATGCAGACTGCAGTGTTGTAATGCAAGGCAGTGATGCAGTGCAGTTATGTGTCCGCGGGGGCATGGCCCCGTGTCCGCGGGGGCATGTCCCCGTGTCCGCGGGGGCAAGTCCCTGTGTCCGCGGGGGCATGTTCCCGGGGGCATGTCCCCATGTCCCCCGGGCATGTCCCCAGGGGTATGTCCCCATGTCCCTGGGGCATGTCCCCGGGGGCATGTCCCCATGTCCCCGGGGGCATGTCCCCATGTCCCCGGGGGTATGTCCCCATGGCCCCGGGGGTATGTCCCCGGGGGTATGCCCCCATGTCCCCGGGGGTATGTCTCCATGGCCCCGGGGGTATGTCCCCATGTCCCCGGGGGCATGTCCCCATATCCCCAGGGGTATGTCCCCATGTCCCTGGGGGCATGTCCCCGGGGTATGTCCCATGTCCCCGAGGGTATGTCCCCGGGGGTATGTCCCCATATCCCCGGGGGGCATGTCCCCATGTCCCCGGGGGGGCATGTCCCCATGTCCCCGGGGGCATGTCCCCATGTCCCCGGGGGTATGTCCCCATGGCCCCGGGGGTATGTCCCCGGGGGTATGCCCCCATGTCCCCGGGGGTATGTCTCCATGGCCCCGGGGGTATGTCCCCATGTCCCCGGGGGCATGTCCCCATATCCCCAGGGGTATGTCCCCATGTCCCTGGGGGTATGTCCCCGGGGTATGTCCCCATGTCCCCGGGGGTATGTCCCCGGGGGTATGTCCCCATGTCCCCGGGGGTATGTCCCCGGGGGTATGTCCCCATGTCCCCGGGGGGCATGTCCCCATGTCCCCGGAGGGCATGTCCCCATGTCCCCTGGGGCATGTCCCCATGTCCCCGGGGGTATGTCCCCATGGCCCCGGGGGTATGTCCCCATGTCCCCGGGGGTATGTCCCCATGTCCCCGGGGGCATGTCCCCATGTCCCCGGGGGCATGTCCCCGGGGGCATGTCCCCATGTCCGGGGGGCATGTCCCCATGTCCCCGGGGGGCATGTCCCCATGTCCCCGGGGGGCATGTCCCCATGTCCCAGGGGGCATGTCCCCATGTCCCCATGTCCCCGGGGGCATGTCCCCATGTCCCAGGGGGCATGTCTCCATGTCCCCGGGGGCATGTCCCCACGTCCCCGGGGGCATGTCCCCATGTCCGGGGGGTCATGTCCCCATGTCCGCGGGGGTATGTCCCCATGTGGTTGCCCCCTTATTCTTAGTAATAATGGTCGCCCACTCTTTAGTATATATTAAATGGTCGCCCCCTTATCCTATCTATCTATCTATATATCTATCTATCTATCTATCTATCTATCTATCTATCTATCTATCTATGTATATCTATCAGCATTGCTTAGTAGATATTAAATGGTTGCCCCCTTGGTTCATACATTCTTAGTAATAATGGTCACCCCCTCCTTAGTAGATATTAAATGGTCGCCCCTTATCCTATCTATCTATCTATGTATCTATCTATGTATATCTATCATCATTGCTTAGTAGATATTAAATGGTTGCCCCCTTGGTTCATTCATGCATGTACTTTTGTTATCTTAGCACCTTAGTAGATATTAAATGGTTGCCCCCTTATTCTTAGGAGATATTAAATGGTCGCCCCCTTATCCTTAGTAGATACCTTATCTATCTATCTATCTATCTATCTATCTATCATCATCATTGATTGCCATCATTGATTGCCATCATTGATTGCCATCATTGATTGCCATCATTGACTGCCATCATTGACTTCCATCATTGACTGCGTAAAAACAGAGATCAGCCTAAAGGCGATCAATAAGAGTTTGGCTGCTTTTGAGACATCCCCCAGCAGTCAAGTGGTCCAAGCAGGTCTAATCTGGCACAGTGCCAAAAATCACGAAAACAACATTCAGATAGCCAAAATAACAATAAGGTGGGGTGTTTCACTGAAAAATCATGAATCTCAGAAAGGTATGAAAGACCCCTTGGATCATTCTGGTTTTCAGGGGTTGATTGTAGAATGTAAAGTTATGTTTATATAGCAACTTTCATGATTGTACATTGAGTGTAACTTGTTCTATCCATCCCCAAAAATGTGAGTTAAATGGTACAATACGGGGGTAAAAGCAAAATGACCGCGCCAGCGGCTGGCGGCGGTCATAATAATGTATGTAGTAATGTATAACTAGCAGCAAATAAATTATCTGATCTGAAAAATCAGAAAAATCCCCTTTCAAAATTCCTGGATCCACCCCTGATGATACACATTTTCAAGTAAGGGGGCAACCTTTCCTGTTTCCTGGGGGGGGGGGGGCTCGGAGTTTTCCTAGGGGAAATTATTTATTTCATGGCAACGGTCACAGTAATCATTTATTTCAAGCGCACAAAGTTGCCAAATATTCATTCCTAAATCAAGCAACACCTTGTTAAGAAAGACCCCTCCAGAAAATTTCAAGACTCCCAAAAATGTTATATTTATTTCACCAAAACTGAACAAGAAATTACTTATTTTAACAAACTCCAAGCCCCCCCCCCTTGCCGTCTATTTTGCCTCAATCATCGAAATAATAATACCAAGGATCTTTTGTGTTATACTATCTATTTTGATACACTGAACTATTACTATATATTACTTAATATTTTTATAAATATTAAGGACATGAAAGGGTATTGTTTCATTTTGGACCGAGGGTCTGGACACCCAAGCCAAGCCAGATCGAAGTATGGCAGTAGTCAGATTTTTAGCAAAAATTTGCGATACTTTTCAAAGTGTGGCCTGGGTGTCTAGATACTTGGTCCAAAATTAAACTGTATTTATCAAAATGTCTGTTAAACATACTCAATTACCATATAAAACTCAATATGCCTGGCCAAAAAGTGGCCATTTTTGCGACCACCTTTAGGCCAGTTAAAAGTTGGAAATGTTGAAATCTAGCAAAAATCTACGATAGTCCTTATTTTACAAAGTGTGGCTGGGGTGTCCAAACCCTTGGTCCAAAATGAAACTATATGTGCCAGATAGCCTGGTAAATATTCTAAATTGCCATATAAATTTCAATATGCCTACAATTGCCTACCCATTGTTATGACCACTTTCAAGCCAGTTCATAGTTTAGAAGTTGCTGAATTTTAGCAAAAATCTGCTGTGGTCCAAATTTTACGAAGCTTGACTAGAGTGTCCAGAACCTTGGTCCAAAATGAAACTACAGTCAAACCTGTGTTAAGCAGCCAGTCAAGGGAATGGGCAAAAGTGGCTGTTTAAGGCAGGTGGCTGCTTAATGGAGGTGTGGTTTCTGAGCTGGCTGAAAATCTGCCATTCACAGTGAAAATAATTTGTGAATGAAAGGCTATACTTTAAGCCATCAAACAAATAAATAATGAATTCCAATTAATTAATTAATGTTTACAAACATGATTTGAATTAAATGAACTTTAATAGAAGAATAGCACATCTAAACTATGCTATTCTAATATGGTTACAATGAAATTCATATTTATTTAGTTGTTTCTATGCTGCCCCTATCATGTTATGCTGATGGATGCTATTTTGAAGTTATGTAACAAGATAGGGGTGGCTTAGGTGGCTGCTTAATACAGGTCAGGGTGGCCATTTGGGGTTAAAAACACTGGCCTTTAACCACAGACAGCAGGTGGCTGCTTAATCCAGGTGTAAAACAATGCAAAATCAGTTGGGAGGAATTGGAAGTGGCTGCTTACAGCAGGTGGCTGCTTAATAGAGGTGGCTGCTCGAGCAGGTTTGACTGTATCTGTGCCAGATAGCCTGGTAAATAAGCTAAATTACCATATAAAATTCAATATGCCTAGTCATTTTTATAACCACTTTTAAGCCAGTTCATAGTTTAGGAGTTGTTGAATTTTAGCAAAAATCTGCGATAGTCCAAATTTTACAAAGTGTGGCTGGAGTGTCCAGACCCTTGGTCCAAAATGAAATTATATGGGTAAATCCACGAAGTTGGGGCATCTGAGCTGAAAAAAGCTGTCAAAAAGAATGTTTGGAATTTTGACAAGAAATTATGAAATCTATTTCAGATAATCATATGCCCATATGAAATCAACATTCTTAAGGCTGTAAACGTTTCACTTTTTAAGCATCAGCTACTTCAGTAGCAGATCGCTTATTACAATCGTCCGTTTCCATGCCGGCAGGCAGTTTTTCCTATCGCCGATGATTTCTCTGTCAATCTACCAAGTAAACCAACCAAACTCCTCCCGAGTCTTTATTAGCACCTGACCACAAGACAGGGTTATATTTCGGACATACCGAGTGCCTATTTCTTCTGATTCAAGCCATTTTATTTCTCTTTCCATCCTGCACAACCTTCCGCGTCCGCCATTCTTTCTAATCTGGACGTCGGCTAACTCCGGCATTTGACGAAAACACCCGAAGTATCAAATGCTCTTTTTTCGCGGTTCTCATTTGCTGATTTTAAATATTTCTTCATTGACACAGTCACTTTACACCTACTACGAGTCATTTGCACTCCTGTTTTCATAATTTGCAGTCATTTATTGAAAAAATAAATAAAAAATTTAGTCAGCCAATCAGGTCACGGCATTTCATGGAATTCCAATATGGAGGACGAGAGGAACAACAACTTGGTTTTGCAGAAAAATTTTGGCTGGATTGATAATATATGGCCGTATGCGTGACTGTCAGGTATTTAAACTTATGAAGTTAGGCGTAATTGGCATTGTACTGTGGAAAAATATTATTTCAAAGCAATTTTGGGTCTATTCAGCCTTGATTTATCATTGTTCTATAATATCGCTCACGCAAAAGATCGCGGTCGCGGTCAAGAAAAGCTGTTGCGGTCAGTCAATGCATTACAAAGTCAAGTCATTGACAACTCAAGCCGTCAGTAATGTGTTAAGTTAGCCGCCGCCGAATTTTGTACCCTAACATATTTGGTACCGTTGGATTTGCCTTGAAAAGACGATTCTAATGGTGTCAAAATTGTCAATATTGGATGAATCCGACCCAAACCACACATGTTCAGTGATTTTGGTTGCATTTTAAGACATAATATTTTGATATAGGCCTATATGATTGCCGGTCAACTAGGCGACAGACAACTAGGCTACAACACTACCAACTAGGCGACAACCAACTAGGTGACATACCACTGCCAACTAGGCTACACTTTTTGGACAACTAGGTGACAGCAGATACCCCCCAGATACCATCCAGGTGACACATATTTTATTGGGGATACCAACCAGGTGACAGATCACCTTCAATGGTGGTCAATTAGGAAATGTATTGTCACCTAGTTGGATGTGTTTTGTGAATTTGTGTCACCTAGTTGGAAGTGCTGTGTAAATTTGTGTCACCTAGTTGGACCTGCTTGTCACCTAGTTTGCAGTGGTATGAAATTTCCAAATTTCCTGTCACCTAGTTGGTACTGATGGGTGTCGCCTAGTTGGTTTGTCGCCTACTTGACCGTACACCGCCTATATATATGGGTTTCACCAGCTAGGCCCTTCCAGGAAATAAGCATGATTAAATAAAATTATAAATTCCACATATTTACAATGTTCATTCATTATTTTAGTTTGCCAAGCTGACTTAGTCAGCCAACTTCATAGACATAGTTAGTCAAGTAGTCAGTCAAGTCATGGAGCATCAAGTCATTCATCCAAGCATGACTTGACTGGCTCCGGGGTCTAGTCGCAGTAAAAACTGCATAAATTCTATCAAAACTCTATCAATGCAGCTGAATGACCACAGTTATACAGCTATTAGGTGTGTATAAATGGTAGACCCCATTTTTGAAAGCTCAGGTGAATATCTGTTTTCTGATGAGTGCATATAATTGAAATTCCTGAGTATCCTGCCACAATGGATATACTCCTATCATTTAATTAACATATCAGATCATTTACATTTTAAGCTATGTTTATTTCTACAGCTGATGCTTTACATGCTTTGCATGGTATTTTTTATGAATGACTATTTATTTGGAATATTAAAAAACGTAACATTTTTCATATTTTGCCATTTCCGACTTCCAAGGTGCTTTGGATCCTCAAAATTGAATATTTTAATGAAATATAACCTGCTTGGGTCACCTTACAAAGGTTGTTGGAGCTCCCCATACACATATATTTGATTTCTTAAAAATTCAATCTTTAAAAAACGTAACAGGACAATTAGGGTTCTGAGTTCTGTCGATGTAAAAGTACTGATGAAATATCTACTTTTTGGCTACTAACTACACAAATAAGGCAGACACTTATTTTCTGTGCTATTTTTGTTGGCCACACTGCTATCCCTGCCGGACATTGAGGTTGATCTAATGTTGGTCTAACGAAGCATTAAACCTCCAAACCACATCGGACCCAACGTTACGAAACTACGTAATTTGTCGACACATTTTTGAGACGTTAATACGTACTTTTAGACGTTGATACGAGTGATACAAGCCGTATCTGTCACTACGAAGTATTCTAACGTTGCTCCGACCGTCTTCCCGCCTTTTGGGATCCAGCGTCTCGACGCACCTGCCCCCTCTTGCGCATGCGCACTTGCGTACAAGAAGGCAAAATGGCGGGCTGACTCGAATCTGTGAAATTTCGGATGGTGTTTTTGCTAATAACGAAGGATTTAAACGCATTGACAAGCCGTATAGCATTGGAGCTACATAGAATAGCTGCTTGGCTATTCAATGAGCCGGTTTTGGACGCTCGGAATCCTTTATTGTGAAAGTTTGAGGCCCGCCAAAGTGCAAAATCGAACGGCATGGTCGGAGCGCCCCGGCCCAGGAATAGCCCGATCAGCTGTTTCTGCATTTGTGATCAATTATGGACTGAATAGTGGACATATGTACCCCGTTCTGGATGGATATACCCGGTTACCAAACCCGGGAGGACACATGGACGTGGATACGGCCAGAATTCGTCGTTGGACACCAGCGCTGGACTCACAATATGTCTCTTCAAGATGTCGATTTGTTTTCAGGGGCGGATCGTCTGATGGGGGGGGGGGGGGGTTTATGTTCAATTCTTTTTAATAGTTTTTAAGCTTTTTTAGTTCAGTTCACTTTCTGTCTTGTTTTCAGATTGATTTATATATAGCGTGTTCGGGATCATTGTCCAGGTAGGGTGGGGTGCGGGGGGGGGGGGAGAGCATCCCAGCCACTGGTGCAGTGGTGGGAGGATTTAATTATTTTGATTGAGATCTGCAAATATAAAGCAAAAAATTAAAGCAGTACAAACAGAGCTATCCAAGAAGGATGCTCCCAAAATTAATAGACTTTTCTTCCTCATTTTACTGAGCAGTCTACAAGTCCACTTAGGACTATAAGATAAAATTATAAAAAACACTTACCTTGCATGGTGAAATTGAAAATGTTACTGCAATTTTACCTTGATAAAATTGGAACATTCTCGGCATCTAGGACAGTTGCAATGAGGCACCATTAAACTTGGGTCTCATTAAATTTTCATATGCATATTTGTGGGTGTGGAAAAAAATTTAATTATTTTTAAACCAGGATAAGCTTTCACATTTTTAAAAGTACATATGTGGATTTAATTTTTACTGGTGTGTAAACTTTTTCTTCATGGCTTCATCTTATCGACAACAGCAACCATCCTGTTGGAGTTTTTATATATTACAAAGTTACCAGATAGATTGGAATAGGTATGGAATAGATGGCGCTACAAGCTCTCTGAGAATCAGGATCCTAGGTTCTGCAACTTTGTGCAAACCTTCAACAAACCTTTGGCAGATACGTATGATCAGACGTTTGACCTGAACATTACTTTCAAACGTTGTCCATACATCTCAAAAACATGTTGGAGAAACCTTGGAACTTACGTATGACCAAACGTGTGACCATACCTTTCATAAACCTATGAATCAAAGGTATGGTCATACGTAATAGTCCAAGGTTGCTAAGACCTCTCAGATGAATGTTCGACAAACCTATGAATCAAAGGTATGGTCATACGTAACAGTCAAACGTTCTTCAAACCTCTCAACCTAAGGTATGACTTACGTAATAGTCTAAGGTTTTATAAACCTCTCAAATGAATGTTCGACCAACCTTTGAATCAAAGGTATGGTCATACGTAATAGTCAAACGTTCTTCAAACCTTTCAACCAAAGGTATGACTTACGTATGACTGACACGTTTATCCAAACGTTATAACAAGACGTTCTTCCAACCTCTCAACCAAAGGTATGACTTACGTGTGACTCGAACGTTAGGCCAAACTATAAAACAAACTATCTGCCAACCTCTTACTAACGTTGCGACCTACGTTTGGTTTTCCATCTGAGTGCAACGTTTGGAAATTACATTTGCCCTACCTTTGTCATACGTTGTTTGGCCCAACGTTTGATTCTAACCTAAATAATTACGTAGCGAGAGGTTGGATTTACGTTGCTGCTTGGGAGGGATGGCTTAGCCGCAATGTAGACTTCAAAATCCAAGCCAGACAAGTGGTAACAGGACAATTCTTTAGAATGCTTAAGCTACTCTGGAAGTTCAGAAACTTTCAAAATTTAGCTGTTAAACTATACTTAATACATTTAGCTATAATTGTAGCCAAGGCTGAATTATATTTTTTGTTGCTCTCAGATCTGCTTGCAAATTAAATCAAATTCATTGACCGCAACAGGACAAATATTCTGTTTGCATTACGTTCTATACACGTTTTAAAGAAGTAACGGGATCAATAACACCTGTTACAACTAATTAGCACTCTACTTTTGATATATATATATACTTTCTGCAGTGCCACCACTGTTAAAGTTGAATTTCAGAGAATTTCGTAACAGGGACATGTCCTGTTACGCGAAAAAAAAACAACTCTTTCTTGTTCAAGAATAGGGAAAACAAAAGTGAATCACACTAAAGAGTGGATCAATGGGCTTCAGACGATGCTGAATTGCAAAATTCATATTTTTTAAATGTAATTAACACATCAAATTCTATTAAATGTAACACATCAAATTCTATTAAATGTAATTAACGCATCAAATTCTATTTCTTCCTACACCATAGAAGTGATTGGTGAATTTCAATTGCTTATTTGATGCAGTAGATACCTGACAGTCTTGAGAGAAACCCTAAGACCTCAAAAGGTGTGAATAGCAATTAGCCACTGAGGGGTATACCAGGTACAATTGTAAGAATATAAAACTTTGCAAAGATCAATCACCAATTAGGCTGTAACATATTGCATCAAATGTAAACTTGATTGATTTCAGATATTCTAGTCTATGGCCTGTGGAACAAAGCCAGAAAATAACGTGCAAGCACTTTACAGTCCTGGTTAGACTTACGTGGGATCTCAAGTTCTTTTCTATGCCATTGAACTGTGATGTCAGAGATGACTGTATTCTAGTATTGCAATATATGTAAATTAACTACAAGCTGTGATGTAATTTTAAACTGGGTCAGATTTCCCGGCTTCTAGCCAATGTGGATCCTCCAAAACTGAGCGTCACAGTTTCAACACAGTGTCAGAGTAAGCATTTCATATGGGATAGCCCCTGCAACCACATCATCACAGCTTGCCAGCCAATGGGCTTACAGTAAAAGTAAGCATCACAGTTTAAACATTGACATGTAGAAGGAAGCATTACATTTGTTATCCCAATGATCCATCATTGGCAATCACCAGTCTAATCTGACTAAATGGCAGCTTCATGAGCATTCACAGTAGACAACTGTTATAATCCCCACAGAGTTGTTTGATTAATCTGCAAACTTGCGGCTTCACAATTTTAAACTTCAAGAGACTGTCACCTTGCGATAAACAAAAGGCTTCGAAAATGTTCGTAAACACATGGATTATGTGACAAATAATTGTTCTGGCAGCCCATTGGCTAACAAGCCGTGATGTGGAACTTGGATTGGTTTTCCCAGACCCAATTTTCACTCTGACACTGTGTTGAAACTGTGACGCTCAGTTTTGGAGGATCCACATTGGCTAGAAGCCGGGAAATCTGACCCAGTTTAAAATGACATCACAGCTTGTAGTTAATTTACATACATTGCAATGCTAGAATACAGTCATCTCTGACATCACAGTTCAACAGCATAGAAAAGAACTTGAGATTCCACGTAAATATAACAAGGACTGTAACTTCAAGTTTAAGCAACGCATGAACTGTTTCTCATAGGAATGACATCATATATATACATGCCCTGGAGGATGTGTTACTGCACCATAAGGATTAAAATTACTCCGGAGGATCTTGTTCGCATCTATGGGGTGATGAAGCGTTTCTAAAGTGTAGGCCTAAGCCTGGGCTTAATATGAATAATAAAAAACTGGCCCACTCTTATTAGGAAGCTTGAACTTGAGTGAGCACCGGTAAATATTGCCATGATAGGCCCATGAAATTGAAAGGAGAAAAAAAGAATCCCATTTGTAAAGTTGATGTATCCTGTTTTGAAAACTTAAGTCAGCTATTCATAAATATATGAACGACAGAAACTGTTGAGAAATTACAGTTTCAAACAACATGGACAAGAAACTTTTTTATGTTATTTCTTTTTATAGAAATTTAATGAAAAAAAAATTGAAGGCTTGAGGGAAAATAATCAATTAATCGATAATCAATCGGCCAGGGTACCGGATTAATCAATTATGGATTTTCCAACCGATTCCTAGCACTAACATTGGAAAGATAGATAGATAGATTCTGATATAGATCCACATAGACAGACAGGCAGAATGGTAGTTATTTAGAAAGTTGGATAGCACATGTGTGCATGGTGTGGGAGAGGTGATATATATTTGGGGGAGGGGGTAGTTCATCATTGGGTCTGTAAGGCTCGATTTTTCAGATCTTTGCTCAAATTCAATGCTAATTTACAAGCCTGCCGGATGTTTAGGGGGCAGCTGCCCCCTGCCCCCTTGTTTTATGCTTACAGTGTAGATAGGATAGATGTTCTAACAGCAACTCCTTTAAAAGTGCTTGCATGTTAATTTTTTAGTCTGGATCGTTTGCTAAAGTTGGCCATAAAGCAAATGAATTTACAGGTATGGAACCCATGTGGAGTGTATTTGGCAAGCAAGAAACTTGTTAGAAACATGAAAAACGACTAGAAACTAGAATGTAAAACCAGCTTCCGTCATTTTTATTGCGTAACAGGACAAATAAGTAACAGGACAAGTCTTCGTCACACAGGCAAACTCAGAGTACCACTCAGTGCACCAGATACTGTGTGGATGCTATCTGAGATACTGAGATGGTTAGAAATATTTGTGCCTTTTTTTTGCCATGAACATGCACAAACATTCTCCATACAATAATTCATAAAGTTGGAGAAATATTGTTTTAATGACAAGGTAACAGGACAAGTAATAGGACAAGTAACAGGACAAGTAACAGGACAAGTAACAGGACAAGTAACAGGACAAGTAACAGGACAAGTAATGGGCAAGTAACGGGACAAGTAACAAGACAAATAGGAATAGAATGACTGTATGCACATAATAATGACAGTGCAGATGTGTGATTGCGGAATTTTGATACAGCATCGTCGAGCAACAGTTAAATACACAAAATTCAGATTGTGGTTCTCCATTCTAATTGCAAGTGGTGACACTTTGATACAAACTCAGTAACAGGACATGTCCTGTTACGTGACTATGTGACCAGTTATACCAAATATTTACCATAATACCCATGAGTTACTTGGTGATTAACCTACAATGTGATAAGAAAAGATTGGTAGATTCAGTTCAACATTTTTTAAGGCATGGAGCCACTGAAACTCTCTCATAATTGTAAAAAAATGATTGCTTGTTTGCGAGGACATAACAGGACATGTCCTTGTTACTACAATTCTAACAGGACATAAAACAACTGTCCTGTTACCATATTACTCCAAAAAGCGCGTAACATTTCGGTAACAAGACAAAAAAGGACAATTGCCCTTTTTCTTCATGTCCTGGCCTCAATTTTCTATCCTCAAGTCTGCAAATTGGCAATATTTATGTCTGATCATTGCACTGCTGTTTTGTAATGTAAAAATAGAGATTAAGCCATTCAAAATATGAAAAGACAGGGGGTAGAAAATTTGGCCGCGAAACATGGTTTTATGAGGACATGATGAAAAATCCAAGTTATCGGCGATATTTTCTTCTATTTGTTGTCATAACTGAATTGCATCTTGTAAGCATCACCTTAGTGGTCAGATAGACACTGTTTGCAATTCAGTATTACAATGAAATAAAAAGTTAGAGCAGTCCAATGGCGCGTAACAGGTAAGAGCTGAAAATGTTACGATAAAAAATTGACTTATATCTTATCAAAATAATGGATTCCCAGGCGTTCACTATGTATGAAATAAAAGTACAGGACCTGTTCTATCATTCTAAAAAATAAAAATGACATAACAGAGGGTTTCCTAAACACAGTAAAGTCCTCTTTTGACCATGTCAATCCACGAACGCCTAAAAACGTCATTTTTGGCCTGTTTCCATTACAAAAAAGTTGTCCTGTGTCTTTAGTTTTTGTGGTATCAACCTCAAATTTTTAGGCAGTTTAGTCTAATATGCATGCTTTACTCCTGCTTTCATTCAGTTAGCTTTTATCAAAATCCATTTCAGCCAGCAAGCTCTGAATTTAGAGGACACTTTTAGCAGCTCAAATGACTCAACTTCGTGGCCTTACCCATATGTGCCAGGTAGCCTGATAAATATATTAAAAAATTACCATATAATACTCAATATTATCTTCAAAATAATAATGGTTTGTACTTTAAAAAAAAAAAATTTAACATCTTTGTTACCATTTCTGTGCCAAAATAATTTTGGCAAAAGAAAAACTCACTTCAGTTTCCTGGGTGGAAAAACTGGGTAAGGGAAGAAAAAGGGCCTCTCTTGTTATGAGCATTCCTGTTATAAATGAGAAATATTTTAATAAACAACCTTGGAATTTCTTCTTTCATTCACCATGGCTGAATTCATGACTTTTGTATAGAATTTACCTTTGATTATAGTGATTGTATGTGTGTGGAAATCTTCTTTTGTTTTAAGTAAAATGTTGGGGTAGGATAAGGAAAATTAATGGCCTTCTGTCAAATTTCAGTCCCTCCTCTTTTGTAAATCAACATATATCATGTAACCTACTAATTTGTGGTTCCAATGATACCTACATTGTGTTATATAAATGACTATTGAGGCAGTTTTTGCCAATTTTGTGGCATAAAGCATGTCTTGTTAAAAATAATGAAATTCGGCACCCGGTATTCAGAAAAAATGTATTTTTTCTGGGATTGAGGCTGCCATTTTGAATAAACAAGGGGTAAATGCACTATCTTCCTTTCAGAAAAGGCAAACCAGTTGTGATTAAGTTGTTATTTCAGGAAAAATTATGCTTATCCCGAAAACCATCAATGTAGGTCACCCGGACATGTTTGTAACAAAAAATATTTGGTTGCCAATCTGCCAAGTTAAAAACATGAAAATAACTGTTTCAAAACCCCTGAAAACATAGCTAACAGAATATAGATTATTACAAATATCTACAATTGTTTTCATAAAGATACACAGAATCCTGGAAGATATATTCACAGCAGAATCTATGTCGTTCATCCCCTATATCTGAAAATTTGACTTAATTGTACATAAATGCAATAATGAATAATTGACTGCAGGTAAGCTATTGTTGCAGTTACATGGTTGTGTTATACATCATTTTAAAGCTATGAATATACAGAATAATGTGAAAGAAACTTCAGGATGATTCTGACCCCTAGTGACCCGTACAGGGAACTTTCGTGAAATAAAATGAAATTTTCTTTTTCATTTCGAGTTATGGCCGCAAGTTTTCACTCTGTTGACCAAAATAGATATCCTAATCAATAAATTTTTGCACTAAATAGATAGAGGAATTAAATACCTTCAAAACGGTACCATTTAAGCATCTATACATGGATTAGTTTATGAATAACAGTACATTTTCTGAAAAAAGCGGCACTCGGTTTGGCAAAATTTATTTTCAACCTTCCCGCACTCATATAGCTCCTGCTGGTTATCGTTGAGGTCTAAGATTGTCCAACAAGCAAATTTTGTAACTTAAGATATATATCTTTCAAAATATATGGGTCTCCGAAATTCCCAAGGGGGGGGGAGGGTTTCGGTATCTGGCCCACGGACTAAAAAGCAAACGCTATGGAAATTATGGAGTTTGCATTAATAATAATAATAACTTAATATAGCGCTAATTCCAGTAAACTGCTCATTAGCGCTGCACAAATGAGCTCATGGGTAGAATTGTTTTTACAAGTGAGTTTTAAGGTTATTCTTGAAACTTTCCAAAGTGTTAATTGTTCTCAATTTTTCTGGCAAACTATTCCAGAGTTTTGGGGCTGCATATGAGAAAGCTCTGTCCTCAAACTTATTTTTGTTGCATGGGATAGGTTCTGCTTCTCAGATTGTGGTCTTGTTGGGGTTTGGCTTGAATAAGTTCTTGAATGTACAATGGAACTTGGGAATTCGTTGCTTTCCATGTGATCGTCATCAGTTTGAACTGGATTCTTGCTGGAATCAGTAGCCAATGTAGTTGCTTTCTACTGAGACTTACACTGTCATGTCTTTTCAATCTCTGAATCAATCGGACAGCTGAGTTTGGGCAACTTGAAGCTTATTCGACAAGCAACTGGTTGTGCCATACAAGAGTCCATTTCCGTAGTCAAGGTGAGGGGTGACAAGAGCATTCACAGCTGTTTTAACTGTTTCTTTGTCTAGATTCTTTCGAAGTTTTGAAATGTTTCTCAAATTGAAGAAAGCATTACAACACATCTTGTTGATTTGTCTTTCCATTGTCATATTTTTGTCGAATAGCACTCCAAGATTTCTGACATGATCAGCAGTTTTGATTTCAACATTGTCAACATTGATTGATGCCACTTGCAGTTTCTTCAACAGACCAGGACCACCAATTAGAAGAAGTTCAGTTTTGTCACCATTATTGCACAACTTGTTATTGTGCAAGAAGTCCCTGATTTCTGCGACACATTTTTCCAATTTTCGTACAGCTTGCTCTTGATTTAGAAAGGTTGGCTTGAAAGAAAGAATAAGTTGTTCATCATCCGCATACTTTTGATCATTCACTTGGTTTCTTTGTGCAACCTCACTTACTGGAGTGATGTACGAATTGAACAAAATTGGACCAAGTTTTGAACCTTGTGGCACCCCATACTTGAGTGGAAGTTTGCTTGATGTTGAGTCATTTTATCGTTACAGACTGTGATCGTTCCGAAATATATGACTTGAACCATCTCAGTTCTGAGCTATGCACACTACATCTGTTTTGCAGCCTGTCCAGCAGAATGTCATGATCAATTGTGTCAAATGCAGCTGACAGGTCCAGCAATACCAACATTGTCACCTCTCCTTTGCTCAAATTAAGCATTATATCATTGTGGATCCTTGTTGTTTTAAAATTATAGGTCTGTTTTTTTCACTCACCAGGAGCTTTCGCCCCTACACCATGAAGTCCTCGTTCAATATGAATTTCCTTGTGCAAATAAATTTTCATATTGCACTCATATCATGCCGTATTTGTATAATAATTTACCACCCATCTGCTAAGAAGTTTGATCACCTGAATATTAATTATAATTCTCTTCCATGTACGAGAGAAAATGTATGAAAAAAAGTCAATTTGTTTACATAACAATTTCACTCAAAAGTCCCAGGAAATGTTTACAACTCCTAAAACTGCTTTAGAATATACAAAGAAAGAGTAGCTTACACACAAGGTGTCATTTAAATTAATAAGTAGACACTGGACAAGGGAGACAAATGATGAAAAAGTTTAAATCAATGTCATGCTATAGGTAGCTGATTATTGATGACTGCTACTACCATGGTCATAAACATAAACATTGTACTGTAAGTGCCCCATTTAATGCAGATATTTTTCTCTTTGCTTCAGGTTAAACTGTCGAAGGAAAATGCCGCAAGGAGACAAAGTACTGTCAGGAGCGACCGAAGAAGCTGCCAAGATGAAACAGGATCCAATGGAGGAAAACTGAAAGAGAAACAGACAAAAATTCCAAAATCCGCTGAAAATGAAGAGGAAGAAGACTTGCAAGACCACAGCTATGAACGATGTGCAGAAAACTTGAACAGGTCGCATGATAACCCTGCCAAAATTAGCAAAGAACCAGTAGACTCTGACAGGGACTCTGATGGTGACAAGAACATTGGTGTTTCCAAAAGTCCACCAGATCCAGCGGCTCAAGATGACGTCACTGATGAAGAAATTGTGAAACAAATCATGTTTAGCATATCGACAGACAATGTTGACAGGTTTCATGAACTTATCGAAAATCGAATGCATTCTAGCCAAGATATGATGAAAGTTAACCTTGCATGCTATCTCGAGAATGAATCCTGTTACGAAAATGTCTTGCACCACAGTTTAAGACATCACGCCTTGCATATAAGTGAATACATCATTCAAAGGTGTCCTAGCGAGCTGTTCAGTGAAGAATTTGAGAGAATAGATGACAGGGGTGAAAAGAAGCCTACAACATGCTTACATATTATGGCAGAGAAAAATCTAGTGGAATTAGCAAAGATGATGTTCGAAAGACTAGATGATCAAGAGAAAACTGAATTGATGAACGCTAAAGGCCACATGAAGTTAGGGGGAAGCATCTTCCGAGAAGTCCTATGGTTTCATGTGGCATGCTATTTTGGTCATCTAGATATTGTCAAGTTTTGTTTGAATCATGGGATGAATGCAGATGATGAAGATGCCAGTGGTGAGACAGGCCTGTTTTGGGCTTGCAGGGCGGGTAGGGTACAAGTTGCAGGATGGTTATTGAACAAGAATGCTGACGTAAATTTGATGAGCAATAATGAGTCTTCTCCATTATACATTGCAGTCAGACATGGGAATTTAAAAAGCGTTGAACTCATTATGAAGTACAATCCTGATATCAGCGCAAAACGAGCCCTGGGCTTTGGGACACCATTAATTCTTGCATCAGCTTTTGGCTTTCATGAGATTGCACAAGTCCTTTTAAAATCTGGTGCTGACGTGACAAAAAGGACCAGTCGAGGTGAAACCGCAATGCATGCTGCAGCTAGCGAAGGTTGGACAAACATAATGAAAGTTATCCTAGATAGTGAGGATGGTCCAGCAACAGTTCATGCCGTTTCCAAAGACAAAAAGACACCTCTACATTATGCAGTGGATCAAGGTCACTCAGATGCTACTGAATTTCTCCTGAAAAATGGTGCCGATTCAACTTTGAAGGACAAACATGGGAAAACTGTGTGGCATGGGGCCATAACTTCACACAAGCCATCAGTCCTTGAAGCACTTCTAGATTGTGCTGATCTGAACAAAATTAAGGGAAAAGTTTTTCCTTTACATTTGGTGGCCGAAACGGCTGATTCTAAGGAAGAATTTAATATTATCAAAAAGCACCTGGATATAGATGAGAGAGACAAGGACAGGAATACTTTCCTTCATACGGCAGCGAAACATGGCAACTACTGTATCGTAAGAGATGGAGATGATATCAATGTTGCAAATATGCGGAATAGTTCAGGTAACACTCCTTTGCATGAAGCAGCCGTAGCTGGTCATGAAGGAATTGTCAAGCTGCTTTTGAAACGTTGCAAACTAGAAGCATTAAATCTTAGAAGAGAAACTGCATTGCATAGCGCAATAATATCACCCAATGCCTCAGCAGAAGTTGTGAAAGCAATAGTACGTCACACAGAGAACACGGAGCGCCTTGACGTCCTCAGAATCATTACTCTTTGTGGGAACACTGCTTTGCACCTCGCAGCTAAGTACAATTGCCCAGAAGTTGTCAAGTACTTAGTCGACATCAGCCCTTCAATCAAAAACGAGGAAGGTGACAATGCTTTACACGTTGCTGCCAGAACAGGAAACCTTGAAGCTTTGAAAGAAATCCTGCATCATTTTGGGTATGAGATGGACATAAATCAAAGAACAGGAGATGGTGAAACACTGTTACATTTAGTTTCAAAAAGTGGCCATGTTGAACTAATTGGGCTTCTGATTGATTATGGGATTGATTTGGCTATACAGGACGATTCAGGCAACACATTTCTACATGACCTAGCAGAAGAGGCTGGGTCAGACCCAGAAAACCATGAGATGTATAATAAAGTTTTTGATGAAGTTGTCAAATACTGTTTGAAATGGTGGCGGAGTAAAACAAACCGACTCCAAACTGTGTATGAAGATTCTGATATATGTCTTGTGAGAAAAAAACAAGCTCTGCAGAAGTTGAGGTCCGAGATCAGAAACAATGATGGATTAACAGCCTTGCAGGTGGCCGTCAAGCATGGAGCATCATCATTAGTTAAAAAGATGATCCAAGTACCCAACGTTTTTGTTGAGAAGTCTTCAGAGTGTTCTACCTATGATGTGACTGACCTTTTTCCAGAATGCTGTTTATCGAGAACTAGACAATACATTAGTTCAGAAACCCAACCCCACATGAATGATGCAGAAGATGCGCAACCTATGAAGTCATCATCAGTCAAAGTACCAAAACGTCCATCAGTAGAAGCTTCATTATTGGAATTCATTGTTGCTCAACGTCCACTACACGTTGCCAATGAGATGCTGGATATAGAACCATTGAAACAGGTTGCTGACATGTACTGGCGGATAAATCAGATGACCTCATTTTTGCTCCTTTTGATTCACATTATTGTAATGATAGTCATGAGCTGGGATGTTCCAACATTAATTAATATGCATGTCACTGAAAAAGTGGCAAATTCATCAAACCTGAACACCACTGAAGAAATTAAAACTCCATCCAGCCTGAACGTAACTGAAAAAATGGCAAATTTATCAAACCTCAATATAACTGAAGAAATTACAATTTCTGGCGGTTATGTTTTAAAGGCTAACGGTGTTTGTATGTGGGCAATATATATATTATATTTCCAGACTTCCCAGATGTATTGTCAAATACGCAGCTTAGTATCCAAATTGCTTGTCAGGAAGCCTGCCTTTGATGAAATATACAATGAAACAAAATCTTTTATTTCTGGCTGCCTCGCTCGTGCCATCGAAATCAGTTTTGTTTACATGACAATAGCTTGGTTTTTTTCTTTTTTGTTTTTGGACAGAAAACATGAATCAAATCTATATCTTGCTTATGTGATGCTGTTTGGTTGGTTGCAAGCAATTGCTTACACTCAGGCTCTCAGAACAATGCACAGCTTCATTGTTGTGTTGCGAAACATCTTCTTCAAAGATTTTATCAAATTCTTATTCCTCTACCTCTTCGTACTGTTAGCTTTTGGGTTTGCTTTTTTCTGCTTAGCTGGACTTAGTTCTGTAGTCCATGCGGAATACAACAACATCGGCAAAGTGTTTTACTTAACTCTTTGTATGATGATGATCCCAGATGCTGGGGATGTTATGGTTGATGATATAGATGATAAATATCAAGAATCAGGATTTAGTCCACTCCACTTCAGGCTCATCTACCTTCTGTATGCTCTGGTGACTGTGGTTGTTCTGTTGAACATTCTGATTGCTATGATTAATGATTCCTATGGCGACATCAAAAGACAGGAAGGAATATCTTTTCGAGTTTTCTCAATCAAAAAAGCAATTGCCTTGGAAAAAGCAATTGGTAGTGTTAAAAATTGTCATTGTGTGTATAGAAAAATTATTAGATATGCTCACAAGAGGTATGATAGGTGGTTCCTGAAAGTACCAGTTTCTGATGCTCATTGAGAATCAAAAAATAATGATAGACTAGTTATTGAGAACAACATGATAAGCAAATTAGATAAAATATGTCAACAAAAATAAGGAAAACACATGTGTGGAAAACTTGGCATTGCAGTGTTCCTGTAAACATTGATGGCTGCTTAAATGTGATTATTTTTTTATTTTTTTTTATTTTTTTTATTTAGAACATATTTTATATGGGTAACACTGTCAGTCAAAAGACTGTTTTTCAAGTGGCCCATTTACAAAGTGAACAGTAAAATCAACAAGCATAAATTAAAAGTGGTAAAATCAAGTAAAATAAAGTTTGACTTTACATTTAAAATCAATTACATTATTACACTCTTTAATACTCTCTGGCAGTGTGTTCCAAATTATTGATGCCCTATAAATAAAAGATCTCTTATACATTTGTGATTGACACTCTGGAATAACAACATTTAAAGTATTAGCAAGACGAGTATTAATATTATGGGCATCACATGCCATTATCACAGAATTGACTAGATGTTGAGGTGCATTACCATGGATACAATTATACATGTGTATACTTAGAAAATAATTTATACGTTGTTGCATGCTTTGCCATTTAAGTTGTTTTACAATTTCAATTCCTCTGACATTGACTATATCAAAACAACCTGTAATAATTCTTGCTGCTCTATTCTGCAGTCTTTGTATACTATTAACATTTGAATTACTATAACCCCAAATTGTACAGGCATAATCAAAAATAGGTACAACATATGTTTTATATACTAATTCAAGAATATTTCTTGGTACAATGTGTCTAAGACGACCTAGCCAAGAGAGCTTTTTGGAAATACTTTTGACAACTTCATCAATGTGTTTATCAAATTTAAGATTTATATCGACATGTACTCCAAGATATTTTGAAACAGAGACAGTATGAACAGATTCACCTGAGAGCTCCAGACACAATTCATCCTGATCTACACTACTTACATTAGAACCTAATAACATACCAACAGTTTTTTTAACATTGAGCACCAGACAATTTCTAGAATACCATTCAGCAGCATCCTCTAGACACTTATTTAAATTTCTAGCAATTTCATTTACATTATCACCATCACAATATAAGATTGTGTCATCAGCATACATAGATACTCTACCATTTTTAATAGAAGTTGAAAAGTCGTTAACAAATAGTGTAAACAAGAGTGGACCTAAATTTGATCCTTGGGGCACTCCTATTGAGCAACCCAAAGGATTTGACAATTTATTTTTGTAAATAACACTTTGACATCTGTCACTAAGATAAGACTTAAACCAATTAAGTTCACTATCATTAACACCATATTTCTTAAGTTTCCCTAACAATAGACTATGATTTATGGTGTCAAAACATTTAGAAATATCCAAAAACGCAACACCTACTTTTAAACTTTCATCAATACTTTGAAGCCACTCATCAATAGTGGTGTGTAAACATGTAGAAGTTGAATGATATTTTCTATAAGCATATTGATCGAGTGATATAAAGTCATGATCTATAAGGTATGACATCAATTGATATTGGACTTCTTTTTCAAACATTTTAGCTATATGAGCTATTACAGAGATTGGTCGATAATTAGAATAGTTTGAAACATCACCAGCTCCTTTATAAACAGGTGTAACACGGGAATACTTCCAGTCATTAGGTACATAACCATTTCTCAGAGAACAATTAAACAAATATGTTAAGGAAGGAGCTACACAATCGGCAGATAATTTAAGTAATTTACAATCAATATCGAGAATATCCAAAGAACTATTTAAACTAAGACTCTTTAGAAGCTTCAAGACAGAGCTTTCAACAACATCGACAAACTTAAATTCATAAATACTACTTGAACCAACCCAATTTACATCATCAGGTTCAGGTAAATGTTCAGTTGTACTTCTACCAATATTCGAGAAAAATTCATTAAATTTACAGGCATCATGGTTGTCATCATTAACAATATTACATTTAGTTTTACCAGATAATAATTTCAATTCATTCCATAAGACCTTGGGTTTATGCTTGGCCTCATTATAAAGGTTATCATAGTATTTCTTTTTACCTTGTTTAATCATACAGTCTATTTCTGATTTAACAGCACGATACTCATTCATCAAAACATTATCAGAATACTTAACAGCTTGTTTATGTAAATAATCTCTTTTATAAATCAATTGTACAATTTCTTTAGTTATCCAAGGATTGAATCTATCTTTTAATCTACAGACTCGAATAGGAGCATGTTTATTACATATATGCAGAAACTCAGCTTTCCAAGAATCCCATGCTTCGTTAATATTAGAAGTACTAATAACATTTTTGAAAATTACAGAGTTGATGATATCAGAACGAAATAAGTTAAGATCAAAGTTTTTAAAACAACGAAACCTCATTTCATTATGTCTATTCTGAGCTGGACATTTTGTAATATCAACAGATGTATAAACTAAATAATGATCGCTCAAGGTACATTGAAAAACCTTTGTATAATGATGAAGAGCCGGATTAGTACTCAAAATGACATCAATTATTGAAGCAGAATGCTCAGTAACACGAGTATAATCATTAACTAATTGAGTCATGTCATTTGAACTTTCAATATAACGTAAAGGATTTTGACTTAAAGATTCATTAAATTGATAATTAATATTTAAATCACCAACTAATATTGTAACACATTCATCATTACAAGCTTTTTCTAAGACATCCAATATATTGTTGTAGTAACTACTATTAGCACTAGGTGGCCTATACATAGAGCATAGAAGAACATTTTTCCATTTACATTTAATCTGAATCCACACACATTCTAATTCAGGCAATTCAAGATCAGCCCTTCTTGTAAAATTAATTTCATCTTTTACATATATGACTATGCCACCGCCATGTCGATTTCTATGTTTGGTGACAATATTATACCCTGAAACTGATATATCTTGAACAGGAATACTGTCGTCTAACCATGACTCGTTTATACAAAAAAATATCAAAGTTAGATACATGCAATAAAAATTGAATTTCATGTATTTTAGGCAGTAAACTTCTAACATTAAGATGACCAACTGTAAGACCATTAGTCTTGTTAACATGACCTCGCAGGGCCACATAAGGCAATATACACTTAACCAATTCTGTATCATCCAACATAGCATACACACTAGGATATAATAATTTAAGCCTATTTTTGACATCAGTTATAGCACCAGAGATATTTACATCACTGCCAGAGATAACAGGAGAGTCTTTATCACAGTAAGTGGCGAATTCATTATCCAGTTCAATATTCAACACATGGTCAGAGTCATCATTATTACAATCATCATCACAATCATCATTAAAAACTTCATCACAATCATCATTAAAAACTTCATCACAATCATCATTAAAAACTTCATCACAATCATCATTAAAATTGGGGAGAGAGTCACTTAGTTGAGAGAGTTCATCACAGTAATTATCTAGAATGTTCGGTTTCACGGCGGCGGCCCTATTATCTTGGCCAAGGAGTTATCTGCGATAACTGTGTGTTGTCTGTCGACGATGGTGTTTGTCCTTATGGCCTCTCCCATTACACTTGTTGCATACAACTGGTCGCGAATGTCTACAAGTGTGTACATTGTGTCCAGGTTCATTACAGAACCGACACCCGTTTCGATTAATTACGACATCGTCCGTATTTGGTCCATTCCAATTGTTGTCACGCACATGATGAGGGAATCTGTGTCGTGTGTCATGATTTCGGGCATCATGATTCCGAACTGCATCTGCATAAGTAGATGAACCATGATTGCTGTCATTCCTGTGTTTGGTGACATCATCCGCGTTACCCTTGGTCCTAATCTTCAAATTCCGCGTCAACTTGTTGACAGCCGGTTTTGTCAAATGAGGACCCTTTCCCCATAGATATCCATCATTGACATCGCCATTAGACAAGGTGAAAATACTGGTATTGTCTACGAAGGTGACATCAGCTTCATGACTACAGATCTCTTGCAACGCTGCATTGAATGGCTCTACTAATTTCTCTACGTCATCTAATCTGGGGCAGACGCTAGAGATGAAACAGAAAGCGTTGGAATTTAATTATTTAAAGTATAACATTTTTGAACAATTACACCAAGTACTGAGGAACTTGCACATGTCAAATTGCAATTCATGTTATTGATTATGTCAAATTGCAATTTATGTTATTGATTATGTCAAATTGCAATTCATGTTATTGATTATGTCATATTGCAATTTATGTTATTGATTATGTCAAATTGCAATTTATGTTATTGATTATGTCAAATTTCAATTTGTGTTATTGATTATGTCAAATTGCAATTTATGTTATTGATTATGTCAAATTGCAATTTATGTTATTGATTATGTCAAATTGCAATTTGTGTTATTGATTATAAATGTCAAATGGTCATGCGTCATGAACTGGTCTGCTAAAATGGTGGAGTTGTCGCAAGAAATTTCAAAACAAAATATTCAATAGAACTTTTCTACCACTTCTATCTAAGTTATTTCAACATATTTGACATCATAAGAAAGGAAATATTCTCTAGTTTACAGAACTGTTGTCCTTTTTAAAATCACTCAAGCCATTAAAACGCTATTGCCCAGAACGTTGAAGCATGTCAGTCAGAATCAGGGGTGGATCCGGAGTCGGTGTAGCGGAGTTGGTGTAGCAATATTGTGAAGAGAAGAAATTAGCCCCTCTGCACTGTCCCAATCATGGTTTATTTTTTCAGACAGTTATTTTCGTTCATGCGCTATTCTTTAAATGTCTTACTTGGGGTTTTTGAGTGCTTCTCAGGAAAGGCCAAGCAGATATCGCTCTCAATCTTAGCAGTAATCTACAGAAAGCATATTGCAAAATGATGTAGTTTGTGATCGCAAATATTTTCAATGTACCCAAGAAAAGCAAAAACCAAGCTTGATGTCATTCAGATTAGTTGCTAAATTAGGGTATACTTCACTGAAAAATATGGCATCTGAAATTCTTGTCAAAAACTTGTCAATTTGACAAGTTTTGCCTTGTCAATATGACGATGCCTAAAACGACGAGGTTTACCTCGTCAGTGACAAGCCACTTGTCAAAAATTGTCAAAAAACTTGTCAAAAATCGTCAAGTCTTGTCAAAAAATGAATGTAGAATTTGACCATTTGCATGACAAGCAGTTCGTCAAACCTGGTCAAACCTCGTCATCAACTTGCCTAAACTTGTTGAGTGATGCCTGAGCTAATAATTGATACGAAAATTATATACTACCCAACAAAATACCTTTATTTAGGGTTTAACATCTCTAAAATCCAAGAAAACTCATGGCTCCATTGCCCGCAAAACATGGCCTCTTCTTCTTCTTCTTCTCCTTAGGTATGTCCGTCCCTTTTTGGAACCACCCTCTAATGAGGTAAAATCCTTGTAGTTGATAAAATGTTTCTGTGTTTGTGCAATTAAAAACGAGTTTGTTTTAATTGAGTGTTCAGTTCTAAGACTGATAAAAATACTGTGCATAAAAAAATTATTAATTCTCACAACAGAGCAAAGATTGCAAGGCAGCAAACCCTCAGCATATGGCATCTCAGTTCATCAGGGATGTTGTCACTCTTGCAGAGATTAATAACCATTAATAAGATATTTAAATAATCAATTTTAATCATAATAAGCTGTGCTCAGGGCCGGATTATCCATAGGGCACAGTGGGCACTGTGCCCAGGGCCTCACATGGAAAGGGGGGCCTCACAAAGGTTTGAAAAAGCAGATCACTGAACATTCGACAACAAGTGCATTTCCACACTTTTACAAATACATACTAGGTCCAACTTCAGCGGTCAACAGGGGCCTCAGAGGCCCCCCTCAATTTGCGAGTTTGGTGGTCTGTCCTTTAAAACCCAATTAACTGTCAAATTTTGCAGGCATATATTAAGTAATCATTCTCGGGTAAGAAGGAATCAGATGCTATTGCAATTTTCTCTTTTCTGCATGTAGGGCCAGTGTTTATTGCCAGTAACCAAAACACTGAAACAAACAGGGGCCTCTAAGCCTTTTAAGACCCCTTCCCATGCTCATTCCTTCCATATTTACCTGTTGGTATTTCAAATCATTGAGAGTTGCTCAGAATATTCCTTTGGACTTATAAAACAAAACAAATGGTAGATTTGTGAATGCTATATTCATTTAGATTCACTCAATCAAACACAACTTAAGATAGCCACTTGTCAATGCAATTGAGGATCAATATTTGAACATATGATTTTGAAATAAAGTTAAAATTAAAATTAAGTTAAAATTAAAATTATCTTTAGCATCAGGGTACCACAATGATCATAAATGCTGTGTTGCCATGAATCAAAGGAATAAAATAAAATTTTCTGGCACAAGACAGTTTTCAATTTTTTGGGCTTCTGAGTTCTGAGCAGAAATAGAGTGGGGTCTCTGAGACCCATGTTGAAGGTTTGTGCCAAAAAAAAAGTTTTTATCCTAGGGAGAGTTTTAAGTCATGATCATAAATGTAGACCATGCATCATGTATTCCTATCTCTTCTGATGAAGATTCTCAGTATATCTTGGGCATTCAAAGTTTTAGTTTGCTTATGCTCAAGATGACAAATTGTTGTTTCTTTTTTGGTTATACTCTTTTTGGAAAGCCACCATTTTCACTAATAAGTAAATAGATTTTTTAAAAAAGACTCGATTCACCTACAGTTAAGATTTTTAAAAAATTATTCCTATCTATTGATTACCCCTTAAAATTATTTTGTCAACATAGTCAAACAGAGACAATGTGTCATTATGGCCAGAATCCACCACAATTGTACTACTAGCATGTTTTAATTTTTTTGTTCCTTTACCAGACCAATTTCTATTTGAGAGTGAGAGTGACGTGTATGTTCTTCTGTTTATGGTTAATCAACTTAATCCGCTATAGAATAGCATTAAAAAGTCTATGACCAATTGATCATCACAAGCTTTCTGTGCAGGAGATATCAGAATAAGGTTCTGTCCTTTTTACATCATTTGGGCCTACAATTATCATTGTTTCATGAAATCTGCATTTTTTAATATTCCACAAATTTTCGGTCAATTTCAACATTTCAAGGTGGGGGCCTCAGTGCCTCATTGTGCCCAGGGCCCCCTACACCCTGGATCCGGCCCTGGCTGTGCTTGGCAACAAATTTTGAAGAAAAAAAATTATTTTGAGGAATTTCAAGATATTTCAGTAATATTCCTGTGAACTAGTGTATCGCGATACCAGTGGCGTCCCTATGGGGGGGCACGAGGGGGCACAGGCCCCCCCATATTGGACCTGTGCCCCCCCAGGTGCCCCCCCATATGAACTTTCCAACTCTGGCTAAAATATACAATTAGTATAGCGGGTGCCCCCCCAGAGAATCGCGTGCCCCCCCAGGTGCCCCCCCATTTGAGACCCCCCAGTTACGCCACTGCGCGATAAACATCAAGTATTGATGATAATATTATGTATTGTATCGCTTCGATGAAACTATTCTCGTCACTAGGAGTTATTGGCTTTTAAAAATTGCATTTCAAATAACTTTGAAGCAAGCTGCCTGAATAAGTTAATTAAATTTACTAAATTTTAACTCAATTGAAAATCTTGGAAATAAAATGTGCTTCTAGAGTTGGTAGACCCTAAAATAATGTTGTCTATGGGTTGGATGATTGTGGTGTCTATGCCTTGGTTAGTTAAATTTATTGTGTCTAAGAGTGGGTAATGACTTTTTAAAGTAATAATGCTGTGTTTACGACTTCGGGGATAGCTCTAAAATGTGTCTACGACTTGGTGTGACTACGACTTGGCATGTTTGCGACGTGACTTTTATTCTGTCAAATAGATGACAGTAGCAACAATGAATGCTTTTTTCCAGATGTTTAAATGAAAATAATAACTTCAGATTGACAACTCCACTGATTTTGTTAATGATGCACATTTTCATTCAGAATCACATGACTGTTTTGCAGTTATGTCAAGCATTAATATTGTCAGCAGCATAATTATGCAAATGAAATTGTATACATGTACATTAAGATCATAAAAGTAAATCATAAATTCAATACTGAATAAATGTCAATGCAAAACAGTAGTTAATTTTTTCCATGAACAGGGCTTGTAGAATATCGTCAGTAGTCTGACTGAGTACCATGAAGCATTCCATATTGTGGGAGCATGTTGAACAAAAACGATTCTTGGTAATTTGTGTGTTAAATAATCTCCTTTGGTTACAACAATGGTCCTGTAGGTTTTTTTCCACATAATTGTGAAGTCTAAAAGAACAGCTATTGATTAATTTCCCAACCAGAAAAAATCGTTTTGTACTCCTTTTTTTTTACGTAGACTTGTTGAGAAATAATCCAGGTGTTTGAGGATAAGCGCACTGCTGTTAATCTTCTCTCAAATGCAAAGGCAGTTTGGTAGCAATGGCCTTAATCATTACAATCTAATTGATCCATTTATTTTTCTGGGCTGGCGACAATACGTTGAGCCCAATGAGAAAGTGCAATTAAACTCCGCATCCAGCAAGCTCAGATTAATTCCAATTGTCTTTGGTGCGTTTTTATTCTGCATGAGGTATCACCGTATCCACCAGGTCAGACGAGGATGCCTGAAAATAACAAGACCGGAAAACTACAGTCAAACAAGGTTATTAGCCACAGCTCACCAATGAGTCACCAACGACCAATCTTGGTTTCACATTATGAAAAATCTCAGTATAATTATGCTATTAATTTAGCGCAGTTATTTTTCACTATATTAATATGCTGTATTGAGTGAGAGCAGGGTGAGATTATAAAGTAATAATGAGAACCAATAGGTTGCCAATAATGGTGGCATATCATCTTGACTTACATTCACTCAAACCAGGAGATTCTTTGTCCAATTCTTTTGATAGAACCATTCATAAGATTCATAAACAGGAAACTAGATGAATTTATACATTTGAAAAAACCTTCCAACTAAATTTCTTCACAAATTGTCAATGTTGTGACAACTGGTGTTGTCACAACATTGCATTCTAACGTCATAACTATCTCGACGTCGTTTCAGAACATTGTGGCAACATCATTTCTACCATACAAGTTATACGTAATTGAGACAATGTCCCAACATTGTCACAACGCTGCTGCAACACAGATGTGCCCATTGGGGACTCTTCATAGCCTGAGGCATAGCGCAAGCGGTGCAATAGATAGCGCAAAGTTGGAAGTTGGAAGGTTTTTTAATTTTAACGATCACATTTTTGGAATTCCTAAAAATTTACCTTCACTATATTGGCCCAGCTGGTAATATCTTGGTGATATTTTCTCACATTGTCGTCCGATACTTATCGGATACTAGCAATAGACTCATGCAACTTTCAAGTGGGCCTTTACCTGTAACATAAACATTAGCGATGGTTATGATTCAAAATACAAGTTCATGTCTCTGACAGGTTCACTTTGGCAAAAAATCAAATAACAGTATCAATAGTGCGCAAGATTTTAGTCAGAATGAACCTGAGTTGTTTTTTTTTTTCATTTTGATACCACATTAATGAAACTCATTGACTCTGATTTTTTTTTCACGTTTAATTTGATTATACCATTTAATACCATTTAATTGTTTAATGAAGGGCCACCGCTCACCTAGACAAGCAGGGATAACCAAGAGGAGACCCGGATAGCCCAGGGGCAGAATTTCAGACTTCCCTATATCTGAAAGTCCAAATCAGAAAACAATTTACTAATTTCTTTGCACATACAGTGTATTCATTTTTATTCAAAGCAAGTAATATTAAGCAGCAGAACTTCCAGCAAATTATATCCCAGATTGACCTTCTCAATCAGTAGACAACAATTCAGCAGAGTGAAGCCCTGATGCTACTTGTTTTGACAAGATGGAGACAGATTAAAGTCACTCACCTCATTCTGCAAATCCATTCACATTTTTCTCCAAACTACACACAAATACACAACTTTTGATGACATCACTTCCGACAAGGTTTTTGACAAGATTTGACAAATTTATGACAAGTTTTGACAAACTTTTTGACAAGTTTTGACAAATGCCCTTGTCAAAATCTTGTCAACTCTTTGACAAGGCAAAACTCGTCACTTTCTTGTCAATTTGACAAGTTTTTGACGATGCTGGGGCAGCTCATTTTTTTCAGTGTTGTATTAGAGCCTGTGCTGGGCAAGGAAAAGATCCGTCACATGAGGTAAACATGTAGCATGTTGAGGACTCCTGCCCTCTCTCTCTTTTCATCAAGTTAAGCTTGTGAGTAGCCGCAACAGGCCATGCAGGGCTGTGCTTACCACAACTATCGATATATCCATCTATCTATTCATCATTCTTATGCTAATTCCCATTCACTTTAATCCATGGACCAGAAATCTTCCTGTGTTGTAATTTTGTTACATTTAAGATGAGCTGGCTCATAAAAGGACACAAAATGTCCAAAACATGCCTAGTTAAAGGTAATATAATTTTTCTTAATTCTTTGTTGAATTTCACTTTTAAACACATGTAGAAGGTGGGATTTTAGAGGAATTTTAAAAGAAAAAATATCTGTTTTTGCTGTCAAGATTTTACATCGATCAATGGGATTTATGTAAAAAGTGTCAACATATATCATTAGAGGAACTCAAAATCATTTTGCTCAGAATCATTTTGCAACAAACCCCATTATAATTGGTTAAGTAGTAGAAAAGTTACAGACGTTTTACTAAAAAAACATCAATTTTGAGAAAAGCCTTAAAAACCTTCTCTTTAGTCTACATATTTCAATGAGTGGGGGAGGCACAAAAGTGCCCATATCTCGATAAGTATACAAGATAATTAAATTCTGTTTGAAACACTGTATAGTGCTATGCTTCTGTGGTGATATATCAGAAAAAAGAAAAAATTGACATTTTTGACCTGCGATGCAAAATGGACCAGTTCATGACGCATGACCAAATTGCATTTTATTTTATTGATTCTGTCCAATTGCATTTTATGTTATTGAATATGTCAAATTGCAATTATGTTGTTGAGTTTGTCAAATTGCAATTCATGTTATTGATTATAGTCAAATTACAATTCATGTTATTGATTATGTCATATTGCAAATTACGTTATTGATTATGTCAAATTGCAATTCATGTTATTGATTGTAAATGTCAAATTGTAATTTATGTTGTTGAATAAGTCCAATTGCAATTTATGTTATTGATTAGGCCTATGTCTGGAGACACTAAGGGTCCAACCCGATGCTCTCTGGGGTGGGGGCCATGGATTTCACTTGACACTGAAAAAGAAAAGTGGTTCATGGCCCCCCCACTCAGGCCCAAAATATAATATGGGAAAGATAGGAAAAGTCGCTAAACGTCCCTTATTGACCCCATGTTATGGTCCCCCCTTAGGCCATTTCTAGATGCGCCCCTGGGTCCCGTGATGCTAATAACTGAGATCAGACAGACAAGGATGTTAAACACTCATTTAAGTATACAAATCCCAATGTTCCAATAGCAAAATTAATTTATGATTTTCTGGCCATATATACAGTACAATCCAAAATAAAGTAAGAACATTTTCTGTCAGAAGTCCTCTGTTTACCTTTTTTGCCCTCTTTTCTCCTCTCCACCCCACATCTCCTTACAACTCCCTTTGACTCCTTACAACAACCTTAGCCGACATTAAGATCTCTATTTAGACAGCTAGCAATGTAACTGCAATTAGCATAGGCACAAAATATCAAGTAAATCAAACACAATGGGGGTTATTGAGTTCAAATTGGTGTTGTTTAAATGTGATTTAATGTAATTTTAAAAGGTAGTTTCAAGTAGGTAAAATTGGGAAGTGATTCAGGGGTAGTCAAAAGGTGTGAAAGGGTAAAGTAGTGGCTGATTCTTCCTTCCTGCTGGGGTAATCGTACTTTATTTTGGGTTGTAATGTACTTGTGAATTATTGATATTCATTTTGTATTCTCGCAGTGAATGATATTTATTTTGTATTCTCGCTGCGCATTATTGATATTCATTTTGAATTCTCGCAGTGAATGATATTTATTTTGTATTCTCGCTGCGCATTGATATTCATTTTGAATTCTAGCAGTGAATTATCGATATTCCTTTTGAAGTATCGGTATACATTGTATATTTGGCTTGTTTTAAAGCGTCAGTCAAACATTCTGCGTATTGTTATCTCTTAATCTTGAAAATATCTACGCTTTATCATTATTCTGTTTTATTTTACTGTGTTTGGTGGTACTTATACCTTTTTCTGTATACATAATAATGAAGATATTATGTGTAATAGCTGATATTTGAATTTAAAATAAAATTTATATTCTGATTTCTATTCTGATTCAAGTTTTTTCTACTGTTTTATTTCAACAACAGGACAGCTTTACATATTAGGGGTCTACACCGGTTCGATAAATACCGGCCGTACCGGTACAGTCTGGCCGGTTCCTGTACCGGTTTTCAAAGCAGCACTTTCGGTTCGGTGTAATAATGCAAAATCCAGCTAAAAAAGTCGTTTTATTGCCGAGTTTCAACAGAAAATATCCACAAAATCATGAACTGAACTCGAGATGGCCGTCATGTTGACGTCTGCTCTGATGCGAGATCAACTTTCCGGGCCAAAAAATCGTTTTCGGTTGCGGATTTCTCTAAAATGCGGATCCGCCCGAATTTGCGGACCGACGGTACGAATCGTGTATCGATGATACGTATCGTATCGAATGTCGGCAACGATATAGAGCCCTATTACATATCATTTTAACGTGGCTCTGACTTATTCAGCAGATAACTGTATCTTTCAAACTGGTACGCAAACATAAAATTTGGCACAGGTGCTCATTAAGGTCTATTCTACCCAAAAAGATCACTAGCCAAACTTAATTTCAAAATGACTGCATTTTTTCCAAGATGGCCAGGTTTTTCGAGGAGTATATAATTTCTTTCTGCAGTTCTGCAAAAAAACTACAGAATTCTGCACTTCTGCAAAAAACTGCAGAATTCTACAGGAAGCTGCAGAATTCTGTAGTTCTGCAAAAATACTGCAAAATTCTGCAGTTCCAAAAAAATCTGCAGAATTCTGCAGTTTCAAAAAAAACTCTGCAGGAAGCTGCAGAATTCTGCAGTTCTGCAGCTCCCTGCATGATTTCTGAACCTCTGTTACTTCCTGCAGTTTATTGCAATGCATCTTCAAAGTTCAAACCTCTCTGACATGGGGCTTGCCGCTACCAAGGAAACGTGGTTTGGGGGATTGTTGTATGGGGGATCGGGGTTTTTGGTAGTCCTCTGTCACTGCAGCGTTTCTGAAAAGTTTCTGCAGCAAAATCTGTAATTCTGTAGGAGATATGCAGCCTGGGAGGTTTTATGCAGCTCTGCAAAAAACTGCAGAATTCTGCAGTTTCAAAAAAATCTGCAGGAAGCTGCAGAATTCTGCAGTTCTGCAGCTAACTGCATGATTTCTGAACCTCTGTTACTTCCTCCAGTGTATTGCATCTGCGAAGTTCAGACCTCTTTGACATTGGGCTTGCCGCTACCAAGGAAACATTGATTTGGGGGGTTGTGGTTTGGGGGGTCGGGGTTTTGGTAGTCCTCTGTCATTGCAGTGTTTCTGAAAAGTTTCTGCAACAAAATCTGTAATCCCGTAGGAGATGCAGCCTGGGAGGTTTTATGCAGTTCTGCAAAAAACTGCAGCTGCAAAAAACTGCAGAATTCTGCAAAAAAAACTGCAGAATTCTGCAAAAAACTGCAGAATTCTGCAAAAAACTGCAGAATTCTGCAGTTCTGCAAAAAAACTGCAGAATTCTGCAGTTTCAAAAAAATCTGCAGAATTCTGCAGTTCTGTAGCAAATTCTGCAGTTCTACCAGGTAGCAGTTTGTGGAAAGACATTTTTGCGAGCACACAGATCGCCGAAAAAAGTGCCGTACGGCAAAAAGAAATAAACAACGAACAAAGACAGACTACTGTATTAAATAGACCTGGTGGTGGAGTACCTGAAACTTTTTTCGGAATGAAATTTGGTTGAGAATTGACCGAGCAGAGAGGCAAAATGTCCATGGAAGTTTATTTTGATAGAGCACTGTCAGCAGTTTATGAAATGACATTTTTGCGAGCTGACCGATCGCCGAAAAAAGGGTCGTACGGCAAAAAGAAACAACGATGGACAAAGAATGACTATTCTATTAAATAGACCTGGTTGCAGAGTATTTGAAACTTTTTTTTCGGAATGAAATTTGGTTGAGAATTGACTGAGCAGAGAGGCAAAACGTTTATTTTGATAGAGCACTGTCAGTAGTTTATAAAATGACATTTTTGCGAGCTGACCGATCGCCGAAAAACGGGTCGTACGGCGAAATAAAAGAACGACGGACAAAGACTGACTAGTGAAGTCAATAGACCTGGTTGTCGGGTACCTGAAACATTTTTCTGAATGAAATTTGGTTGAGAATTGATCGAGCAGAGAGGCAAAACGTCCATTGAAGTTTATTTTGATAGAGCACTGTCAGCAGTTTATAAAATGACATTTTTGCGAGCTGACCGATCGCCGAAAAAAGGGTCGTACGGCGAAAAAAAAACAACGACGGACAAAGACTGACTAGTGTAGTCAATAGACCTGGTTGTCGGGTACCTGAGCTGACCGATCGCCGAAAAAAGGGTCGTACGGCGAAAAAAAATTTGGTTGAGAATTGACCGAGCAGAGAGGCAAAACGTCCATGGAAGTTTATTTTGATACAGCAGTTTGTAAAATGACATTTTAGCGATCCCACTTGTTTCCTCACAGTCCTCATTCTTGTATAGGTATTCATGGAGCTGAAGAACTGCTGAATTCTGCAGTTTCCTATAGAACTGCAGAATTTATTACAGAACTGCAGAATTCTGCAGTTTTATGCAGAATTCTGCAGTTTCCTAGTTCCTACAGAACTGCAGAATTTCTACCCAACTGCAGAATTCATTGCAGACGAGCATCAAAACCCCAGACCCCCCACCCGACCCCCAAACCGCAACCAACGTTTCCTGGGTAGTGGCAAGACCCTTGTCAAAGAGGTCTGAACTTAGCAGATGCATTGTAATTCATGAGATGCATTAAGTACCAGAGGTTCACAAATACTGCATGGAGCTGCAAAACTGCAGAATTCCTACAGAACTGCAGAATTTTTTGCAGAACTGCAGAATTCTGCAGTTTCTATTGCAGAATATGCAGGTGCAGGAAGAAATTTAAGTGTACTGGGTTTTTCTTTCAAAATAAGGCCAAAACCAGACCAGCACTTCTCTTACTTTGGTCCAAATGCAGGTTTTTGGGGACATAAGTTTCATTAGCATGCTGTGATCTTGATAGCACGCACAAGTTTAAAATACTCATGTCTAATAAAAGCCCCGAAATAATACATTCCTTATGTGCTTTTCTTAATAAAATAATGTAGTTAAAAATCTGAAACTTAACTTTCTGTGCTTCCCCACCCTTCAACTCGACCGGTGCTGCTTTGTGTGTCAAGATATACCCCAACTTGGCTTTTGATTGACTCTGAAATAACATGTATGGAACTGGACCAGTATCACTATGCATGAATTATATGAAGGACAATTTACAATACACAAACTTTTTAAACTTGTCGTTTTCTATGTAGTTTGTAACTGATTATTTGTGCACGCTAATGACAATGTAGAAAACTAGATGTAGATTCAAATTTTTCATTTCCATTTTTCTTGATTGACACATGTATCTGTATTTGATATTTCTGTTTGTCAATAAAAGTTTATATCTAATGAAGCAGACATGTTGTTTAGCAGCTACCGGTAGCCCTCTTCCATTGTCGGGGTTGAATCGTATGACGTGTATGTACACAGTTTCTGAACAGTTTCCAATCATTCACAACTTCACATCGCGATTTCTAAAGATTCTGTTGGCCAATACCTTTACCAATACTTGTTTGCCTCACTGATTAGGACTGCCAGCAGCAGGCCTTATGAGACGAGCCAGTGAGCCAGATTCTATTGTTGTGACTCTGTGCATCCCCAGAGGAAAAAAAAGTATATTTGAAGCGCTTCATTTATACTCCCTATGCAAATTCATACGCTCCAAATACGCTCCCCTGTAGAAAAGTATATGCATGTTTGCAGTACAATCGCAGTACATTTGGTAATCAAATAATTCGAGCGCTTTAAATGTACTCATTTTTTCTCTGGGTCAGCTCCTGTTAAATTTTTTTAAATTATGCATCGTTTGAATCTGATTTTTGTAGTATGTTTACTTGTGGCTCATTGAAAGCTCTTTCGATTTTGGCTGGTCACCGTGACTTTTTAGTGATTTTATTGAAAATATACCACTACGACTCACTACCACATGTATATATATATATGCTTCTCTGGCTGCTGTGATAGCAATGCTAGCCATATGGAGTGAGTGTTTACAGATTAATTAAAGAAAGGAAAAGAAAGGAGAGAAAGAAAGGGAAGAAAGGAAAAGAAAGAAAGAAGGAAGGAGAAGGAAGGAGAAGAAAGGAAGGAGGAGAAATTAAGGAAAGAGATGAAAGGGAGGAGAAGAAAGGAAGGAGAAGAAAGGGAGGAGATGAAAGGGAGGAGAAGAAAGGAAGGAGAAGAAAGGAAGGAGAAGAAAGGAAGGAGAAGAAGGGAAGGAGAAGAAGGGAAGGAGAAGAAAGGAAGGAGAAGAAAGGAAGGAGAAGAAAGGAAGGAGAAGAAAGGAAGGAGAAGAAAGGAAGGAGAAGAAAGGAAGGAGAAGAAGGGAAGGAGAAGAAAGGAAGGAGAAGAAAGGAATGCGAAGAAAGGAAGGAGAAGAAAGGAAGGAGAAGAAAGGAAGGAGAAGAAGGGAAGGAGAAGAAGGGAAGGAGAAGAAAGGAAGGAGAAGAAAGGAAGGAGAAGAAAGGAAGGAGAAGAAAGGAATGCGAAGAAAGGAAGGAGAAGAAAGGAAGGAGAAGAAAGGAAGGAGAAGAAAGGAAGGAGAAGAAGGGAAGGAGAAGAAAGGAAGGAGAAGAAAGGAATGCGAAGAAAGGAAGGAGAAGAAAGGAATGAGAAGAAAGGAAAGAGAAGAAAGGAAAGAGAAGAAAGGAAGGAGAAGAAGGGAATGAGAAGAAGGGAATGAGAAGAAGGGAAGGAGAAGAAGGGAAGGAGAAGAAAGGAATGCGAAGAAAGGAAGGAGAAGAAAGGAAGGAGAAGACAGGAAGGAGAAGAAAGGAAAGAGAAGAAAGGAAGGAGAAGAAAGGAAGGAGAAGAAAGGAAGGAGAAGAAAGGAATGAGAAGTAAGGAAGGAGAAGAAAGGAAGGAGAAGAAAGGAAGGAGAAGAAAGGAAGGAGAAGAAAGGAAGGAGAAGAAGGGAATGAGAAGAAGGGAATGAGAAGAAGGTAAGGAGAAGAAGGGAAGGAGAAGAAAGGAATGCGAAGAAAGGAAGGAGAAGAAAGGAAGGAGAAGAAAGGAATGAGAAGAAAGGAAAGAGAAGAAAGGAAGGAGAAGAAAGGAAGGAGAAGAAAGGAATGCGAAGAAAGGAAGGAGAAGAAAGGAAGGAGAAGAAAGGAATGAGAAGAAGGGAAGGAGAAGAAAGGAAGGAGAAGAAAGGAATGTGAAGAAAGGAAGGAGAAGAAAGGAATGCGAAGAAAGGAATGAGAAGAAGGAAAGAGAAGAAAGGAAGGAGAAGAATCGAAAGAGAAGAAAGGAAGTAGGGAGAAGAAAGGAATGCGAAGAAAGGAAGGAGAAGAAAGGAAGGAGAAGAAAGGAATGAGAAGAAAGGAAAGAGAAGAAAGGAAGGAGAAGAAGGGAATGAGAAGAAGGGAATGAGAAGAAGGGAAGGAGAAGAAGGGAAGGAGAAGAAAGGAAAGAGAAGAAAGGAAGGAGAAGAAAGGAATGAGAAGAAGGGAAGGAGAAGAAAGGAAGGAGAAGAAAGGAAGAGAAGAAAGGAAGGAGAAGAAAGGAAGGAGAAGAAAGGAAGGAGAAGAAGGAAGGAGAAGAAAGGAGAGAGAAGAAAGGAAGGAGAAGAAAGGAAAGAGAAGAAAGGAAGGAGAAGAATCGAAAGAGAAGAAAGGAAGGAGAAGAAAGGAAGGAGAAGAAAGGAAGGCAGGAGAAGGCAGGAACGAAGGAGATGGCAGGAAGTAAGGAGAAGGCAGGAAGAAAGGAAGGAAGGAAAGAAGAAAGGAAGGTATACAGATATAGGACAGAAGATATAGGACAGAACATAGATAGATAGATAGACAGATAGATAGATAGACAGATAGATAGACAGATAGATAGATAGATCAATGGACAGGTGTATACAAACATAGATAGCTGACGAGATAGGCCTAACCCTATATCATTGCAGGCTGGCAGTCCTACTGGCTTTGAGGGCGTGGATTTAAATCTCACCCCGGGAACTCACTTTAGTCCGAGCCCCAGACTGTACCTGTCCCTCTGCATATCAAGCCTCCACCATCGGTGGAGGGACAGTCTGATTTGGGAAAGCAAATAGAGTCCAGGGTATAAAATAAGAAAATTTGATCACTGCACATAATAACATATTTTCTTCTGCGAACTTAAGGTGACCAATCGGCGTTCACAAGTGCCAGCGTTCATGCATGGCTCAATTGAAAAATGAAATATTATCATCTAAAATTATTGAATGAAATATCAGTACATGTGTCTAAACAGCTTGTTGATGGGCTTTTGCATATCTTATATTTTTAATTGTGTCTGATTGAGCTCTACTGCTTACATTTCTATACTTCTGAAGTAAATAAAGCAACAAACTGTCTTTCTTCTGTAGTAAACCAAATGCCAGTCCAAAATTGAACATGACAGGGGACTTTAGTTGAATAATTTGTACAGAAGTGTATTTATCACCATTTGTTCCAGTAAAAATTGAGGAGATACATTTATTTATGAAACCGTTTGGAAGCTCAGAGAAAATAACAACGTTACTGGAGCCATTGAAAGACTATGGGTAATTCTATGTCATTCAATCAAATTTAGAAAACTTTCCATAGACCAATTGAGAATGCCTTGAAAATGTACAAGAATCAAAGGTTTCTCACCGGAAAGCACAAATCCTAAGTGATACAGTGATATCTTGAATAGTTTATCTGAAGTCCAGAAATTTGAAGGCACGTGACTCAGTCAGTGTAAAACCTAGAGATTTGCAATACGCGTTTTAAATGAAGCCCAAGTATTGTGACGCATTGTGTCAGTCACCTGAGTGTATTTGCGTCCATTTCACAGGTTGTTGAAAATTGCAGTTTATTCACATTTTTGTCCTGAAATTTCTGAGACTGTATTATTCGGGATTTGTGCTTTCTGGTGAGAAACCTTGATTCTGGTAAATTTTCAAGGCATTCTGAATCAGGAGCAATTTCCCGGATTCACATGGAATTACCCCTTTGAAAGAAGAGATAGAATCAATGTGAGTTCTGTCTCAAATTGGCAAAATTTTCTCACAATTTAAATTGATTTGGAATGAAGTGGCCAACTAGGCAACCGGCTATGGTTTTGAGACTAAAACCTGCTGTCAAACTTTCTACAGCCGCAGAAAAAAAATGTTCACATGAAGTTGTGTTGAGGGTCTTAATTTTTGAAATTATACAGAACCCTTTGATCTGTTTAGCTTGCCATGTTGCCCCTCAGCAGATCAATAAGACACAATAACTCAGCTGGCTAATGACTATTTTAAAATTCATGAACTGGATGGTTTACTCTTAATCACATAGTTTTTAGGAGTATGGTTTCAAAGCAGTTGCACCAACTGAACAAGAATCAGATCAAATTGTCTGGGGAAAATTTCCTGCCGCCTTTCAGGCACAAGCATTCTGATCATTTGCCCTCCCGCTCTATGGCCGGCATGATGCTTAACTCCTTAAACAGTGAAAGGAAAGTGGGGTGATGAGCACAAGTGGTTGTGGTCTAATATGCAGAAGTGTTGCGAATAGTTGTAATATCTGTGCTCTGAAGCAGTGTTTCAAGATTCATATATTTAGTTATCCATGAGCAAGAGTATATTCTTTCTACATTGTATCTGCAAAATGTAAAGAACGACAAACCAGTGATTCAGGACTGTCTTTGAGTTATCAAGTACAAATTGCCAAAACTATCATCAGGCAGGCAAAAGTATTACATTTGTTGAACATAATGTGAAGATTATGCACAGTTCACCATAGTTTAGCATAAAAGAGTGAATTTGATCACTGCACAAAATCAGATTGATCACTGCACATTTCAGATTGATCACTGCACATTTTGGGATCGTTGCACGCTTATTTTATACCCTGATTGGAGTTCACCCCAAACTGGCAAATCTTCATCAACAGATATTTTAGTACAAGCTATATGATATATATAGAAGTAGGGAAAAGTCAATCTTGAATTAATTTTAGATATAAAAACATTCTTCTTTGATGTATCCATGGCAACTAGGCCATCACAAACAGCAGTCTTACTTACACTAACATTTTTGACTGGTTCTGATCCTAGTGTTCAACTAAGTGTTGAACAGTGAAATGTCAGTTTGGAGTCAAGGAAAAATGCAAAAATTAATTCTAGATATAAAATATAGTGAAATTTCATGTATCCATGGTAACTGACCTGGGTGAGGTAAAAAATCAGATTCCTCGACATATAATACTTTGGCATGCTCAACTAGATGGACATGACATAGATATATTTTCCTGATTCAGTTTCTTGATACATGTAACAACAGGCTAGTGGCTATGATGTGGACCCACTCTCCTAGTGTTTCTTGGAAGTTCATTCTTGCTAATTTTCTCCCCTTTGAGATGTTAGGTCTATTTGAGATGTGAGGTCCTAGGCCATGTAGCCTATTCATCCTAAATGATATTCCAGCTTTGATCACAGCACACCGACTACTGAACGTCGTGTACTGAAAAAATGCGCTTTCTTAAACAATTTTAGAGAGAACATTATGTCATACTTTTGGGAGAAGAACCCGGATGTCTCCTACTTGAAATGGCTTTGTTTTAGATTTGAGAATGGTTAAGAGGCACCGGATGGATAAGAGCCATTACTCAAACCGGAATAACCGCACCTGGTACATCTGAATAATTTCATCTCATTATTTGCCACTCATGTAACATGATTGAAGTAGGTCTACCAGATTACTATTTTACCACTCAATGAATATTGGCTGTCTGCAGTAGGCCAACCCGTGGTGTTGTATCATAAAAATCTTGAAACTTTTTCTGATTTTCTTATAATTCCAAAATTTGGGTGCCAAAATCTTTGCTCTATTTTGCATAGATCAAAAGTAATGACGATAAATGTGAGTAGACCCTGAAGTCGACTACTTAAAGTCGAAGTTCCCAAGCAGCAAGTTAATGTTCAGTTTAGTCAAGTCAGAGTTGAGACAGCTCAAGTCAAGTCATTGTTGCATAACTTAGCCGATTTTGACCTCACCGAAATGATTTTGGTACCTGAACAGCATAAAAAGGACGAGATGTGTTCCACACTCTTTCAGGACTAAACATTTTTCTGAAATCAAAAATTTTGAAATTTCAGAGGTTATAAGGGACCGTTCAGAATTTATGACTGGGGGGGTGGGAGTTTTGCTGAAACTTCCCGTCAAAATTGGATACCCCCTTTGAGTTTCATGCGGATTTTTAGTACCTCCGCTCAACATACAAAGTAATACCCACATATATAATGTTATACAAGGTCACGCTTACAGATTCGCATCATTTCGCGCATAAAAAAGTCCAAATAAAACGAGTTTATGCGTGTTTTTTAACATTTTTTCTTTGTTAAAATTTCTTACCCCCCCTTGGAAGTGTTGTCAAAAATTAATACCCCCCCCCCCTTGAAACACGTGTGAAAAGTTAGTACCCCCTCGGCCAAAACTACCACCCCCCCCCCAGTCATAAATTCTGAACGGTCCCTAATGCATTGTTGAAGAATATTTAACAGAAGGGTCCCATGAAATTGCATTGAGTAGCTGCAATTAGTTGAAGTCAAGAGCAGTCAGAGTTTAACAACTTATGTGACTAGTCAGTTGAAGTTCTTGACAAGCAAGTCAGAGTTTTAACTCTGACTGACTTTGGGGTCTTAATGTGAGCACCCTC
Organism: Platynereis dumerilii; assembly: GCA_026936325.1. Classification (NCBI taxonomy): domain Eukaryota; kingdom Metazoa; phylum Annelida; class Polychaeta; order Phyllodocida; family Nereididae; genus Platynereis; species Platynereis dumerilii. The sequence goes on from JAPTHN010000021.1 coordinate 7,169,320, forward strand.
TGCCTAAAAAATTAGGGCTAATTCCCCTTGATTCAGAGGAATATATGCAAGATTCCAAGTCTTCTCATCACATGACGATCACCAAAACTTAAGAGTGACAATTGCCAATGACACAGGTTCCTTGTGTAATGTGCCCTTCATCTCTGCTCAAGGCTCACAAGACACTTCATTGACCGCATGCATAAACATTACCAGCAATTATTACAAATTACTAGTCATAAATTTAAAAATTAAGCTGAAGTAGCTGATTACTTCTGACATATTATTGTATGGAGTTTCTGGTAAAGTGCAAAGAAGACCAGGATATTTTGCTGGACATTTATACTATGGGATACCTTCTTAGGCATATAATATAACATTATTTGCATTATTTGCATGCGACAGTTAGTCTCAGGGGCAGAACGGCAGCTGCCACGGGCCCATCCACTGAGGGGGGCCTACTCAAGATTTCAAAAAAAGAAAATTCAAGAAAGAAACTGAAAAGCGAAACTTTACCATTAAATTTATGATATTGTGATAAAACAGAATCATCTGAATAAGCCACATCCTAATAACTCTGTATTAAACCATATTATGTGATAGTATTTTCCTTTTCTCTTTTGAAATAATGCCGACGGTGGGGCCTCGAGACTTATTTTGCCATGGGGCCCGAAATGCAGCCAGTCCGTCCCTGGTTAGTCTGCTGTCCAAACATTTTCTTTCTGTCGATCAAACACCTTGTTTTGGTTGCCATCCCAGTCAGCAATTTGACCTCACTGTGATATATCTGTGAGCTCTTCAAAGACACCTTGAAAGCTCAAAGAAAAGACCTCACATCAACCTCATTTTGAAGCCAGTCAATGAGGGTGATTTGAGCTCAAAAGTTGAGGTCACACCGTGAGCTCCCTGTGAGCCCAATGTGAGGTCTCATAATGAGATTCATGTGAGTCTCTTGTGAGCTCTCTGTGAACCTTTTCTGAGGTCAACTCTGCAGGGTGAACTTTCTGTGACCTCTGCAGGGTGAACTTCCTGTGACCTCAAATACCCTCATTGACCTCTTCAAAAGTTAGATAAATACACATACAGAATAGCAAGTTTGTTCACTCATTTTATTTGTCAAATCCCATTGCAGGATTTGGGGGGGGGGGCTTTATTCAAATCTCTTCATTCCTGTAGTCCAACCTATACATATCAACCAGCAACCTGAAACAAAATAAAAATAATACAAATACATAATATATCAGCAACTTCAATAATGTCCCATATATAGGCTGAATTATCTTATACTGTGTGTGTGGTTGATGTCTATAATCTAAGTATTCCAAGATAAATTGTCAAATAAAAATGGAAAACATTACTGGTTTATACAAATCAAAACTGTGTTTGTTTAGTGTAATGGTTCCTGACGCTCAATGGCAGTTAAAAGATTGTGCCAAAACTGCTGTATAATTTAACGGTCAAAACACATGTAGTTGTCATTTTGCGGATGCTTAATTTCTGTGCCATTGGAATCAATGAAGTGTTTAAATGCTAATATAATTTACAAATCTACAAACTATATAAAGTGTACTTACATGCATTATTTCATCTCCCAAATTTCCATGTTGCATGTTGATTCAAAATGGTGGATGGAATGTTGTGATGGCCATGTGATGTCACTTCCTGTCACAAAAGAGCTCACAGTGTGAGCTCTCTGTGAGATCTCATAGTGGCACCATCATTTGTGAGCTCACTATGAGCTCACAGAGAGCTAACATTTTGACTTCAGCATGTGAGATTTCTGTGAGCTCTGCATGAGGTAGCAATATATGAGGTCACAATGTGAGCTCTCTGTGACATCTCTGTGTGATTTCCTTGTCACCTCTCTGAGATATCTCATAGTGACACCATCATATGTGAGCTCACCGTGAGCTCATAGTGAGCTCACATTTTTACCTCCGTATGTGAGATTTCAAAGAGCTCTGTATGAGGTAGCAATGCATGAGGTCACAAGGTGTGAGGTCACTGAGATGTCTTGATGACACCCTCAAGCATGACATCACCGTGTGAGTTTCTTGTGATCTCACAGTAAGCGCCCTGCAGACTCAAATGTTGACTGGGGTGGTTGCCATGGATACATGAAATTTTGCTGATTCCATATCTAAATTTGTTATTCAATTTTTGTTTGCCTTCAGGTCAAAATGTGATAGTCTTTAATATTGTACCAATCTTGAGTCAACCAGGATACACAAGTGTATTATACAATTTACAGAAGTGCTCATATATTTACGAGACATTATTTTTGCATCACTGGTTGCCGCGCATGTGACAAAATGGAATGACTCCTTGCCTTATACCTTATTGCATATAAGCACAATGTATGTTATATTTTGCCCCCATCCATATTTAACATCCCTGAATTGATTGATCCCTCTAAAATAAAGGATGGAATGAGTTGACTCCCTTGATGAAAGATCTGACAGCAAATCACCTTGTTCAGTGGCTCTGGTTGCCATGGATACAACGGGGTAAAATGACCCACTATCTAACTTTTATCCCTGCCAAATCTAAATTCCGTTTAGAACCATGCCACTCTTGAATGAAATGCAATAGTGAGTCTGCTGTGCAAAAAAAATTGACTCAGTCAATTAAATACCATGTTTGGTTGCTATGGATACATGAAATTTGATTGGCTCCATATCTGGAATTCATTGGTAGGTTTTTTTCACTGCATTTCTTCACTGTCCAAAGGCCAAAATCGATTTCCCTGTCAAATGTTGCCAGCCATTAGCTAACAAGGACACAAAAGTGACTTTCAATAGGGTTTTTCATAAGACATTAATTTTGGGTATCCCTGGTTGTCATGGATACTAGAAAATTAAATTGTCCGATGCCCAATTTTTATATATGGGTGAAGTCATTTTAAATGAGGCCAAAAGTGTCACATAAGGGTAAATTTTTAAATGCATGTTTTAGGATGTATTCCTCATTCAGCCTGTGCTCCATAGTCTTAATTTTTACGAAATATACTTTTTATGTCCTTAAGTTACACTGACACTGCCCTACATAGAACTTTGCAGATGAGAGTCTATGTCGTCACGTAGGTGAGAAATTTTGGTTGACTCCACTTTATTTAATCCCTATTGTTGATAATAGCAAACATTGATCATATAATCATTGTTCCAGATATAGATGATCATTTAAAACAATTTAAGCCAACAAATTAGTATTTTGCTTTGAAATACACACATTGACGAAACAAAAAAATATTTTTGTCAATTTTGCTTCTTCAATGTTCTGTCAAAATAAAGAACATGGGTATACTCGGCAAATTTTTGGATTAAAACGTAAAAACATACAGAATGTATGAGAGAATGGTAAAATCCAAGCCATCTAACCTGTTGTGTAAAAGATATAGGCATATTTTTAGCGTTACATCATATTTGACATAGTCCTGTAGGTGAGAATTCTGTCAAACGTACATCATAATTGACCAAGTTTCAAAAATTATGTCAAATTGTGTATTAATTAACTTTACCAGTCAATGCAATTATAAACATTTCAATAAAAACAAACAAGTGTCAAATGTTAATTCCCCCTAATATAACACAAAAGAGAAATTTCACCAAGAAGCCGGAAAATAAGTTGCAAGAAGCTACACACATGCACCAAACATTCTTTTTGAATATGAATAACCGACTCAAGCTAGAACTTAAATTCTCTGAAATTCCATAAAATATATAAAAGAATAAATAAGGTAAATTAGATTTGTTAAAACCTTCATTCATAACGACAGTAAAAATACAAATAATCAGAAGAATTTTACATGAAGTGTCAATTATGATGTACGCCTATTAATCTTGGCTGAATGAAACCAAACACAATGTATTGTTGAGATAAACTGCATTAGTAAAGGAAGCTAGCAAAAATACATGATAATTCTTAATTTAATGTAGAGATTACTGTCATATATCCAAGATTTATTCTGTACATCATATTTGACATTACAAGTGTCAAATGTGATGTACATCAAAGAATCTATGTTATTGTCAGATAAGAATGAAATGCATATGCGAAATCTCATGTCAAGGACAACAAAAGTCTGGGAATTTAATTAACACAACTTTTCTCGACTTTGGTAATCTTTTCATATCAAAAAGCAGGAAAATTCATCTGTACATCATAATTGACCAATAATTACTTTGGTCAATAATGATGTACTGTCCATTATGATGTACCAGTTTGATACTTTTTGACATATGACACATTTTGTTGTGTGACAGTCTTGTATCTTCTCCCAAGGCCAACTACAGAAACAAATCTCACTATTCACAGCAAAATGAAAAATTTTGATTGATGTGATGCTTCTCTACACATCAGAACACCTCTATCAGTGCCGTTACATCATATCTGTCCTGTAGGTGAGAATCCCAGAATTATTGACATTCAAAATTTGCATCCTCCATATCACAGCCTTTGCTGCTCTGTAGGACATTCTTTTAAAAATTTTAGATAAATCTTGCGGAATTCTTATTTTGGCAGCATACAAACCCATAAAAATATTACTGGGTGTGTCAAAATTTTTGGTTTGAAATTTTGCCATCCTGTAGGTGAGAATTTTTTCAGTGACTGGGGGTGTAATGTTTGGACTGCGACCATTTAACTATAGCTGGATATTCCCTTTAAAGCAGACTGGTATGTGATTATTTATCATAGACTTTCTTGATTCAATGGAAAATAAATCAACCAAACACCACTTAAATAGGAAAAAAACCCATTTTTAGAAAACATTTTTTCTGGATTGACCATGTTTGACATTTATGATGTACGTGACGGGAGGTTTCGACTGCCCGAGAAATATTCCCAGAACATTTCACATACCGAATGGAATTAAAAAACTTAAGTTCAGGTATATAGGTAGCCATTAAAATTAAAAATATTGAGCATAACTTACTTCAATTGCTAACCATCAGCTGTCAAAGTAACACTGTTTGAAAATGTGACGTTTGACACCCTCAAAAATGGACCATTTTGAGAGTTTGCGGTCCCTGTTCTCAATGATGAAGCCATAATTTCACGTAAAAGTGGATTTATTATGAAGACAAAATTGTATTCTACATCTCAGGGAATTTTAAAGAACTTATTACTAGCCAAACATTTTTTATGTCATGTTAAAGGTCAAAATCCTGGCTGGCCTCGTTTAAAATGACTTTACCCATATATATACTTTTTTTTGTCTCCATTCCACATTTAACATCCCTGGACTGATATGTGCACTCTTGAATGAAGCATGGTAAAGAGATGACTATCTTGACGAAAAATCATACATCGATTACCATTTTTGGCCAGCTCTTGTTGCCATGGATACATTATAATCGAGTGGATCCATATCTAATATTCATCTGTGTCATTTTACCTGCCTCGGTGTGGAAATTACTTAGTCTGTGCAGTTTTGCCACCCTTTACCAAGGTGTCGTGGTAAGGCAGATTATCCAGTGACACTTTTTCTTAATATGTCATTGGTTACCATAGCAACCATTGGCAAGTTTGACTATTTTAACAAAATTCCATGTTATGATTTTTAATTTGAGAACATATCAAGGGGAAAACAACATGCAACATTCCTTTTTTTTGGGTTATTCCAACATAAATAGGCTTAAAAGTGATGTATTTTTGGAGACCCCCTGGTTGCCATGGAAACGCAAAATTGGGATGGCTCCAGGTCTGGAATTAAAGGTCTTGGTCAGTTCTACCCCTGTGCCAAATTTCATAGGTGTAAGTAAAAATGCAGTATCAAGTCACAGATCATACACACTGAAGTGCTAATGCTGCTGGTGTGACTCATCTGACCATCATCCAGGGAATATATTATACACAATTTAAGAAATATCTGGTATCGGGATATTTGCCTCAGGTCTATTACTTTTATACATGCACTACTGTGACTGATGTTACTATCAGCAGGAGGAAGTAACTATAGTCACACTTTAAGATTTCCTAAGTCTGTGGTGACGGGGCCATCATGCAGTGATGGATCCAGTCTTAAGGCTTGTCTAAAGTTCCCATGGTCCCATTTCCTTCGTTCTCCCATTCCTGTTTGTGAATTATTGAACAGATTTCCTAAGTCTGCGGTGAAGGGGCCAGCGTGCGGTGTGTGTACCTATGTTCCATGGATCCTGTGCTCAGATCCTATGTTCCCCAAGTCTTATGTTCTGAATTCCTATGGTCTCGTTTCCTGTGTTCCCCCATTCCTGTTTGCGAATTATCTAACAGATTTCCTTAGTATGCAGTTACGGGGGCCAGCATGCAGTGATGGATCTAGTCTTGAGGCTTGTCACCATAGTGATATATGTCTCTGCCTTGTACTCATGAATTCCATGAAAATGGCTACCAGAGACAAAAATGAAAAATGTTATTTTAAGCTCTGAAATGTGATTGTGTGTTTTTGTTAATATGTTAACTTTCCAATTTCCACGTGGAAATTATTCAATGTTGGCTCAAATTTTTGTAGGCTGTGTTTCGGTGAGGCACTTTGAGACATCACTTTGAATTTCAACAGAATAGCCGATCAGGTACACTTCACCAAACTGCTTGCTGGGTACTTAATTTAAGATGGAGCCCCTTATATGGCCCATCATTTTGAAGCCCTCTGTTTCTTCTTCCAATTCAACTAATTCTCTATTAACAATACTAATTTTTCCCCAATGCATGCCTCTTTTGTCTGCACTGTGACCATGCAGTTTTTTGCATCGTGATTCCGTAACAAAAAAACTCTACAAAGTTCTCAAATCACAATTTCTTTAACTACCTATAACATGAAATTGAATAGTTTCCTTAAAATGGTTATGATAAATAATTATTGGCAAAATAAAGGATTGTAGCGTCATTTTTCTTGTAATGGTAGTGGGTCCTTTTTGTTACGGAATCACATGTTACGGAATCACACCACCTTTTCCTTTGACTTCCAAGAGCCATTTTCCACCTTTTTTCCAACTGGATGCTGAAAAATGATGTAGTAACTCAGAAAATAAAATTTTATGAGTAATATTAACTGCTATTTAGTAAAACTGGTCAATTGATTTTACAGAATGAGTCCCTTGGAGCCATCAAACAAAGATCACATCAGAACAAGAAATCTCGCCTAAGAAGTGATCTGACTGCTGATGAGGAATAAACTCTTACTCCAAAGTGAAAAGGCAAGAAAAAGCAGAAAGGCATATCAATGGTCACAGCAGAAAAGCTAGAACATTTAGTGATATTCGATAGCCACTTGTAAGTAAGCGGAAAGCGATGACAAGTAGTTTTGAGTGTAAGAAGTCAAATTTAAGCAGTTTTGCAAATATTAGATTACTCTCTATTAAATTAATATAATGGCCCTAAAATTGCAATAACACAAATGACACTTTAGCTTATGGACCCTTTTGCAAGTAACCAGCCTCACAGATGACATATATCTTCCTTCTTGGCAAATCTCAGGCTTAAGCCTCACGTTGCCTCCATGTCCTAAATATTCAAGGATTGTTTCCTGTCCTTTAAAAATTGAGTAAGCAGTTTTGTATGGGGTACACATTGGCTTCAAACCAAGAACTTCAGCCATTTTACTGACAAAAGCAACCTTTATCCATGAGGCATGCCTTTTCTGCTTTACTTTTGACCTTCCCAAGGGTTTCTTGTTGCTGAAGGCTCCAGATCTATTACTGACAGTGTCACTGAATTTTTCGAAGGTTCCATTGTTTTTCACAATAATTTTCTGCAGCTTTCCTCTTGACTCTCCGCTTGCTTGTGGTTATCTAATATCTCTATTGTGTTCTAGCTTTTCGCCTGTGGCCATTGAGATGCCTTTCTGTTTTTTTTTCTTGCCTTTTCACTTTGGAGTAAGAGTTCATTCCTCATCAGCAGTCAGATCACTTATTAGGCGAGATTTCTTGTTCTGACGTAATCTTTGTTTGATGGCTCCAAGTGACTCATTCTGTAAATTAAATTGACCAGATTGACTAAATAGCAGTTATAAGTGCTCATGGAATTTTATTTTCTGAGTTACTACATCATTTTTCAGCATCCAGTTGGAAAAAAGGTGGAAAATGGCTCTTGGAAGTCAAAGGAAAAGGTGGTGTGATTCCGTAACATGTGATTCCGTAACAAAAAGGGCTCACTACCATGACAAGAAAAATGATGTTGCAATCCTTTATTTTGCAAATAATTACTAAATATAACCATATTATGGAAAATATAAAGTTATATGCTGTCGGTGGTTAAAGAAATTGTGATTTGAGAACTTTTTAAGAGTTTTTTTGTTACGGAATCACGATGCCAAAACCGCATGGTGACATTGCAGTAAAAAAGGCAGCAATGGGGTGGAAAAAATTATATTTTTATTATAAAAACTAGTTCAGTTGAAAGATTTAACAAAGAGCAAAAAATTATGTACCATACAATGGGTTTCATCTTAAATTAAATGCCTGCCTTAGCAATTTTGTAGGGTGCGGGTGATCTGCTAACTGGCTGAAATCTGCTATTATGTCATAAGCTGTCACACTGGAAATGTTATTGTGAAGGCCACAGAAATCTATAAAATGTACTTGTACTGCCTAATCACTATGGGGCCAACAGGAAATAATGGAAATTGAGACTTAATGCCTTATGAAATACACACAAACATAGTTGCGCTGTTAGAAGCACACTAATTTTTAGAAATTTGTCGCTGGCTAAATTTTTCATACAATCCATGAAACATTGATTTAATTGCACATATTGTCTCTATAACAGTCCTACTACTGATTTAATTTCTGAAACAGTCTTAGAAGTGATTCATTTTTGTGTATCATCCCAATACATATCTCTTGATGATTTACAAAAAGCCACTGGTGATTCCGTAACGCTCACATGTGATTCCGTAACTTACCGATATGGAGCCTCAAGAGGGATAAGAGCTTATGATTACCAAAAGTACATATATTTTCCAAATGTTAACTTAGGGTACTACCATGCAATGTTTTAAGCAATATTCCTGGGGTCTTGAGGGAGCTGAAATCTGGTGATGAAATTGTACTCTCAAAATTGACTTCCAAATCAATGTGATTCCGTAACGTAGTTTTAAACCCACTACTTTCAGAGAGAGTTGAATAATGTTGCAAGAAATTTATTTCAGAGTGATCAGTAAAGTATTGGCCTTCACTGATACACTTTAGACATAATTTTCTCCCAGAACTATTGTCAGCACAAAGGCTTTTTGGAAAAAAATCATAGTGACTTCTGTGATTCCGTAACATGGAATTCATGTACTGTTCATCGCGCTCGTTCCTATTACTTTTATAAATGCACTACTGTGACTGATGTTACTATCAGCAGGAGGAAGTAACTATAGTCACACTTTAAGATTTCCTAAGTCTGTGGTGACGGGGCCAGCATACAGTGATGGATCCAGTCTTAAGGCTTGTCACTATAATAATATGTCTCCCTGCTTTGTACTGATAATCTGGTTCTTTCCTTTCAGTTCTAGACATGCACTACTGTGACCGATGTTACTATCAACAGTGGGGTGTGCAGTGTACCTAGGTTTCATGGATTCTATGTTCCCCGGGTCTTACGTTCCCAAGTTCCCATGGTCCCATTTCCTTTGTTCTCCCATTCCTGTTTGTGAATTATTGAACAGATTTCCTAAGTCTGCGGTGACGGGGCCAGCGTGCGGTGTGTGTACCTGTGTTCCGTGGATCCTGTGCTCCTCAGATCCTTTGTTCCCCAGGTCTTATGTTCTGAATTCCTATGGTCTCATTTCCTGTGTTCCCCCATTCCTATTTGTGAATTATTTAACAGATTTCCTAAGTCTGCAGTGACGGGGCTCTGCGAGACGAATCCAATGATACCAAATATAATGGGAAGCACAGTCAAGATAGTCACAGCATATTTCAAATTGATGTGACCAATAAAGTAACTTAAGTCACACTTTCTGTAAGAAGCGTGACTATTTCTTTGCGTTACATGTACGTTACATGGACTATTTAATTTATTGTGGCCAGCCTAATTGACCTCTAGAGGATAACAAAACTGGTGTCAAATTTTAGCCCCAGCCTAGGCCTATCCATGAAAAAAAAATTGTTGCCATACTGATTATTCTCAGGCTTCTGTGAGCATTTAAACACTGCCCAAGACAGTAACATTTGCCCAATTTTGATTGTGCCTTTAATTTGAGCAGGGATATCTCAAAGTAAAATATTTTTCAAACATATGCCATAATTTTTTTATTGTTGTTCAAGTGTTTCTCTTAAATATTAACAATGGTTTGTACTTTTCCAATGATTAGTCTTGTCACAGTGTAAGGCCAAACTTAGGTTGTTAAATTTTGGACACTTTTGACATACAAAAACAGCCATTTTTGACTCTTAATTAGGCTATAAAAAAGGTTAAGAAATTTATATTGAGAAAATTACTTTTTGAAATGCTGCATTATAATATTCTGCAACAGAAAAAAATACTAACAACATCCCTGGTGTGAATATTTCCTGAAATCTCCACGTCTAAAGACAGGGATTTATGTTGGCCCCACTTTTCAGAAATTTGCCTAATTGCTTGGAAAAGAATTTGAAAATTCAGAAAAAGATGCAAGTAATAATTTCTGTCCAGATCTAACTTATCATAAGCCCAGGGTGCACACCCAACATTGCATAAAATATTATGGGAATATGGGAATTACAGGAGAATTTTTACCTACTTTAATTGGACGATATTGGAATTATAGATCAACGAAACAATCGCAAATCTCAGAATTGCTTCCATCAAAGGCCGAAAACTTCATGTCGTACACAAAAACGTGCTTAAGACCAATAGATTGAGGAGAAAAAGATGCTAGAACTTTGTATCGCAGACGAAAACTTGCATACAAGTGCAAAATATCTTGAAAACTATAGGAATTTGTAAGAATTTTTCCAAAATATAGGAAGTTATAGGAGGCCGAAAAATAATAGGGATTATAGGAAATATAGAAGAGTGGGCACCCTGCAAGCCTGCAGTCGAAACAAAACAAATTGACCATCAACGTTTTCAGCAAAAGTGGTGGTCTTAACCATCAGACCAACTTTGAAACGACATAGCACAAGACAACGATAAACTGTTAAAAAACAACACAATCTTTTCCATTTCTAATGACCAGCCAAACTATGGAAAGTATAATGAAGGCAGACATAATCAATTGCTATTTTCTAGGACCTCCTAACCGTTGATGGATGATTGGGGCCTCACATCCTGTAGTTTTGCACTCGGTAGGCTAATTGGGACAGGAGGAGAGCTTCTCGGACCAACCCAAACAGCAAAATTTCCGCCAACAAAGATAACCCTCAACCAACCCTAAAAAACAGGGTTTTCCTCATTTTTTGGCCTGAAACCCTGTTACCCTAATCTTAATGCAAAAACCCTGTATTTTTTTGAACCTAAAACCCTGGAAAAAAGCTACTTTTGGTCCTCAACAATTGTTGGGCTAGTAAACACTGCCTGGAATGAAGCTTGATGAGGACGCTCAGCTGTTGTTATTCATCATACGCTTTAATTTAGCCCTGAATTAATGAAAGACAGGAAGCGCATCCCACAACCATATCCTCAGGAAGTTTTGACTATAACTGCGATTTCTCAATACAGAAATGTTGTGCAAATGGACCCCGATTTATTGATGAAAACCCTGTAAAAATAATGCAAAACCCTGGAACTGACGTTCCTGAGGTTGGGAGGTCTGGACAACCCATAATTTCATTTAATTGATCTGATAAAATATTGAGATTGCAGCAATTTTTCCTCTCAACTTTAGACAAAGCACATGGAAATAATCCAAGAAGCAAAGAACAAATTATGTCCGGCCTAACTTGAGTGAGGAAACTTTGGAAAGTGCAGCCCTCTTAGAAAAACACAATTTCCGAACCGGAAATGGATTTTTGCGGTGTTGGCGAATCCTCACATAGGCGTATGGGAGGGGGTGGCAGGGGGGGCGATCGCCCCCCCAAAAGTTTGGGAAACAGTACGATTTGGGCAAAAACACTTACAAATTCAGGCAGATGATTAAATAAAAGCTATTGAAAATTACAGATTTGAAGGCAATTTCATTTGTAATGGTATTAAATCTAAATCTTGAAATTCGGGCAATTGTCGCTCGCCCCCCCAAAAATCGCGCGTCCCATACGCCTATGAATCCTCAGTTACTGCCTGATTCGCGCCAAAACACCACGTTTTGCTTGATTTCATGGACAGATTTTTTGCTTGGTGGATCGTTAAACCCTTTCCCACATGGGTTATTATATACCAAAATGATGCTGGAAAGACGTGGAATGCAATGGTCACACAATTGGAACTGTACGAGGTACTTACGTGGCGTGACACTCGGTATCAGTGACGGCGCGATTTGGCAGTAGGCCTATGTTGTTTGGCAGTGTTCCAGATTGACAATTTTCATCCGATTTTGGTGCCTGGCCCTACTGGATGTAATGCAGTGGTGTTTCATGGATATATACATAAAGCTTTCACTTAAGCAACGATTCTCTTGGCAAAAACTTTCTGAACTTTTGTGAAACAAAGTTGAAGCATGTGTATTGTAACCACAAGATGTCGCTCTAGTCTTTCCCCCAATGGATGGTGGCGCCCCTGGTGTGGATCTACACTTGCACTTCATGGACTTGAAGACTGCCTCTTGGCTTTGTGCAAGCTGTCACTATCGCTTTGACAGACAGTGCAGCCCCCAATTTTTATTAAATTGGCCAAGAACAGTCCAGGGATGCGCAGGGAATCACAACAAGACCCCACAACCTGCCTACAGTGCCAGGGGAAGGCAACTTGGCCAATACACATTGGGCCACTGTCAGCTGTCAAAAGCATCAATCGTTTATATCTTCATCCATTTTCATTATTTTGGCAAACTGCACTTTCAACTGTCCAAGGACTTCATGATCAAGACCCGTGTCTCCAAGCCTATACATGCATGGTATTTTGCTTCACGATTATGTCATGGACATCTAGGCCACTGCAAGAGGACTTTGGCAAAGTGTGGACACTTGAGGGCCCGAGGCCATGTCACGGCCTACCCATTTGTGCGTTCATCTTCATCTTGGTCTGTAGCCCTCCCGAGCAGCAACGTAAATCTAACCTTTCACTACGTAATTATTTTGGTTAGAATCAAACGTTTGGCCAAACGACGTATGACAAAGGTAGGGCAAAGGTAATTTCCAAACGTTGCAATCAGATGGAAAACCATACGTAGGTCGCAACCTTAGTAAGAGGTTGGCAGACAGTTTGTTTTATAGTTTGGCCTAACGTTCAAGTCACACGTAAGTCATACCTTTGGTTGAGAGGTTGGAAGACAGTTTGGTTGTAACGTTTGGCTAAACGTGTCAGTCATACGTTAGTCTACCTTTGGTTGAGAGGTTTGAAGAATGTTTGACTATTACGTATGACCATACCTTTGATTCATAGGTTTGTTGAACATTCATTTGAGAGGTTTTTAAAACCTTAGACTGTTACGTCAGTCATACCTTTGGTAAAGAGGTTTGAAGAATGTTTGACTATTACGTATGACCATACCTTTGATTCATAGGTTTGTCGAACATTCATTTGAGAGGTTTTTACAACCTTAGACTACTACGTGTGACCATACCTTTGATTCATAGGTTTATCAAAGGTATGGTCACACATTTGGCAATACGTAAGTTCCAAGGTTACTCCAACGTGTTTTTGATATGTATGGACAACGTTTGACAGTAATGTTCAGGACAAACGTCTGATCATACGTATCTGCCAAAGGTTTGTTGAAGGTTTGCACAAAGTTGCAGAACCTAGGATCCTGATTCTCAGAGAGCCTTGTAGCGCCATCTATTTCATACCTATTCCAATCTATCTGGTAACTTGGAGAATATAAAAAGTCCAACAGGATGCTTGCTGGTGATGATTGAATGAAGCCATGAAAAGATAGTAGAGACACCAGTAAAAAAAATTTCAATATATATATCTGTTAACATGCGAAAGATTTGATAGGCAAATAAAAATTTCCCAAGTACTGCTCAACCAAAAACGAGCAAGAGAGAATCACTTGAGACCGTAATTGAAATGAGCCTACTTGCAACAGAATGCCACCTATCCAGCAGGCCAATTTGGATTGGGATTTTTCCAACTCTTCAGAGTTGCAGCATTAATCCCTTACAAGGTAAGTGAATATTCTTATTTATTTTAGTCCCTAAATGGACTGCAGACTGCTTGGTAAAACAAGGAAGAAAAGTCTGCTGATTTTGGAGCCACCTTCAGTGCTTGCTGCTTGGCTCTGCTCTCTCTATCTCTCTCTGTGTTTCTCTTCTCTTCACTGCTTTAATTTATGTTTTCTCTTTGCAGATCTCCAACCAACCATCCATCCCCCTAAAGACCTAAAAAAAAAACAATTCTTGAAATCTGCCCCCCCCCTAAAAAAAACCCTGCAATAAAATGAGAGCATTCTTTACTCATCCATAACGAGGGCCAATATTCAAGGGCTTTATTTAATTAAATTAAATTCATTTTTTTTGAGGGGGCGGGGCAGGGCAGGCCGGGTGGCTGGGTCCGCCTGAAGCAATGCGGCAGTCCCCCGGCCCACCCGAGCGCTCCGCCCCTGGCCGGCGCCTCCCTGGTACAGTGAATCCACATCTTCCAAATCGCCGATTACACAGGATGATTGTGAAACATACACAGCAGCTAGAGTCCATCCGAAGGAGTCATTTGACCCATACACATCCTAGAATCAATCGGCCATGGTTAAATAAATCGTTACGGTGGTATAAATGGTGTTCTAGCCCGATATAAATGTAATACACACGAGCGCTTGGCCCAGCCATGGCCGCCTCCTCCGAATTCTGCGCATGCGCAAGAAGCAGCGCGCTGGGCTTGCCTGCCACGCCTGACGCCCCAGAGGCGTATAACGACCGATCTTTCAACGTGGGGGGTACGTTAACATCAGCGGTTGGAGAAATACGCAATAAATACGATATATACGTACGTAGTAACCTCGTAACCAGCTGTCGACAAATTACGTAGATTTCAAACGTTGGGTCTGATGTGAATGGGAGGTTTAATGCTTCCTTAGAACAACGTTCCTCAAAGGAAGTTGTCCAGAAGGGAGGCTGGTGCCTGGATCATACCATCGACGTTAGTCTCCGTTTGGATTGTTGACAGGGGCTGGGTTCATCTTGGTCTATGGGCTGGTGCTGAGACATTTTCACCTGTTAGACGCCTGACTACATCATAATATATTCCGGATGAAGCACTCTGCACCCTCCGCTTCACAATCTTTACGGATTGCAGCATATGCAACACCGTAACTGTCACAACAAGAACGTTCAGGAATACTATGTGCGATCTAATTAATGTTATCCAATGCTGAACCTGCTACCTACGCACAAGCTTCACGGACTTCATCCTCAAATCCTGTGTTTCCCAGCCTATGCATGCTGTCATCCTGACCGTGACGGCTGACTCTCCTGATACAGTGACTTGACTCATTGACTGGGACTGGTGTTCTCCCTTTTGGAATATTTCCAATTGATTTCCTGTGGCATTTGTAGAAGTCATGTGTTAAAGTATGAAACTAACTGTAATTATGGGCAATGCCGTTCACTGTGGCTTGAAGTCGCCATCTAGTCTCCGACCGAAGGGCTCTGCTCTACATGTATATCCAATCTTGCTGTGGGCCAGTGCCTAGAATCGTATCACAACTGGACTCATGTAAACTGGATATCTGCCTTCATCTCGGTCTGCCAGCTGGTGCCTAGATCATATCACATCTGGACGTTTCGTACCCACCTTGGATTGCTAGCAGGGCCTGTGTCCCTGTCACGGCCTACACATCTGGATGGTTCGTTTCACTTTGGTCTGCTGGCTGGTGCCGAGACCATGTCACAACGACGTTAGTCTCCATCGTGGATTGTTGGCAGGATCTGAAGCCCTAACATTTTTTACAGACGCTCGTCTTCATCTGGGTCTGGCTGGTGCCCAGGCCATATCAAGGTCTACCCATCTGAACATTCGCCTGTCTTGGTCTGCCGGCTGGTGCCGAGACAAGACCGCTAGTGGGACATTCTCTCAGCTGTCGAGATACACTGTGTTTCCTAAGTACTGTGTTTATTGCCTAAGTTGTGTGTTGTGTGTGCTTTGTAGCCTCTTCAAACCAATGTGCATCTTCCAAATTGCTTTGTTATAACTGTTCTAAAGTGGATGTTATAATGTGTGTCCTAACGATGTACTGTCGTGTGTTGTACTCGCATTCTATGTCTTACCAATGTACCATCATCTTTCTACATGTATTCTATTAATTATCAATGTGCCACCCTGTTTGTACTGGTATTCTGGGTATCACTAACTCGACTGTACTTATGTGTTTTACATGTATCCTACGACTGTACTTATGTGTTTTACATGTATCCCGTTCACGGCCAGTGTACCATCATGTCTTTACCCTAGCAGCTCCGTTTCGCCTACGCCAATGGGACATTCATGCAGGGCTGGACGCTCAGCAGACACATCTGGAGGTCCCTTCGTCTTTCTTGCTGCAGGAGCTGCGTCCTGGGCGTCCGTCTCCATCGTGGTGTACCCCTCCGGTCATTCACCTTCTGTTTGCACTGCCGGCTGGTGCCGAGTGCATGTCATGGCCGATACATCCGGCCATCCGTTTACATCCGGGATTGTCAGAATTCACCGGGACAATCATCTTCTTTGCACTGTCGGCACGTGCCGAGTGCAGATCATGGCCTTCACGTCGGGCATCTATTTACATCCGGGTCCCGATTCCACATCATGGTCCACTCACCTGGACATTCATCTCCTTTGTATTGTCGTCTGATGTCGAATGTGTTAATCTGTTATGTTAACTGCTATAAAGGTGTGGGGTGCTGTTATGATGTTACAACCCGATAAAATTAGTGTACACCTGTTTTGTGCTTGTGCCAAACACTGAAAGTATGCATCATACAATGGACAAATCTTACTTACTAGACCCATCACTCCGCCTTCCTCTAGGTAGATACGCCCGTCTTCATGTTGGACTGCTAGCTGGTGCTAAGTCTCCATCATTGCCTATACATCTGGGTTCACCAACTTCGCCTGGCGCCATGTCGATATGTTTGTCCCCATTTTGGCCTGTGACCTGCTGCGAAGTCCTCATCATCGTCTACACATCTGGGCTCAACAACTGTGCCTGGTGCCTTCGTCTACATCTGAGACTGTTAGCTGGTGCTAAGTCCACATCATTGTCTACACATCTGGGCTCAACCACTTTGCCTGGCGCATTGTCTTTCATATCAGGGTTATCTCCCAGCGATATATATATATATAACTTATGTGTAGTGGGCCTGGTGCCCTTGGTTGGGCTTTTTAGCCCCTGGTTGGGTTTTTTAGCCCCTGGTTGGGCTTTTTAGCCCCTGGTTGCTCCTCCCCTACGGAGCGAGTTGGAGCTGTTATTTTGAGTTTGAGCCAGTGCTGCATAACTACAATGAATGTTTCTTTTTCAGCTCCGTCTGTTCATACCACTCAACTACTGTGATGTCCAATCGGTCCGATCGAGGTGACGCAAAAATTATTCGACACTTGTTTTTCAGCGTTATATAGGCTATCCACGGTGGGCCTTGTGTTCTTGATTGGGCTGTTGAGCCCTTATTTTGGCTTTTTAGCCTTTGGTTGGGCTTTTTAGCCTTTGGTTGGGCTTTTTAGCCCCTGGTTGGGCTTTTTAGCCCCTGGTTGGGCTTTTTAGCCCCTGGTTGCTCCTCCCCTTCGAGGTGAGTTAGAGCTGGTTTTGGGCTTTTTAGCCCCTGGTTTATGCTGGTTACTATACTAATAATATAAACTGAATCATTTTTATTCAGATCAACCATACTTCAACCGTCAACTTGTCTTCATGCTACCTATTGTGAGCTGTGGTCCTGAACTGGTGTGTGTTTGATGTTAACGGGTCTCGACGAGGTGCTCGGCATGGTGCTGAGTTGGTGATCAACTCCTGTCACAATGATACCTGGTTTATCTCTCTGTGTTGACAGACACCTTCCTTCCAGCCCTGTCCTGCTTATTATGTCTAATTTACTATTTGGGCTTGATTCATTTCAGCTTTATCATATGATTGTCACAGTTAATACTCCATGGGTACCTTCCCATCTGCGTCTCACACCGGTGAGCCTTAGTAAGGCTTAGTGCCGATTACAAAAATTCTTCATGATCTGATACTCTTGAGCCAAGTTTCCCTGAGGGAACTTACCTCTCTCAACAACAATTGGTTTGTCCACTTTACATGCATGTATAATATAATTTTCAGTGGGTGTTGGTCCTGTCCCGTCTCCCCCTTTTTTCTTTTGCAGGTTGCCGGCTGTTCGGTGGGGGGGGTGTGGCGGTCTGTCCCCCACCTTTGGACTGTGTCACCTGTTCGGCATTTGCTTGTATGACTTTACATTTTGTACATTTGTAATGTTGCTTTATTTCCGTCATTTAATAAAATGACATTTTCAACCAAATGCCTGCCTCGGTTCCTCTGTCCAAACGAGTTCACAGCCAGCAACAAGCATAAAACACAATTTCCGAACCGGAAATGGATTTTTGCGGTGTTGGCGAATCCTCAGTTACTGCCTGATTCGCGCCAAAACACCACGTTTTGCTTGATTTCATGGACAGATTTTTTCCCTCCCACCCACTCCGTTATTCAATATCTATGATGTATCTTTTTCCAAATTGTATGTGTATTATGTTCCTCTCTGTTCTTCCTGTTATGTATATATTTTCTGCTCTCTTATGTATTCCAACATTGTAACAGGCTGCCGATCCATTTACATATTATTTCTTTTGTACTATTTTTGTAAATTTTGTGGCGGGTCTGTCCCCCACCTTTGGACTGTGTCACCTGTTCGGCATTTGCTTGTATGACTTTACATTGTACATTTGTAATGTTGCTTTATTTCCGTCATTTAATAAAATGACATTTTCAACCAAATGCCTGCCTCGGTTCCTCTGTCCAAACGAGTTCACAGCCAGCAACAAGCATAAATGCAGCTTCATGCCACTAACAAGGGTCAAGTCATGAGATGAGAGATTGAGATACAAAACCAAGTTTAAAATATACCCATGTGCGGGACCTTTTACTAGCCAAGACCTGACAAAAGGCCAAATGGTTCATTATCAGTCTGGGATTTTTCCTAGCCTTGGTAATGCTTGTCCATTACCTATCCTTGGTGACCATACCCTTAATCAACAGAGGTCGCCACCAGGCAGTGAGCAACATCAAAAGAAAGGCCCTCAGCTCCTGCAGCCCAGCCTGTCAATCATCTGTGCAGGTCACTGCAGGGGTTAAATTGTGGAGTCAGGGTTGCTCTCTCTAAAAGGGACTGTCCAGTTCACCCCCATGGCCCATCCAGCCATATGTCAACTGCACCCCCTCCCAATATGAGCTGACAAGTTCATTTCATATTTTATGCAGACATACAATTATTAACTCCAAAGCTCAAGAAGGTGTATAACCTGTTCCAATCAGGGAATACACATTTTTTTATTTCTTTCTTTCTTCTTTCAATCATTCCTTTCTTCTTTCAATTCTTCTTTCTGTCTTTGTATCTTTCAATACAAGTTTCTTTCTTTCTCCTTTATTCCTTCATTCCTTCAATCCTCCTTTCCTTCTTTCTGTCCTTAATTCTTCCTTTACTTCTTTTCTTTCCATCTTCATTCCATATTTCTTTTCATCTTCCTTATTTCTTCCATCTTCCTTCCTTCTTTCTTTCCATTTTTCTGTCCTTCGCTCTTTCCATTTTCATTCTATCTTTCTTTCCATCTTCCTTCTTTCATTCTTTCATCATTCCTTCCTTCTTTCTTGCTATCATTTCTTCTTTCTTCCCTTCTTTCTTTCTTCCCATCTTCATTCTAGCTTTCTTTTCACCTTCTTTCTTTCCATCTTCCTTTCCATCTTTCTTTCCTTCTTTTGTCTTTCCTTCTTCATTCTATCTTTCTTTTCATCTGCCTTCTTTCTTTTCTTTTTTCTTTCCTTCAGTCTTTCTTTCCATCTTTCTTCTATCTATTTTTTCTTCTTTCTTTCCGTTCTTCTATCTTTCCATCTACCATATCCCTGTCTTTCGATCTTTCTTCCAGTGTCTTTCTCTCTTTCTTTCCATGTTTTTCAGACTTTCTATTCTTTCTTTCTGTCTATGTTGCTTACTTATTTCTTGTTACCGTCTGTACACTACTATAGTATTCATGTTCAACTATGCTGGTGATAATAACATACCAGGCAGATCAGATCTATTAAAGAGACCACCTTCTATGTGTGTCATCACTCACTTATCACTCTATACATCAGAGTTTATAAGTACTTCAATCTCTCTTTAATTGATAGCTCATTGTCCTTTCAAGCTATAAAATAAATTCTTAATTAGTCTATCCCTGTCTGACTATCACTGTTTTTCCATCTCTGTTTCTCTATCACTGTCATATTATCATTTAACAATTAGAATCTGTTTTGCTTATCTCAATGCTACTTGCTCTTAAGTTGTTTCAGGTTTATGAGCAGCTGCCAGAGAGATATTGAAGTTATCAACTGGTATATTTTGGAGGTGCTTTGGAGGGTGGAGGGGGGGGGAGCAGGGGGAGAGACATATCAGCATATCAAGAGCATGTGTCCATTTTAACAAGGAGATAACCCAAGACCTAGACAAAGTATCATTGAAAGGGGTTGGGGTGTCAGTTTAACAGAATCTGAAGCCCAGGTGTAACTGACTTGGTCCCCTCTCCTTCATAGAACTAATTCACCCCTTTATTCTGATGAGGCATGGCTATAGAGATATGGACCTTCATACTCTACATTTCACTCCCCATAGCTTCAAAGGCTACTGGTAAATTTTACATGAAAGGCATGGTTGATTTCAATTCAGGGCCATGGTCAAAGGTTCTTGATTTTGCCAAAATAGGCCCTACTGTTAATTTTGCTTCTTTTCCATCCTTCCATTTCTGACTCTTGACTGGCTTAATACTAATAGATCAATATTTATAGATAGATAGATAGATAGATAGATAGATAGATAGATAGATAGATAGATAGATAGATAGATAGAATAGAATAGAATGTCCACTATGGCAAATTGGCGAAATTGCAGTTTACAAAAAATGTTGATATAACAACATAAGTGCGCTAATAATGTGAAACATTTTGGCAAAAATAAGTCTGCAAAAAAAACTTAGGAAAAAAGAACTTCAGAAATTGGAAAAAGCATCATGAAAGTGACAGGATATTTGTGTAAATGATATAGTATATATATATAATTCCTTTTCAGATATCCATATTGTGAAAAAGCATAGTTGCATAATAATTGGGAACACAGTTACTCTACCCTCCAAAAGTTTGAATACACCTGGAAAAGAGAGGTTTCTTTTAAAAATACTTCATTTTGAATGGAATTTTTGTTTTATATTTACATCAAACAATATCAGAAGTCACACTGAAGTCATAAGTTGTCTTTAAATTGTCATTTTGGTTGAAATTTATGGCCTTTCTCGATATCCCAAATTATGGTATTTTATAAAAAATTGTCACAGCCCAGTTATCTTCTAGGTTTCTGAAATTTGATTTAATTTAAGTGTTTCTAGAGTTTTAACATGATCGTAACAGTAGTTTTAAACCCCAAAAAGAAAGTTTAAAAATTGGACATTGACCACTCAAAAATAAAAAAATTTAGATAATTTCGGGTCACAATGAAGTATAGTCATAGAATGTATCTTCTCAAGTGAAAATTATTTTATTTGAGCTGTTTCGGCAGTATTTTGACGAAAAACTAGCCAAAATCAATATTTTTGTCCGATTTTCAATGGCTATTTTCTGGTCTAAAACCATGCACTGGTAAAATCATCACAAACCAGTGGAAATGTGTGAAAAATGATAAAATGTCATAAATATGGAAGGTAACAGTGCTTTTATAGCTTTTCAGAGAAAATGATGAAATGGGATATCGAGAAAATTACATAAACTTATATCAAAATGATCTAAAACCATGAAATATGTATACCTTATGGCCTGAATGTGAGTTTCCATATTTTTTTATGTAAGTAAAAAACCAAAATTGTGTTGAAGACGAGGTATTATTGAAAGAAATGTAACCTTTTCAAGTGTATTCAAACTTTTGGAGGGTAGTGTAAGATTTGGGAAAAAAATGTTGAAACAAAATTATTGGAATAAAATGTTTGAAAAAATAAATTGGTGGAAAAAGTTTTATAATTTTTTTAAATCTCAGAGAAAAAAAAAGAAATTGGAAAAAAAAGTTGCCCAATTGAGTGTTAAAAAAAAAAAATTAGTGAAATTGCAAAAATGTTTAAAAAAAATTTAATCTTCGGAAACAAAAAACAATTTCGACATTGGAAAAAAGAAGTTGCCCACTTTTTTCAGGACAACAACATTAGTACGCTGTGCGAATGTAGCTGTCGTGTGTCACCCAGACACCTCGTAAGAGGGACTGAAGCATCCAGAATACTGCCTTGTTTATGTAGTAAAGATGTTGTTCAATTTTAATCTGCTGCTGATGGAGATATAAAACCACAGCTGGGGTGCAGCTGGGGTGCAATTTTATCAAAGGGTCATTGCTTTAGTTGATGTGATAAAAAAAAAAACAGCATACAGGTATGCTGACACCAAAAATTAATCGACTAAACACACAAGTATGTTTATTTTCATGAAATAAGATCAGTCATTTCAATTCGTTCAATAAAAAAAAAAACATAACTATAGCCTCATCACCAGCATGGAAAATTTCATCTCAACAGTCTCCTGTGCAAAGTCCACAGGATAAAACTTGCAGACTATATATAATTTTGTTGCTCCAGAAAGGAGCCAGGCTATCATATATATCATTAATTTATCATCTCACTAATTAGGAACACACTTTTAAATCCAAGCAACAGAGGTGCATCTTTATCAGTTTATCATTTAAGCAGAGTCATAGCAGACCCAAGGTGATTAGATATGTATTTAGATAGATAGATAGATAGATAGATGGAAAGATGGATAGATGGATAGATAGATAGATGGATAGATAGATAGATAGATAGATAGATAGATAGATAGATAGATAGATAGATAGATAGATAGATAGATAGATAGATAGATAGATAGATGAATTTACATCAAATTAAGATCATAATCCAATTACTCAAGTCAATTGGGTAATGAAATAACAAGAAAAGTAATGCCATCACTGCACAAAATACTGAACATATGAATCACTATCAGTTTATTCAGTTAGATTACTTTTAGTTACTTTTAAAAGCTCTTCATGGAAAGTGCAAGTTTACAGAAGCTTACCCTGTGATGTCTATTATAAATAAATGATGGGTTAAAAAAAAAATTTGAACTTTAACTGCTACTGCACTACTCAGATGCTCAATTTTTGAGTGTAGGACAAGCACTGCGTGTTATTTATTTTTAAAGTGGTAATCAAAGGGTGAACACTGATAGCAGCCAGCCATTGTGAGAATTTGTGCCACCCATAATTCCTGTTGCAGACTTGTGTTGGAAAGATGTTAACATTTTTAGCCGATGCCCAGGCCCTTAGCAATACAAGATATGTGAAGTAACTTACTTGCCATAGGCGGATATATGTTCACCACCAAGAGTCCACCAGGTGGATTTGTCAATGGAAATAAGGAAACATGTGTGAAGACACATCATCAAAGTTTGTGCACTTTTGGGGAAACCCTGGGCTAAATTTAGACATGTTGGGGAAATGTCAATGTGACCTTGCTGCAGCTGAGATTCCCAGAAAAGGCCACAACTGCACTGTGGCTATTTTCATGGAGCAGAGGAGATATTTTAGGGCTGCCAATAGCACAGACCATCTGTCAGATGGTTAAATAAATATAATAGACAGACAGAAGATCTGTAGAGAGGTATATAGGTAGAAAGGCTATGAAAGAGATCAGACATGAAGGAACTTGCAGCATTGAATTGAAGCTGTGAATGTAATTCTCATCAACTCCTCAACAAATCTCTTTAAAAATCCCATTATCTAGCAAAACAAATTATAACTACAAATATCGGCTATATTTTTTTCCGAAAAACATTTTCTTGTTTATGCTGGCTTCAGGTCAACATTTGTTACAGTACATTTTTAGCTCTACAGCCAGCATATTAATTAGTGAAAAAGTACACTTGCCACTCATTAATTGATTAATTTGTGTCAAGCCCAGCAACAATAGCATCAACAGAAGATGCTATTGTTGCAGGGCTTGAAACAATCAGGGGTGAGTAGTTATGAGAGCAGTGTGTTTTATTTATAGATAGAATATTGATGGAATAACTGACAGTTGGCAACCAACTCTTTGCTGTCTCATTCAAAAACTGTAAATGTCTAACTTTCAGTGACTGACTAACTATAAGTGACTAGCAGACTAACTGTTAGTCTCTTAGTCACTAACAGACTAACTGTTAGTCATGAACTATCAGTAAGTGACTAACCTACTAACAGTTAGCGACTACCTAATGGTAAGTGACTAACCCACAGTTAGTAACTTACAATGACTAAGAGTAAGTGACTGAAAGATTTACAATTAGTGTCTGAATAATCAACAATTAGGGACTAATTAACAATTGCTGACTGACTGACAGTTACCCAGTGACTTACATACTTGCATTTAGTGACTAGCTGACTAACACTACAAGTTAAGCGACAAACTAACTCACAGTTAGTAACTAACATGCTGACAGTTGGTGACTAACTAACCAGTGGCGGATCCAGACAGGGTCATCTATATAGGGGGGGCCCGGACATCTTTCATCATTATCGGGCCCGCGTTGCGGCGTATTTTCTTCAAAATACCATTATTAAGCTCAGTGGTCTAGGGGGGGGGGGCCGTGCCCCCTAGGCCCCCCCTGTATCAGCCACTGCTAACAACAATTAGTGACTAACTAACCAACTGTTAGTGACAAACAATTATAGTGACTTACTAACAGTTAGTCACTAACGAAAAGTTACAACTGACTTACTAACAGTGACTAACAGTTTGTGAATAACTGACAAAAGGTTAGTGACTAACCAACACACAGTTGATGACTGACTAACAGTTTGTGAGAAACTAACAGTTAGTAATTACCTTATAGTTAGTGACTATAGCACTTGACTAACTTACAGTAAGTGACTAACTTACTGTTAGTCACTTACAATTAGTCACTCACATACAGTTAGTCATTAACTAACTGTGACTAACCTGCCTGGTTGAAAGCAGTGTTATTACCAACAACAAGCAAGCCCTTTGCAGTGCACTGGTTCTCTGCCACACCTTGACAGATTTTTAAGATAATTTTATGGTATTTCATTTCTCAAACCGAGTGTGCTAGGTATGGTATTTTTTCTACATTTTGAAATCTGGACTCACTGCAGGCAGCTTATCTTTTTGTCAAGAAGATGTTCTTGGTTTAGAAGTACTTTTTGGGGGAGCCCCCCCCCCCTTGCCCTAAAAAAAGAGAAATAAATAAGATCAATTTCTCTCTCTGTGATACTTTGGAGAATATTTGTTTTGGGACCACTAAGATATATCATGGTGTAAAATTATCCCAGACCAAAAGTCTCACTTTTTCTCAGGATATACTGATGAAATACCTGCCAGAATTTCAGGGTGATATATGGGACACCACTTATTTCCATTATGGTAACTTCCTTTCTCGTTTAAGTGACTGGTGCTTCTTTTGAAAAAAAAAATTATTATAGTCACCAAACCAAAAGCTCACACTAAATAAAATCCTAAATTTTAAGTAGGATTTTTATAATATCATCCATATTTAAAAGAATCACTCCAGCTAGATTCTCTGGGTGAAATTAATTTGATAAATGATTGAAAATAACTGGAAATAGTACTTTTTACTATAGCGAAGCAATTTGGACTAAGGCCACTGTGAGTTATGCAGGTATCACAATTGTCATACAGAACCCATGAAAATGTAATTTACCTGGTACACTGCCCGCTCTAAAACTTAATTGGTCTATTCCCAGACTAAGATCTGAACCTGTGATTAAATACTAAAATAGACAAAATCTCATATTTTGTCCCTATCTTGCAGAAGAGCCACCCCCCCCCCCCCCCCCCCGGCCTACATTTGGGCAAGGAGGCTAACAATTCGGGCAAATGATCAAATCAATTTTATAGAGCGATTTCATCATTTCATTTACAGGTATAAAAGTTTGATCATGAAATTCGCATAATTGTTGCTCTACAGATATTTCTCCCAGGATGTGTCATCAATATTTACGGAACTGGGAAGGAAAGCAGTTAGTGTTACTGTGAGCAGAAACCTTGTGGCAGAGTTTGACGAGATGATGAACTTTTTGAGAAAACACACCTTCTCAATCTTGCTAAAATTTCCCAACTCCAAAATATGCCAACAGCTTCTAAGTACAGGGCATCCTAAAAAAGTAATTGTTTTCTCTAATGATTTTTAATATGCACCTAACATATAAATACATAATTTATAAGTGATGGATTTATTTATCATTATTCAGTCACACTTACATGCAATACACTTTTGGTGTATTTAGCCATGATATCTACTTAGATACCATAGCAATTAATGTGCATAGTTGTCTTGCTAATCAAATTGATAACATGTCCATTAGTGGTTTAGGATTCCAGTTATATACTACTCACCCCTTGCTTAAATCTGAAACACTTTGCATTCACACAATTTTGTCAGAATTCTAGACAATTTCATCTTTCCATCACACCACTTCATGGGCTCACCAGTGCTGTGTCTGTGTCAAAAATGCAATCGGATTAACTGAAAGTGTTTTATTTGAATAAATTTGTAACAGATCTAAGATTTGAGACAATTGGATAGTTATAAATTTACAGATATGGCATCAATGGTCGAAAGTTCCACTTTTTACCACAATTCCGCCACGCTATATCAAGAGTGAACTCCTGATTGCTGAGCTCGCTCGTACCTAGCGTCATGTAGACGTCGAGGAGGCTGGGAACTAGTCAGGATTGCTGAGGCACTGTGAGTTTGAGACTTGGGTAATTGGTAATTTTTACTCTTTGACTTGTTCTCTTCACTGTCAAACAAGTAAGAACAACAATTTGGCACTGAGAGTGATTAAATTGAGTGTTATAAAGCAAAAGAACCCAAAAATTTTTTCGAAAGTTTTCCAAAATACTTTTTTTCCCCTATTCTTTGCTTCCCCAAAGTTCTCCCTCCCCCCAAATTTCTTTTCCTCATCGATCTTTTTTCCCAAATTAGTTTTTCCAAAAACTTATAAAAATATTTTGTATGCATGATGTAAGTGAATTAATATTTAGAATGTTACATTTAATTAACTAAAATTCATCTTTTGGGTCCAGATGGTGCCATCTCTACCACAAGACGAACCCTCCCCCCACCAAATGAATAAAAATAAAAAGAACAGTTTATCATTTCATGAAAAACCCTTGTTTCGTTTACAAATCATGCATTGCAGTGCTCTCCTCGACTAATTTAAAGTTACAGTCCTCGTCATATTTACATGGAATCTCAAGCTCTTTTCTATGCTGTTGAACTGTGATGTCAGAGATGACTCTATTCCAGCATTGCAATATATGTAAATTGAATACAAGCTGTGATGTCACTTTAAACTGGGTCAGATTCCCCGGCTTCTATCCAATGTGAATACACGTAACTGAAAATTACAGTTTCAACTCAGTGTCAGAGTAAGCATTTCATCTTGAATAGCCCCCTACAACCACATCATCACAGCTTGATAACCAATGGGCTGACAGTAAACTTTGCATCATTGTTCGAACATTGACATAATGAAGAAAGCATTACATTAGTGATCCCAATAATCTATCACAGGCAATCACCAGTATTATCAAATGGCAGCTTTGTGAGCATTAATAGTAGACTATATAATCCCCACAGACTTGTTTGATTAATCTACAAACTTGCTAATTTACAACTTCAAACTTTGATGAAACTTTATTATATATGCAAATGCCAAAGCATGAAGACGGGACCGCCTGCATGCAAAAAATAAATTTTTAAGACTCTAAATTGTAGTTACCTAATCATTTCTCGAAATTCATTTTTGTATTCAGGTTTGTTCCATAAAAAGTTTGGAGGAAAAAACTGGGACAAAGAGTAACAGGGTGGAAAGGTAATACTAGAAAAGCACATGGAATGTGCACCTCCAGAGCTGGATAGTTGGGTTGGCCCTGGCCAGGGGCGGACTGGCCTATGTGGCAGGGTGGCAGCTGCCATGGGCCCATCCTCTCAGGGGGGCCCATGCAAGATATCAAAAAAATACATATATAATTGTACATGTGATGTGACCAAATTAACCAAATAAGACAGGGCAGGAGAGGGTAGGAAAGAGCTAGGAATGTCTGGGAGAAGACGCAAAGAGGGAAATGTCAAAAATGTATAGGCTAGGCAAGAGTTGAGAAGGAGGCAGGATGGCCGATGGCAGACAGAGACAAAAACTTATAAGTTAGAGGTTTTTAGAATTTGATGTGGATTATCAGATAATTAGTCATGAGTCGAATTTATTCCATTCCATGATAAAGGCATGTTCTCAAAAATATTGGCCCCGCTGTGACTTATATTAATATGTGTGTATGTATTAATTTGATACAAATAAAAGTTCGAAGTTCAAAGCCTTGCCTTCCATGCTGGAATCAGAGTTCCATATTGCACAGAAAGAATCTCCAGCCCTCTGGATACCGTTGGCTTCTGGTGGCCTATAGCGGTGCCCAGACCCCCTGCCTCATTGTGCCTCCCCCTCTCCCAAAATCCTAGTTACGGCCCTGGTAGCGCGCAAATAAACTTTTTCCGGAAACCTCAGACATTTTGTAGGCCTGTACAATGCAATGGGGCCGGGTTTTTCCGAGGTCCGTAATACTGTTTAATCAGCCTGGGATTAGCCAAAATGATTCAAGTTCTGTACCTAATCAATGGATTGCGCCAGTGTTATGAAACATACAAAGGCTTTGCGAAGATCATCAGGCATCTGTCAGACATTCAGTCTGACAAACAGGCACCTCTTGTCAGACCGAAAGGATTCTTGTGAGACCAGAAAATGTCATTGCTGCATTAATACAAAGGGACAGAATTATTGATTGTCGAGCTTTCAAAAAGAATATTATTGTCTGAATTGGGCCTAAATGCAAAAAAATAATAATAGGCCTAAATGGAATTATTTTCATACAAACTTTAACACTCCAATTATGGACTGGGAAACCAGAGATAAGTAATTATCCATTGCAAAATCACAGCTGTACAATTGTCATATGTATTGGAAAACTGTCCCAGAGGTCCACAGACCAAGAATGGGTCATGGGTGCAGAGTTTTGAGGCGTGGCATAAAATTTCATAGATTTTTAACTCCTCAAATGTTTATTATGGCACAGAGAACACAATTGTTCCACTCATCAAGAGCTTTAAATCGATACACATACATGTATGTATGAATCTTCATTGAGTACATCCCAGGGCTACTGTTGATAAGTTTTGGTGTTGGTGTTTAATAAAAAATTCTTGTTTTCATCACAGAAAATATGTAGGCCCTTCCCCAAATTTATTTCCACTGCTGCTTCCTAATCCCCCCCCTCCCCCAAATCACAGTATCAAACATGTATATATGTCATTTGTGAATTTGTAAAATGTCAAATGGGTGTTTAACACAGATAAAAATGTTCTTAATTAATCAAGATATTTTTTTAATTAAAATCTTCATTCGGGGGGGGGGGGGTTAGTTTAACCCCCCCCCCTCCCCAACCTCTACCTTTCTCAATCGGCAACTGCATAATTAAATGCATTAGTATCATAATTATTTTCAGTTGATACCAGACAAAAAAAACAACACATAATCATGCCTTATGCATTCCTCTTTCTATTCTGCCTTTTGGTGCAATTCTTGCAACGCACAGATTCTTGTTATAGATGAAATATTTTTGCATTAGTGATTTAACACTACGGACGTAAAATTGTTGATATGTCTGGCAATGTAACAAAATGTAACCATTTGATCAGCAATTTTTGCGCAATGTAAATGGGGCATTGTGCATCAATAGATTTTGATAAAATTCCATAGTTAGGCAGTTAGTTATGTAAATGAACTAATAATATAATCTGATGGGTTTTATTCATAATCTAGTGGTATTTCATGGTATGGTTAGGGCTTTAAATCCAAGTTTTTTTTCGGCAAAAGACATATAACTGCACACCAATGATTTCGCTTAACAATCCACATGGGGCTGGTTGGGGGATTCCCGTGAGGCTGTATGACGCCACCTCCAGATGAGGTCACCAAATCCGCCATATTGGACTGCCCTGAGACATGATGTCACAATGACGTCACAGTCTGGCAGAACCTCATGTCCATTCTATGTATTTCTATGGTATCAAACATTTATAAAGTAAACAACTAGTGCTGCCACACCTGGAATTATTTTCTGCTTCAGGATGGTGCTGCCATCTAGTGTCTATGTAACTTAGCAGCCAGACGACTTCGACCAATCAGATCGCTTCATTTCGGCAGGAACCTGCCAGCTATATGCAGGCTCTGCTGTCAGCCTGTGCTGACCAATCGCATTGCTGCATTCCGATGTTGGGTTAGGGACAGGCAGGGGTAGCCATTGTGGTTTGGTCAAAACGCATCAGAAAAATCTCAATTTCTGACTATTCTCGGCATTGCAGGCATCTATTTACAGACGTTACAGATAGATCTATCCCTTATCTATCAGCCACATCACTCTGACTCATTAGGAAGGCATGTGTGCAGAGGTGGAGGAGAAAATAGAGTTGAGTTGAGTAAATCACTATATGTCATGTTTAATGAAAGCAGGAAATGAAGCCTGACGGATCAGCTAGCACTGCCATGCAGTCCTCCGAGCTGCAAGCAGCTCTGGAGGAATAAATTGATGTCATTTGAAATTGATCCCTTGAATTCAGATTCTGATCACAGACCTTTGTTATTTTCCCTCCAGCTCACTATGGGTAAACAAACTGTCCCTAAAAGTAAAAAACAATGTAAATCCAGCAATAAATTTTTTAGATATGTACAGTGTATTTGATATGGAGAAAGCATCCGGCCTCATAAGCTCCTTAAATGGTAATTTGTGTGATTCATTACATGATGAACTTATAAATAATATCGTTTCTGATAAGGGAGTTGACAATGTCATTGACAGTATGTACTGCTTGCTTGATACTGCTATTGCAAAAAATTTCAAACGAAAATATCAAAAGAGTAAAGGAGATACATTTCCCAAAAATGAATGGTTTGATGACGAGTGCAAGACGCTCAAGCGTGCTGTGAATGATTTCTCAAAAAATAACGACCTTAGTGAGCAATCTAGATCAGTACTGTAAGTTAAAGAAGGAGTATAGGGCTTTAACTCAGAAGAAAAAGAGACAATATCAAAATGGTGTAAGAGAAAGTCTGTGTGAGATGCAAACTAATAACCCAGTTGAGTATTGGAAATACTGGGATAGATTAAAGAAAAACTCTTCGGGCTCTATAACTGGTGTTATCTCCCTTGAATCATTTGAAGAATACTTCAAGAATATACAATGTCCGCCTGAAAATGCTAATCTAAAATTTGATACTCAGTTTCTTGGAGAAATCGAGGAGTTCGTGCAAAACTACGATAATTCCTTTTCTAATGATCCAGTCATGACTGATGCGCCCATCACTACTCATGAAGTAGAGATTGAATTAAAGAGTCTTAAGTTAGGTAAAGCACCTGGCATCGATGGTATAAGCAATGAATTTTATAAATATTTATCTGAATACATGATCCAGCCTCTAACTATCCTTTTCAATTATATTAGGGATATATGGGTCTATCCTGAGAAATGGTCTGAAGGAATAATTCAACCACTGCATAAAAAAGGTAGTCGCAGTGAACCTGACAATTACCGTAAATTAACCCTAATGGCATGTATGGGGAAAATATTTGAATCAATTGTAAATAAAAGATTAATCTTCCAAACTGAGGCCACAGATTCAGCTGACCCAAATCAATTTGGCTTTTGCAAAGGCTGCCGAACTAGTGATAATGTATTTATTTTGGATACATTGATGTCATACCAAGCTTCTAAGAAAAAAACTCTTTTTATTACTTTTGTGGATTTTTCAAAAGCGTTTGACTTCATCAACCGCTCATTCTTGTACTATAAATTGATAAAACAAGGTTACCGTGGTAAACTTTTAAATATTATCCAAAGTCTGTTTTCTAACTCCAGTGCCAAAGTAAGGTGGGAGGGCCAGCTTGGCTCGAAGATAGAAAGTACATATGGGGTCCTTCAAGGAGGTATTATTAGCCCAAAATTATTTAACTTGTTTCTTTCTGATATGGGAGAATACTTTGATCAAACTCAGGGCCTAACAATCGATGGCACAACTTTTACACATTTGTTGTATGCAGATGACTTAGTACTTATATCGGAAAGTGCTACAGGTATGCAAATCCTATTAGATAACTTGGCAACTTACTGCAGAAAATGGCACTTAATTATAAACTCACAAAAGAGTAAAGTGATGATAATACAGCCTAGATTTAGACATAAATCTGAGAATACACAGCAGCAGTTTTCAGTTGATAATGAGCAACTCGAAGTTGTAGACTCATATAAGTATCTAGGGCATATAATTAGCAATACAAGAAACACTCACAGTTTGATGTATGAACACTTGGCATCACAAGCCCAAAAAGCAATGCATGCCTTGAAAGAGAGAGTAAAATCTACAGTTGGATATCTCTCACCAAAACTTAGTCTTAAAATGTTTGAAACCCACATAGTGCCTATTCTAGAATATAACAGTGAAATCTGGTTCCCAAATAAGCAAATTGATTCCTTGGAAAAAATACAACTTAAATTTCTCAAAAATCTTCTTGGGGTCAGAAGTCAGACTTCAACTGTAGCAATTTTAGCAGATACTGGCAGATTCCCATTAATCTATAGACAACAAATATCTGCAATTAACTACTGGCATAGATTAAAAATGGATAACTGTCCAAAACTACTGCGTAAATCTTATGACATTCAGGTGGCTCTGAACCACAAAAAGTTGCCTTGTTGGTTGTCTAGAATACACCAAGTTCTCATTGCTTATGGAATTAGTGATTCAGAAATGAAGCCCAGTAAAATAGCATCTTTGGTATATAAAAAAGCAGGGGAAGACATTTTGGCTGACATAAACAATACTGATAAAAACCCAAAATTAAGAACATATAAACTATTTAAAACAGACTTACGCATTGAACCATATTTAAATTTTAACTTACCTATGTATGTGTATCGTAGTGTAGCCAGATTCAGGCTAAGCTCTCACAATTTAAAGATAGAGCTGGGGAGACACAAACGCCCCTACATACCCGCTGATGAAAGATTATGCAAAAGATGTACATCAGGACTTGTAGAAGATGAATTTCACTGTCTTATGATTTGTGATTTTTGGAAAGACAACAGAGCAGTGCTATTTGACACAGCAGCCAAAACAATAGAAAACTTCTCCGTTTTAAGTCCTCAATCTCAATTTATTAAAATACTAGCAAATAAATCATCTGAAATAAATTCTGCATTAGGTAAATTCTTAATCATTGTCATAAAAACTGATAACAGTGCTTAATGTAAGTTATAATTAACTAAATCAGCCCACAAGGTCAGGGTGGTTAATGGCACTGACTCATTGTTTTCACATGTGATTTGCTGGCAATAAATTGTTTGTAAATATATTGTTTGTAAATATATTGTTTGCATATTTATGTTGCTGTCATACCTTTTGTAAATAGCATATTTATCTATAACTGTGTGTCACTTTTTAGTAAATTTTGTAAATATTATATTCATCAACCTGAACATTTTTCTATTGACTGCATTTCTCTATGATTTCATCCTTCATAAATTTGAATATTTTGGTGCTATGTACTATGGTTCTGTACCATCTCAGTGCTAAATTTCGCCTGTAGATCTGGCCTGTTGTGATTTAAATGTATTATTGCTGCTGTGATTTAATGTTTTATCTCAATATGTAGAAGTAGCTTGAGCCACCTCAGTGCTAAATATTGCCAGTATATCTGGCATAGTGTGATTTTAAAATATAGTATTGCTACTGTGATTAATGTTTCGTTTACTTATGTAGAAGTAGCTTTAGACTTTTTTATATTTTTTAGTGTGTTAGTATTAGAACCAGTTTCTGTTCTTGCTTTTTAACCTGTATATTGCTATTTCCTGTAACTGACTTTTTGGTCAAATGTGACCTATGTTTGAGTCAATAAAAACCTATATATATATAAAAGAAATTGTTAAAAAAAAATTTTTGAGGGAAAATTTAACTTTTTTTTTTTTCAAAATTTTTTTTTTCAAACCTTTTTCTTTTTTTATTCGAACTTTTTATAGAAACTTTTTTTTTTTTTTCGTTTTTTAAATTTTTTTTTTTTTTGGTCATTTCTCGTAATTATTATCTTTTTTTTTTCCAAACATATTTGGTAGCCACGCGTGATGAGAAAAAAGTGCCAGGATCATATTATGGGATGTCTGAAACTCTGAATCACTTCTATTGATTGAACCATCTGGTTCACTCCTCGCATGTTTGTCATAAGGGACAAGACACCTCTCTCCGCTTTTTTTGAAATTTGAAAAAAAAAAACGTAATCATTCTCCTCCTGATCCAATTCTTTCTTGCTGCTTGGTAAGCCTTCATTTGTAGCACCCTTGTACACAGTGGCGTGTTTGTTAAGGTCTTCACTAGGCAAGTAAAGGATTCCTTATTTGTCCAAAATAACTTTTCTTAATCAAGATCTGCCTTACTGAGTCCCACTTCCTTCATGCCGATTGTTTCTATGACATAAAGTTTCCAAAAAATTTCCCTATCTATCTATCTATCTATCTATCTATCTATCTATCTATCTATCTATCTATCTATCTATCTATCTGGCTATCTATCTGGCTATCTATCTATCTGGCTATCTATCTAGCTATCTATCTAGCTATCTATCTAGCTATCTATCTAGCTATCTATCTAGCTATCTATAACTAGCTATCTATAACTAGTTATCTATAACTAGCTATCTATAACTAGCTATCTGTCTATCTTTGTAGCTATCTATAGATCTATCTATCTAGCTATCTATATCTATCTGTCTGTACCCTCTGGTCAGTGCCCACCTATGTAATTATCTAATGCCTGTTCATTGATTCTGAAGATACAGAACCATGATTCTCACAATAATTACAGATAGACAATAAATGATTTGTTAACAAGGAGATGGTATAAATTTCCTACTTTCCAGAAATATGCCTAAAAAGTAGTTTTCTGTGACTGGGCTTTCAGTTGGAATACTGCTGAAATTTGCTCTCAATGCTTTGCCCTGGTTCCTGTTGTCTATCTGTTAACTTAAATATCAAAGGCTGCTATCAAACTAGGGCCTTATCATTTTGCTGGTATCTTCATACAAGAATCATGTGATCAGCACTGCCTTTAAATTGGTCAAAGTGAGGTCCTGCCAGGGGGTCACTGGACTTGATTAACTTGACATTGGAATGTTTCTCATGTTAGCAGTGGTTAAGTGGTTGATTTGTGATCTCATTCAATGAATATTCAATAGCTAGTGGAAATTTCCATTCATGATAGATAGACAGACTGACAGATAGACAAACAGATGCTGCCAGATAGAAAGTTAGATAGATAGATAGATAGATAGATAGATAGATATATTGATTGATTGATTGATTGATTGAATGATTGATTGATTGATTGATTGATTGATAGTTTCCCATCATAAAAAAAAATTACAGATAGATAACCCTGGATAATTTGGGCCTATTGTCAATAGGGGTAATAGGCCTATTTAATAAAGGTTGCAAAATTCCTCACTAGAAATAATTACCCGGATTCTTATTTTTAAAGAGAGCATTAATGGAGGAAATTATGCAATTTCATTCTTGAGCTGGACCTTTTAAAAATTTGAATTCAAAATTTTAAAAGTTGGGCATCTTGGAGTGTTTCATTCACACAATGTATTTCTCACAGAGAAGATTTTACTTTTGGTTAACTTCTAGAGCTCTATCAAATGACCTGAGCCATCTTGACCAATCAGGGCACATCTATGGGGTGGTGGAGGGGGGGGGTGTAATTAGGAAACAGGACACACAGGTACAGGGCCAGAATAAGTTGACTTTCAGGATGAAAACATTGGATTGTGTACTTGGTATATACATTTCAGCATGGATTTCATTTACTCACCTGGGTATAAATCCAAGTTTTCTTTATCTTTTTCAACAATGGAGTAATTTAATGCAAATGGAGATACTATGAAACACTTATATCACAGGATACAGGCTACACAATTATGTTTAGAGATTGTCAATTTTACATTTTAATTATATGAAATGGTGAGCACTTCAAAATTGACCAGTGATGTTACCTAATTATTAAAGAAGTTCTGATCAATGCTGCTTTGGATGTTTATTGGTGAACTGTGCCTAACAAATGTAAAAAAAGGAGCCATATACCAATTAATGAAAAATATGAGCTATAATAAGTAAATAAGGTGAGTAAATATCTCATTTAATAAGCATGATTCCATAAGTAGAAAATACTTGTATATTGTTGTTCATTTCTGAAGGGGTAAGAATGTTACCCCTTTTGGCCATTTATCCATCCTCCAACAGGTACTGTGCAGGAGGGTGCCATTTATCTTGATTTGGAGGAAGCTTCTGCTGCTGTCACCCCAGGGTCAAAAGCCACATGTGGTGCAATTAGTTATCTCTAAATGACAGCTCCATGAGCTGCCCTCTGTTGTGAAATTCACAAACTGGCTGAAAAGTGAGGGGTGAAATTGGGGTAGAATGCCTTTATCATTACCTATCAGTGGTTACAGATAGCAATTTTGTCCTGACTTTAAAAACGGACCCACGGGGCCGTTTGCTTAATTGGAGTTAATTAACCATGAAAAAAATTCCATAGATAGTAGACATTCTGAACCTCCCAAATATGTTTTCAGATCAACTGTGTGTGTCTTAGTGATTTTTTGACAGGCTGTTAAAGTCAAAAATTGCCACTGAAAATTAACCCACTGTGATCTACAGGGGGTAATGTTCCAACCAGCATTACTGGCCAGGGGTAATGGACATGCATTACCAAGGCTAGGAAAAATCCCAGACTGATTATACAACATATAAATAATTATATTACGCAAATAAAGAGTTTCACTCTGGACAATTTGTGCAACAAAAATAATAAACAGCATCATCAATAACAAGCACGTAAATAGTAAAGTCAAACAAAGTTCCTCCGTCAATAACAACCCAGGGGCGGATCCAGAAAATGTCGAACGGGGGGGGGGGGGGGGCCTCACAAATGAAAATGTACTCAATTTATTTGTGAAAATATTCATTTTTAAATTAAAATCTACAGGCCACAAAGGGGGGAGGGGGAGGAGTAAACGGGGGGGCTTCATGAATGAAAATGTACGAAATTTATTTGTGAAAATATTCATTTAATTAAAATCTACAAGCCCCCAAAACCCTCTAGATCTCTGGATCCGCCACTGCAAACAGAAAAGTTTCATTACAAGTAAAGTATCTTTAATATACAGGAGTTGAAATTATTAACAGTATAACAATTCTTAAATTGACCAATTAAGTACTTCATTGAAATCAACCTGAAACACATAAATGTACAGTCTTCAAGCATTACAGTAACGAGCCAAGTAGCGCCCTCTTCACCTCTTCCGGAATTGTTTCTAGTTTAACTTCTGAAATTGGTTCATTGGCGTCAAGTGATCCATCGGAGAACCCAATTTCCTTTCTATGCTGGTTATTAGAATTCTTATTGACATGACACTTTTTAACACGCTGCTTATTATCCATCACCCTGGTCTTCTCCCTTATCACCAGATGGCACTGTCTCCCATGACGGACATGATCCGTCTCACGAACGAACTCCATACCGCAGACGTCACATGACCCCGAGGCCACCAGGTGGCTAGGGAGGTGGGAAATCAGCGAGGACGTGTAGCTGAACGCACTATCACACAGATTACAAATGTACGGTTTTTTCGCTCTGCGTATGAGCTTAGCATGGTCCTTCAAGTAACTCGGCACGAACGAACGCACTCCTGATATCCTATGGTTGTCAATGTGCGACTTAAGGACGTGTTCGTCTTGGAAGTCTGTTCGGCAGACCCAGCATCTGTGCTCGACCTCATTCATGTGGATAAATAAATGTCTCGCTAAGTTCTCGGGTTTCATAAATCCACGGTCACAGACGTGGCACAGCAACACCTAAAGAAAATAAGAAAAGACGAGATGAGATGGATACATTCTATACTGAAAAAATAAGTGAATGTACAATGTACATACTGAGTATATTATTTTCATCTTAGTCACCTATAGATTCAAGTACCATGTCTACTTTTATTTGTTTTCAACTCGACATTCAATAAATACTTCTTTGATTCTTTCTTTCTTTTTTAAACCACAAGTAAACAATAAGTCTTTCATGATACATGTTAATTCCTTGTATTTGTTTTAAAACTAGTCGTACAGAAGCATCCGCTTATTCGCTTGTATATCATCGTATCTCTTGTGAGTTGTGAATGATTGAAAACGACACTCAATAAAATCTATATATATATATACATACATACATACAAGTAGGCCTATATTCTTAATTTGACTTAGAACGAGGATATCGACAGTCACCGACCTTGCCGTAGTGTTGGACCATGTGGGCATCGCGGTCTTCCTTCTGCTCGAACTCCAATCTGCACATGTTGCAAGAGTATGTGACTTTCGTCTCGGTGGCCGTGTGGCTGATTTTCTGGTGGTAGTCCAAGAGACCCTGCTTGGTGAACTTGCGGTCGCACAGGTGACAGCAGAAGAAGGAATTGTAATGTTTCTCGGAGTATTTGTGGCGCTCCAGGGCAATGTCATTCGTAAACCGCTTCAGGCAGATGTTGCAAACGAAATCGGCACCCCCGTCAGGGTCGTGTAGTTGCAAATGAGCGGTCAGTCTCATTTCTCGCTCGAATCTCATCCCGCATAAGTGACACTCGTATCCTCTAGGGTCCTCCGAAAGCTTTGATGGGTCGTTTCTATAACACACTTTCAACGAAAGAGAAGAAGCCTCGTTTTGAACATCTGCACTCAATTCAGCCTCCTTTTCGTTTTCATGTCCAACTTCAGCCTCAGTTTTAATTTTGTTGAGGTCCAGCGAGGGGTCGTTTCTGTGTATCCCTCTCAACCCAAGAGAAGACGCCTCGCTTTTGATATCTTTACTACTCGATTCAACCTCGTTATCACTTTCAACCCCTGCCTCAGTTTTAATTTTGCCGGCCATGCTGTCATTATCAAAATGACATTCGAAACTTCTGTGATCCTGCGAGGAGTTGCTTCTGTGCCTCACTTTCAAATTCAATGCAAGAGAAGACGCCTCGTTTTGAATATCTGAAAATTCAGCCTTGTTTTCAATTTTGATTTTGACGGCCATCTTGTCGGTATCAATTTGATAGGTGCCTCCCTGACCCAGTGCACTTCGGAATGGTTGTTGAGTGGTCAATGGATATTCATATTGACTACTTCCTGGCATACCCAGTCTAAATCCAGGCATGTCATTATTGAGAATATTTGGGGCAAATTCGCACGTACCATCGACTAAATGTATTTGGAGTGCCGACATTGTGTGGAATTCTTTCTTGCACAGATTACAAAATTTCTTCGGACCTTTCTTTGGACCCTTTTTCAGATTTTTTTGAGACGTCCCATTGTTAACACTTTTATGACCCTTTTTAGAATCTTTCTGAGATTTCCGATTCTTCGCACACTTCTGAATTACTTTGAAAGAAGTCTCGGTTTTTAGACAACCGCCGATTTTCCAGGTTTTCTTGTCTTTTGACTGTCCCTTCATAATATCATGCAGAACAACTATAGGGTTCATCGAGGCTCCTTGCACGACGCCATTTTTCAAGCGAATTGTACGAATTGGTATTGGGACATTCTTGCTTTGAAAATTATTACTTCCGGAACCTTTGCTTGGTAAATTATTACTTCCAGAACTTTTGCTTGGAAAATCATTGCTTATAGAACTTTTGCTTCGGAAAATATTTCTTCCCAAATCTGTGCTTGGAGGAACATTTCTTTTCTTACGTGTATAATCCTTTGTCGTCACAACTTTCAGCTTTTTCGGGGGTAAATTATTTGGTCTTCCTTTGTTCAAAATCCCTCTGATCGTGATATTGGCGCTGCTTGGTGAATTGGCGCCACTTGGTGAATTATTGCTTAGCAAATTGCTGCTTGGTGAATTATTGCTTAGCAAATTGCTGCTTGGTGAATTATTGCTTGGTGAATTCTTGCTTAGCGAATCGCTGCTTGGTGCATTGTTTCTTCCTGATTTGTTGCTTGGCGAATTCTTGCTTAGCGAATCGCTGCTTGGTGCATTGTTTCTTCCTGATTTGTTGCTAGGCGAAGGGTAGTCCCAGAAATCGGTATTTTTCATCAGCCTGCCCTCCGCTTTGGCCCGCATGGCCTCCTCGTAGATCCGACAGAAGCCCTTCATCTGGTGAATGGCCCTGTGTCCTTCCGTCTGGAATCGTAGACCACACCTGTCGCACCAAAAGTTCATCCTCTGATGCCTGCTATGCGGCAGGACCTTCTTGGCCCACTTCTCCAAATGGGGCAGTTCTTTCTCTTCAGCTTCCTCACATGTACTTTCCGAATAATCTTCTACCAATTCTTCATCTTCCCTGTTACCTCCCTCGTTTAGTTGGTCTTCAGCTTCCAAAATGTCTTTGTTGATACGATCTTCGGTTGTCGTCATCACCTCTCCCTCTTCTTCCAGTAAAATGTCTCGTATCATTTCATCCCCTTGAATTGTATTAACTCCCTCATCTTTTCTTGTCTTCCTTGGTAAACTGCCGGACTTGCTGTTATCCCTCTGATTCTTCTTGCGTGCCTTCAAACTTGCCCGTAGTTGCAAGGCGTCCTTGTAAGATTCGCAGAATCCCTTAGTCTGATGGTGCATCCGGTGTTCCTGCGACCGAAACTTCAATCCACATTTATCGCACCCAAATTTCATTCTCCAATGGTTTTTCGCCCACTCTTTCATGAGATAGCGCTGTTTCCTCAACTCATAATCTTGTAAATTATTCTCCACTATTTCCGCTTCTTCTTTTTCCATTCTTCTTTTCTTCCACGCTTTCATGAAATAGCTCTCTTTCTTCAATTGACATTCTTCCAATAACTTCTCCGCTTCTTCTCCCTCTTCTATTCTTCCTTTCTTCAATGATTCTCCTTCTATTCTTCCTTTCTTCATCATTTCTCCTTCTATTCTTCCCTTCTTCGTAATTTCTTCTTCTTCCAAAATCTCTTCTTTGATACAACCTTCCATTGTCGTCAACTTCTTGTCTCCTTCATTTCCATCTTCTTCTACGTCTTCTTCTTCTTTAATACGAACCTCTGCGATTATCTCCGATCTCTCTTCCTTCTCTTCTTCCTTCTTTTTCTCTTCTTCCCTTCGCAATCTCTCTCTTTGGTCCTTCGAAATATCTTCTTCATCAACCTGCCCAACTTGGAGTACTGCTTGCTCTGGAACGGCCTGAACCTGCAGGAGTTGTTGAATCTGCAGAATCTGATTGAGTGTAACCTGATCCAGCGTGACTTTACCTCCCACGACTTGAACTTGCAACG
Source organism: Platynereis dumerilii (assembly GCA_026936325.1). Taxonomy (NCBI): domain Eukaryota; kingdom Metazoa; phylum Annelida; class Polychaeta; order Phyllodocida; family Nereididae; genus Platynereis; species Platynereis dumerilii. The sequence continues at coordinate 7,210,937 of JAPTHN010000021.1, forward strand.
GCCGATCTCCCACTACTTGGCCTCCCATAATTTGATCTCCAACGACTTGGCCACCTACAACTTGGCCTCCCACGACTTGGTCTCCCACAACTTGGACTTGCAGCGGATCATACTGAGGGCAAATTTCAATCTGTTTGGGCTTGATAGCTTCAAAATTTCTCAATATATTCGGCAGATCCTGAGAGGGGAGTTCAACCTTTTTCGGCTTGATAGGTTTACGTTTCCGCAATATATTTGGTTGATCCCGCGGGCAAATATCAACCTGCTTAGGCTTGATAGGTTTGTACTTCTGCAATATATTCAGGTATCTCGATGCTTTAGGGGTCTCCTGCTTTCCATTTCCACTAGCTACTGGAATCTCACTGGGCCCTTGTTCTGCATTTTTAACCCCTTGTTGCTCAATCTCATTATTTACGTTAACCTCTTGCTCTTCGTCGTCAACTCTTTTCTCCGTTTGTCTCGGCTCCGTAACACTCTGTACAACAACGTCATTGTTGAAAGCACTTGACAACGAACCAAGATTTTCAAAGGGAGGCACACTTGCCGCTGCACGTTCCTTGGCAAACACGTAGCACCGGTTGTTCCTTGTCTTAACGGTTGGCTGGTCAGATTTTGACGTCACATTCTTTGCTTCGTTGGAGTGGTTGAGGAGAAAATGTTTGGAGAGGAAGTCAGCGCCGGCAAATATCTTCGAACAAATACGGCATCGATGCAGTCTCGAAGGTTTTTTTGGAGCTGCTGGTCTCGGAACTTTTGTCGGTTCACTCTGAAGCACTTTGGGAGCACCTGGACCACTCTGTGGACCACTCTGTGGACCACTCTGTGGACCACTCTGTGGACCACTCTGTGGACCACTCTGTGGACCACTCTGTGGACCACTCTGTGGACCACTCTGAGTGGGGATGAACCCATTAGAAATGTTTAAGACAACTGCACTGCCTATGACATTCTGCTGTCGCTGCTGTTGGAAGTCCAGAAAAGCAGAAGCAGATGTCGCACTGGACGTAGGCCTAATAGGCAATGATGTCACACCTCCTGCAGATGTACCAGCATCAATTAGTCCACTCTCGAATGAGTCATTTCTGGTTAATTTAGAAGGCGATCCGTCCTGTGGCTCAACTTTAATCTTGCGTTTCAGACTGACAACCGCATCAATGCCGGAATCATCCTCCATGGTTAGATCCGTACTTTCAACACTCGGTAATCTTTGTCCTTTGACTCATTTCTTCAAGAGATTTGTTCGTCGTGAGCTGGAAGATTTCTGTCCACCATTCTTCAACATCAGCATCAACAGGGACTGAAAATCAAATAATGATTGTTTACTGAAGGGGCAACAAAATATATGGATGGATGAGTGGGGCTTTAGGTCCTGTATTTATGCACTTGGTAGGCTAATTAGGACAGGAGGAGGACACGGCAATGAGGCGAAGGATGATTGAAACAGCCGTCCAACATAGGTGATAGGCCCAGGTGACCCGACAAGAGCTGGATTCGAACCCTGCACCCAACGATAGGCAGTCCAGCACGGCTGAGCACACTACCACTAGACCAACCCTCCCCCCCCCCCCCTATTACAAATAGACAAATGGGACTGGCATCGATCGGCCTGATTGGCACACAGTAACAGGGTAACCACTGAAATTTGGCAAGCAAATTCCCTGTATTTTCCCTATTATTTCTTGCTACACCGCAGCTTTTCCCTGACCGTACACATGGCTTATCAAAAACAAAAAACTATTGATTACTTTTATGCATTTTCGCTTAAAATAGAGCTTGCTTCACGCATTGACACAGTCACGTAAACTCAAATTTCCAGTGTTTTCCCTTCAGGAATTTGAGGTCAAGTGCAAAAATACAGGACGTGAAGCCCCAATCATCCATCCATCAACCCCAAGAACGGCATTAAATTATTTTTAAATGATACAATATATAATATATAAAAGTTGTTGCACTTGACATAATTCATAGTAACATTTTAGTAACATTTTCCTTCACCATAACCATACTGGTCGTTTGCGTATAGAAAATCAAGTAAGTTGAAATAACTTCCAGGCCTTTGTTTAGGTTGAATGGATGGATGATTGGCTAATACGTTCATGTTCTTGGTAGGCTAATCAAATGGAGTATCTATCCTCTGCCGTTGTTAAGGCTAATTGGGCAGGAAGAGGACATGGCAATGAGGCGAAGGATAGGTTGAAACAGGCGTCCAGTACAGGCAGGTGACCCGGCCAGAGAACCCCTGGGGGGGGTTCTCACTATATGTTGGTCTACACCTATGCTCGGCTGACAAGGGCTCTTCAAGGGCTAATTTTCCCTAGCTAAGGGTCCTAAAATGAGGTCTGAATATTCCTAGACATGGTCCAACATTTCCAGCACTCCGAATTTCGCGTAAAAATCACCTTCCAAAGGACATCCGTGGTGGCAAAAAAGAAATTATTTGGGACAAATAATTAAAATAGTACAGCCAACCCGAAAAAAATGCCTCTTTGAGGGCGAATTTTCCCTAGTCCAGGGTCCTATTTTTGGGTTCCCGGCACTCCGTTAGTGGGTCTGGGTGCGAGACGCTCAGCTGAGCACCCCCGTCATATTTCGGGGCGAGAACCCCCCCCCAGGAGAGAACCCTGGACCTAGCGATTGGCAGCCTAGCATGCTACCACTAGACCCCCCCCCCCCAGAGCCACGTCAGTCAAGCATTTACAATATTACTTGCAGATGCCTCGATCCATTCTAGCCTAACTTATTCAACTTAGCCACTTACAGTTTGTCACGTCAAGCATTGAGACAGAAATTTAGCATTGTTTGTACAGTCCATAAAAATCACCATAATGAGATAGGAAGTTCTGTGAATTGAAATTTGACTAGAACTAAGTCTGAGGTGGCACTGCAGTGCACTTTTGTGACGTCACAGCCTATTGTGTGTCAGATTGGCAGCATTACAAATGTCAACATTTTGCGAAATTGGACTGCAATATCGACAAATTGCCAATATCGGACAAAAACGGCACAAAATTTCACAAACGTCGTGAAAATTGGATATTCATATTACAACAGAGCTAAGCTACACACAGGTAGGTGAATTTCTTATGTAGGACTTCTGGTTGCTGAGATATCTGGCCAAACGTCTGTCCTCTGCTTGACGTGACAAACTATACATGTAGTGACTTACTTAGCCAGGTTTTGCGACTTCAACAAGCAAGTTTGGGCTTGGGCTTGTGAATTTTTGCCATTTTTGGCCAACATTTTAACTGTTTATTCTTTCAATTTGAGGTTGAATCTGTCAATATCATTGTCTAAGGCTCACCTCCATGCTTTGGCTTCCATGAACACTTCAATTACTGTGGCATCCGTGTGATCCAACTTGATAATCGTGAATCTTTGCAATGATCCAAGCTTCAGTGACCTCCTTTCAGGAAATTTACCTTGGAAACTAGGTCAGAAATGTTGTCTCCAAGAAAAGTATTGGCAGACGGCAGCACCATCGCTCTATGGAACACTAAACTCCCCCTAGTGGCCACAATGCATTCTGCAGCCCAGCTGCAGCTGTGCAGCTATAGCTGGCAGGCTGGGCAGGTGCCATTGTCCCCAACCGAGCGCTGTCTGTGGAGCACAATGCTTGGAATCATGAACTTCAATGTGGAATGTATAAAATATGTTCAAATGAATGATAAGGGTATGGGGGAGGGCGGGGCTTGCTTACATTTTTAGTATCACAATTTAATTTATTTGCCAGTTCACCTCGCATATGGGATCGGTATGGGAGTGTTAGAATTTTTGGATCGTTTGTGAGAGACAAGGGAGCACTTTTTAGAGTTGCTTTTTCGTGAAATGAATGAAGAATTGGCTAACTTGAGGCGCCCTCAAACCTTTGGTGCCTCTTGTGCATAGTTTATTCACAGTTTGAGGTTTTAGTTTCAACAAAATCACGGCAAAACAGGAAATAGAAATATTCTTGTTATTGTTTTACTGCCCTGTGATTGGCCGAAAGAATTGCGATGTCTTCCCGATAGTTTTTCGGATACTTCTAATTGGGCTAACATTACAATTTTAGGCTCTTTAGAATCCTGAATCCTTAAACCATATGATTTCGTTTTTTCATGGAGATATCTTTATTCATTGCCAAGATTTCGTTGAAAATGCAATGCAATGAATGCATACATATTTTTTTTCTTGAATTGGATGACACAGTGTCTGTTGTTTCAATTGAGCAATTCATTACTTAATTACAGAAAACGTGTCAGGGGTAATTAGAAAATCTAAAGAGATGTCAAGGGTGTGAGCTCTTAATTGTACTAGATGATGACACCCAAGATGTGACACTTCAATGCCTATCTATATATGCTTCAATAATTAGTCAGTTGACATTTGTCATGTGATTTTGGAATAGGCTCCCACCAGAATGTATTTCTTTAAAATATATGCAAATACAGGAATAGATAAAATTATTTGCATGCCACAACATTATTCAAGTAAGTGAGATGTACAAGGTCAACTGTTGCATGTGCACCATGTATAGATCTGTATGTTATTAGCCCCCTCCCTTATATTCAAGAGTTGTAACTGGGTGATGGCCGCTTGGCCATGATATGAAAAAAAACTAGGACCCAGAAATTTGGCTGGGAACCCACTTTTTCAAACCTCACTGAGTCCCCAGGACTCACTTTTTGAGCACCCCAACAGAAACCCTGGCGTTGATGCTGGTCTATTGTTTGGAAAAGGTGTGAAGTTCAAACTTGAATTGGATGACACAGTTGTTCTAATTAGTCAGTCAGTAAATACTTAAACAGATAATATAATAATGTATAGCTATCCCAAACGTCCCCCCTCCGACTACAGCTCACATTTATGTATGTCTATCTATCTTTCTATCTTTCGATCTGTCTATCAGTCTATCTGTCTTGCTAGCTACCTATCCATCTTGCTAGCTGTCTATAGATGTATCTATCTAGCTATCTGACCATTCTAGCTATCTAGCTTACTATCTAGATTCTAGATATCTGATCTATCTATCTATCTATCTATCTATCTATCTATCTATCTATCTATCTATCTATCTATATATATTGCTATCAAGCAATCCCTAACATCTCCGATGGAGCTTACAACAGAAACACATAATTATTTGTCCATCTAAACAACAAGAGCAGGTATACTGCCTCCATATCCCCCATGCCCTACACATCTACCAACTAGAACGGAGTGCATGAGATGCACAAACGTAGCTCTGCTACCAGTGCACGACATCGCATTAAAATACTGTGCAACCACTTGAAGGCTTGCTTGAAGACAGAATACACCCATCAGTATACACCCATCGATATACACTCATCAATAGAAACCCATCATCGGTAGATACAACTCGGTAGACACCCATCGGTCAGTAGACACCCATCGGTCAGTAGACACCCAGCGGTCAGCGAACACCCAACGGTTGGCATACACTCATCAGTCAGTATACAGCCTTTGGAATGTATACATCCATTGGTAAGCATTATTATTTTTAACACATACACCCTTTGGTACATGTACATCATTCGGTCCGCGTACGCCCTTTAGTATGTATACATCCTTTGGTACAGTATACACCCTTAGGGAATGTATACACACATTGGTAAACATATACGTTGCCAACACTTGCACCCGTTGCCAACACTTGCATCCGGTGCCAACATTTGCACCCGGTGCCAACACTTGCACCTGTTGCAACACTTGCACCCCATGCCAACACTTGCACCCGTTGCCAACACTTGCACCCCGTGCCAACACTTGCACCCGTTGCCAACGCTTGCACCTGGTGCCAACGCTTGCACCTGTTGCCAACACTTGCACCCATTGGCCAACACTTGCACCCATTGGCTAACACTTGCACCCGGTGCCAACACTTGCACCCGTTTCCAACACTTGCACCTGTTGCCAACACTTGCACCCGTTGCCAACACTTGCACCCCATGCCAACACCTGCACCTGTTTCCAACACCTGCACCTGTTTCCAACACCTGCACCCGTTGCCAACACTTGCACCCGTTGCCAACACTTGCACCCCGTGCCAACACTTGCACCCCACGCCAACACTTGCACCCGCGCCAACACTTGCACCCCGCGCCAACACTTGCAACCGTTGCCAACACTTGCACCCATTGCCAACACTTGCATCCCGTGCCAACACTTGCATCCCGTGCCAACACTTGCACCCATTGCCAACACTTGCACCCGTTGCCAACACTTGCACCCCCTGCCAACACTTGCACCCCGTGCCAACACTTGCACCCCGTGCCAACACTTGCACCCCGTGCCAACACTTGCACCCGTTGCCAACACTTGCACCCGTTGCCAACACTTGCACCCCCTGCCAACACTTGCACCTCGTGCCAACACTTGCACCCCGTGCCAACACTTGCACCCCGTGCCAACACTTGCAACCGTTGCCAACACTTGCACCCCTGCCAACACTTGCACCCGGTGCCAACACTTGCACCCGTTGCCATCACTTGCACCCGGTGCCAACACTTGCACCCGTGCCAACACTTGCACCTCGTGCCAACACTTGCACCCATTGCCAACACTTGCATCCCGTGCCAATACTTGCAACCCGTGCCAACACTTGCAATCCGTGCCAACACTTGCACCCCGTGCCAACACTTGCAACCCGTGCCAACACTTGCACCTGGTGCCAACACTTGCACCCGGTGCCAACACTTGCACCCGTTGCCAACACTTGTATCCCGTGCCAACACTTCCACCCCGTGCCAACAATTGCACCCCGTGCCAACACTTGCACCCATTGCCAACACTTGCACCCCTGCCAACACTTGCACCCGGTGCCAACACTTGCACCCCATGCCAACACTTGCACCCGGTGCCAACACTTGCACCCGTTGCCAACACTTGCACCTGGTGCCAACACTTGCACCCGTTGCCAACACTTGCACCCCGTGCCAACACTTGCACCCGTGCCAACAATTGCACCCCGTGCCAACACTTGCACCCATTGCCAACACTTGCACCCCCTGCCAACTTTTGCACCCGGTGCAGACACTTGCACCCGGTGCCAACACTTGCACCCGGTGCCAACACTTGCACCCGTTGCCAACACTTGCACCCCATGCCAACACTTGCACCCGGTGCCAACACTTGCACCCGTTGCCAACACTTGCACCCGTGCCAACACTTGCACCCGTTGCCAACACTTGCACCCCGTGCCAACACTTGCACCCAGTGCCAACACTTGCACCCGGTGCCAACACTTGCACCCGTTGCCAACACTTGCACCCGGTGCCAACACTTGCACCCGTTGCCAACACTTGCAACCCATTCCAACACTTGCACCCGGTGCCAACACTTGCACCCGGTGCCAACACTTGCACCCGTTGCCAACTTTTGCACCGGTTGCCAACACTTGCACCCGGTGCCAACACTTGCACCGGTTGCCAACACTTGCACCCGGTGCCAACACTTGCACCCGGTGCCAACACTTGCACCCGGTGCAAACACTTGCACCCCGTGCCAACACTTGCAACCCGTGCCAACACTTGCAACCCGTGCCAACACTTGCACCCGGTGCCAACACTTGCACCCCGTGCCAACACTTGCACCCAGTGCCAACACTTGCACCCCGTGCCAACACTTGCACCCATTGCCAACTTTTGCACCCAGTGCCAACACTTGCACCCGGTGCCAACACTTGCACCTGGTGCCAACACTTGCACCCGTTGCCAACACTTGCACCCGGTGCCAACACTTGCACCCGTTGCCAACACTTGCACCCGTTGCCAACAATTGCACCCCCTGCCAACACTTGTACCCCCTGCCAACACTTGTACCCCCTGCCAACACTTGCACCCGTTGCCAACACTTGCACCCGTTGCCAACACTTGCACCATTGGCAACATTACACCCATTGGCAACATTACACCCAATGGCAACATTACACCACCCTCAGGGGTATCCCACCCTTAAGGGATACCCCCTAGGGTTACCCCCCTTATCTATCTATCTATCTATCTTTCTTTCTATCTATCTATCTGTAACTCCCTTCGCCAGACTGGCCTCTCATGCCAATCAAATATCAACTGCCCTAGCCACGATTCTTTGAACTAGTCTCCAGATCTGGCACTCTGCCAAAAGTGACTCAGCAAAAAGTTCTGACACGGGACACCTATCTGGGGAAGCCAGGATCAACAAGAGCTGTGCTACTCTTGTAGCAGAGCTAATACCCACAAGAATTCCAATTTTAGTTATGCCAAATATTTCCACCAGGTGCACAACTGTGCATATATGTAAGGATGTGGAGACACCTGGGGGTGGAGTTCGCTTTTAAAAATAACATGGCTGCAGGCCAAAAGCACAGCAAAAAGTATTTGGAATGTGGAAATGGTTATGATATTTATTGATTTATGGTCAGATTTGACAAGTTTAGGGGGGTCTTTGAATGTTGGGAAAGGATGAGCATTGTGCATGGTGTGGTGTTTGAGATATTTGATGGACGCCATGACATGGAGACTAAAAGTAAATCCCCCATAGCATAGCATGGGGGATAATTAAATCTGTCATTCTAAAATATCAATTACTGGCTCACTACCATCACAAGATGCGTTCTAGACTTCGCAAGTATGGAGCAAATTAACCAATGTCAAATAAAGTCATGAGAACCAGCCAATCAGAGCACACTAGAATATATAATTTTAAGTTGGCTACTTCCTAGAACTTATCACAAGCATTTGCAAAATTTACCACAGTTTCAGTTTGTCTCAAGTTTATCTCTTTCTTCTTTAAACACACATAGATAGATAGATATGGTAAGTGTAGCCCACTAATCCCAGTTCTGGGTGCTCACAAGGGTCGATTGATGAGATGGGAGAGAGAGCGGGAGTCCTCAACATGTTACACATTTACCCCATCTGAGGGATCTTTTACTTGCCCAGCATAGACACTGATACAATAGTCCGCCAATCTAACGTCTCATCCGAACGACATCCAGCTGGGATTTTCCTCATGAAGGTACACTGAAAATGTTGTCTGAAAGAATTTTTGACATTGTACAATGTGTGACACATGACAGAGCTGTTGGTCGCGAAAAACAATTTGGGGAAATATCTTGGTGGTCTGCCCCCCCTGAAAAAAATCCTGGATACGCCACTGGTGCTGGTTACCTTTTGGAAATTTTTGTGGAGTATTTTGCAAATTTATATCATTCAGGGGCAGAAAAATGGGAAAAAGTGAAGAACAAGAATCCATGGATTCAATGCCTGAAGGGCGGCTTGTGTCAAGTTGAATTTATGTCAGGTAAGATGAGGGTTATAGGAGTTTAGTTGTTGCCACTCAGGTGATTGTGAAAACTAAACTAACGCCACAGATCACACTATATAGCTAAAGCCTAAAGAAAGGCATGTGTACAACAAGAAGGGACACCGTTTTATAGCGGTATAACAAAAAGCACAACATAGGAGATTTTGCCAGCCATCTTGTATTTTTCAACATGAACCTGATCAATACCCACAGGCCAATAATACCTGTACCAAATTTGATAACTTCAAGGGAAATATTGAGGTAACAGTGGTCAGTTGAAGAATGGCGGCCATTTTGTAGTGACCATTTTGGCAGCAATCTTGGATTTCTTGACATGTTCCCGATCCCTACCCACAGGCCAATACCTGTGCCAAAGTCACAGTTGGCAGTTCAAGAATGAAGAAAGATAGCTGCAAAAATGGCCACCACAAGCATCCTCGGATACAATGGCTGGTTAATCCTATGGGAAAGTAGAAGGTATGATTTGCAGCATGGGAGAGCGTCTGAGGCAAAAAAATATGAGTGTAGGAACAGTGGAACTGGAGCTTGAGGTATAGTAGGGTGATGTCTGCAAGAACTAGATTCTCTTGACGTGAGGGTACAGCAATGTAGTATAGGTGCAACTTGCTGCAGTGAGCATTGCGCAAGTGTTTGAGTAGAAGGTGACAGCAGACACTAGTGTCTAACAGAGTCGCTGCCCATATAGAGCTAGCCGACAAATTCATAATGTGGAATACTTGTACCAAATTTCATAACTCTAAAATAAGCGGAATATTAAGGTCACAAATGGACAGTTCAAGAATGTCGATAGATGGCTGCCAAAATGGCCTATATCTTGAATTTATGTTCCAATCAATACCAACAGGCGTAGACCTGAACCAAATTTTATAACTCTTAAGTGAAATATTAAGGTCACATTTGGCAGTCCAGAAATGAAGAAAGATGGCTGCTAAAATACCCGCTATCTCAGTTGTCTCGACAGGTAGGCTACTCAATAAAATGTTTTTTTACTAGTTACAGCAAGTGCACACCTAACTGGTCATTCTTCTGCTTTCAGCCCCTAGCATATAACAAGCAAAAAATTTTTTTTTTGCGAGGACACCCCCCCACGAGGTGACCCCCCCCTGCAAGACTTGTAAAATCTAAAATTTTAAAATTACCTCCTTCCCAGGTGACCCAAAGCCTGAAATATAACTGGCAAAAATAAAAATTTCTGAAAGTACCCCCGCCGGATGTAACCTTGTATAGAATATAAAATTTAATACCTCCCCCGAGGTGACACCAGCCTAGCAATATATCTAGCAGAAAAATAACTTTTTTTTTTTTGCGAGTACCCCCCCCCCCCCCGAGGTGACCCCCCTCGGGACTTGTAAAATCTAAAATTTTAAAATTACCTCCCTCAGAGGTGACCCCTAGCCTAGAAATATAACTAGCAAAAAAAATAATTTCTGCAAGTACCCCCCTGGAAATGTCCTCCCCCCTCGGGCCTTGCATAGAATATAAAATTTAATACCTCCCCCGAGGTGACCCAGCCTGGCAATATAACAGGCAGAAAAAAAATTATCTTTTGCAAGTACCCCCCCCCCCGAGGTGACCCCCCCTTGGGACTTGTAAAATCTAAAATTTTAAAATCACCTCCCTCAGAGGTGACCCTTAGCCTAGAAATATAACTAGCAAAAAAATAATCCCTCCGAGGTGACCTCCAGCCTAGAAATGTAACTAGCAAAAAAAAAATTTCTGCAAGTACCCCCTCGGATGTGACCCCCCCCCCGTGCCTTGTATAGAATATAAAATTTAATACCTCCCCAGGTGACCCAAGCCATAGCAATATCACTAGCAACAAAAAAAGACCCCCCTCGGTACTTGTAAAATCTAAAATTTTAAAATTACCTCCCTCCTAATTTTTGCAAGTACCCCCTGGATGTGTCCTCCCCCCCAGGCCTTGCATACTACATGTCTCCCTATTGGCTGAAATGGCCCATCCCACCAAGTCCCTCATTCTCATTGGCTCTAAATGGCCACACCCCCAAAAATTAAAAATTTTCAAGCACTGCCACAGTTTCAACTGAACAACTGTCAACCCATTACACCTTGCCTAATGCTGTCAAATTAGCCAACTGAGATTGCTTCTAACCAGCAATTACCACAAACACAAACTCAACGCATTATGGCCAAAAATGCATACCTGTCATTATGCGCCACACCTCCAAATATCGACCACACCCCCAAAACCCATTATTAAAAAGGCTGGAGAATTCTCCAGCCAACAAAATGGCCATCATCTTGGACTTATTGACATGTTCCCAATCCATGCCCACAGGCTGCACCAAATTTCATAACTCTAAGCAAAATATTAAGGTCACAATGGGCAGTTCAAGAATGAAGAAAGATGGCTGCCAAAATGGCTGCTGTCTTGGATTTCTTGGATGGCTGGATGATTGGGGCTTTACGTCCTGTATTTATGCACTTGGTAGGCTACATAGGACAGGAGGAGGACACGTCAATGAGGCGAAGGATGATTGAAACAGCCATCCAACATAGGCCCAGGTGACCCGGCAAGAGCTGGATTCGAACCCGGGACTCAGCGATTGGCAGTCCAGCACGCTAGCACTAGACCAACCCTCCCCCCTGGATTTCTTGGCATGTTCCCAATCCATACCCACAGGCCAATATATGTACTAAATTTCATAACTTTAAGGGAAATATTAAGGTCAGAGTGGGCAGATCAAGAATGGCCAATTTGGCAGCCATCTAGGATTTCTTCACATTTTCCTGATCAATACCCAAAGGCCGACGCCTATACCAAATTTCATAACTCTAAGTGAAATATTAAGGTCACAAATGGACAGTCACACAAACCTTAATAGGGACAACAGCGCCAATAGACTGTGATAGTGGAACTCACTTTCTCTCAGCTCTCTGACGTTCCCGTGCACAAAAAACTATTTCCGGAAACACCAGGCAGTACATTGTCAATGGGGCCGCGTGTTTCGAGGTCCATAACACAGTTTAATCAGCCTGACAGGACTGGATAATGTGGGAATCCATGCTAAACATTCAATTTAAGACTCGGCGATGCAAATCCGTAGTATTTTCAAAGGATTAAAAGTGCTCTGGAGCTCAAAATGCCAGCTCCATGGACTCAGCAATGGTACAAAATGGCGGTGTGTTCCCGGAAAAAGTTTTAATGTGCATGGAGACGTTGGAGAGCTGTAAATTGAAGAGTTCCACTATCACGGCCTATGACGATGGCGATCGAGTGATGACAATATATAGCTCTTAATTTTCAAAGAAAACAGACAATCTAAAAATTTCTCTTGCTTTTAAAACTCACACAACTAAAACAGATATGTTTATATGCCTGTATCAAGGGGTGGATGGAATTACAACGAGTTTTACCCATCAGTCATTGGCAAATGAAAAATGTGAATATGTTTTCATTTCTCAATATTTGACTCTCATGTTATTATTGGTAGCTTAGTGTTTATCACTAGGGTGCATTGAACGGAGGGGGGTGTTTGGTCCCGGTTGCCCCTACTTGGGGCCGGCTGTTTTTCATAGGCTGTTTGTGTTCTGTGTTAGAATCTCACAGGTGTTCCTTCCCGCTGTTTTTAATTCTGTTTGTTGTTTCTCTCAGCTTAATCCTGTGTTTCTAGTTTTCCTTGTCCAATAGCTTCCCAGCTATTTTAGCTGTGAAACACATTCTGAGCATATATAAACTCTCTCCTGGGTCACTCATCATCGCACTCTTCTTTTACTGGGATTCACGGACGCACATACCAGGCCCTGGAGAGGCCCCTTCATTATTCACTTCATATCGTCCATCCTCATCCTCAGTGCGACTCTTCCTCGCCCGATCCCAGCCCGGGACTCTGCGTGGCGAATTGACCAGCGCTCACTAGGACCGAGTGGCTGGCCCCCGTGCTTCGTGGCAGCAGTCAGTGGCTTCAGACACAGCGGTGACCATCTTTAAATTACGCAAGCTCTTCTATGAAAAATTGGACGACCATCAAGCTCATCTCTAGCCCAGCTTTAATAAATCTCTGGTGAGCTCGTTCTGATACCGGTGTTGTTCACACCACCTTCACGCTTGACGTATTCACGCTTACACCTGTCTAATTTCACTGCTATTGACAATCAGTTGAACTCTGAGTAGATTCTACATATAATTCAGCATCGACTTCTCCATAGATTCTACATATAATTCAGCGTTCTTCTAATTTATTGACATTGTCAATTCTACATCGGCAGTATAGCCACGTTATTTATATATATCTGCTGCTTTGAATCACTATTGACACTTTGTTCTACGCTTCCAGGAGATGGGTGGATCCAGGACCAGGAAACGCTGCAAGGTCTGCAGACGCCCAGTAAAGGGCCACCCCGGGCCCACTGGTAGGAAATGCATGGCCGCCTATCTGGAGGGCTATCCAGCCCAGGATCGAAGTACACGACAGGAGGCACCATTCCTGGACGCCTCGGACCAAGACTCGCAAGCTGATGACAGCCCACGTTCGCCGGGCCGGGCGAGTCTCTGCAACCTTGAAAAGTCGTTGTCTAATATGCGGGTCGTTGATGACATAGATGATGTGGCTCGTTACGGAGCCAACTCGCCAACCCCCGCACATGACGGATACTCCTTGCCTCGCCCCATGCAGGGATTTGGTGGCCCCCGTCCTGACGATAGGACCCACGTGTTCCGTCCTGACGACAGGACACACGTGCACCAGGCCACCCGCCAACATCCCCCTCACAACGCCCTGCACGATCGCTTTATGGAGGCCCCCACCAGTGCCCCATCTGTGCAGGCCCAAGCCCATTCGTATGGAGGCCACCCCCTTCCTCAGTATATGGCCCCCCGTTTCTCTACGGAGTCTACTGGACATATGAACCCCACGTACGACGCAGGCAGTGCCCCTCCTCGTGTGGTCCCCAGTGCGTACGCCCCTCATCGTGTGAGCTTTCCCCAACCCCCGAATTACCCGGGGTATTTCGGCTCGTCTGGCACGCACATGGCCCAGGGTATGTCGTTACCCGAGGCCCTCCCCCCTACTCATGCTCCCAACAGCTGGAATCGTCTGGAGCATGGGAGGCGATACGACTCATTTGGGGACCCATTCAATCCGCATCACGCCCCACAGTTCGTGGAACCCCAACTTAGAATGGACGTCGGCCTGGAATTCTTGGATCCAGGGACTGTATCCAGCGCCCTCCGTGGTGAGTTTGCGAACTTAGACTTATTCCTGAATTGTATGTCTGACTCTGATGAGATCAAACCGGTAATTGACAACTCTGGAAATGTCCAGCTGAAAGCTGTAAAATCAAAGAAAGCTGTTACTAATGTGTTTGCATGGCAAGAGGCATGGTGCGCCTACCAAATTGTATTGTGTAAAGCTTATGGTTACAATACGCTTTATGAAACGGCTCGTTACACACTCTTTATTCTCAATGCGTGTAAGAAATTTAAGTGGTTGAGTGTAGCTGCATATGACGTTAGGCATAGGCAGAGGTTGGCCCAAGCAGGCTCCCTTCGTTTCTCTGTTGTTGACCAGGAGTTATGTGTGACAATTTTGGATGCTAGTGCCATGAAGGCGCCCAGTAGATGTTCAAAGTGTTCCTCGTTTGATCACGTCTTGTCTGATTGCCCCCAGAAGGGGTTTCGGGCCCCAAGGACACGGGGAGGTGCAGGGGGGACCTCAGCAAAAAGGGAGGTCTGTTACAAGTTCCAGAAGGATGACTGTAAGTGGGGCAAAGATTGTTTCCGAAAGCATTGTTGCCTCGGGTGCGGGGGACCCGAAGCCCAAATGCATTGTAAAAAGGCCAGCTGCAAAGCCGCAGCTGGACAAGCAGCTGGTGTTCCACCCAGCTCTTAAGGTCCAGTACTGGGCCGACCGTTTGGGATTGGTGTTTACGGAGGATAGGGCTTCTCATATTTTGTCTCTTATTCATGGTGGAGTACGGATAGGCCGTACTCCAGCTGAGTGTCGAGTAGTGAGTCATAACTGGCCATCCAGTTTGGAATATAGGGACCAGGTGGGCGAGATTATACAGGCCGACTTGGCGGCGGGTAGGTTGTACGGTCCATTCAGGGACCTCCCCTTTGAAAATTGTATTGTCTCTCCTTTAGGGGCTTTCCCAAAGAGGGCGTCCTCAAAAATCCGTGTGATACACGATCTTTCTTTCCCAATCAACGGTTCTGTTAATGGTCGAATTGATCGTTCTCAGTTCGCTCTCTCCTATGCTTCAGTGGAGGACGCGGCTGCTCATTGTCGAATTGTGGGGGCTGGCTCTTCTGTTTACATGGCTAAGCTCGATCTAGAGAACGCGTTTAAACACATTTACATTGATCCGCAGGACTGGCACCTAATGGGCCTCTCCTGGGCGGATTCTCATGGTAGGACTCTCTATTATTTTAGCAAGGTTTTAAACTTTGGTCTTAGGAGCGCCCCCTATCTGTTTGATATTTTTGCGGACGCCCTCCAAAGATTCATGGTTTTGGAGGGTGTTAGTACACCGATCGTCCGCTATGTCGACGACTTCCTCATTGTCGCCCCCTCCCGGGCTGAGTGTCAGAATGGTCTTGATAGGATGCTTTTGGTGTGCAGGGACTCTGGTTTTTCGGTTCAGCCCGCAAAGGTCACTGCCCCGGCGACCACGGTTGAGTTCTTGGGCATTGTGATTGACAGCGACCTCGCGCAGCTTAGGATTTCCCATGAACGTTTGAGGGAGTTGAGGGAAGAGGCGTCTCAGTGGCTTGGTTTGAGAGTTTTGAAAAAGCGCCGCCTGTTGAGTATTATTGGCAAGCTTTCCTTTGCGGCCCGTGTCATTCGCCATGGCAGGGCGTTTCTGGGGGGGCTGTTCCAGGCTAGCCGATCAGTGGCAGAATTACATCATTCAGTGAAGCTTGATGCGACGGCTTGTGCCGATTTGACCTGGTGGGTCAACTGTATTGCCCTTCATAATGGGATCAGCTTTTATGCCCCAGTGTGGAATGCTGATACCCCAGAGATATTCACAGACTCAAGTGGCTCGGCCCTTGGAGCCTGTTTTCGTTCAGAGTGGTTTTTTCTTTCCTTTTCTGGGAGTTTACAGTTCGTGTTGGATAGGTCCATTAACTGGAAGGAGTTCTTAGCTGCGCTTTTAGCCTTGGCCACATGGGGGCCGCAGCTGAGGGGTGGTTGTGTTACCTTTCGGATTGATAACATGACTGTGGTTCACATCTTGAATAGTTACTATTCCCCCGTTCCAGCCCTTATGGCTTTTGTCCGTTGTTGGTGCTTGCTGTTGGAGAGGTATAACATCACAGCGGCGCCTGTGTACATCCCGACAGATTGTAATACTGATGCTGATGATCTCAGCAGGGGGCGTCTTGATCGGTTTTTGACTAGGAATCCGCAGGTCTCCAGGTCTATGACCTGGCCGGACCTATCTGTGTTGGAATCCCTTCAGTGATAACTGTTTAATTTTTTCCAGGTTTGGATCAAAGGGCTTTTGCCCTGGTCCAGCAGGGTTGGGCCCCCCGCAGCAGGGCGGGGTACTCTACAGCAGTTAGACGATACTTAGGATTTACCTCGAGGTATCAGGTAACCCCCCTTCCATTGACTGAAGAAAAGTTGTTGCGTTTTATCGCTTATCTTGATTGTGATGGTTTGTCTCATAGGACGGTCAGCTGTTATCTCTCTGGCCTCAGGGGCTGGGTGATTGCCATAGGGCTCCCAGAACCGGTGGTCTGGTCACCAAGAGTGAAATTGGCCGTGAGGGCACTTACTAGGACCCAACCCACTTCTGTTCAGGCCAAGCCCATTACCTTCCCATTGTTGACGTCTATTCTCACAGCTCTTCGAGGTTCACCCGATTCGATGGTGCTGGCTTCAGCATTTTCCCTCCAGTACTTCGCATGCCTGAGAGCATCTGAGTTATGCTTTGACCAGGCATCCGGGGTCGGGCCCACGAGGTCGTCTGTATCCTTTTACAAGGAGGCTGACCTGGTGTTTATGAGGTTTAGGGTTACATCTTCAAAGACTCAACCTAGGGGGTTTACTGTTTCCTTGGGCTGTTCGGGCCAGGAAGTGTGCGCAGTGTGTTTCATTCATTGTCTTGTAAATTCATCTCCATTCCATCCTCGATCTCATTTATTCGTGCTTTCATCAGGGGCTGTTCTCACTTATCAATTGTAGGGGAAGAGGGGGTGAAAAGTCACAGGGGTAAAAAGTCACACACCTTTTTGACCAACTTGCAGTGATCTAATTCTGAGGCTTAAATTATAATTTGGGATGCTTTTATGAGAAGAGGGTCTGCAGAGAATATGAAAATTATACCCATTGTGCAAAGTGGGTTTTTACCCACCTCATGCATTTTTGGTGTCCCAAACAGGTTTTATTGATTCCGAACTTTCTCTATTAATGTCTGGTCACTGTGACATAGGCAGTTGTGCTGGTGTTTCAAGGTCTTTTGGATAATTGTCTTTCATGCTGTAAACCCATTTTTGGCCATTTGGTCACCAAGTTGCCATGGTCATGTGTTGAATTTAAAAAACAGCTGAGGGGTGAAATGTCACACTGTGACATTTCACCCCAGCACTGTGATATTTTACCATAGGGTACCGGGAAGTCAGTATTCTGTGCTAAGGAAAGTAAGATATTCCACACTAGAAGCTTTTAGATTACAATCTGATCATCATCCATTATCAATAATACTGATGAGAGAGCATTGCAGCAAAATTTCATTTCGCAAACTTAGGGCAATTTCTGACGCCAGCTTTGCTGATGGTGCATTGTTATTGCATGCTGATAGCTTTGGAAAACTCGCTACAAATTTCATGCACAAGGATGACTATCAAGTCTAGGTCTGCATATTACCTCATATAGTGTTGTATGTTCACAACAATTGCATGTGACTTGTTACCCCATGGTTGTGACTTCTTTACCCTGACATGGGGTAAAAAGTCACATCGGACTTTGCCTTAAATAATTGTGAACTGACTAAAGCCTATTTACAGCACAGCTGCTATCATGTGATACAATTATAGTCAACTAAGTACTGCATAATTGTGTCAAAGGTCATACAGATCTAACAAACACCTGCTCTGTTCTGGGGGTTTTTCTGAATTTTGTGACTTCTGACCCCCGCCTCCCCTATAACGGGGCGTTGAAGACTTTGGTGGCCGCACTCGGTTTGAATCCATCTGAGTACTCCACCCATTCCCTTAGGGCGGGGTCCGCCACTCAGGCGGCACAGTCAGGTATGCCTTCCTACGATATCCAGAGATTGGGCAGGTGGAAGTCCTCAGCCTACTTATTGTATATGAGACCAGATCCGGACTCATACGCTTACCTGGCACCTCGTCTCACTTGAAGTTTGGTGGGTCAGATGGTATTCAGTTGTGGTAGTTATGTTAGAATTTCCTTGATTTCCTTTCTTTAAGGTGGTATTTAGTTGTGTTAGAATTTTCCCCCCGATACTGCATCTTCATGCCCTCTAGGGCCTGGTGCACTAATCCAGCACCCCACTTCTTCCTTTTTCCACGTAACAGGTAGCCACGGTTAGGCTCCACATTTTTTCCTTTTCCACAGTCTGCTCTTGGGCCTGGCGGTGTTTGGTCTGCCTGCGAGCAGCCAATGTTTGTATTTCTCTGTCTGTTTGTCTCTGTCTTTATGTGTGTGTGAATGTTTTGTGTGTCTTTGTTTAGCCAATTAAAAACGGCACTGTGTCCAACCTTAATTCCAGAGTGTTTGGTTTTCTGTAACCCCGTGTTGTGTTCAATGGTAGCTTAGTGTTTATCACTAGGGTGCATTGAACGGAGGGGGGTGTTTGGTCCCGGTTGCCCCTACTTGGGGCCGGCTGTTTTTCATAGGCTGTTTGTGTTCTGTGTTAGAATCTCACAGGTGTTCCTTCCCGCTGTTTTTAATTCTGTTTGTTGTTTCTCTCAGCTTAATCCTGTGTTTCTAGTTTTCCTTGTCCAATAGCTTCCCAGCTATTTTAGCTGTGAAACACATTCTGAGCATATATAAACTCTCTCCTGGGTCACTCATCATCGCACTCTTCTTTTCCCACCCACCCACTCCTTTAATGAGGGTTTCAGATTATGCGCTGTTGAGTCAAAAATTTAATTTTTTATTTTTCTTTATTAATTTATTTATTTTTTCCTTTTTGTTTTCTTTTGTAAAGTCCCTGTTATGGGCCCAAAATTTGCACCATCCTTTTTGTTATTCTGTGATTTATAAAAATTTTTCTACATTTCATATATTTCAAATTTTCTGTTACTATGTCAATAATTCTACTTTACTAGTTTCACCCGGTACTATTTTTACCATGGGTTTTGGTGTTAGTCTCAATTGCTGTGTGTGATTCTCATATCCATTGTTGTAGAGAATTACAGAATGTCTTAAATGTACCTTATTTTGAATATGAACCGGTCACATTTCATCGATTTATGGTCTGCCTGCGAGCAGCCAATGTTTGTATTTCTCTGTCTGTTTGTCTCTGTCTTTATGTGTGTGTGAATGTTTTGTGTGTCTTTGTTTAGCCAATTAAAAACGGCACTGTGTCCAACCTTAATTCCAGAGTGTTTGGTTTTCTGTAACCCCGTGTTGTGTTCAATCTAGGTTGTGGATGACTTTTAAAAGCACTCTACCTTTTTATGAAGTACCTATCAAGGCTTTGCATCTAGAGATTCTTGTTATGTTTTTTTCTTTCAAATTTATTGCAAATGACCGTTTTTGGGTCCTTGGAATTCATTCCAAGACCATTGTCGTCAGATTCATTTCCTGTCAACAGGCAAAGTTGGTGTACACACAAAAACATTTCACAGACAAAATGACAACCCAAACTGATGTGCCCTTGTGATTAAAATGGTACTTAGGCATCCCTGGCTACAATATTGTGCTTCTCAGTGCTTTAATTGACTTTCATTCAACATATTTCTTCTGATAGCTGTCAACTCAGCTCAAAACTGGTTCTGAATATTTGAATGTGCTGCCTTCTTGTGTATAGCGACAGCATACCACACTACCACAGCTCAGTTGCATGCAGGTTCATCACATAAATAAAGACAAAAAGTAACTTTGTCATAATATCTAATTGTGGCTTATTTAGTTTTGATAAATATTTTCATAGGAATTTTATGTCAAAGTGTTTGAAGTTTAGTGGGGATTCTTGTTTAATAAATAAGCAATAAAATGTTTTCATATAAATAAACAGAAGAAAATGCAGTTTTAACATGTAGTTTAGTCTTCCCTTTTTTATACATAACTCAATAGTAAATTAATGTGGTGCAAATTTTGGAATAAACCAAGGACCCTTTGTATGCATTGCATGCTATTTTTGTAACTTGTTGGTCTTAAAACAAGCTTTTAAAACCATCTATGCATCTTCAAGTTTAGGGCAGGTAAAAAAAACCTGCCAAACCCTCCACTCCCCAAACTTGACCAAAGAGCTCCAAAGACACTGTTTACATATCGGACCAATGGGCTGGACATAAAAGCAATTGAACTATTAATAACTATAAATACCCGCCAAGATGACAGAAAGAAGTAATAAATGGCTATAATGCAATGGTGCAGGTAGCTGTTGCTAATTCACTATTCCCCCTTCCAAATAAATGATGTACAACAGTACAATCATATGCTAGGCCTACATCAATTTAGCTGAATGTATATGCATTCCCATAGTTAATTTTTCAAGGTAAACAATGGAATAGAAATGGATTGCATAGGCCTATGACACAATGAAGTATTTTATAGCAGACAGGGAAGTGTGAAGGTAATTAAGTTTCGCTTAAAAACCTGAATATTTTTTTTAGCAATTGATTGGCTTTGAGATGATTCAGATGAGGCCTGAGCTTCGACTTAGCCAATTAATTGCTCTTTCTTAGCAATCACCATGAGTAGATATCAGTGACATGAGACATATTAAAAGTGAAAGTACAATACAATTAATGCATTCTATTAATCATGTAAAGTTCTGTAAGTCACTGACATTCACTGACATTTCTGAAGCTAAGTAGACCTATTCTGTCATTTGTGTACTGGGATGTAGGCCTATACCAGTGTATACACGTGAGACTCTTCAGAGCTGACAGGTGCATGCATGTGAAAGTGGGGCGTAAGTGAAGAGATAGCTAACAAAAACGAGAATAGCAATTCAGATGAGCTTGGCCTTTGAAAGCAATTAATTGCACTTCACAATTAAAAACCATCTATATATAGACTACTGTGACACCTTTTTGGTGATAATTACACTTAATACAGAGGCCTCAATTGCTGTCAGAGCAGCAGCGTCATTGCCGTGATGCAGGGCTATTCTCTTTTTTAACTCCACTCTTTCTAATTTCGGGTCTCCTTTCATTTTCGGGTTTAAACACAGATTTCCGGGTCTGACCTGACCAAACCGGGTCACTTGGCATGTATGCAGTGATGACAATTCAGCTCAGTAGATCTGTGCACTGCATGCATCCACGGAGTAGTCCAAGGAGCCTCAGAGGCTGGGCAGGCTCACTGCTATCTACGGAGCAACAAAACTCTGCTGAGCCCATGGAAATTGGGAATTCCCTGACGTCATTGTTGTGCTGACCAATCAGAAAGCAACTTTTAACAAAAAAACAACGTCTGGGAAAATCATTATTGTGACATTACACAGTATTGTGCAGCCTGATCCTCATGTGGCGGCCACCTTACTTGATAAACCTGCACTCCAACATGCAAAACATGCCCCTGTGTTCACTGACTGATGCTGTGTGCCTGTCACAAAAATGGCGATTTTCTCATTTTAACTCTAAAGCCTGGAGGGGATTCCCCCTTCAGGCAAAAATGGGGAAATTGTATAGAAAAAATGGGGAAAACTCTTCGTATAAATCCACTTTTCTTTCAGTTTCTTTTTTTCTGTTAATTTCCCACTTCTTTTTTACCATTTCCCCAATTTCTGACCATTTCTCCCATTTTCCTTTCTAATTTTGCTAGTACATCTGCAGAAATTTCCCCAAAATCTGTTCAGGGGGCAAGTTGTCCCCCCTGCCCTCTCACCCCCCCCAATGGCTATGCTACTGATCTCAATACCTTTTAGATCTGGCCTTCCTGCTATTGCCATAATTTTATTGTCTGTTCTATTTCTATGATCATAAAATCTAGGCCCCAAATTCTACACAAATTTCCCCAAGAATCTACTCACAAAAATGGCAAAACAACATACGCATAGTGAACTCGCATGTGTTCCGCTTGCGACACAAATTCTAGTTGTTGGTAGTCCAGGCCCCGGAGTTGGCCTTGTAACTCACTTGAAAAATTTAAAAAGAAAGAATTTAATAGAGTCAAGTAAATCAATACCACTGATATATTTTCTTAATTTTTTTGTTATTGATTTATTCCAAAACAGTAGAGGCAATGAAAGGCAACAAAAAATCATATTAAAGCTGATTTTCGATGCTTAAAATAATAGTTAATCAGTAAAAACTAAAAAGTGTTTGTGCAAATGGGCCATTAGGCACAAAGTGAGGTCTTTTTCACATTGATCAAGAATAAATTTTTTCAATCTTCTCATTCAATCCTCAATGTTGGGCTAATTCATGATCTATTTAGTTCTCAATGAGATCTATTGCCAATATTGTGCCCAGTCTCTGTCTCTTATAACCAATTTTATACAAAACAAAATACAAAAAACTCCTTTAAGGGACCGTTCAGAATTTATGACTGGGGTGGGAGTTTTGCCCGAGGGGGCACTTACTAAGGCCTAAACTCTTCACACACGTTTCAAGGGGGGTATTAATTTTTGACAACACTTCCAAGGGGGGGGGTTGAGAAATTTTAACAAAGAAAAAATTTCATAAAACACGCTTAAACTCACTCTATCTAGACTATTTACACGAAATGACGCGAATCTATACATGTGACCTTGCATAACAGTAGCCTATAATGTACAGGTATTGCTTTGTATGTTGAGGAGGGAGGGGGGTACTAAAAATAGCCTATGTATGAAACCTAAGGGTGGGGTACTAAAAATCCGCATGGAACTCAAGGGGGGGGTAACAATTTTAGACGGGAAGTTCCAGCGAAACTCCCACCCCCCCCCCAAGTCATAAATTCTGAACGGTCCCTAACCTGTAAAAATTTCAACTAATACTTCTTCATTTGGCACTTCAGCAATAGGCTGCCTTTGAGGCTGATATCTGAACAGTCAGAGCCTAAACTCTAAAGCCATGAAACACTTTGAAACGCCACCTTCCGAACTTCAGCAAATATTTTTTGCCCACTGGCACTGTTTGTTGGGATCGATGTAGTGTTTGGTACTTAAACGTGGTAATCCAACCAGGCCTGGCTGGTGCATTGGTGGCCACAAAAACAACAGATGAAGAGTCGTAATGGTTTCTGTTGAATTTGTGCTGCTTTAGAGTCTGAGGGTCATCGGAGGTCTTTAAACATACAAAAATTGACTAAGATGGCGTTCCTTTCCTGCATCTAAATTATTTATGTTTGGCACTCAAGTCCATGTGGCAGCTCTTTTTGCGTCGGAAACACTGACCACAAAATCCTAGTTTCCCCAATCCCTGAGTTCGAGCCGTTCGGCTGGCAAAGTGCATTCCACACCCCTTACACTCCAGTGGGCTGAGTTGGTGTTTGAACAGGTGCTTAAAGATGTCGTTAGACTGTCTGCCGTGGTAAGTAGCGTTGCACAAATTACAAGCATATCGTCTTTGCGAGTTCTTTTCTCTCGGATTCACAACCTTCAAGTAATCTTTGAAGTAGCCGGGCACATTAGGAATGACAGGGGAGCAGCGATGGGTCACCATGTGCTTCTGGAGTTTGTCCGTATGCTCAAATTGTTGCGAACAAATCCGACAGCTGTGTGTATCATCCTGAGAGTGCGTCTTCTCATGTTTCATCAAGTTTTCTGGTTTGAAAAAACCAAGGTGGCAAACTTCGCAAAGGTGCAGCTGTTTTAAATGAGAGAGGGTATGTTTGTCACGATACTTCTCGTTGGCAAACTTAACCCCGCAAAAAACACAACTGTAAGGTCTGGCGCTCTCAAAACCGTGCTTGCAGTGCATGTGGTGATACAGCAGGTGCGGACTGATGGGTCTAAATCCACAGATATGGCAGGTATTGGTATTCAAGTTGTAATGTGACTCTCTGTTTCTATGCGCCTCTAACGATTCTTCCAGGTCATATTTCTTCTGGCAGATGTCGCAAACAAAGTCGAAACTTTCAGTTTTGCCGTGGAGGGACATGTGGTTCTTCAGTAAATACTTGTGCGTGAATACCATTTCACAAACGTTACATTCAAACAACGACTTAGGTTCATTCCTGTGGCTGATAATCTTTGCAACCTCCCTTTCAGTTCCAGCCTCATTTTCAGCCTCATTTTCAGTTCCAGCCTCATTCTCAGTCTCATTTTCAGTTCCAGCCTCATTCTCAGTCTCATTTTCAGTTCCAGCCTCATTCTCAGTATTAGTCTCATTTTCAGTTTCAGTCTCATTATCAGTTTCTGCCTCATTTTCAGGTAGCATCGCAATCACCATTCCAGAATGTTCACCACCTGTTGTGTGCCTCATCTTCAGGTGGTAGTCTAATAGTGCCTGGTCTGTAAACCTCATGTAACACAATCTGCACGCAAAAATAGAGTAATGATTTTCATAACGTTTGTGTCGCTCCAGAATTTTAATAGCAGCATAACTGTTGTTACAGACCTTACACACAAAATCAGAACCGTTTTCACCATGAAGCGACATGTGAGCCTTCAGTAAAAGTTCATCGGAAAACTTCGACCTGCAACGTTCACATTCAAAAGCCCTCGTATGACTTGTATCATGGAATGGTTTCTTTTCAGAGGAGGACGGAACTTGAAAGGCTGTCTTTTTGTGACAAGCCTCGCTTTTGTATCCAGCCTCATTTTCAGATTTGGAAGTCATCTTCCTTCCCAAACCGTAATCACCAGGTTTAACTTGCGACTGCAGATCTTTGCTGTTTCTCAGTGTGTGAATCGTGTGAATAGTACCTGGGACTCCTCCCTTACTGCATCCCGGTATGGTTAATCTACTATCATCAAGCATTGTTCCATTTCTAGGACCCAGTTCTATTCTTTTGCAGCTTCCAGGCTCAATGCTCCTGACGTGAAATTTCCCGTTTCGCGTTTCTTGTACGCCCTTCATGCAGTCATAAAGAACGACCAGTGGCTCCATCTTGCAGTCCAATTTGACACCATAAACCATCCTTCTTCGCTCGCACTCCTTCTTCGACAGAACGATGGTTCTTTTCGGAACTTTCGGAACTTTCGGTACAGTCTCACTCGGCAATAGTTCGCTAGAAAGAGCTTTGCTCCCCAATATTGCCATCGACCGTTGCTTGGAAGGGTCTACGTAGACGCAAGAGCCTTTAATTTGATAATGACTCAGACCATCTAAAGTCCTGAAAGGTAATCCGCAAGTGCCACATAAGTGATTCACCCAGCGTCCTGTCAACTTGTTAGTCGCTCCTTTGTCCATCATTGGTTTGTCATAGTTATCCACTCCAATCCATTTATCGGCCACTTTCACCGACATCAAAAACCCTTCTGCGTCATCCTCATCTCCTTCTTGCTTGCATGTCTCATCAGTCTCATTTGCGACCTCCATCTTCTCTCTTTCTCCCTGCTTATCATCCACTACCATGCCAGCTGTCACAGCTCTTTGGTTTCGACCTCGGATTGTTGAGAAGATCTCAGACTTCTGGTACTCTTTGACTGGGTCCTCCCCAAATGTGGATTGGTGATTTTCCTTCGTGGATTGGTGATTCGCCTTCATGGAGTGGCAATTCTGCTTTGTGGATTGGTGATTATCCCTTGGGAGTTGGTGATTCTCCTTTGCGAATTGGTGATTCTCCTTTTGGAATTGGTAATTCTCCTTTGTGGATTGGTGATCTGCATTCGTGGATTGGTGACTTTGCTTTGTGGATTGGCGATTCTCCTTTATGAATTGGCGTTTCTCTTTTGTGGGTTGGTGATTTTGCTTTGCGGATTGGTGATTTTCTTTAATGAATCGATGTTCGCTTCTGTTTATCTGACGCTCAACCATTTTGAAAGGATGCTTCCCAACGTTAGTCCCATGATCGGTAATATTCACCATGTTCAACGGCTGCTTTCTAGTTTCGTTTGAGTGTTTATGGGCAACATGAGCTGCGAGGAAATCTGCACCAGCAAACAGCTTCGAACAGAGGCGGCAACGATGCAATTTAATGGTTATTTTAGCAGTGTTAGCGAGAGCAGACTCCTGTGGAAGGATGCAAGGTGCGTTACGAAAGGCGTTTAACCCATCAGACTTGTTTGTAACAACACTACTTCCAGTAAACGGTTGTATATCCAGTACTTTAGCATCAGAAGCAGATTTATATTCCGAAGTAACTGCCTCGCGTGGTACAAGGTATACTCCATCCTCATGACCATAGTCAGTACGAACACCACTGGTATAATCCACAGTCCTAGATGGGAGAATGCTATCAGCTGAACAGTTTTTCAAAATTCTGGACCCCTCAACAGCCGAAGCTTTCGAAATGAAGTCTCCCTTGGTAGCCCGGCTGTCATGCTTTAATTTACAGGACTTCTCTGATGGTTCATCAGGTTCATCGACAGACTCTTCTTTTATCTTACGTTTCAGAATTACACAAGCACCGCCGAGTCCAGTATTATTGTTGGTTTCAATGGCGGCCATTTTATCCCTGTTGTTATCATTCAACGAAATCCTATAAATTTTCGTCTTTGTTTTTTTTTTGCTCGATCATGAGACGAATCGAGAATCATGCGATCTTGTGATGTTTTCTGACTTATTTCGCAGTTCCTTTTCACTGCCTAACAGCTGCGTACTCCCACAACTTGTAACCTGAAATCATAAAAAATTAGAAATAAAAATATCAGAGACTTGGAATTCCTTGAACACTAGCTGCCCTAACGACAATAGCTTTTCGTTTTCAAAGAAGCAGACGAGCCAATAAAAACTATTGAAATTATATTTCAATTAATGATCTCATTTGAAATGGTCTTAAAACTAGACCTTGGAAATCTAGGGGAGGATCCAGAAAGGATTTTTTGAAAGGGGGCGCAATACTTATAACATCGGAGCCTCGAAAATTTTTTTTTTTCCAAATAGCGATATTGTGCCCCCCTGGATCCGCCTATGAAGGAAACAAACGTCTTTTTTCAGGCCACACTCCCCCCCCCCAAAAGACCGCAGTCGCAACCATAGAAATACATAGATGATAGAACGGACATGAGGCTCTGGCAGATGAAGCAACCAAATCCACCATCTTGGAAGTGCCCTGTATCCTGACACAATGGGACCATGACGTCATCAATAACAGTGATGTCACTTATAACAATGGCATGATGTCACATCATAATTAGTCTATTGTGACGTCATGTTTCAGGGCAGTTCCAAGATGATGGAGTTGGTGTCTTGGTGACCTCATCTTGAGGTGCATGGCTTCACACAGCCTCATGTCTGTTGAACAGTCAGGCCCGTAGCCAGGGGGGGTGTGTAGGGTGTGTACACACCCCCCCACAGCCCAACCTCCCCCTTGAATCCACAATGATCTTACGCGTTTTTGAGAGAATCCGTAAATGTCGATTCACGCAGTTGTAATGCATTTTGATTGGATTTATTTCCAAACAAAAGTGAATGTATGCATTACTCAAGAAACACGGCAACCATTTGAGGGACCATTTAGAATTTCTTTAAATAGGCCTAGGTTGTAGTATTTTTGAAAGAGGGGGTATAGGAATATTCTTCTTCGATTTCAAGAGGTTTTATGTATTTTTTGCCAAGAAAAAGAATTACACGATGTGACTCATCCATATATGGGAGGTGTTTTTATGGGAATGGGCACTCGGCAGTAAGGCAAAAGAAACTTTACATCTAAAATTGGAGTAGGCAGTGGTATTGAGAAAAAACAACACCTCCCCCCCCCCTCCATGGGGTAACGCTAAGATAAGAACATTTTATTAGAGGCGGCGAGGGGGAAAGGCAGGGAAATTGGGGGAAATGAGGAGCCTGAGGTTATGTGGGGGAAACGGGAGCAAGAGTGGGGAATGGGGTAGAGGGGGGGAAATCGAGGGAAGGGGGGGCAAGAGGGGGAAGAGGGGGTAAGAAGGGGCAAAATGGGGGCAAAATGGGGGATAACTGATATTGCGGGAATAAGAGAAGGGAGCAGCAGGTGTATCCTGTCATGAGGCCTCCCCTCACAAAGAAACCCTGAATGGCATTGAGGGACAGAGTACGTACCAGCATGCAAAGTTGTAGTGTTGTTAAACGTAAGGTCCATGCGGCTCTACTCTAAAGTATACAAGAATCCGGGGATTCAAAGCCTGGTCGAAGGATATTGTAATATAAAACCCAGAGAGTATGAAGCAGATGGGCATTTGTTTGTGATGATATCTGCCTACTTTGCCCTTACCAGTGAGCAACTGAAGCATTTGTGTGAGGATGGAAGAAGAGTGTAGTCAACCTTTAGCGCAAGACCAGAAAGTTGACAGCAGTGAATGCACTTCTATTAAATTTGCATGCTCCATGAATGAGCAATTTCAGAACGATAGAGGAAAAAAGAAGGCATCATATATTCTTTTTAAAAATGTATTTATATGTCTGAATATGCACGAAAAAGCATTGAATGACCAATTGGTCAATGATATCTTCCAGGCACCAACAGCATGTGAATGTTACTGAGTGTTTATGAAAGGTAATTTTGCACAAGAATGCATATTGCCTCTTCTGTAAATATTATGGTCATTGATTGCCAATTCAAGTTTCCATAGTTTTGAGGTTAGAAACTCCATTGTTTGCTTGCGTGAACTTGCTGCTTGTTAAGTTGATCCGATTTCGAGTACATCTGGTCGTTGGGAATTGCGGATGTCCAGAAAGTATTCAAAATAGTTATGGAATAAAATGCAGAATACTTTATCTTCTTGGGAGGTTCTGTTGATATGCTGTAATGCTTGTGGCAATGGCGGGCAGTCTGCACAGCTGAAATGAGAGAGGATTTGAAGGATGACATGAAGGTTGGGTCCAATTGAAAAAGTCATGGCTTAGATAAGATTACTAAAACATGTAATGCATGGGCATTTAAGATGATCTTTACGAGTTGAGATTTTCAGAATTAAAGCATTATTTGTTTTATCTGTAATAATTATGCTCTCTCCTTGACGGCCGAGATGCAAATTTATATAAATTTTTGACAATATTCATGCAAGAATTTGTTTGGTAGCCTATCTGTGTCTGTTGGGTCTTGCATGACAAACTTGCACAAGTACTGCAACATTTTGGATTAAGAGTGGGGAGAGGTATTTATGGACTGAGCAATCATAATTTTTTTTATGGGTTGTGAGAAACATTGAAATAAGGAGATACGTTGGGTTATATTTCTACTCATAAATGTCATGTGGCCAGTAATGTGATGTGGCCAGTGTTGTACTTACAGGAAGTTAGTGAGTTGAAGTAGCTGCGCTATTGCTGGAGATTATTGGGTGTACTTGTAACGCTTTAATTGAGACGGCTCCTTCATCCTTGTTGATAATTACTGTGTTGTGGCCTGCAACAGTAAAGAAGAAATATATATACAGAATTGGCATTTGTAAACATATATTTAAGTTGAAAGAAATGGTGGATGTAACATGTAAGAAGTATGAGGCATGGTTTAGGATAACGTAGCAATGGGAGTCACAGTAAAATAGTAGGTATTCAAAGAGTATCATAAGTTGTGGCCATGATACTTACAGTGAACATTGACACTGCCTTAGGTGAGAAGTCTTAAAGCTGTACTGAAAAGGGTTGACGGGCTGGCTGGTCAGGAAGGTTTGCAGAGACTCACATTTGATGTGTTTGGAGGATGTTCAAAGCATTTCTTTGCAGTGGATTCAGGAACTGAAGTGGATATATCTGAAAGTTGAAATGGGCAAATTTTGCATAATATTATATATAGTAAATATTGGTTGAGAGGCATAATGAATGTTTGACAGGTGAGGCAAAATGGGTGAAATCAACGCATTCTTCTATGCAGTCTAACAATAAATCTTTGGTGGGGGTATTTCTTGACAGGGTGTTGTTTGATTTATAAACATATAATTTAGCACATAACGCTTGAAATAAATAGTTACTGTCGTCTTTATATACTGTGCAATAAATAATTCTTGGTCAAGGAAATAGCTTAACTCTCTCCTAAGAACATGAAATTATTTGATTAATTTGTAATTTTTTCCTTTTTAGAAAAACTCTTATTTTAAAAAGTAATTGACATTCTATTAAAACACTCGCTGGCCACTGACAATTAGTAAAATTTTGTTTTAAAACTTTGGTCAATGAAACTGTCACTCAATGCCTGACTTGTAGTTCTGTCATTTCATTAAGTCACAATCAAGTGACATGTAAATTGAACCAATGAAGCTTAATTACAGGTTAATCACAGGTTGACATCAAATATAATATATAGGGCTATATAGACCACAGTGCAAATGTTGACAGTACCATGCATCATGACTGGTGGGACAGTAGACATATTTGTTGCATCTCAACAGCTCAAGCAGCCTATTTTTAGCACACAAATTCCAAGTACTGAAGTATTTTAATAAAACCTAGCACCTGAATCATTTTGTCAGTTGTGGACTTCTGGGAAAGGCAGAAATGTGCTGCAATTCCAGTGCTAAGTTTTGAAAACACAAACTTTTACAGTCAGTGAGGCAGGATCATTATAGCCTAATTTATAGGACTAAAAGCACTAAATAGCTCAAAAAGTATCTCACTATCTGTGGACTAAATCAAACACACTATCATGATTGTACTGGTGTCTATCAATTAGATTATATAAAATGTTAACTCACCTTTGACAGTAAATATCCAGTAATTGACAGATGTAATATATTCATGACATGCCCATGTTGAGCAATGAATGCAGCAGTGACCTGGGATCATCTGGAGCTATCTGGGGATTCCTGGCACAAAACACTGCCCAAAACTGAGTAAACTTCAGTTTAACTTCCTAAGGAAATCTTCCTTCAATTGATAAATACAGTCTGAAGTAATCCAGTGGCTTGTGCACAGCTAAAATAGTTCAATTTCCACAAAAAAACACAAGCCACACATTAAGTGCTCCCAGCAGGCATCCAGACACCACTGAAAATGTAGGTCAGCAGAGATCATGTGACTACTAACTGACCCAGATCTCGTGGGACCACAGAGCCAGGCAGGTACAAATTAAATGCATGGCTGATAACAGATATTTTGACACATACCTGGCATGGCAGAGCATTTACTTTATAGAAAGTTAAAGAGGGAGACAACAGCAGGTTGCTCTCAAACGAATATACACATATTAGGCCTCAAATACACCGTTTAGAGGCTTTTTTCCAGAGGCTGCAGGCTATTTTTAGATCTGGAGACCCATTTTACTGTAGCCCCCTAACGGCCTTGTCGGCGTAACCGACCAGGCCAAAAATTCCAAAATAAAATAATGGCCAGGGGGTGTGCAGGGTGTGTTTGCACTGCCCCATATCTACCAGAACTTCCGCCAATTTCTAAAAAGGGAAAGTGAAGAAAAGGGGAAACAAAACTCCGAAAACAAAAGAAAGTGTTGTAAAATCAGGCCCTTAAATAGGAATATTTTAGGAAGGGGCACAATGATTCTCTCCTCCCTGTTTGCCTCCTCCTTCTTCAGTCATTTTCCTCTCCAGACATCCCTCGCTGCCTCCTCCCTCGCTTATACCTCCTTCCACTTCCTTTCTCTCTCTCTTGGCTTCTCCTTCTCCATGCATCTCTTCCCTAGTCATTCCCTCTTCCATTTATCCTCCTACCTCTTCTGTTACTCTCATTCCAGCTGTCTCTGACTCTCCCCTCCCTGCATTATCCCTTTTTGCCTCAACCCAGTTCTAGTCTCCTCCCCAATAGTTCTTTCCTCCTCCTAAGCTCTTGCTTCCTGTGTCTCTGCACCCCTCCCCATCTCTTGGACCTCTCTAATTACTCTCTCACTGCCTCCTATCCTAATGCAGCCACATATGGTCTTCCCATCTGTCTCCTCCTCCTCGACAGCTTTTCTCTCCTCTACAACAATTCTTCTCTCCTCCCTGTCTGCCCTCTCCCTGACATATTCCTTCTCCATCTATTACTCTGTTCTCTCTGTATTCTGCCTTTTTGCCTACTAAGTAGTTCTTGGGGCTCCTAATAAATTAGTAATAGCTCCCTCACTAGTTTCTCCCTAGCTTATGTCTCCTCACTCTCTACCTACAGCATCTCTCTGCTTTCCACCTCCTCTGTTACATTTCTGCATTTCTATATTCAGAAGCAATGCTCAGACTAACCCTAGTTTTTGCTTCCTCCTGTTTGCTCAAGCCTTCTACAGTTTATTCATCTTCCTCCTTCCCTATCATCTATAACTCTCTGACTTGCACCTCTCTGCTTTCTCCATAACTACATTTCTGGAATCAGAAGCAATGTTTGGACTACTTTTTCTGTATACAAGCTCTTGTGGCTGTCTTGCCTCCTCCTGATAGCTTTAGCCTCCTAAGTATCAATCCTCCCCCTTTCTTCATCGGCTTAGCAATAGCTACTCCCTTTTCCCCAGCTCCTGTCACCTCCATCTCTGGCACCTCCCTTGATGACACTCCTTTTCTATGGTAATTCTACCCTGACCCCAGTTGTTTTTTGTCCCCTTCATCTCTTCCTCGTCCCCAGGTCTTGCCCTCTCCATCCCTGCCTCCAAATGCTCTTCCTCTATCCTCTCTGCATTCTCCCACTCTACCTCTCGTCTTATAACTGATGCATTCACCCTGCCCTGCCTCTTCAGTATGACTCTGGCCTCAGCATCCCTCTGTAGAATTTCCTAATTGTCTCCTTCCTCTCCTGTGTTTTTCCTTCCATGACCCTCACTACCCCCACCATAGCATGAGTCAATGCCTCTCCAAGTTAACTGCAAAAAACTCCATATATGTCTTCTTTGTGTATTCGCAAAAGCTAAATGATACTAAATTAAATTCTCCAAAAGTGGCTCATGATGTTAAAATCATAATTTGACCTTTTTTACAAGGTCAAAATGGATGATTTTCTCAAATCGCAGAGAAATTTCATTATTGTAGAAAAGGTCAAAAATCACATAGACTGTTCTTTGGCATTTAAGATGTTACCATATTGAATTTTTTTGGGAATTTTTCCATCAAATCTAACTCTCTGGAATGCTCAGAATGTGTCTCAGAGTGTCTAAAATCCGTTGGCTTCTGGGGGCCTTCAGCGGCCCCCAGACCCCCCGCCGCACAGTTTCGGCCCTACGGGCCTCACTTCCCCCTTAATTGCTTTCCACACACCCCCCCATAAAAAATCCTGGCTACGGGCCTGCGTTCTATGTATTTCTATGGTCGCAACTGGCCCAAGTCTTAAGACATGCATGCATTTTGGTCCTTCAAACAAAAGCAGTGAATACTAACCTTTCAATCAACTACAGCCTCGGTCTACAAATGAAATTCCGAACTTGGACTGTCCCTTCAACGATCCCTTGCCTTGGGGATTGTCTTGGAAGGTCCTGGTACATTAGTTCACTGACTGCATGGCCCACAATCGCACAACCAGGTCAGAAATTTGATTCCCCACAAACTTTAATGCAGGGGGCAGCACCATCACCTTCTAACTAGACTCCTAGTGGTCTTCACTTGAACTAAGAGCAATTTCACAAAACAACAAAAACACTCTTAGATAGACCTGTAAGCAAGTCATAATCTCATTTTAAACTTGCTTGGACCAAATTTAGCTACTAACTTCAGCTTGACTGAACAATTTCAACTTCAACTTCAACTTGAGAAAATACAGCTGCTTTTCAACTCCAATATGACTTAAGAGACCTACTGCCAATTTTGACGACAATTAGATAATTTAGATTGGATTATTATTGTCAAATGTGACATGCATGTGTCAATACTTAATTCAGCCAAATACTTGTAGTATAGGTATTTGATTCAGCAATGTTCAATTTGGTCAATGGCTAATTGCACTTCAAGAAATCGACACCTTGACCAAAGGAGAGCTGAACCCTTTCTTTTGTAATTACACCAATTAGCCTTATCATAACCTTCCAATTGCTATTAGAACAGTGAAATCTTGTGGATTTCAGCGGCGACTTGACTTAACAAAATTGTGACTTCAACTTTCTGACTTGTGTAAATTTCGGCGACGGTCTGACTTGGCTGTAATTCAACTAACTGCGGCGGCTATTAGCGGCGGCTTACAGGTCTACTCTTAGAATATTGTTGGAATGTTCTAAAAAATGTTCAAATGAATTATAAAGGGGCTTAAAGGGTGTGGGGAGGGCGGGGCTTGTTTAAATTTTTATCACGACTGAGACTGCGTATCACAATTTAATTTACTCTTCAGTCTTGGTAGCTTAAAGCTGGGCCTGTAACTCGATCATTTGGATTTTTTTTTTTAACATGAAAAGTCGAGTAAGTCATTACTCATTAGGCATACCACGGATTTATTGTCTTAATTTGTTATATATTTATTCCAAAACAGTATGAACGGCAACAAAAAAATTACAGGCGTAATTTTCGATGCTTCAAATTAGTTTTAAAAAATCAGTAAAAAGTGTTTGTGCAAATAGCAAGGCACAAAGTGAGGTCATCCATATTCTCATCGATCGAAAATTCATTTTTTCAACCTTCTTGTTCAATCCTCAATGTAAATCATGATCTATAAATTTCGTTCTCAATGAGATCTATTGCCAATATCGGGCTCAATCTCAGTCTCTTATAACCAATTTCATACAAAACAAAATACAAACAACTCCTTTAACTGTAAATATTTCAACTAATACTTCTTCAATAGGCACTTCAGCAAAAGGCAACCTTGGAGGCTGATATCAGAGCCACATTCAGTTTTATCTTGTGTGGCCATTTTCCTTTTTTTGTTGTTATCTTCAGGTTTAATTTGCGCCAGCAGATCATTCTGTGCTGTTTGAAGTCCCAGTGTCCTCCTGTTTCTTCTCCATCTTCAAACTCCCCTTCTTCATGCAGTCAATTAGAACAACGACTGGTTCCGTCTGCTTGTCCAGTTTTGTGCTATAATTAATACGCCCATAAACCCCGCCTCCTGGATGGAGCACTAACTGTGACGGACCACAAGTTTGGCTCCAAACAATCTTGCCCGGCAGTCTCTCGCTCGACATGGCACTGCTCGGCAATTTAGCTGCTAGCTGTTCCTGCGAACTGACGGAATAAAAGTCCCTACAAAAGAAGTTCTTCGCATGGCATTTCAGACGGGCAAAAGTATGGAATCTCTGGCTACACTTTCCGCACCTGTAGACAACATCTGTGCATCCTGGGACATTTTCTTGCGTTCTCTTCACCATCATCAATTCGTCCACATTTATTGGTTTACTAACTTTGTCCATCCTCGTTGGTTTACTAACTTTGTCCATCCTCGTTGGTTTACTAACTTTGTCCACCCTCATTGGTTGACTAACTTTTCTTTCCTCCATCTTGTCACTACCTTGCTTATTCTCAATATTCGCCTTCTTTCCTAGCAACTTGTTTTTCAGCTTTTGCTTAATTGAAACACCTACGTTGCCAGTCACAGCTTTTTGTTTTGGACTACAAATAGTTCGAACAATCGGGGAGACCGCAGGCTGCTCGATATCTTTAGGGTGAACCTCCATTTTGATTGGACGCCGACATTCTTTGAATTGATCCTCCTTAACTGTTCCCTCGGAATCCTCCATTTGACAATCTCCGATTTGCCGTTGACTTGCTTTGAATTGTTCAACTGCAACAGGGGATTCAGGAGCCTCCTTTTTTAATTGAACACCTTGAACCAAACTCTCTTTGAATTGCAGTTGATTTTCTATTAATTGCTGTCCATTCTTTTCGAATTGCTGCTTACTTTCGTTGACCCGATGCTCCGCCATTTTGAATTTATGCGTCGGGACATTATTTGCATGTTCTGCGGCGTTCATCATCCGTTTATTTGTTTCTTGCGAATGAGTTTGAGCAAAATGTTTTGAGAGGAAAGTGGCACTGGCGAATATCTTCGAACAGATACGACATCGATGTAATTTCAAGGGTTTCTTGGACGGATGAGCAGATTGCGCATTAGTAGATACCACTGGAAGGTTACCAGATGAGTCTTGAGAGGATTTTAACCTGTCAGAGTCACGCATAATATCACTGCTGCCATTAGGTTTTATATCCACAACATGAGCATCAGACACTGTAGATCTACATTCTGAAGTGATGGCCTTAGGTTGAAAGGGGCATGCGCCATCACAGTTACCCCAATCACCACCAGGATTACCCACAGTCCTGGATGTGGCAGCACCATTAGCGTAAGAATTTGTCGCAATTGTAATTCCCTCAACAGCTGAAGAATCATAACCGCTAGTATCCGTTTCGTTGCTTGGTAGTTTCGCTGGTGGTTGGTCATGTGCATTTTCTTCCATCTTCCGTTTCAGACTTCCACAAAGACCGCCATTGAGTCTGGTGTTATAATTGATGTCCATGGCGGATGATTCATCAATGCAATAATTCTCCAACATTGTAATGTCCTTTTTCCAGGTCATTTAATAAGTGTCACGACACATCTTGTGCAGTGTACCTCCGTGCACGTATCCGATAGTTCCTTTTCGTTGAGTACTTTGTCTTCGACTGCATATTACCTGAAATCAATAAACAAGAACATTATAATAAGACCAACATTCCTTGGGCACCAACCCCCCCGGACCCCCAACCTACATTGTGTATCTCAGCTGCAACCAACAGGCAATACTGTTGTGGGTCATCAAAACACTGAAGCATGTCAGTTCTGTCTGATAAAGCGATAAGATTGTGAACACGGTGAATCAAATATACGCACTTGTCTAAATAACAATATGCCAGAACTTTATAAGAGTTAACTTTTAGTTTTGATCAGCATCACTGCAACCAGCACTACTAGCTACCAGAAGCAGTAATATGCTCAGCAGATAGAAATGCATGTATTTCACCCATTCAAACGCAAGTTTTCTGGGTACTCACCTTTTAACAATTACAGCATGGGCCTACAAATTAATTTCTGCAATCAACAAAAGTAGACCACTTCATATAACATCTGATCCACACTTCACTGGCCTACAATCATCCACATGGCCCACTTTTGCCAAACTGGGTCAAAAATATTGTCCCCAGGAAACTTCCATAGATTCCCCTATTGGTCTTTTCTCGAACTAGATTGGGTTCTTCATTCAACTCTTCAGCTTTTGGTAGAGCCAAAGATTATGTAGAGCTCTGTATAAAGATGGATGACGCTCTACGTCCTGTATTTATGCACTTGGGTAGACTAACAGGCCGTGATAGTGGAACTCTCCTGTTTTCAGCTCTCTGGCCTCGCCACTTTTTCCGGGAACACGCCGCCATATTGTACCATTGCGGAGTCCATGGACTTGGCACTCCGGGCCAGAGTAATTTTAATCCATTGAAAACACTACGGATTTGCATCACCGAGTCTTAAATGGAATGTTTTGCATGGATTCCCATCATTATCCAGTCCTGTCAGGCTGATTCAACTGTGTTATGGACCTCGGAAAACCCGGCCCCATTGAAAATGTCCAGGTCGAAGTTTCCGGAAACTGTTTCATTCTGCTTGGCGACGCAGGAGAACAGTAAAAAGGAGAGTTCCACTATCGCTGCCTATTAGGACAGGAATAAACAGCAATGAGGCAAAGGAAGCTAAAGGATGATTGAAACAGCCATCCAACATAATAGGCCCAGGTACGTGTTCTGGCAAGAGCTTGATAGCGAACCGGGACCCAGCGATTAGCATGACCCCAAGCATGCTACCAATTAGCTAACTCCTCCCCCCCCTTGGTATAGCTATTATAACTGTATTCATATATTTTCACTCACAAAGTAGAAAGTCACCTTATAAAAAAATTTCCCTGAGTGTAGAAATTCAAAGATTCTCGTAATACCGGGTAGTAAACATGTACCGGTAAACATTTTCTTTATTAAAAGAAAACAGCAGTCACTTATATGGACAGATAACATCAACAAAAAAAAAAGATTCTAATGACTTTGATGCTCCAAAGTAATCCAAATAAGATTTCCCAGAGTTTTTAAAGAAAGTGAGATCTTTTTTAAGGGTAAAAAAAAAGTAAAAATGTGAATGAATTAGCCAAATTTAACTTTCAATACTTCATATTTAGGCCTTTTAAAGCCTCATTCAATTGACACAAGTCAGTCAATTACAACGCCAATCAGTTATTACAGAGTATGATTTACAAGATATGAACTAAATGTACGCAAACATGGCAAATAAACATATCAAAATCAAATTAAACCATTCTTTTTTTCCTTTACATCCTAGTGTCTTGATCGAGGCGTTCTTTACTTTTTGTAATGGTCTTTCCACCATCTTGTCTCAAGCACATGGGTGTTGCTTTGGTGAAAGTCCAATGGCCGCCGGTCGGTAAACTTCCGGGGGCAGAAGCGACAGACAAAATAAGAGTCGTAATGGTTATAGTCATATTTGTGCTGCTTCAAAGAGTCGTTGTCATCAAACGTCTCTAAACAAATATCGCAGTCGTAATGATTTTGGTCGCTTTTATGCCATTCTAAAGACTCCGGGTCAACAAACCTCTCGGAACAGATTCCACAAATGAAGTCCTCACTTGGGTTCTCCCTGTGCACTGTTTCGATGTGAGACATCATAAGAAACTCCTTCTCGAATCTCAACCCACACGACCCGCACTCAAACCTCTTGACTTCCTCCCGAGTCTTTGGGGTGAGATATAGAGTTCCGTTCTTCTCACTTTTGATACGGAAGGTGTGGGTGCCGTTGATGGAGTGCAGCGTCAGGTGGTAGTCCAACAGAGAGTGGTTGACATACTTGGAGTCGCAGATCCGACAAACGTAAAACGCAACATAATGGTATTCTTTGTACTTATGATGTTCCAGGGCGTTCACTTCAGCGAAAACCTTCTTACAAACTGAACACTCAAAAAAAGAGTTCCCACTTTCGCCGTGGAGGGGCACATGGGCCTTGTACAACAGTTCTCGTGTAAACCTCATCCCGCAATGTTCACAAACATAAATTGCTTTTGCACCAGGTGGCGCTTTAGGCCTAGGTGGCGCTTTAGGCCCAGGTGGCGCTTCATGACAAGCTGACGGTCCCTTATTCAGTAGGTGGGTCAGAACAGTATAGTTTTCACTCGGACTTGGTTTACTTCCTTCAGGCACTTGTTTACTCCCTCCAGGCACTAGTTTACTCCCTCCAGGCACTAGTTTACTCCCTCCAGGCACTAGTTTACTCCCTCCAGGCACTAGTTTACTCCCTCCAGGCACTAGTTTACTCCCTCCAGGCACTAGTTTACTCCCTCCAGGCACTAGTTTACTCCCTCCAGGCCCTTGTTTACTCCCTCCAGGCACTGGTTTACTCCCTCCAGGCACTTGTTTACTCCCTCCAGGCACTGCTTTATTTCCTCCAGGCCCTTGTTTACTCCCTCCAGGCCCTTGTTTACTCCCTCCAGGCACTAGTTTACTCCCTCCAGGCACTGGTTTACTTCCTTCAGGCACTTGTTTACTCCCTCCAGGCACTAGTTTACTCCCTCCAGGCACTAGTTTACTCCCTCCAGGCACTAGTTTACTCCCTCCAGGCACTAGTTTACTCCCTCCAGGCACTTGTTTACTCCCTCCAGGCACTAGTTTACTCCCTCCAGGCACTAGTTTACTCCCTCCAGGCACTAGTTTACTCCCTCCAGGCACTAGTTTACTCCCTCCACTGCATCCAGGAACTTGCGGTGGCTTCATTCTCCCCAGGTCCAAACAGACCACTCGGGTCGGCTTCCCGTCTTGGGTTTTCTGCACGCAGTCAATTAAAACTACAACCGGCTTCATCTTATCCAACTTTGCATCAACTCTCCTCTTTCTTTCCTTGCGCTCTTTCTTCAACAGAATGACGGTCCCTTTTGGAAACGTCTTACTCGGGAGATCCTCCCTTGAATTAGAACAATTAGAATTGTTTGAAACCTTGGCAACCAACATTTTCTGCGCACTGTCTCCGTTCAAGTTTCCGCAAAAGCCTTTCGTCTGGTGACTTTTGAGAAGGTCTAAATTCCAGAAGAGCAATCCACATATCGCACACCACCAGTAATTTTTATCGCCGGCATCTCCTCCCATCTTGGCCGTGACCTTTTTGTACAACACAATTCCATCTTTGTTCGTAGTTCTCTCTACTTCTTTCAGGGTCATATTTCCTGTTGCATGTCCATTCTTGTGACCTCCTAGCTCAATCTGAATCCTTTCTTGTCCATTAAAGTGATGCTCACCACTTGTGTATCGATGCTCACCACCTGTGGACTGATGCTCACCACCTGTTTTTCGATGCTCACCACCTGTGGATCGATGCTCACCACCTAAGGATCGATGCTCACCACCTGTGGATCGATGCTCACCACCTAAGGATCGATGCTCACCACCTGTGGATTGATGCTCACCACCTGTGAATGGATGCTCACCACTTGTGGATCGATGCTCACTGCCTGGGGACCGATGCTCACCACCTGTGGACTGATGCTCACCACCTGTTTTTTGATGCTCACCACCTGTGTATCGATGCTCACCACCTAAGGATCGATGCTCACCACCTGTGGACCGATGCTCACCACCTGTGAATGGATGCTCACCACCTGTGGACCGATGCTCACCACCTGTGGATTGATGCTCACCACCTGTGGACGGATGCTCACCACCTGTGGATTGATGCTCACCACCAGTGTATTGATGCTCACCACCTGTGAATTGATGCTCACCACCTGTGGACCAATGCTCAACACCTGTGTTTTGATGCTCACCACCTGTGAATTGATGTTCACCGACTGTGAATTGATTTTCTTTCTTGAATAGCTGTTCACCATTTTCAAAACAGTGCTCGCCATCTTCCAATCGATGCACATCACCTTTCACCGTGTTCACCACTTTCAAGGAAGGCTCGCATCCTTGAAATCGATGCACACCAACTGTGAGTTGATTTTCTTCGGTTTTCACTTGGACTATTTGCTCACCAACTTTAAACGGAAGCTCACCGCCTCTTAATTGTTGCTCAATGTTGGTGAACTGATACTCACTCATCAGCTGGTGCTCACCACTTCTAAAGTCACGATCTAACAAATTATCATCACGTTGTAAAACTTTCAATGTCCGATTGGTTGCCATGGCAGCCTCACCCGAGTGCTTCTCAGCAAAGTGTTTGGAGTGGAACTGAGCTCCTGCGAATATCTTCGAACAGATACGGCAACGGTGTAATTTAAAGGGTTTCTTAACCAAATTGGGAGCTGGTATTGTGGATACTCCAGCAGATGAGTCCGTCTGTGAAGAAGTATTAGAACTATAATCCGTACTCGTATCGGAGTCCTTTCGCATAAGTTTAGATGGTGGTTCAAAGCCAAGTTCTCGTCTTATCAACTGGTCCAGAGTAGCATGGCCAAGGAGTCCAGTCAGACTAGTCTCATGATTGCCATTCATTGCAGAGGCTTCTTTACAGTACGTAGCCGTGGGCATATCCTCCATCACAATTATTATCCAGATTGAAGCCGATTGGTTATGACGAAGGGTCGATGAACGAATCTTCGATTTCCTTCGGCAAACTGATTCCGATCAATCTTCAACTTTTCTTTATTTTCGATTAATTCAACTCGTCAATTTCCGTCCTGAACTTCTGAAATCACAAAACAAAGCAAACTCTCATAATTGTAGCATGATGAGCATGCAACATCTCCCCTCTCTCAACAGTGTATCGTAAATAATTTAAAGTTTATATGGGGGGCAAAGGTCCAATATCGGGCATCCCCGCCCCCCCCCCCCCCCCACAGCAGGCCGGCCACCCAATGGGACGCCACTGTCTGCCTAGATCAGCAGAGCAGAGCTCAGTATCCATCCAATCTTTTCTTGTGCAATTGGAAGTTGCCATAAATAGTATTCTTGGGATATCCCATGGCCATCACCCTTGTGGACAATTTCCTTTGAGGAACGTTGGTCTAAGGAAACATTAAACCTCCCATTCACATTGGACCCAACGTTGTAAAACTACGTATTTTGTCGACAAATGGTTACGAGATTATTACGTACGTATATATCGTAAATATTGCGTATTTCTCCGACCTCTGATGTTAACGTACCCCCCACGTTGAAGGAATGGTCGTTATACGCCTCTGGGGCGTCAGGCGTAGCAGGCCAGCCCAGCGCGCTGGTTCTTGCGCATGCGCAAACATCCGACAAGAAGGACGCCATGGCTGTCCACGTTCGTGTGTATTGGGATTATATCGGTCCTAGACCTGTCAGCCGCCGAAAATAGTCAGCTTAGCCGCCGATATTGAATGTATTGAGCCGCCGCCAGGTCTTCTCTGTAGCTAGCCAGCCGCCGCCGATACAGGATCGCCGGCGGCCGCCGATTGGCCTGGCACAAAAAGCTCTGTGGGTTGAAGAAGTTGGCTGTATTATAAGGCAATCACAGCTCCAGCAATCCTGCATTGCAATTAGTTCACCTTTACTACTTCATTCAATTGGATAGCTCTTAGTTTCTTTGTGTCAAGTTAGCTCAAGTTGCTGACACTTGAAGTGCAATTCAGTCAATTAGCCCTTGATGGCAATTAGCAGCTGAATGAAAGAAAAAGTTGCAGGTCATTTTTTCTGTACATAGTTGAACATTTGTTTTTCTTTTAATGTGTAAGTTTGTATAGTGCTTGATTTACAGATGGTTTCATATTTGCAGACACTGAGACTAAATGTGTTTTTTTCTAGGATGTGTATTCTATAGGGAAAAGTGACACAAAAAGACGTAAGAAATCATTTTTACCTATGGAACAAGCAACATGTCACAGAAAAAACATGGCATTCACTCTCAGTGTCTGCAAATATGAAACCATCTCAATGTCACGAGGTACTGGTGTAGGAGACAAGTTTGTAAGAGAGATTGCTGCAGCACGTGGTTATCTGTGACGTTGAAGACACAGAGGTAAATTTAGCAGTGCCTTGAAAGAATTTTGTCACTGCTTGTTGATGACTGACAAACCAAAAAAATATGCAGGGATTAGGCCTATTTGATTCTTACACTAATAAAATCAGCTATGACACAGGATTGATCAAGATT
The DNA here is from genome assembly GCA_026936325.1 of Platynereis dumerilii. Taxonomy (NCBI): domain Eukaryota; kingdom Metazoa; phylum Annelida; class Polychaeta; order Phyllodocida; family Nereididae; genus Platynereis; species Platynereis dumerilii. The sequence goes on from JAPTHN010000021.1 coordinate 7,254,315, forward strand.
GATCATCACTTATATATAGGCCCAATAGGCTATACAAGCAAACTTTATAAATTATACAAGCACAATAATATAGGCTATGATTCTTAGATGGATAGACCATCTTTATTCAGATAAACCGATTTTGTAGTCCTGCAAGTAGCCTAAAATTATCTTCCATATAGCATAATCAGGACAAATCATCAGCTTTCATGACTCACAAATTACAATTTTAACTATTGTTGCCTTCTCTTTTCCCATAATTGGTGAAAATATTTCAAACAATGCCAGTTTGTTGGGATATGGGTATTCTAGACATGTTTTCCTGAGTACCTATACTGGATCTCTGTGTTTGCACAATATTTTCTTCAATGACTTTCTTTTTAAAATACCATTGATTTACTGTTACACAGGCCTGGTGACTGGAAAAGTGCTGTTTTTTTTTAAAATATTGTTCTCAGCCCGATATCATACTCTTGAACTCAGAAATATTAGTTAAGCTGCGGCTAGCCGGCTAGCCGGCTAGCCAGCCAGTGCTAATTTCAGCCAGCCACAGCCACCTAAGGTGATGGCTGAGCTGCAGCCAGCCGATTGCACCTCATAGCCAGCCAATTTTTGGTTGGCCGGCTGGCTGACAGGTCTAATCGGTCCAGAACATGATCTATTTCACCGTAATACGCAGTTTATCCATGGAATATCGATTACAGGATGTGTATTGATTAAATTAAACCTTCGGATGGACTGTGGAGGTTGTGATTGCTTCAGAATCAGCCGGTGTAGTCGGCGATGCGAAATGTGTATTTCTTGACAGCGCTTGCATTTCGGATTTCAACAGTCAATATCTCGTGAAATATGGTCTGAAATCACTTGTTTGAGGCTGGATGTCATGTATCATATCGAAGAAAGACTGACATTTAAGTACTACGGTGGATTACTCGTGTTCTGGACTGATTGCTTTATGTGAACGATGTACATGAAATCGCATGTCAACCAGCAAGCCGGGGGCGCCGGCCAGGGGCGGAGCGCTCGGATGGGCCGGGGGACTGTCGCATTGCTTCAGGCGGACCCAGCCACCCGGCCTGCCCTGCCCCCTCAGAAAAAATGAATTAAATTAAATTAAATAAAGTCCTTGAATATTGGCCCTGGTTATGGATGAATAAAGAATGCTCTCATTTTATTGAAGGATTTTTGTAGGGGGGGGGGGTAGATTTCAATTTTTTTTTTTTTTGGAGGTCTTTAGGGGATGGATGGTTGGTTGGAGATCTGCAAAGAGAAAACATAAATTAAAGCAGTGAAGAGAAGAGAAAAACAGAGAGATAGAGAGAGCAGAGCCAAGCAGCAAGCACTGAAGGTGGCTCCAAAATTAGCAGACTTTTCTTCCTTGTTTTACCAAGCAGTCTGCAGTCCATTTAAGGACTAAAATAAATAAGAATATTCACTTACCTTGTAAGGGATTAATGCTGCAACTCTGAAGAGTTGGAAAAATCCCAATCCAAATTGGCCGGCTGGATAGGTGGCATTCTGTTGCAATTGGGCTCAGTTCAACTCCGGTCTCATCTGATTCTCTCTTTCTCGTTTTTGGTTGAGCAGTAGTTGGGAATTTTTTTTGGCCAATCTAGTCTTTCGCATGTTAACAGATATATATATTGAATTTTTTTTTACTGGTCAATCTACTATCTTTTCATGGCTTCATTCAATCATCATCAGCAAGCATCCTGTTGGAGTTTTTATATTCTCCATGTTACCAGATAGATTGGAATAGGTATGGAATAGATGGCGCTACAAGGCTCTCTGAGAATCAGGATCCTGGGTTCTGCAACTTTGTGCAAACCTTTAACAAACCTTTGGCAGATACGTATGATCAGACGTTTGTCCTGAACATTACTTTCAAACGTTGTCCATACATATCAAAAACACGTTGGAGTAACCTTGGAACTTACGTATTGCCAAATGTATGACCATACCTTTGATAAACCTATGAATCAAAGGTATGGTCATACGTAGTAGTATAAGGCTGTAAAAACCTCTCAAATGAATGTTCGACAAACCTATGAATCAAAGGTATGGTCATACGTAATAGTCAAACGTTCTTCAAACCTCTTTACCAAAGGTATGACTTACGTAATAGTCTAAGGTTTTAAAAACCTCTCAAATGAATGTTCAACAAACCTATGAATCAAAGGTATGGTCATACGTAATAGTCAAACATTCTTCAAACCTCTCAACCAAAGGTAGACTTACGTATGACTGACACGTTTAGCCAGACGTTACAACCAAACTGTCTTCCAACCTCTCAATCAAAGGTATGACTTACGTGTGACTCGAACGTTAGGCCAAACTATAATACAAACTATCTGCCAACCTCTTACTAAGGTTGCGACCTACGTATGGTTTTCCATCTGAGTGCAACGTTTGGAAATTACCTTTGCCCTACCTTTGTCATACGTCGTTTGGCCAAACGTTTGATTCTAACCAAAATAATTACGTAGTGAAAGGTTTGATTTACGTTGCTGCTCGGGAGGGCAGGCCTGTTTTGTGGTGGCTGGGAAACAGGCTATAGTATGCTCACCAAAGGGCAGACTGAGGTTCCAATTTAATCAAGAGTTGGCTCTCTGGTCTCCTAAATTCTGATTGGCGGTCAAAGGGAATTCCCTTGTGATGGATGCTGATATGGATTGGATGCACACATAGGTAAGATTGGCCAAACAAGGTTTAATGCGAGTCTAAATGCAGTGTAGTGGGTGAAAATCATCTCTAAGTGTAGCTGAGAGACTATTATCTCACAGAACCTACAAGAATGTTGTGAAAGGCTGCTCCTTGAGCAATTTTAATAAATTTTCTATATTTGCACTCCACCAGGCGGCACTTGAGCCATACACCTTCCTCTCTATCTCTAGAACTGCTAAGCCATTGTGATCATTCCGCCTGTGTTAATACTGTGTGCAGCACCTTCTAAATGGTACCAATGTTTAGGAAATTTAATTTCCTACATTTTGAGCTAAGTTTGGACTCTGTACGACCATTCTTTCTATTTTAAAAGTACGTCCGAAGCACTCGAGGTTGATGTCCGAAGTTTTGTTTACATGTTATATTTCCTGTCATTTCTCCATAAATCGGCCTCATAAAAATATTTCAAGAATCCAGTATGTTTTCTAAAGATAAAAGGTAGATGCTAGTATTTTTTTTAGATTTTTCAAAGCAAAAAATCACCCCAAAACCAGGCCCTAAAGATTCTGTTATTTCACCCAAGCAAAGATGGCGCTGGCCCAGACCTGTGTTTCCAGACCTACTAGTACTGTCTGCCATGCTGCCATGCCCCCCCCCCCCCCTGTCCAAAATTAAGAGGTAGGAAACGCCGCGGAGCACCCCGTATTTACCCCATGTAATGCCGGACCATCTCCAGATACGCCCCTGGTACTGACAGTGACACATGACTGTAGTTTTGTCTGTATGTTGGGTAAGCGTAGTTTGTTCAGTAATGTTTGCAAATTATGAGCAAACACCAATGCATCATGGCATGACATGCCAACAAAATAGAGTACTCACCTTCTCACAGTGAATCTCACTTGAAAGACGAGCATTCTGTTGCCAATAAACAAAATCTCTGCAATGAACTGCCACTCTTCTGCACAGCAGTGCATGACCTACTTCTAGGAACTAGGGCAGAAATGTTGTCCCCCAAAAACTTTTATGCAGGGGGCAGCACAGTCAATTTTTGGAACCATGAATTAGCCTAGTGGAATTTTACAGTACTACAACCTCCAGAACAATGACAGTGACCAGTGCACATCAACCAGAGAACACCATACATTTTGACAATTTACAAACTATGATGCTGTATTGGAAACAATAATTTAATACGCCCATTTATTACAAATTTTAAAAAACTTTGATATATTGTTTTGTCATGAAGAGAAATGTGTAGCTCCAGATATATTCCAAAATGAACAAAGTCAAAGTCCATCACAGATTTGAGGCTCAGTCATTCAAGTAACTTTTAAAGTGTTAAGTCCACACATAATTGATTCTTAGCTTCGCGGACCCGCCGACACAATAGATTAACACCATGACAGAAAAAAAAAATTGAAAAAAATAATAATAATTTTTCTTTGACATTAGGCCTATAAAAAAATTTATTTTTACATTTTTTTTCTTTGTCCTACCGACCGACCCTAGAAAAAGAGCCTTGAGAGGATCCGAGAAGCTAAAGATCAATTATGTGTGGCCTATTGTCTCTGGAGCTCTCTGGGCCTTCGTCACATGATTTTTCTGGATATGATCCTCTAGTAAGCCTTGACTACTCAGCTTCTGGTCACAGAAAACACAGATAAGACTAGAGTCGTAATGGTTCTTGGCGTATTTGTGCTGCCTCAGAGATTGCGAGTCAACAAAGCTCTTGAAACAAATTCCACAGACCCAGTTGGCGCTTCCGTTTTCACCATGTATCGACTCAATGTGCGACCTAAAAAGGAAAAGAAAATTCCAGCGTTCGAGTTATTAAATTTTATCGAATTACATCAAAACAAGGCTTGTTAAAAAGGAAAAATAATAATAGCCAAAAACATACATGTCTGGCTATTAATATTTTTCCTTTTTATTTTATTTTTATTTTATTATTGTAATTTTCATAAAGTATGTTGCATTAGAAATAAGAGAATTGTATTAAACTTAGTTCCAATAAGTTGGTAACCAGTAACCACCCAGAGAATCTTTGCTGAAGTGGTTATAACAGAAGCCACAGTTAACTTAACTATTAGCTTTTGTAGTGCCCATGTATAAGATAATATATATATGGGTGAGAATCTGAAGGTGCTCCAAGAGGACTCTAAATATCACTGTCCATGGATGACTTTAATGTTAATACCAGTTCATACATATTGCCTCTGCCTAGTATTTGCCATAAAACCAGTCAAAATAAATGAAAATTTCATATATTTTTTCAACTTTTAGACTTCCAAAAAAGTGTAAAAGAGTTGTCCGCTTTTAACACTTTTCTTGGTATAACTGAAAAACTATTGCCCTTAGCCACATGAAAATTAGTATGCATATAGAATAATGATTGCTTTAAATAATGAACCAAGGATTACCCATAATACACCAGTAGAATCTTTGTTACATGTTGTCTAACAAAACAACGTTTTTTGGACTATTTTGACCATTTAAACTGCAATAACTTAAGTAGGTCACATGGTACCACTAAACCAAAGGTACCATTAAATTCCCCAGCAAAAAATATAGTTTTCTAAAAAAAAATAAGCCTGAATCAGATATTTTTTAGCTTGTGAGGCGTCACACCAGTTTTGGTTGTCCACACAGTTGTCCGCAAAACATTACATGAAGAAGACTGTGGAAGGAGTCCGGACAATGCGGACAACTAAACGGACAATGCAGAAAATTGAATGGACAATGCGGACCACTGAACGGACAATGCGGACAACTGAACGGACAATGCGGACAACTGAATGGACAATGCGGACAACTGAACGGACAATGCGGACAACTAAGCTTACAACTCAGCATATCGGCACTAGGCCCATGCAAAGGTTGACTAAAGGTTTCCAACTGCAATGGTACAGAGTGAAGCAGATTCCAGAAGGATTTATTTTTAGAATGGTCATTAAAGTTTGTTTATATCTGGCTAACCCAAGTCCCCCACTTATGGAGATTTGCCTCATATAACAGGCAGGGGCCTGGCAACTTGTAAATACTTGGTGGTTACAGATCCATGTTTACAACATATCCCTTTGCTGTTATTATTGTTATCCAGGGAAAATTTTTACCAAATGCTGCTGTCACATATGGGTAAGGATGTGACAAGCAGTTGTAAACTAAACATGTCATTTAATCACCCTCTGTGGTTGGACCAGCCATCCCGGAGATGGCCATGTGGGGGTAAAATCTGAGGCTTAAAATAGATTCTACTGGAATCTGCGTATCACACAGGGTATTGCAGGAGTTGGACACCTTTAATCATCAACCTTTGGCCTATGTTATAACTGTAATCAGATACAGACCAATACATCAAATTCAGATGTGCAGTTGTTAATGCCCTGCATTAAAGCATATTTTCCATGTTATAGAAAGGAAAGACGTTGAGTCAAAACAAAGAGGAAGGGCTTAGCCGACGCAAAATGTGGGGCATCAATCCAGAACTGTCATTAAAAGGACAACATGAAATGTAACAACAGTCCCATAAACTATAACGGAAGAGCTTCCCAGACCAAATTTGGCAGGAATGATAAAAAAATCACTCGTCTAATTATGGTCCGTTGTTGACTCCTATCTAAAATGAAAAATTTGCCTTTTCACAAAAGAAAACATTTCTATAACTATATACTATTTGTTAAAGAATATAAACCATGACAACAAAAAGAACTAGGTCAGCATGTTTCAACACCAAAATAGTAGCAAAGTACCCAATGTACAAGTTTTTCAGAAAAACCAGGCATGGACACAATTCATCATGAACTGACAGAACTGTAGATGACAATTGTCAAGGCAAAGAAGAAAAAGAATCAATAAGACTCTCCCAGTCGAAATACCAAATGTATCTAAAACATTAATCTTTTCTCAGATCTGATGAAATTCACAGGTGACAAACCTTTTGATAAGTATTAATCTTTTCTCAAATCTGATGAAATTCACAGGTGACAAACCTTTTGATTAACCAAACTTCAAAGTTACAAGTATGTGCAGTGAACACAGGTATCGCATATGAGGGTAGAGCACATACGATCTTGTTGCAACCCCTTCTTGCTACAAGGTCGACGCAATTTGTTGATACCGCACTTTTTATTAATTGGGGTATTTTAATGTATAAACAAGCAAGGCTTCCACCTCTGTTCACCCATGGTTTAAGCCTGCGAAGATGTCGCAAGCCAGTGCACACTGGAGAAATCCCAAAAAAAACCTTGTAAAAGCTGTGCTGGGATCGCAGAATATCTCTAGCCCTGCTTGTAAGTCAATTAAACACCCTTGCAAGTTGGTGCACACTAGGGAAATTGGGGTTGCAACAGCCTCGCATACGATGACATCAATTGCAGATATAATACAAATGTGCATAGGGCATTAATCATAATGAGAATTAAAACTGTGACAGTCATTGAGTCAATCTTAGTAATTTTACAGAAGGCAAATTAAAACCATGAAAACAATAGGCCTCTTCAAACTTCAAAATGTTTTATTGATTTAAAAATAAAATATTACTGTGCAATTTGAAAGCAAAAAAAAAACTAACTAATTGCTATACATTTTTTTAAATTTAGGCTTTGGTGCTTGATACCAATACCAGGCAGGCAAGTGATGTGTTAAAACAATACATGTATCAGAACCCACTGAGGTTCTCACAGACCTCTTGAAAAACTTGTTCACGATCTAACAAGGCTTTTGTACCATACCTTTCTATCAGACCTGAAAGCAACCTGTGTTGTAAAATGAAACTTGTTTGCGGAAAATTCAGCTGCTTTAGTTAAAATCTCAACTTGCGCTTAAGCTTGAGCAATTGCAACTACAGCTTTTTCAGAGAATCCCCTACTTTTTTTTAGCTTAAAAGCTTTATCAATCGACATTTGGCCTCAGGTTTACAATAATTACAATTTCTGGGGAGGATAACAGGACTGGAAGGTGACCATTTGGCATTTATATAATTTGGCATCTATTCTGTGTTGGGCGGCATTTTTTAGCCAGCTTTTGTTACTTTATAATTCTAAAGAAAATACCATTAAGTTGGACTTCACTCTACTTGGACAAACCATGACTTGCTGGTTAGTTGTAAACTTTTTAAAATTAACTATAACTCAAATTGAGAAATATGGCTGTCAATCTATCTATCGATCTATATTCCATCAAATTAACAATTTTCTTAGAACTAAAAATGTTTGTTATACTGCTCCTGCATGACTTCTATGCACAACAAAGTTCCAATGGCCAATTCATGTTCCAATTGGCTTATTCAAAATGATGTCTTTTTCTAATGTGAATCCAGCTATGAATGCCGACAGGGTGATTTACACAGCACGGTGGTCGGTGGGCAATGACCACACTTGTGCGTTGTGCATTGTGTCCTGACTCAATGTCAATTTTGGCTGGTTGGCTTTGATGGCTTGAAATTGCTGGATCTTCTATAAAACAGTCCCAGCTTCAGTAGCTTAAGGATCCACAGTCACTCACATACTTGATCAGTGCTCTGCAACAAAGATACACAAAACATCGCACTTAATCAAAATCATAAAAGTATCAACAAAAGGCATGATTAGATGGTCATGAAATCAATTATGACTTGAGAAATATTAACAGTATGCATGCATCAAAATTCTCCAGACTCTCAAATAAAAAATTGAAAGAAATAGATTTATTCAACTTTCTTAACACATTCTGTTGACAAAAAGTAGATCTCTAAAATATGACACTTTTACATCAATACATTGATTATTTTATAAATTCTACTGGTGATGTACAAATGTAAATGATACAGAATTGAAAAAAAAAAAGGAATAACTTCCATATTTTCATTACACAGTTGACTTACTCTTAAAGAGCTTCCCTATGAGAAATCATAAACGGTAAAGCCTCAGAAATTTGGAAGGTCTGCAATGACGTTGATGATGTCTTGGAGGCCAGCACTGAAGTCTCTCTCAATACGGACTGACAGATCAGCTGGGAGTTCCCTTATAGCCTGTTGTGGGCTCCTGGTGTTGAACCATCATCTCACCATGCTGTGGCTTCACCACCTGCAACAAGCTTCACCACCTGCAACAATAGGAATAAATAAATCTATAGAGGATAGCTATATAACGAGATAAACAAATATCTGTTTGATTCACTGAGTCAAAGTGGCTAACACCATGCACTTTATGAGTCATAGCTTTAGGGTTATTCACTGTCATTAATTTCCGGGGTTTTTTTTTTTCCACTTAAAATTTAATGTTGCTTAACAATATGCAGACAGCCTGAAGTTTAGGGCTTCAGGCCTATAGCTACACAGCACCCCCCCCCCCCACATCAGCCCTATCAGAAACAGGTGTACCCCTTGGACAACATTGGACAAATGTGTGGACTACTTGATAACTGTGTGGACAACATGGATAAATGTCGCAGACTACGTGATTTCAACATGTTCAACCGAGTTTATTGTCCAAAATGCAAGGGACAATTGATGAAAGACGAAAATGATAGTCTCTGTTACGCAAATTGAAGGAAAACCCATATTCTGAGGTAATATTGACCCAAAAATTACAATCCACACTGTCAAAACTTCACCTGAACATGCGTAGACATCAGTGTTATCGATACAACACTTATACTACTGTTCCTTGTTCATAAAATAAGACATAAACAGCGATTCTAACCCTGTCAGCGGACAAATTTTGGACAATAAACCACAAAATATGCAGTATTTCACTCACCAACGTCGTCTCCTCCATGAAAATAGGTCAACTGGGCTGCAACCCCAGCACGGATCTGCAGACGAAACGGTTTCAAAATCCATCCACTGGTTATTATTTGACAGCCATTTGAAAATGTGACGAAAGTGGACTACTCACAAAATTTAACATTTGTTTTTTTTGCCAGAAAAAAACTATTTAGCGTAGCTACACAATTTGAAAAAATAATAATAGAGCAAAGCTTGTTTAATAAAAAAAAATTGTGTGCTCACGAAAATTACGAAATGTCATTTACATTTCGGTAAATGTCCAAAATCCGTATTTTGCTTCAACTGTTACGCTTCCGGAGAGGGAAATGTTGTGATTTACAAAAACAAAACTTTTTGGATTTCTAAAAAGCGCAAATACTGGCAGAATATTTTAAATCTGCTCTTTCCAATTATGTATAACACAGAAGGATACGTTTGGAAACTTTTTTGCGATACGGCTCGGCAGAGAAGCTGTTCTTGACAAGCCAGTTTGTCGGCGAAATTAGGTGCGTCACATCGTCAATCGACCAAGGCCTATGGACTCGTTTTTCAATGGATATTACCAGGAATTATTTTGCAAAAAGGTATGTTTCTGCTTGTTCTGTTGCTGTTTAAATTATTCTGATATGACAGGTAGTTTTTTTTCTACACCACGTCAACCTCTGTGAAGTCATACGAGTTGTCCGCGGGAGCACCTTCAGATTCTCACCCATATATTAATTTTGATTGATAATTATGAATTTGTATAAATTTGTATTTTGGGTGCTAATTGCTAATAAAAACTGAAACTGACCTGAGTATAAATTCCTTGTCAAATCTCATTCCACAAGAACCACACTCAAACCACACAGACTCCTCAGGGTTCACAAGCTCCAAGTTCTGCCTCTTCGTGAGCGAGTGCTTTTTCCCCAGGTGGTAGAGCAACAACGCCAGTCCGCTATACTTCCGCTCGCAGATGCGGCAAACGTAAAAACACACATAATGATTCTTCTTGTATTTATGCTGCTCCAAGGCGGAGATCCGAGCAAATTTCTTTTTGCAGACGTCACACTCAAACGCAGAAGTCAAACTCTCGCCGTGCAGGGTCATGTGGGCTACCAGCAAAACTGCTTCTGAAAATCTCATGCCACACAAGCCGCACTCGTGGGCCAGTGCATCGCCTGCCGCTTTCTTCACAAAGGGAAGGATGCAACTGTCTGAACCGCTTCCACAGGCCTCACTTTCAGACTCAGCCTCACTTTCAGACTCAGCCTCACTTTCGGATTCAGCCTCGCTTTCGGATTCAGCCTCATTTTCATTTACAACCTCTCTCTTGGGTTCAATTGAAATGACTGTTTCAGAACTTTCAGGCTCAAAACACGGCTCAGCTTCTTTTCCCTCTTCACGCAACTTCACATTTCCAAAAACCTCTCCTTTGGGGCACACAAGGGTTTCCTCATCACTGCTTCCAGGCACCTCCTGATTTATACTGCATCCAGGGACCTCTGTACTGCTTCCAGGCACCTCCTGTTTAATACTACATCCAGGGACCTCTGTACTGCTTTCAGGCACTACCTGTTTTATGTCGCAAGCAGGAATTGTAGGCCTCGTGAAATCACGAACCTGCGCATTGTAAACACGGAGAGATTTTTTGTTGCCATGTTTCCTTTCATGTACTTTCAACAGCGCCTGGCTGCTAACCTTGAAGCCGCAGATGGGACACACATAAAATGAGGCGTAATGCATTTCTTTATACTTGTGCTTCTCCAACGATTTTATGTCACTAAATTTCTCCTTGCAAACCTCACAGAAAAAGTCAGAATTGCCATTATCACCATGAAGGGGCACGTGAGCTTTTAACATAAGTTCTCGTTCAAATTTCATCCCACAAAGTTCACATTTAAAAGAGATTCCGTTTTGACTAAATGCCCGAGTCATTTTGGAGAGAAGGTCACAAGTGTCTGTTGTTTCATCCTCAACGTCGACAGAGTCAGTGAATTGAACCTCTCCTTTAGATTCAACCTCGTTTTCGGGGTTGGTCGAAATCTCTTCCTGACGACTGCTTCCAGGCACTTGTTGGTGACAGCTTCCAGGCACTTCCAGCAACGTCTGTTCCCCCTCTCCAGGGTCTCCACCAATTCTAAAACTTGTCGTCCCGTTCTTATATTTCATTCCTTTCATGCAGTCTCGGAGGAGGACAACTGGCCTCATTTTATTAAATTTAATGTCAGAAAACTTGCTCCAACCTTTCTTTGAGGGAACAGCAGTTGGTCCAAGAGCATCCTTAGCTGATAATGCCTTGACTAAATGTCTATATTTAAACAACAAACAACATTGTTGATGACGTTTTAAAAACACGTAAGGTACTCCACAGCCCTGACAAACGTCATGTAAACTCTCCGTAGCGCCCTCTACATTTTCCGGCCTTTGTTCAGTCTCGTGATCTTTTACCTTAATCTTAGTCCGTTCTCGCCGAATGGATTCAAGCTCAACATTTTTCAACCGCTGCTCTACATGCTGCTCTATGCTCTTTTTTCCATGTTCTGTAACTTTCATTGTCTGCTTCTCAACTACACCAGAGTGTTTTTGTGCAAAATGTTTGGAGAGGAATTCGGCTCCCGCGAATATCTTCGAACAAATACGGCAACGGTGCAACTTGGAAGGCTTCCTAGGTGGACTGGAAGTTGGAACAATTGACACCACAGCACAATCGTTAACGGAAGAAGTATTCGAGTCATAACATCCATTTGTAACCACAGTAACCGAGTCATTTCGCATAAGTTTAAATGGAGGTTCGTCATCTGGTTCTTGTTTTATCGTTCGGTTCAGAGCATCACTGACATAGCTGAAGAGTCCTCTGTTATGATTAGAAACCATATTGCAAGATTCTTCACTGTTATCAATGATCCTCCATCATTGGCATTTTGAAAATCGTCAATAATTTGGGTCCAAATGAATCTTCAACTTATGCTCACATACGCTTCTACGTGTAAATAATCCGCTGCATGGTTCTTCCATATAACTCGAAATTCTTCAAACGCAGGTCTGAAATCACAAAAACAGAACAATTCATTATTTGATCATGCGAGCACCCTGGGGGGGGGGGGGGTACTTACTATGTTCAAGTGTACACCTATGCTGGCCCCCTTTTTCAACTGAAAAATTCCTAGGGTTGGGTCTAAAAATCTGACATAATTCCTAGAGTTGGCCCCTAAATTTAAATAGGAATTTCTATCGAATCGCAATGTTATTTTTCGGTGAAATTATTGGTTAATTCCTCGGAAAAACAGGCAAATACCACTGCGACGTCACAAAAAAGTCCTAGAGTCGGGTTATTTTCGCGACGACCGACCACCTAGCACCGGGTCTGGTCGCCGAAACTTCCAGCCTAGCATACGAATCAGAAAAAATTTTTGAGTACCCCCCCCGGGCGAAAACCTTAATTCTTAACTCCACACTGGAAGACTTAAAAGTCCATAAAATAAAGGAAGCAAAGAGGATCTAAGTTTAACCCTTACTGGACTGAAAGGACATTTATGGCATCCCTAGCTAGCTGCCTGAGGGAACATTTATGTCCCTAAACAACAGCTTGTGACGTCACAATCGTCCTGGGAGATTGTTTAGTTTGAACAGCCCAGTCCAGTAAGGGTTAAGTAAACGGGTAAATTCAACATTTGAGTTATAGTTTGTCACGTCAAGCAGAGGACAGATGTTTGGCCAGATATCTCAGCAACCAGAAGTCCAACAGTAGAAATACACCTACCTATGTGCAGCTTGGCATTTTTGCAATATGAATATCATGACATTTGCAGTCCAATTTTGCACAATGTTGACATTTGTGATGCAGCCAGTCTGACACACAATGAGTGATGACGTCACAAAAGTGCACTGCAGTGCCACTCCAGACTTAGTTTTAGTCAATTTTTGTATCAGCAAAATTACAAATGTCATGGTTTCAGTTTTATGCCCTGTACAAACTATGCTAAATTTCTGTCTCAATGCTTGACGTGACAAACTGTAGTGGGAGTTACGGGAGTTAGTGGGAGTTACTAGCAGGAGTTGCAAGCAAAAAAATTGTTCGTCGGCGTGCCGCGAACGAAAAAAAAAGTTCGTCGTGGGGGTAAAGTCCATAGCCCCCCCCCCCCACCCAACTATCGTCTGGTCGGCCCCTAAGCGGAAGTTACAGGAAGTCAAGGATCGAGTTCCGGGAGTTACAAGCTTTAAAATGGGGCCTATTGAGAGCCGATGATTTGTAACTCGGGTTTTTTTAGGCTGTGAGGTATCATGGGAATGTTAGTCAACTGGGCGACAAATTACTGGGCGACTGAATACTACTACCACATGGGCGACACAGCAAACTAGGCAACATAGTACCACACCAAAATTTAACCGGTACACTTGTTGGGACAGCTAGGCGACAGCCGTTACTCCCTGATTAAATATCACCTTGGTAGCTCTTGGTGGCAAATTCTTTTAAAACCTAACAGTGAGTTGTTTTACGTTCTACACAATAGAATTATTGAACAATACATGTGGAGATGGGAGACTTCCGGGTCGAATGATGATGGCTGTGTTTTTAAAACTCTGAGATTTTACAGACTCTTTTATCGGATTTTATTACCTCTGTGGACTATTTTAGTGTCATATCCATAAACCCCGTGAACAGTCAAAGACTCTGGTCAATTTACGACCACTTTTATGGACCTTTTTAATGAGTTTTTAGTGAGTTAATGCATTTTAACTGGAGTTGGAAAATATAAACACTGCAATGTCTACTGTCAAATTCCCGCGTCGTCACGATCACCAATCATCGCCCACGCACATAATGAAAAAACAATTGAGGATCGACGATGTGCAGAACCCACAAGGCACCGTAAACAAGGCTACAAAACAGACTACTAGTGCAAAACGGACTTCAAATGCAAGTAAGAAAGAGCAGAACTATATTTTAGATAGAAAGAAAGCCATCAAGAAAAAGATGGAGGCATGTGGACGTCAGCATGCCCAACTGATCCCCAGCGATGCCTTCACTTTTCATATAAAACTGAGCACCTCCTTCTTTGAAATTATGAGAGAATATATAGGCAAATGCTTCCACACCCCTCTCAGAGAAGACATGAATACCAGGCATCTCTCATACGTCACGGAAACTGAGAAGACAGGCCTCAAAACAACAGAGACAATAAAAGTAGGCAACTGGCAGATTGTAAAGAAGCCACGGACATCCCCACTGACTGGTCCATGCAAGATTGCAGTACACTTGTATAGGACGACATCGTCATTGCTCATACAAGGAAAGGACGCCTACGACTTCATGCTGCTGCTCATGCCACTTATTGAGGACCTTCTCAACGAACATAGTGACAATGCCTCTTGTGCTAATGATGCCATCAAGCTGGCTCTTATGGATGCTCAAAAAGAGCTGCCAGAAGACAACCGGAAGCAACACCTCAATGATGACAACCCACACTCAATCAGCGAAACTGAGGCAAAAGAAGCTACAAAAATAATCAGCCGCACCACAAGCAAGGAAAAAGACGGGAAGACCAGGCCTACCTGTGTAAAATGTCAGAAGACAGTGAAAACCAGAGCCAACACATGTGATGTTTGCTTGATGACCGTCCACTACCATTGTGAGAAACTCAGTGCGGAAGAAATTGAGTACTCGAAAATGTCTGACATCTACACCTGTAAATCCTGTCTCCTAACTCTGAAGGACACTGAGAATGAACATGCTATGCAAAATGAACAAGACATCAGATGCAACAATACGGTCCCGAGTCCAAAAGATCAAGCCGAAATACTGGCCATAACTGCTCCTCATCATGACCTGCAGAGTGTCAACCCAGAAAATGCCGTTTCCATCTACCAGAACAACGGTGCTGATGCTAGCACTGCTAAATCGTATGACAACTACACCTGCCAAGCGAAGACGACAAAGGTCCATGATGAACGCCAACAGAGCCATGATCCGCTGCAGAATCAAATGGACATCCGTGTACAGCCCGAAGCTACTCAGAACACCATTGCGGTTTACCAGCTGCCAGGCTTGTACAGCACAACCGTGAACAGAGAACACCAATACAGTCATACCCCAGATATGAGAGGCCAATTTCAAGTAAAGGCCACCCAAGACATCCAGTGTGCCTCCACGCCCCAAGATGACACCCGGGTATGGCTGCCAGATATGACAACCAAGGACAGGCAAAAGACAGGCAGGAGAAAAAGAAATCCAAGGGATGAATTGCCAGATGAGATGCCAGCATGCAATGATGCATACCTAGATGGAATGCCATTCCCGGTATGCCAGTGCAAAGACAAGGAGAAGGGGATAAGAGCACAAGAAAGGAACATTGAAAAAAGGGAAGCAAGCCTGAAAGTAAAGGAACAACAACTCGCAGACAGATCCCTCCAAATGGCATCCCTGAGAGCCCATGTGACACAGATGGAAGCAGCTGTCAAAGCCCTAGAAGAGGAAAATAGGCTGCTTAAGATCCAAGTGCTGGCTGGAAACTCTACCAGAAGAGTCGTGGAAGAGGAGCACTCAAGATCAGAAAGCTGTGCCACACAAAATAAGGACACCAACGCGAGTCCAATGAGGAAAGAGATCATTGACACTGCTGTATCATCTCATCTCCTGTCTGCCATCTCCAGCCTGAATGGCACTATTAATAGCCTTGCAAGCCGAATAGACAATCTCAGTCTTAGCAACTCAAGAACCTCAAGCCCAGAAGCCCCTCCACACCAACAACCACGACGACAATGGCCGAGGAAAAATGGAAATGCCATATACAAGAACTGGCGTGAGAAAAGGTGGGAGGATGACGATTCACAAAGAAGACTCGCCTCACACCAGCAGGACCGCAGACCTGAATACATGGCACAACCCCAAGCCAACGCCCATCGACGCCCAATTACGAAGACGCAAGTTTCCTTCTGGCGGCCGTGGTCTACAATGACACTGAGCAACAGAAGCGCCTTCAACATAAGCAGAGACACACCAATGGGAAACTACAGAAATAAAGGAGACAAAGAAGGACTAGTCACCCGAACGGCCGCACTTCCAAGGAAAGATACAGGACCGATACAGGGAATGGAGGGAATACAGAACTGCACAACCCTCTCACCTCCTTTTTTATGGATGAAGGGCCTCCCCCGGGGACTGAACCCTCCAGGCGTGAGCTAGGAGAGCTCAAGATTGCTACTCTCAACATAGACAACATCGAGAGCAACTATGTCTATCTCCATCAACTCCTAAAGACAAACGACATAGTATGCATACAGGAGCATTGGCTCCATCGTTTTGAGGTGAAAAGTCTGCAGAGAATCCTCCCTGGCATCCACTTTGCAATAAAATGCCATGATGACGACCACCCCATTGAGAACCTCTACAGGCCCCCCAGAGGTCAGGCGGGAGTGGCCACACTGTGGAAGGAGGATATGGACGGCTGCATCGAGGAACTGCAAGACGGATCCCCAAGAAATCTTGTATGTAAAGTCTACACAACTGAAGGAAAGATGATAATCATCAATTCATATCTACCTGCCAATGGATCACATGACAGAGAAGCCACATATGACAGCGTCATGGATGAAGTTCATGAAATTATCGAAAAATACAAACATGACAATACTGTCATATGGCTGGGTGACCTTAATGGATCGTTTCATAGGCAATGCCCGAGCACAAATGATAAAGAACTCCGAAAATTCTGCCTTGAGAAAAGGCTCCAGTCGAAAGTGGCGCTTCAAGACCTCCCGACATATCACCATTTCAACAAAACATCCACCTCACAAATAGATCACATAATCCATCTGCAGTCCCAGGCAGATGTCATCACGTCCATCAGAATTGAGGTCCGAGCACCGGAGAACACCAGTCCCCATGATGCAGTATGTGCCGTAATCAAGAAGATCCCCCGTAAGAAAAGAAGTTACGATACGAATAGTTGCTATGCCAAGAAGAAACCAAAATGGAACAAGATGGACGTGGTGAAATACAGGGAAATGACAAAAGGCCGTCTACAACAACTCATCAGTGAAGAGCACGCAGAACTCCCATGCGAAGTGGTTGTATCCTCAATAAACCACATCCTCACCTCCTCAGCAGAAGAATGTGGTGCAGACACGGGACTGAAGACATGCAAGAGGCAAGGAAAACTCCCATGGTCCCCCGAGCTGAAACCCCTGATCCGCCAGATGAAATCTGCCCGATGGAAGCTGAAGAACATGCCCACTGAAGATGATTGCTACAACAGATGGTACAACAAATACCGGCAGCATAAGAAGCAGCTGCGATCAACCCAGCGACAACTTGTTGCAGTGCAGAGGAAAAGGCTACACCAGGAAATCATGGATGCACATGAAGGAGATCGCCAAACATTCTACAAACTGGTCAGTCGTCAGAGAGAAAACACGACCACAAATGGCAGAGTGAACTTCCCAAATGACGCAGACGAGATCGAAGGATGGGCGACATATTTTGAAAATCTGGCAACACCGGAAGACCACACACATTATGATGAGAGCTACAAGAATTCAAGACTCCTCAGATTCTACCTCCTGCAGCAGCCTGAACAAGACACGCCAGTGAAACTAGAACCTGCAAGGGAGGACCAAATTGCCAAACATATCGATAAACTGAAGTCAAATAAAGCCGCAGATATCTTTGGCATCACGGCTGAGCATTTGAAATATGCCGCAGAAGAAGAGGTAATCACACTCCTCACATCAATCACCAATCGCTGCCTGACAAGTCACAATCTCCCGAGCCAGTTCAAGATGGGCAAAGTTGTGCCTGTACACAAGAAAGGAAAACCAGCTTCTGACCCAAACAGCTACAGAAGAATAACTGTCTCTTCCATCCTTGGGAAAGTGGTTGAGAGAGAGATGACTGAAAGGACAAAACCTGTGCTCCGAGAACGACACTCAGATCTACAGTTTGGCTTCACTGAGAAATGTGCCTCGTCGAACTGCGCCTTGATCGTAACAGAAGCGATGGCAGAGTCCAGAGACAACGGCCAACCGCTATACATCACCATGATGGATGCAAAGAAAGCATTTGACCTGGTATGGCATGAGTCTGTCTTAACTCAACTCCATGAAGAGGGAATAACAGGCCATCTGTGGAAAACATTCATCAATATGTATACCGACATCAGATCCCGCGTCTATATGAATGGGAAGGTCTCCAGAGCCATCACAGAGCGACAAGGAATCAGACAGGGCTCTGAAACGTCCACTGAAATCTTCAAAACCCGAGTTAACCCGCTCATCAGGATGATAACAGAACAACCAGACACCATGAGGATCGGCTGCATCAAGATTGGTGCCCCCACATGTGCCGATGACACATGCATTCTCACGAACGACCCTATTGGAGCCCAATCGAGTCTTCTATTGGCGCAAGATAATGCCTCGAAGGAAAGATACGAGTTCAGTACGACCAAGACTAAGGTGCTTGTATACGATCCTCAGATCACTAGACACAAGAAAGCGAATGAAAGACCGCCGCTGTACTTCAACAACTCCCCTCTGGGATACACAAGTCAAGAAACACACCTGGGATTTGAGAGAGCTGAAGATGGCAAAGCCACACCCACCGTAGCAGCCAGAATAAAGAAGGCAAGACGTCTCGGATACTCATTGATGGGTGCAGGAATGTATGGATTGAACGGCATGAATCCTACTGTGTCTACTGCAATGATTAACACCTACATCATCCCAGCCCTAATGTCCGGCCTCGAAACGCTTCGACTCTCGACGGCTGACTACAGAGAATTGACACAATATCACCAAAACCTGCTGAGGAATGTACTTCACCTCCCAAGATCAACAGCTACACCGGCACTTTACCTACTGACAGGAAGCTTACCCATGGAAGCAGTACATCACAAGAACATCTTGACATTCTTCGGAAACTGTCTGAGACGAGAAAGATCAACGGAAAAGGACATCATAGAAAGACAGTTATGCATGAAAGACATGGACTCCAACAGCTGGGTAGTACTTGTCCGAGAATTATTATATAAATATCAACTCACCAGTGCATTCGAGCTTGTCAAAAACCCCCTGCCGAAGGCAACTTGGAAAAAGATGGTCAAGGACTCAGTAAATTGCCACTGGATATCAGCATTAAGAAATCAAGCGAAGGAAAAAACAACCCTGAGGTACATGAATGTCGATGGATGTGTCCTTGGAGAAACACACCATATCTATAAGAAAGCTGACAACCCCTTTGAAATCCAGAAGGCGTGTACGAAAGCTAGGATGCTCGTAGGTAGATATGGAGTGACATCGAGCTACACAGCCGGAAAATCCAAATGCGAAAGATGCCCCCTCTGCAGCGAAGAAGAGGAAACACTGAGCCACATGCTGCTAAGATGCAAAGCACTGGAAGACTCGAGAAAACAGAAGCTCGAAGACATCAAGACATGCCTGAAGGAAAGGAAAGTCAAGGTAGATGATAACAGCTGCCTCATCCAAGCAATATTGGACCCCTCCATATTATATGGAGCACCGGACGAGACAACTGTGAAGATTGAAATGAAGACCCGTGGATTCTGCCATGACCTACACATGGAAAGAAGTCACAAAATGCAGCCTAATGGGAAGAAACTACAGAAGTAATTTGACATATATAGCAGTGCTCCAAACTCCAAAAAATGCAATATTAACTCATATGATATTATCAACTCTTTAAAAAACACTGGGATTAATCAATAATTATCACTGGTGGTTCGCCTAAAATGTAAGAGGCGGCAGCTACACAAGAAGAAGAAGAAGAAGAAGACGGGGGACACATCTGTCAATTCATTAATTTGCAAAATTTTTTTGTACTGGGAAATATCACTAAGCAGAATTAATGTGTTAATGTGAACTTGTCACTTCAACTCACTTGATTGTCTCCACGTTCAAGTTGGAACGCTGTGTGAAGTCTTCAGTGCTTGTCATCTAGTTGGTACTTAGTAATAGTAGCCCTGGACCCAGTCAGGGCCGGCTCCAGCCAATTGTGCGCCCCAGGCAGCATCATGCTGATGCCCCCCCCCCCCCCGAGGCAGAGCCATGAGGGGCGCATAGCAAGGAGGGGCGAAGTGCAAGGAGGGGCGCATAGTAAAGAAGAGGGCGCAGAGCGAATAGGGGCAAATAGTAAGAAGGGGGCGCAGAGCAAGGAGGAAGCGGAGAGCAAGGAGGGAGCGCAGAGCAACGAGGAGGGTGCAGAGCAGTAAGGGGGCGCATAGCAAGTAGGAGGCAGAGAGCAACGAGGGGGTGCAGAGCAAGGAGGGGCGCATGTCAAGAAGGGGGTGCAGAGCAAGTAGGGGCGCAGAGCAAGGAGGAGGCGGAGGGCAACGAGGGGGTGCAGAGCAATGAGGGGGCGCAGAGCAAGAAGGGGGTGCAAAAGTAGGGGGTGCAGAGCAAGGAGGGGGCGTAGAGCAATGAGGAGGGTGCAGAGTAAGAAGGAGGCGCAGGGCAAGGATGGGGCGCAGAGCAAGGAGGGGCACATAGCTAGAAGGGGTGCAGAGCAAGTTGGGGGACATGGAAAAAAGGG
Source organism: Platynereis dumerilii (assembly GCA_026936325.1). Lineage (NCBI taxonomy): Eukaryota > Metazoa > Annelida > Polychaeta > Phyllodocida > Nereididae > Platynereis > Platynereis dumerilii. The sequence continues at coordinate 7,275,230 of JAPTHN010000021.1, forward strand.
GCGCAAAGTAGGGGGTGCAGAGCAAGGGGGAGGTGGAGAGCAAGGAGGGGGCACATCGCCAGGAGGGGTCGCAGAGCAAGGAGGAGGCAGAGAGCAAGGAGAGGCACAGAGAAACGAGGGGGCGCAAAGCAAGAAGAGGGTGCAGAGCAAGTGGGGTGCATAGCAAGAAGGGGTGCAAGTAGGGGCACATAGCAAGAAGGGGGCGCAGAGCAAGGAGGAGGCGGAGAGCAAGGAGGGGTGCAGAACAAGGAGGGGGGCGCAGAGCAAGAAGGGGTTTGCAAAAGTAGGCGATGGAGAGCAAGGAGGGGGCGCATAGCAAGGAGGGGGCGCAGAGCAAGGAGGGGGCACAGGGCAAGGAGGGGGCGCTGAGCAAGAAGGGGTGCGGAGCAATGAGGGGACGCAGAGCAAGAAGGGGGTGCAGAGCAAGTATTGGGTGCAGGGAAAGGAGGGGACACAGAGCAAGGAGGGGCACATAGCAAGGAGGGGGTGCAGAGCAAGGAGGGGGTGCAGAGAAAGTAGGGGGCGCATAGCAAGGAGGGGTCACAGAGCAAGGAAGGGTGCAATTCAAAAAAAGAAAAAGAATAAGAAGAAATGAATAGATAAAATAGCCAGGAAAGTTAAGTTTTAATTAAAGAAGGCTTCACAGTACTTCTGAACTTTACGCAACTGCATCATTTATTGCAAATATTCAAGTCTTATTAATTTTCTTGAATAAATACCATTTTCCCCGCCTTTCATTTTATGTGTTAAATGCTATGCCAAGAAAAATGAATGCATGTGGTTACGCGTGTACATGCCTCCTTGCTTTGCGCCCCCTCTTTGCTCTGCGCCCTAGGCGACCGCCTAATTGGCCTAATGGTAGAGCCGGCCCTGGACCCAGTGGTGGGCAAGTTAACAAAAAGTGTTAGCTGAGTTAACAGTTAATAAGTTAATGAAATCTTTAGCTAAGTTAAAGTTAATAAGTTAACTTTTCTGAAAGGTTAACTGAAGTTAAAGTTAAAAAGTTAAGTTAAATTTTTTTTTTACTTTCATAAAAACATGAGACAAATATTTACCTCAAGTACCAGAATGAGGCTCTTCTGTCTCAAAAAGAGGCACAGGTTAAATTTCCAGACGAAAAAACTCAGACAATGACAGTCTGGGTTTCACTATTTAGTTATCTTTTGTCTATTCAGTCTTTTTCACGCAAAAATGTGTCTTTTTGCTACGTTTTTTGACGTAAAATTAGCGGACTTTATTAACTAACGGACTTGTAATTAAGTAACGAAAGTTATTAACTTCCGTTGACATGAAAAAAAAAGTCAACTTAGTTATTAGTTACTAAATTTGTTAGCTTCGTTATTAACGGATTAACGAGTTAATGCCCACCACTGCCTGGACCCCTGGGACAAGTGTCATGAATAAATCCACTCATTGGAAAATCACACATGGGTCCAGGGCTTAAAGTTGGTATTGACTACTGTCAGTACTGACAGGATTAAACGTGTCAACAAATGCTCCCTTTTCCAAATTCAGAGATCTGCCGCCAATGTAGCGAGACAGACCGAGCCAAAATGGCTAATTCTCATCTCTGCTCTGTATGCTTGACCTCTTTTCCAGAAACTGAGGCTTGACCTCTTTTCCAGAAACTAGGGCAGAAATGTTGTCCCCCCAGAAAGTTTAGCACAACCAATTCTTGGAACCATAGATTTAGTCCAGTAACTCCATCAACTACTTTAACACTGAGTGGCATATTTTATGGTACTGCATTCTTGTAATTTAAACTACGATAAGCTGTGATACTAATGATTTTACACATGTGACCAACTGTGCTCTGTCAGATAACTGAGGAAGCAATTCTGAAAACCGGAAACATTCTAATCCGGAAACCAACGCCAAAACCACAAGCAAAGGTAGTTCTTCTGAACTCCTTCAGTATAAATTTTGGAAACCAATTTAATCTTTATGCCTTTAAAATCATTCTAATACTCTTTTCGAGCCGATTCTAACGATACGTCGATACCAAACATGTTGTGGTTGCAAAAACCAGAACCAAACTAATCGAAATTGTCAAAAAACCAAACCATTTTAATCCAAAACTAGCAATAACTGCCAATAAGTGTAAATTGATTTAAGAGGGAGAGTTGTAGAGATCTTGCAGGTGCTGCCCTCTTGTGTATTGTATATAAACCAGCTTAAAACTAATTACCATTAATTAGGACCTTTAGAGGATATCAATTAGTATGTAAATGCGGCAGTGGCACCCTACGAGTGTGCGGAAGACATGGGGAAATTTATAAGGCCAAACATTAAGTAACTGAGATAAATCTCGGACACTGTTATTTTAATATTAGTATGATGATGATGATGAAGCCAAAAAAAACCTAAACCATCAAGCGGCACCTCTATACACTCCTTCGTAGTGAGTACCCCCCCCCCCCGGGGGTGTGTTAGAACTGAGACCTTGTGCTCGCTCAATGAACTGTACAAAATATTATGGAATTCAGGATTAAACCGTCATAGTTATAACTTATAAGACATTGCTTGATTTATGAATGAATATTCGCGGACTTCGCGCTCATGGAATAAATATACTGCCATAGTTACTGTGAAATAAATAATTTCCCGCCAAGGAATACTCCAAACACCGCCCCCCCCCCCTCGATTATGAAATGTCCATTGTGAAATAAGACCTGGGCTATGATATCTCCCATAGTATAATCTTGCGGTGCCTGGCTGATAAACTTCCGAGTAAATGCGGCCCGGGGGGGGGGCAGGGGGGTACTTCACGGACTTTTGGGTAGAGATGCGCCACGGCGATTTTTAAAACCAGAACCATTTTAATCCGCAAACCAAACAAAACCACAAACTATTTTAATCTTTTTGTAAAAATATCCACAACCAATTTAATCTTTATGATTTTTATACCACTGAAATCGTCTTTTCAAGCCGATTCTAACATGTTGGGGGTGCAAAAAGGGCAACCAAATTAATCTGAATTCCTAAAAAACCAAGACCATTTTAATCCTAGAAGGCCAAAAAACCAAAACCATCCAGCGGCGCCTCTATATACACCCTTTCATAGTGAGTACCCCCCCCCCCCCCAGGAATGCGGCACACATAATGAAACGCTGATCAGGGAAGTTTTAAAGATTTAATTCCTTTGTATTAACATCATTAATGGAGCACCAAAAGACTGAATATATTACAAAACCTATCTTAACAGAGATCACAGACAAAGTTAGAGCTGTACAGTTCTATGGGCAGGACCTCCATCACGCCATGAAGGATACATCAATAAGCATTCAGCGAAATTTGTATGAAATCGCACAATCATTATTAAGGCCACACATAATTGATTCTTAGCTTCGCGGACCCGCCGACACAATATATTTCCTGCTGATGGAAAGAAAAAATTGAAAAAAAAACGAAAAATTTTTTTCACCTTTTTTTTTTTTTGTCCTACCGACCGACCCTAGAAAAAGTGCCTTGAGAGGAATCCCAGAAGCTAAAGATCAATTATGTGTGGCCTAAACTGCTTCCAAGCTCGAGATCATGTACTGCATCTTCCTTTTTCATACAGCCTCAAGGAACTCGTATGCTGCTCCCAGAAACATTCCGTACGTTGGCTGCTTCCAGGCATTCCCTGCTTTATACAGCTTCCAGGCACCTCTGTACTGCATCCAGGTGCTTCCTTCTTTATTCTGCTTCCGGGCACCTGTGCATTGCATCCAGGCACTTCCTGCTTTATTCTGCTTCCGGGCACCTCAGTGTACACTGTACTGCATCCAGGCTCTTCCTAGCTTCCAGGCACCTCTGTACTGCATCCAGGCACCTCCTGCTTTATTCTGCTTCCAGGCACCTTTGTACTGCATCCAGGCACCTCCTGCTTTATTCTGCTTCCAGGCACCTCTGTACTGCATCCAGGCACCTCCTGCTTTAAGAATATGCTGTTCACTGCATCACGGAACTTTAATTTTCTTCTCCAAAATTGAAGGCCAGAAATGCATAGATTCAATATGAGATTTCAGCAGAGACTGCTTGTTGAACATCATTCCACACAAACCACATTCAAAGCTTTTTAATTTGTCCCCATTTGGTTCCTCCTCATTTGAATAACTCGAAGACTTCTTGACATCAAGGGCGTGTGTTCTGACATGGCTGTCCAATATTGCACTGCTGATAAATTTCCATCCACAGATCGAGCAAACGAAAAAAGATGCACAACAACTGTCATAAGCCTCACTTTCAGATCTAGCCTCACTTTCAGATTTAGCCTCATTTTCAGGTTGAATCACAAGCACGTTGCAACTTTCCTGATCCTCCATGGTACCTTCTAATTCATTGCCTCCAGGGATGTTTATACTATCTCCAGGCACTTCCGGTTTGATGTCGCCTCCGGGAACCTCTTCACTACTCCCAGACATCTCCTCTTTAATGTTGCCTCCAGGGATCAGCGTGCTACTTCCAGACACCTCCTGTTTAATGTAGCTTCCAGGGACCTCTGTTCTACATAGCGCCTCCTGTTCAGTTTCACTTCCAGGGACCTCTCCACTACTGCCAGGCACTTCCATTTTGATGCAGTGTCCATGAACCTCTGCACTGCTTCCAGGCACCTCTTGTTTCAAGCTGCCTCCTGGGTCTTCTGCATAACTTCCAGGCACCTCCTGTTTTATGCTGCATCCAGGGACCTCTGCACTGCTTCTAGGCACCTCTTGTTTCATGCTGCATCCAGGGTCTTCTGCATAACTTCCAGGCACCTCCTTTTTAATGTGGCCTCCAGGGACCTCTGCACTGCTTCCAGGCACCTCTAGTTCAATATTGCATCCAGGGTCCTCGCTACTGCATCCTGAAATGCTCCTTTTCTCCTCCACATTTGAAGTGATTGAAGGCCATAAATGCAGAGATTCAATGTGACTCTTGAGCAGCGACTGTTTGTTGAACATCAGTCCACACGAACCACATTCAAAGCTTACCTTATCCTCCTCATTTAAATTATTTGAGAAAGAGACATAATGCTGTTCTCTGAACTTATGTAGCTCCAAAGATTTAGCGTCAGCAAACTTCTTCTTACAAACATCACAAATAAAGGAATAACTCGTCCTCTCGTCAGGAAGGAGCATATGAGCCTGTAGAAAACTTTCTTGCAAATATTTTGTCCAGCTTAATTTGCTTTCATGAGTCACAACATCAGCTCTCGGTGCCGCAACAAAGTCACATGCCTCACATTCAGATTCAGCCTCACTTGCAGTGTCAGTCTCACTATCAGTCTCACTTTCAGAATTAGCCTCACTTTCAGATTCAGCCTCGCTATCAGATTCAGTCTCACTTTGAGATTCAGTCTCGTTTTCAGATTCAGCCTCACTTTCAGGTTGGATCAGAAGTACTGTGCCACTTCCCTGATTCAGCACTGTACCCGGAACTTTGAACTCATTTCTTCCGGAATGTCCAGGGACCTCTGCACCGCTTCCAGGGGCCTTCCAATTTATACTGTCTCCAGGCACTGCCTGTTTTTTAAATCTTCCAGGGACCTCTGCTGTAATGCTTCCAGGCACTTCGACTTTACTTTTACCAGGCAATGTTTGCCTCCTCTCTCCAGGGCCTCCGTAAATTCTACAACTCGTCCCATTTTCCTTTTGCTTTCTTTTCATGCAGTCATACAGAATAACCTCAGGCCTCATTTTGTCCAATTTGACGTCACAAACCTTGCTTCCCTGATTGCAACCTTTCTTTGACGGAATACCAGTTAGCTGTGGCACATATACCTTGCTTACATTTTTAAAGCGTTTTCCGAAAATGCGAAGTTGGTGACGCCTTAGACAATCCAAATCCAAAAATAGCACATCGCAGTGCTCACATAAGTAGCGTAAACTGCCTGGTTCCGTTCCTTTATTTATGGAGACTTGATTAAATTTGTCCGCTGTCATCCTTTTCACTTTTCCCCTCCCCACGTTCTTTGACTCATTTGCCCTTCTCTGGTCCTTGTCACACTTTAGAACCTTATTCTGAGTCCCATCTTGCCCATTCAATTGACGCTTAACTGTAATGTTTCCATGTTTAGTTACTTTAAAATTTAACGTCCACTTAGTCGCCTCATTGGAGTGAGTTTCAGAAATGTGTCTCGCGAGATACTCCGATCCTATAAACATCCTCTTACATATGCTGCATCGGTGCAATTTTAAAGCTGTCTTTGACAGACTGGAATTCGGAATTACTGATACTCTAGACAACTCTTTAAGATCGGAAGTTGGCATTATTGATATTCCAGGCACCTCTTTAAGATTGGAAGTCGGCATTACTGATATTCCAGGCACCTCTTTAAGATTGGAAGTCGGCATTACTGATATTCCAGGCACCTCTTTAGGATTGGAAGTTGGCATTACTGATATTCCAGGCACCTCTTTAAGATTGGATGTCGGCATTATTGATATTCCAGGCACCTCTTTAGGATTGGAAGTTGGCATTACTGATATTCCAGACGACTCTTTAGGATTGGAAGTCGGCTTTACTGATATTCCAGACATCTCTTTGGGCCTTACTACGGAAGTATGCAAACGATTGTCTCTACACGTAACCAATTCTCGTCTCATTAGTTTTGACGCAGGATCATCAGCAGCTATTTGTTTTACTGCAACTGTAGAAGGATCCGAACAAGTACTATCTCTACAAGTAATCCGATAGTGTCTCATGAGTTTTGATGGAGGCTCGTCAGCAGATATCTGTTTTACTATCCTGGATGTCGGCAAAATTGTAATCCAAGGCAACTCCCTAGGTCTAACAGCGGAGGTATTCAAACGATTATCTTCACACGTAATCCCACCTCTTCTCACGAGTTTTGACGGAGGCTCATCAGCAGATTTTTGTTCCATTGTTCGTTTCGGAGCAGCACTAACAAAGGCAACGCTTCCAGTACCTTGATTTGGATTCATGGTAGAGACAGTCAGACAGAGACAGTCGGACAGAGACTTCTATACTGATCACTGCTGTAACTGTGGTCCATCCAGATTCTTAACAACAAAGGGTCCGTATGAATAGTCAATTCGTTTTTGCAATTGATTGTGATCTATCTTCAACTCGCTTCTTTTTTTTCCCCCCGACTCTTGACTGGCAACTCTTCAAACGCAGAACTGAAATTAACCAAAACAGAAATTAATCCCACACGACAACAAGTCTCTATTTTGCCCTGAAATTTTAACATGTTATATATGAACGAGAACGACATTGAACGTGACCAGGGCAGACTCCGAGGGGTAGAGGATCTGTCCCAATATAGGTCTTGATTTGCCTTGATAAGTTGAAATTCCATCTGCCCTGATGCCCCGTTATTGGCGTTAAAAGCGCATGTGACCCTGGACAGCGGTTACCCCTAAAGGCACATGGCAGAGCTAGGCAGAGCCAGGCAGACCCAAGCCTTCCTATTCTTCTTACTGCTCATAAAATCTACTTTATCATCCAGGGAAGAGGAATTTACATTGATATCAACAAGGACAACTGTAAAACAAGAATCAATGCAGAGATATATATATTCATATTCATTGCAAAATAATTGACTGTATTATCTGTATGATATCATTATACTGAAGTGAAACATGATGCACACAAGAGCTAGACCTGACAACAAATGCTCACCTTGTGGCTTGTCACCCAGAGATCAGCAATCTGCAGCCAATAAACAAATTCTCATCTCTGTGATGAACTGAAACCATCTTCAGCATGCATGACCTCTTTTCCAGAAACTAGGGCAGAAATGTTGTTCCCCAGAAACTTTAGTGCAGAAGGCAGCACAATCAAGTTTAGGAATTATCAGCTCCTCTAGTGGCATTTTGCAGTACCACACTCTTCCAAACCAGCATACTCGCCCTAGCGGAGATCTCCGAGAATCCGAGTGAGTGCGAGTTTGCCAAACCAGCAGCTTGAGGTCAGGTTGTCAGCTGGATGTTTCTGAATAGTCTGCTAACTTGCTAAGGCAAAATGGAAACTAATCCAGGGTACATAGTGTGCCAATTAAGTAATTAAGGATGCTGTGAACCATCAACATGATCAATTTAATTTAACAAAAATTCAAACAGAGAAACATTTATATACGCCATACATAAGTTAACAAATTAATTTTTTTAAACAGACTTAAAAAAATTATTAAATTATTAACTGGCAACAGTCCAACACATTAACTTAATCGTGATTAACGGGTAACATAGCCCTACAACAAAAGTAAATACAGTATGCAGCTATAGGGCTTCTTATTCAAGGTTGCCCTCTATTTAAAAGGGACCTTGGCAATCAAATACGGTAAACTAATTTCACTGACTCCTGGCAATCGGAAACTTGTTAAGTTAGATCCCTGAATTTGGCACCCAGTGAAAGAGTCGTAGTGATTTTGTTTGTGTTTATGTCGTTCCAGATCTTGAACAGTCCTGAACCGTTTTTTGCAAATGTCACAAACTGAATCCGCACTTCCATTTTCGCCAAGGCGGCCGTGCAAGCATTCAAAGTGATATTTTAGAAGGAATTCCTTTTGGAACCTTGAGGCACATAAGCCACATTCGTAGCATTTTGGGTCGCATAATCCTTCCTCCGCATCAGAGGGGTTTAGATAAAAGTCGGTCATTTCGGGCAGAAATGTGTAGTCCTGGTTTGAGTTGCCGATGTGATTGTGTTGTTTTTTTATATGGTCATCTAGCAACGGTTCACTCACATGCTTCCAGCCACACACACGGCACACGTAAAAACAGACGTAATGATTTTTCTCCATTTTATGCACCCACAAATTTACGACGTCTTTAAACCTCTCCTTACAAATGCCACAAATGAAGTTACGACTCTTTTTTTCACACGAACATGCACTTTTATGGTGATGGTTGTTAGAACATTGTCTTTGACTAGAAATTCTTTTTTCAATATGGCGGCCTACGTGAGCCCTGAGCAAGTCTTCTGTCGTAAACTTCGCCGAACACAACTTGCACTCACAAGCAACCAAGTTGGGGGTTGGTGTCTTTACTGTCTTTTTCCAAACTGCATCACAAGCCTCACTCTCAGCAGATTTAGCCTCATTTTCAGGTTGGATGACAATCGCTATTTCAAATTCATCACTTCCAGGCACCTCTGCATTGCGTCCAGGCACCTCCTGTTTCAAGCTGCCCCCAGACACCTCTGAGCTAAATCCAGGCACCTCCTTTTTCCAGTTGCCTCCAGGGACCTCTGCACGAAATCCAGGCACCTCCTGCTTTATAACACCTCCAGGAAACTCAGCACTGCTTCCATGCACCTCCTGCTTTATAACACCTCCAGGAAACTCAGCACTGCTTCCAGGCATCTCATGTTTTATACTACATCCAGGCACCTCCTTTTTCAAGCTGCCTCCAGGGACTTCCATGCTATATCCAGGCATATTCTGCTTCATAACACCTCCAGCTCCAGGGTCCTCTCTACTGCTTCCAGGCATCTCCTGTTTTATACAGCTTCCAGGTCTACTGGCTATATGATGATGAAGTAGCAGCTTGACTGAAGGAGAACAACAGCTTTTAGGAGCTTTCTGTTGACTGCTTCCAGGCACTTCCTGTTTTACACAGCTTCCAGGCACTTCCTGATGACTGCTACCAGGGAATGACCGCTTCCTTGCTCCAGGTCCTCTGTCATTTGCACAACTTGTCCTATTTCTCTCTTGCTTTGCTTTCCAGCAGTCACGGAGAATAACTACAGGCCTCATTTCATCCAACTTCACATCCCCAAACTTGATTCTACGATCGCAATTTTTCTTTGATGGAATATCAGGAGGTTTTGGCACATTCTGAACTGGTGCTCCCTTGCTTAAATCTGTGACCGAAATAGACCTGATCGGTTCTTTCATTAACTGGTACTCGGAGTCTTTATCATGCAATCCACTGACATTTTGTTGATGCTGTTTGAGAAGCTGTGGTGCATTCTGAACTGGTGCTCCCTTGCTTAAATCTGTGACCGAAATAGACCTGATCGGTTCTTTCATTAACTGGTACTCGGAGTCTTTATCATGCAATCCACTGACATTTTGTTGATGCTGTTTGAGAAGCTGTGGTGCATTCTGAACTGGTGTTCGCTTGCTCGAATCTTTGACGGAAAAAGCGCTGCTCGGTATTTTCATTAACTGGTACTGGGGGTCTTTATTATTAAACCCACTGACTCTTTGTTGATGCTCTTTGAGCAGGTCCATATCCCAGAATAGCAATCCGCAGTGCTGACACCAGTAATAGAAACTATCCAGGGGCACTCTCTGGCCCACAATCGGAGGGGGCCGGTCATGTGCGCCTGAACTTTCTCTATCCCCCTTTTTCAAACCTTTTTCTGTCTTTCCTCGTTTTTTATTTGCAGTAGGTTGCTTAACTGGCTTAAGTTTGTCACACTTTAACCCTTTTTTCGGTTTTTCTTTCAATAATGCTTTCACTGTTCTTCGTTCCTTTTTTCTGCTTCTTCGCTTGGTCTTAGCTTTTTCTTGTCCGTTGAATTGAAGCTCACCACCTTCGATTTGCCCTTCACCACCTTTGAATGGATGTTCACCACCTTTGATTTGAAGCTCACCACATTCAAGATGGCGACTGTTTTTCTTGTTTTGATGCACACCACTTTTGGTTCGACGTTTTACCTTATTGTTACGATAACCTGAAATGTTCGATGTCTCTTCACCACTTTCAAAATGGACATTGGCGTGGGTTTGAGTGAAATGTTTTGAGAGCAATTCGGCACTCACAAATATCTTCGAACAAAGGTTGCATTGATGCATTTTCGGGGGTTTCTCCACTGAATTGGAAATTTGCGGTGTTGGTGACGTGTCAGTCGGTTCTTTTGGAGGGGTAAAAGACGACGATTGAAGGAAGGCAAATTGTTTGGAGACAACTATAACTGGACTGGCAGGAGAAGACGCACAAGACTTTGTGGGATCTAGAAATTGAGGATTAGCTTCTGCAGAAAGTGAGCAGGGCGGTAAAACACTCTCTCGACTGATATCGTCCTCGGCTTCCGACTTGATAAAACCTGCCATAATCTGAACTGACACCCCCTCGCAAATTGACCTAGCTCCGTAATTACCAGCCTCACTTCCAGGAGAGTCTGTCTTGATAAACTTTGATGGTATGTCTTCACATGTTTCAAGCTTAATCTCCCGTTTCTGCCCGAGTACAAAATCTGCTTCATTGCCACATTCTGTCTTGCAGTCGGCAATCATATTGTTAACTTCCTTTTGGGATAGCTCCATTGTAATTCAGTCACTCACTGGCGGGTCATATTGGACGTTTATAAAATTTGATCCTTCGCGTTTCCATTTTTCATCAGAAACTGAAAATAATAGAAAACAGTAGCATGAATGATACAAGTAAAACCGGTCTGTTTTGGGTTTCAAGGTTCCAGGGGGGGGGGGGTATTTCTTTACAGCTAGGGTATTGTTTGATTTAAAAAGAAATATTTCAGGGACGGACACGGGGGGGGGGGGGGGGGGGGATGCATGACCCCCCCACCAGACCAAAATTTATATATTTTTACATGTTATTTTATCAGCGCGAAGTCACATTATGTCGCGAGCTATGCGTTTCGTGACATGATAGTCCGATAGACCCCCCCCCCCACCAGAATTTTCTGGATCCCCCCTGACATATTTAGAGAGGTTGGCTCAAACCCCCCCCCCCCCCTGAAAATCAAAGTGTTGCCCCCCTGATCATGATGGACTGATTTTCAACCCCCCCCCCTCCATCTTACGTGTAGCTTGAACAATTATCAAGTTCCAGATGACTATAAAAAAAACAATTTAACTGTTTAAGTATATAAAGCTTAAAAAACCTGGGGTTTAACTTTACCTTCTGCTTCCATTGTTGTACTATACCATGCCCCATGGTATCAACAGATCAATAGATAAATAGCAGAATCTGCACTTGGCCACTGACAGATCCATCAAAACAACCATGACCTCCTTTTCAGGGGAACTGGGTCACAGATGTTGTCCCTCAGAAAAGTTCAGCATAAACGTTTCCAGGGCACAACATCTCTGACCTAGTTTCATGAAAGTTTTGATCAGCTTGTTGTTGTGTTTGATCAGTTCACTATAAACGTTGGAATTACCAGATTACCTCACTTGTCAGCTGCAAATCACAATAATAGGTAAGCTGATGTGGAGTTCCAGAAGATCAGGAGATTGACACTGAACAATGACAGGTCATTTAAGTAATTGATTTGTGTTGAAAACTCAGAAAAGCTCAAAAGGCAAGCTGCAGCCAGCTCAGCAGCTGTCAAAATACTGAAAAGCGTGCATATTACTGGCTATATAATATAGGTATGTTGCAAAAAAATTTAAATCTTGAATTTCACATTGAAAATATTTTTATGTGAAAGACACTTCAATAAAAGAAAAGTAGCCACCAGAACCATCTTAATATGTAAATTATTAAAGAAGTTACAAGCATTTTTGTGGTCTAAAAATGAAGTAATAATTTGCTATGTTTTAGCATTGTAATTACAAAAAGTCTGTGATCAACGACTGTGATCTTCATAACTCAGTTGAAAACAGTGGCGTATTTAGGGGGGGGCCATGGTGCCATGGCCCCCCCCTCAGGCCCAAAATTAACATGGAGGAGATAGGAAACCCCGCGGAGTGCCCCGTATTCACCCCATGTAATGGCCCCCCCCTCAGGCCATTTCTAGATACGCCCCTGGTTGAAAATGAAGATAATTGAATGAAACTTTCAACAGATGGTTATCGAATTCAGTGTCTTTGGTAGACTAACCAATAACTTTATTTGCTATAGCTTAACCCGACTTTTAATGGCAACCAACAAACACACGGTGAAGTATACCACTTATTTAAACCTAATTAGATTTAAACAATAAATACCATTCCAAAGTTCTGGGGTAAATTCAATTAATGTGAATCAAAATCTAAAACAATGCAAAGCATCTATTGTCCATTTACGACAACTGTTGTCAGTGAAAACAAGGATGGATGACTGGGGCTTTATGTCGCATATTTATGCATTTGTTAGGTTCCTTGGGACAGGAGAAAGTAACAAGGCAGCAGAAAATGAATAGGTCTATTGATATTAAACCAGGTGCTTCGCATATAGAGGCTCAGCTTTTCAGCTTGTCCACCAAGGCAAATTTTTAACCAAATGAGAGTGACGTTGGAAATTTAGGCCTCATATAACTTTTCCCCTACTCGTACAATTTCCTTCAAATTTTGCAGTAATGAAGGTAAAAGTGTAACTTAAATGGCCATATACCTCTAATCAATGGCCATAGCTTACGAAAAAAGCTGTAGCAAGTTGATATACACTATCACTTTCAAATGCGTGCAGAAGACAAAATACTGAACGGAATTGCAAAATTTGAAGACTGGGCTGTAAAGGATGATCCCAACAATATTCGCTATTGAAATCATTAAGCTGTGTTGATCACAGACATAGCCATAGCTATTTTTGTGAAGTACGTTTTCAAACACACCGATTTTTGCCAGCACATAGCTGACAGAACTTTTTCTGGGTCATTGCAGCAGATTGCAACATACCTACTATAGAATATAGTATATAGCTGCTTCCCATTCTGACATTCTCATTAATCTCAGTTGCAGTGGCATCCCATGGGGGGGGTACAAGGGGGCACGTGCCCCCTCATGTTGGACCTGTGCCTCCCCAGGTGCCCCCGATATGAACTTTCCAACTCTGGCTAAAATATACAAATAGTATTGTGGGTGCCCCTCCAGAGAATCGTATGCCCCCAGGCCTGGATTATCCATTAGGCTGAGTAGGCTATAGCCTAGGGCCTCACACCTGAGGGGGGCCTCACATTTGGTGAAAAAAATTAAATAAAATTTGCCTAAATTTGAGAATTTCAAGTCAAAAAGAGAAAAACCAAGAGGAAGAGTTAGGCTCAAATGCATATTAAAGGGCTTCAAATTTATAATCGCGGATCAAGGAGCCTTGAAGTACCTGTTTAAGGAGTATCTCGTATGAAACTCCTCTGAACTAATCGCACAATTACACTTGCAGAAATTTTGCAGAAAAACCATAAAAATGTTGTAGGCTTATCTCAGAAATTTCATGATTTTCCCAAGTTTATTATCATTATAACAGAAATATGGAAATAACAGAAGAAATTTCAGCAATAATCGTTGATATTTATGCAAGCATTTTTTTGCAAAACCTAAGAAATTTCTGCAATTATCATGTGCAACTTAGTACAATTATTGCAGAAGTTTATGTCATAATGAGACATCAAAATTATTGTTTAAATATTCTTCAATTACTGTGCATTTCCACGACTATTGCTGAAATCTCTATGACTGTCAGTCTTAGAAATATTGTTGAAAAAATTGGATGAAAATGTGCTATTATCTTGGAATAAATGTAAAATTTCCCCTTTTTTCTGCAATTTTGGACCAGGGAAATGTATATAAAATCAAATGCAGTAGAGACAAAGACTGATTTCTTTCTTGTTCGTTACTAGCTCTTGTTATTTTGTACAGAAAATTTTATGATCACGCTATCCATTTAGTAGTCTTTATGAAAATTTATAAAGAGAATCACAGTGAAAATTCTGCGGCGATTGGCGTTCCCAGGTCAGGTCCACAAAGGGGCCTCATATATTGAGGTTCAGCCTTGGGCCTCTCACTGCCTTAATCCAGCCCTGCATGCCCCCCCCAGAGAATGGTGCGCCCCCCCAGGAGCCCCCCCCACTCGAGACACCCAGTTACGCCACTGCTCAGTTGAACTGCAGTTCTCTCTCTAAATAATCTACAATTTCACATCATCGCAGAATTCAGTGTTACGTAGGTCTAACTCTAGTCTAAGTAACTTACTTGCAATAACCGTAATCATCGGCATTTAGTATCCTTCTTATGACTTGCGATGACATTCTGTTTGAAATATTCAGATACATCGATCTATCCGTCAGTGGTTGCGTTACAGATCCAGGGGCCCGGACCCCCCTTCTCCCCCCCCCCCCCGCATCAATGACGTGCAATGATGGAAATGGAAAATTTTCATCGGGGGAGCTTTCGGCTTGTGCGACAGTGGCTCGCAATTTCAAAATTTTTAAAAGGAAAAGAATTCTTCCACCAAAGCATAATTGCGGCTAAAAATACCATGAGGACTGAAAAAAATACATGATAATTGTAATTTCCACTAATCATCAAGGGAGCTGGGGTACAGCTCCCCCTGTTTTTCAATCAAGGGAGCTCAGCTCCCCCGAGCTCCCCCCCATTTCCACCACTGAATTGACGTGAAATATAGCATTTTAGAAAAACTGTCGCGCTCTTATGTGCCAAAACGATGCTGGCCTCGCCGGGGTCGCCGCCCCCTCCCTTTAAACTACCTCGTCTGGATCTGCCAATGCCCGAATACTTGGTAGTATAGGTGTCTATTCTACAGTTTTCTACTTAAGACGGATTTGCACTATGAAGATAAAATTTACCGTATTTTCTGTTTTGCAATTTCAGATTCTACGTTATGAAATTCTAAATGAGACAGAAACAATTGGGATGGCGAATAACAGTAAATTTCACGGACGTCCTGAAGAAGTAGAAACTTGACTGAATCTCAAACTTGGATCCTAATATATGTACGACATATATTATGGAAGTCTGCACCATGAATGCTGGTTACAAGAAGGAGCCGAATGGAATTGTTGGTGTTACCTTCAAACGTGAAATGGACCCTTACGATGAACCCCCATCCAAATATGCGAGGAATTACACATCTGAAAGATATCCTAATTCCGGAACTTCTTCAGCTGGAGGACATGAACAAGGGACCTCAATTCGGATTTTAGCAGATTCTATCAAGTCAGAGGCCGAGGACAATACTAGTCGAGGATGTGTTTTTGCGTCCAAATCAGTTTCTGCTTCAGCGTCTAGTTCACAACTTCCACATGCCTCTCCAACGGCGTCTACAAAATTACCAAGGCCTCCTTCTACAAGTTCTAATCCTGCCAAAAAACCTGTGAAATTACATCGTTGCCGTATTTGTCCGAAAATATTCGCAGGTGCTGATTTCCTATCAAAACATTTGGCTAATGCCCACGCCAATGAAACTGATAAACAGACATGTAAAGGTGCAGGACATGCTAATAACTCAGTGAAGAAACAATCCAAAATTGGTGAAAAAATGAAAGAACATCCAAACAATTTCAGTACAAATGAGCGTCAACATAGTAGTCAATTTAGCCTTGGTAAGCTCCCACAAATGAACAATCTCGATTTCAACAAACTAAAAGTCAGTTGTAGCACTGTGAAACATGAAGTCAACGATGCTGAACATCAATTCAATTCAAAGGCGGTGGTCATTGTGAGGACCAATTCGTAGCTTCAAAAATTATCAAGCGTCTTTCAAAGGATGTTGGGCAGAAATTGAAAACACCGGAGCACCAACAGAACTTTGCCGAGAGCAGCATGACGTACCAATTGAACAGTGGCATGAATCAATTCAAAGCTCGTCAGCATCAATTGAGAGAAGACTTAGATTCTGGAAGGATGAGTCAATTTGATTATTACCAGCATCTATTCGGAGAAGGGATGCATCAATTTGAGGATTCTGTGCCCAGTACCAGAATGTTGCTTGGTGCAAAATTGGAAATTCAGCACACGAGCATCGTGACCTGGAACATTACGCCGGGTGACCAAGAGAAAGTCCCTGGGAAAGAAGTCCCTGGGAAAAAAGGGCGAGGGACGACGATTAAAGTTGAAAATGGGGAGCAGGGAGAAAGCAAGAATGGACAAGACACCGGCATAAAGGATGACATTGACAAGGACTGGGAAGCAAGTTCCATAGCAAATATGGATGAGCCAGGAGAGATGGAAGAGAGGAATGAAAAAATGGAGAAATTCCAAAAGAGGGAAGCGGAAGAGAGTCTAGAGAATGAGAGGAACGAAGAAATGGAGCAGATCTGGAAGCGGGAAGGCGAGTGGGTTGACCCGGAGGAACAATCAGTTATCCAAAAGTTTTGTGACTTCATAAAAGCCCACACCGAGGATGAATGGAAGGAAAGCATCCCTGTTCACGGCATCAAGTCGGACAGTAAGAGGAACAAAATAAACGCCGATTGTGACATGGAATCGGACTGCAAATTGAACCCTGTGGTCGTGCTACATGACTGCATGAAAGGAGTGCAGAAAAAGCAAAGTGGAGGCAGTCATGTCACCACTCGTGTAATGTGCATAGACCCTAGAGAAGGTGAACAGACGCCTGGATCTAGTAAACGAGAAGTGCCTAGATGCATTAAACAGGAAGTGCCTGGATGTAGTCAGCAGGAAGTGCCTAGATGCATTAAACAGGAAGTTCCTGGATGCAGTCAGCAGGAAGGGCATGGAAGTAGCAAAGGAGAAGACCGAGGTTCTACATGTTCTATGCAGGATATAGCGCATCAAATTAAAACTGAAGATCAATTTGAATGTGACAAACAGCAGTCAGAGGTCTTCCCCACTATTAGCATGATATGGAGTGAAAATGCGAGTTCAGAAGTTCCAAGCTACATGGAGGGTCTAGGAGGCAACAAGGAAGTTAAACCAGGCCTTGGAGATTTGGAAAAAGAAATTTCAACCCAACCTGAAAGTGAGGTTAAATCTGAAATTGAGGCTATTTCTGAAAGTGAGGCTTGTGTAACTCCGTAAAGAACAAAGATGAAACTCATAAATGCACCTTGTGTGGGATGAAATTTTCGCAAGAACTCCTGCTGAAGGCCCACATGTCCCGCCATGGCGACAACGCAACTTCTGCCTTCGTTTGCGACATTTGCAAGAAGACTTTTGGTGAAGTTCAAGCCTTGGAAACCCATAAATACGAAGAGTATCATTACGTGTGTTTCTTTGTGTGTCGTGTCTGTGACCAAAAGTTCATAAACGAGGCACTGTTGGATTACCATATCAAGAGGAGACATGATTTGAAGGGGGAAAAATATTACACATTTTTGCTCAAAGAGAAAGGTCTTAAAATTGACATCGCTGATAGAGAGCTAGCTCAGGCCAATGCTAAGTGCTATGAGTGTGGTCGATGTCAGACGAGATTCGATAAGGAGTTTCTTCTCAAGTCCCACATCGAATCAATGCACGGCAAAAACGAAAGTTCTGACTTGGTTTGTGGTATTTGTTGGAAGAGGTTTGATGACCTTGAAACTCTAAGGCAGCACAAATTCGACAGAAACCATTACTACTCTTACTTCATTTGCCGTACATGTGGTCATAAGTTCACTAGTCAAGGGTTGTTACATTTCCACCACCGAAGAAAATTGTCAACGTGTCCCAACGGCGGCAAGAACTCCGAATTTAACGCAGAAAGGCAACTGGACGCGAGAGGATTATACTTCATACCTTCTGAAGGACCTAAGGGGTTCGGATGTACTCTCTGTGGCATGCGATTTGAACGGGAGCTTTTACTGAAAGCTCACGTCCCACTGCACGGTGAGAGCGGGAGTTCTGATTTTGTTTGCAGCATTTGTAAGAAGAAATTCAGTGAAATGAAAGACCTGGAGCAACATAAGTATGAACGGAGTCATTACGACTCAATTTTCAGCTGCCATGTCTGCGACTCAAAGTTCACGAAACAAGAGTTGTTAGACTACCACCTGAAGATGACTCACATGTTCGAGAAGAACATAAAGTACCGTTGTGCGCTTTGTGAAGGTGAATTTCCGTCGAAGAAAGATCTAGATTCACACATGGGCAGTCACGTCACCAAACTACAACTTTGTGAAATATGCGATCGTGGATTTAAGGAACCGTCGAACTTGGCCAAACACGTCGAAACCCACATTGTTGACCGTATACACACATGCAGCATATGCTCGCAAAAATTCGATCGTACGGACGATTTCAGAGAACACATGCACACGCACCGAATGTCCCGAGTCATGACGAACCTACCGAGTTACTTCAAAGACCACGTCAAGTTCAGTTCCGGAGCAAAGGCCTTGTACGTGTGTAAAAGTTCAGTTCAGGAGCAAAGGCCTTGTACGTGTGTAAAAGTTCAGTTCAGGAGCAAAGGCCTTGTACGTGTGTAAAAGTTCAGTTCAGGAGCAAAGGCCTTGTACGTGTGTAAAAGTTCAGTTCAGGAGCAAAGGCCTTGTACGTGTGTAAAAGTTCAGTTCAGGAGCAAAGGCCTTGTACGTGTGTAAAAGTTCAGTTCAGGAGCAAAGGCCTTGTACGTGTGTAAAAGTTCAGTTCAGGAGCAAAGGCCTTGTATGTGTGTAAAAGTTCAGTTCAGGAGCAAAGGCCTTGTACGTGTGTAAAAGTTCAGTTCGGGAGCAAAGGCCTTGTATGTGTGTAAAAGTTCAGTTCGGGAGCAAAGGCCTTGTACGTGTGTAATATTTGTGACATGGATTATGGCAATGTGAGGAGCATGATGTCTCATATCTACAACCATCTATCCAGCGAACAAAGCTGTAACATCTGTGGCATGGAGTTCGCTGAAAGAAAACACTTGCTCAGACACAAACGGACTCAACACAAGACGGAATTGATACGCCAAGGCCGGACATGATTACCTTTAGATTCTCTGAACTACTCCGGGGGTAACCATTTAATCTCAAGGGGGGGGGGGCTTGGAGTACTTTTACAATGAATAATTTCTTGCTCCCTTTTGGTGAAATAAATAAATTATTTGTGGGCAGTCTTGAAATAAACTAGAGTTTCGATCGGGACCGATGCGAAGGGAGAGCTCTCGCATGTCGAGTGGGCGTGGTGTAGTTAGGTTGATGTCACCTTTTCGTCACTGGGAATGAGTATTAAAAGAAATAGTGTGTATCTTTCATTAGATATATTTCAATGTAGCGAACTGTGACTCTGTTGCATATATGCAGCATCAGTAACAAAGCACCCAGGACTAGTTTTTGCACTGTATTTGGCATTTTTCCGAAATTATATATATAGAATGGTCTGCATTTGGTCAGCATTTGGTCAGCATTTGGCCTGCATGATGAGAATTTTGGTCTGCATTCTCCTAATCTCCTAGAAAAATTCTTGGTTATTTATGCTCATTACCTTTTTTTTAAACTACCACTTAAAAGACTGGATTTTATTATTTTAAGACAGGGTCTTGTAATCAACTGTGGATTACAGAGAGTGGAAATCATTGATGATGGCTTAAATGCAATTAATAGAAACAACCTCGATTGGATGAAATTCTAGATTATACAGCCTGCAAAACAAAATTTGTATAGCCTTCTTGAAATAAACTTTGTTGATAGGGGTATACTAGGGTGCATCAAATGCCCCTCGTATTTTTCTATCACAACCAAACATGGTATAAAATGTTCCTTTTGACTAATAGAAAATTCATGCCAATTTTCGAAAAGTTTGAGATAGCCCTAGGGGTACCACAAAGAGGCTGAAATAAACTAACAGAATGACATATCACCGAATCGCGGTATTGAATATTTTTACCAATAACAGCTGTATCATAATAATTTTATCATATCTGAATTCCTCTCAGAAAGAGCTTTCAAATGAGTACCCGCATTGCATATATTGTGTTATTTAAAGTGAACTCGAAACCACAAAAGTTTTCGACATGATTTATTTTGAAAAGCCATTGAATTATCTTTTGCCTGAATGTTGCTTTCTGCCCAAATTTTTCAGACATTCACCTTCTTCTCATTCTGGAACATCAGGCATTCAATTTATCCAATGCTGTAAAATTTTTACGGAGCCAGTTCCTCTCCCCATGCCTCCTTTATAACAGCACTAAAATTTCGAAATGATGACATTTTACAAGCCTGAACTGAGTAATTAATGTTTCTGAAAACAATATAACTAAAAAATCATTGCATGAAAAGTCTTTCTTTGGAGATCATGTTGAAAAAAATTGTCTAGAAATCACAGATTCAGAGATAAGTGCATTTTAATGTGATGCAATTTTAAATTTAGCATTTCTTGACATATCTGATACTATCAGTACTAATTTCAATGTTTTTCGTACATTATAATATTAGATATTTTCTAAAATTGCTATTAAACCGACTGAACCAAAAAATTAAGTCTGTTACTGAAATAAAACGTCATGGCAACGTTTCTGCCAAATATTGATATTAAAATGTAATAATAGTTCATTATTAAGATGAATTTATAAGATAACCCATTGATGTTGCCATTCATTTGAAAGGTCTTTTTATGCTGATTTCAAAAATAACAACCACATGTTTCTGCACAGAAATTTGAAAAAGTTATGGGAAACCGCAGATCGGCAGTACCTAATTTAAGTACTGGGAAAGATGGTCCGTGTGGTACCCCTAGCCATTGTCCGATTTCACTTAAACTTCTCAGAAGTGTCTTTCCAATCAAAAGGCACAACTTCATTCATGTTTGATTATATTTTGAGAGAAAAAAGGCATTTGATGCGCCCTAGGGTATACATGGGTCTCAAAAACAGATGGGGTGTCAAATGTTGGAATTTAAAGGAAAAATGAATGTCTCATGTCCCATTTTATCGAAGCATAAATGATAAAGAAATGTATCAAATGTTTGTCACTTTTTATTAGTCAATCTGTCAGTGTCTCTCGATTTTTAAGAGGGCCAATGTCCCTGTGTCACTTTTTAAGAAGGGCAGTGTCCCCATGTCGATTGTTAATTGCCATTGATTATTGAACTTCCTCAACAGCAATAGGTCAGGTGTCATCTTCAAGTGAACTAATCCACTCAATTACAATTAGACAGTTATGTTTTTCCACTTTTCTGAGTTGAATAAAACAAGTTTCCATATTTTTTATTTCGATTTCTTGTAGGCCTATATAGGCCTATAATAAAAAATTCTAAGAAATTGTTGTTTTTTTGCAATCTATCATTTTGAAGAAAAATAAAGTCCTGATATTCAGTCATAACTGTCCCCATGTCCCCGGGTGTTACGTCCCCATGTCCCCGGGGGTTAAGTCCCCATGTCCCCGGGGTTACTTCCATGCCCCCGGGGGTTACGTCCCCAAGTCCCCGGGGGTTACGTCCCCATGTCCCCGGGGGTTACATCCCCAAGTCCCCGGGGGTTACGTCCCCAAGTCCCCGGGGGTTACGTCCCCAAGTCCCCGGGGGTTACGTCCCCATGTCCCCGGGGGTTACGTCCCCATGTCCCCGGGGTTACGTCCCCATGACCCCGGGGGTTACGTCCCCATGACCCCGGCGGTTACGTCCCCATGTCCCCGGGGGTTACGTCCCCATGACCCCAGGGGTTACGTCCCCATGTCCCCGGGGGTTACGGCCCCATGTCCCCGGGGGTTACGGCCCATGTCCCCGGGGGTTACGTCCCCATGTCCCTGAGGGTTACGTCCCCATGTCCCGGGGGTTACGTCCTATGTCCCCGGGGTTACGTCCCATGTCCCCGGGGGTTAAGTCCCCATGTCCCCGGGGTTACGTCCCCATGTCCCCGGGGGTTACGTCCCCATGTCCCCGGGGGTTACGTCCCCATGTCCCCGGGGTTACGTCCCCATGTCCCCGGGGGTTACGTCCCCATGTCCCCAGGGGTTACGTCCCCGGGGGTTACGTCCCCATGTCCCCGGGGGTTACGTCCCCATGTCCCCAGGGGTTACGTCCCCGAGGGTTACGTCCCCATGTCCCCGGGGGTTACGTCCCCATGTCCCCGGGTTACGTCCCCATGTCCCCAGGGGTTACGTCCCCATGTCCCCGGGGTTACGTCCCCATGTCCCCAGGGGTTACGTCCCCATGGGTTACGGCCCCATGTCCCGGGGGTTACGTCCTATGTCCCCGGGGTTACGTCCCATGTCCCCGGGGGGTTACGTCCCCATGTCCCCGGGGGTTACGTCCCCATGTCCTCGAGTGTTACATCCCCATGTCCCCGGGGGTTACGTCCCCATGTCCCCTGGGGTTACGTCCCCGGGGGTTACGTCCTCATGTCCCCGGGGTTACGTCCCCATGTCCCCGGGGGTTACGTCCCCATGTCCCCGGGGGTTACGTCCCCATTTCCCCGGGGTTACTTCCCCATGTCCCCGGGGGTTACGTCCCATGTCCCGGGGGTTACGTCCCCATGTCCCCGGGGGTTACGTCCCCATGTCCCCGGGGGTTATGTCCCCATGTCCCCGGGGGTTACGTCCCCATGTCCCCAGGGATTACGTCCCCAGGGATTACGTCCCCATGGCCCCGGAGGTTTCGTCCCCATGTCCCCGGGGTTACGTCCCCATGTCCTCGGGGGTTACGTCCCCATGTCCCCGGGGGTGTGTCCCCATGTCCCCGGGGGTATGACCCCATGTCCCCGGGGGTATGTCCCCGGGGGTATGTCCCTGGGGGTATGTCCCCGGGGGTATGTCCCCGGGGGTATGTCCCCGGGGATATGTCACCATGTCCCCGGGGGTAAATGGTCGCCCCCTCCTTAGTAGATATTAAATGGTCGCCCCCTTATCCTATCTATCTATCTATGTATCTATCTATGTATCTATCTATGTATCTATCTATGTATCTATCTATGTATCTATCTATGTATCTATCTATGTATCTATGTATCTATGTATCTATCTATCTTGTTATCTTAGCACCTTAGTAGATATTAAATGGTTGCCCCCTTATTCTTAAGATATATTAAATGGTCGCCCCATTAAATGGTCGCCCCCTTATCTATCTATCTGGCAAAACAACATACACATAGAACTCGCATGTGTTCCGCTTGCGACACAAATTCTAGTTTTGTTTTCAATGTGCAGTCCCCCCCCCCTGTCCTAAGCCCACTCTGCCCATTATTTGCAATGTCGGAGAAACTTTTCTTGGACAAGAGGAGTGACCATTGGTCAGGCTGTCATTGCACATGCCACATTAACAGCAACCACTTACAAATGCAACCATTGGTTAGGCAAGATCCTTGTGCCTAAATTGACAGCAGTACAATAATCCAAATAGGCATGTAGTGCGTGTTTGCTTGACTAGAAAACAACCTGTCAATTTCAGCTGCAATCATTAGGGGAAAGCTATCGCTCTCCCAATAATTTCTGGCAGGGTTTTTTAAAATAATTTAATGTAGTATTTAATTCAAAATGATTGTACTATTTTAAGAGGTAAAACTTCTTAAAATTCGTTGTTGCTGGCACAAATTTCTGTTTTTATGTGACATCAATAATTTTAATGCAATAATTATGTAAAGTTTCCATTTTTCTCATTTTATGTCAGTTGTGACTTGTCCAATAATATTTTGTAAAACATGCCTTACATGGTCTAACTGTCGTAGTTGAGAAAGTTGAAAGTCGGCGATGCCTCATTTATTATTAAATAAACAGCTGTGACTACCTAAAAATGACTTTACAAATGGCACTTGTCTTGAACTAAACCTGTGGTCTTGTGCACAGATCCCATCTTGACAAGTCGTAGCTGCAAAGGAGTATGACTGATCCTCAACATCACAGCTGACAAGGAAACAAGCATGACCTCCTTTTCAGAAGAACTGGGTCAGAGATGTTGTCCCCCAGAAAAGTCCAGCATAAACGTTTCTGGGGCACAACATCTCTGACCTAGTTCTTGAAAGTACGTCATGCTATAAAGTTTGGATCAGTTTGTTGTGGTGTGCGCTCAGTTCATTACAAACATTGAATTACATCACTTATGGGCTACAGGTATGCTGATCTGCTGATGGAGTTCCAGGAAGATCAGGAGATTGACACTGAACAATGACAGGTAATTGAGTTGCATTGAAAAAGCCAGCTGCAGCTGTCAAAATACTGATAGTAACAGCTGACTGCATAGCTCTATCGTAATCTAGCAATTTTTATCAGACTGAGCAGCATTTAAATGAAAATATGTGTGTAGCGAGCCACCGAACCCGACAAATCGGCAAGATAATATGTTGTGTTGCAAGCCCTCGTATGCCAAAAGGACGTTCGGGCCGCCCCCCTAATACTACCCTGTCTGGGTCTGCCACTGGCACACTGCCCGTATACGTGGTATACTAGGTCTCTATTGTACAGATGGCCTTTCACTAAATAATATATACGAGGATAATCATATATATATATATATGATATGTATATAATTACCATATTTTCTTTTTTGCAATTTCAGATTCTACGGGTACGAAGTAGTTCATGAGACTGAAATGAGTTGGTTAATTCACGGAGTATATCAGGCCCGGGACATCCCGAGGAAGTTGACCTTGACTGATTCACAAACTTGGATCCTAAAATAAATGGAAGTGAAAAAATATTCGCCATGAATGCTGGTTACAAGAAGGAGCCGAATGGAATTGTTGGTGTTACCTTCAAACGTGAAATGGACCCTTACGATGAACCCCCATCCAAATATGCGAGGAATTACACATCTGAAAGATATCCTAATTCCGGAACTTCATCAGCTGGAGAAGGGACGTCAATTCGAATTCTGGCAGATTCTGTCAAGAAGGAGGCCGAGGACGATAGTGGTCGAGAATGTGTTTTTGCGTCCAAATCAGTTTCTGCTTCAGCGTCTAGTTCACAACTTCCACATGACACTCAGTCTTCTATTAACGGGACAGTTCTTATAAATATTCCTAAAGGATTCACCGGCTTTCAAAAGGTACCCTCTACCTCTGCAAAGCAGTCTGCAAATGCACTACCAAGGCCTCCTTCTACAAGTTCTAATCCTGCCAAAAAACCTGTGAAATTACATCGTTGCCGTATTTGTCCGAAAATATTCGCAGGTGCTGATTTCCTATCAAAACATTTGGCTAATGCCCACGCCAATGAAACTGATAAACATGATAAACCGACTTTTAAATTTGTAAACATTGCAAATGAATCAGTGAAGCAACAATCCAAAATTGGTGAGTGCCAATCAAAAGCTAAACATGCTAAAGTATATTCAAACAATGTCAGAACGAATGAACATCAACATCGCGCACATAGCAAATTTAGCCTTGGTAAGCTCAGACAAATGAACAATCCTGGTTTCACCAAACTAAAAGTCAGTTGTAGCACTGTGAAACATGAAGTCAACGATGCTGAACATCAATTCAAAGGCGGTGCACAGAAATTCAAAGATGGTGAACAGAAATTCAAAGGTGGTGAACATCAATTCAATGGTAGTGAACAGAAATTCAAAGATGTTGAACGGAATTTCAAAGGTGGTGAACACCAATTCAAAGGTGGTGACCATCAATTCAAAGGTGGTGAGCATGGTGAGGATGAATTCTTGGCTTCAAAAATTATCAAGCATATATCCAAGGATGTGGGGCAGAAGTTGAAAACGCAAGATGACCAAGGGAACATGTCCGACTCTGAGGGTAGCATGATGCATCAATTGAAAAGTGGCATGAATCAATTCGATTATATGCAGCATCAATTAAAAGAAGGGAGTCATCAACTGAATCAATTCAAGGATGGCCAGAAGTCGGAGTCCGAGTCCTTTCCAACCATAAGAATGTTGCTTGGTAAAAAATTGGAGATTCAACATCCTAGTATAGTGACGTGTAACATTATCACCCCGGGTGACCGAGAAAGAGTCCCGGGGAAGACCGGAAGGAAAGGGCGAGGGACGATGATTGAAGCTGAAAATGTGGATCAGGAAGAAAGCGAGAATGAGCAAGACAGTGACATAAAGGATGACACAGATATAGCCTCGGAAGCAAGTTCGATAGCCAATATGAGTGAGCCAGAGGAGACGGGCGAGAAGAATGAAGAGATGGAAAAATTCTGGAAGCGGGAAGGGAAGTGGGTCAATCGTGAGGAGTTCCGGAGGAGGAAAGGGGAGGAGACAGAAGAGACTGATAGGAACGAAGAAATGGAGGAGAGCTGGAAACGGGAAGGCGAGTGGGTTGACCCAGACGAACAATCAGTTATCCACAAGTTCCACGACTTCATAAAAGCCCACTCCAAGGATGAACGGAAGTCAACCATCTCTGTTCGCGGCATTAACATGATCAAATTGCACAAGAGTAACGAAAGAGACACCATTTTGGGAATCAGGTCGAATCCTAAGAGGAACGAAAGAAACGCTGTTTGTGACATCGACTCGTACTATAAGATGAACCCAGTGGTCATGCTGCATGACTGCATGAGAGGCGTGCAGAAAAAAACAAATGGAGGCGGTCATGTTACTACTCGTGTATTATGCGTAGACCCTGGAAAACGTGAACAGGAAGTGCCTGGAGGCATTAAACAGGAAGTGACAATAGGCATTAAGCAGGAAGTGCCTGGATGTAGTAAACGTGAAGAGACTGAAGGCATTAAACAGGGAGAGAGTGAAGGCATAAAACAGGAAGTACTTGAAGACATTAAACTAGAAGTGCCTGGATGTAGTAAACAGGAAGTGCCTGGATGCAGTGAACGGGAAGTGCCTGGAAGCGGCAAAGGAGAAGACCAAGGTTCAATGCAGGATATTGTGCATCAAATTAAAACTGAAGATGAAGTTGAAGGTGAGGAACAGCAGCTTACCACTATTAGCATGATATGGGGTGAAAATCAGGGCGCAGAAGTCCCAAGCACCGTCGAGCATATGGAGGGTCAGGGAGGCTACAAAGAAGTTCAACCAAGCGCTGGAGATTTGGAAAAAGAAATTTCAACCCAACCTGAAAGTGAGGTTAAAACTGAAAGTGAGGCTAAATCTGAAAGTCAGGCTTGTGACTCCCTAAAGAACAGAGGTGAAACTCATAAATGCTACTTGTGTGGAATGAAATTTTGGCAAGAACTTCTGCTGAAGGCTCACATGACCCGTCATGGGGACAACGCAAGAACTTGTGCCTTCGTTTGCGACATTTGCAAGAGGACTTTTGGAGACGTTCAAGCCTTGGAGGTGCACAAATATGAGGAATACCATTATGTCTGTTTCTTTCTGTGCCGTGTGTGTGACCGTAAGTTCGTCAATGAGGCGCTGTTAGACTACCACATTAACATGAAGCATGATTTGGCGGGGGACGAATTTAACGCATTTTTGCTCAAACAGAAAGGACTGAACGCCGATGTCACAGACGCAGTGCTAGACGTAGCCAATGCTAAATACTACCAGTGCGGTCGATGTCAGTTGAACTTCGATAAGGAGTTTCTTCTCAAGTCGCACATCGAATCAATGCACAAGAAAAATGAAAGTGTGGACTTGGACCAAGTCTTGGTGTGTGGTATTTGTTCGAAGGCCTTCGACGACCCTCAGACTCTAAAGCAGCACAAATTCGACAGAAACCATTACGACTCTTACTTCATCTGCTGTACGTGTGGTCGCAAGTTCGCTAGTCAAGTGTTGTTGAATTTTCACCAACGAAGAAAGTTTTCAAAGTGTCGGCAGTCACGGTGTCCTATTAAGGGGAAGAACTCCAACGTGACCACTGAGAAGCAAGTAGCAACGGTAAATAATGTTGAGAAGGAAGCAGCAGCGGTAAATAATCATGATGATGTCGAGAAGCAACTATCAGTGCGAGGGTTGCGTTTCATACCTTCTAATCAACCCAAGGGGTTCGTGTGTACTTTATGTGGGATGCGATTTTACCAGGAACTTTTGCTCAAGGCTCATGTTTCTCTTCACGGTGAGAACGGGAGTTCTGATTTTGTGTGCAACATTTGCGAGGAGAAATTTAGTGAAATCGAGGCTCTCGAGCGACACAAGTATAAAGTGAGTCATTACGACTCAATTTTCAGCTGCCATGTCTGCGACTCAAAGTTCACGAAACAAGAGTTGTTAGACTACCACCTGAAGATGACTCACATGTTCGAGAAGAGGCAAGAATATCATTGCAAACTTTGCGGAGGAGAATTTGGGTCACAAAACACTCTCGATTCACATATGGCCACTCACGTCACAACACTAAACCTCTGTGATGTATGCGATCGTGGATTTAAGGAACCGTCGAACTTAGCCAAACATGTCGAAACGCACTCTAACCAACAGATACACACATGCAGCATATGCTCAGAAAAATTCAATCGTACGGACAATTTCAGAGACCACATGCACACGCACAGAATGTCCCGAGCATAGAAATACATAGAACGGACATGTGGTCTTTGAAGTAACTCGGTGACGTCACGATACCATTGTTTCAGGATTCAGGGCAGTTCCAAGATGGTGGATTTGGTTGCTTCATCTGCCAGAGCCTCATGTCCGTTCTATGTATTTCTATGGTCCCGAGTCATGACGAACCTACCGAGTTACTTCAAAGACCGCGTCAAGTTCAGTTCAGGAGCAAAGGCCTTGTACGTGTGTAATATCTGTGACATTAATCATGGAAATGTGAAGAAGATGATCGCTCACATATTCGACCATGAACGGAGCGAAGAAAGTTGTATCATCTGCGGAATGGAGTTCGCTGAAAGGAAACATTTGCTCAGACACAAACGGACTCAGCACAAAACGGAATTGATACGCCAAGGCCGGACATGATTACCTTTAGATTCTCGGATCTACTCAGGGGGTAACCATTTAATCTCAAGGGGGGGGGGATTTGGAGTACTTTTTCAATGAATATTTTCTTGCTCCCTTTTGGTGAAATAAATAAATTCGTTTTGGGCAGTCTTGAAATAAATAATTTCTGGTAGGAGTTTTTTAAAAGAAGGTGTTGCTTGATTTAGGAACGTTGAGCTATCAAAATAAATATTAATTACTGTCACCGTTAACGTGAAATGAATAATTTCCTTTCGAGGAAAACTCTTTAAGTCACCCCCGGTTATTAAATGGTCAATTCTTTTAAAAAAATACTTTTTCTGGGGTTGGTCGGTAGGAAAAAAAAAAAATCTCAATTTTTATAAGTTAATAAAAAATGTGGGTGTCTAGCCCCAAGCTCAATTTTTAACCGGCCTAACAGCGGAGGCCGGTTAATACAGGAGCTGTAAATGGATCAGGTGAAACCATAAACAGTAGGCATAAACTGCAACCACAAGCTTGTAAACCATGTTTGGCAATGACAGACAAGGTTTTTCCCCATTTTGATCTTAATATTTCACTTACAGTTATGAAATTTGGTACAGGTATGGTACTCTGGGTATGGATTGGGAACATGTCGAGAAATCCAAGATGGCTGCCATTTTGTGGCGGCCATTTTGGCAGCAATCTACATTCTTGAACTTCCCATTGTGACCTTAATATTTCACTTACAGTTATGAAATTTGGTACAGGTATGGGACTCTGGGTATGGATTGGGAACATGTCGAGAAATCCAGGATGGGTGCCGTTTTGTGGCGGCCATTTTGGCAGCCATCTTTCTTCATTCTTGAACTGCCCATTGTGACCTTAATATTTCACTTGCAGTTATGAAATTTGGTACAGGTATGGGACTCTGGGTATGGATTGGGAACATTTTGAGAAATCCAAGATGGCTGCCATTTTGTGGCGGCCATTTTGGCAGCCATCTTTCTTCATTCTTGAACTGCCCATTGTGACCTTAATATTTCACTTGCAGTTATGAAATTTGGTACAGGTATGGGCCTCTGGGTATGGATTGGGAACATGTCGAGAAATCCAAGATGGCGGCCATTTTGTGGTGGCCATTTTGGCAGCCATCTTTCTTCATTCTTGAACTGCCCATTGTGACCTTAATATTTCACTTGCAGTTATGAAATTTGGTACAAGTATGGGACTCTGGGTATGGATTGGGAACATGTCGATAAATCCAAGATGGCGGTAATTTTGTGGTGGTCATTTTGGCAGCCATCTTTCTTCATTCTTGAACTGCCCATTTTTACCTTAATATTTCACCTACAGTTATGAAATTTGGTACAGGTATGGGACTCTGGGTATGGATTGGGAACTTATCGAGAAATCCAAGATGGCGGCCATTTTGTGGTGGCCATTTTGGCAGCCATCTTTCTTCATTCTTGAACTGCCCATTGTGACCGTAATATTTCACTTACAGTTATGAAATTTGGTACAAGTATGGGACTCTGGGTATGGATTGGGAACATGTCGAGAAATCCAAGATGGCTGCCATTTTGTGGTGGCCATGTTGGCAGCTATCTTTTTTCATTTTTTGAACTGCTCATAGTGACCTCAATATTTCGCTTAGAGTTATAAAATTTGTTACAGGTATGGGCCTGTGGGTATGGATAAGGGACATGTTGAGAAATCCAAGATGGCGGCCATTTTGGTAGCCATCTTTCTTCATTTCTTGTACTGCCCATTGTGACCTCAATATTTCACTTAAGAGTTATGAAATTTGGTACAGGTATGGGGCTGTGGGTATCAGACAGGAACATGTTGAGAAATCCAAGATGGCGGCCATTTTGACAGCCATCTTTCTTTTTTTTTTCCAGCAAACAACCCACAGGCTGAACCAGATAAAAGAAACCTCCGTCGTGCTCAACGACAAACAGAAGCCCAGGCACGAAACGAGCTCTACGATGAGATCATGCAAGCATTTTATTACTGCCGAACATATTAAACGTGGTGGTCCGGCCCTTGTCAACCTGCTCACATCCCTTGTGAACTCCATCCTTGGAACGGGACAGGTACCAGACTGTTTAAAAGTAGGAATCGTCACACCGATATTAAAGAAGAATAAGGACAACACAATCCCAGGGAATTACAGAGGCATCACAGTCACTTCAACCATCGGTAAACTGCTGGAATGCGTGATATCTGATAAAATAAACCCTGTGCTAGACGGCATCCAGAACCCCATGCAGCGAGGCTTCACAAAACATGTCTCTCCAGTAAATGCTGCCCTACTTGTGGAAGAGAGCATCAATGAATCCAGAGATAACAAGGGAGCACTCGCACTCGCAACTCTAGATGCGGAAAAAGCCTTTGACGTTGTCTGGCACAGCAGTTTAATAAGGAAACTCTACTATATGGGTATCCCTGCCTCAAGTCTCAATGTCATTATGCAACTACAGACGAACGCAGGATCCATGGTGCGTTGGATGACATCCGCAAGTGAAAGTTTCGAAGTCCGGCAAGGCATTAGACAAGGTGCAAAACTCTCTCCGACACTGTACAAGGCTTACGTCAACCAGGCTCTGGACCTACTCCGAGACAACGGCATTGGTGCCCACATAGGAAACATCTACACAGGGTGTCCAACAGTCGCGGACGACATCGCCCTCCTGGCAGACAACCCTGTAGATCTCCAGACAGCACTCCATGTAATGTTCAGCAATTCTGCAAAAGATAGATCTACCTTCAACAGTGCTAAAAGTGAGATTGTGATTTTCAACACCCCCAAGGCAAGAGAAGCCCAAACCTGGATACTAGGAAAACACAGCATCAAGGAAACCGATGACTCCATTCACCTTGGCATCCAGCGTCAGAACAATGGAAATTATAATATTGAAGGAAGGATTCAACTGGGTAGAAGAGCTGTCTACGCCCTCTTCGGAGCAGGTATGCACGGTAGAAGTGGTCTAAATCCTGTTGTAAGCTGTAAATTATATACCACATACGCCAGGCCACGTATCATCTACGGATTAGAGACGACACAACTGAAGAAGAAAGACCTCCTCACCCTTGAAAGATATGAGGTGAAACTTCTGCGCCAGCTTCAATCACTCCCGGATAGATGTGCAACTACAGCTGTTTATGCTCTGATTGGTATCCTCCCGATTACCGCAGAAATTGAAAGGAACACTTTGACCCTCTTCATTAGAATACTTTGGGATACAGAGTCGACCGAGTACCTCCTGGCAAGGCGCCAACTGGCGGTGAAGAACCCCACAAGTCACAGCTGGTTTATCCATGTCACGCATCTGCTCAATAAGTACAGACTTCCAGACGCCTATCAGCTCCTCAGAGTCACCCCGAGCAAGCCAACGTGGAAGAAACAGGTGGACAAAGCTCTAACCTCCTACTGGACCGGAATCTGGAAAGAAGACAAGGAAACAAAGTCATCGCTGAAGTACATGGAGATACCACAGGAAGAGCGAATGGGACCTCACAACATCTGGGAATCAAGCATGGGCAGCCCAAGAGACGTGGAGGAGGCACTCGTCAAGGCCCGACTTGTCACGGGGACCTACACCCTCCAGTCAAATAAGCATAAATTTAACCAGCACAATGTAACCCCTATCTGTCGCCTATGTAATCTTTCCCCGGAAGATAGGGCCCATTTCTTACTAGATTGCCCCAAAACTCATCATATTAGAGAGCCATACATTAAAAACGTAGAAAATTTACTTAATACCCATGCAGACTGTTCAGGCAGGTCTTACGTTAGCAAAGAGCTTCTACTGCAAAGTGTCATTGATTGCAGTCACCATTCAGTGCAGGCCGAGGTGACTGACCCAAAAATGAGCACTCACAAAATAGAGAAGCTAAGCCGCTCCATGATCTACAAGTTACATCTCACGAGATCTCGGCTCCTGCTGGACCTGGACCAAAAGGATGCTGACGCCTGAGCCTGATTCTGTTCCTGCATGCACTAGCGTAGTGTAGTCGTAGTGCTAGTCTCTAACCTCACAGACTGTACATTATAAACTCTAATTTATATTCAGGAAGTCATCTGATGCAAATACTTCACCCAGTCACTGGGGTGCTCCGATCACCAAGCGGAGGGATCTACAACTAACGAACGAACGCTGCAGCTGTCAAAATACTGATAGTAACAGCTGACTGCATAGCTCTATCGTCATCTAGCAATTTTCATCAGACTGAGCAGCATTTAAATGAAAATATGTGTGTAGCGAGCCACCGAACCCCCCCCCCCCCCCCAGACTACCTCAATCGACCACCGCCCGTCTATATAGTATTATAACCATTTAGCACCCTATCTTATGTTTCTTAGTTATAGCGACACTTACAGTAACATTCTGTGCGATGACATTCTGTTTGAAATACTCAGATTTATTAAAAATATACCCTTCTTCTTCTTCTGCTCATGTTCCGCCTTTGTGTTAGATGAACCTCCTGTTAAGGGAGTTGTGTTACATATTAAAATCCAGATTAAAATCAAGTTACATTTCTATAAGACTATTTCTAAAAACTAGAGTTAAAACAGTTCTAGCAACATCTACAGATAGGCCTACTTTGTAGCATACGCATGATAAGAGACTGGTTTGCTCTGGCACTTGCTGGGCCGGCAATCGAGATTCTCCCCCAGCCTTTCCAGAAATCTCCTCATGCAAGTAATGCGTTTCACTACTTGAGGATAATACCCATTAGTGGCAGTTCCAAGGGCTCGGACAGCGTCCCCCGTCACTCCCACCCCCCCCCCCCCCATATTACTGAGAGACAAATCGGCAAGATAATATGTTGTGTTGCAAGCCCTCGTATGCCAAAAAGGACGTCGGGGCCGCCCCCCTAATACTACCCTGTCTGGGTCTGCCACTGGCACACTGCCCGTATACGTGGTATACTAGGTCTCTATTGTACAGATGGCCTTTCACTAAATAATATATACGAGGATAATCATATATATATATATATGATATGTATATAATTACCATATTTTCTTTTTTGCAATTTCAGATTCTACGGGTACGAAGTAGTTCATGAGACTGAAATGAGTTGGTTAATTCACGGAAAATATCAAGGACATCCCGAGGATTTAGTTGACCTTGACTGATTCACAAACTTGGATCCTAAAATAAATGGGAGTGCAGAAATGTTCGCCATGGATGCTGATTGCAAGAAGGAGCCAAATGGAACTGTTAGTGTTACCCTCAAACGTGAAATGGAACCTGACAATGAACCCCCATCCAAATATGCGAGGAATTACGCTTCTGAAAGAGATCCTAATTCCGAAACTTCTTCAGCTGGAGGACATGAACAAGGGACCTCAATTCGGATTTTAGCAGATTCTATCAAGTCAGAGGCCGAGGACAATACTAGTCGAGGATGTGTTTTTCCGTCCAAATCAGTTTCTGCTTCAGCGTCTAGTTCACAACTTCCACATGACACTCAGTCTTCTATTAACGGGACAGTTCTTATAAATATTCCTAAAGGATTTACCTGCTTTCAAAAGGTACCCTGTACCTCTGCAATGGCGTCTGCAAATGCACTACCAATGCCGCCTTCTACAAGTTCTAATCCTGCCAAAAAACCTGTAAAGTTGCATCGCTGTCGTATCTGTCCGAAAATATTCGCAGGTGCTGATTTCCTCTCGAAACATATGGCTAATGCCCATGCCAATGAAACTGATAAACATGATAAACAGATATTCAAATTTGTAAACATTGCAAATGACTCAGCGAAGCAACAATCCAAAATTGGTGAGTGTCAATCTAAAACTGAAAAACATCCGAAAAATATCAGAACAAATGAACATCAACATCGCGCACATAGCAAATTTAGCCTTGGTAAGCTTAGAAAAATGCACAATCCTGGCTTCAACAAACTAAAAGTCAGTTGTAGCACTGTGAAACAGAAATTCAAAGGTGGTGAACAGAAATTCAAACGTGGTGAACACCAATTCAAAGGTGGTGAACATCAATTCAAAGGTGGGGAACATCAATTCAAAGGTGGCGAATATCAATTCAAAGGTGGTGAACATCAATTCAAAGGTGGTGAGCATAAATTCAAACGTGGTGAACACCAATTCAAAGGTGGTGAACATCAATTCAAAGGTGGTGAACATCAATTCAAAGGTGGGGAACATCAATTCAAAGGTGGCGAACATCAATTCAAAGGTGGTGAACACCAATTCAAAGGTGGTGAACATCAATTCAAAGGTGGCGAACATCAATTCAAAGGTGGCGAACATCCTTTCAAAGGTGGTGAGCATGGTGAGGATGAATTCTTGGCTTCAAAAATTGTCAAACGTCTATCCGAGGATGTGGGGCAGAAGTTGAAAACATCAGAGGACCAAGGGAACGTGTCCGACTCCGAGGGTAGCATGATGCATCAGTTGAAAAGTGGCATGAATCAATTCGATTATGTCCAGCATCAATTCAAAGAAGGGCGTCATCACTTAAATCAATTCAAGGATGGTCGGCAGTCGGAGTCCGAGTCCTTTCCAAACATAAGAATGTTGCTTGGTAAAAAATTGGAGAATCAACATCCCAGTATAGTGACGTGTAACATTATCACCCCGGGTGACCGAGAAAGAGTCCCTGGGAAGACCGGAAGGAAAGGGCGAGGGTCGACAATTGAAGTCGAAAATGCGGATCAGGAAGAAAGCGAGAATGAGCAAGACACTGACATAAAGGATGACACGGATATAGCTTCGGAACAAAGTTCGATAGCAAATATGAGTGAGCCAGAAGTGACGGAAGAGAAGAACGAAGAAATGGAGAAATTCTGGAAGCGGGAAGGGAAGTGGGTCAATCTGGAGGAGTTCCGGAGGAGGAAAGGGGAGGAGACAGAAGAGACTGATAGGAACGAAGAAATGGAGGAGAGCTGGAAACGGGAAGACGAGTGGGTTGACCCAGACGAACAATCAGTTATCCACAAGTTCCATGACTTCATAAAAGCCAACTCCAAGGATGAATGGAAGAAAAGCATCGTAGTTCGCAACATCAACATGATCAAGTCGCACAAGAGGAACGAAAGAGACACCATTTTGGGCATCAAGTCAAATCCTAAGAGTAACGAAAGAAACGCTGTTTGCGATATCCAATCGGACTATAAGATGAACCCAGTGGTCTTGCTGCATGATTGCATGAGAGGCTTGCAGAAAAAACCAAATGGAGACAGTCGTGTCACTACTCATCGTGTAATATGCGTAGACCCTGGAAAACGGAAACAGGTGCCTGGACCTAGTGAATCGGAAGTGCCTGGAGGCATTCAACAGGAAGTGACAATAGGCATTAAACAGGAAGAGAGTGAAGGCATTACACAGGAAGTGCTTAAAGACATAAAACAAGAAGTGCTTGAAGACATTAAACAAGAAGTGCCTGTTGATAGTAGGCCTAAACAACAAGTGCCTGGATGCAGTGAACCGGAAGTGCCTGGAAGCGGCAAAGGAGAAGACCAAGGTTCTATGCAGGATATCGTGCATCAAATTAAAACTGAAGATCAAGTTGAAGGTGAGGAACCGCAGCTTACCACTATTAGCATGATATGGGGTGAAAACCAGGACGTAGAAGTTCCCATGGAGGGTCAGGGAGGCTACAAAGAAGTTCAACCAAGTGCTGGAGATTTGGAAAAAGCAAATTCGACCCAACCTGAAAGCGAGGTTGAGACTGAAAGTGAGGTGGTTAAAACTGAAAATGAGGCTCAATCTGAAAGTGAGGCTTGTGACTCCGTAAAGAACAAAGATGAAACTCATAAATGCACCTTGTGTGGGATGAAATTTTCGCAAGAACTCCTGCTGAAGGCCCACATGTCCCGCCATGGCGGCAATGCAACGACGTCTACCTTTGTTTGTGACATTTGCAAGAAGACTTTTGGAGACGTTCAAGCCTTGGAGGTTCACAAATACGAAGAGTACCATTACGTCTGTTTCTTTCTGTGCCGCGTGTGTGACCGTAAGTTTGTCAACGAGGCATTGTTAGACTACCACATCCAGATGAAGCATGATTTGGCGGGGGACGAATTTAACGCCTTTTTGCTCAAACAGAAAGGACTGAACGCCAACATAGCTGATGCAGTGCTAGCCGTAGCAAATGCTAAATACTACCAGTGTGGCAGATGTCAGTTGAACTTCGATAAAGAGTTTCTTTTGAAGTCGCACATCGAATCAACGCACAACAAAAATGAAAGTGCGGACTTGGACCAAGTCTTGGTGTGTGCTATTTGTTCGAAGAGCTTCAATGACCCTCAGACTCTAAAGCAGCACAAGTTCGACAGAAACCATTACGGCTCTTACTTCATTTGCCGTACGTGTGGTCGCAAGTTCGCTAGTCAAGCATTGTTGAATTTTCACCAACGAAGAAAGTTTTCAATGTGTCGGCAGTCACGGTGTCCTATTAAGGGTAAAAGCTCCAAGGTCACCACTGAGAAGCAAATAGCAGTGGTAAATGATGTCGAGAAGCAAATAGCAGTGGTTGATAATGCCGAGAAGCAACTATCAGTGAGAGGGTTACATTTCA
This sequence comes from Platynereis dumerilii, assembly GCA_026936325.1. Taxonomy (NCBI): domain Eukaryota; kingdom Metazoa; phylum Annelida; class Polychaeta; order Phyllodocida; family Nereididae; genus Platynereis; species Platynereis dumerilii. The sequence goes on from JAPTHN010000021.1 coordinate 7,312,988, forward strand.
TACCTTCTAATCAACCCAAGGGGTTCGTGTGTACTTTATGTGGGATGCGATTTTACCAGGAGCTTTTGCTCAAGGCTCACGTTTCTCTTCACGGTGAGAACGGGAGTTCTGATTTTGTGTGCAACATTTGCGAGGAGAAATTCAGTGAAATCGAGGCTCTGGAGCAACACAAGTATAAAGCGAGTCACTACGACTCAATTTTCAGCTGTCACGTGTGTGACTCAAAGTTCACGAAACAAGAATTATTGGATTATCACCTTAAAGTGACTCACATGTTCGAGAAGAAGCAAGAATATCGTTGCAAACTTTGCGGAGGTGAATATGAATCGCAGAATACCCTCGATTCACATATGGCCACTCACGTCACAACACTGAATCTCTGTGATGTGTGCGATCGTGGATTTAAGGAACCGTCGAACTTAGCCAAACATGTCGAAACGCACTCTAACCAACAGATACACACATGCAGCATATGCTCAGAAAAATTCAATCGTACGGACAATTTCAGAGACCACATGCACACGCACAGAGATTGCAGAATCATCACGTACCTTCCAACATACTTTAAAGACCACGTCAAGTTCAGTTCGGGAGCAAAGGCGTTGTACGTGTGTAATATCTGTGACATAAACCATGGAAATGTGAAGAAGATGATTACTCACATATTCGACCACGAACAGAGCGAAGAAAGCTGCATCATCTGCGGAATGGAGTTCGCTGAAAGAAAACACCTCCTCAGACACAAACGGACTCAGCACAAGACGGAATTGATATACGGCCAAATATAAGGGGCCATTTAATAATCGGGGGGGGGGTGGAGGGAGGGTTGGAGTTTTCGTTTCACATTAACCGCAGAAGTATTTATGTATTTTCAAGGCTTTAAGCTGGCGAAGTCCCCAATTATTCATTTTAAATAATTATAAAAAGAATAGGAGCAAAACCTTTTTTCTCGGCTTAAATTTTTTTAATTTATAATCTTCCGGGTGCCAAAAATTCAAATTAGAGTGATCTACATTTTGGGCTACATAGTCCAAGCCAAAGTCAGCATTGAATTTTGTTATTATTGCATTTATATAATTTCATCACAATTTATAAATTTATAAATGTTACGTTATAATATAGTACGTAATATTGTGGTAAAAATGAAAATTGGCACAATTTCAGAATTGTTATCTTACTATTTTCATGCAATATTTAATTTAGAATTTGATTCAAATTGATTGTAGCCTACTATTTTAAGAGGTAAAACTTCATTATAAAATTCATTTTTTGGGGGGGGACAAGTATATTTTTTTACGGTACAAAAATAATTGAGAAAATAATTATCAATTAAATTAAATTATGTCAAATTTCCGTTTCTCACTTTTATGTCAATCAGGGGCGGACTGGCCTATGTGGCAGAGTGGCAGCTGCCACGGGCCCATCTACTCAGGGGGGGCCCATGCAAGATGTCCAAAAAATTGAAATTCAAATAAAGAAACCATGAAGCAAAAGTAAGCGATCATGTTTACCTATGTGGGATGAAACCAAATTAACTGATTCAGACAAGATCCTCTCACTTTGGGCTTCTATGCTAGTTACAATTATCAGATTATATAGGCTGTAGTAATTTGCTTTTCATATTTGAAAATCAGGCCGCCGGTAGGAACAGAGGGGCCCATTGAATTATTTTGCCACGGGGCCCGAGTCCGCCCCTGATGTACTTGCTGTTATCCAAAATGTTTAAAAAGACTTTGATAAATTTAGTTTTTGTTACAAAATCAATTAATCAAAGTTAATTGCATTCGTAACTTTTGATGCTGCTTATTAAGTAACTTTAACATGGTTAAGAAATTTGAAAGTTATTTTTACACTGTTTGTTTCTTGTTAAAGCTATGTTAGATTTTTGTTATTCAAGGAGACAGTTTCAACAAAAATAAATTTGGTACTATTGATAGTAATTAAGCTAATTGGGTCTTGAGATATTGAAAGTATAGTGTGGTAATGTGCCACCAGGGGAGTTTAGTCTTCCATAAAATTGACTGTGCTGCCCTCTGCATAAAAATTCTGAGGGGCAACATTTCTGACATAGTTTCTGCAAAGTAGGTCATTCAGTAAGTGCCTGGATAACAACAAATTCAGCTGTTTGGCTTTATTATCAAGGAAAGGACAAGGTTCTGATGGATACTTTGGACTATGATGATTGAAACGCTCAAATAAGGTGAGCATGGTTCCCTGTTTTATTGGTCTTTCAATCATTAGATCACCTAATTGGTCAATTCAAGTATTCAAAAGCCTGTGGGCGAAACAGCACAGCAAATGAGCAATGTCAATGACCCTATGTCATGTGCCCCCTGTCATGTTGGTCTCAGGCCCAGGTTCAATGTGTCTTCTTTTAAAATATATCATGATATTTAGGCCCTATTATTTGTAAATATAGGCATATATATATGTGTCATTCCATTCAGTTTGACTTGTATGGTTAATTGTTACATAATTACGTATCCTTTTCTGCTTTTGATTTCAGATTCGCTAAAATTGGAGTCTCTGAAATGAAGAAAAATCAGCGTAAATTTTTCATAGTGCCACCGCAGGACTGCGGTACATAGCCTGGATGTCAAACTTTAAAGCAAACAGCTGTAGGCGCAAATAGACAATTCAGCCAGTATGCGCTGCCATGAGGTGCGAATAGCCTCAGCGTTATCATAATAATGTCCAAGATGTGTTGGTAGAAGGTGCTGAACTGAAGATGCTCACGGAGTAAGGAATTGCACATGGACAATCCACAAACTTAAATTTTAAAGAAGAAGTACCTATCACAGCCAAAGGCCCCACCATGGATTATAACACTGGAAAAGATGGCCGACTTTGTGCCAATGATCTAAAACGAACGATAAAACAAGAACCTGGTGACGAACCACCATCAAAACTTGTGCGAAATGACTCGGTTACAAGTGGAGGTTATAGTTCTAATATTTCTTCAGTTAAAGAGTGTACTAGAGTGATAATTTTACCGACTTCCACGCCACCGAAAAGGCCTTCGAAGTTGCATCGTTGCCGTATCTGTTCGAAGATATTCGCAGGAGCCAATTTCCTGTCGAAACATTTTGCTGAAAAGCACTCTAATGATGCAAAAAACATGAATAAGGAGACAGTGAAAGCGAGAGAGAATGGAAATAATACTGTGAGCCATCGATTCAATTTGTTGGAACATCAGTTCAACAGAAGTGAACAGCAAGTCATTGCGAGTCAACAGAAATTCAAAGAGAGTCAACAGCAATTCAACAAAAGTCAACAGCAATTCAACAAAAGTCAACAGCAATTTAGCATTGTTGAGCCCCAATTAAGGAGTGATCCGCATTACAATAAAAAGCAGGTCAAATGTGATCGTCCTTTTAATGTTGGCGAGTCCAAAGACTTGCAATCGTCACTCTCAGAGCAGCAAATGGCTGATCTCGAAGACCATCAATCGACAGGGAAAGGGCGTAAATTAAAATCATGGGAATACCAACAAGAGGTCCAGGAACATCAATTAAGGTCCGCTGGGCGTCAATTCAAGATGGAGGAGCACCTGGAGCGGAGGGACAATGGGCGTCAATTCAAGATGGAGGAGCACCTGGAGCGGAGAAACGACCTCTTTTTTAAGGGCATCACGGACGAAGTGGAAGGAGAAGAGCAAGAATTCGAAAATGAAGAGACAGAGATCGTCCCCATTATTAGAATGGTTCTCGATCAAAGGGAGAGAGACCAAGTGAAAGTTCAGAACGTTGCGACGAGTAACAATCACAATCGGATCAATCACAAACCACCGAAATGGGGAAAAGCGGATCAACGGTCAGAAAAGAATCAAAAGATAAAAGTGGAAAGCACAGGCACAGGCAAGCAAGGTAGTAGCATATATGAAGAAACAGAAGAAATCGATAAGGAACGAAGAAAGGACGAGTACGCATGGACGGAGGATGAGAAAACGAGAGAACTGATTAAAGTCACCAGACTGGGTCACTATGGCAAATTTATCGAGTATTACACGACAAGCAAGAGTTCCCCAAGCAAGGATTTACCATGCAGGAATTTGTCTAGAGACAAGGATTATTCAAGCAAGTATTTCCAAAGCAAGGAGTTGCAAAGAAACAATTTCACAAGCAAGAATTTGCCAAGAAGCAATGTGCGAAGAGACAAGTTGCGAAGAAACAATTTTCTTGGCAAGAAGGTGACTGGCAATAGTTTCATAAGTAAGAATGCTATGAAGCAATTAGGTCTATCCTTCAGTGCGGTCAAATTGGACAGAAAGGTCAAAGCAGTAGTCGTCCTGCAGGATTGCATCAGGGACGTTAAGGACGTACACCACCAGAGGACTCTCAAGTCCATTAATGATCAAGGACCCCAAGTGACCGTCTCCAGAACTACATCAGATGGCTCAGGAAGCCAGGAATCAACTTGTACGATTTGTTTAGAGAGTTTTAGTGATCCCCTAACTTTAAAAGAGCACAGATACATCAAAAATCACTACGATTCCTTTTGGATTTGTCATTTTTGCCCGCTTAAGTTTTCTAGGCGGGAACTGTTAAATCGGCACCAGGAAAAAGAACACTTAACAGAGCTTCAGAACTACACTAAGACGATAAATGGGATTAAAAATAGAGGTGTTGAAAGTCACGAATGCACGTTGTGTGGCATGAGATTTGATAGTGACGCCTTATTACAAGCCCACATACCCTTGCACGGGGAAACCGCGAGGTACGACTTTGTGTGTAGCGTGTGCAAGGAAACCTTCGATGATTTAATTGATTTAGGACATCACAGGTACAAAAATAATCATTTCTCTGCATTTTTCTCCTGCAAAGTGTGCAACTGGAAGTATACCGAACAAGGGCTGCTGGACAACCACATCAAAAAGACACATGGGATAACGATGTTTACTAGCATGCTGGCTAGTTTAGAGAGCTCATAAGGCCACGCATAATTGATCTTTAGCTTCTCGGATCCTCTCAAGGCACTTTTTTAGGCCTGTATATATTTTTTTCCTTTCTGTCGACAGGTCCACGAAGCTAAGAATCAATTATGTGTGGCCTAACGCATATTCCTCTGTGGTCATAACATGCACCAGGTTTGCATTATATCTTCTTGTAAGACTTTAATACCCCTAGTGGCCTTTGTGTAAATTACTTCTTTAAGATGGAGATCTTTCATAAATTTGAATTTTTTTTTTTAAATTTAGCTAATTTTATTCGTGAGCCACACTTACGCTTCAACGAATTGTAACGAAAGCTTTTAGGTTAAACTAAAGTCTCTTTTATTGTGCATCCATTCTTAACTTAAACATAGAGCTCATGTACACCACTAGACTCCGAAGTCCATTAATGATGCCACCCTAGTGGTAGTCGTGATAATAGCATGCTCACGAACAAGATCAGATATCATGGCTCCAAAGATAGTCTACTATCGTCTTGTGAAACAACACATATATATGACCGTGTAACTAACAGTATTTTAAAACTTATAATGCAGGCCATATTAGTCTATTGTTAAATTTTCTACTTATGATTGTTTACTGTATTAAGAAATATTCTTTTTAAAAGTGGCTAATGTTTTTGTTATCTTATTATAAGTGTATTCTGTAATATAAATGATTATACAGTTGTTGTTATTTAAATGGACCTGCTTAATCAGTTATTTGTGTATGGTTGCTTGCCAGGTTGATGATTGGTTGTCATTTAGTTGGTTGAGGTGATGCCAGTAGGTTGGTGCCATTTGGTTTTGTTGATTGGTTACCAGTTGGTTAGTTCATGAATAATTGCAGGTTTATGATTTTTTGCTAGTTGGTCCATTCATGATTGGTTGCCAGTTGGTTGGTGCATGACTGCTTGCTAGTCGGTTGGTTCATGATTGGTTGCCGGTCGGTTGGGTCATAATTGGTTGCCAGTTGGTTTCATGATTTGGTGCTAGTTGGTTTCATGATTGGTTGATGGTTTGTTTAAATTGGTTGCCAATTGGTTGCCAATTGATTGATTGGATGCCAGTTGGCCAGAAATTTCCTGGCTGTAACAGTCACACAGTCAGATGAGCCAAGTCCTGCTAAATTGAACTGCCTTTCATCCCTTGAGGCTTTCATCATTACTTTAACAAAAATACACCAGGAACCTTACCTTAACCAATAGGTAACTTGAAACAAGCCTGAAATTTAAAGAGCCGAAATAGACAACTTCATGCAGACGCTAAAACTGTAAGAAAAGTTACTGGCAACTGCCAAGACATGGATCGAAGCAACAAAAACCAATTGATTTTCATGTAAAAACCAAAAAATAAAAATTTTCAAGACCATTTTTTAAATCTTCAAAAAAATTGAACAATGCACTTTCAACAAGAGGTATTAAGGACATTTTGCACAGCAAATTAATTAAGGATCGACACATTATAACATTCTCACAATATTTAGAATGTTTGAATGTTGTTCATTTTGATCTTTTAAATAAGACAATTATTATTGATTTGAACAACGCACTTTCAACAAGTATAAGGACATTTTTGTGATGTTCAAGAAAGTTTCCCTGATCCGAACCCTTCAGGCAAGTCCTCCTTAACTGTATGATCATCAATTAATTCTCCACGAACTTTGCGCTTTTCAGCCAACTCCGCCTGAACTTTGTGATGCTCAAACAATTCTTCTTTAACTTTGCGATCATCATCAACCAATTCTCTCTTTGCTTTATTGTTTTCAGCTAATTCTCCCTCAGCTTTGAGATCTTGAAACATCGGCACACTGCTGTGTGGAAAATGAGCGAAATCTTCTGCTTCTGATTCTTTAACTCCACTTTGATTTCAACTGGAAGGATCTTCCGTCACCAAAGCTTCTCGTTTAAACCAGTTGCTAACAAGAGAGTAATCTGTCCCAGCATGGCCCTCTTCTATGTTCAAACAACTTATATGGTGCACGAGTATCTAAAATAGGTGCTATTACAATCGGCTGAGCAAATTCTTCAGGGTCCTCATATTTACATGTCACTCTGCTCTTTCGGTACAAATCCAGGGACCCACAATGCACATCCAGGGACTCATGATGCAAATCCAGGTACTCACGATGGACATCCAGGGACTCATGATGCAAATCCAGGGATTCATGATGCACATCCAGGGACTCATGATGTACATCCAGGGAATCACAATGCAAATCTAGGGATTCACGATGCAAATGCAGGGGCTCACGATGCAAATCCAGGGACCCACGACGCTGGGGGTCATCTGTAGCTAACCCACTTGGATTTGATTCTGAGGTTAAGCGTCCAACAGCCGATTCTTCCTCATCCTCAACTTGAACTTGTCTCCCACGCAAAACAGAAGATTCAATTTGACCAACGACCAGAGCAAGTCCTTTAGTCTCCCTCAGATCCACACTATGTGCGAAAGGTTCTTCACTATCAGGCTGCTCTAGGACATTATCTGAAGCTATTGCAGCCGCACAATAGTTCTTTTTATGAAGGTCAAGGTAAAATAAGTCGCTGAAAATCTTTCCACATCCATTACAACTAAATTTCTTCTTCATTTTTACTTTCCTTGACCTGTGTCCATCTTTCGTTCTATAGAGGATGTTCCCATCCCCTCTCATTTGGTAAACAATGTACCGGTCCTTAATTATTCCATTGCCATAGTCACCGTGCGCCTGCTTTATTCGATCAACAATTTTCTCTAGTCCAATTTTAACTTTGTTGACAGTTTCCGAACAACACCTCTGTTGACGAAGAGCAAGGTAGCACGCAGTCACAAAAACTTTTCCACATTTTTCACATTTGTGCTTGTTTGCTTCTTCTCCTCTCAGATATTCTTCTGCTTCTAACGTTCTTTCTTCTTCTTCCTGTTTCATATGTTTGTTTGCTTCTTCTCCTCTCAGATATTCTTCTGCTTTGGACGTTCTTTCTTCTTCTTCCTGTTTCATATGTTTGTTCGCTCCTTCTGCTCTCAGATATTCTTCTGCTTTGGACGTTCTTTCTTCTTCTTCCTGTTTCTTAAGTTTGTTCGCTTCTTCTCCTCTCAGATATTCTTCTGCTTTGGACGTTCTTTCTTCTTCTTCCTGTTTCATAAGTTTGTTTGCTTCTTCTCCTCTCAGATATTCTTCTGCTTCTAACGTTCTTTCTTCTTCTTCCTGTTTCATATGTTTGTTTGCTTCTTCTCCTCTCAGATATTCTTCTGCTTTGGACGTTCTTTCTTCTTCTTCCTGTTTCTTACGTTTGTTTGCTTCTTGTCCTCTCAGATATTCTTCTGCTTTGGACGTTCTTTCTTCTTCTTCCTGTTTCATACGTTTGTTTGCTTCTTCGGCTCTCAGATATTCTTCTGCTTTGGACGTTCTTTCTTCTTCTTCCTGTTTCATAAGTTTGTTTGCTTCTTGTCCTCTCAGATATTCTTCTGCTTTGGACGTTCTTTCTTCTTCTTCCTGTTTCATACGTTTGTTTGCTTCTTCGGCTCTCAGATATTCTTCTGCTTCTAACGTTCTTTCTTCTTCTTCCTGTTTCATATGTTTGTTTGCTTCTTCTCCTCTCAGATATTCTTCTGCTTTGGACGTTCTTTCTTCTTCTTCCTGTTTCTTCTGTTTATCTCTTTGTTCCTCCATTTCTTTCTTCCATTTATCGATTTCTTCCAGCATCCTCCGTTTCTGTCTATCCATTTCTCCTCCCTTCTCTTTTATCAGTTTTCTTCTTTCGTCCGCTTTCTCCTTCTTCCATTTGTCTATGGCTTCAAGCATTTTCTCTATGTGTTTCTCATGTTTATCCATTCCTTCCGCTCGCTCTTTCCTCTGTTCATCCCTTTCTTCAGATTTCTTGTTTTTCCATTTATCCATTTCTTCGAGCATTTTCTCTTTTTGTTGATCTCCGTTTGCTTTCTCCTTTTCCGCGATCTCTTTCTTCCATTTATCTATTGCTTGCAGAATTTTCTGTTTGTCCATTTCTCCTACTTCATCCTTTTTCAGTTTTCTTCTTTCTTCCGCCATCTCCTTCTTCCACCTCTCTATTTCTTTGATCATTTTCTGTTTCCGTTCATCCCTTCCTGTTGCTTTCTTTTTTTTCTGTTTGTCCATTTCTCCTACTTCATCCTTTTTCAGTTTTCTTCTTTCTTCCGCCATCTCCTTCTTCCACCTCTCTATTTCTTTGATCATTTTCTGTTTCCGTTCATCCCTTCCTTTTGCGTGCTTTTTCTTCTGTTTGCCCCTTTCTTCCTTTGTTAATTTCATCTCTTTTCTATCTTCTTCGTTCTTTTCCCATTGTTTCTTCCGTTTTTCTCTTCGTTTGCATCTTTCTTCCTCCAATCTCTGCTTCCTTTGTCTTTCAAATTCTTCTTTCTTTCTTCCTTCTTCCTCACTTTCTTTCATCAGCCTCCCTCTTTCTTTTTCTTCCTTCTTTATACTTCGTTCTTCTCTCATCTCTTGCCAGAACTTTTGTCTTTCTCGAGTTATTTTCTCTTGTACTTCTTTCTTCTTCTTCAATTTTTCTCTTTTTTCCGCAAGCTCATTCTTCTTCCTATCTCTTTGTTCTTTCCTTCGCTTCTTCACTTCTTCTGCTTTCTGTTTCTTCCGTATCTCTTTTTCTTCCATTTTCTGTATCCGTTTCTTCCGTGGTTCAACTTTTTCTTTTGGAATATTTTTCCCAGACATGTGCAATGTTGGTAAACTACCGGGTTGCAGCTTGTAGCCTAAGCCTGAAAAAAAAAGCTATTATTAATCAAAGCTATACACAATTACACATACAACTTCTCACATAGAAAGGGAAACATATATATACTACACTAACAGGTAAAATAAATGTTTAACTATTTAATAATTGCTGACAGCTTCATGGAAAGAGTAAATTTTGTAGATTATGATAATTCGCAATTCTGTCTGCCTATTTTCCACCTGGACTCTCTATCCCACAGAAATACATAGAACAGACATGAGGCTGTATGATGCCACCTCAAGATGAGGTCACTAAATCCGCCATATTGGTACTGCCCTAAGACATGACATCACAATTGACTAATTATGACGTGACGTCATGCCATTGCTATAAGTGACATCAATGTTATTGGTGACGTCACGGTTACATTGTGTCAGCATACAGGGCAGTTCCAAGATGGTGGATTTGGTTGCTTCTTCTGCCTGAGCCTCATGTCCGTTCTGTGTATTTCTATGTTCTATCCCTAAGTTAAGGCAAAGGGGGCCACCATTTAATCTCAACAGGGGGAGGCTTGGAGTTTTTTTAGATTACTAATTTCTTGCACAGTTACGCTCATGCACCCAAAATACAATTACCGTGGCTGTAACCACGAAATAAATAATTTCCTGCCAGAGAAAACTCCAAGTTTACCACTCCCCCCCCCCCGGCCGACCTGATTATTAAGGCCACACATAATTGATCTTTAGCTTCTTGGATTCCTCTCAAGGCATTTTTTCTAGGGTCAGTCGGTAGGACAAGAAAAAAAAAGTGAAAAAATCGTATATGCTGCTTGAACTTTCGCAGTACTTGTACGCACAATGTCATAGTCAAACTCTAGCTCCCGGCTATACTAATACTAGCTACTACAGTTTGTCTCACAACATGCGAACTGGTGTTTGGCCTGATTGCTCCTCATCCACAGGTCACACAGCAGAAATACACATACTCGTGGCTAGATTAGCAAATTTGCAATTTTTCTGTCACATTTTTGTGATGTTTTGCTGCTGTATTTATCAGATTTTTGACGACGAACACTCATTCCAGAAATGAGACAGACTGTAGTATTCCATTTTCATTGGCAATTGTTCCAGGACTTCGGCAAAACGATTTTTTATAATGTCAAAAAAATTTTTTTTTTTTTTTTCAATTTTTTTCCTCCATCGGCAGGTAATCTATTGTATTGGCGGGTCCGCGAAGCTAAGAATAAATTATGTGTGGCCTAAATGGTCGCCCCCTAAGTCGATAGTATCAGTTTACCATGAGAAACCAAACACTTCCGGTCGAAGTGCTTCGAGCATATCTTTTGTGTCTCAGGATTAAAGAGTTCGTCCGATCGGTCCACTGCTGCAATAAGCTTATACCGCCACTCGTTAATCTCAGGTTTGTCAGACTTTCTGGGAAAACCGACGTAACTTATGTCAGGTTCAGTGCGAATTGTTTTTGCGTAGTAATTTTTGCAGCTGGCGAGGGCACAGGTCCTTCCTCCCATGATAAATAACGATAGCTGATGACCTCTGAAAAGGACACATTTTGTAAAATTCAGAAACTACAATATATCAGAATTCCGCAGTTTTATACTGCGCAACAAGCCAGATCATGCAGAAAGCCAAGGTGTATAGGCCTAATCTTTTTCATAACTGTTTCATAGCTATCGTAGATGCAACTTTCGCAGTACTTGTACGCACAATGTCATAGTCAAACTCTAGCTCCCGGCTATACTAATACTAGCTACTACAGTTTGTCTCACAACATGCGAACTGGTGTTTGGCCTGATTGCTCCTCATCCACAGGTCACACAGCAGAAATACACATACTCGTGGCTAGATTAGCAAATTTGCAATTTTTCTGTCACATTTTTGTGATGTTTTGCTGCTGTATTTATCAGATTTTTGACGACGAACACTCATTCCAGAAATGAGACAGACTGTAGTATTCCATTTTCATTGGCAATTGTTCCAGGACTTCGGCAAAACGATTTTTTATAATGTCAAAAAAATTTTTTTTTTTTTTTTCAATTTTTTTCCTCCATCGGCAGGTAATCTATTGTATTGGCGGGTCCGCGAAGCTAAGAATAAATTATGTGTGGCCTAAATGGTCGCCCCCTAAGTCGATAGTATCAGTTTACCATGAGAAACCAAACACTTCCGGTCGAAGTGCTTCGAGCATATCTTTTGTGTCTCAGGATTAAAGAGTTCGTCCGATCGGTCCACTGCTGCAATAAGCTTATACCGCCACTCGTTAATCTCAGGTTTGTCAGACTTTCTGGGAAAACCGACGTAACTTATGTCAGGTTCAGTGCGAATTGTTTTTGCGTAGTAATTTTTGCAGCTGGCGAGGGCACAGGTCCTTCCTCCCATGATAAATAACGATAGCTGATGACCTCTGAAAAGGACACATTTTGTAAAATTCAGAAACTACAATATATCAGAATTCCGCAGTTTTATACTGCGCAACAAGCCAGATCATGCAGAAAGCCAAGGTGTATAGGCCTAATCTTTTTCATAACTGTTTCATAGCTATCGTAGATGCAACTTTCGCAGTACTTGTACGCACAATGTCATAGTCAAACTCTAGCTCCCGGCTATACTAATACTAGCTACTACAGTTTGTCTCACAACATGCGAACTGGTGTTTGGCCTGATTGCTCCTCATCCACAGGTCACACAGCAGAAATACACATACTCGTGGCTAGATTAGCAAATTTGCAATTTTTCTGTCACATTTTTGTGATGTTTTGCTGCTGTATTTATCAGATTTTTGACGACGAACGCTCATTCCAGAAATGAGACAGACTGTAGTGTTCCATTTTCATTGGCAATTGTTCCAGGACTTCGGCAAAACGATTTGGAATACAATTCACTCAAATACATATTACCAAAAGTTCTGTTCTTGTAAATAAAAGACACTGTGTCTTTGTTAAATAAGAATCCTGCCGCATAATATGCCGCTCTACACCACTGTGTGGCTGCTAAAAAAAACACGACTACTGGCGGCACCTTTAGAGAAATCAGTTAAGTCAGATATCTGGGGATCAATCTGGGCTCCACGGTCATTTATGACCTTAGGCACCTAGTAGCCACGTACTGAGTTACGTCACAATACTTTTTTCAATCGGTGACGTCACTTTGATTGTTTTCTCGGCCAATCAGAACCCAGAAAGCAGTACTCCCTGCTTGTCTGTTGAAATTGAATACAGACCGGAACTAGATTGCCGGGGACAGGTCTTGGATCCTATTTTGCCAAACAATTGTCCAACTTTACCAGTTTAATACGGAAAATTACCAGATTACCTGCACTTTCAACATGCAGAATGACTCTCTTCTACTCAGGTCTCTTCAAAAGTCCAAGCCAAACTGCATGGGAAGATCCATCCTTATTATAGAGACATTCTTGAGTCTTGACCACATGCATTAACATGACCTACTTAAACAGAAATGCAAATCTATTGTGTCAGAAATTTTCTCCCCCAAAATGATTTACCCGTAGAGGGCAGCACATTCTAGTTCTGCGACACTCAGCACCCCCTTCTGGCTATCATGAACATCTCACTGACCAAATCTCTTATGAGTGGCCGCCCCCGGATGTGCCACAGCAATTCTGAAAACCGGAACCATTCTAATCCGGAAATCCCACAACCCATTCTAATCATTCCATAAAAATTTTGTCAAAATCATTTTTCTTTTATTGCTTATAAAACCATTTTAGTCTATCTCTTTTCAAGCCGATTCTAACGATACCGAACATGTTGCGGTTGCAAAAACCAGAACCATTTTAATCGGAATTGGCAAAAAACCAAAACCATTTCAATCCAAAAAGGCCAAAAAAGTAATACACCCTTTCACAGTGATCACCCGGGGTTCCGCCACTGGATGTTTGGGTTTTTTTGCCAATAAACTGCAGAAGTGGAATACAAAATAATCATCGAAACGAATTAATACAAATTTTCCGTATTGCATGATATCACATGTATTTTTTATTTCCGAATAAAAGTACCCTCATATTATCAAGATCACATCTTGAAAAACAACAACAAAACTGACAAACGGAATGGCACACAGCACCAACTGAGCCTACAGTTGCAAACAATGTGCTCTTTAACAAAACTTGCATGTCTGCATATTGATTAGTAACAAAAGATTATAATAAAGTAATAAGGGGCCGACCAGATGATCTTTGGGGGGGGGGGGGCTATGTATATTTGGTGAAAAAAAAAGATTGTTTCCCACTTGACACCGAAAAAAAAAGTTTGTTCAGCACATGAAAATAAAAAAAAAGTTTGTTTCCACCTGTAGCTAGGGTACCGTAATGTTAAAATTCCGATAAAAAAGTTTGTTGCGAGTTCGCATGCGAAAAAATTGTTCGTCGATGCACCGCGAACGAAAAAATAAGTTCGTCCTGGGGGTAAAGTCCTTAGCCCCCCCCCAACTATCATCTGGTCGGCCCCTAAGTTGGCACTTTAACACATGTATACATAGGGACGTGATTGATACCCTCCGAAGTAAGTACATCAAAATTGTCATTAAGATCTATATTATATTGCGTAGTTCACAATGTGTACCGCATAATCGTGTAGACTTAATATGCCTACTATTTCCATTTGGTGTATTTACTATTAGTGGGGAAAATTGCCAAAATTTACTTTTTGCAAAATTGAGAAGAATTAATGTTGTTTAAATGATCCAAAAACACCATCAAAACTACATTTCCTCGATAATTAACAAAAATATTTTCATTCACCCATGTATTACATTGACAACTTTTACAAACTTCGAGCAAAAGTAGATCCCGCAAAAAAACTTGCAAGTCACAATAAATTCAATGACTCTAACAAACACATAACAATTAAATCAAAAATTTTAAAGCAATTACATGAAAATAAGTGAGGCCGGACATACCAAATTTTAGCATCTCGGAACAACTGACCGAACAGATTTTCTGGCTACAAAAATAATTTAGCACATAAAAATCCACAAATTTTTTTTAAGGGACATTATAAAACATTAAGATCACAGATTTTTTTCGTTCAACAGACAGACCTTAGAAAAACATCCTGAAGACCTGAGAATTAAGATGAGAGAAGCTTAAAAGATCAATTATATCTGGCCTAATTGCTAATACACAAGGGAGCAGGTACAGTTACTTGCATAGAAAATAGATTTACATCTAAGGCCACACATAATTGATTCTTAGCTTAGCGGACCCGCCGACACAATAGATTTCCTGCCGATGAAAAAAAAATATTGAAAAGGAAAAAATTAGTTTGACATTAAAAACTTCTTTTTTTTTGTCCTACCGACCGACCCAAGAAACAGTGCCTTGAGAGGAACCGAGAAGCTAAAAATCAATTATGTGTGGCCTAATTGTTGTGTTAATATAAAAGATGCTTGGATTTCTTTGCGTGTTCCAGAAGGTGAAAGTGGCTTGAGAATTCCACTCCACACCAGGAACATGCATGGATGGCTCGCTTGTGGGTCAGGGAATGGGTGGTCACGGCATTTATCCTGCGGTATCCTAGCTCGCAGATATTACAAACATGGAGCTGCTGCGATTTGAAGTTGAACTTGACGTGATCCTTCATGTGACTTGGTAAGTAGTCGCTGAAACTTGACATTCGGTGCGAGTGCATGTGAGCAGTTAGGTCGTTCGAAGTGCCGAACTCTTCGTGGCAGATCCAGCATTCATCCACGCACCCCTCGGAGTGTCGTCTCTTATAGTGTTTCTCCAGGTTCTCCTTCTTCAAAAACCCGTGATCACATATCTTACACAAATGCAGCGGACTTAAGTGAGTGATCATATGCTTGTCTCTATCCGCGTCACTCACGAACTGAATCTTACAAAAACTACACGGGTATTCCTTCTTCGTCTTGTGTCGTATCTGGATGTGTGACTCCAACAGCTTCTGACTCACGTACTGGCAGTCACACAGGTGGCACGCGAAGATCGAGTTGTAATGAATCTCTGCGTATTTATGCTTCTCCAAAGCTGCAACGCTATCAAACTTCTGTTTGCAAACACCACAAACGAAATCAGAAGATCCGCTCTCACCGTGAAGGAGAACGTGAGCTTCAAACAATAATTTTCGTTCAAACCTCATACCACAAGATTCACATTCATATCCCGAGGGGCCACTTGCCTTATTTTCAAGTTTTACAACAGAGATGGAGCCATGAGTCTTATCTTCAAGTTTCACGCCAAAGAGGGAGCCACAAGTCTCATTTTCAAGTTTCACAACAGAGGTTGAGCCATGCATGTTATTTTCAAGTTTCACACTTGAGGGGGAGCCACTTGTCTTATTTTCAAGTTTTACAGCAATCTTCTTTCCTTCGTACGCAATTGTTTGCATTCCTCTTTCGCTAACCTCTTGACACTGCAACGCACCAGAGATCTTTCGTTTACTGGTTTCAGGAACTTCTCGTTTACTTTTTCCAGACACTTTCTGCTTCAATTTCTGTTTACTACTTCCAGGTAGAGTTTGTTTACTGGTTCCAGGTTGTTTACTGTTTCCAGGCAAAGTCTGTTTACTGTTTCCTGCTAATTTCTGTTTACTAATATATCCAGGAAAGATTTGTTTACTTTTTCCAGGCAATGTCTGTTTACTATTTCCAGGTTGTTTACTGCCTCCATGTTTAGTCTGTTTACTGTTTCCAGAGAGTTTCCCATTACTACACTTTCCATCAGCAGCTATCACTGGGATCCGGCTGAAACTGCCAAAGAAATCCTCCTTCTTCAGCTTGTGTTGTACTTCCATGTGCGACTCCAGGAGTTTCAGGCTAACGTAGCGGCTGTTGCAGTTATGGCAAGCGAAAATGGAGTCGTAATGAACTTCGCTATATTTGTGTTTCTCCAAAGAATCAATGCCATCAAACTTCTGTTCACAAACGTCGCAAATAAGATCAGAAGATCCACTCTTGCCAGAAGTTGTGTGCATTGTTCCGATGCTTTCCTGACACTCGAGCCCTCCACTGCCAGGGGCCACTTGTTTACTGTTTCCAGGCACTGTTTGTCTACTAGTTCCAGGGGTTATTCGATCACTGCTTTCTGAAACCTCCTGCTTTGATTTCGGAGGTACGTCCCATTTGGCACAAACGGGGAATGTTTGTTTCCGACTTCGTTTTCTGCCTCCAGGGACCACCTGCTCTGAGCTCTTGGCGTCATTGAGTTTACTGGTTCCAGGGGCCTCTGAGTTCATGTTATCATTAGATAAGTTATTGCCACAAACAATGCTTTCACTGTACTCTTCCTTTAACATGTTCAAAGGAACATCTGAGGAATCTCCAGAGAACTCCTCATATGAATCAATTTCAATTTTGACATGATCAACATTCATTATCTGATTAAGTTCATTGCTAGAGTCGTGAGGGGCGTTTAAAATGAATTCATGCTCATTAATGTCATCATTCTTTTCCATCTTCACAGTGCTGCCATCTGGTAAAATGATTGGTTTGACATCTTCACTATCTTCGCCGTTGCGACGACTTTGCAATTCAAACGATCTAGATACTTGAGCTTCAACAACAGGCGTGATCACAATCGGCTTAGAAACGAGTGCAGGAATTGTCTGAGATGTTGACGAAGCAATTGCCTCAGAAACTGATGAAGCAATTGGCTGAGCAATTGACGCAGGAATTGGTTCAGAAACTGGATAAGGAACTGGCTCCGAAATTGGTGTAGGAGTTGGCTTGGCAATTGATGTAGGAATTGGCTGAGCAATTGACGCAGGAATTGGTTCAGAAACTGGATAAGGAACTGGCTTAGAATTTGACGTAGGAACTGTCTTAGGAAACAGAGGATTTCTGCCAATGCAAGACCCCCTCTGGTGGTGAACCATAACGTATCGGGGCATTGAGAAAGTTCTTCCACAATCGTCACATTGAAAAGGTGGGGTTTTCAATTTTTCAGATGTGGGTTTGAAAAACCTTTTCACCTCGACTTTTCCCTTGACCTTTGCCGGGACTTTTTTGGCCTTTCTCGGGACCTTTCCTGGGACTTTTCCAGTGACCTTTGCCGGGACTTTTCCAGGGGCTTTTCTCGAGACCTTTGCTGGGACTTTTGCTGGGACTTTTCCCGTAACCTTGGCTGGGACTTTTCCGGGCACTTTTCCTGTAACATTTGCTGGGACTTTTCCATGGACCTTTTCCCGGACATATCTTGGGACCCTTCCAGGTCGTTTCAGATTTTCTGAGATATTTCTTAGCTTGTCCTCAACCGAAGTTTCGTAAGGGTCATAAAAGCATGTCTTCCCACTTCTATGAGCATCAAGAAATTCCAGACTTGCAAAAACTGTCATGCATCTTTCGCACGTGTGGAATTCTACGTTTTCTACAGCAGCGGGAGAGAGGTCGCTTTTTTCCTGAATTTGAGCATCCGTTTTACTCCCGTCTAAAGGAGAGGGTCCACCATCACGACACTGAGATCCGTTAGTGCTACTAATAGCAACTTGACATGAGTTCCTCTTACGGTGCTCGGCAAGATATCGCACTCCAGCAAAGATCTTGCCACATTTTTCGCAAACATTTCTGCTCTGTTTGACCGCACTGGGTCCGGAGTTCAACTTCTCGACTTCCGTATCCTTCACTGTATTTACTGTATTTACTGGCATGGTTTTAAATCCGACCTTGTTTGATTGAGCATTCGTGAACCCCATTGCAGCGACACATTTCAGCTTAATATGTAGATCGAGGTACTTCAAACTTGAGAAAACCTTCTCACAATGTCCACAAGTATGTTCTTCCCGGAATCCAGCATCCGGTTTCTGATTATCCGGATTATTCAAGAATCCTGTATCCCGGTTCTGACTGTCACGATCATTAACCGTCTTTCTCGAATGATTATCGTGTCCCGGTGAGTTCTCAACAGCATTTCCTTGACCTCTGACAGTTTGGCTTGCTATGTCATCTGCCATACTATAGTCTTTAACTGTGCCAGATTCCAGATTTATAATCCAGATATAAAGTTTTCAAAAACAAAACAATTACAATTGAATAAATTCCAATCCAGAGAAAATCACTAGATCCAATTAAGTAAAACTCTAAAAGTTAAATAATCGACATCTAGGCATAATATGATAAATCCATAGAGAAATAAATCCATTTCTTCAATTCTAGAAACACTATTCAACTGTTCTGCTCAGCTGCTTATTGTGCAAATTAAATCTGATGATTAAATCCATTTGTGTGTGATAATCATTATATTATTAAATCATAAACCTTTATATCCTTTTTCTGTATCACACTTCAATCTTCAATTTCTTCATGTACGAAGCATCAAAGTGCAAGCCATCTATAGGCATCTGAAAGGAGAAAAAAACACTGTCTACAGTCAATATGTAGCACCGAAGTTCTGTATCCCCAAAGATATATTGGTCAACACAGCAAACCTATGCTGAGAGAGATCATGCTCCAAATCCAGGAGATTTCTGGAGCGGGAAGGGGCCGATGGATGCTACAATCTCCTACAGTATGCAGCAGGCTTCGAGCATAGCTACCTCAACCCCAAACAAAATCTCATAATATCCCCGGATATCGATGCCAGCATCAGCAAGTTACCTCAGAAAGTCAAACGGTAACTGTTTAGAAATCTAACAGAAATGAAAAGACAGACACACGCGAGTGAAAACATAAGTTCCTCACATTGCCACATAACCACATCAGACCTCTATGAATTAGGCTTGGAGTTGAAATCAGTAGCGTATTTAGGGGGGGCCATGGTTCCATGCCCCCCCCCCTCAGGCCCAAAATTCACAGGAAGAGATTGGAAATGCTGCGGAGTGCCCCGTATTCACCCCATGTAATGCCTCCCCCCTTAGGCCATTTCTAGATATGCCCCTGGTTGAAATTTATGGTTTGTTTTTTAAATTAATTATTGATTGCAAATTAACAACAGCCCGTACTATTCGGTTACCATGAACCACTAAAAGATTCAATTGTGCAATGTGAGAGCCAGGTGAGTGATTGTAAAGCTTTTAAAAGGCCACATGTGTGCTCTCATCCAGGCCTTACCCAGAGTAGAGCAGTTTTCTTGGGCCTCCCCTCCCCTTCAGGTAAAGTGCCTTCTAAGTAAGCTTAGGGCTAAGTTAGGTTACAGTGCAATGGAAAATGTACCTGTAGAAATGTATACTCACTGTAAAACCACCACAAACACAACCTCCTTTCTGGATCTGCCAAACAGTACTGACCTATTTCCGTGAACTGGGTTAGAAATGTTGTCCCCCATAAAACTGTACAGCTAGACTGTGCTGCCCTCTGGAATAATTCTTTGGGGTGGAATATTTTTGACCTATTTTGTGAAGAAGTTTGGCCAACATTGTTTGGAACGTTTAGAACGATTCAAACAAAACTTTGAAGCTCTTGAAGGTGTGTTGATGTAGCAGCACCTACAGTAAATGATTTATAGGCCTAGGCCTACTAAAACTTGTAAAAGAACACAACAGCCAGGCCATGCCAAAGCAAAGATCTATGGTAAGCACTTAAAAGTTTATCAATGTGGTGTGTGTGTTCATGACAAAGCCATACAACCTGTGACTGACCTGACATGATAGTTGTTTTGTTTTGTTTAATCTATACACATTAGTCTTTCCAGTGAGTCTCGATCGACACCTCTCTAGAATGACATGGTCTGGTGTACGAGAATCGAGAATTTCTCGAGAAATCTAGGACACTGTCCTGCCATTGGCAGAATGATAAAACAAGAGAGATTTAATCTTGCAATGGATCACATTTTTTGGCTAGGCGGAGTCAAATCACTGAAAACAGGCAGCCCTCTGGTGTGCAATATCGTCGGTAAAAATGGCATGGCACAACAGAAAGTGAGAGCGCGATTTCAAGATTCAAGTCCAAACTTTGCATTTCTCCTGAAACAGCACTTGGCTCGGTAAATAGCAACACAGGTACTATTGGCAGAGCCCGGCTCTGTCAATAGACAAGTTGCTATTGACCGAGCCGGGCTCTGCCAATAGCAATTAGCTTGCTATCCACAGAGCCCGGCTCGGTCTATAGCAAATGCATTGCTAACGGCCGAGCTAATCGGCTCGGTGCATAGACGATTTCTTGCTATTGGCCGAGCCCGGCTCGGTGAATATCCTCGGCCTTTATGATATCCTTTATAGTTTTAATGTTAATCTGTGTGTTTTGTTTCCTATAAATCACAGCTAAACATCCAGATATTATACAATTTTAAAACATTTGTACAAGTTCAACTTCAGCATTTATCAGGTATACAATGGGGATTATCATCAACAGATATTTAAATTGAACAATGGAGCAATTACACAATAACAATAATATCAAGCAAGACAAAACAACATCCCAATGGTTTGTAACTGTTATAAACATTAAACAGATGAACACCATGTTAAACAATGATCAACATTTCAATTCTCGAGACTCGCTCGGCGAGACGAGAAAATGCTGAGTCATTGCTGATCTCGAGACTTCTCGAGAACTCTCGCTCTCATTGGAAACTCTAATACACATCATCACTTCATAATTATGTTTCATTTACATTTCAGATATATGCGAGTCACAGTGACATTGTGTTTTAATAAAAAGAGACGAAACTTGGTGACCAGAATATGAAGATCATGATGATGATGATGAAATTGGCAGCGAAGAGAGCACCTCAGCTAACTCAAAATATTACAAGAAAAATGGATTTACCTTGAATGACAAATGAACGGTTGAAAACTTCTATAAATGCTCGTATGACGCTTAGATCAATGGATTTATGGATTATTATGCCTTTGACTCTTAAGTGATGCAAGAGAAACCAAGGACTTTTGCCTGGATTATGTGATGTCATTTTACTCATTGAAGTTACAAGATACTCAAGACTCTTTCTAAATATACCACTGAAGCTTGTTGTTTTGCAGGTTTATGCATCATTCATAGTTTAGTACTCACAGATTTATCTATAACTATTCGAAGATTAGCTGAGACGTACCTTGCTATTATGGCTGGCTCAAGTGCGAGGCAAAATTCTGTTATGACCAGACAGCAACAAAAACAGCAACAACAAAAAGAGCTGCAACAACGACAGCAACAGGAAGAACAGGAACCAAAGCAGCAACAACAACAAGAGCAACAACATCAAAAACAACAAAAACAGCAGCAACAACAACAAAAACACTTACAGCAACAACAAGAGCAACAAAAACAGCAGCAACAACAAAAACAGTGGCAACAACAACAAAAACAACACCAACAACATCAAAAACAACAGAAACGTCAACAGCAGCAGCAACAACAGGAACAAAAGCAGCAACAACAACAACAAAAACAGCAGCAGCAACAACAGGAACCAAAGCAGCAACACCAACAACAAAAGCAACAACAACATCAAAAACAGCAACAACAAAAACAGCAGCCGCAACAGTGGCAACAACAGCCCCGAGAGCAACAATGGCAACAACAGCTGAAACAACTGCAACAACAACAATTACCACATCAACAACAGCAGAAACCGCAACAACAACAGCAAATACAACAGCTAAATTTAAGAGTCAAGTGGGAATGGGATCAAGAGATCTTCGGGGACCCAATGTGCAGAAACTGCGGACAAACGTTTCCAAGTGCAGGGGACCTCACGCGACACCACAAGTTCAACGTCTGTCCCGCTCTATTCCCTCTGACGCCCAAAGAGCAGCGAAGAGAAAGGTTTTATTTTTATAATAATTATAATAATTCCTTTTTTACCTTTTATGTTTTAACTGTCGTACTATATTATTGAGTTTCTGTATTTTACATTATATAGGCCTAGCATTATATTGAAACATCATTGCTGAACCGAAATGACACCTGGTGGCAGTGGTGGGATTCAGTAACATAGGCGTAGGAGGCAGGGGGGCTGCAGTTTCGAGCAGAAAATTTTGGATGTTTTTATTTTTTGGGGCAATTTGGGCAATATTTTTCGGGCAGCCCCCCCAAACTTAATTGACCTCCTACGCCTATGTTCAGTAAAGATTGTAAAGATTGTAAAGTTCTATATTTAATATTCTATTCTATTTTATTCTAGGCATCTCAGACTAAAGAGGGAGCGGGAGTTATTGCGTCAACGAATCAGAGACAAGGAGACTGACCAATCCCGCGGAAAAGAAGCAAATTGCATAAATTGCGGGAAACTCTTTTCGAGTCGAAAGCTCCTGCATCAACACCACAAGCTGAATTTGTGCCTGCCAGTGTTTAAGTCGGATCAGGTTGTTGATTGGTGCAGCAGTCAACCCAATGAAAAGATGCAGAACTTGAGTGAACATGTTTGCGAAAAATGCGGCTACGTCTTTGCGAACTTGCAAAATCTCAGTCGCCACAAAAAGAGAATCTCATGTCGAGCGACTAATCATTCTAATAGAGATACGTCTAATGGAGATACGTCTAATGGAGATACGTCTAATGGAGATACGTCTAATGGAGATACGTCTAGTGGAGATAAGTCTAGTGGAAATACGTCTAATAGGTATGTGTCTAATGGAGATACGTCTAATAGGTATGTGTCTAATGGAGATACGTCTAATGGAGAGACATCTAACGAAAATGGAGGTCCGGTTGTGTCGGGTAGAATCAAAATTGATCGAAAGCTTCGGAAAGAAAAAGATCCCGCTCCATCCACTAAAAATAATAGGAGACTTTACAAATGTGATAAATGTCCCAAAGGTTTTTTGAGTCAAAAATTCCTGGACGCCCACAAAAGTAGAAATGTGTGTAGGGCTACCAACAAGACTGTGGATATCCGAGGAAATAATTCCAACAATGGAGTGAAATTCTCTGGGATGGTGAATGGCTTAATTGAAAAAATGTGTGGAAAGATGGATTCTGAGTGTAAATCGAAGTTTCTTGACACTCATCAGAAAACGGGAGTCCGTCGGCCTGTTGGCAAATATTCTCCGGAGTCTGTCAAGCGGCTCAAGCCTGATCATGAGCCGGTTGTGATTGATATTGCTGAGACTATTCCTGATCCTGAGAACATTCCTGAGACAATTACTGATACCATTCCAGAGTCTATTGTGATCAATATTCCTGAGCCTATTTCTGATGATTCTGCAGAGGCTATTCCTGAGGCTATTCCTATGGCTATGGCTATTCCTGAGCCTATTGATAATGATATTCCTGAGCCTATTGTGATTGATATTCCTGAGCCTATTCCTGAGCCTGTTGGGAATGCTGTTCCTGAGACAATTCCTGACGTTATTCCGGAGGCTTCTGCTAAGCCCATTCCTGTGGCTATGGCTATTCCTGAGCCTATTGTGATTGATATTCCTGAGACTATTTCTGAGTCTATGGCTAAGCCGATTGTGATAGAGCCTCTTGACGAACGTCAACTGGAAGAAACAGAAACTTTTGAACTGCTGAGTCAGCATCATGGTGATGATATGGAATTCGAACCCATGATCTTGGAGGGCGAGACTCCAAACACCGAAAATAAAAACTCTAATGGGGAATTGAATGAGATGAAATGCATTGTCATTGCCCCTGATTGCTCCTGGTGATCCAAGTGAGGAAATTAATGAATTGATGCATGAAAATGTCAATAGTGAGAGTATTTCATGTCATCAATCGCATCATCAACCACATCATCAATCACATCAGTCGCATCATCAGTCACATCATCAATCACATCATCAGTCGCATCATCAGTCACATCATCAATCACATCAGTCGCATCATCAGTCACATCATCAATCACATCATCAGTCGCATCATCAGTCACATCATCAATCACATCATCAGTCGCATCATCAGTCACATCATCAATCACATCATCAGTCGCATCATCAGTCACATCATCAATCACATCATCAGTCGCATCATCAGTCACATCATCAGTCACATCATCAGTCGCATCATCAGTCACATCATCAATCACATCATCAATCGCATCATCAACCACATCATCAATCACATCATCAACCACATCATCAACCACATCATCGACCACATCATCGATCACATCATCAATCACATGAAGTCGATGAAAAACTCTCAATTAGTAGAAAACCTCATGAAAATCTCTGTGACGTTCCAACTGGAACCACCACGTCGTCTGTTACTCTAGTATCGGACAGTGTATCTCGTCAACAGAGTGTAGAGTCGTTGAAATCTTATTGTGAGCGCAATTATGGCGTGGTGTACAACTGCCCGATCTGCCTGCAGGGGTTTCAGCGCGAGGAAGACATGTGGAAACATCACGCATCGCACGGCAATTGCGCAATTCAAGAGTGCAGGATTTGTGGTAAACGATTTGAAGAGATCGTGCATTTGCAGGTTCACATGAATGTTCACAGAAGGTGCAAACAAAAAGGACTACCCATAAAGCTGAGTGGACACATCATGATAAATGCGGAAAGCAGTCGCCCATTTGTTTGTAACATTTGCGGATCGAGTTATCCTCATCTTGGCCACCTGAGGCAGCACCTGCGCAAGCATAAGAATGTTAAGAACAGTTAGGCGACACAAAATTGATCTTTAGCTTCTCGAATCCTCTCAAGGCACTTTTTCTAGGTTCGGTCGGTAGGACAAAAAAAAAGGTGAAAAAAATTTTTTTATCTTTTTTTTCTGTTGGCAGAATATCTATTGTGTCAGCGGGTCCGCGAAGCTAAGAATCAATCATGTGTGGCCTTAATTGTTCCTGTGACCCCCGGCCAAGCCTGATAACATGGATAACTTTTTCTAGGGTCGGTCGGTACTCGGTAGGACAAGATAAAAGTGGAAATTTTTTTTTTATAATGTCAAAATGTTTTGTTTTTTTTTCCATTGCCAGGAAATCTATTGTGTCGGCAGGTCTGCGAAGCTGAGAATCAATTATGTTTGGCCTTATGTTAACATGGTTAAGGTTGATGGATTTTCGTTGTTTAACAAATTTAACTGAAACAATTTCCATTGATCATGATGATCAATTTTAAAACACTTCTGTGACATTTCCTCATATATATATGCAGATATATTTGTGTGCATTGATAAATTATGTGTATTTAAGGTGGCTCGATACTCGTGAACTTTCTAAGATAGGATTTCTCAAAAATAGTTTAGAATGATCCAAAATATAGTTTATAGCAAGGATATGTAAAAAAAAGTGGTCGCAACCAGCCTTTTTTTCAAAATATTTGAGGTTATGTACAAGAAAGTCAGTCCACGCAAACCTGAAAAACTCAAATTTTTTCTGATCTTTCTTTCTGTGAAGTTTGTCCTGCCATTCAGTGGTCATGCATCCCATATTATGAAATGAAGCATGAAATTGAAGAAAAAACTTCAATGGAACTGCTGATTACAATTTCAAAGAGATATATTTAGTTTAAAGGACTTTCCAAGGGGCTCGGAATAAAAGTTTTGATTTTGACAATTTTAATTTTTTTTATAAACCATGGCGCTAAAAAAAATTGACGGGATAGGATATCTCATTTTTTTGTCATTAATTTCCAAATATTGTTAGGAACAATAAAATGTATAAGAGAAGGTTTGCTACCGCGATAGAAATTGAGATAAAAATTTATTTATATCTCAAAGTCAATTTTTAGAAATTAGACCTGCTTGCCGAAAATCGCGTGTAAAAAGTTTCTATTCGGGCCATAAAGCTGAATCTCTGGCATATTATAGTGCTGTTCATGGCGCATCTAATGCTTCAAACCAGAAGTTTCTAACCCTAATAGAAGTGACGCAAATGACAAACGAAGCGGCAGTCACACAGAATTATAAAAAACCAAAAAAGCAGTCCACAGAGCTCAGCAGGCTGTTGTTGCTATGGTGACGCCGCCATTGGTGCACCATGAGTAGCGAGCCACCTTAAGTTGTCTAAAACTTTAATCCATTGCCTCAATGTTCTCTGATAGCCAATGCATGATATGATTTAGTAAAAAAAAATTATTTATGTCATACTCGGGATGTCATTTTGTGATCATATTAGAGACCATGAAGTTTTATATATTTAATTTATACTTGATTTTGACTCGGGACTTGGAGTATCTTGTTATGAATGCTGCACAATTGAACAACCTTGACAGAGCCAGAAATTCAATAAATATTTTTGCAATTGACTAATGAGACATTTAACTTTCCAAATGACTAATGAGACATTTATCTTTCCAAATGACTAATGAGACATTTATCTTTCCAAATGACTAATGAGACATTTATCTTTCCAACTGTCTAAAGAGACATTTATCTCTCCAAATGACTAATGAGACATTCATCTTTCCGCTTTCCAAATGACTAATGAGACATTTATCTTTCCAAATGACTAATGAGACATTTATCTTTCCAAATGACTAATGAGACATTTATCTCTCCAAATGACTAATGAGACATTTATCTTTCCAAATGACTAATGAGACATTTATCTTTCCAAATGACTAATGAGACATTTATCTTTCCAAATGACTAATGAGACATTTATCTTTCCAAATGACTAATGAGACATTTATCTTTCCAAATGACTAATGAGACATTTATCTTTCCAAATGACTAATGAGACATTTATCTTTCCAAATGACTAATGTAGGCATTTATCTTTCCAAACGACTAATGAGACATTTATCTTTCCAAATGACTAATGAGACATTTATCTTTCCAAATGACTAATGAGACATTTATCTCTCCAAACTAATGAGACATTTATCTTTCCAAATGACTAATGAGACATTTATCTTTCCAAATGACTAATGAGACATTTATCTTTCCAAATGACTAATGAGACATTTATCTTTCCAAATGACTAATGAGACATTTATCTTTCCAAATGACTAATGAGACATTTATCTTTCCAAATGACTATTGAGACATTTATCTTTCCAAATGACTAATGAGACATTTATCTTTCCAAATGACTATTGAGACATTTATCTTTCCAAATGACTAATGAGACATTTATGTTTCCAAATGACTAATGAGACATTTATCTCTCCAAACTAATGAGACATTTATCTTTCCAAATGACTAATGAGACATTTATCTTTCCAAATGACTAATGAGACATTTATCTTTCCAAATGACTAATGAGACATTTATCTTTCCAAATGACTAATGAGACATTTATCTTTCCAAATGACTATTGAGACATTTATCTTTCCAAATGACTAATGAGACATTTATCTTTCCAAATGACTAATGAGACATTTATCTTTCCAAATGACTAATGAGACATTTATCTTTCCAAATGACTAGTGAGACATTTATCTTTCCAAATGACTAATGAGACATTTATCTTTCCAAATGACTAATGAGACATTTATCTTTCCAAATGACTAATGAGACGTTTATCTTTGTAATTGACTAATGAGACTTTTATCTTTCCAAATGACTAATGAGACATTTATCTTTCCAAATGACTAATGAGACATTTATCTTTCCAAATGACTAATGAGACATTTATCTTTCCAAATGACTAATGAGACATTTATCTTTCCAAATGACTATTGAGACATTTATCTTTCCAAATGACTAATGAGACATTTATCTTTCCAAATGACTAATGAGACATTTATCTTTCCAAATGAATAATGACACATTTATCTTTCCAAATGACTAATGAGACATTTATCTTTCCAAATGACTAATGAGACATTTATCTTTCCAAATGACTAATGAGACATTTATCTTTCCAAATGACTAATGAGACATTTATCTTTCCAAATGTCTAATGAGACATTTATCTTTCCAAATGACTAATGAGACATTTATCTTTCCAAATGACTAATGAGACATTTATCTTTCCAAATGACTAATGAGACGTTTATCTTTGTAATTGACTAATGAGACTTTTATCTTTCCAAATGACTAATGAGACATTTATCTTTCCAAATGACTAATGAGACATTTATCTTTCCAAATGACTAATGAGACATTTATCTTTCCAAATGACTAATGAGACATTTATCTTTCCAAATCTGATGTAGGCATTTATCTTTGCAATTGACTAATGAGACATTTATCTTTCCAAATGACTAATGAGACATTTATCTTTCCAAATGACTAATGAGACATTTATCTTTCCAAATGACTAATGAGACATTTATCTTTCCAAATGACTAATGAGACATTTATCTTTCCAAATGACTAATGAGACATTTATCTTTCCAAATGACTAATGAGACATTTATCTTTCCAAATGACTTATGAGACATTTATCTTTCCAAATGACTAATGAGACATTTATCTTTCCAAATGACTAATGAGACATTTATCTTTCCAAATGACTAATGAGACATTTATCTTTCCAAATGACTAATGAGACATTTATCTTTCCAAATGACTAATGAGACATTTATCTTTCCAAATGACTTATGAGACATTTATCTTTCCAAATGACTAATGAGACATTTATCTTTCCAAATGACTAATGAGACATTTATCTTTCCAAATGACTAATGAGACATTTATCTTTCCAAATGACTAATGAGACATTTATCTTTCCAAATGACTAATGAGACATTTATCTTTCCAAATGACTAATGAGACATTTATCTTTCCAAATGACTAATGAGACATTTATCTTTCCGAATGACTAATGAGACATTTATCTTTCCGAATGACTAATGAGACATTTATCTTTCCAAATGACTAATGAGACATTTATCTTTCCAAATGACTAATGAGACATTTATCTTTCCAAATGACTAATGAGACATTTATCTTTCCAAATGACTAATGAGACATTTATCTTTCCAAATGACTTATGAGACATTTATCTTTCCAAATGACTAATGAGACATTTATCTTTCCAAATGACTAATGAGACATTTATCTTTCCAAATGACTAATGAGACATTTATCTTTCCAAATGACTAATGAGACATTTATCTTTCCAAATGACTAATGAGACATTTATCTTTCCAAATGACTAATGAGACATTTATCTTTCCAAATGACTAATGAGACATTTATCTTTCCAAATGACTAATGAGACATTTATCTTTCCAAATGACTAATGAGACATTTATCTTTCCAAATGACTAATGAGACATTTATCTTTCCAAATGACTAATGAGACATTTATCTTTCCAAATGACTAATGAGACATTTATCTTTCCAAATGACTAATGAGACATTTATCTTTCAAAATGACTAGTGAGACATTTATCTTTCCAAATGTCTAATGAGACATTTATCTTTGCAAATGTCTAATGAGACATTTATCTTTCCAAATGACTAATGAGACATTTATCTTTCCAAATGACTAGTGAGACATTTATCTTTCCAAATGACTAATGAGACATTTATCTTTCCAAATGACTAATGAGACATTTATCTTTCCAAATGACTAATGAGACATTTATCTTTCCAAATGAATGAGACATTTATCTTTCCAAATGACTAATGAGACATTTATCTTTCCGAATGACTAATGAGACATTTATCTTTCCAAATGACTAATGAGACATTTATCTTTCCAAATGACTAATGAGACATTTATCTTTCCAAATGACTAATGAGACATTTATCTTTCCAAATGACTTATGAGACATTTATCTTTCCAAATGACTAATGAGACATTTATCTTTCCAAATGACTAATGAGACATTTATCTTTCCAAATGACTAATGAGACATTTATCTTTCCAAATGACTAATGAGACATTTATCTTTCCAAATGACTAATGAGACATTTATCTTTCCAAATGACTAATGAGACATTTATCTTTCCAAATGACTAATGAGACATTTATCTTTCCAAATGACTAATGAGACATTTATCTTTCCAAATGACTAATGAGACATTTATCTTTCCAAATGACTAATGAGACATTTATCTTTCCAAATGACTAATGAGACATTTATCTTTCAAAATGACTAGTGAGACATTTATCTTTCCAAATGTCTAATGAGACATTTATCTTTGCAAATGTCTAATGAGACATTTATCTTTCCAAATGACTAGTGAGACATTTATCTTTCCAAATGACTAGTGAGACATTTATCTTTCCAAATGACTAATGATACATTTATCTTTCCAAATGACTAATGAGACATTTATCTTTCCAAATGACTGAGACATTTATCTTTCCAAATGACTAATGAGACATTTATCATTCCAAATGACTAATGAGACATTTATCTTTCCAAATGTCTAATGAGACATTTATCTTTCCAAATGACTAATGAGACATTTATCTTTCCAAATGACTAATGAGACATTTATCTTTCCAAATGACTAATGAGACATTTATCTTTCCAAATGACTAATGAGACATTTATCTTTCCAAATCTGATGTAGGCATTACTAGGCATGGATGCTATGAAGATCTTTGAATCAGGCACCACCGCTATCACCAACCCTGCCCAACCCTGCTTGGAGGCTCAACTATCACACACTAACAATTTTACCACTTTTAATACCCGGTTAACACAGACTTCGATTTTCAAGCCTCATTCTCAACATTTTATTGGCCGTTACAAAATGAAATGTGAAGAATAGATGCCTAGGAATAGATGCAAAATATGACAAAACTTTACTGAAATTATTTGAAATTATTAGAAATTTAAACAGAGAAAATAGCACAGTGAGTCAGTGACAAATGTAAAGGGAAATGGAATAAATAATACAAATTTGTTTTTTTTTAATCAGCAGAAAAAGTCTCCAAGTATTTATAAACATGATAAAATTGAAGTCCTTTCCAAGTACCAGATTAGATAGGCCTATACATGGTATAAGGAAACGAGAATTATTTTTTGGCTGACAGTCTTAAAAACATTATTTCACTGTTTTGGTACATTGAACATGTTGACTGGATAATTAAGTCTGGATTCATCATTGGCAACATTTTATGTTTATTAGCCAGTGGAACATTTAAATTACTATAAAGTAAATCAATCTAATAAGTATTAACCAGGGGAATTCAATCAAAGTCCAAAAGATCGGTATTAA
This sequence comes from Platynereis dumerilii, assembly GCA_026936325.1. Classification (NCBI taxonomy): domain Eukaryota; kingdom Metazoa; phylum Annelida; class Polychaeta; order Phyllodocida; family Nereididae; genus Platynereis; species Platynereis dumerilii. The sequence continues at coordinate 7,344,489 of JAPTHN010000021.1, forward strand.
ATTAATACAATTCTAGACCCAGGCCTGTAGCCAGGAATTTTTGTGGGGGGGTGCTTTTAGGGGAAAAGTGGACTTTTATTCGCGAGCACCGAAGGAGCGAAGCCAAGCTAGGGGGGTCTGGGGGCATGCCCCCCCAGGAAAATTTTTGAGAAAGTAATGACAAAGGTGCATTCTGAGCCTTTCTAATCATGGAAAGGTTGATCGATTTTATCCTTGGGCCAAACTTCATTTGCACTAATTTACACAAGAAATCCCTCAATGGGACTTATTATTTTTGAGCCACAAAATGAGGTCTACTGTTATGCATGGATTCAGAAATAATCAAATAAAATGTGCAGAATCATTAAAATATGTCCTAACATTATGAAGGCCGTAACTAATTATTGGGAAGGAGGCACAACAAGTCACTATGCTTCCTCTATCTCTACCTCCTCCCTCTCTGCTTTCTCCCATTCTCAGGCTCCTCCCCCAGCGCGTGTCTCTTTTTTGCAGTGTAGCTATTATATTGGCTTCTTGGATTGCGCTTGTCTTCTCCCTCCTCTCTCCTCGCACTGCCTCTTCACTTTATGGCTTCTCCCTCTCTGCCTCCTCCTTCTCTGCCTACAGTGGGTTCCAAATTATTACGCAAGTTAGTTTTTTTATGATATCTCAAAAACGACTAAACACATTTTAAAATCCTTCCCACATAACCATTTGTGTTCCATGAAGGCAATATCCTGTAAGTTTTGTCCAATTCTGGTGGTGCAGTGAGGAGTTACGCCACAGAGCACCATATACCCTGTTTTTCGATGTCCCAAATTATTATGCAAATGTAAGAAGAAGTGATCTAAAAGTATCAAAATGATCTATTAATCCTCTAAACACTTTCCTCTTGATGTTCAATGAAAAGTAGAACCTTCATTTCAAAAATTGTTGCTTTAATAACGAAGAAATCCATAATATTCCCCTGAATTGAAATAACATTGAAATTACTAACTTCTTGCATTAAAAAGCTTCTCCAAGGCAAACAAATTTTTTTCACATTATGAAACTCTCTCTCTGGGTTCCTTAGGTTAAGAACTCTTACCAAAATTAAAAAGAAGCCATTTCGACCAATAAACATGAACAATATCTTTAAAGGAAAATGATGAAGATTGAGCTTGCACTGACGGCAATGCTAATTCAATGGAAAAAAGAAGCACTCATTTTGACTTATTGTTATGTTTTGTAGAGATAGGGGAATTGGTTCATATTTACACAGGATATCATCATAGTCTCAAAGGTATATTGTTATGTGAATTGGTGGGATTTGACATTTTTTTAAAACAACAGAGGCTTTATATTCAAGAAAAATGGTCATTTCAATGTTATTCCAATGAAGGGGTTTTATATTGATTTCTTGGTCATGAAAACAATCATTTTTTAAATGAAGATTCTATTTTTCATTGAACATCAAGAGGAAAGTGTTTAGAGGATTAATAGATCATTTTGATATTTTTAGATCACTTCTTCTTACATTTGCATAATAATTTGGGACATCGAAAAACAGGGTATATGGTGCTCTGTGGCGTAACTCCTCACTGCACCACCAGAATTTGACAAAACTTATAGGATATTGCCTTCATGGAACACAAATTGTTATGTGGGAAGGATTTTAAAATGTGTTTAGTTGTTTTTGAGATATCATAAAAAAACCAACTTGCGTAATAATTTGGAACCCATTGTAGTCCATCTCTGAGTCTCTGTCACCTACTGCTCTACTTAGTCCATCTCGGTCTCCTCCCTGTATTTTTATCTCCAATTCTGACTCCTCCCCAATTCTCTTCTCCTTTCTAAGGTGTATACATATCTCTTTCTGGATTGCTCTTGTCTCCTCTCTCTGCCTTTCTCTCTATGCTTTCTCCCTCTCCTCTTTCCTCTCTGATATCACCCATTCTGACTGCTCCCCAGCTCTTGTCTCCTTCCTACAGTGTGGTTCTTGGCTTCTTGGGTTGCTCTTGCCTTCCCTGTGGTCTTTCTGCCTCCTTTCTCTATGCTTTCTCCCTCTCTGCCTCATCTGTCCCTGCTTTCTCCCATTCTTTGCAGCTCTTGTCTCCTTACTAAAACATGTATAATATTACTCGTGCCTCCTTTACAGTCTGTCACTTTGATATAGAAAAAATTAGGACCAGTTCACTGTGAAAAATGCACTTTGTGACTCATGATAGCCGATGAAGTGTCATCTTCTCTACTTTCACCATGGGAAACATAGAGGCTGTTTGATTAGTCATGATCAAGAGGAGGCCATTTGACTTGTCATAACTGATTTTAGAGTGAAAATCAAATGCATAATCCTTTCGTTTGGCTGTCATCAACAAGCGGGATTAGTCTCCTTTAATCAAATTAACATTAAAAGTATCGGGTATGATCATGACAAATCATCAACATGATGACACACGAAGTGCCATTTTCACAGTGCAACAGTTCACTCTTTTCTATATCAAAGTGACAGACTGTAATTCCTCTTGCCTCCCTCTCTGAGTTTAAGTCCAATATACATGTAAGTGCCGAATAGTTCCAGAGTGTAACAAGCACTTTCTTTGGTCAGTGATTTAATCCCAAGCCAACAAACAGGCTTCTGGGAGCGGTATAAAACCTACATACAGGTGACATCGTGACAATTTTACAGACATTGGAACTACACATCTTTACATTGGACTTGAATCCCTCTATGCTTTCACTCTCTGCCTCTTCCCTCTTGTGTGAAAGTTGTGTCAGTTGTGTCAACCTCCTCTCCACCTTCTCCCTCCCTACCAGTTCCCGGGACCCCTGTTATGTGGCCTAATGGTCAAGTATGCTTGTCCACTGGCTTTTAGGGCGTGGGTTCAAATCTCACCCTGGGAAATCACTTTAGTCCGAGCTCATGGGACATTAAATGGAGGTGGGTTGTATTCAGTATTCTATGCTGGGGCAACTGAAAGGCCCTGGGCATACCTGAATTGATAGGGTGTGTTCCAGACTCCCAGCCTTCTCATTTCATATTCATATGGCTGTCACCAAATAATAACAGTGCAGATCCCTCTACAAAAGAATATGGTTGAGCTGCCCCGGCTGATCCAGGGTCAGCACAACGCAAGTCAGTAAGTCAGTCAGTCCAGGGGCTTCAGTTTCATTTTAAAGTGGTGGGGCGAATCAGACTGAAGCCTTCACGGAAGATGTCCGAGGAAAACTTACAATTTTTTTCAAGCATAAACATCTATGCTTTGGCTAAAAAGTGGTGGGGCAAATGCCCCAACAGCCCACATCTTCACTGACGCCACTGAGTCAGTCAGTCAGTAGTCCCCAGATCACTGGTCGAATATCAGGAAACAGGTGGTCCATTACAAATTCCATGTGCCTTAAATTGGACCAGTGGTCAAAACTTATTTTATGCAAAATATAAGAATCTTTTTTTTAACCTCAACCTGGCCTCATGCTGAGACCGTGGCCTGCCCCATGTACATGATGTATTTGTCAAATAATTAACCTCTCAGGTATTACCCTGTATGAGAAATAGGGCCTTGAAGTAGGTGGTCCAACATGTGTAGGCCTACACTTCACTTGTATAGCCCTACACAACTCTGGCAAGATTTCACCTGCAAATCTATTGAAAGTAATCATAGCAAAAAATTAGCATGCTTATCAATTGTAATTTAGTTAAACACAATACCCTGCATTGACCAAAAGGGATAAATTGCAATTAGGAGTGGGGGAATTCATCCATAGGTGTGAATTGCAATTCAGAAAGGCTGTGAAGTCTATGACCAACTGGGCAAATCAAACACACTGAATTGCAATTGGGATTATTTGACATGAAGTCAGGTATATCCTCCTGATTCTGGGACCATTTTGGACCCAAATAGTGGACTTTTGGGACCATTTTCGGCCGTGGGGGGGTGCGTTCGCACCCGTCGCACCCCCCCTGGCTACGGGCCTGAGACCTTCATCAATACATCACTGTATAGAGTTTTCATTAGGACACTACTGCCCTCTTGTGGTGCTTTTCGGAAACCACAGTGCTGCCCTCTTGTGTTTCCATCAGGACATCGCTGCCCTCTGGTGGTGGTGTTTAAGCAAATGTTCTTCGATTTTGAACTTGCGAGTGAACTCCATGCCACACACTCCGCAGTCTTTCTCGTATCCCTGGTATTTTTTATCTTGCCTGGACGTCAAATGGAACTCAAGGTGAATACCGAGATGTTCGACTCGTTCAAAGGACGACCCACAGATGGCGCAAGCGTAGAGTAAATTGTCCGATTCATTGAAATTGATTATTCTGACACGACCCTGCAGACACTTGGCCACCTGGTGGATATCCTTAATATCCTTGTGTTCTGCCCGGTGCACAGGAACGTGGGCAGCCAGGCTTTCGTTTGTGTCGAAACTCTGGCCACAAATGAAACAGGAGGGCCGAGATTTCTTTGTGTTCTCGTGATGCGACATGTGCTTCTTTAAGTTGAGTTCCCTCGTAAATCGCTGGTCGCAGATTGTGCAACAATACGAATAATCAGAACCGGAACGTGTGTGTTCCTCAAGTTCCTTGGACAGCAGGAAGCACTTGCCACAAAAATTACATCTGAAGTGCGTCTTGCAGTCTGGTTCTTTGAAATTCTCCTTTCCGCAAATCGAACAAAAATTGTTCATCATGTTTAGAGGCTTGTGTTCATAGAAATACATAGAACGGACATGAGGCTCTAGCAGATGAAGCAACCAAATCCACCATCTTGGAACTGCCTGGCAGCCTGGCATTTGGTAACCGTGACGTCACCAATAATAGTGACGTCACTAGTAACAATGGCATCATGTCACGTCACAATCAGCCCTACGCAACATCTTGTTACTCCTGTTGTGACGTCACAATGACGTCATGTTTCAGGGCAGTTCCAATATGGCGGATTTGGTGACCTCATCTCGAGGTGGTGTCATGCAACCTCATGTCCGTTCTATGTATTTCTATGCTTGTGTTGCCGCAAGTGTGAACGAAGTAAGAACGATAATTGGCGAGAACGGAAGCCGCAGAGGTTACAGACGAACGGTTTGCATTGTTCTGAATTATTGTATCTGATGTGGCCCCTGAGGTCTTCCGGGACCATCGGCTTGTCATTGACATAATTAGCTGTACCTCTGTGAACAGCAACATGCGACTTCAAGCATCCAATGTTTTCGAAAGTCAGCCGACAAATTGGACACGTTTGGAATTTCTCAAGATGAATCCGCAAATGTTTGGCCAAATTATCTGCCTTCAGAAAACCCTGTTCGCAGATATCACAAATGTGAACCGTACCGTATAGAGGGTGCTCATAAGCGGCTATCATCCCTTTGATGCCAAGGTGGTAGGTCAAGTTGGGGAACTTGCTTTTAAGATCATTCGCAGGAGAGTCATCATTACAAGAGCTCCCGCCAGAATCCTCAGCATTGTCGTTGGGGAACTTGCTTTTAAGATCATTCGCAGGAGAGTCATCATTACAAGAGCTCCCGCCAGAATCCTCAGCATTGACTGTGGCTCGACCTATTGCTCGACCTATCGCTCGACTTATTGCACCACTTGTGGCTCCACCTATAGCTTGACGTATTGCACCACCTGTGGCTTGAACTATTGCTCCACCTGTGGCTCCACCTGTGGCATTGGTTATGATAGGATTCTCGCTAACCTCAGAGTTCTTGTCGCTACTCTCTTGCATGCTTTTTGGGAAGAAGACATCAACATGATCAGTGGCTCCCCCTACTGGAACACTATTGCACTCCATGGAACATTCAGACTCTTGGTCGGATGAAGACTCGGTCTTGGTCTTGGGTGTAATTACGACAAGCTTCTCTTCCACGTCCGAGTTCTCGTTGCTATGCTGTTGCACATTTGTCGGCAAGGAGCCATTGATGCTGGCGCCACCTACAGGCACTGCAGTGTCTCCTACACACGCTACAGGGACTGTAGCGGCGACACCTGCAGGAACATGTTTTATTTGCCCTCGCACGTGGTGGAGCTGGCTGACATACATCTTAACACCGTATTTCAGAGATGACGTTTTTGACGTTTTTCTGCTCTTTCTACTTTTTCTGGGGGAGGGACCAGGTTCTTCGTTTTGTGGGGCTGTCTCTGTTGAAATGTCCTTATTAGGCTGATGAAGCTTATTACAATTAAGCTTATTGCAAAGATGCTTCTGGTGGATCTTTAGCTTGAGAAACGACACAAAACCTCTACTGCAAATGTTGCAAGTGTATATTCCGTTCTTGCCCAATTCAGATTTTCTACTTTCTTCCTTTTCAATATTAATCTCCTGGACTGGTTCCGGCAATGGTTTCAATTCACAAACATCAGGATCATGATCAGGTCGAATATCCACATATCCAACTGACGGAATAGAGTCCAACAAATCAGGTTCCGAATCAATATATCCAAGAGTGCTGACATCCATATCTTCCGCGCAATCTGCCTGCAAACCGATGTCATCATTTTCAGTTTTGATGTCATCATTTTCAGTTGTGATGTCATCATTTTCAGTTGTGATGTCATCATTTTCAGTTTTGATGTCATCGTGAGTTGCTTCAACACTAACCATGACCATGGATGAAAATGCACCTTGTTCAATTTTAACAGGACAAGATTCCGGATTGCATGTTCCAGAATTTTCCAAAGCGGAGTCTGTCAAGTCCGCTAGTGAATCTGAACTGACATCCCTGGCATTATCATGATTATTGTAACGCTTCACGTCCTCACTATGGGCAGAATTTTGCATAGCACTTAATTTTAATCGACTCTCAGCCTTCACAGAATTTAATTTATAATCCTCTGACTCAGTTTTCACTCGTTCCGACTTAGTTTTGACTTGTGACGACCCAGTTTGTGCTTGTGACCTAGTTTTCACTTGTTGCGACTGAGTTTTCGCATGTTTTGCTGGCATCTCCGAACCGCCGGGTTCTAGTTTCTTTCTCTTTCTCAAGTTAACTCCGAGCACTTGGCAGTCGTCTTTTTCCATAGCATCGTGGTAATCCATCCGCTTTACTTTGTTGATAATTACGTCAATTTTCATGTCCATTGACTCCACGGACTCGGCGGCATCAGCCATGTCGAAAGTACTTCCATCGGACAATTCCTCTTTCATGACTTTTGATTCTTAGTCCGACAAAATCTGAATCAAAACGAAGCCCCAATCGGCCGTCTTGAACATGCCAACAAATTTCAGTCTGGGCTTTAGTTTCATGCAGTGATGATGTTCAAGTCATATCATTAATCCTTTGAAAGTCTGTAATCCTTTCGGCGCGGCACATTGCTACCATATTTGTTTCATAAATTGTAAGTTACGGATTTTAACAGATAAATCCACTGATTAAACTGTTCAAGCTAAGGAGCATGACATGACAGGTCTCTCTTTGCAAATCCAACACTGATATTCAAGTCATTTTAGAATCCTCCAGGAGAATCCTTTAATTATAACTCATTTTAAATCCTTTCTGCACAATCATCATGATTGCTACCATATTTATTCATAAATGGTAAGTTATTGATTTTAACAGCAAGTGCTCAGCTAAATCCACTTTATTAAACTGTTCAAGCTCAAACTGAAAGGAGCAGGGGAGCAATGTCTCTCTCTGCAAATTAACACTGCAGTGGTGATTGAATCACTTCAGTTAATTTCAACAAGCAATGAATAATCATTAATGAAGCATTAATAATTATAAATTCATTATATATTGTCAACAAACAATTGTCAGTAACTGGATGTTATTATAAACAGGTAAATCTCACCAATGCCAACGGAAATGTGTAACCAGTAATCCACCAGCTGACAAGTCTCATTCTCAACTCTCATTCATTTCATTGCTTTCAAAAACATTGAGCAGCACTGTGCAGTGGTCAACCAGGTTGTCAGACCTGTCTTGATGCATTCAAAGATTTCCCAATATTCCCAATATGACCTATAGCCGCTCAAGAGTGTAGTACTTAATCAACCACAGCAATCAAGAGAATTCCAAATAAATGTTGTCTCTTTCATGATCAACAGATTTGACCTACTTTCATACGAAATAGGTCAGAAATATTCCGCCCCCAAAAAGTTTCAGGCAGAGGGCAGCACAGTCCAGCTATTCAATGCATCTTTGCCTGAAGTTTATAGACATAGACAATCTTTATTTCTTTTCGGTTTTTATAACAAATTACATTAGTCAAAAAACATAAGACTAGTGTCACCAAAAAAAATGGACCCGGGGCACGTTGGACCGCCATGTGGGTAGATGGAGTATCATAGACATCTATAAATATCGGAGATTACTAAAATCGAGAAAGTTCAGATTGGTTACCTTAAACATATACTTAATGTTAGACGACAAACGCCGACACTAGCAGTGTATGCAGAAACAGGTAGATTCCCCCTTCGATTGAGGCAACAACTTAGCACAATAACCTATTGGGCCAAATTAAAAGATCTCCCAAGTCATGATGTCCTAAATAAGTGTCTTAAGGTGGCTCGCGGGCAAATGACGCGACCTCTGGTGTGCCAAAAGTGAATTACCCACTCCCCCACAGGTGGCAGGAGCGAGCAACACATGCGCCACCTATGGGAACAAAAGTCAGTGATCTGGGTCAACAGGAATGCAGCTGGAAGATTGTCATGAACAGGTAAGTTATGGAATTGTTTATTGGCAATAATTTGTGATATTTAGATGCCAGTCATAAGGAAAATGCATATATAAGCACAGCTCAAAGGTGTTGAAACACTGATTTGCGTCGGCCGAAAAATCGAGTCTTCGCGATGTTTACACCCATTTTATGGCCTTGGCAGTTTCAGAAATGAATTCCTGAGTTCAGTACGATTCTTTTGGTGGTTGTTTGAAGTCTGTAGGACATCTGAGGGCTGAGATATGGCACCGGCATTGTTGTAGCCTGGTAGTGGCTTACCACAAGATCCTTGCCAAGTTGGACTTGGTGGTAAAGGGGGGGGGGGGGCCTTGCAGCTTTGGGGGGTGAGGTCAAGTCCTTCTCAGTGAAATCATGACTCTTTTGCAACATACACAGAAACACTTTAATCATTTAGACCGGGCATTTAGACTGGAAAAAATTTTTGTTTCCCACTTGATACTAAAAAAAAGTTTGTTTCCACTAGTCCGGCTGCTAAGAGTTTGTTGCTTGTACGCATGAGAAAAAAATTATTCGGTGGCACTTTGCAAGCAAAAAAGGTTTGTCTCTCAGGGGTAAAATTCATAGACACCTCCCCCCTCCAACTAACGTCTGGTAACGGTGTCTAGCCGACAGTGGAATTTTCAAATAGTTTGAAAATATTCCCTGCGCAGAATAGGCCTGAACTTGAAATTTAATTTTAAGTTAATAGGAAACAAAGGCAATATTCTTGAGTGTAGATTATCTATCTCAGATTATATAGATCGATAAATTTACCTTCAGGAGATTGTAGAATGTCTTAGCCCGAATTTTCAACGTCTTCACGGCGTCTTCGTCAGCCCCCCCACTATGCCACTGACAAAAACGCCGTAAAGACGTCGAAAATTCTGGCTAAGAAATTCTACAATCTCCTGAAGGTAAATTCATCGATCTAAAGGCAATATTGTTGTACAATGTTGAGCTAAAATTGGGTCAAACCAGCTGGTTTCATCAAATGGCTCCCACCTGACCCCCTCAGATTTTTCTGAAAAAATTCTCAAAACAAGGCAATATAGTTAGTAGGCTGTGTGCAAAATTTCAAGTCTCTATCTCCTATAGTTTTTGCTACACAAAATAAAAACGAGGGTAATGTTTTGTCAATTTTCGCCCTCGTTTTTGTGACATCAAATGGAATTGAGATTTCAGAAAGGTATATCTTCAAAATTAATAATGCTATTGGCCTGAAATTTTTTGTGTGAAATATTTGGGCCCAGATACTTCCATTTCTTTGATTATTGTTGGTATAGGACTCTATTCCTGGGAACTGTGACTGCTCAAACATGCTCTTTCATTTAGCAAAATGTTCTGGGTCACCATGTTTGAAATGCTTTAGCTAGAAAAGTATTAAAGAGAGAAGGTTGGTTTTTTCTGAAGAGCTAGCTGTCATTGAGTTTTAACAGTCTGGTAAAAAATCAAGCATGTCAGGTATTTCGTATTTAGAATATAGCAGTGCAAAGTCTGAGAAAAACCTTAAGTTTAGCAACTTCAGCGCCCAATTGCAAATGTCTGACAACCTGAAAAAATTTCAAACCAAAACTTTCTGGAAGAAAATATTGTTCATTAACACATGCATTAAGATGAATGTGGTGCAAGAGCTCATTATTTAGTTATGAATTTTTTAGTAACCTTCTCAAAACGCTCGTTTTTGTGATATCAAATGGAATTGAGATTTTAGAAGGCTATATCTTCAGAACCAATATAGCTGTCAGTCTGAAATTTTGTGTGAGCAATATTTGGGCCCAGATACAACATCCTCTTGATTTTTGCTGGTATAGGACTGTTTCCCTGTGAACTGTCACTGTTCAAATATGCTCATTCATTTGGCGACACCTTGGTACACCATGTTTGGAAGGCTATTATCAAGGAGAATAACAACCTGTACCAAGTTCCAACCAAAACTTTCTGAAAGGACATATTGTTGACTAATTCATGTTCTCAAATGAATTTGGTGCAATAGCTCATTATTTAGTTATTAATTTCTTTGTAACCATATTAAAATGCGTTATTTTGTCAATTTACGAACAAGTTAATTTTTGTGATGGAATTCAGATTTCAGAAGGCTATATCTCCAACACTAATGATGCTATTTGACGGAATTTTTTTATGAGCACAGTTATGGCTAATACACTTCATCTCCTAGAATATTGCTGGTATTTGACTGTTTGTCTGGGAACCATTAATGTTCAAAATGCTCATAGCACGCCAATCCAAAAACGGATGTTAAATGATTAGCATTTGAACCGCAACTGTTCCCAGGTAAACAGCCCTATACCAGAAATAATCAAGCACAGGACATATCTAGACCCATATCTCATTCACAATAAAATTTGGGACCAGTAGCATCACAAGTGCTGGAAATATATACTTTTCAACACTGATTTCCATTCTAAGTACAAAATAAAGTGTAAGTGCAAAAATGATAAATTTGAAAAGGTTAAAAATGTATAACTAAATAATAAGCTCTTGCACCACATTCATCTTAGAAAATAAGTTAGTCAACAATATGTCCTTTAAGAAAGTTAGTAATAAAACTTGGTTCAGCTTACTATTCTCCTTAGTAAAATAGGCTTCCAAATACGGTGCACCAGAAAGTAGTGCTAAATGGATGAGCATATTTGAACAGTCACAGATCTTATTAAAACACACCTGAAGGTGCAATAATCAAGGAAAAGTGGTATCTAAGCCCAAAGTTTGTTCACAAGAAATTGCAGGCAAACAGCATCATTAGTGTTGCAGATAGAACCTTCTGAAATCTGAATTTCATCACAAAAATGAACTTGTTAGAAAATTGACAAAATAATGCATTTTAATATGGTTACAAAGAAATTAATAACTAAATAATGAGCTATTGCACCAAATTCATTTGAGAACATGAATTAGTCAACAATATGTCCTTTCAGAAAGTTTTGGTTGGAACTTGGTACAGGTTGTTATTCTCCTTGATAATAGCCTTCCAAACATGGTGTACCAAGGTGTCGCCAAATGAATGAGCATATTTGAACAGTGACAGTTCACAGGGAAACAGTCCTACACCAGCAAAAATCAAGAGGATGTTGTATCTGGGCCCAAATATTGCTCACACAAAATTTCAGGCCGACAGCTATATTGGTCCTGAAGATATAGCCTTCTAAAATCTCAATTCCATATGATATTACAAAAACGAGCGTTTTGAGAAGGTTACTAAAAAATTCAAAACTAAATAATGAGCTCTTGCACCACATTCATCTTAATGCATCTGTTAATGAACAATATTTTCTTCCAGACAGTTTTGGTTTGAAATTTTTTCAGGTTGTCAGACATTTGCAATTGAGCGCTGAAGTTGCTAAACTTAAGGTTTTTCTCAGACTTTGCACTGCTATATTCTAAATACGAAATACCTGACATGCTTGATTTTTTACCAGACTGTTAAAACTCAATGACAGCTAGCTCTTCAGAAAAAACCAACCTTCTCTCTTTGATACTTTCCCAGCTAAAGCCTTTCAAACATGGTGACCCAGAACATTTTGCTAAATGAAAGAGCATGTTTGAGCAGTCACAGTTCCCAGGAATAGAGTCCTATACCAACAATAATCAAAGAAATGGAAGTATCTGGGCCCAAATAGTTCACACAAAAAATTTCAGGCCAATAGCATTATTAATTTTGAAGATATATCTTTCTGAAATCTCAATTCCATTTGATGTCACAAAAACGAGGGCGAAAATTGACAAAACATTACCCTCGTTTTTATTTTGTGTAGCAAAAACTATAGGAGATAGAGACTTGAAATTTTGCACACAGCCTACTAACTATATTGCCTTGTTTTGAGAATTTTTTCAGAAAAATCTGAGTGGGTCAGGTGGGAAAATTTTCAGAAATTTGATGAAACGGCGCGGTTTGACCCAATAGTAAAAGACAATTCAAGTTACAGTAGACAAAAAACAACTGCTCACAGAATTTGACTGACATGTTCTTGTGAGCTCATAGCCCGGCCTATCCATGCCATGTAATTTTCTATGAGTCATAAGGAATTTATCCGAGGTCATAGCGTATACTTGCAATGCTATCAAAACAAGTAATCAGCTGAGTATTAATTAATGAGGTCACAAGTTACTCAATGACAATTTGCCGGTTCATTCGAATGCAATGGGTAGGGCCTGTTGTGAGGTCATTAGCGTCTAAATTATGTAAGTACTAGTCATTCGTCGACTGTAACAAGAGAATCAGGCCTAGGCCTAAATATCAGAGAAAACTTTCAATACAGGTAATTCACTCGCCAATTCAATAGATACCATGATCATTTTCCTATTTGTTTCCCAATTTTCCCTTTATTTTCCTGCATTTCCACTTTTGCACTTGAGCACATCAACATTTCAGTTTTCCCCTCATTTCCTATTTTTTCCCCAAAAAGTCATTGTCAACTTCCAATTTTCTTCGAAGTGCCTAATATAAAAATCAATAAAGTTAATTGTGTGTTTTTTTCTTTCAGATTGAAGTTACACAAGCTTCGCAATGGATAACACCAAAAAAGGAACGCTATCAGTGAGGAGTAGGCCAATGACATATATGATACTATATTACAGCAAGAGAAAGATGAAAACCAGATTCGTCACATGCTCAAATGCAGGGCATGTATATCTACATGTATGACATTTCATAATTGGAATATATTCCAGCAGGGTTGAGCGGGCCAATAATGGGATTCCTGAGAAATTTCTTATTTGTGTTGACACCCCTGTCAAAGCGAACATTTACTCATACAAATGTTTAATGCATAGTGTTCCTTATTTTTACTTTTGTGTTGTGTGTAACTTCATTGACTTACTTGAAGAATTATTATTGCAATGCGATTGTAAATTGATGCATTTCGAATTTAAAATTTTTTCAATTGCTCAATTCTTAGTCAGTATTACTACTAGTAGCCTGAGCAGCCTCCTAATGTGGCATTTATGTAAACCTAATAGTCATAATTCATATCCTGTCAAGCCCCGGCCATTGTTTTATACATTTTATTAATATTCTTATTCAGATTTATAGAAATTTATAAAAAGGATCTCAGAGAGTCTTCTGGATGTGTCCATGTCACACTTTGTTGTAATTTTAAAAAACGGACAAAATTTCACATCATGTTGGTTTGTCTTTGATAACATATTTTACATAATTGTTTAATTTTGGCTATGTTTAACGAAAGCTAAGCATTTTTCTTTTCACTGAAAATACACGATGCAGGTGAATTTCCGTTGCAAATGAGATAAATGTAAAAAATCTGTCATTTTGGCCTTGTCATTTTTGAAACACCGCATGAGAAGGTAATTACTGGCATGAAGGCACATGGATAAGCCTATGTGGTAATATCAGTTGTAGTTGTTGTAAATGTTGGTTCCCCATTGCAATGGAAGTCTCTGGGTAATGGCCCATTCTCAGGGCGAGAAGTATTTTCTAACTTCACCAATCCCGCAGATACTTTTTTGAAAGCCGCCGGCAATTTTTGGCTACTCACCAGAAATCTGCGCCTTGGCGTTCCTAGAAATGTTCACGGAGCAGAAAAAAAGTTTCAGCGTGTTGAAATTTTTGAAAAAACCTTGGAGTGCATAGGCGTATGGGAAGGGGGGCAGGGGGGGCGGTCGCCCCCCCAAAATTTTGGGAAGCAGTAAGATTTGGGCAAAAAGCCAAAAAAATTCAGGCAGATGATTAAGTAAAAACTATTGAAAATTCATGATTTCCATGCAATTTCATTTGAAATGGTATTAAATATAGCTCTTGAAATTCGGGCAAATGTCGTTCGCCCCCCCAAAAATCACGTGTCCCGTACGCCTATGTTGAAGTGACAAATCAAAGAATTCTTGCCCCAGCCAGTGTTCAGTGTTTTTCCTAATCAATCATTCAATTTTCTGTTAGAGCTTGTGAAAGCATTCAACTTGAGGCCCTGGTTGACAGTTAATAACCCACACAGGCCAAGCAAGATGTCACTTTTTTAAAATGTACAGAATCTAAATGTGTGACTCAAAGACCCTTACCCTAAAGGAATCATTTATGATTTTCAGCAAAATTTACCAATTTCGGCCAATGTAAGTGTCGTTGCTGCATAAATACGCAATGCATTCCTAATTTTTTAAAATAATGGATGTGTGAGTATGTATTTGTATTATTTATGTCTTTGAATTTTATAAGCAACATCTAAGAATTGAACAAATATTTCCCTCGGTAAAAGGACCAATTTATAACGGAAAATATTACAATTTTTACCAACTTTACCTATTTTGGCCCATGTAGGTGGCGCTGCTGCATAAACATATAATGCAATCCTATTTTTCAAATATTAAATGTATGAGTAGATATTAAATTTGTATTATTTATGTCTATGAATATTTTTAAAATTTCCTACGGTGAAAAGACCTGTTTAGCAAGGCATATAAAAGATTTTGAGCAAAATTTTGTCATTTTTCCAATATGGGTGGCACTGCTGCATGTAGGCTAAAGCATCTCGCATTTTTGAAACTATATATGAGTAAATATTTATATAGACAACATCTCTGAATTAAAAATAATAATTCCCACTATAAATGGACCTGTTTATCATGGAAAATATTAGGACTTTTAGGCAAATTTACTATATAGGTGGCGCTGCTGCATAAACGATTAATGAAAATCTATTTTTTAATGATGTATGAGTAGATATTTGTATTATTTATGTCCATGAATATTTAAAAAAATTTTCTTATAGTGAAAACACCCGTTTATCAAGGCAAATATCAGGATTTTTAGTAAAATTTATCAATTTTTGCCAATATAGGTAGCGCTGCTGCATAAACGAGGCCCGCTTGCCCTATTCTCCATGCTATGTATGAGTTGATATTTGTATTATCTATGTCCATGAGGTTTAAAAAAAAATTCTACCCTACAGTTGTTTCTGTATGTAGGAAGTATTTTGGATTTTTCGTTGAATTTTCCCATTTTTGCCAATATAGGTTGCGCTGCTGCATATAGGGTAAAGCATCTCCCTTTTTTCAAACTATGTATGAGTAGATATTTACATAATCAACATCTATGAATTAAAAATAATAATTCCCACTATAAATTGACCTGTTTATCATAGAAAGTATTAGGACTTTTAGGCAAATTTACTAAGTTTAGCCAATATAGGTGGCGCTGCTGCATAAACGAGGCCCGCTCCCCCTATTCTCCACACTATGTAAGAGTAGATATTTGTATTATCTATGTCCATGAAGTTTAAAAAAAATTCTACCCTACAGTTATTTCTGTATAAATGAAATAATTTGGAATTTTTGTCAAATTTTCCAATTTTTGCCAATATAGATGGCGCTACCGCATAATGGATAGAGCATCTCCCATTTTTCAAACTATGTATGAGTAGATATTTACATAAGCAACATGCATGAATTAAAAAAAAAAATGTCCTATATGAAAAGACCTGTTTATCAAGGTAAATATTAGGATTTTTGGCAAATTTACTAATTTTGGCCAATATAGGTGGCGCTGCTGCATAAAAATGTTATGCAATGCTATTTTTTAATTAAATTATGAGTAGGCATTTGTGTTATTTATGTCTATGAATTTTTTAAAAAATTTCCTGAGGTGAAAAGACCCATTTATCAAGGCAAATATCAGGATTTTTTGTAAAATTTTTCAATTTTTGCCCATATAGGTGGCGCTGCTGCATAAACGAGGCCCGCTCCCCTATTTTTGAAACTATGTATGAGTTGATATTTGAATTATCTATGTCCAAGAAGTTTTTAAAAAAATTCTACCCTTCTGATATTTCTGTATAAAGGAAGTATTTTGGATATTTCGTCAAATTTTCCTGTTTTTGCCAATATAGGTGGCGCTGCTGCATAAAGGGTGAAGTATCTCCCATTTTTCAAACGATGTAGGAGTAGATATTTATGTGAGCAACATCTACGAATTTAAAAACAAAATCCGGCTGTGAAAGGACCTGTTTATCAAGGAAAATATTGGGACTTTTAGGCAAATTTATCAATTTTTGCCAATATAGGTGGCGCCGCTGCATAAAATGTAATGCAATCCTATTTTTGAAATAATTTATGAGTAGATATTTGTATAAATAATGTCCATGATTTTTTAAAAAAATTTCCTATGATGAAAAGACCTGTTTATCAAGGCAAATATCAGGATTTTTGATAAAATTTATCAATTTTTGCCAATATAGGTGGCGCTGCTGCATAAACGAGGCCCGCTCCCCCTATTTTTGAAACTATGTATGAGTTGATATTTGTATTATCTATGTCCAAGAAGTTTTAAAAAAAATTCTACCCTACAGATATTTCTGTATAAAGGAAGTATTTTGGATTTTTCGTCAAATTTTCCCGTTTTTGCCAATATAGGTGGCGCTGCTGCATAAAGGGCAAAGCATCTGCCATTTTTCAAACTATATATGAGTAGATATTTATAAAAGCAACATTTCAAAATTTTAAAAAAATTCCCGCTATAAAAAGGACCCGTTTTTCAAGGAAAATATTAAGATTTTTAGGCAAATTTACCAATTTTGGCCAATATAGGTGGCGCCACTGCATAAATAAACATAGCAATCCTATTTTTCAAATCATATATGAGTAGATATTTGTATTATTAAGGTCCATGATTTTTTTACAAAATTTCCTATGATGAAAAGACCTGTTTAACAAGGCAAATATTAGGATTTTTTATAAAATTTATCAATTTTTGCCAATATAGGTGGCGCTGCTGCATAAACGAGGCCCGCTCCCCCTATTTTTGAAACTATGTATGAGTAGATATTTGTATTACCTAAGTTTAAGAATTTTTTTAAAAAATTCTACCCTACAGTTATTTCGGTGTAAGGGGTCTATTTATGAGATTTTTGCATTTTTACTAAATTGGCCAATTAAAGGTGGCGCCACAGTATGAGGGAAGGTGATAATCCCAATAATTTCTTAATGAATTAATATTAGTATTAGAAGCTTGCATTTGTGCCACTTTATGGAACTTTCTATCAACCATTTTAACCAGAATTTTGGTAAATGTATGACAAGTAGATCATGAATTTTATTCTAACTTTTTACACTGTAGGGGGCGCTGGTGGGAAAATTGGCACCGTGGGCCCAAATTTTTTTCCAAATTTGGATAGAAGACATTTTTAGCAACAAATCCTGAAAATTTGAAAAATATCGGAATACCCCCTATTTGCTGCCCATTTGGTAGCCAGCCACCTTAAAATTCAAGAAGATTTACATAACGCAGGTCAGAATAACTGGTACAGTGAGGTAGAGAAAACCATGACTGAAGCTGACATCTCAAATTGGCTTACTGCTGATCCCACTTCAGTATTAAAGGAAGTGAAACTAAAACTATACACAAAAGAACAGAACAGAATCCTTAATGAACTCTCTGACTCTGAAAAGCTTCCTAAACTTCGCACATATAAACTCTTTAAGACAAGCTACTGCCTGGAACCGTATCTAAATTTGAATCTCCCAAAGAAAACATACACTAATATTGCAAGATTCAGATTAAGCTCTCACAATCTAAAAATTGAGACAGGAAGACATAATATACCCAAGACTCCGATAGAGCTTAGAAAATGTGATAAATGTGACACAGGTGACATTGAAGACGAGATACACTGCCTTTTAGTATGCAACAATAATACTGCACAGAGAATAGAACTTGTAAATAAAGCTAGCAGCATAATCCCTAATTTCTGTAATCTTGATAGCATACAACAGTTTAAAATACTCATGTCAAATAAAAGCCCTGACATAATACATGCCGTGGGTTCTTTTCTCAATAAAATAATGTGAATAAAGTCTAAAATTTTTGTGCCTCCCTTGCACTTTGCTTTCACCGGTGCTGCTGTCTATGTCGAGATATATCCTAACTTTGCTTTTATTGACTTTTGTGCAATAACATGTCTGAAACTGGGACCAATGTGAATATTTCATGAACTATGAAAGACAATTTTACATGAACTGCGAAACCTGTCATTTATTATGATATGACACTAGATTATTTTTGGTAACATCTAGAATACTGTAGATGTAGATTTGAATTTTCTCAATTGTTTGATTTGTATTTGATTGACACATGTATCTGTATTTGATATTTCTGTTTGTCATTAAAAGTTTATATATATATATAAATAGACAGGCCACGCAGGCCTTTCAGCATTGGCGAGGAGTGTATAATTTCTTTCTGCAGTTCTGCAGTTCTGCAGTTCTGCAGAAAAAAACCGCAGAATTCTGCAGTTTCCAAAATAAGTGCAGAATTCTGCAGTTCTGCAAAAAAACTGCAGAATTCTGCAGTTTCCAAAGGAATTGCAGAAATTCTGCAAAAAAATTGCAGAATTCTGCAGTTCTGCAAAAAAAGTGCAGAATTCTGCAGTTTTCAAAAAAAGTGCAGAATTCTGCAGTTCTGCAAAAAAAATTGCAGAATTCTGCAGTTCTGCAAAAAAGCACATTTAAATATCTTCCTCCACCTGCATATTCTGCAACAAATTCTGCAGTTTGGGAGTGAAATTGCAGAATTCTGCAATTCTGCAATAAATTCTGCAGTTTGGGAGTGAAATTGAAGAATTCTGCAATTCTGCAATAAATTCTGCAGTTTGGGAGGAAACTGCAGAATTCTGCAATTCTGCAATAAATTCTGCAGTTTGGGAGGAAATTGCAGAATTCTGCAATTCTGCAATAAATTCTGCAGTTTGGCAGAATTCTGCAATTCTGCAATAAATTCTGCAGAACAAATTTATTGCAGAATTCATGCAGTATTTGTGAACCTTTGGTACAAGGGACTTGTCATTACCCAGGAAACGTTGGTTGGGGGGGGGGGGTAGCAGTTCTGGGGTCGAGTTGGGGGGGGGGGGCTGCTTCAAAATATACCTCTATTCCTCTATGGACGTTTTGACACTCTGCTCGGCCAATTCTCAACCAAATTTCACTCTGAAAAAAGTGGTGGATACCCTGCAACCAGGTCTATTTACTACAGTTGTCAGTCTTTGTCTGTCGTTGTTTCTTTTTGCCGTACGGCACTTTTTTCGGATCGGTAAGCTCGCAAAAATGTCATTTTACAAACTGCTGCATCAAAATAAACCTCTATGGACATTTTGCCACTTTGCTCGGCTAATTCTCAACCAAATTTCACTCTGAAAAAAGTGGTGGATACCCTGCAACCAGGTCTATTTACTACAGTTGTCAGCCTTTGTCCGTCGTTGTTTCTTTTTGCCGTACGGCACTTTTTTTCGGCAATCAGTCAGCTCGCAAAATGCTTTTTTGCGAGCTGACAGATCGCCGAAAAACGTGTCGTACGGAAAAAAGAAACAACAACAGACAAACACTGTCAACTTCAGTCAATAGGCCTGGTTGCAGGGTACCCGCAACTTTTTTCAGAGTGAAATTTGATTGAGAATTGGCCGAGCAGAGTGGTAGAACGATGACTAATCCACAAGAAAACAAAACATGCAAGTGCTGCTCCCCAGAAGAGTGGCGACCTGGAGAATGGACACCAAAAGAAGAAGAAGAAGAAGAAGTCCATAGCAGTTCACTTTGAACTCCAGCTGTTGTTGTGAGAAAATTGCAGAATTTATTGCAGAATTGCAGAATTCTGCAGTTTCCCCCTAAACTGCAGAATTTATTGCAGAATTGCAGAATTCTGCAATTTCACTCCCAAACTGCAGAATTTATTGCAGAATTCTGCAGTTTCACTCCCAAACTGCAGAATTTATTGCAGAATTGCAGAATTCTGCAGTTTCCTCCAAAACTGCAGAATTTATTGCAGAATTGCAGAATTCTGCAATTTCCTTGCAAACTGCAGAATTTATTGCAGAATTGCAGAATTCTGCAATTTCCTTGCAAACTGCAGAATTTGTTGCAGAATTGCAGAATTCTGCAGTTTCACTCCCAAACTGCAGAATTGCAGAATGCTGCAGGTTTATTTGAAACTGCAGAATATGCAGCTACCTACCTGCAGAAGTGCATAAAATCTCCCAAGCTGCAGAATTCCTACAGAACTACAGATTCTGCTGCAGAAACTTTTCAGAAAGCTGCTGGGACAGGTGAGCATCAAAACCCCAGACCTCCCAACCGACCCCCGAACCGCTACTCCTCCCCCCCCCTAACCAATGTTTCCTTGGTAGTGGCAAGACCCTTCCCAGGAAACACTCCCACATGGGCCCCGCATGGGTTTTTCAGGGGCTTGACCTGGGCATCTGGGCTTGGGCTGGGCATGGGTTGTGGAGTGGGTATGGAGTGGGCCCCTCATGGGTTGAACCTCAGCCAGACCCAACATTTTCTGAAGTATTAAGGATAGGTTCTACTTATGGGCACCAAATGGGTAAGGCATGGGCCCCACATGGGCTGCAGTAGCCACCAAAGTTTGGGCGTTACAGGGGCTTGACCTTGGCATCTGGGCTAGGGCTGGGTATGGGCTTTACTGGGGCTTGACCTGGGCATCTGGGCTAGGGCTGAGCATGGGTTGTGGAGTGGGTATGGAGTGGGCCCCACGTGGGCTGTACCTCAGCCAGAACCAACATTTTTTGAAAAATTCAAAGTTTGGTCCACTTGTGGGTTAGGCATGGGCCCCGCATGGGCTGCACCAAGTATCCACTTGTGCTTGAAACCTTGTTTATTCCAAGAAAAACAGGGTAGGCGTTTTGTGGGTTCCAAACGGGTTAGATATAGGCCCCACATGGGCTGCACTACATTCTCTTGGACCATCTTCCTCCAACAAACTAAAAAATTGAGAGTTGTTCCTTCTTTTGGGCACCCAATGGGTTAGACATGGGCCCCACATTGGCTGCATTACCTACTCTTGAGACCATCTCTTCCAACAATAAGCGACAAATTGAGGGTAGTCCCTTCGTATGGGCACCGAATGGGTTAGACACTGGCCCCACATTGGCTGCACTACCTACTCTAAGACCATCTTTTCCCAACAAAAATTGAAAAATTTACGGTAGTCCCTTCTCATGGGCACCCAATGGGTTAGACATGGGCCCCACATTGGCTACACTACCTGCTCTAAGACCATCTTTTCCCAACAAAAATTGAAAAATTGAGGATAGTCGCTTCTTATGAGTACCCAATGGATTAGACAGGGGTCCCTCATGGGCTGCACCACATAGCCCCCAACCATACTTTTTTGTTTCAAAAAAAAGGGGGGGGGACTTTTTATGGGTACGACATGGGCCCCACATGGGCTGCACTACTAACCCTAGTACCCAATTCTTTTTATCAAAAACAAAAAAGTTTGGGGTTGGCCCATTTATGTTGATTGTTGAAAACCTCAATGGGTCAGATATAGGCCCGACATGGGCTGCACCAACTACACTGGAACCATCCTTTGTTTTTGAGGATAAAAAAATATCATAAGGATAAAAAAATATCATGTTAAGCATTTTGTATGGGTACCCAATGGGTAATGAATGGGCCCCGCATGGGCTGCCATTGTTACTGTGGAACCCTCTATTTTATTATTTTTTCAATGAAAATTTAGTTTTGGTAATTTGGGTATTTTATGAGGTACAGGATATGGGCTCAACATGGGCTGCCCATTGGGTTGCCCCTGTCTGCCCCGTGTCTGCCCCATGCAATATTTGGAGGGAAATCATGAAATCACCAGTAGGGGCAGGCTAAACCGTCTGGAAAATTGTCTTCTGCTCAGTCAACTTGGTCGATCAAACAATGAAGGAGGAGAGCTGTTCTGACACTATAAAATGGTGATTTCATGATGAAATATGTCAAGGTAAGTCCTTTATTTGTTAAACTTAATCCTTATTCATCACTGGCTATTACTGACCCCATGTGTTTCCTTGCAGTTTACTATTAGTAGCTGAAATTGAGCACAAACAATTTTCAATTGCTTTATCATTTTCTTCAGAGCATGAAAATGGCAAAAACTAGCATTTCACTAATAGTTTAAGGTTGTGAAGTTGGCCTACAAGTCCTTTAGATTATGTATTTCAATTGTTTGACAGAAAAAGAAGAAAAACAAACATTGCAAATACTGACACTGTTAAATTATTAGTGAATGGCATTATGCAAACAAAATATTTCTATTCAATAGAGTCTTAGACTAGAGCCAGTACGGGGTAGGTTAATCCACCTGACACAATGTCATAGAGCTCTAGCACTTGATTTCATTTTAATTACAGGTTAAACTCATTCAGAAAGTGCTGACCGTGATCTCTGTACCGGTGGACACGGTCCAAAAAGGGGCAAAGTTTGGCCCAGTTGGGTTGGGGTTGAGTTTGGGGGTTGGGTTTGGGGCCCGGGGGGGGGGGGGTAGGGTTTGGGGCCCATAGGGGGTGAAGTTGGGGCCCAGATAGGGCAAAGTTCGGGTCCAGATAGGGCAAAGTTCGGGCCCAGATAGGGCAAAGTTCGGGCCCAGATAGGGCAAAGTTCGGGCCCAGAGGGAGCAAGATTGGTGGTTTAAGCCAAGAGGGCAGCACTTGGTGTTACATTGTGGGTCTTGGTGGTAGGTCTTGCACGGCCTGTCAGAGGAGCAGCTACAAAATGGGGCTATATTGGTGGGGGACCGCGGGCATCTTTTGGGGTGCACACTTTTCTAGAGGAGGATGAGCACAAGTTGTGCTTATTATTATGTTTCAACTAAGGCAACAATTTTCATATAGGGGGTACAGGTCCAATAATGGGGGGCAGATACTCTCTCCCCAACATAGTGATTTCACTGCTAAAAGGGGCAGGGTTGGGGTCCAGAGGGGGCAAGGTAAGGGCACAAATGGGGCAAGGTTGGGGCACAGAGGGGCAAGGTTGGGGCAAAGACTGGACAAGGTTGGGGCACGGAGAGGACAAGGTTGGGGCACAGGGGGACAAGGTTGGGGCACGGAGGGGGAGGGGGCTTGGAACCAGATGGTTCGATCATGAGAGGAAATTAATAACAGCAACATGTTTCCTATTGGTAGAGCTAAGAATTCACTGTGTATTCCCCCTGCTCTGTAGTGCAGTTAGGCATTATTAGGCCCACCGCCGCCAGAGCCTAATGTTTTCATTTGTAGATGCCTTCCCGTCTGTTTGTCCATTTGTCCATTAACAAGATTAAGGAAAAAGTGCTGGGCACTTCCTAACGAAACTCTGTAGAATTTGTCCAATCACCTCAACAAACAACTGATTTGATTTTGGTGAAGATCCATACAGTGGATATATGGCACAATCTGACTATACACTTTTATGTATTTCTCATATATATTATATCAATGTTATCTGCCTAGCCTCTTCCTAGTGTGCCTATGTGTTATGCATGACTGAGCACTCACAGAACTGTCTCCCTGCTTAGCAGTCATATTTACACTACCCTCAGATGGAGCCACTGCCTACACTGCAGCGCACTCTTACCTTCAGCGAACGAAGTTCGAATAAGGTATTGTAATCACCTGGGTAAAAATGTTGTCCGTCCGCCAAGCGGGCGGGTGGGCGTTCGGGCGGCGGGCGGATAGAAAGTTTCTGTGCTGGCACTTGCCTCTATTAAGTGTACATAGATGAAATTTGGTACATATAGCCTGTATGGTCTAGTTGTGCCTTTTGATGGTCTGATTGATAGATATTCTATACTTTTTGAAATAATTAAAAAAATATATAAATTATTTTTGTTCGTTTCGGGGCCGAAACTCAGTCAGTATTGCCTTTTCAAGCATGAAATTTGGTACACATGTGGCCTATATGGTCTAGTTGTGCCTTTTGATGGTCTCATTGATAGCTATTCTATACCTTTTGTAAAAATGACTCGTGGTCTGGCTGGCTGCGGAACTCACTCATGGCTTCGCCACTCGTGAGTTCCTCCGCCAGCCAGACCACTCATGGGTTTCAGTGGACTGATCCACCACCCTGAGTGGGTTTTATTATATTACACATATGGCCCATATGGTCTAGTCTGCCCTTTGAAAGGTCTGATGGAAAATATTAAGTGCTTTTTGAAATATTGATGCAGGCATCAAAGCCATTTCATACCCTTGTAATTGCAAGTGAGCAGTTGACTGGAATTATCACTATATAAATGTCATTATTATTTTTATTCAACATGTAAAATTGTGCAATTTTTAGGTCATTTTCCTGCTCATCTCTAAATTTATATGAGTTGCATTGTCTGCCACAGCATTCTTTAAATTTCAGACTAACACTGCTGAGAGGCACCGTGACAGTTCTGGTCCTACAAATGAGATTATGCTGGTGAGTTGTACATTCTAAGAATCAGCAGTTTTAAAATAAACAGCCCATTGCATAGTCATTGTCAAAATGCTAATTATGACCGGCGTTTGACCGCATTAATAAATGTAAAGAAGTAATGGAAAAACATAGCCTACTTCCAAAAAAACACTTGATTTAAAAAAAAGAAATTGTTTCTTCATTGCGTTGTTGGTGTGGAATAACTATGGGACTTTTAAAGTTTTGAGAGTCCAATAGTTGCTGATTTATGATGAGATACATTTTAACATGCACTAACGAAGTTATGATGTCAGAATGCTAATTTTCGACGTATTTTGATGACATCTTGTGTTCAGAGCTTAAAAGTCTGCTATAAAGTTTGAGAAAAAATATTTAAATCAAATCAGTCATCAAGGAATATTCATGCAGATTCTAAAATGCAAAACTTATATTTTGAGAGTATAATATTTGCAGATTTATGATGAGATATGCTTCAAGTACAGGGCTAGACTCCAGACTGCCTATTTTTGGCAGCATTCTTGACAATGTGTTCAGACCTTTAAAGTCTGCTATACAGTTCGAGAAAAAATTCCAATGCTTGTCCGTTATTAAGGACAAAACTTGAAGATTCTAAAAATGTAAAAATTATTTTTCTGCGACTTATAGTTTTGCAGATTTATGATAAGAAATATGTTACAGCATTGTATGACTTATGGTATCAGAAGCAATTTTCGACATTTTTCGAGACGTTCTTGTGTTCAGAGGTTTAAAGTCTGCTACTATGTTTGAGGAAAAAAAGTCAAACTAAATCCATCATCAAGCACAACACTTGCATATTCTAAGAATATACAAAGCAAATTTATGAGTTCTATAGTTGCTGATATATGTTTTGGCGAATAAATGATATAATAATAATAAATCAGTTTCATTTTTTGAGTGTCATTTATGTTAATTTTTGGGTTTTTTTTTTCAGGAATAATTTGAACGGTCATTGTATACAAGAAGCTATCAAAGTCAATTGAAGACTGGAATCTTCACAGGGGAATTCATAATAACAAAGCAACACAAGGTAGAATTACAATTATAATTCTCGTCTAATTGAGAAATAATATAACTATTAGTGTTTGTATTTACATTTCAGTGCTTTTTGATGTTTCTGTGTAATTATTTTGCACTATTTTTTTCTTCTATAAATATATTCAGAAAAAAATTTGTTGCAGGGTTACTGAAAAGAAATTGATTCGAATGAAAGACAATGGTTATACGACGCAAAGTATGTGACAAGGACCAGCGAGGAAGCAGGGCATCCTGCCAAGCATTACACATGTTACACCACCGTCATGGCAAGGGAAATCTAACCTGCAACACAGTATAATCACAAAATACACGGCTACATAATTGTGCTCAAGAATGACAAAACTTTGTTGATGATGTTCACGGATTACCTTGGTTCACAGAAGTGACGGAACAAACACAAGCATATCAATTTATCATTGATCTTTTCATGGATTTGAATACATGGACCGTCATGGATTTACCCTTGTATAACTCAATTGGACATAGGCCCTATGTCACATTGAGAACTGTGAGACATTGGAATTATCCTTATTGGACAAACAAGCTGCACTATATAAGTGAAAACTGACTTAATTATATTACAGTATGTAAAGTATGTAATGCCATGTCGTGGCCAGGCCAGCCT
Source organism: Platynereis dumerilii (assembly GCA_026936325.1). Lineage (NCBI taxonomy): Eukaryota > Metazoa > Annelida > Polychaeta > Phyllodocida > Nereididae > Platynereis > Platynereis dumerilii. Next base: position 7,370,963 of record JAPTHN010000021.1, read on the forward strand.
TGATTGAATTGAATTGAGTATAATATAAACAGTTCAACAAAAGTAAGCCCCCCCCCCCCAACTAAACTCAAATATCTCAACGATTCCTTCTCTGATTTTTGTAAAAGTTGGTTAAATTAAAGGCCTGTATATCGAACCTAAATATGTGTATTTGTAGCTCAGTGCCATTATTCGTGACTGAGCCAGCAACCTTCGAGTGGACCTACCTATGTTTTCAAAAGTCTGTGGCTTTTCCGATGGATATGACCAATTTCTACATTTGAGGAGCCACCAGCTTGTTATACTTCATCAAGAATTTGGAGAAAATTTGTTTCTAAAACATATTTAGTGGACAACAGAAGACCCGTGGGGTGAGTGAGTTTGTGTTTTACGCCCCATCACCACCGGTGTGGGCTATTTAGAGGTGTCCCTTGGAAATCATTTGAGTGTAGTTTGAGTACCTTTTTGTAAATACGTTTTAGGGTCTAAGCCTAAAATCAAAATTTTTGAAAAGAAGGCTATGTGCATCGAGTGTTTGCTGGCTCAGACAAAAATGTAGCAATCAAGCTGCGAATATACAAACAAAATACCAACATACAGGCCTTCAAACTGGTAAACTTTTAATAAGATCAGAGAAGAGGTCTTAGAGATATTCATGTATGTGTAAAGGGGGACTTATTTTTGTTGAACTCTTTACATCATGATTCAAAGATCAGTGCCAGCAGTGATACATTGAGCATCATTAAAGTGCAAAAACAGAAGGTTCTAATATGCTTGTCAGGACCATATATGAGGTCTGTGCCTGTTTTTATTATTATTGGACAAGGAAAACTGAAAATGTCATTGTTTTTAAAGGCATTGTTATATTTTTAAATGATGCTTGATCATCAGCGTACATTTGAAAGTATCCATAAAATGTAACATTTTACATAATACGAGGGGTGTCCCAAAAGTTCTGACCAATTTTTTGGCAGACCTTTCTATTTGAAGTAGCTGAATGAAATTTTCATAGAATCAATTTAAGGTATTTCACTATCTATTTTGAAAATATGGTACCTGTTGGGACTGTTTAAATAACTTTTCTGTTGCCATGGAAACAGAAGGTCAGTTCACCCAGCGCAGCTCAACTTTTTACGCCAAATCCAAGAGTCTAGGCTTGTAAATAACGAAGGAATTTACCGTAAATATGCAATGGATGATCATGAAAAATATTATTTGGAAACCGAACAGTATCACAAAATTTTTCATTTACATTTAAAGTCACTGTGGATCAGTTTAACCCCTGTGCTGAGGCAATCACCTGGGTCCTCCAAACCAGTCTGTTCCTAAATTATGGAATTTCAGTGTATGTGGCTTCTGCTTCATTTCTCGTAATGATTATTATTTCTTTAATTTTTGAAATGGTATATAATATTTTAGTATCACCAAAAGCTACAAAAGGCCAAATCTGGTAATTAAAGCAGATGAGGTTGGGTTGAGAACCAAAGGTTCTTCAACACTGCCTCGTGACAGTAGATTTTTTCAGCCAAACTGTGTCAAGCGCTGTTAGGCAACTGCTGGAGAAAGCCTTTGGTAATTGCCTCAGCTGATCAGGTTAAAATATAAGTAAATGTTTATAGTGTAATGGAAGATATCTTGAAAGACTTCAAGCCAATCAAAAAATACATTAAATTTTGCTTGCAATAATTTGGGTTTTTTTTACTGTAAATTCTGTGACTTTACTAATTTGCTGATTTTTTCCCGATAAATTGAGCTGCGCTTGGCGCACTGACCTCTCGTAACCATGGTAACAGAACAGTAACTTAAACACTTCTTTCAGTCTTGATTTTTTCAAAATAGATGGTCACATACCTGAAATTTATTCTGTGAAAATTTTATTTAGCTATTTCAAACAGAAAGGTCTGCCAAAAAAAATGGTCAGAACTTTTGGGACATGCCTTGTACATTTGTATATACTAAAAACGCACTTGTTTCTAAGATTTATTTGGTGAAATATAAATATACAGTATTGTTTTTCTTGAAGGTATACACTATACACCCCTCAATCATTTGCCATTGAATTCTATTTTAATTCTATTTTTAACTTGCCTCGTGGTAATGGCTGTAACATCACCGACATTGCCTGCAATATTGATACAATGCAAGTATAATACCATTGAGGTTTCCTACTATATCTACAGTAGCACGTCCATTTACCATGAGACATGTTCGACATGTAATTCAATGGCAAATCATTTCGGGGTGTAATTACTTTCAGAGCAAAGTTCTGTGTATTATTATTGTCATTATGTATTACACAATTTTTAAAAGTACACTCTTGCTCATAAATATGGAATATATGGCTCATGTAAAAAAGTAAGCAGAAATTTGGTAACACCATTTCGTTATAGGAGCTGCAAACAGACTTCCAACAATTTTTCTAGATAAATATGGGTCCATTCAAAACCAAAAAATGAATATTTTATTAAATTGTAGAAAATTTTAAAAACTGGGCTCAATTATGGAAATACTGAAAAAACAACAAATATTCCAGATTTTTGAAGGGTTAAAATCACATGAAATATTGTTGATACATGAAAATAATTGTCACTAAAAGAATAACTAGGGTCAAAATGAGTTAATAACATAGTTTATATTGGAAATAATACCCTCTAGGGGTAATCAGAACTATGATCTGAATGCCACACCCCATATTGTCGTGATTTGAGAATTCCTTCCTTTCTAAAGGGATTGAAGTTCTGAAATTTAAGGGATAGAAGGTAGATGATGCACATCTTGGATGTACAATTTCATTTGGTGCCAATGATGCTCGATTTCGACGAAATTGGGAAAAATTATGATACAAAAATTTTGACAATTTTTTGAAATTTGAAAATTTTTGGTTTACGTAAACATCAGAACCACTTTTACGTACTGAAAAGTACATCCATGAAGAGTTCTTCCAAATGGTACAATGGCTTTTACTGAAAAAAATTTTGATTGCTCGCTATTGACAGTTTGTCACATCACAATAGCACAGGCAGTCACCTGGACTGACTGTACAGTCTGTTTGAAATAACACAAGGTGACTGACTATGCAGAAAACCCGCTCACCCAAGTTGGCAGTGATGTCATAAGGCAGAGCCAATCAGCTTTGGTATTACAAAATTTCTAGTTCTGTAATATCCAAGAGAGGGTTCTGTTAATATCTGAGGCACCATGTGGGAGCCTCATGGAAGATAAAAGTCTGAAAATTTGGGCAAAATAGCCAAATGTAAAGTTACAAACTACTTCTATTTGTTGATATATAATAGTTCCAAGAATCTATGACAAAATTCTTCTCATATTCACAGTTTTTCAGAGGAAGGACTTGTGGTGTAATACCCCATAGGTACCTCTCCTGCCAGCTTGGGTGAGCGAAACCTGCAGTTGTTCATTAAGCCAATTAAAGGTCCCTTAATTAAAGGTAAATTAGCTATAATTTGATAGAGTTAAGGTGTGGAATTTGGAGTTAACTTATCTGGCAAGGGATTTGACAAAAATTGCAGCTGTGACACAATCTCAGATGCTTGAAATTGGACCCTGAAAACGAAGCTGTTTTTTGCCTCAGTTTTGAAGTCCTGCACCTTGATGATATTTATACTGAATATCAATTGACTAATACAGGAGTGGGCCTGTGACAATAGTGTCAATTTAGTACTCCAATTGATGGCAACCAAAAAACCATTAATCAGTGATTCAAAATGGATTAATAGACAGTTATCGCACAGCACCGAGTGCAATATCAGTTTTTATGGCACCGAGGTGACTAATATTGCACGAGGGCGCAGCCCGAGTGCAATATTAGTCACCGAGGTGCCATAAAAACTGATATTGCACGAGGTGATGTGCAATAACTGTTATATCATATGGTTTTTTGTGTCAAATGCAAAGAAAAGGGCTGGAATTCCTTGTCCAAACTCTCTTTGTGTTTCTTTTGATCCGCCTTTTAAAAATGTATCTCGTCAAAAGGCAATAAATATTTCACTCACAAAAAAAATTTTCACACTTTCGGAATGGAAAAATGATTTACTTGGTGACGGATTTTATTTTAGTTTTTTTTCTGAAACTTTATAGCAGACTTTAGACCTCTAAAGTCTAAACACTAAAAAATCACGGAAAAATCGGCAAAAACGCTGTTTTTCGGTCACTTATTGCTGTATTTTGTTCAAACAAATAAAATAATCAATACGAAAACTATATATCCCAATAGCCCTTTAATAGCCGCATCTTTTGCCGCAAAAACCAGCTTTCTATCTTCTTCCTTTGCGGTGCAGTGAATCTTTTAGTAAAATGGAAAAACACAATCTTTTTGTCAGGTTGTAGTTGCAGTAGCACTGAAACATGGTGCTTCCTCTCAGGTCCATCCAATCTCTCACATGTTGAAATGAGCGTGCAATATAATGCGTGCAATATCGTAGAATATTGCACGGCTGTCGGCCAATGAGAAGCGAGTATTTCCGCTAGCCATATGATATTAGAAAATATTGCAAAAGGTCATCCTTGCCAGTGTATCACACATACACCTGACTAAAAGAGACTTTGTAAATGTTAGATGTATGATCCTCTATCATGCTTACAAAACATTGTTGTGTTGTGATAAACAGTTGATAGCGAACGATGTAATCAATTTCCAGCCAGAACGATGGTGCTATTTAAAGAATATCTTCTTTGGTTCAGTTCATTGAAAGTGGTTTCTGGTAATCACAGTCCAAAAATTTCAAAATTTCAAGAAATTGTCAAAATTCCCAGATATTTCCTGACTGCGTCCAAATCAAGCATCATTGAGACAAATGAAATTGTGCGTCCAACATATGTATCGCCTGCCTTCAAGAAAAAATAGGTGTGCCATTCTACTCTAATTCTTGATTACCCCTACACATACAGGGTATTTTCAAGATACAGACTGTTGCTAACTCATTCTGTCCCCAATTATTCTTTTTCTGTCATTGATTTTCATGTATCAACAGTATTTCATGTAATATCAACCCTTCACAAATTTGGAATATCAGTTGTTTTTTCAGTATTATTGACCCCAGTTGTCAAGATTTTCTAAAATTCATAAAATGTTCACTTTGAGGTGTTGAGTGGGCCCATATTTATCTAGAAAAATTGTTTGAAGTCTAGTTGTAGCTCCCATGACGAAACATTTTTGGTGTTACCAAATTTCTGGTCACTTTTTTACATGTCCCTATATTCCATATTTATGAGCAAGAGTGTATGAAGAAAGTAGAATTATTGGATTATAGGCTTTTTAAAACTGTATAATTATGTGTGTTTCATATCAGCACACTTCCATTGGGCCTAGAATAGATTCAAGTTAAACGAAGTGTGTATAGTTGCTTACATATTTCCACTTCAAGAATTAATTTTTTTTCCTCAGAAATTTTACTTTATGTTATATTCATGTAAATGTTTACCGTCTATTACTAAATATTTTCGTGAATTTTATATTTTATGAATGAAAAATTATATAAATTTTGTTGAATACTGAAAATGAAAAGTTCTGTGTGTGTTTTTAATGCTCTAAAAAGTTGGTTATACTCTGATTGCAGCCATTGGAAGTGGGCCAAGCTTGGGCCCATATGTGGCACTATATCTAGGTCAGTGTGTAGCCCATTCTGTGCCCGTGGTAGCTTGAAATGGGACCCACTTCGGGCCCAGCTTGGACCCATATGTGGCACAATATCTGAGGAAGGCAATATGTAGCCCATTCTGTGCCCATGGTAGTTTGAACTGGGACCCACTTCGGGCCCAGCTTGGGCCTATATGTGGCACAATATGTGAGGCCGGTATGTAGCCCATTCTGTGCCCGTTATAGCTTGAACTGGGACCCACTTCGGGCCCAGCTTGGACCCATATGTGGCACTATATCTGAGGCCGGTAATATGTAGCCCATTCTGTGCCCATGGTAGTTTGAACTGGGACCCACTTCGGGCCCAACTTGGGCCTATATGTGGCACAATATCTGTGGCCGGTATGTAGCCCATTCTGTGCCCGTTATAGCTTGAACTGGGACCCACTTCGGGCCCAGCTTGGACCCATATGTGGCACTATATCTGAGGCCGGTAATATGTAGCCCATTCTGTGCCCATGGTAGTTTGAACTGGGACCCACTTCGGGCCCAACTTGGGCCTATATGTGGCACAATATCTGTGGCCGGTATGTAGCCCAAGCTGTGCCCATGGTAGTTTGAACTGGGACCCATTTTGGGCCCAGCTGAGGCCCATATGCGGCACAATATCTGAGGCCAGTGTGTAGCCCTTTCTCAGCCCAGGGTAGCTTTATCTGGGACCCACTTCGGGCCCATTTTGGGCCCATATGAGGCATAATATCTGAGGCCAGGGTGTAACCCATTCTATGCCCATGGTAGCTTGAACTGGGGCCCAGTTTGGCCCCAACTTGGACCAAAGTCTACCCAATGGTATACTTCTAGTGGCCAGTATGTAGCCCATTCTGTGCCCATGGCAGCTTCATCAGGGACCCACTTTGGGCCTGTCTTGGGCCCACTTTGGGCCTGCCGTGGGCCCATATTGGTCCTACTTTGGGCCCACCTTGGGCCCATCTTGGGCCCATTTTGGTTCCACCTTGGGCCAATATGTGCCAAATAATACAATGCTTGAGGCCAGGGTGTAGCCCATTCTGGGCCCATGCCAATTTGAACTGGGACCCACTTTGGCCCAACAGGGGCCCGATATCTATTTCCTTCATGGGGCCTGTTACGGGCCCAACTTGGGCCCAAACCCACTCTGGGCCACTGCGGGCCCCTGTGACAACCCCGCAGCTGGGCCCAAGCGGGCTGCCGGTATGGGGCCCTCTGGGCAGCCCGGCTCGGGCCCAAGCCGGGCCTGCCTGGGAGTGTTTCCTGGGTTGTTGAAGAGGTCTGAACTTAACAGATGCATCGCAATTGATAAGCTGGATTAAATACCAGAGGTTCACAAATACTGCATGGAGCTGCAGAACTGCAGAATTTATTGCAGAATTGCAGAATTCTGCAGTTTCACTCCCAAACTGCAGAATTTATTGCAGAATTGCAGAATTCTGCAATTTCCTTCCAAACTGCAGAATTTATTGCAGAATTGCAGAATTCTGCAGTTTCCTCCAAAACTGCAGAATTTATTGCAGAATTGCAGAATTCTGCAGTTTCCCTCCCAAACTGCAGAATTTATTGCAGAATTGCAGAATTCTGCAATTTCCTTCCAAACTGCAGAATTTATTGCAGAATTGCAGAATTCTGCAATTTCCTTCCAAACTGCAGAATTTATTGCAGAATTGCAGAATTGCAGGAAGAAATTTAAATGTACTGGCATTGGCTGGCCTGGCCGGGTCAGTGTAAAATGCGGACCATGCGGGCCATGCGGACCATGCGGACCAGGCCTAAAACCAACAATCGTGGCTTCATTTACAGGGAAGCTACGTTAGTAATACACTGGGTAAACCATGCGGGCCAAGCATGCGGGCCAAATGCGGACCAGAATAGCTCTGCAGACCAAATGCAGACCATCCAGTTTGCAGACCAGATTGATATTTTAATGAATTTAACAGTTTACGCTAGTAAAATGCGGGCCTCGCTACATCACTAATACAGCTGCAGATCATGCCAGATAGTCTGAGGATGGCCTGGTAAATAAAGGCTTTACCAAATAAAAACCAAATTAATCACTTTTTATATAAAAACACTAATCGCCTACATTAAGAGTAACACAAGCTTCTAATATCTGTGTCTCCTCTGTGAAGTGGCCCCTCAGTGAAGATGCTATGCTGACATGACTCATTTATTTTAAGTCATTGTGATACAGTGACTGAAACTAAATAAAATACGCATATAAAAAATGTTGGTCTGCATTTTGTCTGCATGATATAAATCTGGTCTGCATTGTCTAAAAATCATGTTACTATTGACAAATACTCTTATAAACATGGTCAGTAGGGGAGGCGGGGGTCAGAAGTCACAAAATTCAGAAAAAGCCCCAGAACAGAGCAGGTGTTTGTTATATCTGAATGACCTTTGGCACAATTATGCAGTATTTAGTTGACTATAGTTGTATCACATGATAGCTGCTGTGCTGTAAATAGGCTTTAGTCAGTTCACAATTATTTAAGGCAAAGTCCGATGTGACTTTTTACCCCATGTCAGGGTCAAGAAGTCACAACAATGGGGTAACAAGTCACATGCAATTTTTGTGAACATACAACACTATACGAGGCAATATGCAGACCTAGACTTGATAGTCATCCTTGTGCATGAAATTTATAGTGAGCCTTGCAAAGCTATAAGCATGCAATGACAATGCAACATCAGCAAAGCCAGCGTCGGAAATTGCCCAACATTTGCGAAATGAAATTTTGCTGCAATGCTCTCTCATCGGTATTATTGATGATGGATGATGATAAGATTGTAAGCTAAAAGCTTCTAGTGTGGAATATTTTACTTTCCTTAGCACAGAATACTGACTTCCCGGTACCCTATGGTAAAATATCACAGTGCTGGGGTGAAATGTCACAGTGTGACATTTCACCCCTCAGCTGTTTTTTAAATTCAACACATGATCATGGCAACTTGGTGACCTAATGGCAAAAAATGGGTTCACAGCATGAAAGACAATTATCCAAAAGACCTTGAAACACTAGCACATTTTCCTATGTCACAGTGACCAGACATTAAAAGAGAAAGTTCAGAATCTATAAAACCAAAAATGCATGAGGTGGATGAAAACCCGCTTCGCACAATGAGCATAATTTTGGTATTCCCTGCAGACATTCTTCTCATAAAAGTGTCCCAAATTATGATTTAAGCTTAAGAATTAGGTCACTGCAAGTTGGTCAAAAAGGCCTGTGACTTTTTACCCCTGTGACTTTTCACCCCCTCTTCCCCTATGGAAAAAATTTTGGTCTGCATAGCATCTTCACTGAATAAATCTGGTCTGCTTGATAGAAATTTTGGTCTGCATGATAGAATTTTGGTCTGCATGCAAGTGTTGATAATAATACAAAATAAATTTGGTCTGCATGATAGAAAATTTGGTCTGCATGATAACAATTTTAGTCTGCATGATAGAAATTTCGTTCTGCTTGATAGAAATTCTGGTCTGCATGATAGAAATTTTGGTCTGCGTGATAGAAATTTTGGTCAGGCATGAATTATGCCTTGGACTTGGTTGCACATCTGGGACAAACTCCCAGTTGCACATCATGAGTTGATCCTTGCCCTTGGTGACAAATTGATCATCCTGACATATCATATGCTGTTGACAGTTGTTAAGAAACTACTGATTACCCGGTAAATAAATACCACTTTTCAATTGACTACTAACAGTACCCCTGCACTGGCTGTAGAGACTGAGAGGGGCAAGTGAGGGGGACCTTGGAAGTTGGAGGGGGGGGGGACCTGGCTACCTTACAGGGCTCCCAGCAGTTTGTGTATTTTCTATAATTTCAATATTTGAATTTCCATATTATTTACACTATAATATTTGAAAAATTTGTAAGGGTTCCTCTGAGACCCAATAATTGTGTGCACAATTCTCGCATTACCTTTTAGATTATGTGAAATAAAAAAGTTTTCTGTCTCTCACACCCTATCAGATGTATTTAATTTGAAACTTCTTGTAAAATCCCTATATTTTTGTTATGGCTTCTGGAAGGTCTGGTCTTGATGTTAAAAAAAGAATACAGGGGAACCTGCAGTGCACACCGAGTAACAGCTTTATAATTATTGATGAGTTCCATTGACAATGGTAACATGCAATACCATTATCCTCTCGGTTTTCTGAGTTCTTCAATCTATAGGCCTAATCTCTATTTTAACCCACAATTATCAGAATAATATATTAAATGGTTTGATGAACATTGTATAATGTTAAATATTAATTGTTTGTCGATACTCTGTATGCTTGTTGGAGTGGTTATGAATTACAGTAATAATACTCAAAAATGTTTTGTACAGGTTTCCAAGTCGGGGAAAATATCCTGAAATGGCTGGCCTCTGGAGGAAGTGGGAGATGACATGCAGGAGATCAAAGGTCCAGAGCCCATGCAGTAGGCCTATAACTCTTTGATGAAGCAGTCAACGTAGACAAATTTGGAAAAAATTGTCTCTGAAAATTACTGTTGTGCGAACTTACCATCTCACTTGCCGTCTTGCAGGCTGTAAGTAAACCCATATGTTTTATAGACTTATGCTGTCTTCATAATTTTTGGATAATTGTATAAATAAATCATTATAAATAACCTAGATAATGTGCTTATTATAATGCTCCATTGTGTAATCTGAATTAACATTGATTAGCCAGAGTATGGTTGGGACAAAGTTGTTTTAAATTTGCGACATGGCAATGGGATGACCAGCGGTTTACCAATTGTGCTAATTGTTCACTTCCTATTGCAGAAAGTATTTGGAGAGAGTGCAACAGAAGCAGCAGGAGGAGAATTTATATCCAGGTGGGAAGACCACAGCTTTGAGTCTGACGACTGCATGGAGAATGGCAGCTGTATTACTCTGGTAGGAGGCTTTAAAATTGTGAATTTTCAAAAATGATACACTTTTTTTTAAATGACTGATAATCATAATTTTCCAGCTTATAGTTACTGTAAGCACCTTTTCCCTCCGTGCTTTTCCTAGGACCAACATTCAATTAGCCACAAAGGCCAATTTCAGTGAAATGCATGGATGTGTAGCTGATTTGCCAGCAAATATGTGCAATTTTCATTAGCCACAGGGAGGATGCATTAGCCAATGCTAATGTGGCTAATGACTAGGAAAAGCACTGATTTCACTGTGCTGTTTTTTTTTGTTTTTTTCAGGATCATCCATCCAGTTCTACACCAGCTAAATTCAAGAGAAGGATTAGAAACAGAAGACGATGTGTGGAAGAAATAGAAGAGCTAGAGAAGAGAACAAACGGCATCAAGAAAATAGGAGGTCTAGGCCTAATTGAAGAACACTTGAGTTGGATCAATGATGTTGGTGTTGAGCTATTACCTCAACAGAGCGTCGAGTCCTCACTAATTATATGTTAGCTCTGTTTGAGACACTTTATACAGTTGAGACACTCTAGATTTAGCAGAATGAGATTACTTTTTTAGTATTATTAAGTGTTTTCAATATATGATAGACATTAAATTCAATTCATTTTCTATGAATTTATGGTAAAAAAATTTAAACAAGTACTCTACGTTTGATAAAGGCCTGATCAATAAATATCAATAAATACAATTGAATGATAATGGTGCATTATGTTCATCTTGTCAGTGGGGTTATGAATTATAAAATAATTCATGAAATAAGCAAATCAATTAAATCTGTTATTTCGCTATTTTTAAATGAAATTTGAGATAAATATCATTAACATGGCGTCAGATATGATCACACATGTAGTGTAATTACTAATAATGTTGTCAAATATCCAGTTCCATTATCTCTGAATATAATTTGTAATCAAATATTAAGGGTTTAACAATTCTGTTGGATAATGTGTTTCATATTATTTTAGAATTCATACAAAATGTTAACAGTTAGGCCATGTTGGGCTGGTAGATAATTTGTGAATTATTAAAGAATTTAACTTCATTAAAAAGTCAATTTAATTTTTAACTGCTGCTTTTTGTTATCATTTTTGACTTGTCTGTTTTGAAAGAATTTCCTAAATTTATGTCCTAAGCAGGGCTTCGGAGTCGGCTGTTAAGTGAACCGACTGCAACTCCCGACTCCTTTGGCTTAATTTCTGAAAAGCGACTTAGACTCTTTAGATCTCCTGAATTACGACTCCGACTGTCACTCTGCTTATCGGCATTATGTCACACAAATATTACATGGTTAACAGGGGAGAAGAATAATTATACAAATTTTCTGTAGGAATACTTTAGATTATTTTGTGTAAAATTTGGGACACATTTCAAATTTTGTGACTGCGCTTTTGTAAATTTTATTTATTATTTTTAGGAGCCAGGAGTCACCTATTTAATTTTCGACTCCCAACTCTCCCTGAAAGTCGAAGTTCGACTCCCAACTCCACCCAAAAACCTCTGACTACATGACTTCCAACTCCAAAGCCCTGCTCCTAAGGAATCTATACATTAGATCTCTGAGGAGCGGTGGGGCGGGAACTTGGAGTTTGTTTCAAGGAATTATTTCTTGCCTGGTTTTGGTGAAAAAAATCGTTCTGGGCTGTCTTGAAATAAATTATTTCTGGTAACCCAGTGGTGAGGGTTCTCTTTACAAGGTGTTGTTGTTTGATCTAGAAGCGAGTATTTGGGGCTGTTGCACGCTCAAATTTAATAGTTAGGCCTACAGTCATACAGCGGCAGGGGCAGTCAGATGAAAAGGGCAAATCATATTTGTGCCAATTTTGTGTTCACGACAAAATGTAGGTAGAGTGTATTGATAACATGAAGCGTGCGTGCGTTTAGTTCTCCATTTTATTCCAGAATGACGTCACGTCTAATCATTCGGATGACGTCACAACAACAATGAAAAATCATTACGTCACGAGGTGATCATTGCAAGGTTAAATTGAGCATATCAACACATAGAGGGTCAATAATAAATTTATATAATTAATAATTTGTGTCTAAAATTACATAAGGCAGAATAACGGTCTTTACTTATTAAGATCAAAAGGGCACACCTTGCCACGTGCCCCCTCCCCTCCCTTGAACTATGGCAGGAGGGGCTTTTTTTGACAAAATACAAAAAAGGCTTAGTAACAGTCGTTTTTATTCACATAGCGAAAAAGCAAGTGGCAATTTGATGTAATATCACAAAAATAATATTATAGGGATTTATAGAGATTTTCTGCAAAATGCCTGGTAATTATATAGCGAGGAAAAAATAAAGGGAAATATAGGAATTTATCGTAGATATCCCAGAGGAAAACGAGTACATTTGAAGCGCTCGAATTATTTAAATTACCAAAGGTACTGCGATTGTACTGCAAAAATGCTTCATAAATTCTGAATGGTCCTTATTCCGGGAGGGGGCCCAGAGGAGTTGTATCATAATATTCTCGAGAAAATAAATTCAGGCCTACAATGTATAATACCCAATACGCAGTTTAATACACACCATGAACTTCTGTCAGAAAAAAGTAAAAAAGACTGCCCTTGCTAATAGCTAATGCTGAATTTCATTGACGACAATGATAATTGTGTGGCTGACCCAGCTGGATCGAGCTCTAAATATTCAGGGGCATGAATAATTGGAATTTTTCCAAAACAGACCTATTATTATGATTTTTGATTTCATTGTATTTGTTTGTGCTGTGTCAACATTTTTATTGCAAAATTGAACAGTACTGAACAAAGCTGCCATTGACCATCATTATAACTATTTCTGGGCTGCCTGTCCATTTTTATTTACATACATGATGATGCACCAGGCAAGCAGGCCTATTCATTTATTTCCACCTACCCTGGTTAAAATGACACACCAAAAGACAGCATGGGTTACTGGTGAAATTTGGAAAATGTCAAATCTTAAGTGGGGTGTTAGGCCATGGGTATTTGCCTGGGATATGATGAAAACAAGCTGAGGAGAGGCTAGTTTTGGCGGCTTATTGCCAAAACGTCGTTGATGCTATCTGAAATCTGAACACGCCAGTATCGGGGGGATGAAGTGGGCTTAATGGTAGTTTTTTAAATTTTGCAAATCGATCGATTATTAAGGCCAGGAGAGGCAATTTAGTTTTTATCATTTGCATTGGCTTTGCATTGAGAAACCGTGGTGGCGCTACCGCTACCACCTCCAATGGCGCGGACCACCTCGGTCCGCGTATTTGCCCCTGGTGGCATATCTAAGTGTTAAGATACCTATGTGGAGTATCTATCCTCTGACGTTGTGGGGCATGTTCAGTTGGACCACGGAATAAAAGTCTTGGAAAGTAAAAGAAAAGTGAGCGAACACCACATTTTATTCTCCGAGATCACAACAGACACTTGTGTGTCATTGCAGAATGATTATATCGGGATATTTACCCAGATGATTTTAATAAATCTTGTTTCAGCTAGAAGGGCTGGCAGATTAGCCAACTGAATTTTACCCTCATATTGTACAAGAATGACTTAGGTGCTCTATTAATGTTAAAAATTACACAGCTGGCATTTTGCCGATTATTTTTTGTCAGTCAATCCAGTTTACAATGGTCCAACATGCCCCGGCCATGCTGGTCCAACCTGCCCCGGCCATGCTGGTCCAACCTGCCCCGTCCCGACCTCTTATGAAAATTTGCATGCCTCGCTGGCAAGGTTGAATGTGAACTCGGGAAACTAATATCAAACTTTACTTAAAGTGATGATAGTTTCAATTTATGAGACTCGTCCAACTAGATCCCCCAAATTTTAAGAAGGGTTACCTAGCCATCGTGACTTGAAAAAATCACTTTTTATGCAGACAACCAGGAAACCTGAAATAGAACTCACACTTTTCCTTCAATGCTCATGAATTTTTTTGGCTAAAAGGCATACCACTAAAGGTCTCTTCATCAGGGATTTGGAAAACTGCGCATGTTTTATAAAAAAAAATATTGGCAATGGTCCAACGTGCCCCGAGGTCCAACGTGCCCCGGTCTCCCCTAGCAAACTTCCACTGAGTTGGCCCCGTCACCGGCCAAGCTGCAGCTTTTCTGAGGGTTGGATTCCGGCCCCGTCACCAGCCAGAAATGGGAAGAGTTTGTAGTAGCTGCCAAGTCACGGTAACTGCCAGGTAGCCAGTTCAAGTAGCTATCTCCCAAAGTTTCAAGTAGCTGCATGCCAGGTAAAGTTCTGCCAGGTAGCCAGTTCAAGTAGCTAACTTCCATTGAGTTTCAAGTAGCTGCCAGGTAACTGCCAGGTAGCCAGTTCAAGTAGCTATCTTCCACTGAGTTTCGAGTAGCTGCCAAGTAACTGCCAGGTAATGGGTAGCTAGCTAGCTTCACATTTCAGGTAGCTGCCAGGTAACTCCCAAGTTTGAAATTTAGAAGGAGGAGATACGATCTTATGCAAGTTTTCCGCATTGTAAAAGAAATTGATAACCTTGAGATTACAGCTTTCTGGGTAATTCCATGTCATTTCATCAAATTTCAGAAATATTCCCACTCGACCGACTCAGAATGCCTTGAAAATTTATCAGGATGAAGATTTCTTGCCTGAAAGCACAAATCGCAAGCAATACAGTGATATCTTTAATAGTTTCTCTGAAAAAAATTCATAAAAAATTCGAGATTTTTCCTGAAATTTGAAGGAATGTAACTCAATCAGTATAAAACCTAGAGACTCACAATCAAGCAACATGTTTTTAATGTAGCCCAGGTGTAATAATGCATTGTTTCAGCCACCTCAATGCATTTGCCTCTATTTCACAGGTTGTCGAAAAAATCTGAAAATTGCAGTTTATTCACATTTTTGTCTCCAAATATCTCAGTCGATATAACAAGTGGACATTTAATATCATGGTTGAAGAATCTTTGCTATGGCTTCTAAACATGTGTACAGTATCAAGCTAACCACACAAATATTCTTGAAGAAATGTTGTCTGAAAAACTGAAAATGTGTAAAATTGGTCAACTTCTGACCAAATTTTACAAGGTATAGTAGACTATACCAAAAAAATGAATGCACTGACCTAAAGAACAACATCACATGTGTTCACAGAAAAAAATTCAAGTTGGTATCTGTTAGCGCTTTTGTTCCACAAAATTTCAAAAATTTCTTGTTTTAAGTTTACAAATATTAGTCATATTGATACATTTTCGCCATGCAAGAACGTTCTTGTGCTCTTTTTTATACACACTTTTGCACTGCATCTTACCAATGACATATTGATATGATTTTCTTACACTGCAAACAAGTTTTGCAGCTATCTGAAATAAACTTTGTTATATTGTCAATGACACTGATGCATTACGAAAAACATCTTGATTTGTTTTTGGCATTATCAAATGCACATCATCTTCGGCATTAATCACCACAGTTTCACTTTGTGTAGTAGGTCAGTTAATAGATTGGTAATTTATACATGCTATTTATGACTAAAGATGTATGCAGATATGGCATAGTGTCAAAGTAAATCGATTTCAAATTTATGAAGAAATTTTCATTAAAAAATTGTGATTTTCCTCCTCCTGACCAGAATGCTTTTCCGCTGCTTGGTAAGCTTTCATTTGTAGCACCCTTGTACACAGTAGCGTTTTCGTTGAAGTCTGCACTGGACAAGCAGAGGATTCCTCATAAGTCCAAAATAACTTATTTTAGTCAAAATCTGCCTTACAGAGTCCCACTTCCTGTGTCCGAGCTCTTAACCAAAAGTGTTAACCTGCCCCGAGAGTGTGACAACCTGCCCCGAAAGTGTGACAACCTGCCCCGAGTGCTGAATAAAAAAGAATGTCCCATAAGATGTCAAGATTTCAAATGATATAGATATATATTGTTCAGATAGGTTTAGGTCACTCCCCTTTTAACATTCATAGATTGGCAGTGCTCCTGCATGCCTTAAATAGAAATAGTAGCATATTTAAGTTCTACACAGTGTGACAACCTGCCCCTGTGACAACCAGCCCCGGTCTCCCCTACTTGGGATTTGTGCTTTTGGGCAAGAATTACCCTTATTCTGGTAGATTTTCAAGGCATTCTGAGTCGGTCGAGTGGGAGCCATTTGTTGAATTGACACGGAATTACCCTTCTTTGAACCCTATGAGGGTCCTTACCAGAGGCCACTCACTTAAATTTAAAAAACCTAGAGCTAACTCGAGTTTTAGACTAAATTCTTTTTCACATAGAACAACTAATGATTGGAATAGTCTTAAGGAAAGCACAGTTAATAAAACAAGTATTAATTCCTTTAAATCAGCCCTAAAACTGGAATGGGCTACGCACCCGGATAGATACTTTGAATGATCCCAAACCCTTTCACAATTCAAAACTTATTTATTGATCATGTCTTAATTGCTGCCTTTACCTTTTGTTTTTCCAGGGTTCCGACAATTAAGTGCGATCTTTCTTAATAGCTCATCTGCACCTTCAAAGTTCTGTTTTTACTAACCAGCACCATGAACTCTTTAATCGGAGATAGTAGGGTGAAAGGTCTAAAGAGGGAAATTTTAGGTTCGAGGATTAGTGACAATTGGGGTTTATCTGGGGCTAAAGTCAGAGATATGGAGAGTTTAGTACGCGACTGCGTGATAATGCACCACGGGGAAGATTGTTATAATGATAAACTGCACATTTACATCGCTGCAGGTATCTGTAACATGACGTACAGAGTAAAAAAACCTCGGTACGAAGAAGTAATCTTTGATTTAGAGAATTACGATTTGGCCTTCGATCAATTGATAGAGGAATTGAAATATATTCACAAATTTACACTCTCGGAAAATGCCATCCCCATTTTCTGTACTTTATACCCCATTAGCCTGTCATCCTGGAATCAAACTAGACTAAGCCAAAATAAAACCTCTTACCTAAGCTACGAGAGAGACTATGAAACCATGCAGAAAACCCTTGAGGTTTACATTGGATTAGCCAATGACCACATATTCTCCCTAAACAAAAGCATCAATATGTCGACCCCAGATCTTGCCAATCATCTAAAACATAATCGGGGTAAGGGTAATCGTAGCTTTAAATATAACCTGTTAGTGGATGGTTGCCATCCTAGCCATGTGCTAAAGGAGCGTATTGGTGGCTCCATAGTGCATGCTATCAACTTAAACAGATTAAAAGCTTAGAAGAGGCAGGAGGATTTCCTGCTCACTTGTACATATGTACATATGTTTTCACCATCTCATCAATTCATCTCTATTATCATGATATTCCATGTCACTGTGGCTCCTTCTGAGGGCAACGGTCATCTGCGACCTTCCCAAAGTCGGTCCATCTTTGGCAGTGGTTCATTTACTCCTCATGTGAGCATCGGGTTTCATCTGTCATCTATTTATTTATTTATGTACTTTATTTATTTTTTTATTTTTTATTTTATTTAGAAGATGTTTCTCAGTACCTAATCAGTATTTAAATGGTTTATTTAGCACTGTTGTTATCAATTTGCCAACCAACCGGGTAATGTTTATTGCAAGGGTTTCGCTCGTCTTAACAAAATGTCAGTATAGTTCATTGTTATGTTTCTTGATTTGATGTGGGTTTTTCTTGTGTACCGTAACCCTGTCCACCCCGCTCGACACTCATCAGAATGCTACGCTATGTTCTCTTAATTATGCACTGGGAGTACTATTCAGACTACCTCTGCTGGGACAACCAAAATATCACCAGGACGTAACAACTTTACGACTCCCAGGAGGAGAACCCGAGAGGCCAATAGTCCGGCAGTAAAATGCCATTTTTGGACCTGACCCAAAAGTTCCGGTTAAAGTTTTTTTCTCTCTTGATCCTGTATCTATATGGTTCAAGGAACATTTTCAGGGGGGGTGTGAAACTCTCACCCTTGAGCATTCCGAGAAATCCAAGATGGCGTCCAAATTGGCCGCCGGACCAGAAATTTGTCATAAATTGGCTCCTAATTCAGCTAGGATGATAAATAAAACATCAAAATAGGGGTTTTGAGGGTCAAGGATACAAGAAATGGATAAATCAAACTCATATGATTGCAATTTCTAGCTTAAATGGCCTAAATTTTGCATTAAAACTGTAAAATTAGCGTCAAAAATCAAGATTAGGCATATGTGACCTGCTCCACCAAAATGTGCTTAAAGAATAAGCAAAGTATCTATTACTGTGGGACTGAGTGTGGGTTCCCCTGAATCTACTTGAAATGTGCTTTCAAATAATGGGTCATATGTGGGTACATGTCAATTGCATCCAAAGTAATAACATGCCAAAAACTGCGAACAATGTAAATAATGAATCTGCAGAATTTGAGAAAGTGGCCTTTACATTTCAAGTCAAACAAATGTCAAACAAACAAAGGTTGGTTAATTGTTTTCTGGAGTATAGTGATTAAAATGCACTAAGATAATGCATCTTACAATAGTAAAAATATCCTTAAAGTATGATTTTTGAGATATATAAGCAATGCACATTGCTCTTATCTGGACCATATCCGCTTTCTTGTCAACTTCAGTCACTTTTGTTTCTTTTAGTGGAGCAGCCGATGTACATGACTCTGTACTGTTAGGGGCTTTCTTGTTAATGGATAGCTATGCCAGTTAGATAATAGGTGTGACAAAAGTATTAGGGTGGATACTGCTTCTGGATTTGAATTTTAAGGTTAATTTGTGGTCGTTAAGGTCAAAACCAAGACAATGGTACTTTTTCAGCAAAATTGAAAATAAAATTAATCAAAATTACCTAAAGTGGCAAAATTGTACATGATTAGGCTATAACTGTGCCTCACAGTGCTTAATGAACTTCACTATTTTGATACTTATTATTGCACTTCACCCTTAATGATGCATTTTACAAGGACTAAATGATTGCTGGGTGTACTCCAAAAAGCATCATTTTTTCTATTTCAAATCTCCTTAGAAAATTCTCTTGCCCAATGCTTGCTTAAAAATCTTTGTTCATAAGTCTTTTCCTGGAGTAAGGCTATCTATACCAATTAGTTAGTACTCTAATTAATTGACTCATTCACATGAAACTATATAAACTATGCCCTCACAAAAGTTGCCAAAGACAGAGGGGCCCCCATGTATCCATGTGAATATTTCATGGGACCAAGTTTTTTTATACCCTTCAGAATAATTAAATGTCATTTGAACAAAACAGGAGGACTGTCAATGTCCACATCTATTTTGGTTGGTTGGGAATCAGTTATCCAGTGATTGGGACAGGTGGAATTGAGAATTTCAGGTAGAATTTTGTGTTTTTCAGAAGATATTCTTGACACTGACAATAAGATGCATTTAACTTTGGGAGGGTTGACAGTTATAGTAACAAGGAAACCAAGGTGCCAAATGACAGCTGACATCAAGGGCTATCCATCCACATCCATTTTGGTTGGTTGGGATTAAGTTACCAAGTTATTACAACAGGCAGAATTGAAAATGCATGGGAGGATTTTGTGTTTCTGAGGAGATTTTTGACACTGACAGCAACATTTATTTAGCTTTCGGAGGGTTGACAGTTATAGTAACAACTAAACAAAGGTGCCAAATGACAGCTGACATCAAGGGCTATCCATCGACATCCATTTTGGTTGGTTAGAAATTAGTTATCCACTGATTAGGACAGGTAGAATTGAAAATGCATGGGAGGATTCTGTGTTTCCGAGGATATTTTTGACACTGACAGCAACATTTATTTAGCTTTTGGAGAGTTGACAGTTGTAGTAACAAGGACACCAAGGTACCAAATGACAGCTGACATCAAGGGCTATTCATCCACATCAATTTTGGTTAGTTAGGAAGGATTTTTCTAGTGATTAGGATGTGAGGAATCGAAAATGCGTGGGAGGATTCTGTGTTTCCTAAGAGATTTATGACCCTGACAGCAACATTTATTTAGCTTTTGGCGGGCTGACAGTTGTAGTAACAAGGAAACCAAGGTGCCAAATGACAGCTGACATCAAGGGCTATCCATCCACATCCATTTTGGTTGGTTGGGATTAAGTTACCAAGTTATTACAACAGGCAGAATTGAAAATGCATGGGAGGATTTTGTGTTTCTGAGGAGATTTTTGACACTGACAGCAACATTTATTTAGCTTTCGGAGGGTTGACAGTTATAGTAACAACTAAACAAAGGTGCCAAATGACAGTTGACATCAAGGGCTATCCATCGACATCCATTTTGGTTGGTTAGAAATTAGTTATCCACTGATTAGGACAGGTAGAATCGAAAATGCAGTGGGGGATTTAGTGTTTCCGGGGAGATTTTTGATGATGACAGCAACATTTATTTATCCTTTGGAGAGTTGACAGTTGTAGTAACAAGGACACCAAGGTGCCAAATGACAGCTGACATCAATGGCTATCCATCCACATCCATTTTGGTTAATTAGGAATGAGTTATCTAGTGAATAGGACAGGTGGAATTGAAAATACATGGGAGGATTTTGTGTTTCCGATGAGATTTTCGCCACTGACAGCAACCTTTATTTAACTTTTGGAAGAATGATAGTTATAGTAACAAGGAAATCAAGGTGTCAAATGAAAGCTGAAATCAAGGGCTATCCATATACACCAGAAAACAAATAGCATACCTTTGTTAGTTTGACATATTTTGGTGTCGATGGCTTGAAATTCTAACAGTCATTTATTCGGTTTCCGGAACTTCATAATTAGCATGTTTGACATGTTATTTCTTTGACGCAATTGACATGTACCCACGTATGACCCATTATTTGAAAGCACCTTTCAAGTAGATTCAGGGGAAGCCACAGTAATAGATACTTTGCTTAATCTTTAAGCACATTGTGGTGGAGAAGGTCACATATGCCTAATCTTGATTTTCGACGCTAATTTTACAGTTTTAATGCATAATTTAGGCCATTTAAGCTAGAAATTGTGATCTTATTAGTTTGATTCATCTATTTCTAGAATCCTTGACCCTTAAAACCCCTATTTTGATGTTTTATTTATCATCCTAGCTGAATTAGGAGCCAATTTACGACCAATTTCTGGTCCGGCGGCCATTTTGGACGCCATCTTGGATTTCTCGGAATGCTCAAGGGTGAGAGTTTCACACCCCCCCTGAAAATGTTCCTTGGACCATATAGATACAGGATCAAGAGAGAAAAAAACTTTAACCGAAACTTTTGGGTACCACCCCTCCACTGCCGGACTACAACAACCACCTTGGTTTCGGCCTAAACCAAGTCTACAAGTCTACAAGTCACCAGCTTCAGTTATAACCGTATAAGTAGCCAACTTCCTGGATCTGCAAATTCCATGTATTTTCCCTGATTTTTCCCCTCCTTCAGCAAATGTTTTCCCTGACTTTATTTGTTCTTTACAGACTTTCGCTTTGATACCAAAAAAGAGTGTACACTGTTGCACTGTGAAAATGGCTCTTCGATCGTGTGTCATCATACAGATGATTTGTCATGATCATGCCCAATACTTTCAATGTTAATTTGATTTAAGGAGACTTATCTCTCAAGACTTGTTGGTGACACCAAATGAAAGGATTATGGGTTCAAGGGGGTTTTTACCCCCCAAATGCTCCTGTGACCCCCTCAAATACATTTTTCAGAAGGACCCAGAGGGGGTCCTGAAACCCCCCCCCCAAAAAAAAATCAATGCATATGGAGGCATAAAAATGAGGCAGCAAGTAAAGCCTAATCAGCATACAACAACCTCTTGTGATTTATATACATATATACATCAGCAAAGATTGTATTCAGAACTAATTTTCAGAGCAAAACATGCTTTAATTGCCCAGAATTCTATTTAGAGCCTTGAAAACGCTTCAGCTACAGTGCGCGCATAGGCGTACGGGACAGGCGTTTCGCGGGGGGGGGGGGGAAATTTTAACATGGCATGGATGTGACCAAGGCAGTGGATCCGCCCTGATTGTTCAGGATTTGCCCTGATACATGCCATTTGCCCTGATGCCAGGGGGGGTTGCAGCACCCCCCTGACGCCCCTGCGAAATACGCCTATGAGTGCGGGTCAGGCCGTCCGCTGTTTCAAAGGGCTTCAACCCTTTGGCCCTTGCAACTGAGAGACCCCCTTAAATAACAGGGCCTATTTCGACCAATGGTGCTGGGTAGAAGCCAGTCTACAGGAACTGGCCATGCAAACAACCACAAGCAGCATGCAAATGAGTAAGATATGGCGGAGTGAACTTGTTACCTAATTGTCTTCAGAAGACTTCTTTCATTTGGTGGGAATTTTACTGTTGTAGTTTAATAACAATTATATCGCATAACAAAATGAATGTTTATACTTTTTAGTTTGTCAGTGCCTCTGCAAGTTATACAGCACAGTAATAGTAATAAACAGACTATGGAAGTCAAGAATCAAAACAAAGTTACATAACAAGTTTTGATAATTAATCAAACAAGGTGTTTCTGGACAATCCAATTCAAGGAGTCCCTCTGACACTGCGTGTCATCGGCAAAAAACACTAGGGAGACTGTGTAGGACCATTAACTTTGTTCTGTATGAATTCCTTCCTGTCCTTGCACAAATACTAGGGAGTCTGTGTAGGACCATTATCTTTGTTCTGTATAAATTCCTGCCTGTCCTTGCACAAATACAAGGGAGTCGGTGTAGGACCATTATCTTTGTTCTGTATAAATTCCTGCCTGTCCTTGCACTAATACAAGGGAATCGGTGTAAGACCATTATCTTTGTTCTGTATAAATTCCTTCCTGTCCTTGCACAAATACTAGGGAGTCGGTGTAGGACCATTATCTTTGTTCTGTATAAATTCCTGCCTGTCCTTGCACAAATACAAGGGAGTCGGTGTAGGACCATTATCTTTGTTCTGTATAAATTCCTTCCTGTCCTTGCACAAATACTAGGGAGTCTGTGTAGGACCATTATCTTTGTTCTGTATAAATTCCTGCCTGTCCTTGCACAAATACAAGGGAGTCGGTGTAGGACCATTATCTTTGTTCTGTATAAATTCCTGCCTGTCCTTGCACAAATACAAGGGAGTCTGAGTAGGACTATTATCTTTGTTCTGTATAAATTCCTGCCTGTCCTTGCACAAATACAAGGGAGTCGGTGTAGGACCATTATCCTAGTTCTGTATAAATTCCTGCCTGTCCTTGCACAAATACTATACACTGTAAAATTTGAAATTTCGAGTCAGCTCAAATGATTGAGTGAGATGGTTGCACAATTTGTTTGAGCTAACATAGCTTGAAATCGTCTTTTCAAGCCGATTCTAACGGCACCAAACATATTGGGGGTGCAAAAAGGGCATACCATAGGACGAGAAATGGGGGGGGGGGGGAGTTGCTCCCCAAAAATTTGGGAAAAGGCCAGACAAGGAGGCTAAGAATTTGATCATCAAATAAACATTATTGGAAATCAGTGATAAGGATGCGGCCGAGCAAAACTCCCCCCCCCCTTAGGTCTTAAATTCTGAATGGTTCTTGAGTATTTTATTTTTGCCAAGACAGAGCAGCACATGATAACCTCTCAGACCAACAAATGAATGTGAGAGTGAATGAATTTGTTTTGTTGTAAAAGTGCTAAAACTGATAGCAGTTATACACAAAATCCATGCATTATATATAGCTAGATATTGTAACTTCTGGATTTATTCAAAACATCAAACTGAATAATCAATGTTGAGCAACAATCTAACAGCTTGTGCGTGAATTTGTAATGGTGTGATCAGTATGGGTTCCAAATGACAGAGCTGAAGCTGTGAATATACCAACTGTGAAATCATTATGCTGAAACTGACATCACGAGAGCACTGTGGCAGTTGAAAAGAACATGGCACACTAATACGAGATCTGTAATAATGCTTGCACCTTAGAGGATGGGAACTTTTAATGTTGACATTACATCTATTTTTAGTCTTAGAACATTTTAGGGCTATACAGAACCTTAAAGTTGGAGTTGGGATATAGCTCCTTCAGGAACCTTCTTTTCTGAGAGTGCAACAGCGACACCAGGAGACGGACCGGAGCAGACAGACTGCGCATAATTAAATAAATTAAGCGCAGAGCACTGAGTCTGGCTCTTCTCCTTGCCGGTGGGCTGGACCCAGGCCATGGCAAGATCCAGGTCCATGCCCAAGAAGACGAACCTGGACTGGGGTATCAGTCCGGGGAATCACTCCAACTTCGCTATATTCACTAAGAGGCCTAAACGGGCAAAAATCGGGGTGCAAACCTGGTGCCATAGGGGCAAATGATGCAACCCAGAGCAAAAAGGAGTACATTTGAAGCGCTCAAATTATTTGAATTACCAAATGTACTCTGATTGTACTGCAAAAATGCATATACTTTTCTACAATGGAGCGTATTTATGGATTTGCATATATAGGGAGTATAAATGAAGCGTAATTTAAATAATTTGAGCGCTTCAAAGGTACTCTTTTTTCCTCTGGGAAGGAACCTGACGGTGCAATTGGCCTCCAACAGCACCAGACAAGCCACTTGAGCCAAGGAGCCAAGGAGGAGGAATGATGAACAGAGTGGACAGAGTGGCAAGGATGCTGGAGGAGGGGACTTGTGAAGGAGGAGGGGGTTCCTTGGCTGAAGGGTCCAGCCAGTTGGGTTGCCCCGGTTGGGTTGCCCCGTTGGGTTGCCCCTGTTGGGTTGCAGTGCGCACAAAAACCGTCGGACAATCGGCTTTTGTTGATCTTTTTTACGATTGTCCGACCTGTCTCTGTCCCAGGTCAGACAAAAAAACCGACAGAAGATTACTGTAGATAAATATAATACAAAGACCCAGCTTGACAATTTACAAGCCTTTCATGCCAGTGCAAATAGCAATATGCAGTTGTTGAAAGTGAGCCAATCTGAAGTTATGTGGATTGCAATTCTGTTTGTTTTAGCTTCCTTTGTATTGACACCAATTTACCTTAGGGACTGTTCAGAATTTATGACTGGGGGGGGTGGGAGTTTTGGCCGAGGGTGTACTAACTTTTCACACGTGTTTCAAGGGGGGGTTTTAATTTTTGACAACACTTCCAAGGGGGGGTAAGAAATTTTAACAAAGAAAAAATGTTGAAAAACACGCATGAACTCCTTTTATTTGGACTTTTTTACGCGCAAAAGTCCGCGAAATGACGCAAATCTGTTCGCGTGGCTGTGTATAACAGTATATATATGTGTGTATTGCTTTGTATGTCGAGGGGGGGTACTAAAAATACGCATGAAACCTAGGGGTGGGATACTAAAAATCCACATGAAACTCAAGGGGGGTATCAATTTTTGACGGGAAGTTCCAGCAAAACTCCCACCCCCCCAGTCATAAATTCTGAACGGTCCCTTATTAACTTAATTGCAATCCTTCATCAGAGAACATGAGCACTTAATTTTTGATGACAATCAGCAAATTAGGCTACCCTGTTTTAAGTTTCATGTAACATTAATTATTGCTGTGAGCCAGGTGCAACTGACACAGGCCTACAGCCAGATTGACAAAAATTGGTTAAAAAGTATTCACAAATGAAAGATAGAGCACTAGAATATTTCTAGAGTTTTCCTAAAAATCTGATAAGCTTTGAAGTTTAAGGGAGAGCAGTACACGGTGAATCAGTGAAGTTTTTGCAAAAGAAAGGGAGGATTTCTAAAATTGACAATTATCTGTGTCATTTGGGGTATTTTGAGCCACGCAATGGAAATATATGCTTCCTGCATATCTGCTTAAATATTTAGCGACCAAATGACAGCATGCTAAATATTGTGCATTTTCGAAAAATATATTTTGCATTTTGAATGACCGCTTGTCTGGCAAAAGTGAAAGTTGTCTGACCAGAGCAGTCTCCCCCGTCAGACAAAATATCTGACCAAAGTCAATTTCCATTTGCGTGCACTGTTGGGTTGCCCCGGTTGGGTTGCCCCGGTTGGGTTGCCCCGTTTGGGTTGCCCCGGTTGGGTTGCCCCGGTTGGATAGCCCCTTTGGGTTGCCCGGTTGGATTGCCCCGGTTGGGTTGCCCCGGTTGGGTTGCCCCGGTTGGGTAGCCCCGGTTGGGTTGCCCCGGTGGAGGAGACGAGCCAAAAATCCATGAAGAGATTCAAATCCACATGTATGGGAGGGCTGCTCTGGTGTGCTGAAGGTTCGGATCATTCGGATGTGAGGCCATTCACAAGCTGCCCAGGGGTTGACCGGGACTTCGAGGCCCCGTTGACAGACCTGTAAGCCGCCGCTAATAGGCGCCGCAGTTAGTTGAACAGCCAAGTCAGACCGTCGCCGAAATTTACACAAGTCAGAAAGTTGAAGTCACAATTCTGTTAAGTCAAGTCGCCGCTGAAATCCACAAGATTTCACTGTTCTAATAGCAATTGGAAGGTTATGATAAGGCTAATTGGTGTAATTACTAAAGAAAGGGTTCAGCTCTCCTTTGGTCAAGGTGTCGATTTCTTAAAGTGCAATTAGCCATTGACCAAATTGAACATTGCTGAATTAAGTATTGACACATGCATGCAGGGCCGGCTCTACCATTAGGCCAATTAGGCGGTCGCCTAGGCCCGGGGGGGGGTACTCACTCTATAAGGGTGTATATAGAGGCGCCGCTGGATGGTATTGGTTTTTTGGCCTTCTTGGATTAAAATGGTTTTGGTTTTTTGACAATTCTGATTAATTTGGTTCTGGTTTTCGCAACCCAAACATGTTTGGTACCGTTAGAATCGGCTTCAAAAGAGGATTAAAATGGTTTAAAAACCATGAAGATTAAATTGGTTTGCAAAAAATTTTAGTGAAGGATTAAAATGGTTTGTGGTTTTGGTGCAGTTTCCGGATTAAAATGGTTCTGGTTTTCAAAATTGCCGTGGCGCATCCGTATGCAAAAGTGTGCGAAGTACCCCCCCGGGCGCCTAGGGTGCAGAGCAAAGAGGGGGCGCAGAGCAAGGAGGCATGTATGTACACGCGTATTAAACCACATGCACTCGCTTTTCTTGGCATAGTATTTAACACATAAAATGAAATATTTGCAATAAGTCATGCAGTTGTGTAAAGTTCAGAAGTACTGTGATGCCTTTTTAAATTAAAACTTAACTTTCCTGGTCATTTTATTTATAAATTTCTTTTCTTTTTTTTTAATTGCTCTGTGACCCCTCCTTGCTCTGCACCCCCTTCTTGCTATACGCCCCTCCTTGCTCTGCACCCCCTCCTTGCCCTGCACCCCCTCCTTGCTCTGTGCCCCCTTCTTGCTCTCCACTGCCTACTTTTGCACCCCCTTCTTGCTCTGCGCCCCCTCTTGTTCTGCAACCCCTCCTTGCTCTCAGCCTCCTCCTTGCTCTCGGCCTCCTCCTTGCTCTGTGCCACCTTCTTTCTATGTGCCACCTTCTTTCTATGCGCTCCTTGCTCTGCGCCCCCTCCTTGCTGTGTGCCCTCCTTGCTCTCCACCCCCTACTTTTGCACCCCCTTCTTTCTCTGCGCCCCTCCTTGTTCTGCAACCCCTCCTTGCTCTCAGCCTCCTCCTTGCTCTGTGGCGCATCCTCTTGCTATGTGCCCTAGTTGCGCACCCTTCTTGCTATGCACCAATCCTTGCTCTGCACCCCCTCCTTGCTCTGCACCCCCTCCTTGCTATGTGCCCCCTCCTTGCTCTTCACCCCCTACTTTTGCGCCCCCTTCTCCCTCTGGGCCCCCTCATTGCTCTGTGCCCCCTCCTTGCTCTGCACCCCTACTTTTGCACCCCCTTCTTGCTATGCGCCCCTCCCTGCACTGTGCCCCCTCCTTGCCCTGCGCCCCCTCCTTGCTCTCGACCCCTCCTTGCCCTGCGCCCAATCTTGCTCTGCACCCTCCTCATTGCTCTACGCCCCCTCCTTGTTCTGCGCCCTACTTTTGCGCCCCCTTCGTGCTCTGGGCCCCCTCATTGCTCTGCGCCCCCTCGTTACTCTCCGCCTCCTCCTTGCTCTGCGCCCCTACTTGCTCTGCACCCCCTTCTTGCCATACGCCCCTCCTTGCTCTGCACCCCCTCCTTGCCCTGCGCCCCCTTGCTCTGTGCCCCCTTCTTGCTCTGCACCCTCCTCGTTGCTCTGCACCCCCTCCTTGCTCTCCGCCTCCTCCTTGCTCTGCGCCCCCTTCTTTGCTATGCACCCCTCCTTGCTCTGCACCCCCTCCTTGCTCTGCGCCCCCTCCTTGCTCTGCGTCCGGGTGGGGGGGCGCATCAGCATGATGCTGCCTGGGGTGCACAATTGGCTGGAGCCGGCCCTGCACGCATGTCACATTTGACAATAATAATCCAATCTAAATTATCTAATTGTCGTCAAAATTGGCAGTAGGTCTCTCAAGTCATATTGGAGTTGAAAAGCAGCTGTATTTTCTCAAGTTGAAGTTGAAGTTGAAATTCTTCAGTGAAGCTGAAGTTAGCAGCTAAATTTGGTCCAAGCAACTTGAAAATGAGATTATGACTTGCTTACAGGTCTACGGGCCGTTGACGGCCTCGGCTGAAGCGCCAGAGACCGTCGAAGATGAAGGTCATTCAGCCAAATTGAATATCATTTAAATTAAAGTCATCAAAGCAACACATAACTAACTCTTATGATTTTATTAATGCAATATCACAACAAAATAACAAAAGCGTATTCATCAGTACTACTCTGATTGCTTGTTAAAATGACAAGAATGTATAATGCGTATATGTCCTGAAAAGTACCCTGACAAAACTGTAGCACCCATCAAGTGAGACTGGCATTCAGATCCTGGGATTCAGATGCATGACATTTTCACTAATTAGTCAATGATGGTCTTGATCCATGGCATGAAGTAGTAGATGTCAGCATACACTCCTGATGTCCTTTGTTTGTTGCCACAAGTGTCGCCATGAGAGACTGCTCCAGCGAGTTCGTACTTGTTAGACCGTTTACACATCAGGGGGCCTCCTGAGTCTCCTTCACACACGTCACTTACACCAGAGGGCGTGATAGCACAGAGCATGTCCTCAGTGATTGCGTAACTGCAGTTGCTGTCCTCTTGAATGACTTTGTTCAAATGAAGAAGTTTTGAACTTGAACCTGAAATAAGAAGCAAGGGTTAATAATACAAGGGAGCCATTTTTCTCTAGTTGTCACTACCAGGTAGACCCCGAAGACAACGCTAGAATGCCGACTGGTGAAGTCATGGTTGGGCCAGTGGCGTTACTAGGCGGTCTCGAGCGGGGGGGCACCTGGGGGGTCACGCGATTCTCTGGGGGGGCACCCTGACCCTCTCCTCTATACTCACTGTATATTTTAGCCAGAGTTGGAAAGTTCGAATGGGGGGGCACCAGGGGGGCACAGGTCCAATATGGGGGGGCACGTACCCCCATGCCCCCCCCCCCCATAGGGAAGCCACTGAGTTGGGCTCCCAGGCAGCAAGTTAATATTCAGTCCAGTCAAGTCAGACTTGAGTCAGCTAAAGTCAAGTCATTGTTGCATAACCAATTTTTACTTCACAGAAATGGTTATGGTACCATTATAAACAGCATTAGACATCACTAAGATACTTATACCATCGGAAAAACTGGTATCTAGCTGACAATTTTGCATGTTAGCACCCAGCTAAGGATTACCACAATAGCAAACAAACAATCAGATTATTGTTTATTTGGCATAAATTTTAAGTTAAAACGTCTAAGTCAGTTAGACACCTCTTTGTCGGGTTCTAACATGCATTTTTGTCTGACAAAAATGCATGTTAGAACCCGACAAAGAGGTGTATACCAAGATGTACAGCGTGTCCAGACTTATTATGAACCCGTGTCTTTTCATCGTATCCCCAAAATAAATAACACCATTTGGATATCCTTTTCACATAGTCATATATGTACCATGGGGGGGGGGGGTACTTCCCCGACTTTTATATACGGATGCGCCACGGCGATTTTGAATACCGGAACCATTCTAATCCAGAAAACACGCCAAAACCAGAAACCATTTTAATCCTTCAGTAAAATTTTTTCGGAACCAGTTTAATCTTTATGCCTTATAAACCATTTTAATCGTCTTTTCAAGCCGATTCTTACGATACCAAACGTGATGGGGTTGCAAAAACTGGTACCAAATTAATCTGAATTGTCAAAAAACCAAAAAGGCCAAAAAAGCAGTACCATCCAGCGGTGCCTCTATATACACCTTTACATACATACCTTAGTTAGAACTACAAAAACCTTAGAAAGTTTCAAGAAGAATCTAAAAACCCATTTGTTTCAGAATTCCTATAAGTGATTTGATCTGAAAAAGCGCTGATGAGCAGTTTACTGAAATTAGCGCTATATAAATCCATATTATTATTATTACCTATTTTCTAACACTCACCTCCAGACTCGTCCTTTCCCCATCCAGCGACAACACACTTAGTTCCAGCCGCAAAACTGCTCTCAGGAAGGCAGACAACATTGACCCTGTCTGAGAGGCTCAACTTGTACTTTAGTTTCAGGAGAGTCACATCATTTCGACGATTTTCTGAAATCATACATATGGACATTATTTTTTTATTATTATTATTATTATGAAATTTCTATAGCGCTACTTTCCACCCGAAGCTGAATGCTCAGTGTGCTTCACAATGTTTTTATTTACATTTACATATATATCAGTATATGATATATATACATTTAAGGTTTTACAATCATGTGTCCCGCGCATTTATTCTTCATCACACCAGTGCCAGATTGTATCAACGCTTAACACGGGTTATCCTAAAGTGGTTAACTCCTATAACTTATCTTTTAACTGGGTTGCTGGGAAAATAATTTAGTCATTATATACATGAAGTCAGCTTAAAAGATGGTCGAGTTTTTTTTCCAGTTACCCTGTTAAAAGTAAAGTTATGGGAGTTAACCACTTTAGGATAACCCATGTTAAGCGTTGATACAATCTGGCACAGGTGGCAGCATCTTCTTGTTTTCTGTTGGAATCTTGTTTTCTTGGATCCAGGCATGCAGTCACTCCGGGTGGAGTCTGGCTGGGGTAACTGCTACAATACACCTGACAGGAGGGGGACTCCTGCCTCCACAGTAGCCACCCTCCCTGGTAGTGTCCACCAACTCACTCCAATTTAGGCTAGAGTCAAGGAGGGTAAATACTATATTCCCAGGACAATGGAGGTAGATATGAAACCATGGCAACAAAAATTGAAGGTCAGGGCACCTAAATCCGTCCACCTTGCTGGTAATCCGTCCAGCAAGGATGGTAAATCCGTCCACAGGGCTTAAATCAGCACAAACTTATCATATCTTGTTATTTTTTCAAATATTGCAATTTATTAACTATCAGAAAGGATTTTGTGTGGATTGTAGAATAATAGGGTGCTTATTGCACTTATAGCAGATTTATTAAATAAGATAGGTCAAGTTGACAATCAAGATTTCAATTTACTGCCTTAATTATAAAATAAAAACTCCATTAGCCGAACCAAGTGGTATAATTGCACAATCTAGTTTCTTTAATCAGTGTTATGCCTTTTAAAGATAGTTAAAGTCATAAAAGTACTTTTAAACCTCATTTGAAGTGGGTGGACGGATTTACAATCACCTAGTCAAGCAATTTTCAAAATAATGATAGTAATTCCGTCCAGTTTTCTTTCCATTGTATCTCCTTTCTGGGTGCTGCAATTAAGTTATTTAACAAATCCTACAAGAATAGTAATATTCGTCATTTCATTAAACATTTTTTTATTTTCAATACTATTTTTTGTTGATGGAAATAGGCCAATAAGATTATTACCTTTAAATCACAAAATGGCTGTGATGACGTCACAGGATTTCATTGTATTTTGTATTCTGTTACTAAATGGCCCTGAAATACCATTTAAAATGCTTTCAACATAAACAAAGATGAAAATTAGTTGAAAAATGAGTTTATCTTGCATGTAAACTTACAAAACTGAAAATAAATGTCATTGAATGCCTATATTAGGGGGTGGACGGAATTACCAACCTGGACGGATTTACCATACTTGACTCTACACATAATCGGATCCTCTCAAGGCATTTTTTTTAGGGTCGG
Organism: Platynereis dumerilii; assembly: GCA_026936325.1. Taxonomy (NCBI): domain Eukaryota; kingdom Metazoa; phylum Annelida; class Polychaeta; order Phyllodocida; family Nereididae; genus Platynereis; species Platynereis dumerilii. The sequence goes on from JAPTHN010000021.1 coordinate 7,403,451, forward strand.
TCGGTAGGACAAAAAAAAAAAGGTGAAAAAAAATTTTTTATAATTTTTTTTTCATCGGCAGGAAATCTATAGTGTTGGCGGGTCCGCAAAGCTAAGAATCAATTATGTGTGGCCTTAGTTCCAGGACTGGGATTCGAACCTTTATCACCTGGTTGGCTGTGAATATCACCGTTTACAGTCAAAATATCAGGGCCTATGATATTGTAAAAAATACCACCCTTCAAGGGAGATATTTTTCAACAATGGTTATGACATCACCAGCATTTCAGCTGCCTGATGATGTCACAAACCAAACAAGGGCCAGAATAATGGGATTGTGACGTCATATCCATTGTTGCTTCATGGTGACGTCACATTTTTGTAATGGCAGAAAATAGTCCCTCTTTAGAACTGAAAATTTGAGGTGAAACCAGGTGATAAAAACAAAACAACCACGCGTCAGGGCACTTCGTACAATATCACTCGCTGTTGTGTGAATTAATATCACTCTCACCCTGCGGGCTCGAGTGATATTAATTCACACAACAGCTCGTGATATTGTTACTCAGTGACCCTGACTTGGGTTGTTTTGTTATAATGTCCTCTCAGGCATCAAGCAGTCCAGTGTTTTACCATTCACAATGCTCTAGTAGGACCCATAGGACAGGCCCACCTTGTTTTCCAAATATTTAATCATATCTATTTCATACTAAATGCTACAGCTTTTTTGGTGAATAAAATTCTATCACCATAACAGAACATCAAAATCGATTAATCTATAACCTAAAATCAATTTGTAATCGATTAATCCCCGTTTTCCCACCATTCTAGCTAATGCAGTTCTTTTTTTATGATTATTATGAGATATTCCATTGAAAATATTACACGGTAATAACAATTGGACTTGACACTTGTTTCACTTGATTATCCAAACTGGCCAATCCATTTGCAATTCATCTATAACACATACAAATTCGAAGGGGGTTGACACTGTTTAGCCCTGAAATTTGAAAATGATACAAATATGACCAGGGCAGGATTTGCCCTGATTTTTCATTTGCCCTTATGCTGGGGGGTTGCAACCCCCGCGAAATATGCCTTTTTTTTATAAGGAACCGAATTTGATGGTACATATTTGAATATAAAAAGCTGAACTCGGGTTAGGTAATGTTCTTGGAGAGGTGTATTTTTGAGGCGACAAACTTCACAAATGCCTATAAAACACCATGAATGTTTTAAAACAGCTCGATGAAATAATACTGTGTCTTTCTTGCTTTTCAGTATTTACTGAGCAAGGTACACCACCAATTGTGCAGCTTATGAATTACGTATGTGAATTCTACGCACAAAACTCACAAAATGAGCCGAACCATAGTAGGCTACGTACTTACATTTTCGTACGAATTTCTAACGAATTCATACAAATTTCACACAGGTACTTCTCAGTTACTTTGGCCATTTTAGTGCAATATTGTTATCACAACTTTACACGTATGAAATCCACACGGAAAATTTACAAATGTTTTATATGTATGTAAATTTTCTTACATATTTCATACGTGAAAACAAACAATTTACGTACGCAACACGCAAGACCTTCGTACGTTTTACCGACGCTGCACAATTGGCCATGTAGTGAGGGAACGTTGATACATACCATTGGTATTTCTGTTTTGTGATTAATTTTGACACATACCATTGGCATTTCTGTCTGGTGATTAATTTTGACACATACCATTGGCATTTCTGTCTGGTGAATAATTTTGATACATACCATTGGCATTTCTGTCTGGATGGTGAATAATTTTGATACATACCATTGGCATTTCTGTCTGATGAATAATTTTGATACATACCATTGGCATTTCTGTCTGGATGGTGAATAATTTTGATACATACCATTGGCATTTCTGTCTGGTGATTAATTTTGATACATACCATTGGCATTTCTGTCTGGATGGTGAATAATTTTGATACATACCACTGGCATTTCTGTCTGGTGATTAATTGTGATACATATCTTTGGCATTTCTGTCTGTTGATTAATTTTGATACATACCATTGGCATTTCTGTCTGATTGGTGAATAATTTTGATACATAACTTTGGCATTTCTGTCTGATTGGTGAATAATTTTGATACATACCATTTCTGTGTGGATGGTGAATAATTTTGACACATACCATTGGCATTTCTGTCTGGTGATTAATTTTGATACATACCATTGGCATTTCTGTGTGGATGGTGAATAATTTTGATACATACCATTGGCATTTCTGTCTGGATGGTGAATAATTTTGATACATACCATCGGCATTTCTGTCTGGTGATTAATTTTGATACATACCATTGGCATTTCTGTCTGGTGATTAATTTTGATACATACCATTGGCATTTCTGTCTGGTGATTAATTTTGATACATACCATTGGCATTTCTGTCTGGATGGTGAATAATTTTGATACATACCATTGGCATTTCTGTCTGGATGGTGAATAATTTTGATACATACCATTGGCATTTCTGTCTGGATGGTGAATAATTTTGATACATACCATTGGCATTTCTGTCTGGTGAATAATTTTGATACATACCATTGGCATTTCTGTCTATATGGTGAATAATTTTGATACATACCATTGGCATTTCTGTCTAGATGGTCATTAATTTTGATACATACCATTGGCATTTCTGTCTGGATGGTGAATAATTTTGATACATACCATTGGCATTTCTGTCTGGATGGTGAATAATTTTGATACATACCACTGGCATTTCTGTCTGGTGATTAATTTTGATACATACCATTGGCATTTCTGTCTGGTGATTAATTTTGATACATACCATCGGCATTTCTGTCTGGTGATTAATTTTGATACATACCATTGGCATTTCTGTGTGGATGGTGAATAATTTTGATACATACCTTTGGCATTTCTGTCTAGATGGTGATTAATTTTGATACATACCACTGGCATTTCTGTCTGGTGAATAATTTTGATACATACCATTGGCATTTCTGTCTGGATGGTGAATAATTTTGATACATACCATTGGCATTTCTGTCTGGTGATTAATTTTGATACATACCATTGGCATTTCTGTCTGGATGGTGAATAATTTTGATACATACCATTGGCATTTCTGTCTGGTGATTAATTTTGATACATACCATTGGCATTTCTGTCTGGATGATGAATAATTTTGATACATACCATTGGCATTTCTGTCTGGATGGTGAATAATTTTGATACATACCATTGGCATTTCTGTCTGGTGATTAATTTTGATACATACCATTGGCATTTCTGTCTGGATGATGAATAATTTTGATACATACCATTGGCATTTCTGTCTGGATGGTGAATAATTTTGATACATACCATTGGCATTTCTGTCTGGATGGTGAATAATTTTCTCCGGAGACAACGCATATTGAGACTCCTCCACCTGTCCGTGGTCGGTGTTGTGCTCCCCAAGGAAAATTTGGACTTTCTTTGGATCGTTCAGAATGGATCTGTGAATCAACATTAGAACTAGACATAACCATCTAGGGGTGCATAAGAGAAGTGTTCGCAACACTCCTGGCCTAATGAACACACATTTCAGAAGGTATATAAGTGATACTCTGCAGCAATTCAAGTGTTCCTGCATTATAGATAGTATTATATTATACAAATTGGGCCAGGGGTCAGTGTGTGACATACTGCAGCAGCTGCTTTACATGTCTTTATGGGTGATGCCAAGAATTGACATTATACTTCAAATTACTTGGGGAGAGAGCCCTTCAATGCTTCATTTAATCACAAAGAAACCACTGGACAAAAAGAAAATACTATTGGGCTTATAATGGTATTTTACAAAAAATCTAGTTAGAGCAAGTTGACCAAACTTCAGCCTACTTTGGTTTTTGATTGCTTGTCACTGGCTGGCTATTCATGGAAATAGCCTGTAGCTATGGACCTAACCCCAGCCTCCACTCCTCTTCGTGACTATATTGTAAAAAAAAAAACAACCATATGTCTTATAAGGCAGTGCAGATGTGACCAAAGACAATAGTGGGAAATGTACCCAACTTCAGCCATGTTGTACCTAACTTCAGCCTAGTGTTTACCTAACTTCAGCCCTCTGCCTAACTTCAACCGCTTGATCCTATTCTGTCACAAAAACAGCAGACTGATTAAATTTGGCCTTAATTACTTACCTCTATATAAAACATAAGTCTGAAAAATATCAATCCTCCAAAAATGTATTTCAAAAAATTTAATATTTAAAATCGGCAAATGAGAACCGCAAAAAAAGAGCATTTGATACTTCGGGTGTTTTTGTCAGATGCCGGAGTTGGACTTTGTTCTACTGGAAATGGGCTTTAAAATGATGGTTCATATGTTTTGATATATCCGTTCAATCCAAAGATATGGCACCTCAAACATTGATGATGCGAAACATCAAACTTTGAGAAAATGGCATTTGAATTTCCCGCCATTGCAATGAAAGAAGTAAAATTATCAAGAAGAACAACCAATTTAGATAATTTTTAAAAAATCAATTTTCAAAGGAAATTAATTTTGCTAAAACATGGTACCAATAGCTAAAAAACATGGAAATGTGACCTTTTGACACATCTTGCTCATTTCTGGGAAATATAAATTGCCTACTTAGAACTCATTTTGGTGGAGTAGGTCACAAATTTAATAACTACTGTCTCATTGGTCTGAGAGACGATATACAATGAATATCCATGTTATCCAAGGAGGTGGGTGAGACAGTAATCTGTCGCTAGGCATAGGATAGAGCAAATTCATGCCTTTTTTCAACGAAAAAGGGTCCAAATTTGGTGTATCACATCAAGTTTGGCATGGTTGTTTATGAGGATGGAATTGAAATATAGTTAAACTGTTGATGGCATTTGATGCTCTGATAGATCTAGTTTCTGAAGCTGTCATTAGGCCACACATAATTGATTCTTAGCTTCGCGGACCCGCCGACACAATAGATTACCTGCCGATGGAAAAAAAAATTGAAAAAAAAAAAAAAATTTTTTTTTTGACATTATAAATTTTTTTTTTTTTCACTTTTTTTCTTTTGTCCTACCGACCGACCCTAGAAAAAGGGCCTTGAGAGGAATCCGAGAAGCTAAAGATCAATTATGTGTGGCCTTATCTTCACATGGAGGGTCAAGTTACTTTTTGCCATTTTTTTAACCATACCTCCCCTTAATGCTATTGTTGTCAGATTCATCTGATTGTGTAATCTATCACTTGTAGGCTTTTCTTGGTCTGATTTAGGCCACACGTTATTGATCTTTAGCTTCTCAGATCTTCTCAAGGCCCTTTTTCTAGGGTCGGTCGGTAGGACAAAAAAAAGGTGAACATTTTTCTTTATCGGCAGAAAATCTATTCTGTCGGCGGGTCCATGAAGCTAAGAATCAATTATGTGTGGCCTAATGATATATATATACATTGTAGTTATATTCTTATATAAAGCTGTTATCTTCTGCTTTTCTAGCTCTGATTTATGGTCACTTACTTGACTCCATTTGTTTTTCTTTCAAAACAATGAGATGCCGTCAGAATCCACTCGGCGTCAATGACACTGCCGCCACACTGAAGTTAAATATAAGAAAGGTAATTAAATTTTTTAACACCTCACTAAATCAACATTAAAATTGTAATAAATAGGATTAAATTACCATCACTTGTGTCATCCTTGGAAAAATATAGGTCAACAAGTCTTTGATGAGTTTTTGTACAATTTTTGATACTCCTCTCTGTCTCTGTATTATTATTCTGTAAAATTTCCCTTGTCACTATAATAAAGATATCCTTATCCTTATCCTTATACTATGTTGCTGTTGTTTATGTGGTATTGTCTGGTTCAAACAATCAATTGAATGAAACAAACAAGTTCTTTGACATTTTGAACATTCAATTGTCTGGATTAGACAATCGCTTGATCGGACACATATTAGACAATGATTGTCTGTTATCTGTTCAGTGTGTTAAGGATGGGATGGATCCCAGCCTTACTCCAGCCCATGAGGACAACCAGGTGGTGAAACCTGTTGCACCTGATTTTGACAGTCACACTCTGAAAAATTTCAGACAAAATTGGTTTTTTAGATTCAAAATGGTTTTTTGAAAAACCAAATTTCAATGCAAAAAACCAACATGGATTTTTTTAAAAATCCATGTTGGTTTTGAATTTGGTTTTCAAAAAACCAATTTGAATCTAAAAAACCAATTTTGTCCCAACATTTTTTAGAGTGTTGCACAAAAGGGTGGCAGCTCTTGTTCGCAACTTGTCATAACTCACCTGAGCATACCTCCCCGATTTCACACCGCCAGGATAAATTCTGATATGGGCAATCCACGGGAATTCACCTGAAGAAAAAGGCAGAAGATAGCTGCTTTACATAAGAATAGAAACTCAGCAACATTAAAAACGCACACATTTTTGAACAGCTTAAAACTAATTTGTTATGTAGATATTTCCATAAAACTTTACACTGATGTCAGTTGACATCTCTTGTAAAAGTCCAGAAACTTTCATAAAGAAAGAGTATGAAGCGGCTTGATTAGGCCTTTTTTAGTGCAACATGTCCAAAAACCAAAATCACAACCAAAGTAAATTGGTCCAAAATCAATTTCTTGTAAAGTCTGTCACAGCTCAATATTTCGAGTGTGGAAATCATCAAAATGGTCACTCATGCTTTTTCATGGGCTTTTGCGACTTTTTTGTTGATTTTTCTGTCAAGTTGTTGTTTTTCACATTTGTTTGTCACATCATTATCACTTTTGCACATAGGCGTACGGCGCGCGCGATTTTGGGAGGGGGGGGGCGACCGTTATTTGCCCGAATTTCACTATCTAAATTTATAAACATTTCAAATTAAATTGCCGGGAAATCATTAATTTTTAGAAGTTTTTATTTAATCATCTGCCCAAATTTTTTAGTCTTTTTGCCCGAATCTTACCGTTTCCCAAACTTTTGGGGGGGGGCGATCACCCCCCCTGCCCCCCTCCGATACGCCTATGCTTTTGCATCATAAGCATCGGAATTATCCTGTTTTTGGTCAAATATTGAGCTGAAATCTTGTTTGACTTCCGTTTTGACCATTTGAAATCAATACTAAAGTAATAGCATCTGTACTCTACTCCCAGATCCCTTTTTCAATTTTCATTCTTGATTTTCCTAGTTCTTTTATGTTAATGGCAGGAAATTCAAATGACATTCTCTCAAAGTTTGATGTTTCGTATCATCAATGTTTGAGGTGCCATATCTTTGGATTTGGTGGAGATATCAAGGCAAATGAAACATCATTTTAAAGCCTAATTCCATTAGAGCAAAGTCATTTTCACAACTGAATATGATAGCAGGCCGACTTTGAACCCATTTTGGTGGAGCAGGTCACATATATCATTAGGCCAAACATAATTTATTCTTAGCTTTGCGGACCCGCTGACACAATAGATTTTCACCCGACGGGAAAAAAAATGGGAAAAATTTTTTATTTTTTTTACATTATAAAATATTGAGATTTCACCTTTTTTTTGTCCTACCGACCGACCGTAAAAAAAGTGCATTGAGAAGATCCGAGAAGCTAAAGATCAATTATGTGTGGCCTTAGGTCTGCCAGCTCTGCTGAGCAGGCCTATTGTGATGCACCAGATTATCCTGTGTGTGACTCTGTGCAGTATGCTGTCTTGTGACATACTAAAAGCTCTTTTCAATTATGACAGATCTCCGTAACTTCTACATTGAGTATTTGGTGATTTTACTACATTTATACAGACCTCCACCATGCTGCACAGTGTCAACACATACATATATATTATAGCAGGCTGGCAGACCTATGTATGCACTCTCTGAGCAGGGTTGGGCACGAGTACACATGTACTCGTGTACTCGAGTACATTTTTCAAAGTACTCGCATGTACTCAGTACTCGTGCCAAATCACGAGTACAGTACTCGTACTCGTACTCGAGTACATTGCTAAAGTACTCGTACTCGTAGTGAGTACATCACGAGTACAATCAAAGCTTCTTAAGAGGAAAATTGAACACAAAAGCAACTAAATTTTGAAAAATAAAATCATTGTTTGAACAAGATAAATCATACATAGGCCTACAGTCTAGATCTTTGATTCCAATACATCCTTGCTCTTTTAAATGTCCAATGTTCTTTAGTCAAAAAGGTTGAACTAAATTTAGGAAATTTGCTTAACATGACTATATAGTTTCATATAGTTCAAATTTTAAAAAACGTTCAAAGATGCTTTGTCATTTCAGCTAATGTTACATTTATGTGTAAAAAGGTTCTTAAAAAAGGAAATGATGTAGTGAGCAGTCTCTTGTAATCTGGGAACAATTATACACTTGTTAAGTAAATTTAATTAACCTCACACAAAACAAGCTTTGCAATTGACCAAAATTGTGACCAATACCATGTGTTGTCATCTGTATAACTATACAATGTCTGATTTTCGAAATCCAGTCTTAAATAATTATTCATTCAGTACAACATATTTTTTTGATCATATATGAAACACTTCAAGAAAAAGAAAATTGATTTATATTAATTTTGATCACATAGCCGCCATTTGCAATTTTCACACCTTTGGCGCAAATCAAAACATCGTACTGCCTTATTACACAGGATACTGTATTTTTACTTCAACCATCGCATTCAGTTACTTCTAAATGATATATCTAAGTTTTTAAATTATGTTTCTAGCCCTATTTTAACCATATCTAGAGCTGTTTCCATTTTAACCTTTTCTTGGTTTTATCGACGCTTTCACGGAAATCGGAATCAGAAAACAATATATTTAGTCTTAGTCTATAGGCTCACCCTGGTTCATCTTAATAATACTAATAGGGTAAAAGTGGGTAATATCACGCAGGTGGGTAATATCACGCACCTAACCTTATGGCTATCTAAAACTTCAGTTGTGGTAGAAATCACCAATGTTACAGATGAGAAAATGTGCACGTGCATCAGAGGAATTCACCTGATAGCCTCATATGCCTCAGTGTGCCATTGACAAAATTGCAGATAGGTTTCAAACAACTTAGGTGTTTTCTGTCAATATCTATGCCTTTTTCATACAATTTTCTGAATCTAAATGATATATAATTACGGCTGCTGTTTAAGTGATGCACTCAGTGGAGACCTATGATGGGTCAGTGTAAAATGCGGACCATGCAGACCATGCGGACCATGCGGACCAGACATTCTGGCAGCCAGTGTGTTTGTTCAAGTCTTGGACAAACACTGGCCAGTCTGGAAAGGGTTAAATCATGCGGACCAAACAGTGCAGACCATGCGGACCAACTGCATAACAACTGGCTATATGATTTGAAATAGTTTTATAAAAAAAAAGGAACTAGGTATTTTTTTATTTTCATAAAATTGTAAAAATGTTCAAGATTGTATTTGGTCAGCATTTGGTCTGCATCTGCATTTGGTCTGCATTATATACATTTTGGTCTGCATGATAGAAATTCTGGTGGGGTCTGCATATAATTTGGTGTGTATGATATGAAATCTGGTCTGCATTATATAAATTTCGGTCCGCATACAATACATAACATAACTTTTGTAAATTGGATTGGACTGGATTTAAAGTGCAATTAAATTTAAATGTGTTAAGTGAGGCAGGGTCTTGTAATCTGTGGATTACAGAGAGTGGAAATCATTGATGATGGCTTAAATGCAATTAATAAACAACCTCGATTGAATGACATTCTAGATTATACGGTCTGCAATAACAAAATTTGTATAGCATTCTTGAAATAAAATTTGTTGATCAGACTAGATCTTGCAGACCAAAGTGCAGACCAGATCTATGCAGACCAGATCTATGCAGACCAGATCTATGCAGACCAGATCTATGCAGACCAGATCTATGCAGACCAGATCTATGCAGACCAAAAAATATATAAGAGCAAACCAGAATTCATATATTATGCAGACTAAATGCAGACCAGAATTCCTGTCTGCATTCTGGTCTGCATTCTGGTCTGCATTCTGGTCTGCATTCTGGTCTGCATTCTGGTCTGCATTCTGGTCTGCATTCTGGTCTGCATTCTGGTCTGCATTCTGGTCTGCATTCTGGTCTGCATTCTGGTCTGCATTCTGGTCTGCATTCTGCAATATCTGGTCAGGTCATTTTGGTCTGCTTTTTTTTTAAATATATATATTTTTTTAATTTAATTTTTTTTTAATTCAATTAAATCAGGTTGATATTGTCTATCTTTGCTTATTGACTTGGTCCGCATCTGGTCCGCATTTTCCGCTTGATTGGCTTTGTATTATTAGCTTGATTAAACAAGCAAATGCTCCTCTGCACCCTCCTGTGTTTGTTTTGTGTCTGGTCCGCATGGTCCGCATGGTCCGTTTGGTCCGCATTTTACACTGACCCACCTATGATGTTTGAAAGACATAACATAGGATTTCAAAAAATGATTACGCAGAATGTTAGTAATGGTGAAGACACTGGTAGGCCTGTAAATGTAATGAGTACAGACAAGGAGTAATATCACTCATGTTTATGGGGTAATATGACGCACATTTGGGCTAATATCACGCAAATTTGGGGTAATATGACGCAAATTTGGGGCAATATCACGCACATTGGAGGTATTATCACGCATCTTGAAGATACAAACAGCCATCGTTAAAAATACCTCCTAATTTCAATTCAGTCAAGGCCTCCAGTGGCATTGTGTCGCCCATTGTACACTTCATAGTTTGAGCATGGTTTGAGCATGGTTTTAAGATATGATGCTGAAAAGGAAAGTTCACTTCATAGGCAATTAACACATCTTCCAAAATTTCCCTGAAATTAAAAAAAAAGTCTCTCTGGGAAGGTGTTTTTTTTATCTGACACTTTAAGTATGCCAAAGTAAGCAACTTTATTGGCACAGTATCAAAGTATATTTGGTGCAAATAATAATTGTAGGACCTTCTTCGTCTAATAAAATGCATACATAGTTGATTTTGGTTAAATAAAGTGAGTTTTTTGTAGTCATGAAGATCGGTTATGGTAACAATCCAGTTTTTCTCTAGAGTTTGTGTCAGAAATTTGTGACTTTAGGTAAACAATTCTCAACTTGAAGATTTATTTTGCCCATCAGCAAAATTTTAAAAAGTATGTGTCTAAAGCAGCTTATCACAAGTTCTTTACCATATTTTCCACTTTTCTGGAAATAATTTCCTTGAAAACAAAAACAAAATTTGACAATTTCACTATTTGCCTTAAAATTTTCCAAAGATTTCAATGGTAATCTTAGGCTCTTGCATTTTCCAATTGAACACACAAACTGGTGGATCCGCCATTTTCCCTATCTTTCATAAGTTAATTTTGGACAATTGGAAGTGGGGGGGGGGGTGTGGCCCTATGGGGTCTTAGATACCCCCTGCCCCCCTGAATACGCCACTGCAGGTGTGAGAATTACACATATATATATTGTCTCTAACAATAAAATACTCTCAGATACCACATCTTCATTTATAAATCCTTACATATCGATTATTTCTGGAAAGTGAACAGTAATGAACTTGCTCCCATAGTCTGTATCAACTGACCCCGCCACTCTTCCACAGTTAATTTTTTAAATAGAATTAATTCCGAAAAACTGAGAATTAGTAGTGACAAAAATTTTAAAGTGTAAGATCTCAATTTGCTGCAGGAGAGTTGGTTATGATATTGGCACTTAAGTCTCCATGCATGCAGAGCATGTGAATGTGAAAACGATATCAATTTATCTCATACGGTCAGAGATATATATATATAAATAGATAGATAGTGAGATAGGTAGATAAATAGATAGATAGATAGATTTATTTATTTATTTATTGAATATATTTCAAATGGGTAACACTTCAGTAAAGCTGTTTTTCAATTGGCCCATATACCATGTATATACAATCAGAACATAAAATAAAGATATATAATCAAAATAATAAAAACAATAGACAATAAAGAGAATAAGACATGTAACAGATTAAAAATACCATGCAAAGCATGTAAAGCCTCAGCTGGAGAAATAAACATTACTTAAAATTGGAATAATCTGGTATGTTAAATAAAATGTAAGGAGTATCACTATCCACTATGGCAGGAGCTGGACATACAGTGTATATATCTCAGCTGCAGAATGCACTGCACACATAACACTTTTACGTTAATTTTGTACAAAAAGGATAGAAATTGCAGAATTATCCATATATACCATCCTCCGTAGCTGTCTTTCAAGGCACATACATCATACATGTAGGGATTGTAGGCCTACTATTTCAGGATTTTCAGCAGGCATTCTGGATTTAGTTTAGCAGACCCACCAGCTATTGTGCTCCACAATTTCCATATTTCACCCTGCTGTTGCTGTTCCTGTGTTAAATAGTGCAAGATGTGTTTTTACCTTCTGCGAACGAAGTTCGAAGAAGGTATTGTTATCACTTTGGTCAAAAGTTGTCCGTCCGCCGGGCGGGCGGTCGGGCGTCCGGGCGGCAGGCGGATAGATAGTTTCCGGGCCAGTACTCAGCCCCTATTCAATGTATATGGATGAAATTTGGTACACATGTCGCCTATATGGTCTAGTTGTGCCTTTTGATGGTTTGATGGAACTTTTGTAATTTTTTAAATATTGAGCAAAATATTAAAAAAATATTTTTTTCGTTTCCGGGCTAGGACTCAGCCCCTATTGCATGCACATGGATGAAATTTGGTACACAAGTCGCCTGTATGGTCTTATTGTGCCTTTTGATGGTCTCATGGATGGACAGTTTGTACTTTTTCAAATATTTAGAAAAATATAAAAAAATTATTTTTTTCGTTTCCGGGCTAGGACTCAGCCCCTAATGCATGTACATGGATGAAATTTTTTACACATGTAGCCTATACAGTCTAGTTGAGCCTTTCCATGGTCTGATTGATTGATATTCCATACTTTTTGGAATATTGCGAAAAAATGTATTAAAATTTTCATTTTGCATTTCAGGCCAAAACTTGGCCACAATTGCATGTACATGGATGAAATATGTTACACATGTCACCTATATGATTAATTTGTGCCTTATGTGGGTCTGATTCATGGATATTCTATACAACTTGAAATATTGACAAAGAATATTAAAATTATTATTTTTTGTTTCCAGACCAAAACTTGGCCACCATTGCATGTAGATGAAATTTTATATACATCACCTATATAATATTTTAGTGCCTTTTGTTGGTCTGCTTGATTATTATTCTTAATGCTTTTTCAAATATTCGGACCCATACCTCACAACTTATTCCTTGTTTATGCATGAAACTGGTCCATATTATATGTACATTGGTCTAGTAAGGCCTTTCCATCGTTCAATATACCTTGGCATGCAGGCGGGCATACGGCGGGCCTATAGATCATTTCAGACCAAGATCGGACCACTATTGCAAATACTACATGCAATTTGGTTCACATCACTTTTATGGTGTAATGGTGTCCTTTTTAAATGTTGTTTTTTCGCTGAAGGTTTGCTGCTACGCAGCCTATGTTTAAGAGTGTTCCTGAAAATAGTAGTCTTTGGTAAGCTCAATTGGATAAGACCATCATTTCCTCCAATGAAGGGTGGGTAGATGAATAGATAGGAAGATTGATAAATAATACGTTTACTAATGTACAGATTTATCTGTGTATTTATTAAATTTAAGTTCATTATTGAACTTCAATACAAAAGGATATAAGTAGGCCTAACTTGGATCAAAATAATTTTGGCTTCAAATCAGTGTTCAATGACTATTAAATCTGCACAATAGACGGTGCATTGATTATACCATTGACTATTAATTGTCATTTATAGGCCTAACTGATTGCCACTAATCATTGATTGCCAATTCAGGTTTATCTGCCTGGAGTCCTTCTGTGAATGTAGGCATATAGTGAACTGTGGCAATTGCCTGCAAGTGCTGCCACCTCACGGGAATGCCGACACTTGGTGACGTCACGGCAACAAGAGTGCACTTGGTGACGTCACGTCACTGTTGTCAAAAGTAGCGGAATGGCAGACGGAGAAAGTCGCTCACCACCAGCGCTCTGCTTAAATGGCCTGTAAAAGCTGGAATAGGCAGTCAACACAGTCAGAATACAACCATGTCTCGTGTGTGTGAGAAAATAAAGGTGCAGGAGGAGTTTGGTGGGTTCATTCGTCAGATTAACAGAGAAATCATCGGTGATAGGTTGACAGACCAGAAACTGCCTGCCGGCATGGAAACACAGGATCGTAATAAGCCAAAAGCTATGTAATAGCTTCGGCTTAAAAACAAGAAAACTAAATGTACAATTAAAATAAAAAGTATCTTTTTAACTTAAACTTAAAATCATTTAAATCATGTAAATCATTTAAAACAGATGGTAAAGCATTCCATAAAATAGCACCTTTATATTTGAATGACCTTTTAGCAAAATGACTAGATACACATGGCACATATACATTCATTTCGTGACTTCTTGTGACTAGCCCATTTATATCAAAATTAATTACAATTTCATCGACAAGGTCACTTGGAGCAAGTCCGTGGATACATTTATACATGAGGATACAAGTAAAATAGTCACATCTTTGTTTAACATCCATCCATTTTAAAGCTTTAACAATTTCTATACTTCTACAGTTTACATAATCAAAGTTAGTTGTTACAATTCTAGCTGCATAGTTTTGCAGTCTTTGAATTTTATTGATATTACACTCAGAAGTTTGCCCCAGACACTTACAGCATAATCAATGCAAGGTTAAATCATAGTAGAATAAATCTTACACAATACATCTGTAGAGATAGTATTTTGCCTATTTTGGAGTCTTCGCAGACCACTTAACTTGGAGGCAACATTTGAACATAGTTTATCAACATAATCATTGATAGATAGATAGATATACAGATATACAGATATATAGATAGACGGATAGATAGATAGATAGATAGATGGATAGATAGATAGATAGAAAGAAACGGAATGAAAGACAGATTGATTGACACATGGTCCCTTGGACAGATGGATATGTACATAGGCCGGAAATTAATCTGAATCATAACAGCCTCAATCTGCGTCATATAACACCTACTGCTGCGTGATATTAAACAGAAGTGCGTGATATTACCCACAAAAAAGGCAGAAATGACCCTAGTTCTCTTAACTGTGTACCAAGTGCTCTAACAAGCTGCCGACCAATGGAATTTGATTTTTTCTTGCACCTGAGTTCAATATCCATCAAACTCTTTACTTTTGGGTCTGCCAGTTAAAACACCACAGGGCTGGTAGCTATATAGAAATACAGCAGTCTAATATCACATACTAGGTGCGTGATATTACCCACTTTTACCCTAAGTGTGATTTTAAGGAATTACTGAATTTAAATTGATCATATTTATGATTTTCATTTGTTCAATCATAGGTCAACGTGACATGTAGACTTTCTAAATTTCGTTTATATTAATTAAACTGATTACAAACATTGTGTATTGTGACTTTCCCATGTGATTCAGTGAATCTAATTACGATTTTTTTTTCTTGCCAGATTCGAAATAACCAGTTTAAAGTGGACATTATGAAGTACAATCACAATTTTTCATATTACTTAAAAAGCTTTTTCAAAATACATCAACAAAACTAATGGATACAAAAACAGGCAGTTGAGAGCATTTTAATTGCTACCATAAATTATTTTCAACTCCAATATTATGTCTTCAGAAAAGTTCATACTTTTCTTTCGCCAAAACAAATCACCATGTTATGATTTTATCTAACGAAAAGTGTTCATACCTGAACGAAATAATCATTTCTAATTTTTCTATACTTGCTAGAAATTTATATTGTATTTAATTTTGACTAATCTGCCTTGCCAAGCTTTACAGTGAAACACTTTGATATAGGAAAAATCCTTTCAAGTTCATGTTGATTTTTGCAATCTGTGAGTCATGATACACCATGATTTGTCATGATCATTGCATCAGTATAGGAAGCATATATGCTGTTGGTGATTCATGATCGAGATTACATGCCGTAGCTGTGAATCTGTAAGATCCAAAGCTGTGGGATGATTGGTCATCATTTGGATGATTTGTCATAACCAGGCTCTGGCAGTGATTGGTCTTCCTTCATGATGACAATTTCCTATTTATTTGCCAAAATGAAGGCGTATCCACCTGAGCTGAGATGGAGAGATATCTGAAAGCCTTTGTGTCAGCAAGGGATTTGTGTATAGAATGGTACAACTACATGCAGAAACAGGTGGTGTCCATTAGAAAGAAAGGCCTGGAAGAGTCAGGAAATTGAACAGTAAGTACATTTGGGATCAACCATTACATATTGGGGGGGGGGGGGTTGGAGGAGAAAGTACTGCATTGTGATACATGTACCAGAGTCAGTT
This sequence comes from Platynereis dumerilii, assembly GCA_026936325.1. Classification (NCBI taxonomy): domain Eukaryota; kingdom Metazoa; phylum Annelida; class Polychaeta; order Phyllodocida; family Nereididae; genus Platynereis; species Platynereis dumerilii. The sequence continues at coordinate 7,419,845 of JAPTHN010000021.1, forward strand.
ATTTATTTCAAGGACTTGCCATACAAAACTTGATTTCAAGATCGAACAACACATTGTGAATAAGAGAAAGAAGGAATGATTTTTTTTACTGAGGCTAGACAGGACATTATTGTCATTTAGGCCAGACTTTTTACATTTTTTGCTTCTCAGAGCAACCTAGCCAACCGATTTTCTGCCTATGGAAAAAAAAAATTATCATACCCACAGTTTTTATCAAATTGACATGTATAAAAAACTGAGATTTCACCTTCTTTTTCATCCTACCGACCTACCCTAGAAAAAGTGCCTTGAGAAGATTAGAGAAACTAAAGATCAATTATGTCTGGCCTTACAGAAAGCACCAAGCCAAGCCAAGGCCGATTCAACATTGCAGTACCCAAGCTAATGACGGAAGTATATTTTTATATTATCCATAACCGCTCCTCCTCCAATGGCATCATCCTGTTGGCCTCCAGTTGCCTTGGTCTGGCATTGGTGCTCTCAACAGCTGACGAACAAAATCTCTTGAGCGTATGGGCTGTGGTTATGCAGTTATGACAAATCATGCCTATGATGACTCATCATCCCATGTCAAAGTGTTTCACATATTTAGTCACATTTACAACTATATTACATGGTAGTGATCATGAATCATCAGCTGCATATATTTTTCCAATACAAATGTAATGATCATGACAAATCATGGTGTATCATGACTCACATAATGCAAAAATCAACATGAACCTGAAAGGATTTTTCCTATATCAAAGTGTTTCACTGTAAATTGATATGTGTTTTTAACGAATTCTTGGCACTAAGAAAATATATTTTTAAAAAAACAAAAGCACATAGACAGCTACATGTATGTAGACAGACAGACATATATTTTTTATTTCATCATCTGTGTTTTAATCCTTCATTTCTATGCTGTGATCGCTTAGTTTTTCATTAGCATTTGAATGCGAATATGAAATCCTAAAGACCAGATCTCAATCCAAGTAGCTTCAAAGGATGGATGGTTGTTTGGGGCTTTACATCCCGTGCACTTGATAGGCTAATTAGGAAACAGCAATGGGGCAAAGGATGATTGAAACTGCGGTCAAACATAGGCCCAGATGATCAGGCTCGAGCTGAAATCGAGCCGTAGACCCAGAGATTGGTAGCACAACATCTAATTTCAAATGCCGTTTTAAATTTACAAAGTTCACTTTCAACTAATAAAGGGGCAGAAGTAGTTAATGACACTAATATTCTTTATTGTTGCTGAATAATTGATATCTAACAATCGTTTTATTCTTTAAATATTGCCTAAATATGGTTCAAAACTGCATAAATGTACTCGTACTCGTACTCGAGTACATTTGAAAGTACTCGTACTCGTACTCGAGTACATTCAGAAAAAGCTGTACTCGTACTCGTACTTGTACTCGTAGTTGTGGCAAGTACTCGTACTCGTACTCGAGTACATTTGCATGTACTCGTGCCCAACCCTGTCTCTGAGTGTTCGTTCTTGTTTTTTTATGGTTTGATTAAAAAAATTTATCGATGTCAAGTCAGGATGCCTGTGAGACTTACGTAATTGAACGATATACACGTATGACAAATCTGGATTTAGCCAATACATTTTACCTCAGGCCTCATGACAGGATACACCCCCACCCAATGGGGTAAAACTAACATAAGAAAATGTTATTAAAAAAAGCACCTCAATTAGTGAAGGAAATATTTGATACTTTTGGAGATTCATAAGGGCTATTTCATTTAAAACTCTGGGGGGGGGTGGTCAGGCTGGTTTATTTTTCGTATGATGTATGTACGGGTGAGCGATAATACGATGTAGATGCAAGGGGCGCACTCGCGGAATTCACTGCAGATGTATGGGGGGGGGACTATCGTTCTATTCAGGCCTACGCATTGTAATAACGAAAATTTTTTGTGATGTATGTACGGGGGGTGAAAAAATCAAAGTTAATGCATGGGGGGGTAAAAAAAAATCGTTTTAGATGCATGGGGGGGTCAAAATCGTAGCCCGACCACCCCCCCCCCCCCCCCCAGATTTTTAAATGGAATACCCCTAATGAAATCCAAGGTCAAGGATTGGTCTTCTGAGACCGAGGCCATAAAAATGTGGTCTCAAGGCCGGCCACGAGGACGAGGCAGGCCTCGAGGACTCCAACACTGCCACACCGCACCTTCAGAAGACATTTGATAAAATTCTTATTGTTTCAAAACTTTGTATGGTACATATTGTATATATATTGTATATCTCCTTACCCTTCCTTGACTCAGTTCCTCCTGTGATCCTTTTCTTTCTTCCATTCACCTTCGTCTCGGCATTCCACTCTTCTTTCTGCTCCTCCTTTGCCTCTTCTCCCAATGAAGCTTTAAGAAGAGATCGTCTCTTCTTTGTGTCTCCGTAGATGTTAGTTCCACAGGAATTCAGACGCGAAGCTAAAAAAGCCCAGTATATGTTGCAGTAATGCGAAAATGTATATGTAATATGAACCATTTATGCAGGGGCGTAACTGCAAGGGGGCACCAAATTAATACCCTCCGTGAAATTTTAAGTTGCCATGGTTACGATTGCCATGGCAACCAAGAATTTAACAAGACTTGAGCTATCAGAACTCCTTAATTTTCATAATTTGAGGTATTCGGATCCGCAATAAGACTATTTTCAGACTAAAAATATGTTTTTATAGGGCTTTGCTGGGTTCTTGAACATGGGACTATGGAGCTAATTCACAATCTTTCAGGTTTTAATTGCTGTCCCACGGCCTTTAAGCCAAATACAGTTCTAAAAATAGCCTTATTGCAGAAGTGAACTTGTCAGTAAGCAGTTAATGCCAAAATTCATTATGATGCCTTTAGTGGTTTTTGAGATGAATTTTTTGTAAGCACTCAAAGTCACTCAAATTCGCAGTTTTCGGAAAATGGCAAAAAAAGGAAATAAACTCTTAATAATTATAACTGTAAAGGTAAGATTGGCAAGGTTGTTTACAGGGTTAGAATAGGAATTTTCGCGCAGTTTCAGTTGCATTTGTTGTCTGGACATCTGTATTTATTGAAACTGTCAATATCGGAATTTCCATTTCTAAAATATTTTCATCATTCTTCGACCAGCATGTACCCTTAAGGTGGCTCGCTACTCATGGTCCAGCAATGGCGACGTCACCATGGAAACAGCAGTCTTCTGAGCTCTGTGAGCTGCTTTTTTGGTTTTTGCTAATTTCGTGCGACGGCCGCTTCGATCGCCATTTGAACCGCTTCTATCAGGGTTAGAGACTTCTGGTTTAAAGCATTAGATGCGCTATGAAAAGGACTGCAATCAGAGAGACTTTCAGCTTTATAGTCCAAACGGAATATTTTTAATGGCGATTTTCGTCAAGCAAGTCTAATTTCTCAAAACTGACTAGGAGATATAAATAAATTTTTATAGCAAAATCCATCGCGATAGCAAACCTTCTCTTATGCATTTTATTGTTCCTCACAATATTTGGAAACAAATGACAAAGAAATGAGAAATCCTATCCCGCCAATTTTTTTTAAGCGCCATGGTTTATAAAAAATGTTAAAATTGTCAAAATCAATTTTTTTATTCCGAGCCCATTGGAAAGCCCTTTAAACTAAATATATTGCTTTGAAATTGTAATCAGCTTTTCCATTAAAGTATCTTCTTTAATTTCATGCTTCATTGAATGATATAGGATGCATGACCACTGAATGACAGGGCAAACTTCACAGTAAAAAAGTTAAGAAAAAAATTGTGTTTTTCAGGTTTGCGTGGACCGACTTCCTTGTGCATAACCTCAAATAATATGAAAAAAAGGCTGGTTGCGACCACTTTTTTTTACATATCCTTGCTATAAACTATATTTGGGATCATTCTAAACTATTTTTAAGAAATCCTATCTTGGAAAGTTCACGAGTATCGAGCCACCTTAAGTCAAGAAGTTAACATTTGGGGGGGGGGGGGCACCTGGAGGCACAGGTCTAATATGGGGGGCACATACCTACCCCCCCTCCCCAGCCTCCCCATGTCCAACCACTGCATTTATGCGTAAGATGCATAAGACACTTAGTCGTCTATTATTGAAAGAGAATCTTTTATTTGTGTCGATGCACAGTAATAAGGCCACACATAATTGATCTTTAGCTTCTCGGATTCGTCTCAAGGCCCTTTTTCTAGGGTCGGTCGGTAGGACAAAAAAAAAAAGGTGAAAAAAAATAATTTTATAATGTCAAAAAAAAAAAAATTTTTTTTTTTTTTCAATTTTTTTTTTCCATCGGCAGGAAATCTATTGTGTCGGCGGGTCCGCGAAGCTAAAGATCAATTATGTGTGGCCTAACTTACGGCACTGCTTGTTGGTGATGACAACATCGTCAATGGCCAATCCGGTCTCCACATCGATGGTTCCCCTTGCATGCTCAAGGATAATGGTGTAAGGCCTCTTGCTCACAAGAGACACACTTGCCTTGAGCCAACCGCGTCCCTGTTTGCCCTCCCTATAAAGGACTGTCTGTGTGCTGCCATCTGTGAGACAGATAAAACATTAAAGGTGTCGGATAAGGGACCGTTCAGAATTTATGACTGGGGGGGGAGGTGGGAGTTTTGCTGGAACTTCCGGTCAAAAATTGATACCCCCCCTTGAGTTTCATGCGGATTTTTAGTACCCCCCCCCTCGACATACAAAGCAATACACACATATATACTGTTATACACGGCCACGCGTACAGATTCGCGTCATTTCGCGGACTTTTGTGCGTAAAAAAGTCCAAATAAAATGAGTTTATGCGTGTTTTTTAACATTTTTTCTTTGTTAAAATTTCTTACCCCCCCTTGGAAGTGTTTTCAAAAATTAATATCCCCCCTTGAAACACATGTGAAAAGTTAGTACCCCCTCGGCCAAAACTCCCACCCCCCCCAATCATAAATTCTGAACGGTCCCTAAGTGTCAAGTTACACTCAAATACATTTTTTCATATTTTACAGAATTCTGCCATGACATCTCGCGCAGCAGCTGCAGCTGTCCAATTTTAATTGTCCCAGTACAGTACTTTTGGGTTCAGTACTTTCCAGTACCAATACATACCCAGCACTTAAGTACCTACTTCTGTACTTTAAGTACAACCTCTTAATTACAGTACTACTAAAGTAGAGGGAACCGGGGCACATTGGGACACTTTTAACGTCTACTAATTTTGCTCAATGCTGAAAGCACTGAGCAACTCAGAAGTTTGCATGAATATCACCAATACCCTATTTTTAAACATATATAAGTTTAACATAAAAATATAAAGTCCAAATGAAAATGAGTATGCAATTTGAAGTACAAAAGTGACAAATAGCATTACAAAAGGCACAAACCGAAAGTCCTTACAATGCATGATCTGGCTAACCAAAGTTTGGACAAAATGTGATTGAAATCATTGATTCTGGGTAGGCTTACTGTATGTCTCATCAACACGCGAACTGGTGTTTGGCCTGACTGCTCCGTACCCAGACCAAAGAGAGGCACATTTGAGGCACTGAATAGGCATATTTGAGGCATACCATGGAGTAGGTAGAGGCATAAGCTGAGATCACAGGAGGCGTAAAGGAGGCATATCAAACTCCTTATTAAATATGCAAGAGGCATATATGAGGCATTTTCGAGGTACATTTGAGGCATATAGGAGGCGTATTTGAGGCGTTCCAAAAATTTTAATAATGCCTCAAATATACCTCTAGATATGTTAATGATGTACCTCAAATGTGCCTCATATGCAAATGAAGAGGCATATTTGAGTCACATATGAGGTACGTTTGAGGTATAACTGAGGCGTATTTGAGGTGTAGGCTCATCATGTAAGTGGAGGTACATTTGAGGCATAAATGAGGCGTATTTGAGGCGTTCCAAATATTTTAATAGTACCTCTTCTGTACCTCCGCAAGGAGGTACAGAAGAGGCATATATGAGGCATGAATGAGGCACATTGACAGTTAAGGAAGTGAGCCAAATATTTGAATTTTCAAATAGTGCTTCTATCTCAAACAAAGGAAAGACTTGGTACAAAAGCAGAACTACTAAATAAACTTAATGACCTTGATGTAAATGCCAAATGGGTGGCACACTCAATCTGACATACATTCAGGGTTATTTGTCAAATTAAGGAAATTGTTATTTGACTTCTAACAAAAGAGCATGTTGTCATGTGAGTGATAATATGGTCTGTTGAGCAAAACACTAAATTCTAAGAGTTACATCAGCAACACAAGCAAATAATTGAACTAACTGTTCAGAACACCTTTAAAATAAAAACTACAACTTGCATATTTATAAGTATGACAAGTACAGCGAAGTATAAGTAAAAATGTGACTTACAACATTGGCACCATGCTCCCCAGTTGAGGTTTCCCTTTTCAATGCAAATTTAGGTCACCACAAGGAGAAACCCTATAATCTACAGGAGAGGCACGTTTGAGGCGTAAGGGGGAATTCATGCCACACAAAAATTTGGCTATGTTGGAGAGGCATATTTGATGCACAGGGTAGAAAAACTGAGTCCAGTTTGAGGCACATTTGAGGCATAGATGCAGGTAATGCTTTTCTTGGTAAGTCAGGGAGGCATGTTTGAGGCATATCATTATGCAGGGAGGCATGGATGAGGCACATCATTAACATTTAGAGGCACATTTGAGGCACACTGCACTTGGTAGACTATGCTTCAAATGTGCCTCGAGTATGCCTCAAACGTGCCTCAAATGTACCTCTGAAAAATGTATATGCCTCAAAAGTGCCTCTCTTTGGTCTGGGTATCTAAAAGTAGTGCAGCAGATAAACACATGCTCACGGATAGAACAGCCAATTTGCAATGTTAATATCACATTTTTGCGATGTTTTAGTGCCGTTTTTTGCCAATATTCGAGCAATTTCGTACGATGGCAGTTCATCTTGCTTGTTGACATTCATGACGCAACCAGAACAATTGCCTAAATTGCTGTGACGTCACAAAAACACAGCAGTGCCACTGACAATTTAGTTCCAGATAGGATGACACCAAAACCACTGATCCAGGCTCTTTTATTGCTTTTATACAGACTGTCGAAGTGCTGCTAAATTTCAGTTCGCATGCTAGATGAGACAAACTGTAAGATCCCCCAGGAAAGCAAAGTCTTGCCCCAGGAATTGTGGCTTCAGGTTAGAAGTTTGATTGCACTTTCTCATAGTTTGCGTTTGTAGAACTATACACTAAGGTCAAGGCATTTTATTTTGGCAGTAAGTTTTTAGCTAATTAAAGAATACATGATTAAGTCTGAGGTTTAATTTTTGGTTTATCAGGGTGAGTACACCATGACCAAGCATGATTTGGACTAAATTTATGTCCTGTGTCCCCCAGCTCCATCATGCAGGCACTTACAATGCTAAATTACTGCTGTTCTTCAGCACTTTTAGAGCTATTTTTAGCCTTCTGTTGTGACGTCATCAGCATTGTTGGCTCTATGACATCACTGAAACAATGGTGACGTCACAACAGCAGCAATAGAAGCAGTAGAAGAAAATGGCTTCTTGAGCTGTGTTGACAGCAATGTTATTCTAATGGGACTACCTCAAAACCAGGACTACAACATGCCAATACTTCCAAATATTTATGAAACTGTTTGGTCAAGGTGTCAGGAACAGGAGGAGACAATTATTTTTGTCAAGAGTAAGGTACGTTTTTAATTATCAGCCAAAAACTTACTGCCAAAATAAAATGTCTTGAGCTGTATAAGTTGCAAATTCCGCGAACGTGTTTTGAGAAAGAGCAAACAAACTGGCAATTAGCACCTCATTGTGACAGTTGCGGTTTGCCGAAGTGCCCAGCACTGATATTGTCCAAGTCAAAATAATTTCTGCAGTTTTGAATTTCACAGATTTTGATAGCCTGATTTTGGGGTTGACTTAATGACTTATTCTAGAGCTGTAAAAATTAGGTAAAACCATCGCAAACCTGAACCCATTGAGATACCAGTGACTAACCCTGAACTGAGTGATTAGCTGCCATCTACAATTCTACCTTTTCTTAAGATTATGGTAATGGAGGCCAGTGAAAAATTATGAATTACCGTCGTATTTCATAATGACCTTGAAGTATCCGGTGGTCTGGATCATGCTGTAAAAAAAGGTCAAGCAGCGGCCCGTTTCAGGTCCAGAGGAGAGGAGATGAGATTTCAGGCCTCCCTTGCTTCCAGGGGAGCCAAAATCGGCTAAAAGGTACGCGTAGTATCCTGAAATAATAAGGCCACACATAATTGATTCTTAGCTTCGCGGACCCGTCAACACAATAGATTTTCTGCTGACGGAAAAAAAAATTTTTTTTTTTGACATTATGAAAAAATTATTTTTCACTTTTTTTTTTGTCCTACCAACCGACCCTTAGAAGAAGTGCCTTGAGAGGATCCGAGAAGCTAAAGATCAATTATGTGTGGCCTAACAGATTTGTGATCAATGTCAGTATCCAAATACAAAGTATTGAGATATTACGTAATCAGATTAAATGATAGGGTAGCTAACTTAAACTTAAGTAATATATTCTATTACTTGCAAAACCTGCCATGATCAGATTATGATTACCTTTAATTTTCTAAATACCATATTTCATATTTCTTACATTTTACCATAAAAAAATCCTTAGCATATAATAATATAAGCGATGTTGGTGAGCACCCTCCCCTGCACTACTATTCGCCGTGTAAGTGGAACTCTCCTTTTTACTGCTCTCTGGCGTCTGTGCGCACAAATAAACTTTTTCCGGGAACACTCCGCCATTTGTACCATTGCGAAGTCGATGGACGCTTGGATTCTGGGCTCCAGGACAGTTCTAAAACCACTAAAACACTACGGATTGTATCGCCGAGCCTTAAATGGAATGTTTACCATGGATTCCGACCATTATCCAGTCGATTGACGACGTATACCTTCAGTTATGGACGGATGAAGGCAGAAAAATGTGGCGGGAATCGGCCTGACGGACTTCATCGGGCGAAATATCCGGATTAATCACAGGTATGTCTCGTAAAACTGGCGGGATCCATCGATTAGATACAGAACTCCAATGGCTTAGGGCTTAGGCTTATCCAGTGATGTCTGGCTGATGAAACACTGTTATGGACCTCGGATAAACCCCGCCCCATTGCATTGTACAGGCCTACAAAATGGCGGAGGTTTCCGGAAAAGTTTATTTCTGCACGGTGACGTCAGAGAACAAAAAAGGTTCCATTAACACGGCGTATTACCTTCGCCGTTTCCAGTGGTGTGGTCCGTTTTTCCCCAGGTTCGATAGATAGAGTCTTTTGCACGTTTAGCTTCCCAGGACAAAGGGTCACATTTTTCGCTGCTCCATCCGCACAGGGTCCCTTTGTCGAAGTTGCACTTGAGACTGGAGATATCTAAAAAAGAAACGATCACTTATACCCCATAATATTGCGTTGCTGTCTACAAGTGGACTGCTCTTGCATTGCTACAGATCAGAACATATGCTGTCTTGTGTTGCCACCTAGTGACTAGTGTGCTGTTCCGCGAGCTCCTGCGAGCGGTCCACCAACTTTCAACCACAGGAAGACACACAATTTTGTCTGGAAGACACCGGGGCTGTTTCTCAGTGTGTTGATGGCCTTGTCTACTTCCTTAGAGAATGTGATTGCCGAGTCTGACTCTGGTATCCATCGATGTTGAATAGAAATTTTGTGAATGTGCAATGAAATTGGAACTATTTCTTGGGACAGCAATGCTGTAGCATAGGAAATCAACTTTTGTGCCAGGTGGCAGCAGCATACAGTTCTCAGTTTCACCAGACTGGGAGAGAGTGGTGTCACACCTTCTCTTGACCAATGAAAATTGCAAGAAAAATGATGTATTTTCTACCTTAAATGTCTACAAATATGAAATCATCTGTAATTTTTCGAAGAGGTGCTAAAATTCATAATTACAATACAATACCAGAAATACAAAGAATTTTCAAATTCCATTAATTAAAATTTAAACATGAATATGCAAGAAATTGCGTAAGATACCATATTCCTTTAGCATACAATAATTGTCCCAACTTAATACGAGAAAAAATATACACCCATAGTTTTTCTAATTATGTAAAAAAACTACTTGCTCAATTCATATTCTGAGGAGTGTCTTATTGTAGGTTGTTAAATCTGTGCATTGATCAGTGGAAGAAGAAACAGTGGAAGAAGAAACTGTTATAGCACATGACATGCATGCTAACATTGCTTTTGACACAGGGCGCAATTAGCTAACAAAAAATTTTGCAAAATTTTTGATCTGACATCAGAAAATCCTGCAAGGCGATTGGTCAAGATGCACATTGCGTGTCACTTTTTTCAGTTTGCTTCAAGCAAATGTTGTTGGTTGGAAAAATGATGTCATAATTTAAACCAATAAACGGACCCGTTCAAAGGCCAACTTGGTATTGTAGCAGTTGTTCACACTTGTGAAACCGCAATCCACATGAACTCTTAGATTTCCTCATGAACTGTCGTATTACACTCCTGTGTAACTGTTGATTGCTTCAGTTGATAATAAATCAGTCTCATCTCAAGCCGACTCTGAATAGCTTCAAATCTCTGAATGCTAAATCATCATTCCTTGACCAAAAAAGCATTGTCTGTGATTACAGTAAGGAATTTTTCGGAATTAAAATTTACGACTGGGTTGAGGGGGGTAGTAGTTTCTATGGTTGTACTTGAATGGGAACCACCTTTTTGCACATCCCCCTCCCTCCCCCGCCAGTCATAAATTCTGAATTGTTCCTTAGGATAGGAGGATGATCCAGTGGCGTGGCCAACATTCGTGAGAAAATTATGGAGGGGATCAAACCAGGGTCCAAGAGATTGGTAGCCCATTGTCATGTTGTCTAGGCAGAGCCCTCTTCTGAGAAAGTGTTACATGCATGTGTTTGTTTGTTTTGTTTTTTCTATAATAATAATCATGATGTGGATCATCTGATCCCAATAATCTCAATCCTTAGTATTGGACTTTGAGAATGTGTGTACTAAAAATGTGTGAACCACCAACAGAAACTGTCACTTTAAACAGCTGCAGTCAGTTCCATTGAGGAGATCAAGGGATTAGAATGCCATGGTCACCCATATAAAATGCTATGTCACTTTTCAGGCGAGAGTGGTGTCATACCTTCTCTCAACCAATGAAAACTGCAGGAAAAATGATGTATTTTCTACCACTGATGTCTACAAATTGAAATCATCTGTAAGGGAGCACATCATCAGTTAATCTGCAACCGATCACATCAGCCTACATTGTGTAAGCCAACCGAACCAGGCTTGCAGTTTCATTACATCCTTATAATATAATAATATCTATTATCTAGAAAAAAGGTGAAAGAAAAATCTCTTACCATCTGATCCACCGGTAGCTGAAAAATTCAAAAGAACAAAAAAAGTGAATACTACATATATACATATAATATATAAGCTTGACCTCACACATTTGCAATCCTGCGCCCTACACTTCCAACACGTTGGTTCCTATTTTGTTGATTTTTTTTTTCCAAATTTTGTTTTTTTTACCAAAAAAAATTAACTTTTTTTTTCCGAATTTTTTTTTTCAGATCTATACATTATATTGGAAGCATAGTGATCATGTAATAAAACAAATTATCGTGCAATATAAAAATTAATTTGCACTCGTTGTAAATTCATATTGAACTCGGACTGTGCCCTCGTTCAACATGAAATTCCTTGAGCAAATAAATTTTCATATTGCACTCATATCATGCCATATTTGTATAATATAACACCAATAATGGGAAAATAACTGAAACTGATGAGAAGAAGGTAGAAAAGCGAAACTTCCAAATAAAATCAGATAAATAATATTTAATCAATATTTTTGTTTACCAACTTCTCTGCTGTCTGATCCACCGCCTGTAAAAATAAAATCAGGATGAATTAGGTTTGCAAATTGATATGTTGAATTTTTTTATATTTTAGTTTTGCATGCACATACATTAAAATAATTACGTAACAAAATGTAATCATTATTTCTCAGTTAATCATAGCGATATAATATATTTCTAAAAATTTATCCGATGAACCGCCACCAACTCCTGAAGAGAAACATTATGACGATAAAATAAATTACTTGTATAGGTACAAATCAAAATTGATCAGATGACAAAAGTTATAAAATGTTTATATTCACATGAATCACATGGAAAATATCTGGTAATTTCCGAAATCTTATCAGGTACCAAGTGCAATTACTGCCACGATTGGTGTTTTTATTGATTTTAAGTTATAATTTGCTGTAATGTTATCACCAGACTTGACATGAAGGTCCAACACAACAAACATTAAAAGAAATTTTTGAGCGTGAAAAAGTTTGCTTTCAGCATCTATTCCGCATAATGAAAATTTAAAAAGAAAGATTAGTTTTAAAAAGTTTAGGCAGTCTTCCCCGGATATTAAATAACTAACTACTCATTCCCAGACAAAAACAACAATTTTTATTTGGGTCAAAATTTGCTAAGTCTGAAACTTTTGTCTCAAGCGTTTGATAATAATTCATGAGGGCAGGAAGGCATATGGAGGACCTCCTGTTGTCTTTTGTCATAGACAAGGATATTAGCAAAACATAAAACACAAAAAATATGCAGCGGAGTATTTTCTTCCCTTCCAAAAATAGCATTGAAGTGGCCAACCCCCCTGAAAATGGCCTGTCTCCACCAACTAATCTTTGAAAGATCGCATCACAAAAACTAGTACAGGATCCTGATTCAATTAACTCTTCCATACATGGAAACTTGACTGCCAGTCTTATAAAATCTGGTCACCCCGTATCATTTATGTAAACCAAAATATTAAAGTATTTCTGTTGGTATGTCAGTTGTCCTATCTCAATTTGTCATTAGCAAACGCCTTGCTACTCTATTTTGACTGCATATTTCTGGACGAAAATCACTGTGAACATGTTTCGGTTGTTTATAAGGTAATTGCATGCTGCATTGCCAGACTGCCAATTTGGCACTGGTTTCTGTTATCATGTCAAAATGGCTCTTTGCCTTTATCTCACTAAAATTTTGTTGCAGGTGACTGGAGTTGAAATCAGTTGAACATATATTATCAATAAATGTTTCAACATAATATTACATAACATTTTTGCATTTTCCTTGCATCTGACATGCTTAGTATGAAGTTTGATACTTATCTGAAACTACTAATCAAATATGGGATGCCAGTAACATTGTATCATTGTCTAGCGTCTGAAATATGGTTTGGCAAAGACATTGGGTACTGGAGGGAGTAGTGGAGATCATCTTTATTATTCAGAATCCAAAATATTGATGAAAAGAGTATTTTTGCTTGTGTTTGTTAATTTCTGGTTCAAGGATATGTTCTATCTCAATAACTATTGGTCATAGAGACCTGAAATATAACTCCATGTGTGCAGAATAGCCACTTTCCTATGCATTGGTAATACATTCTTCGGCTCTAAGTGGTACGGATTTCAAGTTATAGGCATGATGCTAATGACACACATATTTGGTATTTTAATTGATCAAAATTCAGTTTCTCCAAAATAATTGGCCTAGAGACCTGGAACTTGGCCCAAAATGTACAAGCAACTTGCCTAATCATTGGCAATAGGTTGTTTAGCCCAAAGTGGTTAGGATTTTTTAGTTATAAGTGTGATTTTAATGACCTTCAAAAAATATTACAGCTGTGTTTATCACCTCAGTACAGATCAGCAGAGCATTTGGACCCTTGGACATGAAAGTGCAGTGATAGCTGATTGTGTGACCTACCCAATGCAAACTTAAAAATACCGTGCAAGCACGTAAACCCCGCTGGCTATATATGAAGCCACTGAGACAATCAGGACACTGCATACACAATTAATAAATTCAGTTATTGAGTATTGTTTCCAAAGAAACTTATATGAATAATGAGTATTAACATACACTTAAATGGCATGGGTTTGACAAAAGAAGTTCCTAGATGATACAGTTCAGGAGTTTTAGCTACTTCAAAACGTTGCATCAATAATTTACGCCAAATGGAAGGGCTTTTTTTTAATTCCTACAGAAATAACTCGAGTTGAAAGATACCCTTAAAGGCATTCACAGGCAATTTATGGAACCTAGATGTCATGTCTGGAAACAATCAAGGTTGCATCTTTCATGAAATCCAAAATATTAATAGGGATTTTCATAAAAAAGGCCTAAAAACTCTGTTTTGATAATTTTTCTAGACTAAACTATTTCAAGATATTGAGCAGAAACTCTGCACACATCCATTACACTACTAAAGGCAGGTCTGTGAATTTTTTTTTTTTTAAATCTGAGTGGGTCAATTTCGGAAAATTGCTGAAATTTGTTGAAATAACATGGAAAGACACACATCTAATTGTTGGAAATGCCTGGAAACTTGTCATACCCGACTTCATGACCAAATCAATGAACAGGCAAAGTTTGAATGAAATACGTGCATCACAAAGTGAGTTATGCTTGACGAAATCCTCATCCAGCAACCCTGTTGAGGACTGCAGTACCCCGTAGGCTATTACATAGCCAGCGGGGTAAAAAGGCATTTCTGGAGCGAAAATTTTTCAAATTTTTTTCAGCTGAAATTTCAACATTGTCAAATTTTGACCCATTTACCATTTCCTCCACTGGATCCACACTTTTCGCCATCCTCTTCTTTGGATCCATCCTCCTCCTTGGATTCATCCTCTTTTTTGGTTTCATCCTCTTTTTTGGATTCATCCTCTTTTTTGGAGTCATCCTCTTTTTTGGAGTCATCCTCTTTTTTGGAGTCATCCTCTTTTTTGGAGTCATCCTCTTTTTTGGAGTCATCCTCTTTTTTGGAGTCATCCTCTTTTTTGGAGTCATCCTCTTTTTTGGATTCATCCTCTTTTCTGGATCCACCCTCTTCTTTGGATCCACCTCCTCCTATAAAAAATACAGAAAAGAGGCCTATTCATAAACCATTGGGAAAAAAATACTGATGCGATACGGAAAAGATAGATAGATAGATAGATATTTCTTTTATTCAACCACATAACTATACAGATTAACAAATCAGCATACATGTATCAAATATATATATATGTAAGTATAACAGATAACAGATTGTAATGATAAATAAAGTTACAAGCCAGGAGGGTCTCATTAAGCCTAAACAAAGGCGCTAACATAAGTAAAAATATCATATGACCTATTCTAAGGTAGCCCTGGACCCATGTGGGACAGGGGTCATGAATCGTCCCATTGAAAAATCATGAGATTTGACAGAAAGGGTTTGGGAGATTTCAATTTTCTCTGTTAGTTTTATACTTATGCCAAAATCAAAAACACATTTTGAAAATAGACAAAATTTGCTACTGACGGCACCTATTTCCATCAATTCAGTATTCCTGGTATCCTCAGAGTTGTCATCTGAACTCCACAGAAGATATTTCGTCCTTATGCATTGAGAAAAAGGCGATCTCTGATTGGTCAGAGTTCTAGCTTTAATGATGACATCACAAGCAGTGATGGTGAAGTCATAAAAGAGCTATGGTGACGTCATAGTGGTGATATCACAGTTCAAAATGGCTGATGGCCGAGGTAAACGATTTTGGAGCATCTCTATGACTTTAGGAGTGATTTACTCTGACCTTCAAAAATAGTGCCGTCAGTAGATTAATATGTTAGGTTAATGAATATATCCCACAATTGCCAGTGAACACCATGAAAAAACCATTGAGTTCACACCATTGAGTTCATCCTTGTGAACTCAATGAAATAAATTATCTGACGTTGTTATGCAAACAATGGGCAGCGATTGTTATGTCATGACGTCACAATGGGCAGCTGGTGACGTCACAACAAATTGCTGCTCCCAACTTGGGAGAATTTGAAGTTATCAGACTAAAAAACACTGATAAAGTCATTGCGGGATATAAATAAAACCCCATTTAACAGTGAAATTCCCAGCTATGAACATCATGAGTGTCAGGTCTGCCTTCTGAATAACACTCGTCCTTCGGACTCGTGTTAATTCAGAGCAGATCTGACACTCATGATGTTCATAGCTGTGAACTACACTGTCATGGGGTTTTATTATAATATCCAAGTTTTGTACAGCCTTTTTCAGTAGTTTTTATTGCCGTCCTCATTCTCCTGATACACTCATAGGTGCTCCTTAACCAAGTTTATGCGCATTCATTGTAGAATACTATATAATAAGTTAACATCATGTACATTGGTTTAGGAGCCCCTGTGGATACACTGTCAACATCTCACGTTTTTGAATGGGATGGGTCTCAGGGCTAATTCTAAGGTGCCTCATCCTCAAAAGTTTCAAATAAAATCCTAACAATTCTGGAAAAGCTGTCGATTTAAAACATCTATTCCGATCATAGAAATATTGTTTTACCAGTTGCAGAAGGTTCGATTCTCCAATTCAAAGTAAACCCTGAAATGAGAAGAATTGTCAACCATTACCTTCTAGGGGAGAGCGGGGCATGATGGGCCCCCGGGGCATGATGGGTTTCGGCTTTAACTCCAAAGTTTAACACTGGAGGAAGCTGATGTTTGTTGTTTAGAATACCTTTTGCTAACCTTTATTGAAGAAAAAAATGCATGGTTCAGATACCAATTCTTTAGCACATATTGCCCTTTCTAGGATTTTGAAGCCCTAACAACTTTTTTTCCTGATTTTCCAAGTGCGTTGTGATTATGCATAAGTGATATTTTAACAGCTGTCTTGTTTTACTTCCACAAAGAGATATATCAACATTTTGCATGAAAACTCTTTGATTTGACTTTATTCTTGGAAACTGGTGTATGAGGGCATTTATGAAAAATGAAGTTTGGGGCATGATGGGTCTCTTGATTGGGGCATGATGGGCCCAGGCCCATCATGCCCCATTTGAACTAAGCATATGTATTTCTTGCAATATAATAGTTGAAGATTGGCGAGAATGGACAATACTGCCTATTTCAATATCTATTGGTATTATCTTATTTACTACATCAGATATAGAATTAAGAACATAATTTGTGTGCAAACCACCTTTTATGATGTTAAATTTACGTTTTTGGATTGTTACCTGCATTTTTTTAGATGAAAAAGTGATTATGATTTGCTGAGTTGGTTCAATAACTACCATTTATCATGTAATGCAAGTTTTTAATTAAGAATATTGGAATTATTTCAGTTTTACAACTATTATGCCGTAAGTACTGACCAAAATTTGAAGCTGCCCATCATGCCCCAACAAGGTGCCCATCATGCCCCACCCTTGCGGGGCATGATGGGCACATGCCAAAAAATTAAAATTGCTTATAACTCAAACACTTTTTCATTGAGCATAACAAGATTTTCTATGCTTAAAGTAGAACCTAATGCAAAACCAGTCAGCAACAAATAGTAATTTTTGTAGGCATAGTGATGACATGGTGGACCTTCAAAGTTAAGGTGCCCATCATGCCCCGCTCTCCCCTACAGAAGACACAAATATGCCAAATGAAAAACTTTCCAACACAGTTATCCATGCCTAGATGCTTTTTGGCTAATAAGGCCAGACTTTTTTAATTTTTAGCTTCTCGGATCGACCAACCCAACAGATTTTCTGCCTACGGAAAAAAACAATTAGCATACCCACAATTTTTTTATCAAATTGACATTATTAAAAACTGTATTTCACCTTTTTCTTTTTCGTCCTACCGACAGACCTACCCTAGAAAAAATGTGACCTGCTCCACCAAAATGAGTTCAAGGTAGGCAATCTGTATTTTCCAGAAATTAGCAAAATGTGTCAAAAGGTCACATTTTGATGATTTTTAGCTGTTGGTATCACATTTTAGCAAAAGTAATTTGCTTTGATTATTTAAGACCATTTTAACCAAAAACTGCTTTTAAATTATCTAAATTGGGCATCATTCTTGATTTTCCTAGTTCTTTTATTGTAATGGCAGGAAATTCAAATGCCATTTTCTCAAAGTTCGATGTTTCGTATCATCAATGTTTGAGGCACCATATCTTTTGATTGGGTGGAGATATCAAGACAAATGAAACATCATTTTAAAGCCAAATTCCATTAGAACAAAGCCATTTTCACAGCTGAATATGATAGCAGGCCGACTTTGAACCCATTTTGGTGGAGCAGGTCACAAATGCCTTGAGAAGATCCGAGAAGCTAAAGATCAATGATGTCTGGCCTAATGGGTCGCATTCATAGAAATACATGTATTTCTATGGTCGCATTACCTCTCCCACTGCCGTTGGAATCCGATTTGAATTGAATGTAAATACCATCGCCTTCATGGCTACTAAAAGTCTTCTTCCGCATTTTCTCAAGGTCACTTGGACATAATTTGTTTGAAAGCGCGTGAGCAGTAGATTTCTTCGCAGAGAAAATTGCTATGGAGTCAGGACATCCACGGTCATTCTTTATGTTCATGGAGGTAAAATCAACGGTAACCTGAAAAAGAGGAAATTTTTCAATCATGAACACAGAGCAAGAATGGAAGAAATTCAATGAAGCATAATAATTAATAGTGTCTCATCGGGAACGTGGTGAGTAGGCTGCCGGCTGAAGGCCTCATGGTGCTAGGGCTGCTCCCTAATGTGACTCCAATGCCTGCAATTCACTGAATGCAAGAAACATGTGACAGAAACTAAATCCCCGTTAGCGGTCACAGACTTTGTCACTGTCTTAGATTAACTAACATGTAAATGCCAAAGCATGAAGAAAAGAGAAATAGAGTGGAGAGGTAATATTCTAAAAGGAAATATTTTTGGAAAATCTTTTTTTTGGGGGGAAATTTCTTCTTTTTTTTCGTTTTGGAATTTTTTTTTTTTCGAACATTTTTTTACTCAAAGGCTCGCCTGATAAACAGGCGGAATATCAAATAGAAGAAGAAGAAGGTAGTCATGCGTGATGATATAAAAGTGCCAGGATCATATTATGGGATGTCTGAATCACTTTTTTTGATTGAACCATCTTGTTCACTCATAGCATGTTTGCCATAAGGGACGAGACAACTCATTCCACTCGGTGAGCCGGTGGCTCTGTCCCGTCTATTACACAACAAACTATATTTGTTTGTTTGTTTGTTTGTGTTTTACGCCTCAGCAGCACCTTTAGTGGGCTATATCGAGGCAGGCGATCGCCGTATGATGATGAGATGAGAAGACTGTGAGTCTGGTACATACCCTATTAATTCAGAGATGCCCAGGGTCTTTCAGTTGCCCCAGCATAGAACACTGGATACAACCCGCCTCCATTTAATGTCCCATGGGCTCGGACTAAATTGAGTTCCGGGGTGGGAGTCGAACCCACGCCCTCAGAGCCAGTGGTTGTGCAAACAAGCACTCTTAACCATTAGGCCACGGAGGAACTCTCACAACAAACTATATAATGACCTTTCTGCAGCGTTCGTGCTACTTCACATGCCTGTGAAGCGATTCAAGACCTTGATTATTGAACTAAATACTCAAGTGACTGCCATGACCATCAAAACTTTAGATCATCCACCAAAGTGCTTAGAGCTGATTAGGTCATTATTTTTACTCTCGGCAATGTATACATTGCAGACGGGTATTGTAGTTACTTTGGAAAAATTTGTCCGTCTGGCGGGCGGGCGGGCGTACGGATAACGGGCGTCCCACTTGTGTATTTGGAGTAATGCCAAAACGGTGGGATGTATACTTTTTATTTTCGGGACATTAATGTATTTTTTATCCTAGTTGTGCCTTTTAGTGGTTTAATCCACATGAGATTAATACTTTTCTCACAATTAGGCGACACTTAATTGATCTTTAGCTTCGCGGACCCGCCGACACAAGAGAAATTCTGCCGACTAAGAAAAAAAATGACCACTTACCAATTTATTTATTTAGCCGACCGCCGACCTTACCTGATTTTACGCAAAATCCCGATCATATAGAACACACCAAACTTACCTGAATGCAGGGTTGGAAAAAAACCGGGTTTTATTCATTTTGCCCAGGCCACCGGTCAAAACCTGGTTTAAACCGGGGTTTTTTCCCAAAATCCGGGTTAAAAGCGGGTTTTATTGATTTGAACGCCCATTACATCTTAGAAAATTTACTTTTCAACTCTGAGCAAGGAAAGCAACATTGCTCCATATCTTTGTCAATTCAATATTAGACCTACACAAACAGCAGAGATGACTATAGCTGTGTACTTCTTGCTTTTTACTAAAAAAAGTCAAAATTCCGAAAAACTTGCAATGTGGCTTCTTAGTTTGCCGGCCAGCTCAACATTTATTGAAAGAATCTTCTCTAATTTTGGTTGGACATTCAAGCTGACACCCAGAGAATTTAAACCAGACGAATCACCCTTAAATTGTATATTATCATGAATTTACTATTAGTTAATCAGAGGCGTAACACACTACACTGTAAATTTTGAATTAGCTTAATTGATGAGTGAGATGGTTGCACAATTCGTTTGAGCCAATATAGCTTGTTGTTTGCAAGTTATAACAACATAAAGATTATCATAACTCAGAACAGCAAGCTATCATGGCTCAAACAAATTGTGCAACCGTCTCACTCAATCATTTGAGCCAACTCAGAATTTACAGTGTAACACAGTCTAACATCTAGACGGACAAGACTATCGGGGTGAATGCATCAGTTGGCTTTTGCGTTGTTGCCTGATATGTGCAATAGTGGTAAAATAACAAAGAAAAAAGATTTGGTTGTTGTTAATGTTAGTTCTGCTTCCTTGCTCCCCAATTTCTGCTGTTTGTCATGCTATTTGCAAGACAATTTGCCATTTTACCCGGATTTTGACCACTTTTTGGGAAATATCTCATTTTGCCCAGTCCGGGTTAAACCCGGGTTTAATCCGGGTTAAACCCTGGGGGTGGGTTTTTTGTGCCAACCCTGCCTGAATGGCACTTTAAAAAACAGTGCAAAGAATTTTTCTCTTTCAACCTGTCTTATGTGCATCCCACATGGGTTATTTCACCCATTTTGAGGTCACTTTTGCATCATTACTACCTCTCTGGCTATTGCTAAAATTTCATTTTTTATTCATCAATATGGTAGTTCATACTAAATGCTATGTACTAACTCTAATTTTAACATCATATTGCTTTGTGAAATGACTAAAAAACAGGTAACTTGTCTACCAGTACCAGTGAATGTCCTAATTCCTATTTAAGCTGATATGATTACCTTGATATGCTTTGAATCATGCCTAGATATTAAGCAATTATAAGCAATTAATGAATCAATCAGCAAATAAACACATTCCAAAGGTTAGTGCTGCATGTGTCAGTTGCAGCCACAGCAGCATGCAAATGCTATGCATGCATGCATGCATGGTGCAATGTCATATTTGACTTTTCAGCTCTCTTGGAAGGAGCCTAAGCTACCATTTCACTCATGAAACTTTATCATTCTAACATTCAAACTAAACCTCAGCTGACATGGCCTGACTGTTGTGCACAGTAAATGTCTCCCCCAGGCAGCTAGCTCTCTCACCCAAAGTATCCACCTATCCTTCTTTTTCTATCCTGTCCTTCTGAAGAGGGCAATCAACCTCATGACTACTCCCTTATTCATCCGTTCGACTACACCTCTGCCCCAAATCCAGGATTGCATGAATCTGTCATGACAAGTCATCAAAAAAGCTTACAAATTATTTTCTCCTCCTTTCAATTTTCGAACTACAGCAGTCATACTTTGGAAACCTCTAAACCGCTATCAAAGGCATAATATGTAAATGGCACTGCCATGTAATTCGCGCAGCACTTTAAAACGTTTTTGTAGGACTTACAGTGTTACCATAACTTTCATGTTTATTTCATATTCTATACATGTATGAAAGGAGTTAAGTAACTGTTTCAGAAAATTAGAAAGACGGTACATGGAAAGACAGAGAAAAAATGTAGAATAGCAAGATAAACTAGACAAAAAATATAATAGATAAATATATCGATAAATAGAGCGGTGAATAGATAGACAGATATTTATAGGTTATCCCATGGCTGGCCCAGTATTTCCCTGATATTTTCACCAGAGACCAAGTATTTTCCCGAGACCCGAAGGGTCGAGGGAAAATACAGGTCGAGGGTGAAAATATCAGGGAAATACTGGGCCAGCCATGGGATAACCTATTTATCCCATGTTTTTTTTCTTAAATGTCATATCAAAAAAATTCTGTGACAAAACAGATTTCGGAAAAAAAAAAAGGAAAACACTAAATGAAACTTCAACAAATTAAAAAGATTTCCATTTCCACAATAAGAAATAGAAAGATGGACTGATGGCAGGGACCTTAGAAGTTATTTTTACTTCGATGTGTAAAGCACTTTGAATTCAGCTACATTTATATTTTTTAAATCTGTGCACTTCAGTTGTAGGGCTGGACGACTTAAATGTCAACCAATCTAAAGACAGGCTATTCAATTTCAATAAATCTGAACTGGAAAATTAATCATTATTTGGTGCAATAAAGAAACATTATCATAAAAAAAAAAAATTACAAATCGTTTTTAATGCAGACTTGTCAGAGATCATTGATTTTCTACAAACAAACCAAGCTTCGTGTGGTCTCATTTAAGAGCACTTAAATTTCTTAATATCAATTAAACTCCCTTAATAAAGAAAAGCGCCTAGTCTTGTTGAATTGGAAGTATATACTATACATGTACAAATTAATGTGTCAGATTACGGACTAAATAATCAGTGGGCCTTTATCATTGGTTTACAATATTGTTTTTAAACTAATTAATGTTTTCTAAATTGTAAAATACTGAATTCAAATAAAACTTGTCTAAGCTGTGGCTAGCCTATGATCTCCAAATTGCCATTAGCACCGATTGACTTAATTGCATTTCATGTGTCAAGCAATGTACAGTGTACACAATACACAATTAACTGACACAAATGAATCCTGCCAAACAAAGCAGCAATTGAAGCAAGTGACGATTTTCTGATTGCATAAAAAAGATTATTGATTTTTTTTTCTACTTGGCAAATGGTGATCCTCTGGCGTCGGCGGCGGCCGTGTGACCAATCTCTGTTCTGTGATAGGTTGTTTTAGGCAATGAATAATATGTAGATGGCAATGCCATAGATTCGCGGAGCTCAAATTAACTGTTCTTATTTTGAAACCGTATTATAGTATACAAATATTGACTGATTTCGAGGGCATTAGTCAAATCTATTTCCCTCGAGGGTGTGTAAGTGAAAACTATTTCATGAGGCCGAAGGCCGAGGGAAATAGTTTTCCTTTCACACAGGAGGGTAGATAAAAAGACGCATAGCCTACATTGCACTATTATTACTAGTTTTGATGAGTTTTTTTTGGTCTTTACTAATTAAGGTGACTCGAGCGTGGTAGTTTGATCATACAGATTTATCTAAAATTTTGCACAGGTAGTCTATGGGACCCATACATTCCAAAAATGAAAAATAAAAAAATTTCACCGACTCGTTTGGTTGCCATGGTAACAGCATATTTGGCCTGATGACTGCTTAAAAGTTATAAATTGAGTTTTTGGTTATGTACCACAGAATAAAGCATTACATGCATTTGTCACACAAAAATGTCAGAAATGTCTTCCCATGGATGTAAACCAATACATTTGCCACAAATTTGAAGAAAAAGGTTAAAATACTTTTTTCTGTAAGAGCTCAAAGGGCACAAACACACTAATTAATTGCAGATTTTTCATTTATCAATTTTGGCAGTAATCAAATTTTATGAAAACGATCATACAGATTTTTTTTAAAATTTACATATATCATAAACAGGTTATTGTCAAACAAATGTCAAAAAAAAAAAAAAATTCACCGAGTCGTTTTTTAACTGCAGTACCTTGACTATGCCAATGTCAATTTAAAGAAATAAAGACAATTTTAGACACAGTTGACTGAAATTAGTTGAGAACATTCTTTGGATAAAGATGAGAAGCTGAAACTTTGAACTAGCATAGAGTAGGTGTTACTGCATTCAATAAAAAAATAATTATGCTTCTAGCTGCATTAGATCTCATTTAAATAGCAAATTACTGGCTGCCATGCTGTTAAAGAAAAGAGAGCAGAAAATGGTAACGTCACAACTTTTTCAGGGCCTGCAGCAGTGGTGACGCTATGTTGCTAGGCAACCAGGCTGCTCAGAAGTATGTGCAGTGTACCACGGTTGAGTCACCTTAATGCCCTAATTTTATTATTTTCCTGCACTATTGCAAATGTATGGAAAATTTTGAAAGAAAAATGTTGAAAAAAAACTTTTAGGGAAAGAACATTTTAGAAAAAACAAATTTCGGAAAAAAAAATTTTGAAAAAAATTGGGACAAAAAAAATTGGAAAAAAAAAAAATTTCGAAAAAAAAATTTCGAAAAAAAAAATTTTCGGGAAAAAAAAAAAAAAATTGAAAAAAAAAAATTCTGAAAATTTTTTTTTTTCGGAAAACAAATTTTGGAGGGCAATAGTCCTGGTCAATATACTAAAATAATGACTGATATGTGACCAGCTCTCAGCCAATGACAGCCCTGCTTTCATGGTCGAGGTATGATAATGATAAACAAGAACACAATCAGTTGGGCCTAAATTAATTGATGCTATTTAAGTACAGTAATAGCAATCAGCTTTTAAACTTCACACCTCAAATAAACTGCTGATAGTTCAGTCATTTTCCCTGGGTGTGGCACTGCAAGCATGATGCTACACCGGTGGCGACACCTGTTAGCAAAATAAGCTTTTTTCATGCAGAAGACATAAATGAGCATAAAAATGAAATTTTCAAAACAGAATAGGATAGTTAAGAACCAAATGGAATTTTTCAGACACTACTGCAGTATTGCAAGAGAAATTCAGGGATGTTTACTTTTACCGAAACTAACTGTTTAATCAGGGACCAACTCCATGGCAGGTACAGGCAGTCCTTCATTCTCACTCCACTGACAGATTCAAAATTTACTATGACCTGTTGTTAAGCTAAGTTCGCTCCATACCCCCCCCCCCCCCAAAGACCATCTGGTCGGCCCCTAAGTGCACAAATGTGCCTTCAGCAAGCCCTGATTTATGGCACACTAGCATGACACCCATGAAGACATTGTTGGGAGGAAGGAATATATATGGAAAACATCACTTAAATTTCTGTGACTGCAATTACAAACACCAAACCCAGCTCTAACTTTCATAACTAAACAATTAGTAGTTTGGCTGGAGTAGCATAAGGGGTCCATGAATTAATAGTATGATAAACATAATTTTGTTTATTCTGACATTGCATTAAGCCAGAATGAACTCAAGAGTCAATAATATACAGATCTACAACATGTTTGGCCCTATGACCGTATGGGTTTTCAATTTGCCTAATGCCTATGAGTAGGGGAGAGCGGGGCACAGTGAGACGGCGGGCACAGTGAGACAAAACCCGTAGCATCTACCTGGTACTGTTTACAGATCAACCCTTTTTTGTATAGTACAAAAATTAAGTAAGTGAGAGACTGTCCTCTATCTTGAATGCTTACGCAGCATATCGAGAGTGGAATTTCAATATTTTTGTTTTTAGCCTGTAAAAGTAAATAATTTTGCTAAACGACTTTTTGTTATAATTCCCAAGAAAAATGGTATAATGCAAAGCAATTGCCAGGGATTCAAACCTTGGTTGCTTGTCTTAGTTTAGTGAGATGACGAACCACAATGCAGGCATCCGGTCCGCAGGATTCAAAAGTTTTATAAACAGAGCTGCGTGGGGCACAGTGAGACAGTTTGAAGCGGGGCACAGTGAGACATCACAAAATACACTCGAAACGACATGGAGGTAATGCATGGCTCACAATTCACTATTAAAAACAAAATACCTGCTATAAACTACTGATTTTAGTGAGTAATATCCACAGGGAAGTGTCAAAGAAGGATTTTGATTAGGATGTAACAGGTGCGGCAGGTTAAATAAGTCGTGCATGTGTCCCATGCGATGAAGTTTCAAAACATGCTCAAAAAAGGACCTAAAAAATCACCTACCCAGCTGCTTTTATTAGAGTACAGTAGTTTCTGATGCAACAATTGATAGAACAATTCTGCAGGTCCTGATGATTTGCGGTTATGACAGCGGATGCCCTGTCTCACTGTGCCCCGCCTACTGTCTCACTGTGCCCCGCCCACGGGGCACAGTGAGACACTTAACGAGCACGTACATAACTCATAGTTTCTCCAAACCTGTAAAAGGTAGGAACCTGAATCTATGTGACAATATACCCATCGTCATTATCTATAATGTGGACCTGATCTCATTTAACTCGTTCCTGCCAACATTTTGGAAGACTTGAAAATAAAAAAAGTGTCTCACTGTGCCCCGCTCTCCCCTATGACAGTGCATGCTAACTACTGTTGGGAATGGTGCCATAGTCAACATCATCAAGAATC
Source organism: Platynereis dumerilii (assembly GCA_026936325.1). Classification (NCBI taxonomy): domain Eukaryota; kingdom Metazoa; phylum Annelida; class Polychaeta; order Phyllodocida; family Nereididae; genus Platynereis; species Platynereis dumerilii. The sequence goes on from JAPTHN010000021.1 coordinate 7,446,225, forward strand.
ATTCTATACTCCAGTTTGGCCTAGCCTCATCTCATTTTGATAATTTTTACACCATCGGAAGCGTCTTTCCGAGCCCTTTCCGTTGATACCAAATATGCCTATGTAACCTTAAAATAAACGGCTTACAAAATTAATGACGGCTTATGGCTTGAAATAGCTGAAAGATTTTTCAGTTGGCTCAGCCAAAAGATGAAATTGGCTGGCGTGGCGGCTGTTGGGGGCGGCTTCGGGGTCTAATGATGACAGACAGAAAGATAGATCAATTGATAGATAGATATATCATACTATTAATTCACGGACCCCTTACGCTTCTCCAGCCAAACTACTGATTGCTCAGTTATGAAAACTTGCAAGCACCTTTTATGCATTCTCTACAATGTCCTTAGCCAGGTTTCATGTTCACATTGCAGTCAAATACATTTCCGTCATCTATTGCCATAATCTAACCATAGGTCATTAGAAAACACCCTTTCTTTTCCATCTCCCCTTTCATACATGCTTTCACGGGTCTTATGCTAGTATATTAAATAGATAAATAAGATTGATATATCATTAGCTAAATGGTAAAAAGGCAGACAGCACTGAAAGATGCCAAAGTCAAGTCTATGTTAGATTGTTGATATTACATAATAGTATAAATATATAGTAATACAAAAACAATAACATTGCATGTAGATTATCTGTTCACTGTTACATAATCATCAGTTTATAAGATTATGTAACTTTAATTTTGTTATGTTTTCTTGTTGTCTGATTGAAATTAAATGAATCACGTGTTAATAATTTGATTTAGCTTGTCAATGCTAATAATTAACTATTCCATAAAAATTATTGGTACAGGATATACTACTAGAGAAAATTGAATTTTTAAGACACTTTTGAAGATGAATGTGTTATGTTTTGTTAAATACGAAACTAAATCATTGATAAGAAGCTGGACCCACTTGACCTAATTCCAAACTGTGGACTGTTGATGTTGAGACCGTCACTGCACAGATTTTTGAGTCTTCTCTTGCACTCAATTCGCTTCGCTAAACGGCCTTCGGCCGTTTCGCTGCGCGAATATTATTGTACCACATTCACATCCTTACATGCAAGTTGACTTTTTAACATATTTGCTACGAAAATAAACTAAGCTATCTACCTGCCCTCTGCTGGAAATGCAAACATTCACCTTTGCCATGACAAGTCACACATTTCAATCTGTGCGACAGGTCAGGAAACAGTCACATTTTTCCAGTTTCCTTCAGTTGTATTACAAAGGATCCATTTCACACTTCTGCAATAATTGTTCTAATTGTAGAAAACAAACGTTCCTATCAACTATAACCCATTAATGACCTGCTTATAAAATAAGCCTGGCGGCTCGGGCATTAAGTTAATGATTTCCGCCCTCTGGCCATAACTGATTAATACCCCATAATGCCCTCCAAAAAAATGTTATTGACCAATTAATTTACAAGTTAATTTCCCAAAGTTGGAGAAAATATCAAATTAATGCAATTAAAATGCCACTTAAATCTTAAACATACGTATACAGTGATAAAAGCAAACGCATGTAAATGTAGATCTACAGACTCAGGCAATCACAATTTCAAATCTCACTTCCACTTAGACACATTTGGTTTCTTTGATAGGACCCTTGCAGGTGTCAAAATAACGTGCAAGCACTTTAACAGCTGCTTGTAGATAGACTATCTACCTATCTGGCCATCTATATATCTATCTATATATCTATCTATATATCTATATATCTATATATCTATATATCTATATCTATATATCTATATATCTATATATCTATATATCTATCTATCTATCTATCTATCTATCTATCTTTATTTTTCTATATATCTCCCTTCCTTTCATGCTTCCTTCTTTCCTTCATTCCTTCCTTCTTTCATTCCTTTCTCCTTCTCTTCTTTTATTGGTTTAAGCTTTTTAATGAATTTGTAAACAATCCCCCTGGCTGGCACTTGGCAGCTGCCATCACTGCAGCAGAACATTTAAAATTCGCGGGAAAAATGTACATTTTAGTTTAGAAAATAAAAATTTATTGTCACAGAAGTTTACCAAAAGTTGATGGAAGCAAGATAATATTCTATTCAGAATGCATGCCAAGTTTTAATGACATAGGTGAAACAGCACGACCAGGGCAGTTGTCATAAGTTTTCCTGAAACTCCTCTCGTAATACAGGCTGCAAGCAGCTGTAAAAATAACGTGCAAGCACTTTAAGCGGCGTCAAAGATTCATGACTGGTCATCAGCCTTTGATGGTACCTGTGATTAGTTGTGAAATGCGCAAAATTCATTAAAATTATTACCATTTAATAATAAACCAACCGAGATTTGCATAAAAATTTAATCAACTGTGCAGTTAATGATTTTCTTGAAGTCTCTCTTAAATAATAATAATAAATAGATGTTTTCTGAGAATTTGTTAAATATATTATTTCAAAGACCCGAGTTCTGGATAATTTAATGCTGCAGCAAGAATTTATACAGAGTGCATTTTAGATAAAATTGAATTCATACACTTACAATAGACAATTTCGTTTTTCAGGTTAATTGACTATTATATTCATATTGTTGAATTGATGTTTATTAAAACATTACTTCAGTCCTGAGAGTCTTGCAATGCTTGATGTGTAAATACAACCAGTCATTGCAAATTAATTGCTCTTCAAATTTCAATCGTAATTTACCTTCACACCTGACAGCTTGCCAATTGGTATTAGAGGTCTGAGTCATTAGGAGGACCTGCCACTGAATTGCTGTTTGCTTTTTAAAGTGCAATCTATGAGTCAATTCACACTTTTAGATACAAATTGAATGGTCAGCTGATCCCATGCAACGTAATTTGGAGTTGACTTGACAGAGTTCTGTGGTTGACTTATATATAAAGCTATATAATTATCAATCATTGCTCACATGCCACACCCCCTGACGGAAACGCACGAAGCGCAGGAGATTCGGCTGACCCTTGACCCTTGAATTTCAGTCTATTTAGTTTCTTTATTAATTTTTTTTTCGTAACAGTGGGTCACCAAAATCGACTGGGCTCAAGGAAAAATTCCATTGAGACTGTATTTTAAGTTTGAATGAGATTGGTGAGAGAGGACGATCACCAGAGTGCTAACAAGATTAGCCAAAATGCCTATGGTAACAGCTGGCTGACGCCGCTAAAAACTGAAAAGGGGTAAAGTATCTATTGTGTATGTGAATTGGCAGCAGCCTAACATGGGTGATCCAATTGGGAAAGCCTAATTGCTCTACTGATGGCTTTGCTGCCTGTGCTTGTTCACTTCAGCAGATTAAACTTACGCGATTGTGGCGCCCCTGGCGGCGGAAATCAGAACTACGGCGAAACCAAATTATTCGTCGTCATGACGGTACGGTGTACCGTGATGTAAGAAACAACGGTTTATTCGTACCGCAATAAACCGTTGCAGCCCTATACTCCATAAGGATCAAAATCGCTCCAGAGGATCTCATTCATATCTATGGGGTGGTGCATGCAATAGGGGCTGCGTCCTGACCCAGAAACTATCTATCCGCCCGCCATCCGGACGCCCGACCTCCCGGCGAGTGGACAACTTTTGACCAAAAGTGATAACAATACCTTCTTCGAACTTTGTTCACCGAAGATAAAAAGAGACGCTTACATACTGAACTAGATACTTACAGTTGATCCTGCCCTGCCCTTAATAAGCCAGCGGCAGTTGAGCCTGTTGGAGTATTCTCTGTTTCTACCGGGAAAGTCGATAGTTCCTCTGGCTTCATATTTGTATGCCATCCGCCCACGACAAGCCTTTCGGTCCAAAGCTAGAAAAAGGATTATAGAAAGAAATCTTAAGGATGTCATGGAAAAACATCATGGTATGACTCGTCATGTGAGTTCAAATCTGGTTACGTCAAAATCAATTTCTGAAGTCAGATAGTTGAGGAAGAGTAGAGAGGTTTTGCTACGCTCTAAAAAATGTCGGGACAAAATTGGTTTTTTAGATTCAAAATGGTTTTTTGAAAAACCAAATTTCAATGCAAAAAACCAACATGGATTTTTTTAAAAATCCATGTTGGTTTTGCATTGAAATTTGGTTTTTCAAAAAACCATTTGAATCTAAAAACCAATTTTGTCTGATTTTTTTTAGAGTGTACACGTTCATGTGTGACGTATATGTGTACAAGTTCAATCTTATTACGTTATTGTCGTGGCAACCCCAGTCCCCCACGTACACGTCACACGGAAACGTGCAGCAAAACTTCTCTATTACATATGCCATCATGAGAGAGGGATGAAGTTCTGATTGTTGAGTGAAATTTGAGCGGTTGCGGTTTATAACGAACGCAATATTATGGAATACCACACTTCAGGATCAGGTCTTCACGATGAATAGAACTTCAAAAGTACCATGAAAAGCATGTAAAGCATCAGCTGCAGAAATAAACATAACGTGCACAAGGCACTTTAAAGCGGACCTCGTGGTGTGCAGTGAGAATGTGGCATTAAATTGTAAATATGCGGACAAAAATGAGAAACTTAATTATTGGTCCCCCCCCCCCCTCCACAGGTCCAAAATTAACATGGGAAATAGGAATGATTGCTCAACTGCTGCTCAGTGACCCGTGAAATTAGCTGCCTGCTGCAGGGGGATTCCTTACTGGGGGAACCCCCTTGGGGAATGCATATGATGTCATTCATTAGTATAGAATTGGGTTAAATGGATTTCCCTTGCCAGGGAGTTTGCTATGGGATTAATATGTACCAAAAGTTGAATGCTTCACAGGGAGGCCCATCACATGATACATGGTAAATGGCATTAGGATTGAAGAGAGTGGGCAGCAGAAACTTGACCCACAAGGTTTGGCAGAATTTCAAATGCATATGCGGCTCCTCTTAGGATAAGAGGTCTGCAAAAAACTGCATGAAATGTGAAAGATCTGCTGTTATGTTAGATAAAATGATAGGAGGCAAAACTACTGTGTGGCAGGATTCTGCAGGAATTTGAATTTCATTCTCTGTAACCAAAACTACAAAGCATATGAACCTAGGTTGGAGAAGTGAAAGACCTCATAATGATCAGTTGATTCAATTCTATAATAATAGCTTCGGCAAAAAAATGGTTCAAAGACTTGCATGCACATTAAACAAACTAAGTTAAATTTCAAAGCTGGCTAAAAATCAAGCCTTTTTTTTAAAAAGTTTACTTCTCTTCCATGGGTAGTTACCACTTACTAGTTACCGGCCAATAAATGACTTACAATTATATTACAATTATATTGACAACTCATGACTGGGGCGGTTCATAAAACATCAATTTCACCATAGAGGGCAAGACACCCCCTCATTTTGTTTCATTCGCCAAATGATGCACACATGCAAAATTTTGGACTTCTAAGTTGAATAGAAGTGGATGCTCACGGAGCCTGAAGTTTTCAATTTTAAACCTACACAATTGTAACCACCATTTTTGAAATGGCCACAAAAAGACGTTTAAATTAATTTGAAAATGAAACAAAATGTGGGGTTGTCTTTGCCCTCTATGGTGAAATTGAGGTTTTTCGGACCACCCTACTCATGGCTTCCTGTTGATTCAAGGTTTCTTCTCTTCGTCCAAAAAAAGGGGGAGTCATGGGTTTTCCACTTTTTTTTGCGCATTTGACGTGACCATAAAAATTTTATTCACATTTTTAACATCAAGTACAGCCACTCCCAAAGTTCTGAAGGTGGAAAAGATACTTCTACAGTTTGTCTCATCAACATGCGAACTGGCGTTTGCTCAGATTGCTCAGCATCTACAAGTCTGACAGTAGAAATACACATGTATATATACTCACGGATAGAATAGCCATTTTGCAATTTGCTTGTCACATTTTCACAATGTTTTAGTGTTATTTTGCCCGATTTTCGGCTGTTTCTTACGTCGACAGTCCAAACAGACTTGTTTACATTCTTGACGCTACTACAACAATGGCCTAAATTGCCGTGACGTCACAAAAATGCACTGCAGAGCCACTCACGACTTAGTTCTACTAAAATTAATTGTTTACACTCCACTAAGTTCATGCAGTGCTTTAACACAGCCCATAGAATCAGTGCAAAATTCAAGGTAGCATGCTACAATTGACGCACTGTAATATTATTCCAGTGTAATGTGTGGACAAAAATTCTCTCGAACGTCAATTCTGAACCCATCAAACGTAAATGTCTCTCACCTGCAGAGCATCGATGGAGCGTGAGACAGAATACGAAGGACACGGTCGCCAATAGTTGGACTTTCATGACGTCTGTGTTGTAGATGACCTTGGAAACGAAAGCAAAGCGCTGCAAAAGAAAATGAAAGACATCCAAAAACAAATGACATCATTAATTACAATGAGGTTGACTTTAAAAAAAACATAGATCTATATTAAATGTTATGGTTTTCTCTCAATTAATCAACTATATTAAATGATATCATATGGTTTTCTCTCAATTAATCGACTATATTAAATGTTATGGTTTTCTCTCAATTAATCAACTATATTAAATGATATCATATGGTTTTCTCTCAAGTTTAAAATCAATCTATCTCCATTCAATCAATCAATCAACCAAAACAAAAGCGCGGTCCAAAATTGAATGCAAAAAATTAAATCTCCTAAAACCCTAATTTGAAAGTCATAATCGATGACCACATAAAGAAAACCAATGCATGCAAAATTTCAGAAAAAAAATATTGATAATTTAAGGTTGCACAAACCATTTTTAAATTTTTGCACAAACCATTTTTAAATTTATAATGTCATTCCCCATTGGTGGGCACCGTGCAACTGAAAAAATTGGTCGATTTCCCAGAATTCTTTCTGAAGTGAATAATTTTAGCGTTCTCCTTGGAAAACTTGGCATGGCAATGTAATATCTGAGGCTTATTTTCGATTGATTATATTTTTACTTCGCGAAAGACACCTATATTTTCGGGAAAAAAAACTGGAAAATTGACCAATGTATCCTCTATCTTAAGTCACCAAAAACTATGTGAGTTGACGAAAGGATCAAAGAAAAAGTTACTGCATTGCAAGATTCTGTTATAAATAGCCGATAGTTAAAAATCATAGGCTGACTTACATTTTAGTTGCAATTCACTCACGGAAAGTCTTAAATAACAGGCACTTTTGACCTTTTCACTCCAAAAATGTAGATCTGTATTTCATATGTCTGTATGTTTCAGAGCTAATTTCAATCAACGACACTATAAATCCTCTACTTCAGTCTGCTGAGCTCTGTGGGCAGCATTTTTGTCTTTTTATAATTCCATGCTACGGCCACTTCATTTGCCATTTGCGCCACTTCTACTAGGGTTAGGGACGTCTGGTTTAAAGCATTAGATGCGCTGTGAAGAGGACTGCAATCCCACAGAGTTTCAGCTTTATATTCCCAATAGAATATTTTTACAGGCAATTTTCGGCAAGCAGGTCTAATTTCTCAAAAATGACTTTGAAATACAAATAAATTTTTATATCAAAATCCATCGCGGTAGCAAACCTTCTCTTATGCATTTTATTGTTCCTCACAATATTTGGAAATAAATGACAAAGAAATGAGAAATCCTATCTAGCCAATTTTTTTTAGCGCCATGATTTATGAAAAAAGTTAAAATTGTCAAAATCAATATTTTTATTCCGAACCCCTTGGAGCGCCCTTTAAACTAAATATGTCTCTTTGAAATTATTATCAGATTTTCCCTGAAAGTGTCTTCTTTAATTTCATGCTTCATTGCATAATATGGGATGCATGACCACTGAATGGCAGGGCAAACTTCACAGTAAAAAAGTTAAGTTTTTCAGGTTTGCGTGGACTGACTTTCTTGTACATAACCTCAAATATTTTGAAAAAAAGGCTGGTTGCGACCACTTTTTTTTACATATCCTTGCTATAAACTATATTTTGGATCATTCTAAACTATTTTTAAGAAATCCTATCTTGGAAAGTTCACGAGTATCGAGCCACCTTAACTTAAATACAGTTTGTGTCACAACATGCGAACTGTTGTTTGGCTGGATTTCTCAGCATCTGCAAGTCACACTGTAGATACGCATACTCACGAATAGAAGAGCATATTTGTAATTTATCTATCACATTTTTGTGATGTTTTGGTGCTTTTTTGTCAGATTTTTTACGACATACTGTAGGGGCCGACCAGATGATCTCTTGGGGGGGGGGACTATGGACTTTCGGTGAAAAAATAAGATTGGTTACCACTTGACACTGAAAAAAAGTTTGTTCAGCACGTGGAAATAAAAAAAAAGTTTGTTTCCACTTGTAGTTAAGGTACCGTAATGTTAAAATTCCGATAAAAAAGTTTGTCGCGAGCACCCATCTGAAAAAAATTGTTCGCCGACGCACCGCAAACGAAAATGAAAAAGTTAATCCCGCAGGTAAAGTCCATAGGCCCCCCCCTAAACTATCGCCTGGTCGGCCCCTTAGTGTTTGGATCGCTAACATGATTATTAGGCCTACTTGACATTTTGTCTGACGAAGTCCAGATATTTCATTTTGGCAGTAAGGCCACACATAATTGATTCTTAGCTTCGTGGACCCGCCGACACAATAGATTTCCTGCCGATGGAAAAAAAATATATATTTTTTTTTGGCATGTACTTCGCAGACTTTTGCGTAGTGGTACGCCATTGCGATTTTGAAAACCAGAACCATTTAAATCCGGAAACCAATGCCAAAACCACAAACCATTTTAATCTTTTTGTAAAAATATCCACAACCAATTTAATCTTTATGATTTTGATACCATTGTAATCGTATTTTCAAGCTGATTCTAACGGTACCAAACATGTTGGGGGTGCAAAAAGGGCAACCAAATTAATCTTAATTGTAAAAAACCAAGACCATTTTAATCCTAGACAGTGGCGCCCAGGGGGGGCACGGGGTCCCATATTAGACCTGTGTCCAATATTAGACCTGTGCCCCCCCAGGTGCCCCCCATATGAACTTTCCAACTCTGGGTAAAATAATACAATTAGTATACTGTATCGCGGGTGCCCCACCCCCCCAGAGAATCGCATGCCCCCCAGGTGCCCCCCCGATGGAGGACCCCCAGTTACGCCACTGATCATAGAAGCGCCAAAAAACCTAAACCATCTAACGGCGCCTCTATATATACACACTTTCACTAAGTCTCCAACATCGAAGAGCAGTGAGTGACCTTGTCACATTCTACAAAATCAAACACCACCACATACAGATGCCGCTCCCAGCCAGTGTTTCACCTTCCCAACTCCATCCAAATATATTATATGCACATTCAAAGACTACACTCAACAGCATATCATAACAATATATATATATATATAGATTTTATTGACAACTGGATATCAAACAGTGATACATGTGTCTTTCAATATATATGAAGCAGAAAATAGAACTACAGCTACAGACTACAAATATTGGTGTATAGAATATGGGTTTACTTAAAATAATGGTATGTTTTATGCAATTCGGCAATGTTCAAGAGTCTTTTAGAGTCCATTCTAGAGATTCATTAATCATGTCCCTAATTTAGATAAATACACATGAAATGTTTGTAAAATGAGATGAATTGTTAGAAACATTATTTATAGAGAATAAGCTTTGAAATTAGTTGAATATTACACGGTCCCAGCTTTGCGAGATAGGTGATAGCATATAAATATATACAGTAATACTGATAGTATAAAACCACATACTAATAATGTCTACAAGGTACAGAAACATATCTATGACTATTTGGCACATTTACTAAATAATTGACTGAACAAAACAATTTTTAACATTAATGAAAACATACTGCATATAACAGATCATACATTAAATATACATTGCAATGCTTAAGTGACATCTCTTTGGGGCTCAGTGTGTTCAGCTGTGCTTGTTCATTCTATCTTTTAAAATTGAATGCTAAGTTGTTTTTTTTGTATTTTGGCATTAACGTTAAAGTGTAAGTTGCTATTTTCTCTATATTATTCATTAATTTATACGTGTTGGTTTTTTAAAAATATTTATATATATATATATTCTTTAAGCAAGTTTTTCGGTTTAGATTACTTGATTTAGGAAATTGCCAAGGGCTTTTAGGATGACTGGATCCCTGGATCTCATAATGGTTACAAATTTGTCTTTTTGGTTAAGATTGTTAAAGTTGGGCAATATGCAGTTGGGCAAATATAACAGTTTTTACCCTCGAGTCAGTCGTTTGTGGAATAACATTCCATTGAAGTCATCAGAGCCCCAACCCCAGAAATTGCAGAATCATCAGATCATTCAGAGTCAACCTGACCAAGCACATTACACCACTTGCTTGGCAGAGAGTGAACAATACCTGGTCAGGTCATTGTGCTGAAAAGACAGTTACGGTATACACTTTTTCCCCCCCCCCCCTTTTTTTCCCATTTGTAAAAAAAAAGAAAACCCCTCTAATGCACCTGTTGTTGCCACTATTTCACATAAATTCCCAGGACGGCTACAAGCCATTTAGGGATCATACATTGAAGAAGATTTTCATAGTGAGTACCCCCCCCCCCCCCCTGGGGTTGTAGCCCTCGTTTTGAGGTTGTCCCATTGGAATAAAATTGCTGACAACACAGCTCAAGAAGCCATTTTCTTCTACTGCTTCTATTGCAGCTGTTTTAACTCCCTGTTAAACAAAGGCAGCAAAAGCAACACTTACCACATAACAAAATCGTTGTTCTGTTCACTGCTATTTCCCTCACCTCAGCACTGAGCAGCTCAGTAAGTGGCGACTTCACAACAAACAGACAAAGGGAACTTGTCAGCTGGTTAGGTCATTCATTCTGATCATAATGGTGATGACGTCACATCAGTGGCCTGAGGCGTGACGTCACTATTTCGGTGCTATACATAGAGCTCTTTCTAGTGCTGACACCTGTAGCTGTAAACAGTTAAACACCAGGGGGCAGCAGTCCAATGATGGACCAGTGGTGGGCATTAACATTAATTCGTTAATTGTTTATCTGTTAATTAATACGTTAATTAATACGAAGCCAACAAATTAAAATAAATGTAATATCTACATTGACTTCTGACTTACTGTGAAACAATATATTATTATTAGTCAGGAAGAATATCAGGACTAGATTTGGCATCCTGGACCTGGACATGCAAAAAACAATGTTATTTGATCGAAATGATTAGCCATTATTTGAACTTATTTCAGTATTCGAAATTCCAATTATTGCCTGTTCGTAGCACTTGTAGGCCTCGATTACTTGCCTTGATTACTTGCTTACTTGTGTTGCCTATTCGTAGCACTTGTAGGCCTCGATTACTTACCTCGATTACTTGCTTACTTGTGTTGCCTTTTCGTAGCACTTGTAGGCCTCGATTACTTGCATCGATTACTTGCTTACTTGTGTTGCCCATTCGTAACACTTGTAGGCCTCGCTTTCTTACCTCGATTACTTGTAGGCCTCGATTACTTGCCTCGATTACTTGCTTACTTGTGTTGCCTATTCGTAGCACTTGTAGGCCTCGATTACTTACCTCGATTACCTGCTTACTTGTGTTGCCTGTTCGTAGCACTTGTAGGCCTCGATTACTTACCTCGATTACTTGCTTACTTGTGTTGCCTGTTTGTAGCACTTGTAGGCCTTGATTACGTGCCTCGATTACTGGCTTACTTGTGTTGCCCATTCGTAACACTTGTAGGCCTCGATTACCTGCCTCGATTACTTGCTTACTTGTGTTGCCTGTTCGTAGCACTTGTAGGCCTCGAATACTTGCCTCGAATACGCGCTTACTTGTGTTGCCCATTTGCAGCACTTGCAGGCTCTGTAGACCTAGCCAAATTATTGCCTTACAAAAAAATAAAAAAGGTACTGCTCTAGTTGCTCAATTACCTCCTTCAATATGCCTCAATACACTAGGCTTTATTCAGATGTGGTACGCACTGGCTTATATGACACTAGGAATGAACATAAAATGGTACCCACAAACTTAGCAAATAAAAGATTCTCAGCCCGAAGCACGCAACCTGATTTTGTTAAGAAGATCTCTAAAAACACAACTATCCATTCACTCAAGGCTTGCGTTTGGAATGCTCAGAGTTTGAGACAAAAAACTGAGTGTGTGAAGGATTTCAAAGATGAATTTGATTTGGACATATTTCTGTTCACTGAAACCTGGCTAAAAGCCAATGACCAAGTGGAAATTGGGGAATTGGAAAAAAACGGAGAATGTTTCTATTTAAGCACACCTCGTACGTCTAGACCCGGAGGCGGTGTAGGTTGCATTGTGAAAACTGGCATAAAAGCAACCAAAAAGGAAAGCATGATTACAAAGACTTTCGAACACATGGAAGTAGAGTTGCAAATAAATGGTGGAAAAATCACTATTCTTCTTGTGTACAGGCCTGAACCCTCCAACAAGAATAAATACAGCCTATCTGAATTTTTCACCGAATTTACAAATTTTCTCTCACACTATCAATCGTACAACCATGAAACTGTTATTACTGGGGATTTCAACTTCCACTTAAATAAGCCTAATGATGCCAAAGTTATTAAATTCAACAACGTTCTTGAAATGTTTGACATGGTACAACATGTATCATCGCCAACACACAAGGATGGAAACATACTTGATCTTGTTATAACAAACTCAACCACATCTCTGACAAGATGTGTGGTCAGTGATCTGCTCTCAGACCACAATTGTGTGCTTTTCGATATTGAAGTTAAAAAAGGAAAAAATCCTCAAAAGGAAATTTCCTTCCGCAAGACTCGGAGTATAAATCTATCGGAATTCAGAAAGGACATAGAGCAACATCTTTCACAAAAAGTACAACATGGCGATCGATCAGTCTACTTGAGGAACCTTGTGGCTCTTTACAACTCGACTCAAGACATTTTTGACAAACATGCCCCTTTGAAAAAGAAACTGGTGACTTTACGCAAACCCAATCCGTTTACAAATCAAGACATAAAGCTCCTCAAAACAGCTAAGCGAAAGGCAGAAAGATTATGGAGGCGAACTGGACTACAAAAAGACTGGGATCATTTCAAAGAAAAACGGAACGAATTCAATGAATTGCTACATAAACTTAAGTCTGATGACCTTAAGTCCAAGATTCAAGCCACAAAGGGAAATTCGAAAGCGATGTTCAAACTTCTCAATTCTAGCCTTAACAGAAAACAGGAATTGCCTCTACCAATACACACCAATGAAAAAGACCTGGCAAATGACTTCAACAGTTACTTTGATGAAAAGATCAAAACAATCAGATCAAAACTGGACTCCTATCCAAAGAAGACAACTGACGCCCAAGTGAATTCTAGGCCCAAGCTATATCAATTCAAAGCTCTATCACAAGTGGAAGTGAAGAAACTTGTCTCTGATATGCCAGTAAAACACTGTCAACTTGATCCCATGCCCACATGGCTACTGCTTGAATGCATTGATGCATTCATTCCTATTATAACAAAGATTGTTAATCTGTCACTCACTCTTGGAGAAATGCCTCTTGATTTAAAACATGCGCTTGTAAAACCTCTGTTGAAGAAGGCGGGCCTTGAATTGACAAAAAAGAACTATCGTCCTGTCTCTAACCTCTCTTTTCTTGGTAAACTTATTGAAAGTGCCATCATCAAGCAATATGTTGATCACCTCAGTCGAAACAAACTTGATGATGATAAGCAGTCGGCATACAAGCAGTTTCATAGTACAGAAACCCTTTTAACAAGAATCCACAATGACATAATGCTTAATATGAGCAATGGAGAGGTAACAATGCTGGTTCTGTTGGACTTGTCTGCTGCATTTGATACAATCGATCATGACATTTTGCTTGACAGATTGAAAAATCGATATGGTGTGCAAAGCTCTGCCCTGAAATGGTTTAAATCATATATTTCCAATAGATCACAGTCAGTTATGATACATGACACAACGTCAAGCAAACTTCCACTAAAGTTTGGAGTACCACAAGGTTCCAAACTTGGTCCGATCTTGTTTAACTCCTATATTGCTCCAGTAAGTGAGGTTGCGCAAAGAAATCAAGTGAATGACCAAAAGTATGCTGATGATGAACAGCTTATTCTTTCATTCAAGCCAACCTTTTTGAATCAAGAGCAAGCTGTACAGAAAATGGAAAAATGTATTGCAGAAATCAGGGACTTCCTGCATGATAACAAGCTATGCAACAATGGTGATAAAACTGAGCTTCTTCTGATTGGTGCTCCAAATCAGTTAAAGAAACTGCGAGTTTCTTCAATCAATGTTGACAATGTTGAAATTAAAACTGCAGATCACGTGCGCAACTTAGGTGTGCTCTTTGACAAAAACATGACCATGGAAAGACAAATCAATAAGATGTGCCGCAATGCCTTCCTAAATCTGAGAAACATATCAAAAATTCGAAAGAACCTAGACAAAGAAACTGTTAAAACTGCTGTGAATGCCCTTGTCACCCCTCACCTGGACTATGGCAATGGTCTCTTGTATGGCATAAACAACAGCATGTTAAGTAAGCTTCAAGTTGCCCAGAACTCAGCGGTTCGATTGATAGAGAGATTGAAAAAACATGACAGTGTAAGTCATAGCAGAAAGCAGCTTCATTGGCTACCAATTCCAGCAAGAATCCAGTTCAAACTGATGATAATCACATGGAAGGCTGTGAATTCTCAAGCACCATTATATATTCAGGAACTTATTCAAGCCAAGCCTGAACAAAACCGTAATCTGAGAAGCAACTACAAACACCTGTTAGCAGAGCCTGCATCATGCAATAAAAATAAGTTTGAAGACCGAGCTTTCTCACATGTAGCCCCAAAACTCTGGAACACATTGCCCGAAAAATGTAGAACAATAAAAACACTGGAAAGCTTCAAAAAGAACTTAAAAACCCACTTGTTTAAAAAGTTCTATGATTAAATTCACCTGAAACGCGCTAATGAGCAGTTTACTGGAATTAGCGCTATATCAAGTTATTATTATTATTATTATATTATTATTATTATTATTTTTATGGGCAATCGCATGTTAAACTTCTTCGGCTTTGTGCAATCTCTAAATAGCTCTAAATATTAATTGATTTTGGAAATTTTTACAATACATTTCATCATCTTTATAAGATCACAATGCAAGAAGAACGGTCACCTGAGACCTTCCTAACGTCTGAGACATTGCCCAGCTGGTCAATCCGTTGTTTTTACGTGTTGTGTGGTGGGGGGATCTCATCGGTACATGGGTTTCTCATCTTTTTCATTAGTAGTTAGCACAGGATTTATCTTGTCACTCCGGTTGTTATTTATTTATGTATTTATTTATTTATTTATGGACTTTTGTAT
Organism: Platynereis dumerilii; assembly: GCA_026936325.1. NCBI lineage: Eukaryota > Metazoa > Annelida > Polychaeta > Phyllodocida > Nereididae > Platynereis > Platynereis dumerilii. The sequence goes on from JAPTHN010000021.1 coordinate 7,461,561, forward strand.
GGTCCGTGGGTCGGGGAGAAATTATCAACAGTTCATTCTAAATATCAATTTTCAAGGGGTTTGATACAGTTCGATTTCATTTGCACTGCACTATAGCTAATCCACCGCTCGACGTTGCGCATATTCCGTCGCTAGGAGGAGGAAGGCTCTTCCAAACCGCATGAGGAAGAAGCTATGAACGTTTGATCAACTACATCAACCCTGAAGGACGATAAGGAGACTCCTCCCGACAATTTATGAGAGGCCAACAACTTCGGGTTACGGCCTAAACCCGTCTACAAGTCTAGTACAAGTCTACAAGATTCAAATCGGAGAAATTTTATAGAAGAAAGCGTTTTTGGAGTCTGGACCACCCTATACCGAACTTTCATGGGACTGATCCACCAATATTATGTGAGTTTTTTTACTGCAGAATATTTGACAGAAATTGACAAAAATTGACAAAATGTTTCATGAGCTATAGCAATTTTCAGAATTTTCAGATGACATTTACAACGTTATGGTCATAATAGCACAAAAAAGAAGGCTGGAATAATTTTATATCTGATTTGTACTTCTTGCCACTATTAATAGTAAAACTGTAAAACATTTATTTAACGTTAACACTACGGAAATTATGCCAGTAATTCAATGTATTGTAACAAGAGCAGGTATACTGCCTCCATATCCCCCATGCCCTACACATCTACCAACTAGAACGGAGTGCATGAGATGCACAAACGTAGCTCTGCTACCAGTGCACGACATCGCATTAAAATACTGTGCAACCACTTGAAGGCTTGCTTGAAGACAGAATACACCCATCAGTATACACCCATCGATATGCACTCATCAATAGAAACCCATCATCGGTAGATACAACTCGGTAGACACCCATCGGTCAGTAGACACCCAGCGGTCAGCGAACACCCAACGGTTGGCATACACTCATCAGTCAGTATACAGCCTTTGGAATGTATACATCCATTGGTAAGCATTATTATTTTTAACACATACACCCTTTGGTACATGTACATCATTCGGTCCGCGTACACCCTTTAGTATGTATACATCCTTTGGTACAGTATACACCCTTAGGAAATGTATACACACATTGGTAAACATATACGTTGCCAACACTTGCACCCGTTGCCAACACTTGCACCCGTTGCCAACACTTGCACCCCGTGCCAACACTTGCACCCCGTGCCAACACTTGCACCCCATGCCAACACTTGCACCCGTTGCCAACACTTGCACCCCTGCCAACACTTGCACCCCTGCCAACACTTGCACCCCGTGCCAACACTTGCACCCGGTGCCAACACTTGCACCCATTGCCAACACTTGCACCCCATGCCAACACTTGCACCCCGTGCCAACACTTGCACCCGGTGCCAACACTTGCACCCCGTGCCAACACTTGCACCCAGTGCCAACACTTGCACCCCGTGCCAACACTTGCACCAATTGCCAACACTTGCACCCCGTGCCAACACTTGCAACCCGTGCCAACACTTGCACCCCGTGCCAACGCTTGCACCCCGTGCCAACACTTGCACCCCGTGCCAACACTTGCACCCCGTGCCAACACTTGCACCCCGTGCCAACACTTGCACCCGTTGCCAACACTTGCACCCGTTGCCAACACTTGTATCCCGTGCCAACACTTGCACCCCGTGCCAACAATTGCACCCCGTGCCAACACTTGCACCCATTGCCAACACTTGCAACCCCTGCCAACACTTGCACCCCGTGCCAACACTTGCACCCCGTGCCAACACTTGCACCCCATGCCAACACTTGCACCTGGTGCCAACACTTGCACCAATACCAACACTTGCATCCTGTGCCAACACTTGCACCCCATGCCAACACTTGCACCCGTTGCCAACTTTTGCACCCGGTGCAGACACTTGCACCCAGTGCCAACACTTGCACCCGTTGCCAACACTTGCAACCCGTTCCAACAATTGCAACCCGTTCCAACACTTGCACCCGGTGCCAACACTTGCACCCGGTGCCAACACTTGCACCCGTTGCCAACACTTGCACCCGTTGCCAACACTTGCACCCAGGGCCAACACTTGCAACCGGTGCCAACACTTGCACCCGTTGCCAACACTTGCACCCCATGCCAACACTTGCACCCGGTGCCAACACTTGCACCCGTTGCCAACACTTGTATCCCGTGCCAACACTTGCACCCCATGCCCACAATTGCACCCGTTGCCAATACTTGCACCCCCTGCCAACACTTGCACCCGGTGCCAACACTTGCACCCCGTGCCAACACTTGCACCCGGTGCCAACACTTGCACCCATTGCCAACACTTGCACCCGGTGCCAACACTTGCACCCGGTGCCAACACTTGCACCCGGTGCCAACACTTGCACCCCGTGCCAACCAGTGTTGGAGTCCTCGAGGCCGGCCTCGTCCTCGAGGCCGGCCTCGGGGCCACTTTTGATGGCCTCGGCCTCGGTCTCGGTCTCGGATGACTAATCCTTGGCCTTGGACTCGGTCTCGGGCCTTCTGGCCTCGTATATTTGTCCGAGGCACGTCCGAGGCCAGCGAAATTAATAAAGTACAATCTGCTGGAACAGTCAAACAAAATTTCCCTGTCGGCTAAATATAATTATCTGTCAGTTTATTTAATATGAGGAACCTATTATCCTATAGATAAGAATCTGAAAGAATCATTTTCTGCTTGTCTTTTAATATATATCTAGGCCTATTTTATGCCGAGTGCCAAGTTATAAGCGATGCCATTTTTTGTGATAGATATGAAATTATAAATTGACCAACAGTATTTGAATATTTTTGATTTTTGATTTTCCTTCATTAATTGAGTCGAACATTATTTCTTGTAAATTTCGACCATATTTATGACCATTTGAAGTTTTGAAGATTTTGTTTACATGTGATGCAAGATGCGTTAGTACCTGATCATTAACTTCACACACCAGCGTGTCTGGCTTAAAACACAACTCAAAAAATGGAATGGGACAAAATTTGTGACAGAATCTCATCCATGCCTCAAAAAATATTCCAAATAACTTTGATATAACACAAATATGCCACTGCCTAATAAATTGGAACAAAGCAATGCAGAGTATCTATCTACATGTATCTAGAAAGTGAATTTTTTAAAGCAGTTATAATAAAGCCCGAAATGAAAGTGATAAGCTGCCTCAGAATGTTTTTAAAAACTAACCAATTTTTTTCCAGTCATGGTGAAAGGTTAATTAATTCTTTCCCAAAAGTCTTGAAATGAATTTCGGGTCGATGGCTATCTAAGTCTAAAATGTTTGATTTAGAAGTAGATAATTAAACATAATCGGTCGCTGTTTCCGTAAAAAACAATTTGCAGTATTTGCAGTGAGATGAGTTCCATGCCCTGTTCTTTAAAATGTAATGGTTGCCCCCTTATTGTCTTCATTTCAGTGTTTTACTTGAGTCATTGAGTGAATCTTTAATTGCACTGTTATAGCCTTATCGTAATGTCAATGACGATAATATACCAAGCTAAAATAGTTTGGCAGTCAACTGTCTTTTTGTCGAGCCGGCCTCGGTCTCGGTCTTGGTCTCGGATGCTCATGCCTCGGTCTCGGTCTCGGTTTGGAGGGCAATGCCTCGGTCTTCATCTTGGTCTCGTATACTCATGCCTCGGTCTCGGTCTTGGTCTCGGATGTCCTGGCCTCGACTCCAACACTGGTGCCAACACTTGCAACCCGTGCCAACTCTTGCACCCGGTGCCAACACTTGCACCCGGTGCCAACACTTGCACCCGTTGCCAACTTTTGCACCCAGTGCCAACACTTGCACCCGGTGCCAACACTTGCACCTGGTGCCAACACTTGCACCCGTTGCCAACACTTGCACCCGGTGCCAACACTTGCACCCGTTGCCAACACTTGCACCCGTTGCCAACAATTGCACCCCCTGCCAACACTTGCACCATTGGCAACATTACACCCATTGGCAACATTACACCCAATGGCAACATTACACCACCCTCAGGGGTATCCCACCCTTAAGGGATACCCCCTAGGGTTACCCCCTTTATCTATCTATCTATCTATCTTTCTTTCTATCCATCTATCTGTAACTCCCTTCGCCAGACTAGGTCTGGAAACACAGGTCTGGGCCAGCGCCATCTTTGCTTGGGTGAAATAACAGAATCTTTAGGGCCTGGTTTTGGGGTGATTTGAGGCTTTGAAAAATCTGAAAAAAATACTAGCATCTACCTTTTATCTTTAGAAAACACACTGGATTCTTGAAATATTTTTATGAGGCCGATTTATGGAGAAATGACAGGAAATATAACATGTAAACAAAACTTCGGACATCAACCTCGAGTGCTTCGGACGCACTTTTAACATAGAAAGAATGGTCGTACAGAGCCCAAACTTGGCTCAAAATGTAGGAAATTAAATTTCCTAAACATTGGTACCAGTTAGAAGGTGCTGTGCCCAGTATTGAGGCCTCCAGAGCGTGCTGCGTCATTGACGCAGCAATTGCACAAGAAAAGATTGGATGGATACTGAGCTCTGCTCTGCTGATCTATCGCCAGACTGGCCTCTCATGCCAATCAAATATCAACTCCCCTAGCGACGATTCTTTGAACTAGTCTCCAGATCTGGCACTCTGCCAAAAGTGACTCAGCAAAAAGTTCTGACACGGGACACCTATCTGGGGAAGCCAGGATCAACAAGAGCTGTGCTACTCTCGTAGCAGAGCTAATACCCACAAGAATTCCAATTTTAGTTATGCCAAATATTTCCACCAGGTGCACAACTGTGCATATATGTAAGGATGTGGAGACACCTGGGGGTGGAGTTCACTTTTAAAAAGAAACATGGCTGCAGGCCAAAAGCACAGCAAAAAGTATTTGGAATGTAGAAATGGTTATGATATTTATTGATTTATGGTCAGATTTGACAAGTTTAGGGGGGTCTTTGAATGTCGGGAAAGGATGAGCATTGTGCATGGTGTGGTGTTTGAGATATTTGATGGACGCCATGACATGGAGACTAAAAGTAAATCCCCCATAGCATAGCATGGGGGATAATTAAAAACCTGGACACACCTGCACATTTTCCGGAGTTCCGGAAGTGAACATATGACCCACATGTGACTGAATTTGAGCAGCCTAAGTCATAGAAATATAAATTCAGTACATTGAATGTTCAAATGACACTTAGAATTATGTGCTCCTCTTAAATTAAAGACCAAATGGGTATGGTGGTATTTGGAGTACATCTCAAAATACCACCATACATTATACAACCATTTGGTCTTATTTATACCTCATTATGTAACTCCAAAGAAAGCTGAACTTCACTCAGATGATCATAGGCGTACGGCGTGCGCGATTTTTGAGGGGGTGAGCAACATTTGCCCGAATTACACGATCTAAATTTATAAACATTTCAAATTAAATTGCTGGAAATCATTAATTTTCAGTAGTTTTTATTTAATCATCTGCCCGAATTTTTTAGCCTTTTTGCCCGAATCTTACTGTTTCCAAAACTTTTGGGGGGCGATCGCCACCCCTGCCCCCCCCCCCTTCGATACGCCTATGCAGATGATATATATATATTGCATCAGCCAATCAGAGCACAGAGAGCAGCTCAACTGATGATGTCACAATGTTGTGACATCACCATGGACATGACGTCACAATGGCAAACAATGCAATGACATCATCAACAATGATCAAACCATTGAGTATACAACAAACCATTGAGTATACAATGCAATACTACATGGGATATATATCCACTGCTTTTTCATGTGGTATTGTAAAGGTTATGGGGTATATGATTATTCAAATAGGTTCACCAGAAGTATAAAATCAGCACACAATTTGCATAGAAGCACAAAATCAGTACAATGGAGTACATTTGCAGCGTGGGTTTACATACTGCATTGTACTGATTTTTTACTTCCTCGCTGAGAAGCTGTAGGGGAGAGCGGGGCACAGTGACACACTTTTTATATTTTCAAGTGTTCCAAAATGTTGGCAATAACGAGTGAGATGAGGTCCACATTATAGATAATGATGTTGGGTATATTGTCCAGTAGTTTCAGGTTCCTACCTTTTACAGGTTTGGAGAAATTTTGAGATACGTCCATGCTCGTTAAGTGTCTCACTGTGCCCCAGCAGCTGGCTACGTGATTTTTTAGATCCTTTTTTGAGCATGTTTCGAAACTCTATCGCACAGGACACATGCACAACCTATTTAACCTGCCGCACCTGTTACATACTAATCAAAATTCTTTCTGATGCTTCCCTTTGGATATGACTCACTAAAATCAGTAGTTTATACTTTATAGTTCAAAAGTCAATAAACTGTTTAAATTACAGAAAAAAGCTGTCAGGATCATTACAAATTCGGCCTATAATTCTCATACTGACCCCCTTTTCAAGAAATTGAATTTATTAAAAGTGATGGATATTGGCTTGCTGCAAGAATATAAGTTCTGTTATAAATACCAAAATGGGACTTTACCTTTATATTTTTAGAATGAACTTTTTAATGTTCAACATAGTGTTCATTCCTATAACACCAGAGGTGCTAACAATTTTCAATTTCCAGTTATAAGACATTCATTTGCCTAGCAAGCTATACGTTATAGAATTCCACTAATTTATAAGAACTGTCCAAATTCTATTAAGGACAAAATTCTCAATCATAGTTACCATGGGTATGCAAGATACATTAAATTAGTTTTTATCAGAGATAACTATAATGCGACATGTAGTAATCGCCAGTGTTACATTTGTAACAGACAGCTAACAGAGTAATAGCTTTATTATCGACATTTCTTTTAACAGAGTAATACCTTTGTTCTCTAAATATTTTTTTTTTATTTATTTTTTTATAACATCAGGTTGTTAGCTACCATTTTAATAGGATGAAACTCACAACGGCTTCCAATTCAGTCTAACATTCTCATCATTCATTTTCATCTTCATCTATCATAGGGTGCTTCCTGGTAGCGACACTCCAGTCTTCAGGAAGCTCCTTCACATGATCATCATCCAAACTTCGCCTCATTAAAAAAGAAAAATTAATTTTTTTCCCTATTCTTCTAGTTTTTGTTTTGTTTTGTTTTTTTCCCAAGGTACTTATTATTATTTTTGTTTGTGTTTTCCTTTATACTGCTTTCTTACATTGTTTGTTTTGTTATGTAATTATTCTTTGTTTTGTTATTATTCATTTGATCATGTGTAAATAAACAAGTTCTGAGTTCTGAGTTCTTCTTATAGCAGGCATTTTGTTTTTAATAGTGAATTGTGAGCTATAATAGATGCATTACATTCAGATTGTTTCGAGTTCTTTGTGACGTCTCACTGTGCCCCGCCTCAAACTGTCTCACTGTGGCCCGCCTCAAACTGTCTCACTCAGTGCCCCACACAGCTCTCTTTATAAAATGTTTGAATCCTGTGGACCGGATGCCTGTATTGTGGTTCATCATGACATCATCTCACTAAAATAAGTCAAATACTCAAGGTTTGAATCCCTGGCAATTGATTTGCACTATATCATTTTTCTTTGGAATTATAACCAAAGGTTGTTTAGCAAAATTATTTACTTTTACGGGGTAAAAACCAAAATATTGAAATTCCACTCTCGATATGCTGTGTAGGCATTCAGAATATAGGACAGTCTCTCACTTTACTTTTTGTACTATACAAAAGAGGGTTGATCTGTAAACTGCACCAGCAAGATGCTACGGGCTTTGTCTCACTGTGCCTGCCGTTTCACTGTGCCTGCTCTCCCCTACTGCTTTAATACTCTTTTTTCATCTGGGATATACGCACATTACTGTTCTGCATACACTCTAAGGAAATCAACATAATATTAATGTGTCTACCTGTCATTTTAAAAATTGTTACTGACTACAAAGTCCCAAGGATTTCATCAAAGGCACCCAGAGAATCTGCTGCTGAAGATGAAAGGGATTCCAGGTTAAAGCTACTATAACTGCATGTTTAAACTGTTTTATCTGAATATGTTATAGAATAGTATCATGAAGGGCCACTAGGGAAATTTCAGTCTGTAGCCGGACAGTGTTGCCCTCTACCCTACATATTTTTGGGTGGAACATTTCTGACCTACTTAGTTTCAAAGTAGGTCAACTGTTAGCACAGGATGAGTTGGTTGTGTGTCCTGCTTGAAGTTTAGTGTTTAGCTGCCAGCTTGATGCAAAACATTATTGCATGTTGAACACAAACAGCAGTGGGGTGCAGGAGCATGTCCCATTTTGAAAATTCAACAACAGCCTGGTGAGTATAAAACATTTGCTAAATTATGCACTAACCAAGTCACAGGTAGTCCAATTAAGATTTTTTGTTTGTTTACATTTTGCCAATTCTGATACATAGAGCAAACCACAAAGTTTGCAATATAGCCAGTATTCACATTGCTAACAAATTAAGTCGGAATGCACGCAGACCTCATTATGTTATAATAGTAGGCCTATAATTGTCTGCCATTTGAGATCTTACCAGATATGGACAGTGTCCATATCTGGTCCATTGGACACACATAGATCTATAGATCTATATATCTAAATAGGCATACGGAGAGCGCTAATTTTGAAAGAGGAAAACTAATTCAGTCAAATTAATGCCTTATTCCACTAATTCCAGGTACCACAAATGTCATATCCAGGATTCATGATTCCTGTGCTGAGACAGCGCACTTCCCTACACGTGATGGAGCAACCGAGACCTAGTAATTTCTTATTCTGTGTGTGAAAATGGTCGTCAACAGAAGCAGCTTTCTATCGAGAGCTACTGAGCAATGCAGAAAGGGCCATTGTAGAACTTGGAACGATACAGAACCATGGAAGGCGAAAGACTGTTAGATGATACCTCCATTAACAGTTCCAATATGGTTGCAAATATTGACAACAACAGCCAGGAGACTGCTTGTAGTAACAATCTGATACACAAGGTGTCGCCACAATGCGGTACGCTTAACACCAGAGGTCACTACCAGGCTCACTACGCTGCTTTTGATGACCTGGGAGTTGGAGATCGACTCGACTGTCAAGTGGTCAGTGTTGCTTGGAGACGAAAGAGAAAACTGAAACCCGGAAGTTTGGAGGAGGAACCGAAACGGACTAAACACGAATCTAACGATGATGGCGTTTTAATTCCAAGTGATATCCAGAAAAATATGAAATGTGTTACAAGCGAGACAGACGTAGTCAATTTGGACCATAATTATGCGTCAATCTCCATTAACAGTTCTGATATGGTTGGAAAGAATATTGACAACAACAGCCAAGAGACTGATTGTAGTAACAATCTGATACGCCAGGTGTCGCCACGATGCAAGTGTAATCTGATACCCCAGGTGTCGCCACGATGCAAGTGTAATGATTGTAGTAACAATCTGATTCACAAGGTGTCGCCACGATGCAAGTGTAATGAGTGCAAGTGTACTGATGAGAAAACTGGTTCTCTCGGATATTTGAACATGTTGAAGGCAGGTGCTGACCGTGCTGTCTCGCCAGATACCACGAGAGCAGATGCATCTGTGAATTGCGTTTTAAGTGCTCTTAAATGTGAACCTATCGAATCTGTGGAGTGCACCACTGATGATGTTGCCTTGAAGGCTGTTACGTCTTGTGCTGTTACGTCTTGTGTTGTTACATCTTGTGCTGTTGGATGTAATACCACTTCAACTGTGGATACTCTTACACCTGTTAATATCGCACCGCGTCTTGCTGTATCTGAGCTGGAGACCGACGCAAGGTCGTTAGATAGTAAATTCACAGTGGTCGATGAGCATGATAAGGCCCCAGTTTGTGATGAAGAACCAAACAGTTCTCAACTTTTTTGCGAAGTCGGTGAAAGCATTTCCTCACATGAACATGATAAAGTCCTCGCTGATCACAAACAAGAGAATCATCCATTGGAAGTTGACTTCCTCGAAGAACAGGTTTGCAGTTATCAAGATGATGTGTCAGATTGTGAAGGAAGCTTGTGTCACACAGAATCGAATGTCCTCACTATTGCACCTATCCTTGGTGATGACGGTCTGGAAAGATCTTCCCAAATTTCTGAGAGTGGAGTCTGGGAGTCCCAGAGACTGTTGAAGGACAAGAATCGGACAGATCATGAGTCCGGGAACTCGTCTGTTAATCCGTCTCATCAAGTCACCCTGAAGTTACCACTTAAGTCTTATTGTGACCCTGTTTACGGTGAAATATACAACTGTGACATTTGCGTACAAGGATTTCAGCATCCGGAGAATCTGATGAGACATTACGCAATTCATAGCAACGAGAAACATCAGATGTGCCGGATTTGTGGAAAACGGTTCACAGAAGTCGTACAATTGAAGACTCACATGACGTCACACAGAAAACACGAACATGATAAACAGCACTTTGGGTCTGAAGACGGTCAAGAGCCCATTGGACATAACACAAGCAATGTCAGAAAGGGAAAAGATCGACACAGATCATGTGACGTATCATGTGACATATCATGTGACGTATCATGTGACGTATCATGTGACGTATCATGTGACGTATCATGTGACGTATCATGTGACGTATCATGTGACGTATCATGTGACGGACGGTACAGTAGACACGTCATGCTCCATGCTGGAAGCAGTCGGACGTACGTTTGCAACTTGTGCAGCACGGGTTATGCCAGTATGGGGGTCTTGTCTCAACACTTGTCGAAGCACCAGACCAGTTATTCCTGTGATAGATGTGGCTGCGAGAAATTGACAAAGGGAATGTGCAAGACAAGACGCAGCATATGTGAGCTTGCGGCTGGTTATCGAGTTAATACGTCAGTCTGTGAAATAGAGTTCATGACAAACGCGCCTATAACTGCTGTCCCGTCTATTGATGCTGTCCCGTCTGTTGACATGATTGATGCTGTTCCGTCTATTGATGCTGTCCCGTCCATTCATGCTGTCCCGTCTATAACAACTGTCAGAGCTGTCCCGTCTATTCATCATGTCCGTGAGGTTCAGAGTCGAGGAACAACAATGACACCTAAATCACCCCATGTACTGCCGTTTCCTTCGGCCGATGAGCTTCCAAACTCAACCCCACCTTCGCATAAGTTTGATACCACGCAAAAGAAAGTTTATATCAACCAGGATGGAGCATCAGTAGGTGAAAATATCAACCAGGACGGAGCACCAGCATCAATACGTCAAAATATCATTTCGCTCCCAAAAGAAAACCTGCTCACTATTGTGCCTGTCTCCGATACTGACTGTGAAGAAAATCCTCCGCGTATTTATGATATGTCGACAGGGACGACCAGATCGTCTAGTGAACTGGCATCATAGAAATACATAGAACGGACATGAGGCTGTATGGTGCCACCTCGAGATGAGGTCACCAAATCCGCCATATTGTAACTGCCCTGAGACATGACGTAACAATAGACTAATTATGATGTGACGTCATGCCATTGTTATAAGTGACGTCACTGTTACTGGTGACGTCACAGTTTCATTGTGCCGTGATTCAGGGCAGTTCCAAGATGCAGGATTTGGTTGCTTCATCTGCCAGAGCCTCATGTCCATTCTATGTATTTCTATGCTGGCATCAGACGATCAACATGATCAGGGTGCTACACATTACTCTTGTAGTCTGTGTGGTAAAATTTTCAAATCACGGAACTCGCTAACAAATCATGAGAAGTTCTGTCAACTGCATGAGCATATTTTCACATGTACACTATGCACTAACGCCTTCAAGACGCAGTTTCTAATACAGGATCACTTGAAGACTGCTCATGAAGTGGTAGATAAGGAAGCCGTGGAGCAGCACATCAGCCGAAGTGCCGCCAAAGACACCCTTGGGAGTACCTGGACGCAATGGAGCTATGAGAAGACTCAGACTCGAGAGTTATGCAAATTGCAAAACGGTGACACTGAGTCCACTTGCGTCATTTGTGCGCATGACTTTCAGCATGTTCAGCTTGGACGTCATTTGATGAAACGTCTACAGAGTGACAGTGAATTTTGTGACTTGCTAACCTGTGACTTCTGTGGGCAAGGATTCCAACATAAAGGAAATCTAGCCAAACATTTAGCAATTCACACAGAAGGGACGCATCAGGCATGTCTTATCTGCGAACGAAAATTTGACGAAGTTGAGAGCTTGAAGGCTCACATGGCGTCTCACGGAGGCTGTAAGAAGTGTCATCTGCCGGCTAAAATCCGCAGACACATCAAGATTGATGCTGGGAGCAATTGGCCCTATGTGTGCAATCTGTGTGGTACACATTACGCCATACTCGGTCCAGCAATTGGACATTTACGAAAGCACAAGAAGTACAGCAGCTATTCCTGTTTCGTTTGTGGGAAGGAGACAATAACGAGGGGCAACTGCAAAGAACCATGCGGCATACGTGGGCTAGGTGGTGGTCTTGACAGCAGTCAGGATACGTCAAGTGGGGGTAAAGAGCAACAAGGTGTCCAGCCTGTCCTTGAAGTTACCAGCCAAGCTACCAGCCAAGTTAATAGTCAAGTTACCAACCAAGTTACCAACCAAGTTGCCGGCCAGGTTACCAATCCAGCTGCCAGCCAAGTTGCCAGTGGAGTTAGGCCTACCAGCCAAGTTACCAGCCAAGTTGGGCCTACCAACCAAGTTACCAACCAGATTACCAGTCAATATGCTCAAGTTACAAACCAAGTTACCATTCAAGTTACCAGTCCAGCTGCCAGCAAAGTCGCCAGTGGAGTTAGGCCTACCAGCCAAGTTAACAGCCAAGTTACCAGTCAAGTTAACAGCCAAATTACCAGCCAAGTTGCAAACCTCGCTACCAGCCAAGTTAACAGTCAAGTTACCAGTCAAGTTAGGCCTACCAGCCAAGTTGCCAGTCAAGTTACCAGCCGAGTTACCAGGCAAGGAACATCTATGCAGAATGAATTGGCTAGGAAGCCATCGCTACGTTCTAGCCGTGATCGTACAACGGACGATGAGCCTGTCAAGGATCTTGTGGACCCATGTGACCATCCAGTCCATCCCGAGAGCATCATCCCCGACCTTGGAGAGTTGTACACTTGTGGCATTTGTGCGCAAGGATTTCACCATAAAGGAAATTTGATAAAACACTTGAGAATCCACAGTAAAGGAAGACCTCAGGCTTGTTTGGTATGTGAACAGAGATTTGATGAAGTTGCTCAATTGAAAATACATGTGTTTCTCCATAAGGACGATCAAAAGCAAAAGCGCTATCAAAAGTGCAAGATACCTACACACTTGAAAAGACACGTGAGTCTGTGCCATGGGAAGTACGCTTGCATGTTATGTGGCATGAAGTACCCTAGTATCGGTGATATTACTGGACATTTACTTGAACACAAGACCGGTTATTCCTGTTACATATGTGGCCGGGAAAAAGTAACGCCAGGTGTTTGCGAGACAAAACGATACTTGTGTGACCTCGCCAGGAGTCGGGAAGCTACTTCAAACGAAAAAACGCCTTCTACATGTAAAATGGTGTCTAATGCTTCATCTGAGTCCCTCATCTCCAAGGACGAGAGTCTGCAAAATGATGTACCAGAAAACAAGAATCCACGGATTCAAAGCCAGGCTGCGTTATTTCGGTGTGACGTTTGTGGCAACAGCTACCAGACTCTTCTTGAGGTCATGAATCACAAAAGGTCTCACATAAATCGTGGAAATTGTGCCTTAAGAAGAGATGTGCCTCGGATAGATGTACCCGGGATGTCCGTTCCCGCCCATGCTTGCTTGCGCTTGGATTGCTCAATGACGTTTTCAAGCGAGTCGGAACTGGACACCCATCACGCCACCCATTACACCGGAAAGGAATGTCACTCTTGCGAGGTTTGTGGCATGAAGTTTGGCGTCCAAGTCCATCTGATTCACCACTGGAAAGTCCGAGGCCATTACGGCGAGCTCCACGTCTGCAAGATTTGCAGAGCGTCATACGGAAGCAAATCGTTAATAGAAAGACACTTAGCGGCCATTCATAAACAATTTGGGCAAGACGCCAAGGAGCAGTATGTCATCAGTATTTATGTGAATAGTGCCAAGGACTGTGAACAGCTCATGACCATCCTCCACACGGGGTTATTTGGACGGTGTTGAATGGGACAGTTAACTGGTTAAGGCCACACATAATTGATCTTTAGCTTCTCGTATCTTCTCAAGGCACTTTTTCTAGGGTCGGTAGGACAAAATAAAAGAAAAAAAAATTTTTTTTGTAATGTCAAAAAAAACTTTTTTTTCAATTTATTTTTCCGTTGGCAGAAAATCTATTGTGTCGGCGGCTCTGCGAAGCAAAGAATCAATTATGTGTGGCCTAATCCACACGCTGAAGCCTAAATATAGAGTATTTCCTTTATTTGTCATTAGTGTATTCACAGGTGCAGTGCTCTTACTGGACCTGCTAACTTCGTCTGGACAGAAAAGAGGTCACTCGTGGAATCGGCCAATCAGAGAAGTTGTCACAAAGTTTAAATTTGCAAGAACTTCTCCGATTGGTCGAGCTCAAAAGTTGACCTATTTTCTGTCCAGAGGAAGTAACAGGCCAAGTAAGAGCATGACACCTTCAAATGTCTCAATGACTAGCAAGACCGGATCAACAGGCTTCAGCCTGTGGTTAATCCCATTTAGCCCAGTTAGGCCACACATAATTGATTCTTAGCTTCGCGGACCCGCCGACACAATAGATTTCCTGCCGATGGAAAAAAAAATTGGAAAAAAAAAAAAATTTTTTTTTGACATTATAAAATTATTTTTTTTCACCTTTTTTTTTTGTCCTACCGACCGACCCTAGAAAAAGGGCCTTGAGACGAATCCGAGAAGCTAAAGATCAATTATGTGTGGCCTTACTTAACAAGTTGGCATAAACATCATTATAAGAAGTCAAAGTTTAGTAGGGGAGACCGGGGCTGGTTGTCACAGGGGCAGGTTGTCACACTTTTTATTGCACTAAACTATGGAGTCACACAGCTCAACCAATCATTGTTTTTTGCTTTTATAACCCACTGGAGTCTTTTTGAAAAATCTTGACCCCTGGAAGGGAGTCTGGTAGGCACAAGGACTGTTAAAAATTTCCTGTTACAAAAAGTAATTTTTTACCTTTAACTTGCATGCAATGCTAGTCTTTATCAAATAGTTGTTGAAAAAGATACAGTTAATACACTTACCATATAAACATTTCCTTAAATCATCATTAGAACAAATAGTAAAAATTTTGAAAACAACGGCCTTGGTCACCCGTTTTTGGAATTTTCATCAGTCGGGGCAGGTTGTCACAAAAAGGCGGGGCAGGTTGTCACACTTTTTGGAGCTGGTTGTTACCTATTAGGACCAGGCTTTTAAACCAAAAAAACTAACACAAATATAAATTTGTGCTTTATACATGCTATTGATGACTGAAGATGTATGCAGATATTGCATTGTGTTTAAATAAATCAATTTCAAATTTATATGTAAAATTTTCCAAAAAAATCGTAAAAATCCTACTCCGTATCAGAATGCTTTCCTACTGATTGGTAAGCCTTCATTTGCAGCACTCTTGTACACAGTAGCATGTTTGTTAAAGCCCCTTTCACACAGCCAAGAGTAACCCAAGAGTACCTTGGCAAGAGCAAAATTCAGAAATCACGAATGAACTCCCAGAGTATAGCTTTTTACTCCCAGAGTGAAAACTTTGCTCCCAGAGTGAAAGTTGACACTCCCAGAGCAAAAGTTGATGCTCCCAGAGCAAATATTTCACTCCCAGATCAATTCCATACTCTCAGAAAATTTTAAACTGTTCAAAATTTTCCAAGAGTTTTCCAAGAGTGTGGCAATGATCTGGGAGCATCTTGTGTTACTCTGGGAGTGAAATTTTCACTCTTGAGAGTGAAATCTATGCTCTTGGAGTGAATTCACGATTTCTGATAGTTTGCTCTTGCCAACATACTCTTGCCAAAGTCTTGTCTGTGTGAATGGGGCATAAGGTCTTCACTTGGCAAGTAAAGGATTCCTCATATGTCCAAAATAACTTTTCTTGGTCAAGATTTGCCCTACAGAGTTCCACTTCCTGCATTCGAGCTCATAACCAAAAGTGTGACAACCTGCCCCGAGAGTGTGACAACCTGCCCCGAAAGTGTGACAACCTGCCCCGAATTCTAAATTTTAAAAAATGTCCAATATCACATCAAGATTTCGATTGATATAGGTATATATTCACCAGATAGGTTTAAGTCACTCCCCTTTCGCCATTCATACAGAATGGCAGTGCTCCTGCATGCTTTATATAGAAATAGTAGCATGTTTAAGTTTTACACACTGTGACAACCTGCCCCTGTGACAACCAGCCCCGGTCTCCCCTACCTGTATTCAATTACTGTATTTAATTATTATGATCAAAAAATTCTTCATCATTACAGTAAGAAGCCAAAGTTTAGTACCTATATTTCATTACTGTACTTAATTACTATGATCAATGATCAAAAATTCTTTATCATTATAATAAGAAGTCTAAGTTCAGTACCTGTATTTAATTACTGTATTTAATTACTATGATCAAAAAATTCTTCAGTGGCACTTCACTTAATAAGATGGAAATAATAAAAATATAAGTATCCAAAACATATATATATATATATCATTAAAGTAAAAAAAAAGTTGAATGTCTCAAATAAAAATGTCTTTAATGTAACCTTAAAAGTGTCTATATTTCTGAACTCTGTGATCACTATCGGCAGCAATGCATGTTCCACATTTTATGTCTGTCATCTTGTTGGTGGAACGTATTGGAGGTCTATGCTCAGGTGTTTGTGTATGCAAAGCGTTATACACAAGTGTTAGGATGTTGAACTCAATTCGTAATCTCACCAGTAACTAACCAATGTAGTTGCCTGAATAAGTTATTAGCATTGTCCCTATGAGTGATGAGCCAGCACCAGCTTAAGGCCACACATAATTGATTCTTAGCTTCGCGGACCCGCCGACACAATATAGATTACCTGCCGATGGAAAAAAAAAAATTTTTTTTTTTGACATTATAAAATTTTTTTTTTTCACCTTTTTTTTTTTTGTCCTACCGACCGACCCTAGAAAAAGGGCCTTGAGAGGAATCCGAGAAGCTAAAGATCAATTATGTGTGGCCTAACTGCAGCATTTGTCCATGATCCTCTCAGTGGCTGGTGGGGCATTTGCTGTTCCTTGTGGATTTTACACGTAATCCAGTGTTCCAGCTAGGATTTTATTTGGGCATGAAATTTTCTAGAAATGAGGGCACTTTTCTAGAAATGAGGGCACTTTTCAAAAAAAAAAAAAAAATTTTTTTTTTTTTTTTTTTTTGGGCATGGCGCACGAGGGTCGGGCATGGCGCGGCGCCATGCTCAAATTGCCTAGCTGGAACACTGTAATCCATGATTTCTAGCTTGTCTGTCAGCATCGCGCATATTCCTTTCTTTTGAGCGTCTTGAGTAATTCTTCATCATTCTGTTTGATGTACCAGAGAGTCAGCGTCTTGTGAGCGCACCACATTTTACTGTGGCCCCTGGTGCAGTCGCACTTTAAGTTTCCTCCTGAAAACGTTACAATGACCCGTCCAAACATTCCATTTGCGACAGCTTTGCCAGACTTGGTTTTGACAGAATAATGCAAAACTTGTGAGTCTTGTGGAATCTTAGATGAATCAGTATTCTCAGTCTCTTTCGGAGCAAATTTCTGATTATTCTTTTGATTATATTTCTGATTATATTTCTGAGTATCTTTCTGATTATATTTCTCCGTAAATCTCTCCGTATACTGGAAGACAGCCGGTGCAGAGGTACTGTCGCGAATTTCAATCGCTTGTGTTACGTGATGTACACACTAGGCGTCGCTCTAGTGTTGATCCTTGATTGTACTGCCATCTAGGGAATAAAGTCTCTCTCACTCAACAGCTTGCTCAGCACTGTGTTCACTGATGATGTCACTGATGATGTCACTGATGATGTCAGCCCTTAGAAGATCAATTAAATGACTTCGCATCAACATCCCTGGGTCCCGATAAGACGGGGAGTCGCACACGGCTCTAATATGCGGACAATCCCAGCCAGGTTGAAGGCCGGCAACCATGGCCGCCATTGCTTCTGTACAATCCTCTATGGAGCATCGCACCCCACAGTTTTCCCCGAACGTCTTCTTCTTCACGTGCACTGGTTTCTGTGGCCCTGCTTTCCCGTGGTTAACCGCGTATATTCCACGGTCGAGATCGACGCACATGGCCACGTGAGCTTCCCTTTCGTACAGGTGGCTTTTCAGGTGCGGCTGCAGGGAGGGTTGCATCACGGCAAGGCCACAAACGTGACATTCGACTTCCCCCGG
This sequence comes from Platynereis dumerilii, assembly GCA_026936325.1. Lineage (NCBI taxonomy): Eukaryota > Metazoa > Annelida > Polychaeta > Phyllodocida > Nereididae > Platynereis > Platynereis dumerilii. The sequence continues at coordinate 7,479,880 of JAPTHN010000021.1, forward strand.
TCTCAATGGCCTTTGAACGCGTTGAAATGCCCGCTGTGGGGCTGCGTTCTGAAAACAACAATCAATGATTTATAACCAATTTATTCAAGGAGGCAGGCAACTTCAAGATCACGCAGATAGTTATAATATGTTAATATCAGAGCGCAAGTAGGATTGGTACGATATGCAGATATGGGTATAATGAAATTATGACATCACAATATGAATTTTATGGTGCAAGGATAATGCAAGGATAGTGCAAGTGCAATGATAGTGAATTCAAGTGCAAAGACGATGCAAGGATGATGCAAGAATGGTGCACAGATGATGCAAAAGGCAGTGCAAGGATGGTGCAAGGATAATGCAAGGATGACACAGAGACAGAGCAAGACTGATGCAAAGACAGTGCAAGGATGATGCAAGGATGATAGAAGGATCTATAGTGCAAGGATGCAAGGACAGTGTAAGGATGATTCAAGGATAGTGCAAGAACAGTGTAACGATAATGCAAAGACAGTGCAAGGATGATGCAAGGATGATGCAAGGATATTGCAAGGATAGTGCAAGGATAATGCAAGGATGACACAGAGACAGAGCAAGACTGATGCAAAGACAGTGCAAGGATGATGCAAGGATAGTACAAGGATGATGCAAGGATATTGCAAGGATGATGCAAGGATAGTGCAACGACAGTGCAAAGGCAGTGCAAGGATGATGCAAGGATAGTGCAAGGATGATACAAGGATAGTGTAAGGATGGTTCAAGGATAGTGCAAGGACAGTGCAAGGATAATAGAACAGTGTGGAAGGATTGTGCAAGGATGATGCAGGCATTGTGCAAGGATTATGCAAGGATAGTGCAAGGATGATGCAAGGACCTTGCAAGGATTATGCAAGGATAGTGCAAGGATGATGCAAGGACCTTGCAAGCATGATGCAAAGATAGTGCAAGGATGATGCAAGGATGGTCAGGGCCGTATTAACCTATGGGCAGACGGGGCAGTTGCCCCGGGCCCATAACCTCAGGGGGGCCCATGAAGAAGCTGATAAGTGTTGCGACAGTAAAGAAAGTGCGTCGGATAACTGGCGCATGAATGTACTTTTCAGAATTTAGAGCGTTTTTGGGGCGCAAAGGGGGCCCATTAGAAACAGTTTGCCCCGGGCCCAGAAATGCGCTAATACGGCCCTGAGGATGGTGCAAGGATGATGCACAGATGATACAAGGATGGTGCAAGGATGATGCAAGGACGTGCAAGGATAGCGCAAATATATTGCAAGGATGATGCAAAGACAGTGCAAGGATAGTGTAAGGATAGTGCAAAGATGATGGTTGATAATGATGCAATGATGATGCGAAGTATTACAAAGATGCATGGTGCAAAGATTCAAGGATGTACAAGAATAGTGCAAGAATGGTGCAAGCATTAATCTACAATCACCAGCATTCAAAATAACTTACGTCAGTCCGCGCTGGATTTTCCTGGTCAGTTCGAGCTGGTTTCTGCTGAAGTTGTCTCTCCGACGCTCTCATTGGCTTAGAAGTGCCCTTAGAAGTGCTCTGAATGTCTCTGTCAGCCGTTCTAGTCCGACTTGTGGGCCTGGAAGCGATCTTTCCCATGTTGAGAGGGCCGTGCAAACTCAGATGGTTGATGATGTGGACTCGATTGATCACAGTAACATCCTTGCACTCTGGACAATGGTAGTGCGCTCGGTTCTTGTTGTGCGTCGTTTTGTAACACTTGAGCAGTTTCGAACCATCTGCAACAGATTCACATTCAGATCAGTTGTACTTTCTTAAAAGCACTGCCAGCATAACACTATCAGGCATTTCAGATACCGTATTTCAAAAGGGACTTCTTATAGATTATTCTGTTCATTGTGTTTGACAAGGTACAACTTCATCTGTTTATATATAATTATGACTTGAAAAATAGTTGCTTGATATGTCGTCTATGAGTGTAGGCCTATACATGCAATTGAAAACAATTTGATCAAACAACATACATGATATATCTAAGACTAGATATTTCATCCAGAACGTTTAGATACATTTTATCATCATTTGCAACTGGAACTTTTGTGCGTCCGCCCTGTGTTATGTGCTCTCAGGAGCACAAGTTGATTCACTGTGAACAATTTAAAGGTATGATGTCATCAGAAAGGGTGAAATTTGTGAAAAACAAGGGTCTATGTGAAATTTGTTTGTATGCAAATCATGTTACAGAAAATTGCAGAAGTACTTATGTTTGTAATGTCACTGGATGTGGTAAGAAACATTCCAAATTTCTGCATGTTTCTCAATCTAATCATGTACAAAAAGGTGGTGAAGCCAGGAAGGTTACAAATGCAAACATAGATATCAGTGGTAAGCCGCAGGTGTTCATGCCAGTTGTATCTGTTCAGGTCAATACGGGTTACAAAACTAGTGCTCTGTTAGACACTGCCTCTAGCAGTACTTTTTGCTCTCGTGATTTGGTCAAGACGTTAGGAATTAGTGGTGAGGTTATGAAATATACCCTCAACACTTTGAATAAGTCCAATGAAGTTATGAAGTCTGAAGTTGTCAATATCAGTGTTTCTTCCCTTGATGGCAGGGAAACCATCGATCTTGTGAATGTGCTAGTTGTAGATAGGATTCCAGTGAGTTTGCCTTCCGTAAATATTTCTTCATTCCAGCATCTGAAAGGCTTGGCCATTCCTTGTACAGGTGGGAACGTCCAAATTCTCATTGGTCAAGATCATGCTGAAGCTTTAGTTCCGTTGGAGGTAAGAAGGGGCAACAAAGGTGAGCCGTTTGCCGTGCGAAGCATGTTGGGCTGGACCTTGAATGGCCCAAATTGTGTTGTCAATCCGGTGGGGTGTAACGTTATTTCGCATTTCGTTAGTGCAAGAGCTTCTGTCGATTCCGATATCAATGTGTTGTGGAATGTTGAAAATGAAGGCATCACTGACGATACTTCCTGGTCCATTGAGGACAAGAAAGTAATCAAGTTGTGGGATTCTGAGTGTAGATTAGTGGATGGTCGGTATCAAATTCCTATCCCGTGGAAGTCAGGAGTTCAGGTTCCTAACAATTACATCATGGCATTGTCTAGACTGAAGGCAACCAAGAGAAGTCTGGTGAAGCGTAGTCTCTATGCGCAATATGATGGTGAGATGCAGAAGTTGATATCCAAGGGTTATGCAGAAAGAGTTGTTGATGATGACCTGTCTGAGTCAAGAGTTTGGTATTTGCCACATCAAGCAGTAGTTTCGGACAAAAAGCCTGGCAAGATACGCATTGTCTTTGATTGTGCGGCCAAGTTTAATGGTGAATCTTTGAATGAGAAATGTTTTCAAGGGCCAAATCTTAGTAACAGTTTGTTGAATGTTCTTTTGCGTTTCAGAGAGCATTCGTATGCTATGGTTGCCGATGTTGAAGCTATGTACTACCAGGTTGTGATTCCAAAGGAGGATAGGGATGCTTTGCGTTTCCTGTGGTTTGATGATTCAGGTGAACTCGTATGTTACAGGATGACACGCCATGTCTTTGGCGGTATATGGTGTTCTTCTAGTTCCACGTACGCTTTGCGACGCGTGTTGGTTGACAATGACAATGTAGATCCTTTGGTCTCTGATGTTATTAGGAGGAGTTTTTATGTTGATGACTGCTTGAAATCCCTTCCTTGTCGGGAGCAAGTTCTAGATGTTGTACGTGGTACAATTGATGTCCTTTCTCAGGGAGGTTTTCATCTCACAAAATTTGTGATCAATGATGAGGAGTTATTGAATTCAATTCCTATTAGTGAGCGAGCTAGTGATGTTGAATTTCTCAAGGATTTGAAAGGCAAAGTTCTGGGCATAGGTTGGAATGTCGAAAGCGAGGAGTTCTGTTTTCAGGTCAATCTTGATCCTGGTTGTGAAGTTTCATTGACTCGACGGAAGATGTTGAGTATGTTGGCATCGATTTATGATCCACTTGGATTGGTGAGTCCTGTCATTATTTGTGGGAAGTTGCTGTTACAAGAAGCAACTACTCGGAAGTTGTCATGGGATGAGAGGATCCCAGATGACTTACTTGGAAAGTGGTTGCAGTGGTGTCAATCTCTCAGTGGTCTGGAAGGATTTGGTATTCCTAGATGTATCAAACCCTTCATGTTTAATGATGCAGTTTTAGAGTTGCATCATTTCTCAGATGCCAGTCAGGTGGCATATGGCTGTTCTAGTTATTTGAGGAGTATTAACAAAGACGGCCAAATTTGTGTGGCTCTTATCATCAGCAAGTCTAAAGTGGCTCCTATCAAGTCTCTGACAATTCCTCGATTGGAGCTGCAGGCTGCGGTATTAGCCGCGAAGATGGATGCCACATTGCGAAGGGAATTAGATCTTGATCTTGGTCCCTCACATTTTTGGACAGATAGTGAGATTGTCTTGAGGTACATAGTAAATGAGTCACGTCGTTTCCATGTATTTGTTGGTAACAGGATTAGTGTAATTCAGCAGCATTCGCAGCCCGATCAGTGGCACTTTGTAGCAGGGGTTGAAAATCCTGCTGATCTCTTGACAAGGGGAGAATCTCCAGAAAGTCTTCAAAGCAGTAGGTGGTTAATAGGTCCACAGTTTCTTCATTGTTACAAGGCCGATTGGAAGTCAAAGCAGGTTGACGCTTCCTTTGTTCCCTTGAATTCGGAGGATCCAGAAGTCCGTACAGACACTTGTCTCTTGACAAGCGATGACAGTGATCCAATGGATAAACTCGTTGCGCATCATTCTAGTTGGTACTCCTTGAAACGGGCTGTTGCTTGGCTTTTGAAGTTCAAGTCTTACCTCAGAAATGGTAGAAATAAGATCCAGAAGGGTTTGAATGTAGAATTGCTTCGAGATGCTGAGATTTCAATTTTGAGACATGCACAAAGTTGTCATTATCAGAGTGACATCAAGTTGTTATCTAAGGGTCAGAGTGTGTCCAAATCTAGTGCATTGTGTTCTTTAGATCCAGTTTTGGATAATGATGGCATAGTGAGGATTGGCGGTAGGTTGAAACATGCAAGAATGGTTAAAAATAGTAAGTGTCCTTACTTAGTTCCTCATGATCATTCTATTGCCAAGCTCATTGTGGCCGATTTCCATAATGTTGCTCATTGTGGCACAGAATGGGTTCTTAGTGAGACTAGAAAAAGGTATTGGATTACTCGTGCTCGCAGACTTGTCAAGTCAGTTTCTCATGGTTGCATGTTCTGCAAAAAGATGTTTGCTCAACCTTGTTCACAAAAGATGGCTGATTTACCTCCAGAAAGAGTGGAGGATGGTAACAGACCATTCACGTATACTGGAATGGACTGCTTTGGGCCATTTTTGGTGAAACAGGGTCGAGCTGAAGTTAAGAGATATGGTTGTCTCTTCACATGCATGAATACTCGTGCAGTGCATATTGAGAAGTTGAATACGTTAGAGACAGACAGTTTCTTGAATGCTTTCAGAAGATTTGTGTCTAGGAGAGGTGTACCAAAGAAGGTCTGGTCCGATAATGGTACTAATTTTACTGGTGGTCGTGCGGAAATTCTTGGGAATTTGAAGGAAGTCAATCAACAGGTTCTTCATGAATTTGGGCTACGTTTGGATTTGCAATGGCATTTCAATCCTCCTACAGCTTCGCACATGGGCGGAGCATGGGAGCGTTTAATTCGCACTGTTCGCAAAGTTCTGTTAGGATTGCTTGGCAAGGATTGCCGCCTCTCGGATGAGGGCTTGGAAACTCTTTTCTGTGAGGTTGAGTTCATCGTGAATGGCAGGCCTATAACCAAGGTCAGTGATAGTGTGCTTGATGCTCCTCCTTTGACTCCAAATCACTTGCTTATGTTGTCCGAGGGTATCTCATTGCCTCCAGGTGTTTTCATTGAGAATGATTTGTATCGACGCAGGTGGAGACAAGTTCAGCATCTCGCCAATACTTTTTGGAGACGCTGGCTGAGGGAATATTTGCCAGAGTTGCAGGTGCGAGCAAAATGGCATCAAACCAAAGCCAATCTCAAGGCTGGAGATCTAGTCTTAGTTTTCGGAGAGAACACTCCACGTGGTCTGTGGCCCATGGGTGTTGTTGAGGAAGTTTATGAGAGTGATGACGGAAATGTTCGTTCTGCTAGTGTTCGTACAAAATCATCTTGTCTGACGAGACCAGTTACTAAATTAGTACTTCTTGAAGGTTCGATTTAGAGTCATTGTAGATATTTCCATAATTTTTGTATTTAGAGTAGAATTAGACTTTTTAGTGTTGAATCAAATTGATTCAAGGTGGGGTGTGTTGCACATGGCCGATTCCATGTGCTCTGTTTCCAATTTGTGATGCTTCAGTGTTGTGGTCACCACATGTGTTTCTTTGTTTATTTGGTCACTCTTCAGTGAGCCCAACAGCTGATCAGCTGGGCCATTAATTGGGTCTCACTGACCTAGTTGTTCTGAGCATGTGCAGAGGTGATTGTGCAAAATTTGATTAGCAGAAAATTTTCCATTCACTCTGCAGTGGCACTTGGAGGAGTCAACTACATTTTTGTGTATTGGTGTCACAATGTATTCAGCTAAACTGGCTGATACAAATTTTATGCCTTGGCGGATTTTATAAGGTGAGGGCAATTCATTATTCTATGTTTGAATGCATTTGTAGCGGTTTCTATCTTCATGAGTTATTTATTTTAGTGGAGATTTCCAAACCAAAATATTCAGTGGAATTTTCCACACAAAACTTTTCAGTGGAATTTTCCACACAAAAAAAAGTTGTTCAAATTTGGAATGCTTTCATACTAGTTTGCGTTTTTTATATTATGGTGACAAATTACAAATCTATAAGTATAATTATGGTTTCTAGTGGAATTTGTAAAAATACAGTATTGCTTGTAGCAAGTCAGTGTAAAATGTGTATTGAAAATTCCAGATGTCCTACTGACCATGTGATTGTCGAATTGTGGAATTTGTGGTTAAAAATTCAGAAGTCGCATATGCTTGTAAGTTGATTGTTTATATTACATAACGCAATTATTGCAGATGGTTGATGCTTGGTTTCAATTGATTTTTTATGCCTCTAAATGGCCCACTCTGGTGCTGAGGTGGTGTAAAACATAAACTCAACTCAACTGATTTTTTATGTTAAATATTTCTGAATCATTCTTGTATTTGATTCTTTTAACTATTAGTTTAGATATCCACTGTTATAATGGTCAAAAAATGAATTTCCATAATTAATGGACAAAAATACAAAAACAGAAGTTTAAATGTTTATTTTTAAAAAACTTTAGCTTAAAATGTAATGTTCTTTATTACTTAGACGCTTATTTGATATATTTACTCTTGATTTTATAATTTATTTGTGCATAATATTTATACTTGATTTATTTCTTATTTGTAGATTTACCTATCTGTGATGGTGTAAATAAAGATACTTCTACAATCTACATATTCAAGTTTTATATTCAACCGCAAGTCCGCAACACATGCAATTGAAAACAATTTGATCGAACAACATACATATTTATGCTTGTTGCTGGCTGTGAACTCGTTTGGACAGAGGAACCGAGGCAGGCATTTGGTTGAAAATGTCATTTTATTAAATGACGGAAATAAAGCAACATTACAAATGTACAATGTAAAGTCATACAAGCAAATGCCGAACAGGTGACACAGTCCAAAGGTGGGGGACAGACCGCCACAAAATTTACAAAAACAGTACAAAAGCAATAATGTAAATGGATCGGCAACCTGTTACAATGTTGGAATACGTAAGAGAGCAGAAAATCTACATATCAGGAAAAACAAAGAGGAACATAATACACATACGATTTGGAAAAAGACACAGCATAGAAATTGAATAATGGAGTGGGTGGGTGGGAAAAAATCTGTCCATGAAATCAAGCAAAACGTGGTGTTTTGGCGCGAATCAGGCAGTAACTGAGGATTCGCCAACACCGCAAAAATCCATTTCCGGTTCGGAAATTGTGTTTTATGCTTGTTGCTGGCTGTGAACTCGTTTGGACAGAGGAACCGAGGCAGGCATTTGGTTGAAAATGTCATTTTATTAAATGACGGAAATAAAGCAACATTACAAATGTACAATGTAAAGTCATACAAGCAAATGCCGAACAGGTGACACAGTCCAAAGGTGGGGGACAGACCGCCACACCCCCCCCACCGAACAGCCGGCAACCTGCAAAAGAAAAAAGGGGCAGAGGGACTGGACCAGCACCCACTGAAAATTATATTATACATACATGTATGTAAAAGTGGACAAACCAATTGTTGTTGAGAGAGGGAAGTTCCCTCAGGGAAACTTGGCTCAAGAGTATCAAATCATGAAGTATTTTTGTAATCGGCACTAAGCCTTAGTAAGGCTCACCAGTGTGAGACGCAGATGGGAAGATAACCGTGGATAATTGACTATGATGATCACATGATAAAGCTGAAATGAATCAAGCCGAAATAGTAAATTAGTTATAAGGAGCAGGACAGGGCTGAAAGGGAAGGTGTCTGTCAGCACAGAGAAGTAAACCAGCATCATTGTGGCAGGAGATGATCCCGAACTCAAGCACGATGCCAAGCACCTCGTCGAGACCCGTTGACATCAAACACACACCAGTTCAGGACCACAGCTCACAATAGGAAGCATGAAGACAAGTCGACAGTTGACTGTTGAAGTATGGTTGATCTGAATAAAAATGATTCATAGATTATATTTTAGTTGATAAACCAGGGGCTAAAAGAGCCCAAAACCAGCTCTAACTCACCCCGTAGGGGAGGAGCAACCAGGGGCTAAAAAGCCCAACCAGGGGCTAAAAAGCCCAACCAAGGGCTGAAAAGCCCAACCAGGGGCTAAAAAGCCCAACCAAAGGCTAAAAAGCCAAAATAAGGGCCCAACAGTCCAATCAAGGACACAAGGTCCACTGTGGGTATACAGATAAATATCGCTGAAAAAACAATGTCAAATAAATTTTGCGGGCACCTCGGTCGGACCGATTGGACATCACAGTAGTTAAGTGGTATGAACAGACGGAGCTGAAAAAGAAACATTCATTGTAGTTATGCAGCACTGGCTCAAACTAAAATATCAGCTCCAACTCGCTCCGTAGGGGAGGAGCAACCAGGGGCTAAAAAGCCCAACCAGGGGCTAAAAAGCCCAACCAGGGGCTAAAAAGCCCAACCAAGGGCACCAGGCCCACCACACATAAGTTAAATATATATATATCGCTTGGAAATAATCCTGATGTGAAGGACAATGCGCCAGGCAAAGTGGTTGAACCCAGATGTGTAGCCAATGATGTGGACTTAGCACCAGCTAACAGTCTCAGATGTAGACGAAGGCACCAGGCACAGTTGTTGAGCCCAGATGTGTAGACGATGAGGACTTCGCAGCAGGTCACAGGCCAAAAAGGAGACGAACCTATTGATGTGGCGCCAGGCGAAGTTGATGAACCCAGATGTAAAGGCAATGATGGAGACTTAGCACCAGCTAGCAGTCTAACATGAAGACGGGCGTATCTACCTGGGGGAAGTTGGAGTGATGAGTCTAGTAAGTAAGATTTGTCCATTGTATAACGCATACTTTCAGTGTTTGGCACACATTGGAAAGCGCACACCCACTTTAAAACAAGAGTTATAACATAGAAGGTTGTAACATTGCAAAAGCACAAAACAGGTGTACACTAATTTTATGAGGTTGTAACATCATAACAGCACCCCACATCTTTATAACAGTTAACATAACAGATTAACACATTCGACATCAGGCGACAGTACAAAGGAGATAAATGTCCAGATGAGTGGACCATGATGTGGACTCGGGACCCGGATGTAAATAGATGCCTGACGTGAAGGCCATGATCTGCACTCGGCATGTGCCGACAGTGCAAAGAAGATGATCGTCCCGGTGAATACTGACAGTCCCAGATGTAAACGGATGGCCGGATGTGTCGGCCATGACATGCACTCGGCACCAGCCGGCAGTGCAAGAAGGCGAATGTCCGGAGGGGTACACCATGATGGAGACGGACGCCCAGGACGAAGCTCCTGCAGCAAGAAAGATGAAGGGACCTCCAGATGTGTCTGCTGAGAGTCCAGCCCTGCCTAAATGTCCCATCGGCGCAGGCGAAAGTGAGCTGCCAGGGTAGAGACATGATGGTACACTGGCCGTACACAGGATACATGTAAAACGCATAAATACAGTCGAGTTGATGATACCCAGAATACCAGTACAAACAGGATGGCACACTGATAATAAACAGAATACAATGACATGTAGAAACATGATGGTACATTGGTAATACATAGAATACAAGTACAACACACAACTGTACATCGTTAGGGCACACATTATAACATCCACTTTATAACAGTTATAACAAAGCAATTTGGTGGATGCACATTGGTTTGAAGAGACTACAAGACACACACAACTTAGGCAAAAAACACAGTACCTAGGAAACACAATGTATCTCGACAGCTGAGAGAATGTCCCCTACATGATAACATTCATTGGATCACACATAATAATCCTGAAAGTTCTTGTGACATTTATGGTGTCGTAGGTGGGAAAATCCGGCAAAGATGTGAAACGGAGGGGTGCAAATTGCTTTGTCCTTGATATAATAAGATATAGACAGGCATCCCACTAGTTTTCTTGTCTCGGCACCAGCCGGCAGACCAAGACAGAGGCGAATGTCCAGATTGGTAGACCGTGATAAGGCCTGGGCACCAGCCAGACCCAGATGAAGACGAACCTCTGTAAACCATGTTAGGACTTCAGATCCTGCCAACAATCCACGATGGAGACTAACGTCAGTGTGACATGGTCTCGGCACCAGCCAGCAGACCAAAATGAAACGAATCATCCAGATGTGTATGCCGTGATAGGGACACAGGCCCTGCTAGCAATCCTAGGTGGGTACGAAACGTCCAGATGTAATATGATCTAGGCACCAGCCCGCAGCCCAAGATGAAGGCGAATATCCAGTTCATATGAGTCATTCCAAAAGGGAGAGCACCAGTCCCAGTCAATGATTCAAGTCACTGTATCAGGAGAGTCAGCCGTCATGGTCAGTATAACAGCATGCATGGACTTGTGTTATAAAATCACACTACCGAAGTTCAGAGAAGAAGCCAAAAATCCGGTGAACAAAGTAATCCCAATCTGTTTTTAAAAGTCCAACTTCACAAAGTGGTCTGGAAGTCCAGGATGAAAATTCAGAAAGTGCAGGGGACAATTAGGCACCATGAAAGCTGCCACTGCAGTGGTGAAATGTTCAGATGCCTGCATGAGCCCTCTTCAATTCTTCAATGCAGCAGTTTACTGTTCACAACGGTGATCAGAAATGGTGACGTGAGATTTGAAAATCACACAATTTTTTCACAGTGTCACCATGCACTGTCCCAGGCATGGACCATGGTCCCAGCAAAATGTTCATCAGCAGCAGTTGAAGTCGGGACCTTCTGTGGCTTATACAGCAGTTTGCCCTGTAGAATTCGCAGATCACCAGTCAGTGGTGAAATTCATCCGTGCCACTGACACTGACATCTAGCCAGCCACCACGAGCCAGATTACCAAGAGACACACACCAGAGAATCTACCTGTGACCATATGCTGATGTAGTAGCAGCAGAAGACCTACAACAACAACAACAAGAATTCGCAGTGTAGTTTATATCCTCAAATTCCAAGATTTCCCAGAAAAAATATTCACAGTTTTCCAACACGTGTGTTTGTTTGACAGCTGCTGCTCCATAGCCACTCACAAGCCGCAGTTACCGCCAGGTGCGCCACCGTCCACGAGATAAAAGACTAAGACGCCATCTTGTGGTTAAAGCACAAATGCAGCCATGGAAAGTACACGAAGTTTTTCCAACAAAATAAGCTCAGGGCACACTGCAAAACGTCCTCGGCCTCAAATGTCCACGTCAGTCAAGTCCAGAAACACTTAGCATACTTCCAAAACCCGGCAGTCCCTTGGAATTGAGGTAAGACAGGATAAATTCCAAAAAATCTGTCCATGAAATCAAGCAAAACGTGGTGTTTTGGCGCGAATCAGGCAGTAACTGAGGATTCGCCAACACCGCAAAAATCCATTTCCGGTTCGGAAATTGTGTTATCTAAGACTAAGTGGTGCACTTCCCAATTTCATCCAGAACGTTTAGATACATTTTAAAGACAATTTAAAAGACTGTCATATAATTTTTCCCACAATAAGCAATTATTAATTTAGGCCTACTAGTAATCCGATGTACATAACATGATAAAAGGTTTTTCTCGATACATAATTAACATCATGATTAAAGTGATAGTACCTTCAAATTCTAAATTGCCTTTGTTCATCCAATGGCGTATGTAGTGGTTTTCTGAATTTGCTCTTTTTCCGGTTTCCATGCATAAGTGACACTCGGCTGTTTCCTTGGCAACCGTTGCCTCAAAATACTCGTCCTTCTGCCAACGTTTCGAAGGGACCTGCAAAGATGGACGGCTGCAGATGAAACATGCATAGTCTATTACATGGCAGGCCTAAGGCCCTAAGCCTATTAGAGTCTGTTCTTTACTTGTCAATAATATATATTCAAAGGTGCACGGCTGGAAAAAGTAGGGAATTCGGGCATGTTATTGCCTGGAAATCTCTAAATCTCACTGGAAATTATTCACTGGAAATTCTTGAAGAAAAGTTAAAATTTCTGACTTGGGAGTAGTAACTAGATTTGCAACGATTCGTGGGAATTTTTTTCCTAATCAAATTGCCTCGAAATTCAAAATTTTTCTAGCCATGCAAAGGTGTCGTGCTCTATCTATCTGTCTACCTATCTATTTATCTATCTATCTATCTGTCATCTGTCTATCTGTCTACCTATCTATTTATCTATCTATAATTCTATATGAATTAGTTAGGCCTATAGCAGTGTTGGACATACATGGACATAGTATCTGCTGGATTCAGGAGATGTGAACTAAGACACTACACCACCTCCATTTAGCAACCCGTGGGTTCTTGTTTTATGATTTTTGTCACGCAATTCAACCTACCTCATCCATCCATTTGGACTTGTTGCTTCTGTGGGACGATTTTTCCGTACTGCCCGCCACGGATGCAGTAGACTTTTCTGTACTGCCACCCTCAGGTTCAATAGACAACACATTTGACTCCGGTAAAGAAGCATTCGTTTCCAAATTAACAGGGTCCTCTTCGATGTTGCAGACCGGTTCTTGTAAGATATTAACTTCCGATGAATGTTCCTCTTCTCCGAGACCAATGACAGATTCGTAATCCAGGGAAACTCGTCCACAAACGGCGCACAAAACTGCACAACTCTTTTGTTCATCATCACCGATAACTGGCACTCTCTTAACGATATTCACTTCGGTACATTTACCATGTTTACTATCCACAGAGGGCACTTCATTATCCATAGAGGCCCCTTCACGACAAAATGCACAACTGTTTGGTTTTTCGCCACCAACAACTGGCGCCATCTTTGGTATTTTATCATCGTCAATCAGCGCCATCTTTGGTTTTACTTCACTGACAACCGGCGCCATCTTTTGTTTTTCATCACCAACAACCGGTGCCATCTTTGGCTTTTTGTCACCAACAAGCACCATCTTTGGTTTTTCATCACAGTCAACTGGCGCCATCTTAACACTGTTCACTTTAGTACATTTGTTATCCATAGGGGGCGCTTCATAATCCACAGAGGGCGCTTCAGTCTTCAGCTCACACACAGCAGGGTACGGAGTAATATTTACAGGCGTAATGGAGTCCGTAGTGTCCGCAGATGCATCACAGTCAGACTTCGTTACAACACAAGTAGAGTGTCTACTAGAGAGTACGATCCGTTTCGGTTCTGTTTCTCCCTCCTCAAAACTTTCAGGCTTCAGTTTTCTCTTTCGTCTCAAATTGACACTGACCACCTCACAGTCTTCATAATCCGCTTTGTACAGAGGGAACCCCGCATCGTCAAGGGCAGTCTGTGTTCCTCCATTAACGGTCTCTCTATCCATGTCGGTGCTTTTAGGGAGGATACCAATCGAACGTTCTTCTTTCATTGTCTCGATTATATTTAAAAACGTCCGATTATCAACCAGTTCAATGGAATATTAACTTCTGTTGATGCTGTCTTTCATCACTGACATGAACATGACATACACTTTCTTCTTCTTTAGCAAAGTTAATAGCAACTGTGATTTTTAAAACCTCCACTGTGCATCAGAATCAAGCGTTAGGCCTAATCACGGAAATGGCACGTTGTTGCAGAGGACACTCTTTGTATGATGGTATCTGAAATTGAAATATTACATTTTTTCAATATTTGCCACGGGCCTGCACCTTTTTAGCATCTGAAATTGAGATTGTAAACTTAAGCAGAGGATATTCTTGGCATCAAATCCTTGTGGGGGGGGGGGGTACTCTAAATCTTTTCTGATAGGCACCCACACTGCACCCACACTGCACCCACACTGCACCCACACTGCACCCACACTGCACCCACACTGCACCCACACTGCACCCACACTGCACCCACACTGCACCCACACTGCACCCACACTGCACCCACACTGCAATGGGGGACTAAAGCCAAATATACATCGGCAATCATCGGTTAATTCAATGAATAGGTGGTCAGCTCAGGTGTACACTTGAAGTTGAACAGTCATAGACATGGAGAAACTTTCAGAAACAAGTTTTAAAATGCTTACCATGTTAATGTAGTGATGTACCCAGAGCTGAGAAAGATGATTCAAAGATCCCTGATCCGACTCTTTGTTGATTCTTATAAAAACAGCTGTCAGAGGGCATGCATATCCATACAATGTACCCAGGGTACACAAATTGGAAAATCACACCTGTTGATGAACCACATTCCCTCAAAACAGAGTTGACCTACTTTGCAACTAAATAGGTCAGAGATGTTCCACCCAAGAAAAGTACATGACAGGTAGCAGCACGGTCTGCTTCAAGGCTGAAGCTCCCCTGGTGGTTCAAAGTTTTTCTGTGAATGATCCTTGAATTAATTTTTTTGCCATGAATAAGGTTATCCCAGAGCCTCTTAACATTAGCTCTGGTTATCCTTGCTTTTGAAGACTGATTGCTACAACTTTTAATAACTACCAATGCAAGGAATATTCATGGAACCTATCCTCGCATCATCCTCGATAGTGTTGCAGTACTTCGCAGACTTTTGCATACGGATGCGCCACGGCAATTTTGAAAACCAGAACCATCTTAATCCGGAAACTGCGCCAAAACCACAAACCATTTTAATCCTTCACTAAAATTTTTTGCAAACAAATTTAATCTTCATGGTTTTAAACCATTTTAATCCTCTTTTGAAGCCGATTCTGACCATAGAAATACATAGAACGGACATGAGGCTCTGGCAGATGAAGCAACCAAATCCACCATCTTGGAACTGCCCTGTATCCTGAAACAATGGTACTGTGACGTCACCAATAACAGTGATGTCAGTTATAATAATGGCATGACGTCACATCCTTCTTCTTCCTTCTTCTTCTTCCATTAACGCTCAGACCACCTTGTTGGTGTATTATCGAGCGTGGCGACCGCCGTATGATGGATGAGTAATGATAAGGCTGGGAGTCTGCCACATACCCTTTTAGTAGGGATGTGCAGGTTCTTTCAGTTGCCTCAGCATAGAACACTGGATACAACCCTCTCCACTTTTGGTAGGTCCTATGGGATGGACCTTAGTCAGGAGCTATTTATAGACATAGAGGCTCTTGGATGCTGCAGCTGCCCACTGTGGGGCTCGAACCCACGCAGGCAGAGCCCATCCAGCGGAGCCTGACATGCTAACCGACTGAGCTAGTCCCCCTGACATCATGATTAGTCTATTGTGACGTCATGTCTCAGGGCAGTTCCAATATGGTGGATTTGGTGACCTCATCTTGAGGTGGCTTCATACAGCCTCATGTCCGTTCTATGTATTTCTATGGATTCTGACGGTACCAAACATGTTGGGGTTGCGAAAACCAGAACCAAATTAATCAGAATTGTCAAAAAGCCAAAACCATTTTAATCCAAAACGGCCAAAAAACCTAAACCATCCAGCGGCGCCTCTATATACACCCTTATAGAGTGAGTACCCCCCCCGGCCCCCCCCCATTCAGAACTGTCCGGTCCCCAGCTGACAAAAACTGGTGGTTAACTGAGAGTTATCACGTGAAATTGCCCCTCAGTTATCACGTGGAAAACTGATAGGTTATTGCAAATGCTAACCACGTGATTTTCTCACCAGTTAACCACGTGATTTTCTGGGGGCAATCTTCACCAGTTAACCACATGATTTTCTGGTGAATATCTTCACCAGTTAACCACGTGATTTTCTGGGGGCAATCTTCAACAGTTTACCACGTGATTTTCTGGGGGGCAATCTTCACTAGTTAACCACATGATTTTCTGGTAAATATTGTCACCAGTCAACCACGTGACTTTCTGGGGGGCAATCTTCACCTGTTAAAATTATTTGAGAAGAGGCTAAATCTCCAACTGGTTAACTTGGCTCTTCATCAAGCCAGTCAACTTGGACTGTTTCAAGCATTATCTTGGGCTTTCAATAACTGTGGGGCTGAAGTAAAAGCCACAAGAACTTGCTGAAAAATTGTCGCAACCAGTGTGATGCAGTGAGTCACTTTTCAGTCTTCTTAATGGGTTACCAGAATCAAAGTTTGCAGTCGTACATGATTCACATTTTGGATAGCTAGTCTTTTGTAATAATATCCAATATGTGCTCCTTTTTGAGCTAGTAAGTTTCATTCCGCCATACACTGTACATTAATTCTGATTTATGAATCATAATCATTTGTTTAATTAGTTTAAACTCAGTTATAGTAAACTTAGTGCTGAACTCGGTAAACAGCTGTGTTTCTAGTACATGTGGCTCCATCTATATTTCTTGGGGGCAATCTTCACCAGTTAACCACGTGAAGAAAAACATGTGATAACTCTCAGTTATGTCATGAAGATAGTAAAGTGATAATCTGGTGAAGTTCATCACATGGTTATCCTGTGAAAATGCTGGGGAGTTTTTTCACGTGAAGGAAAACACGTGATAACTCTCAGTTATGTCATGAAGATGGTCAAGTGATAATCTGGTGACATTCAGTACGTGGTAATCCTGTGAAAACGTGGGAGTTTTTCTCACGTGAACACAAACACGTGATAACTCTCAGTTATGTCATGTTCACCAGTTTCCCCCCGTGTTTATCACGTGAACTTCACGTGCATTGTCAGCTGGGTCCAGCCCCACCGTCCAGGGGTGATCGAGAGACCCAGTCCTGGGGTTTTTTCCCAATTTTCGCTAAAATCATTGGAAAAGGTCGGAAAATAAAGATGTGACATGGTGACATACAACCGGTTTATTGGACAAAGGATCGATGTACCGATACTGAAGACTTTAAATCGTGCATCTGGAAACTTATCTTCTACATCTCCTTAAATCAAAGAAACAAGGTTAATACATGGAAGAAGCAAGACTTGTAGATCCTTACATTTGGTAATTCCTGTATGGAATATTTGCCATATTTTTCTGTGGTGAAATTGTTTGATTTTTCAGAGAACAACAAAAGCATTTCATGTTCATTATATAATCATTTTATTTTCTCGTTTCAACTCGAGCAGAGAGGTACACAGGTCCAAAGGGGAAAAGATGTAGATCTACTCTCGGCCCCTCTCTCTCCAAAAGCTCTCGATGAATTGATTATAATCATCAAATAATAAATAGTAAAAATAACATGGCATAAATTAGCAAATAATTACACAAAAGCACAAAACAGTGCATCTTTGGACACAATTGGTGCAGGGGTTGATTAAGATTGCTATTCATCGTGCAAAGTTTTATTGGACGGTGGGCTACAAAGGATTAATTGTGGACGGCTTAAAAAGTCAAAAATACATCATGCAAAAATCTGTAGGCTTGCAACAAACTGTACAGCAAAGATGACAGACAGATTCAGTCCGAAATTATGCAGCTTTGTACAAACTGAGAAATCTGCGTCATATATCGATCATATCTACATAAAATAGTTTGGATAAACCTTTTACACAGATAAGATGGAAATTAGGCGCAGGAGTTCAATAAATTTTTTTTGGGGGGGGGCCTGCTGAAAAATAGTGCCCAAATTGCCATGAACATCTAAATTTACAAAATTTTTTGCTCTCAACTCCATGAAAAATAATTTCCCAAAATTTTGTTCCCCTGCCTCGATCCTACGTCAATGTTTCATGATATTTCTAGATCTATACAACCATATTAACTTCATTCACAGCTAGCCTTTAAGACACAATTAATAAAGCATTTAATTTACATTCTAACCAAAACTATATTTTAATGGCCTTGGAACTGTTGAATGAGACAAAATTTAGAGTTTTTCGTCTTGGATAAAATTATATTCTCAATCAATTTAATACCACATTAGAGGAAATATTCACTAAAACTCAAATGATATTATTATGATAAATCGAAAACATTGGATATTTACAGATTTATGTACAGAAAAATGTGTAAAAAAAAAACAAAATATCACAAGTGGAGGTAATATACATAATCACAATAGATTTGTAAAAGTAACAATTTTGAGGTTAACTGTAAAAAGTAAAACTGGGAAGTATCACGAAGAATGTGCAGAAAAAAATGAAGCAAAATACCTTTTAATGGTAAAAAATTTACATAAACACGTCAGTTACGTTGCTATATATAGGCCTATATAATTCAAATAGATAGTGATAACATTTAAGTAGTCATATGTATAACACATATATATCAATACATCAGTGGGACGGCGCAACAGATATCAACATGTACAGGATAAATGGTGGGACGGCATACCTATAATAGCTTACAGGCTAAACGTCTGCAGATCTCCTAAAAATTTGAAGAATTGCCAATAAGTTAAGTAGTTGTATGTAAACATTTGTACATCTGACAATATATCAGTGGAATGGCGCAAAATAATATATCGATCAACTTGTAGGAGATAAATGGTTGGACGGCATGTAAGCTAATTATTACCTTACAGATTTTCTCACAATTTAAAGAATTGACCAATGAATTTATGGGTTTCAGTTATCCGTTACAAGTCCAAACCAGAAATTTAGTTGGGGGCTTAAATATTGTAAATATATTGTACTATCATGTACGATGCCCAAAATAGAAACAAATAAGGGATTTTCACAGCTTAAAATGTAATTCTACACCTTTTTTCAGACAACAATGGAACCTACTACCTAATTCTACTGGGTTCTACGATAATTAAATCGCAAAGGAAGTTTTAATTAGCCTAGCCTAAAATAGCATTCAAGAACAGCTCACATTAGAATTAAAACATTGCTATGTCAGATTTTATACTGCTCAATCTGTGGACGACCCCATTCAAAATGGCCTAAACTTACAAAGGTTATAAACTATTATGCAAACTTACAAACTTACAAAAAAGTATACACACACTATATACAATACGATAAGTAGCTATAAAAGATATGCCACACATAAATTGATAAATAGCAAACAGATATATGCACCAGTGTAATACTTACATGAACATGATAAACCGGACAATGTCAAGTTGTAAAAATTACATGCAACTCAAAATGGACGGTATACACATTGGTTTATACAATAAATATCATGTAAAGTGTATAACATAAGGAATGCGCATTAATTTTTAAAATGTGAGATCGCATATAAAAGTGTTTGAATGTACGATTTACAAATACAGTCAAGCATTAAATAGCTCTTTTATATATATGCAAATTAAATGTATACGGAGCCCCAGTACATTGTAAAAGCATCTCCCTATACATATATATCTTCACGTATTACAAAATTTCTATAGCTTGAGTAAGTCTGTTTCTTTGTTCCTTAATTTGGCAAAGTGACTCAATTAACTATGACTGTCGTGTAAATTGTGTAAAAGTGAATCATAAAAAGATGAGAAAATGTTATATTTTACAAGTTAACAAGGAATGAACAGTCAATTGGGAATTAATGTAATCATTGTAATGCCCTGACAACATTAAACAAATTGAAGATTTCTCTATAACAGATCATCCATTGTTGCGATACCTTTAAAACGATACCAAGACCATTACAAAGTAGTTTCTGTGCAGTAACCAAAAGCGATTGTAACTGCAATTCTGTTCTTGATGCATCATTTGCGTTTTACTTACAATTTCTAAATAACAGATCATCCACAGTTGCAACAACTTTAAAACACCGTAGCTTCTGTGCAGTAATCAAAAGCGATTGTAGCTGAAATTCTGATCTCGACTCATAATCTGCATTTTACTTAGGCTTGTATGAATTTCAATGTTTCGAGGGAGCTGAATTCAACGTACTTTACCCTCTTTAGGCCTTCAGGGTATTCAGACATGTACAGCAGTGATCCGGTAGATGTTGCACACATTTCTACCTTAAGGCCACACATAATTGATCTTTAGCTTCTCGGATTCGTCTCAAGGCCCTTTTTCTAGGGTCGGTCGGTAGGACAAAAAAAAAAAAGGTGAAAAAAAAAAAATTTATAATGTCAAAAAAAAATTTTTTTTTTTTTTTTCAATTTTTTTTTTCCATCGGCAGTGTATCTATTGTGTCGGCGGGTCCGCGAAGCTAAGAATCAATTATGTGTGGCCTAAATTCACCCTGCCAGAACGTAATCCATTGGGTTTATTTCTCGAAGTTGCTGAACATGATATTGGGCAGGGCTCCCCTCCTTTTCCGCCATTTGCCGAGCGTCCGAGTGAATCGACGGATGTTTCCCAACCAGTTGAGGGTTTCCTGAGGGCCCTTGTCGCTCTGAAAACACAATTATAATACCACTTCATTACCGGAAAGTTGGTTTTTGAGGATCTGGATGGGGTTTTGTGTCGCCCTGTCCCTCAGCCATTTTACTTTTGAATTCCCTGTCCCTTTGCAATTATACTAATGGTACTTTTGAATTCCCTGTCCCTTTGCAATTATACTAATGGTACTTTTGAATTCCCTGTCCCTCAGCGCTGAATGGAGTTTTATGTCCCCCTGTCCCTTGGCCATTTTACTTCTGAATTCCCTGTCCCTTGATCATTCTACTTTTGAGATCAATGTCCCCCATATCCCCCATCCAGAGCCTCTTTTTCAGTACAAAAGGGTGAGGATTCATGAAGACAGCGGCTGGAGTTTCCAACTCTATCCGTCATCGAGGGCAATTTCAATGTCATTCACCTACACCATGTACACATGACCTTTGACTAAGCCTTAGTAAGGTTATGAATTTATCATTAATGTATAAAGTAACTTTCAGTAATCTCATCTGTGCGACTGTGTCCGGTGAGCTGAATATTGTAATGTTTCGAGGGGGAGCCAAGCTTGGAATTGAACCCGCTCCCCCGGCGTGGAAGGCAAGCGTGTTAACCATTAGACCAAAGAGTCACTCATTGGTCCGAGGCCCAACATCACTACAATATTAATGACTGAGGCAAAAACACTTCCTTAATAAAACCACGGCACTTGCATACATCCATATATGTCCTGACTATTCCTTAGAAATGTAGAGGAGCTTGTTATTTTGATACCAGAACATACCTTAAACAAGAAGGATTCCTTTGGCATCTCACAAAGCTCAAAGACATCGGTACAGGCCGGATCCATGACGACAATGCAATGGCGCAGGTAGATGGGAGGCTGAAATGAATAGAAGGAGCATCACCAGAGGGCAGCACTTAAACATCTATGTGAAAGCAACCATCTCTAATCAGCTAATGCGTGTCTTGAGGTTGTGATTTATATAATCAGACACAATAGTCAACATTGTTCCCATACAGAAGTGCAAAATTATAACAGCAAAATCATATCTCGAAAAAACAGTTCAAAATGTACCTCCTGTTAGACATCACACAGATACTTAAATATACGATATACCATTGGAAAAGCCGGGATCAAACAGAAAATTTTCTGTTTTAAATTCCTTGCTGGATAAACACTATTAACAACAGTATAAAAACAATCAGATTAACGTTTATTTTGCAAAAACTACAAGCAAAAGATACAATAGAAGAAGCGTATAATGTCTAAGTCAGTTAGACACCTCATTATCGGTTCATAACATGAATTTTTGGCAGTTAGATCCTGACCTTTGGAGGAGTGCATGTACGAACCCTACAAATTGGTATCTAACTAATACCGAGCTATTTCTTGACCTCCTTAAACTTACCCGCATGGCCACTAGTGTTCCATTCTTCTCCTTCATCAAGACGAGGGCAGCTTCAACAGTGTCATGTGACTTGTTAAGTTTGTCATGTGATCGTGCTTGGTCATGTGATTTCGTTGTCATGTGAGTTGTGTCATCTTGCTGGTTAGTCTGGAAAGAGAAATGTAAATGTGATTCTAACAATTCTAACATACTTCTTAACTCGCTATGGCGGAAGTGGAGACAAACACAGAAAAAGTCATCAGATTGACAGTTCTGAAATTATGATAAGACATATCAGTCTAGTGTAGAGGATGATAGATGGATGTATTGTGACCAGCTGTATCGTTCCGTTTACCTGTATTGAGTTTGTGTTGTTATGCTACGCAATGCGCATGCGCGCACGAATAAATTACTAGTTTCGAACCGCAATGGAAGCGCTGTTGTTGTGATGTTAAAGGATGAATGAGTTATTGGGGCTTTACGTCTTGTATTTATGCACTTCATAAGCTAATTAGGACAGGAGGACGACACGGCAATGAGGCAAAGGATGATTGAAACAGCCGTCCAACATAGGCCCAGGTGACTCGGCAAGAGCTGGATTCCAACCCTGGACCCAGCAATTGGCAGTCCAGCACTCTACCACTAGGCTAACCCTCCCCCCTGAATGGATGAATGGATGATCGGGGCTGTACGTCCTGCATTTGTGCATCTGGCAGCTGGCTAATTAGGGCAGGAGCCATCCTCCCCACGCAAGCCCTGCTAAAATGGACAGGGCTTTCTGCTATTTCCGACCTCTTCTGTGATTGGCTGCTTATTTAGGTAATAAGCATTTTGCAGGCAGATTTAGTCCGATTATGGACACTTAGAGGATTACTGGCAACTAAGAAAAACAGTGTAAAACAAGCAAACTTTCAAACAGTTTCATTTCAGAACTGTGAAAATACATAATTCAATGGAATTTTCGGAACTGTGATAGCACCTTTCAACAATACACAATTTCTCCATTTGTAACTGTGTGAAACAGAAGCAACAATTTCAAACTGTGATGTAGCAGTCCCTGATTGGCTGAGCCAAAACTGGGTCAGTTAATTAAGTATTCATGAATTAGCAAAGGTTATGGGCCATTTTGTCATGGTATGACTTGGGATGATGGGCAGGAGCCAGAGGAGGAGGATACAGCATGGAGGCGAAGGATTATTAAATCATCACCCAGGAGGTTTTAAAAAAAACATTAAGATTAGATTAATTCTAGCCTCAATTCTCACCTCAATGGCAGCCAGCAGAGCGCAAGTTGGGGTGAACTTGATGTTCCTGACTTTCCTCATCCAGAGGTGGTCCACGGGTTGCGTCTGCAGCAATCGTCCAGTTAACACGACTTGGACCAAGTTTTTCAGCCACCCAAGGAGTTCTATGCCGGCCTGTAAATAAAGGAACGTTTTATTAATCAAACAATTCTGAATGTTCTGTAAGAAGTAACTACTAACTTCACAGGAAGTATGACGGGCGGATAGATCAGATGGACAGATGCAGTATATGAACCAAAAAAAAATATTGCACCATGCCTGACAATCCTTGTACAAGAACCAAATAAATCATGAGGCTGTGCCTCTTGATAAAAAATATTGCACTGTGCCTGACACTCATTGTACAAGAACCAAACAAATCTTGAGGCTGTGCCCCTTGATAAAAATATTGCAATGTGCCTGACACTCATTGTACAAGAACCAAACAAATCATGAGGCTGTGCCTCTTGATAAAAAATATTGCACTGTGCCTGACACTCATTGTACAAGAACCAAACAAATCATGAGGCTGTGCCCCTTGATAAAAATATTGCACTGTGCCTGACACTCATTGTACAAGAACCAAACAAATCATGAGGCTATGCCCCTTGATAAAAGTATTGCACTGTGCCTGACACTCATTGTACAAGAACCAAACAAATCATGAGGCTATGCCCCTTGATAAAAATATTGCACTGTGCCTGACACTCATTGTGCAAGAACCAAACAAATCATGAGGCTGTGCCTCTTGATAAAAAATATTGCACTGTGCCTGACACACATTGTACAAGAACCAAACAAATCATGAGGCTGTGCCCCTTGACAAAAAAATATTGCAATGTGCCTGACACTCATTGTACAAGAACCAAACAAATCATGAGGCTGTGCCCCTTGATAAAAATATTGCAGTGTGTCTGACACTCATTGTACAAGAACCAAACAAATCATGAGGCTGTGCCCCTTGATAAAAATATTGCACTGTGCCTGACACTCATTGTACAAGAACCAAACAAATCATGAGGCTGTGCCCCTTGATAAAAATATTGCACTGTGCCTGACACTCATTGTACAAGAACCAAAAAAGTCATGAGGCTGTGCCTCTTAATAAAAATATTGCACTGTGCCTGACACTCATTGTACAAGAACCAAACAAATCATGCGGCTGTGTCCCTTGATAAAAAATATTGCACTGTTGCTGACACTCATTGTACAAGAACCAAACAAATCATGGGGCTGTGCCCCTTGATAAAAATATTGCACTGTGCCTGACACTCATTGTACAAGAACCTAACAAATCATGGGGCTGTGCCCCTTGATAAAAATATTGCACTGTTGCTGACACTCATTGTACAAGAACCAAACAAATCATTGGGCTGTGCCTCTTGATAAAAATATTGCACTGTGCCTGACACTCATTGTACAAGAACCAAACAAATCATGGGGCTGTGCCCCTTGATAAAAATATTGCACTGTTGCTGACACTCATTGTACAAGAACCACACAAATCATGGGGCTGTGCCTCTTAATAAAAAAATTGCACTGTGCCTGACATTCATTGTACAAGAACCAAACAAATCATGAGGCTGAGCCCCTTGACAAAAAAATATTGCAATGTGCCTGACACTCATTGTACAAGAACCAAAAAAGTCATGAGGCTGTGCCCCTTAATAAAATATTGCACTGTGCCTGACACTCATTGTACAAGAACCAAACAAATCATGAGGCTGTGCCCCTTAATAAAAATATTGCACTGTGCCTGACACTCATTGTACAAGAACCACACAAATCATGAGGCTGTGCCCCTTGATAAAAATATTGCACTGTGTCTGACACTCATTGTACAAGAACCAAACAAATCATGAGGCTGTGCCCCTTGATAAAAAATATTGCACTGTGCTTGACACTCATTGTACAAGAACCACACAAATCATGAGGCTGTGCCCCTTGATAAAAATATTGCACCAAGCCTGACACTCATTGTACAAGAACCTAACAAATCATGGGGCTGTGCCCCTTGATAAAAATATTGCACTGTTGCTGACACTCATTGTACAAGAACCAAACAAATCATTAGGCTGTGCCTCTTAATAAAAATATTGCACTGTGCCTGACACTCATTGTACAAGAACCACACAAATCATGGGGCTGTGCCCCTTGATAAAAATATTGCAATGTGCCTAACACTCATTGTACAAGAACCAAACAAATCATGAGGCTGTGCCCCTTGATATAAATATTGCACTGTGCCTGACACTCATTATACAAGAACCAAACAAATCATAAGGCTGTGCCCCTTGATAAAAATATTACACTGTGCTTGAAACTGATTGTACAAGAACCAAACAAATCATGAGGCTGTGCCCCTTGATAAAAAATATTGCACTGTGCATGACACTCATTGTACAAGAACCAAACAAATCATGAGGCTGTGCCCCTTGATAAAAATATTGCACTGTGCCTGACACTCATTGTACAAGAACCAAACAAATCATGAGGCTGTGCCCCTTGATAAAACTATTGCACTGTGCCTGACACTCATTGTACAAGAACCAAACAAATCATGGGGCTGTGCCCCTTGATAAAAATATTGCACTGTGCCTGACACTCATTGTACAAGAACCAAACAAATCATGAGGCTGAGCCCCTTGATAAAAATATTGCACTGTGCCTGACACTCATTGTACAAGAACCAAACAAATCATGAGGCTGTGCCTCTTGATAAAAAAATTGCACTGTGCCTGACACTCATTGTACAAGAACCAAACAAATCATGAGGCTGTGCCCCTTGATAAAAAAATTGCAATGTGCCTGACACTCATTGTACAAGAACCAAACAAATCATGAGGCTGTGCCTCTTAATAAAAATATTGCACTGTGCCTGACACTCATTGTACAAGAACCAAACAAATCATGAGGCTGTGCCTCTTGATAAAAAATATTACACTGTGTCTGACACTCATTGCACAAGAACCACACAAATCATGAGGCTGAGCCCCTTGATAAAAATATTGCACTGTGCCTGACACTCATTGTACAAGAACCAAACAAATCATGAGGCTGAGCCCCTTGATAAAAATATTGCACTGTGCCTGACACTCATTGTACAAGAACCAAACAAATCATGAGGCTGTGCCCCTTGATAAAAATATTGCACTGTGCCTGACACTCATTGTACAAGAACCAAACAAATCATGAGGCTGTGCCTCTTAATAAAAATATTGCACTGTGCCTGACACTCGTTGTACAAAATCCCAAAAAAATCATGAGGCTGTGCCCCTTGATAAAAATATTGCACTGTGTCTGACACTCATTGTACAAGAACCAAACAAATCATGAGGCTGAGCCCCTTGATAAAAATATTGCACTGTTGCTGACACTCATTGTACAAGAACCACACAAATCATGGGGCTGTGCCTCTTAATAAAAATATTGCACTGTGCCTGACATTCATTGTACAAGAACCAAACAAATCATGAGGCTGAGCCCCTTGACAAAAAAATATTGCACTGTGCCTGACACTCATTGTACAAGAACCAAAAAAGTCATGAGGCTGTGCCCCTTAATAAAATATTGCACTGTGCCTGACACTCATTGTACAAGAACCAAACAAATCATGAGGCTGTGCCTCTTAATAAAAATATTGCACTGTGCCTGACACTCATTGTACAAGAACCACACAAATCATGAGGCTGTGCCCCTTGATAAAAATATTGCACTGTGTCTGACACTCATTGTACAAGAACCAAACAAATCATGAGGCTGTGCCCCTTGATAAAAATATTGCACTGTGTCTGACACTCATTGTACAAGAACCAAACAAATCATGAGGCTGTGCCCCTTGATAAAAATATTGCACTGTGCTTGACACTCATTGTACAAGAACCAAACAAATCATGAGGCTGTGCCCCTTGATAAAAATATTGCAATGTGCCTGACACTCATTGTACAAGAACCAAACAAATCATGAGGCTGTGCCCCTTGATAAAAATATTGCAATGTAACTGACACTCATTGTACAAGAACCAAACAAATCATGAGGCTGTGCCCCTTGATAAAAATATTGCACTGTGTCTGACACTCATTGTACAAGAACCAAACAAATCATGAGGCTGTGCCCCTTGATAAAAATATTGCACTGTGCCTGACACTCATTGTACAAGAACCACACAAATCATGAGGCTGTGCCCCTTGATAAAAATATTGCACCAAGCCTGACACTCATTGTACAAGAACCTAACAAATCATGGGGCTGTGCCCCTTGATAAAAATATTGCACTGTTGCTGACACTCATTGTACAAGAACCAAACAAATCATTAGGCTGTGCCTCTTAATAAAAATATTGCACTGTGCCTGACACTCATTGTACAAGAACCACACAAATCATGGGGCTGTGCCCCTTGATAAAAATATTGCAATGTGCCTAACACTCATTGTACAAGAACCAAACAAATCATGAGGCTGTGCCCCTTGATATAAATATTGCACTGTGCCTAACACTCATTGTACAAGAACCAAACAAATCATAAGGCTGTGCCCCTTGATAAAAATATTACACTGTGCTTGAAACTAATTGTACAAGAACCAAACAAATCATGAGGCTGTGCCCCTTGATAAAAAATATTGCACTGTGCCTGACACTCATTGTACAAGAACCAAACAAATCATGAGGCTGTGCCCCTTGATAAAAATATTGCACTGTGCCTGACACTCATTGTACAAGAACCAAACAAATCATGAGGCTGTGCCCCTTGATAAAAATATTGCACTGTGCCTGACACTCATTGTACAAGAACCAAACAAATCATGGGGCTGTGCCCCTTGATAAAAATATTGCACTGTGCCTGACACTCATTGTACAAGAACCAAACAAATCATGAGGCTGAGCCCCTTGATAAAAATATTGCACTGTGCCTGACACTCATTGTACAAGAACCAAACAAATCATGAGGCTGTGCCTCTTGATAAAAAAATTGCACTGTGCCTGACACTCATTGTACAAGAACCAAACAAATCATGAGGCTGTGCCCCTTGATAAAAAAATTGCAATGTGCCTGACACTCATTGTACAAGAACCAAACAAATCATGAGGCTGTGCCTCTTAATAAAAATATTGCACTGTGCCTGACACTCATTGTACAAGAACCAAACAAATCATGAGGCTGTGCCCCTTGATAAAAATATTGCACTGTGTCTGACACTCATTGCACAAGAACCACACAAATCATGAGGCTGAGCCCCTTGATAAAAATATTGCACTGTGCCTGACACTCATTGTACAAGAACCAAACAAATCATGAGGCTGAGCCCCTTGATAAAAATATTGCACTGTGCCTGACACTCATTGTACAAGAACCAAACAAATCATGAGGCTGTGCCCCTTGATAAAAATATTGCACTGTGCCTGACACTCATTGTACAAGAACCAAACAAATCATGAGGCTGTGCCTCTTAATAAAAATATTGCACTGTGCCTGACACTCGTTGTACAAAATCCCAAAAAAGTCATGAGGCTGTGCCCCTTCATAAAAATATTGCACTGTGTCTGACACTCATTGTACAAGAACCAAACAAATCATGAGGCTGAGCCCCTTGATAAAAATATTGCACTGTGCCTGACACTCATTGTACAAGAACCAAACAAATCATGAGGCTGTGCCCCTTGATAAAAATATTGCACTGTGTCTGACACTCATTGTACAAGAACCAAACAAATCATGAGGCTGAGCCCCTTGATAAAAATATTGCACTGTGCCTGACACTCATTGTACAAGAACCAAACAAATCATGAGGCTGTGCCCCTTGATAAAAATATTGCACTGTGTCTGACACTCATTGTACAAGAACCAAACAAATCATGAGGCTGAGCCCCTTGATAAAAATATTGCACTGTGCCTGACATCCATTGCACAAGAACCAAATAAATCATGGGGTTGTGCCCCTTGATAAAAATATTGCAATGTGCCTGACACTCATTGTACAAGAACCAAACAAATCATGAGGCTATGCCCCTTGATAAAAATATTGCACTGTGTCTGACACTCATTGTACAAGAACCAAACAAATCATGAGGCTGTGCCCCTTGATAAAAATATTGCACTGTGTCTGACACTCATTGTACAAGAACCAAATAAATCATGAGGCTGTCAAACAAATCATGAGGCTGTGCCCCTTGATAAAAATATTGCACTGTGTCTGACACTCATTGTACAAGAACCAAACAAATCATGAGGCTGTCAAACAAATCATGAGGCTGTGCCCCTTGATAAAAATATTGAACTATGCCTGACACTCATTGTACAAGAACCAAACAAATCATGAGGCTGTCAAACAAATCATGAGGCTGTGCCCCTTGATAAAAATATTGCACTGTGCCTGACACTCATTGTACAAGAACCAAACAAATCATGAGGCTGTGCCCCTTGATAAAAATATTGCACTGTGTCTGACACTCATTGTACAAGAACCAAACAAATCATGAGGCTGAGCCCCTTGATAAAAATATTGCACTGTGCCTGACACTCATTGTACAAGAACCAAAAAAATCATGAGGCTGTGCCCCTTGATAAAATATTGCACTGTGCCTGACACTCATTGTACAAGAACCAAAAAAGTCATGAGGCTGTGCCCCTTAATAAAAATATTGCACTGTGCCTGACACTCATTGTACAAGAACCAAACAAATCATGAGGCTGTGCCCCTTGATAAAAATATTGCACTGTGTCTGACACTCATTGTACAAGAACCAAACAAATCATGAGGCTGAGCCCCTTGATAAAAATATTGCACTGTGCCTGACACTCATTGTACAAGAACCAAACAAATCATGAGGCTGTGCCCCTTGATAAAAATATTGCACTGTGTCTGACACTCATTGTACAAGAACCAAACAAATCATGAGGCTGTGCCCCTTGATAAAAATATTGCACTGTGTCTGACACTCATTGTACAAGAACCAAATAAATCATGAGGCTATGCCCCTTGATAAAAATATTGCAGTGTGTCTGACACTCATTGTACAAGAACCAAACAAATCATGAGGCTATGCCCCTTGATAAAAATATTGCACTGTGCCTGACACTCATTGTACAAGAACCAAACAAATCATGAGGCTATGCCCCTTGATAAAAATATTGCACTGTGCCTGACACTCATTGTACAAGAACCAAACAAATCATGAGGCTGTGCCCCTTGATAAAAATATTGCACTGTGTCTGACACTCATTGTACAAGAACCAAATAAATCATGAGGCTATGCCCCTTGATAAAAATATTGCAGTGTGTCTGACACTCATTGTACAAGAACCAAACAAATCATGAGGCTGTGCCCCTTGATAAAAATATTGTAATGTGCCTGGCACTCATTGTACAAGAACCAAACAAATCATGAGGCTGTGCCCCTTGATAAAAATATTGCACTGTGTCTGACACTCATTGTACAAGAACCAAACAAATCATGAGGCTATGCCCCTTGATAAAAATATTGCAGTGTAACTGACACTCATTGTACAAGAACCAAACAAATCATGAGGCTGTGCCTCTTGATAAAAATATTGCACTGTGTCTGACACTCATTGTACAAGAACCAAACAAATCATGAGGCTGTGCCCCTTGATAAAAATATTGCACTGTGCCTGACACTCATTGTACAAGAACCAAACAAATCATGAGGCTGTGCCCCTTGATAAAAATATTGCAATGTGCCTGACACTCATTGTACAAGAACTAAACAAATCATGAGGCTGTGCCCCTTGATAAAAATATTGCAATGTGCCTGACACTCATTGTACAAGAACCAAACAAATCATGAGGCTGTGCCCCTTGATAAAAATATTGCAATGTGCCTGACACTCATTGTACAAGAACCAAACAAATCATGAGGCTATGCCCCTTGATAAAAATATTGCACTGTGTCTGACACTCATTGTACAAGAACCAAACAAATCATGAGGCTGTGCCCCTTGATAAAAATATTGCACTGTGCATGACACTCATTGTACAAGAACCAAATAAATCATGAGGCTGTGCCCCTTGATAACAATATTGCAATGTAACTGACACTCATTGTACAAGAACCAAACAAATCATGAGGCTGTGCCCCTTGATAAAAATATTGCAATGTGCCTGACACTCATTGTACAAGAACCAAACAAATCATGAGGCTATGCCCCTTGATAAAAATATTGCACTGTGTCTGACACTCATTGTACAAGAACCAAACAAATCATGAGGCTGTGCCCCTTGATAAAAATATTGCACTGTGCCTGACACTCATTGTACAAGAACAAAACAAATCATGAGGCTGTGCCCCTTGATAAAAATATTGCAATGTAACTGACACTCATTGTACAAGAACCAAACAAATCATGAGGCTGTGCCCCTTGATAAAAATATTGCAATGTGCCTGACACTCATTGTACAAGAACCAAACAAATCATGAGGCTATGCCCCTTGATAAAAATATTGCACTGTGTCTGACACTCAATGTACAAGAACCAAACAAATCATGAGGCTATGCCCCTTGATAAAAATATGGCACTGTGCCTGACATACAAGAACCAAACAAATCATGAGGCTGTGCCCTTGATAAAAATATTGCACTGTGCCTGACACTCATTGTACAAGAACCAAACAAATCATGAGGCTGAGCCCCTTGATAAAAATATTGCAATGTGCCTGACACTCATTGTACAAGAACCAAACAAATCATGAGGCTGTGCCCCTTGATAAAAATATTGCACTGTGCCTGACATCCATTGCACAAGAACCAAATAAATCATGGGGTTGTGCCCCTTGATAAAAATATTGCAATGTGCCTGACACTCATTGTACAAGAACCAAACAAATCATGAGGCTATGCCCCTTGATAAAAATATGGCACTGTGCCTGACATACAAGAACCAAACAAATCATGAGGCTGTGCCCTTGATAAAAATATGGCACTGTGCCTGACATACAAGAACCAAACAAATCATGAGGCTGTGCCCCTTGATAAAAATATTGCACTGTGCCTGACATACAAGAACCAAACAAATCATGAGGCTGTGCCCCTTGATAAAAATATTGCACTGTGCCTGACATACAAGAACCAAACAAATCATGAGGCTGTGCCCTTGATAAAAATATGGCACTGTGCCTGACATACAAGAACCAAACAAATCATGAGGCTGTGCCCCTTGATAAAAATATTGCAATGTGCCTGACACTCATTGTACAAGAACCAAACAAATCATGAGGCTATGCCCCTTGATAAAAATATTGCAATGTGTCTGACACTCAATGTACAAGAACCAAACAAATCATGAGGCTGTGCCCCTTGATAAAAATATGGCACTGTGCCTGACATACAAGAACCAAACAAATCATGAGGCTGTGCCCCTTGATAAAAATATTGCAATGTGCCTGACACTCATTGTACAAGAACCAAACAAATCATGAGGCTGTGCCCCTTGATAAAAATATTGCACTGTGCCTGACACTCATTGTACAAGAACCAAACAAATCATGAGGCTGTGCCCCTTGATAAAAATATTGCACTGTGCCTGACATACAAGAACCAAACAAATCATGAGGCTGTGCCCCTTGATAAAAATATTGCACTGTGCCTGACGTACAAGAACCAAACAAATCATGAGGCTGTGCCCCTTGATAAAAAATATTGCACTGTGCCTGACACTCATTGTACAAGAACCAAACAAATCATGAGGCTGTGCCCCTTGATAAAAATATTGCAATGTGTCTGACACTCATTGTACAAGAACCAAACAAATCATGAGGCTGTGCCCCTTGATAAAAATATTGCACTGTGCCTGACACTCATTGTACAAGAACCAAACAAATCATGAGGCTGTCAAAAAAATCATGAGGCTGTGCCCTTTGATAAAAATATTGAACAGTGCCTGACACTCTTTGCACAAGAACCAAATAAATCATGAGGCTATGCCCCTTTATAAAGATATTGCAATGTGTCTGACACTCATTGTACAAGAACCAAACAAATCATGAAGCTGTGCCCCTTGATAAAAATATTGCACTGCGTCTGACACTCATTGTACAAGAACCAAACAAATCATGAGGCTGTGCCCCTTGATAAAAATATTGCACTGTGCCTGACACTCATTGTACAAGAACCAAACAAATCATGAGGCTGTGCCCCTTGATAAAAATATTGCAATGTGTCTGACACTCATTGTACAAGAACCAAACAAATCATGAGGCTGTGCCCCTTGATAAAAATATTGCAATGTGCCTGACACTCATTGTACAAGAACCAAACAAATCATGAGGCTGTGCCCCTTGATAAAAATATTGCACTGTGTCTGACACTCATTGTACAAGAACCAAACAAATCATGAGGCTGTGCCCCTTAATAAAAATATTGCACTGTGCCTGACACTCATGGTACAAGAACCAAAGAAATCATGAGGCTGTGCCCCTTGATAAAAATATTGCAATGTGCCTGACACTCATTGTACAAGAACCAAGTAAATCACGGGGCTGTGCACCTTGATAAAAATAATGCACTGTGTCTGACAATCATTGTACAAGAACCAAACAAATCATGAGGCTGTGCCCCTTGATAAAAATATTGCAATGTGTCTGACACTCATTGTACAAGAACCAAACAAATCATGAGGCTGTGCCTCTTGATAAAAAATATTGCACTGTGCCTGACACTCATTGTACAAGAACCAAACAAATCATGAGGCTGTGCCCCTTGATAGAAATATTGCAATGTGTCTGACACTCATTGTACAAGAACCAAACAAATCATGAGGCTGTGCCCCTTGATAAAAATATTGCACTGTGCCTGACACTCATTGTACAAGAACCAAACAAATCATGAGGCTGTGCCCCTTGATAAAAATATTGCAATGTGCCTGACACTCATTGTACAATAACCAAACAAATCATGAGGCTGTGCCCCTTGATAAAAATATTGCACTGTGCCTGACACTCATTGTACATGAACCATACAAATCATGAGGCTGTGCCCCTTGATAAAAATATTGTACTGTGCCTGACACTCATTGTACAAGAACCAAACAAATCATGAGGCTGTGCTCCTTGATAAAAATACTGAACTGTGCCTGACACTCATTGCACAAGAACCAAACAAATCATGAGGCTCTGCCCTAGATAAAAATATTGCAATGTGTCTGACACTCATTGTACAAGAACCACACAAATCATGAGGCTGTTCCCCTTGATAAAAATATTGCAATGTGTCTGATATTCATTGTACAAGAACCAAACAAATCATGAGGCTGTGCCCCTTGATAAAAATATTGCAATGTGTCTGACACTCATTGTAAAAGAACCAAACAAATCATGAGGCTGTGCCTCTTGATAAAAAATATTGCACTGTGCCTGACACTCATTGTACAAGAACCAAACAAATCATGAGGCTGTGCCCCTTGATAAAAAATATTGCAATGTGTCTGACACTCATTGTACAAGAACCAAACAAATCATGAGGCTGTGCCCCTTGATAAAAATATTGAACTGTGCCTGACACTCATTGTACAAGAACCAAACAAATCATGAGGCTGTGCCCCTAGATAAAAATATTGCA
The DNA here is from genome assembly GCA_026936325.1 of Platynereis dumerilii. Taxonomy (NCBI): domain Eukaryota; kingdom Metazoa; phylum Annelida; class Polychaeta; order Phyllodocida; family Nereididae; genus Platynereis; species Platynereis dumerilii. Next base: position 7,514,887 of record JAPTHN010000021.1, read on the forward strand.
ATGTGCCTGACACTCATTGTAAAACAACCAAACAAATCATGGGGCTGTGCCCCTTGATAAAAATATTGCACTGTGCCTGACACTCATTGTACAAGAACCAAACAAATCATGAGGCTGTGCCCCTTGATAAAAATATTGAACTGTGCCTGACACTCATTGTACAAGAACCAAACAAATCAAAAGGCTGTGCCCCTTGATAAAAATATTGCAATGTGTCTGACACTCATTGTACAAGAACCAAACAAATCATGAGGCTGTGCCCCTTGATAAAAATATTGAACTGTGCCTGACACTCATTGTACAAGAACCAAACAAATCATGAGGCTGTCAAACAAATCATGAGGCTGTGCCCCTTGATAAAAATATTGGAACTGTGCCTGACACTCATTGCACAAGAACCAAACAAATCATGAGGCTATGCCCCTTGATAAAGATATTGCAATGTGTCTGACACTCATTGTACAAGAACCAAACAAATCATGAAGCTGTGCCTCTTGATAAAAATATTGCACTGTGTCTGACACTCATTGTACAAAAACCAAATAAATCATGAGGCTGTGCCCCTTGATAAAAATATTGCACTGTGCCTGACACTCATTGTACAAGAACCAAACAAATCATGAGGCTGTGCCCCTTGATAAAAATATTGCAATGTGCCTGACACTCATTGTACAAGAACCAAACAAATCATGAGGCTGTGCCCCCTGATAAAAATATTGCACTGTGCCTGACACTCATTGTACAAAACCAAACAAATCATGAGGCTGTGCCCCTTGATAAAAAATATTGCACTGTGTCTGACACTCATTGTACAATAACCAAACAAATCATGAGGCTGTGCCCCTTGATAAAAATATTGCAATGTGTCTGACACTCATTGTACAAGAACTAAATAAATCATGGGGCTGTGCCCCTTGATAAAAATATTGCGGTGTCTGACAATCATTGTACAAGAACCAAACAAATCATGAGGCTGTGCCTTTTGATAAAAATATTGCAATGTGTCTGACACTCATTGTACAAGAACCAAACAAATCATGAGGCTGTCAAACAAATTATGAGGCTGTGCCCCTTGATAAAAATATTGCAATGTGCCTGACACTCATTGTACAAGAACCAAACAAATCATGAGGCTGTGCCCCTTGATAAAAATATTGCACTGTGCCTGGCACACATTGTACAAGAACCAAACAAATCATGAGGCTGTGCCCCTTGATAAAAATATTGCACTGTGCCTGGCACACATTGTACAAGAACCAAACAAATCATGAGGCTGTGCCCCTTGATAAAAATATTGCACTGTGCCTGACACTCATTGTACAAGAACCAAACAAATCATGAGGCTGTGCCCCTTGATAAAAATATTGCAGTGTGCCTGACACTCATTGTACAAGAACCAAACAAATCATGAGGCTGTGCCCCTTGATAAAAATATTGCACTGTGTCTGACGCTCATTGTACAAGAACCAAACAAATCATGAGGCAGTGCCCCTTGATAAAAATATTGCACTGTGCCTGACACTCATTGTACAAGAACCAAACAAATCATGAGGCTGTGCCCCTTGATAAAAAATATTGCAATTTGTCTGACACTCATTTTACAAGAACTAAATAAATCATGGGGCTGTGCCCCTTGATAAAAATATTGCGGTGTCTAACAATCATTGTACAAGAACCAAACAAATCATGAGGCTGTGCCCCTTGATAAAAATATTGCACTGTGCCTGACACTCATTGTACAAGAACCAAACAAATCATGAGGCTGTGCCCCTTGATAAAAAAATTGCATTGAGTCTGACACTCATTATACAAGAACCAAACAAATCATGAGGCTGTGCCCCTTGATAAAAATATTGCACTGTCTCTGACACTCATTGAACAAGAACCAAACAAATCATGAGGCTGTGCCCCTTGATAAAAATATTGCAATGTGCCTGACACTCATTGTACAAGAACCAAACAAATCATGAGGCTGTGCCCCTTGATAAAAATATTGCACTGTGCCTGACATTCATTGTACAAGAACCAAACAAATCATGAGGCTGTGCCCCTTGATAAAAATATTGCACTGTGCCTGACACTCATTGTACAAGAACCAAACAAATCATGAGGCTGTGCCCCTTGATAAAAATATCGCACTGTGTCTGACACTCATTGTACAAGAACCAAACAAATCATGAGGCTGTGCCCCTTGATAAAAATATTGCAATGTGTCTGACACTCATTGTACAAGAACCAAATAAATCATGAGGCTGTGCCCCTTGATAAAAATATTGCACTGTGTCTGACACTCATTGTACAAGAACCAAACAAATCATGAGGCTGTGCCCCTTGATAAAAATATTGCACTGTGCCTGACACTCATTGTACAAGAACCAAACAAATCATGAGGCTGTGCCCCTTGATAAAAATATTGCAGTGTGTCTGACACTCATTGTACAAGAACCAAACAAATCATGAGGCTGTGCCCCTTGATAAAAATATTGCACTGTGTCTGACACTCATTGTACAAGAACCAAACAAATCATGAGGCTGTGCCCCACGATAAAAATATTGCACTGTGCCTGACACTCATTGTACAAGAACCAAACAAATCATGGGGCTGTGCCCCTTGATAAAAATATTGCACTGTGCCTGACACTCATTGTACAAGAACCAAACAAATCATGAGGCTGTGCCCCTTGATAAAAATATTGAACTGTGCCTGACACTCATTGTACAAGAACCAAACAAATCATGAGGCTGTGCCCCTTGATAAAAATATTGCACTGTGCCTGACACCCATTGTACAAGAACCAAACAAATCATGAGGCTGTGCCCCTTGATAAAAATATTGCACTGTGCCTGACACTCATTGTACAAGAACCAAACAAATCATGAGGCTATGCCCCTTGATAAAAATATTGCACTGTGCCTGACACTCATTGTACAAGAACCAAACAAATCATGAGGCTGTGCCCCTTGATAAAAATATTGCACTGTGTCTGACACTCATTGTACAATAACCAAACAAATCATGAGGCTGTGCCATTTGATAAAAAATATTGCACTGTGTCTGACACTCATTGTACAAGTCCCAAACAATATGTGAGGCTATGCCCAATGATAAAAATATTGCAATGTGCCTGACACTCATTGTACAATAACCAAATAAATCATGAGGCTGTGCCCCTTGATAAAAATATTACACTGTGCCTGACAATCCTTGTACAAGAACCAAACAAATCATGAGGCCGTGCCCTTTGATAAAAATATTGCACTGTGCCTGACAATCCTTGTACAAGAACCAAACAAATCATGAGGCTGAGCCCCTTGATAAAAATATTGCACTGTGCCTGACAATCCTTGTACAAGAACCAAACAAATCATGAAGCTGTGCCCCTTGATAAAAAATATTGCACTGTGCCTGACAATCCTTGTACAAGAACCAAACAAATCATGAGGCTGTGCCCCTTGATAAAAATACTGCACTGTGCCTGACACTAATTGTACAAGAACCAAACAAATCAGGAGGCTGTGTCCCTTGATAAAAATATTGCACTGTGCCTGACACTCATTGTACAAGAACCAAACAAATCATGAGGCTGTGCCCCTTGATAAAAATATTGCACTGTGCCTGACACTCATTGTACAAGAACCAAACAAATCATGAGGCTGTGCCCCTTGATAAAAAATATTGCACTGTGCCTGACACTCATTGTACAAGAACCAAACAAATCATGAGGCTGTGCCCCTTGATAAAAATACTGCACTGTGCCTGACACTCATTGTACAAGAACCAAACAAATCATGAGGCTGTGTCCCTTGATAAAAAATATTGCACTGTGCCTGACACTCATTGTACAAGAACCAAACAAATCATGGGGCTGTGCCCCTTGATAAAAATATTGCACTGTGCCTGACACTCATTGTACAAGAACCAAACAAATCATGAGGCTGTGCCCCTTGATAAAAAATATTGCACTGTGCCTGACAGTCATTGTACAAGAACCAAACAAATCATGAGGCTGTGCCCCTTGATAAAAATATTGCACTGTGCCTGACACTCATTGTACAAGAACCAAACAAATCATGAGGCTGTGCCCCTTGATAAAAATATTGCACTGTGCCTGCACTCATTGTACAAGAACCAAACAAATCAGGAGGCTGTGCCCCTTGATAAAAATATTGCACTGTGCCTGACACTCATTGTACAAGAACCAAACAAATCATGAGGCTGTGCCCCATGATAAAAATATTGCACTGTGCCTGACACTCATTGTACAAGAACCAAACAAATCATGAGGCTGTGCCCCTTGATAAAAATATTGCACTGTGCCTGACACTCATTGTACAAGAACCAAACAAATCATGAGGCTGTGCCCCATGATAAAAATATTGCACTGTGCCTGACACTCATTGTACAAGAACCAAACAAATCATGAGGCTGTGCCCCTTGATAAAAATATTGCACTGTGCCTGACACTAATTGTACAAGAACCAAACAAATCATGAGGCTGTGTCCCTTTATAAAATATTGCACTGTGCATGACACTCATTGTACAAGAACCAAACAAATCATGAGGCTGTGCCCCTTGATAAAAATATTGCACTGTGCATGACACTCATTGTACAAGAACCAAACAAATCATGAGGCTGTGCCCCTTGATAAAAATACTGCAATGTGCCTGACACTCATTGTACAAGAACCAAACAAATCATGAGGCTGTGCCCCTTGATAAAAATATTGCACTGTGCCTGACACTCATTGTGAAGAACCAAACAAATCATGAGGCTGTGCCCCTTGATAAAAATATTGCACTGTGCATGACACTCATTGTACAAGAACCAAACAAATCATGAGGCTGTGCCCCTTGATAAAAATATTGCAGTGTGCCTGACACTCATTGTACAAGAACCAAACAAATCATGAGGCTGTGCCTCTTGATAAAAATATTGCACTGTGCCTGACACTCATTGTACAAGAACCAAACAAATCATGAGGCTGTGCCCCTTGATAAAAATATTGCACTGTGCCTGACACTCATTGTACAAGAACCAAACAAATCATGAGGCTGTGCCCCTTGATAAAAATATTGCAATGTGCCTGACACTCATTGTACAAGAACCAAACAAATCATGAGGCTGTGCCCCTTGATAAAAATATTGCACTGTGTCTGACACTCATTGTACAAGAACCAAACAAATCATAAGGCTGTGTCCCTTTATAAAATATTGCACTGTGCCTGACACTCATTGTAGAAGAACCAAACAAATCATGAGGCTGTGCCCCTTTATAAAATATTGCACTGTGCCTGACACTCATTGTACAAGAACCAAACAAATCATGAGGCTGTGCCCCTTGATAAAAATATTGCACTGTGCCTGACACTCATTGTACAAGAACCAAACAAATCATGAGGCAGTGCCCCTTGATAAAAATATTGCACTGTGCCTGACACTCATTGTACAATGCACATAAACCCAATAAATGATTGAAAAGCGGTACTGTGGCAGCACTAGGTCCAAAAAAAGTAGCACAGCAACACCAGTGGTCTGTTTGTTTTCTAAGTTCTGTTGACTTCTATTAGAATGGTTTTAATGAAAACTGAACGAAAAGTAGCTTTAAACGCCTTTAAAATTAAGTTTGTGCACCTGAATTTAGTAAATTTGTCAAAAATGGGAGAAGCACTCATATGACACATTTGTTTTGCAATGTCGACGAGACATAAACCGTAGAAGCTCCACGCGTGGATAACTGACAATGGTCGCAGCTGGTCGACTTATGCAATCTGTGCATACGAGGCTTAAGGCATGATACTTTCAAGGTTTTTTTCAATTTCCTCATAAATAATATATAATAATTAGGTACGTGCGTAACCCTGCCTTCAGCTGAGTGGCCAGTCTCACACAGCACAGTGATCCTGTCCAGCAGACACCTCGCGTGAGAGCTGGTCTATTTATAGCCTGGGAAGACCCAGAAAGGGGTTTTCCCAAATTATGACATCACGAAATGTTCATGGGAACCCCCCAAGCACTGCCATGTGTATTTTGAAGCTGAATCTTTCATGTGTTATTTTCTGTCTTTTGCTGAATATACACTTCATTTAAAGCCCTATGTATACCATGAAACATTCTAATGTATCAAATAAAACCCAAAATACAAGTTTCTTTATATAATTAACTGTCTAATTCTTCAGTTTCATTAAAATCTATGGTTACGCAATGCTTCGTTTTCAATCCGCAAGATTGCCGACCAGATTGTTACATGTTGTTACTTTTTCCAGACAGATCAACAAATGTAGCAACTTAACGTCTGTAACTATGTCTGGAAATTTAACCTGTGCCTCTTTTTGAGACAGATGAGCCTCATTCTGGTTCTTGCAGTAAATAATTATTTTCACACATAGGATTGTGACTGGATTGTCTTACTCTGGTTGGTAAATTAATATATTTAAACAGTTTTGCACATTTCAACCACATTTTTAGGGGCCAACCAGACAATAGTTTGGGGGGGGGCTATGGCTTTTACCCCCCCCCCCCCCGGACGTTTTTTTTTTTGTTCGCGAAGCATTGACGAACAATTTTTGCATGGGGAAGCACGAAAAACGTTTCTTTCATAAGTTAAACATTACTGTACCTTAGGTACAGGTGGAAACACACTTTTTTGTTCCATGTGCTGAACAAACTTTTTTTTTTCGGTGACTAGTAGGAAACAAAACTTTTTTTCACCAGAAAGCCATAGCCCCCCCCCCCCCTTCTCTGGTTTGCTTGACATATTTTCTTAGATTTCTGAGTACTCTGATGCCGAAAATTTGGAGCAAAACTCCAAAAATGCATTTAATTGAGCATCATTTGAGGGCACTACAGTGCAGTCAAAAAAACAACTTCAGTTAACTTGGCAACAATTTTAAATTATTGACTTTAATTCTCTCGCTGCTTATAACTTAAGCTAACTTAGCAAATGAATTGATGAAGTCTTTAATTAATTTACAATTTTTATAAATTTGCCCAACACTTCCCGTGATTTAAAAATACAACCCATATACTATACATGATAGTGATGATGCATCAGTTTTGAGACAAGCTTTTGTTTTAACATTCTAGGGTCAACCGTTCTTACCACTGCTTCTAAATCACAGCTGTTCAATTTGTTTTGTGGCAAAGAGCATTTTCCCTGCATGAAAATCGTATGCATTTACTCCTTTTTGGCACAATTTACTTGATGACAACATATGCGCATAGAAACTAATTCATACCAATTGTTTTGCACAGTAAATTATGCCAAAACAGCAAAATCATCATTAAAAAAATGGCTATGAAGTTTGAACTGACGGAAAAGCAAGCCTCTCTAACAAAGAAACTATATTTACAGGTCCATTAACACAGTAGCACAAAAAAAGTATAAAAAAGTTGAAACTGCTTTTCAGCTTTTTCGTGTCATGCATATTCAGTCTTGCACTTTTTTTTAGGGGCGGGGGAGGTGTTTCAGGGCCCGCCCCCCCCGGGTCCTTCTTTTGGGGGGGGCGGGTTAAAAACCCCCCCTTACTTCGAACACTGCTTGAACACCTTCATTTGCACAAAAAGCAAAAAAATTGTTTGGAACAACGTTTATGCACAAACCACTTAGTTTGAAACGTTGGACACACTTATAAATAAATACAAAAACATAAAAGTCTCCCTCGATAAACATGATTAAAGACCCGTAATTGGTCCATCATCCTATACTAGCTGCAGTGCTGCCTGTAAGTAAGTGAAACGCATGACATTGTGCCATTGCATCGATGCTAAACATCCTCAGCAAAACTGCTTGTGGATGCATGAATTCTCATCCGATGAGAGCGAAACATATTGGGTAATAAAGGCCAATATTTGAGGCACTAGGGACAATATGGCTGGCAATTTCCTTTGCTGAAGTTGGAGTTAGGTATGGGTCAAAGTCTTTGATAAGTAAGTGAACACAGGCTCGATGTTATTTGATAGGGAAGGGTGGTTCACTTACTTATCAAAGACTTTGACCCATACCTACATAACTCCGACTACAGCAGAGAAAATTGGCTGCCATTGTTATCCCACATGCCTCACATATCGGCCTTTATGACCCAATATGTTCTCCTCTCATTGGATGAGAATTCATGCCTCCACAAGCTGCTTGGTTGAGGATGTTTAGCATTGATGCAATTGCACAATTTCATGAGTTTCACTTACTTACAGGTGGTACAGTAAATTAGCAGCAATGTCGAAGTTACTATCCTTCCAAGAAATATGTAGAATACAAAAAATCTGAGAAAATTGGTACGTGACCTCATAAGATTAAGATTAAGATTAAGAAATCTTTATTTTAAACGTGACATGTGTATAAGTACAATTAGGAAATTACAATTGCTATATATCTTTTCACACCAAGCCCTTCATGCGGGCTTATATTTCACAGCAGTACACATGGATTTAATCACAGAAGCACAGCATTGTTTCTGTCTGACTTTCCAAGAATTACAAACAAATTCAAATGTCAGAATTTGACAGTCTCTATTTAAATTTAAAAAAATTCAAAGTCCTATTGCTCAAGTAATTTGATTGGCCATGATGTACAGTATGATGTAGTGATGGTATATGATGTTGTGTCCTTACACTCAGGGTGCCCACTCCTCCTATATTTCCTATAATTCCTATATTTTTTAAGGCCTCCTATAATTTCCTATATTTTTGGAAAAATTCCTATAAATTCCTGTATTTTTCAAGTTTTCAAGATATTTCGCGTGTATATGCACGTTTTTGTCCGCGGTAAAAAGCTTAAGAGTCTTTTCCCCACAGACAAATGAATTTTTAGACGCGTTTTTGTCCGCGACATGAAGTTTGCGGCTTATGATGGAAGCAATCCTGTGATTTGCCGATGGTTTCGCTGTCAAATATTTCCTAAATTGTCTCATTAAAATGGGCGAAAACCTCCTATATTTTCCTATATTTTACGGTGAGAAATTCCTATATTCCTATAACATTTTGTGCGATGTTCGGTGGGCACCCTGTACACTAGACGAACGTCAATTGCTTACAGAATTGGACTGAAATGTTCCTTGTGAGGTCATACATAGCCTGCTTTAGTTGCGAGCCTTAGCGAGCAGGCTACAACATTTCACAGCAAAATCATCATTAAAAACATGGCTATGAAGTTCGAACTAATATTAATTTCTCAGTCTAAACTTTGTGTTGTTCAAAAGAAAACTGTTGGGACTAACAAACTGTGCATTCAAACAATCAGAAAGCTGTGAAATTACTGAAGCAACAAGTATGATGAGGTGTGCAGGCAGTCTTTGCAGTGGCGCACTTTGTCTTAGCTATGATTGGCCGAATACATTTTGTGAGCTCACATGGAGCACCTGATTTGCATGACATTCAATGCTGACCTATGGGAACTGCCATATGATGTCATTCACTCACATTACAAAAACAAAACTTTCTACATACTTCCTGAAAAGAAAGTAACTTGTGTATGTTCCTTATAACTTACAAGACTTATTCATCTCTTGACATGAAAACAAACAATACAGGCCGACCTCAAATAGAGGCCCACTTCAAATAGAGGCCCCCATTCCCGCCTCTATTCATGTTGGGCATCTATATGAAGGGGATTTTTGGACGAGTATATACTATATAGGATAAACACTCTCCTTAATCATGTTAATATGCTTAATTAATAATAATCTTAAATGGTCACACTTTTTTTAGAAAAACATGTAAATTGCAGGGAGAAATGTTTGGAAAATTATTAGCAATAAAAGTCCCGTAATTTCGCTAATAATTGTGCTATCAATGCAAAACTGGTGTTAGAATGTTCCTCGGTACACATCTTAACTAATCTAAAAGTTTTTTTAGCGATATGTGACCATTCATATTTTCTGTCACGTACCTATAATAATAAAAGAAGAGGGATCTGGCAACAAAGTGGTTGAATAAATGATTTGATAAAATAATCTACAAAAAAATGAAATGCATTCACATAAAGTTTGGCAGGGGCGACCTGTCTCGACACTGCGATGCCCATAGGACTCACTCAGTCTGGAGCCTTTGACGGATCAGGATAGCCGCTAACGAAATGATATGTCAAGCCTTAAAAAAAATACTTTTAAGCAAAAAAGCTCTTCAGTGAAAAATTATTCATTGAGAATAAAGATTATTCATAAAATGAGATTTACATCAAGATATCTTTACTTGTACATTTCTTTTATTTTTACTCTCCGTAAAAGATAAATTTTGAATATCGAATGTCAGAATTAAAATTTGCAAAATAACATTAAGAAGAATCATTTAGGAATCACAATCTTGCAAGATCAACTTCAATTATTATATAATAAAAGAAGTTGTGTTTAGTTCCTACTACCTCTAATCTTTTTGATGTTTTATATCATTTGCATGTATTGTTCAGTTTTCATGGTTCCTAAAGATTATTATATACCAAATTTCATAAATCTAAGTGAAATACTAAAAAATAAAATGACAAAAAAAGTGGACATATGGACAAGTGGACATGAGCCCCCTCTCACTCCACATCCACCTAAGCCACGAAGATCCCATACGCTTGTAGGTACTGAGAGAAGGTACAACATGCCTCACAGTATTCTCATTTTGTACACTAGCTGAGTCCTGTTTACATTTTACTGCTCTGTGATTGGTGCAGGCTTCACACCAGGTGACGTCACGACTGTTGTCACCTTAGCAACCTATGACAGTATCTGTAGTGTCACAGAACAAGTTGTCCAGAATGCATTGCAGCAGGAAGACGTCCTTTTACAGAAAACACACTTGTGAGTTGGCGACGTTCATCATGACGACATGTCAACTCGATCATTTCAGCAGATGTTTTTCCACTGACTTTATGAATTATTTCGGGTCTTGTAACATCAAAGTGTGTAGCCTAAAGTAGTTTTAAAAGACTTCTTGATCGTCTTCTGCTATAAATTGTGACAATTGGAGGCACTGAAAACAAAGAAATTTCAAGAATCGGCGGAGGCCTTTTTCTGGCACTTAGCAACGAATGCCATTTTGAACTTTGAAAGCCCAGACAACAATTTTTCACAAGTCATCCACTTTCAAGTAGCTATACAGTAGACAAAACAGCTGAAAACAATTGAAGCCGGCAGCGTAGGGTGACTCCTCGCTACTTTCAGGGAGAATTTCATTCTCCCTGATTTAAATAATCAAAAAAGTCATTGCTCTCCGGAGCTGCGCTATGTCCTAACGGACGGGAGAGCGTTACACTTCTGATTAGCATTGCATCTCCTCCATGACCTAAGGCCCCCCTCTAAAAACCGCCGTTAGGCCGGTTAAAAATGTTCTGCAATCACACTCAGAGCAAACCACCCACCTTTTGGATTTCCAGTTCCTCGTTCAGATGACTCCAAGATCCGCTCCGCCACAAATCCGGAAGTTTTTTCTTCACGCTCAGTATTGCACTGCGGTCTTTAGCCTTCTAAAAAAAGAAAGAGGCATTTAATGAGTTATGTACGAAAATTAACTTTAGTAAGCAGTTACACAACGCAAAAAGACCAAAAATACATGAGAATAACACTTTTTTTAAACGCATGACTACCTTGTCGACTAATGAAGCTGTCGTGAGTTATTTATATTGGCTTAGATCACAATATTCATACATCCTATGTTCATTCATAAAATTTCTATTTAGGCCACATTCACAACATTCTTCAATGGGTTGGATGGATGATTGGGGCTTTACGTACTGTATTTATGCACTTGGTAGGTTAATTGGGATAGGAGGTAGACACTGCAATGAGGTGAAGGATGGTTGAAACAGCTGTCCAGCATAGGCCCCAGTTGACCTGACAAGAGCTCGATTCGAACCCTGGACCCAGCGATTGGCAGCCTAGCATGCTACTACTAGACCAACCCTCCCCTGGATCTTCAATGAGCTTCAAAGGGACATGTTCGAATACTTGGATCCAAACACGTGCAGAGCATACAGTCACTGCAGTGGCAAAACTCAATAAACCCCAAAAAACAATTGCCACAGATTATGCGTTTTGAGAAAATTAGAGATAGCAACGTGCTCTTACTAACCGCGACTTATTCGCGTCTTTGAAACATTTGAACATTGGATGGATTGGGGCTTTACATCCTGTATTTTAACACTAGGTGGGCTAACAAGGATAGGAGGATGGACGGATGGATGATTGGGGCTTTACGTCCTGTATTTATGCACTTGGCAGGCAAATTAGGACAGGAGGACGACATGTTGATGAGCTTTGAAATGAACAAGACTTACGTGATTGATGCTGTCCAGAATGTCCTTCACTCGATCCTGAGCCTCTTTCAGGTGCTTCCGGTCGCAATGGTGATGAGGGGTAGCTTTGTAAATGCGATTCAGCAATAGCGGGTACCTGAGGGAGCAAGTAGACGACATGATTATCGTTTCAAATTTATTTGTAACTCAAGAGTCGTTACTTGTGTATATCACATTTAGTGCCAATATCCATAAAAACCAGCAGAAAACATAATTATCATATAAGTCCAATTTGAATTTACTTCTGACTCAGAGTCGTTATGTAATTACTTGTGAACATCAAGCTGCTAATCCAATTATTAAATTTTGCAGCATCACAGAGATGTTCAGGATATACTGACCACTGTGACTATAATCAATTGTTACATCGAAATGAAAAATTGGTGCAAGTACAATTAGTACATAAGGATCGATTTTAAATTCGCTTGAAGAAAAAGTCACTACTGTTTAGGGTCAGTGTTCAAACTGAGGAGCGGTTGTGGCAGCTGTGAAATAGGCCTGATCTGCCAAACCGATCAAAACTCCAAAATTATTTTCGCATAATTTTACGAAAAATCTTTCACTCACTTCATGACTCGTTGGATGGGGACCATGAGGAACGACTTGAGGTCTCGTCGTTTGAGGCTGCACTTCTCGTTCTGCGACGCCTGGGAAATGAAAGAAAGACATTAGCAACAACTTAGCTCAGTTTGCTTCGTTCAAGATGATAAGACTCCTCTGGTAGTCAGACAATAACCATGGAGGTACATGGAGGTACAGTTCTGCTAAAAAGTATTGGAGTGACACATAATGTGCCACTGGATTCATGCTCCCACTTACAAGCAGTTTTGTTGAGGATGTTTAGTATTGACCCCAATGGCTTACTTTCTAGCAGTACTGTACATAGATGTTTTGCAAGATCTTGGAAGTGAAAAAATGTTAACTGTAATTGAGAAAGTAAAGAAAGTTTTTTGTGTATACTCAATACAATCCATATACAGAATTTGTGGACATTTGATTAGGAATTCGGACATTCCAATTCCGAACTTGGCTTGGTCTATGATGGGATGGATGGATGACTGGGGCTTTACGTCCTGTATTTATGCACTTGATAGGCTAATTAGGACAGGGGGGGGGACACGGCAATGAGGCGAAGGATGATTGAAACAGCTGTCCAACATAGGCCCAGGTGACCCGGCAAGAGCTGGATTCGAACCCTGGACCCAGCGATTGGCAGTCCAGCACGCTACCACTAGACCAACCCTGACCCCCCCCCCCAGCCTATGACGGGTGCAGACCATGTAGAAGATGTGACAAATCAAAGCACATGCAGGCCTGCTGCAAAATTTCACTCTTTCCCTTAGAAATAGCTATGAGATTCCGATGATTGAATTTACATCAAGGAATTAAGACCCGCAACAAAACTTTTTACCTAAAGGAAGACCCGCAGCAAATCTATTTAGGGTAGACCCGCAGCAAAACTTGTATTTACCTCAAGGAAGACCCGCAGAAAATTGTTTTACCTCAAGGAAGACCCGCAGCAAATCTATTTAGGGTAGACCCGCAGCAAAACTTGTATTTACCTCAAGGAAGACCCGCAGCAAATCCTTCTCCTTCTCCAGGCTGTCCAGGGAGGCAACGGCTTCACTCTGCTTTATACAGTACGTCTCAAAAGCCAAGAGCATGTTGCTGGACTCCAGGAACAACTGGCCCAGGCACATTTGGCAGTACTCCTGAAAGAAAGTGGGGTTAAAATTGAACGATTTTTTTATTACATGTGGATTGAAGGATGATTTTGAGCTTTTCGTCCTGTATTTATGCACTTAGCGCTTAGTAACCAATTAGGACAGGAGCAGGATACAACAATGAGGCAAAGGATGATTGAAACAGCTGTCCAACAAAGGCCAAGGTGACCTGGCAAGAGTTGAATTTGAACCCTTGACCCAGCGATTGGCAGCCTAGCACGCTGCCACTAGACCGACCCACCCCAGGGCCTGTTAAACTGGCAAAACAGTTTTGGACAATACCGGTGGTTTACTGGATACATAAGGATGATGAGAGATTCATACATCCTGGAAGCAGGCATTATCTGACAGGTAGATTAGATAAAGCCTGCTCTGTTAGCCACCAAATTTGACCCATCATTACACTGGTAGCCCCAGATTAAAATAACACGGGGCATTGGGGCAACCTCAGCAGGAATCAGTCTGCAAAATCAAACAAAAATCTCCTGAAAAAGTAGTTTCGTTTTTATAGTATGGATAGATCAACGGCAATTTTCTAGTCTCCCTACCTCGTCTCCTTGTTTCGCGGCCTCCTCCACTGCACTCTTCAGCCTCACTTTGAACTGGGTGTTGATGGAAATCAGTTCATCGAGATTCGAGAAAATACTCGCACACTGGGCAGGAGACAGCAGGCCGGTCTTTCTCATGGGGTCTGCAAATTCCTGCAATGGAAAAAATAATAATATGAATGCTTATGTAATATCTCACTAATATGGAGTAGTCTTCTGATTAATAGGCGGAAAATATCAAGGAGAAGAAGAAGAAGGTTGCCTTATTTTTCGTAATTAAATTAATATGGATAGACCAATAGCATGTTAGGGCACTAAAAGTTTTTTGTCTGAAGTAAAATTATTGCTGAGACTACGCTAAATTTTAATGAAATTTGTGAGATAGGAAGACCTGCAAAGTGTTCACAGGATTTCACAAAATTCCCGCAAAGACAAAACATTTCAAGCACAGATAGTAACAGTACTTCGTGACCTTTTTAAAATTCCATAAAATGTATTTACTTATCTCAGAAATTATATGAATCTTTTTACATGAAGACCACTACTGTTGGGCAAGTTTCAATTCAAATTTCAAATAAATACTTTCAAACACAACATCACAGCATCGATTTAAATGAAAAGAAATTTCTTCAAAACTTTCTGCCTACCTCCTTCATAACAGTGAGATCATTGCCGTAACTCGTCTCCGTGTCGATCAATTCCAATATGGCTGCTTTCCGTTCTATTCTCCTCCGGGCGCATCGCTGGCAGAGTGGAATTAATCCGACGTTACAGTCCACGTCTACTTCACAGTCATCACAAAACTGGTCCTGGTCATTCAAAAGATATATATGTAGCACAAGCATGTCTAAGTTGTCACTTCACGTATGAGGATTTGAACTGGGTCTCCAGAGAAAAAAAAAAAATTTCTCAGCTCTACATTGTCAAGGAACAGAAAAGCAAAAGGGCTTTCTTGAATAACTACAGATTATTCTCATGATATAATATCAAGAAGTTCGAGAAAGAAAAATTCTGCACAGATATACTGCTGGCACAAATGTGAAAAGAACATCTTGGGAATTCAAATTTACAAACAAACAATTCAATTGCATTCTCTCTTCTGTTTTGAATTCAAAATAATCAGTCAGTCACTTGTTTAGTCTCCTTACCTCTCAATTGTGTGTGAACACCATCAAAACAAATCACCAACATGAAAAAGACAAACTCTTAACTTTATCCTAAAACAATAATTTAAAACAGTCCAAGTCAATGGTGAATTAACCTTACCTGATTGTTAGACGTCCTCAGTTCTGCTCCCACACCACTGTCGACTCTTTCCACCTCCGAGCATGATGCACATTCCTGCAAGAGATTGATTGATTGTGAGCGATTGTCACTGATTGATTGACTGATTGATTAATTGTCACTGATTGATTAATTGTCACTGATTGATTAATTGACTGATTGATTGATTCATTGATTGATGAATTGATTCATTGATTCACGGATTGATTCATTGATTGATTGATTGATTGATGGACGGATTGATTCAATTGATTCATTGATTGTTTGAATGACTCGACTGATTTATTGTCATTGATTGATTGACTTACTGATTGATTTATTGACACTTCAGTAACAGCTTCCTGGGTGTTTATTGACTGACTGGCTGATTGATTGACTGACTGATAGATTCATTGATTGACTGTCAATGACTGATTGATTTTTAACTTCTTTTTCTATGACTGTCAATGACTGATTTATTCATTGACTGATTACAGTTTACATCACAAAACGAGCATTTGCGGATTTCTCACCAACCAGACATCTTAGAAACGCTATATTTTTCACAATGATTTACCCGTGAGCAATCAGTTGACTAACAAATTAAACAATCTTTTTAGGGACCAACCATCAACACTATTCAAGCATTATTCTTCGCACACATGACAATTAATTACATTGAACAACAGGACAAGATCAGGAGTGCAACAAAAACTAAAGTTATTAGGCCTAAAACACAAGTTACGCAGTCATTAACAGTCACAGTGTTCCAGCTAGGCCATTTGAGCATGGCGCCGCGCCATGCCCGACCCTCGTCCGCCATGCCCCCAAAAAAAAGGAAAAAAAAAAAATAGAAAATAGAAATTTTTTTTTTTTCAAAATTTTTGGAAAAAAAAATTTTTTTTTTGAAAAGTGCCCTAATTTCTAGAAAATTGTATGCCCGAATCAAATCCTAGCTGGAACACTGAGTCAGTAAATTAGTAAGTATCAAAATTTCACCTTTCGCCTTCTTCCTCGACAGAAACTGTTCTTTGAAGCACTCCGAGAAAATTCGCCAAGAAGCTGAAGGGTTAAGAATGAGTCACAAATGATGTTAGCCGAGTCAAACTTCAAACTTGCGTATTAAAATTATTATGATTATTAGTATTAGGAAACTCATCATATTTACCAAGTAATGCTAATATCATGCATGGATCTAAAGAAAATTGGTCTACTTTACTGGGTCTAAGGAGACACAGCCCTATCATGATTATTTAGAAATATCTTAAGGCATGAAACAATATAGGTACAAATTGAGAAAATATTAACTTCACAGACACAGGTTAATCAAAACAGACAAGACTCACACAATCAG
The DNA here is from genome assembly GCA_026936325.1 of Platynereis dumerilii. Lineage (NCBI taxonomy): Eukaryota > Metazoa > Annelida > Polychaeta > Phyllodocida > Nereididae > Platynereis > Platynereis dumerilii. The sequence continues at coordinate 7,532,050 of JAPTHN010000021.1, forward strand.
AGCAACTTTTGGAGTAAATATAAGGCACCAACAACACAGTATAGGGTGACTTTAAGACTATGATGACTTTTGGGCTGATAGCGCCAATATGAGGTGTGAGGTAATAGCGGGCGTTAGTGGAATCTCCTTTTTCCAGCTCTCCTGTGTTGACGAGCAGAATAACACTATTTCCGGAAACATCAGCCTTGGAATTTACAATGGAGTGCAATGTCAGTAACAAAGTCTAATCAGCCTGACTGTACTGGAATATGGTGGCAATTGGTCAATAACATTTTTTTGGAGGGCATTATGGGGTATTAATCAGTTATGGCCTGAGGGCAGAAATCATTAACTTAATGCCCGAGCCGCCAGGCGAGGGCATTAAATGATTTCTGCCCGAGGGCCATAACTGATTAATACCCCATAATGCCCGACAAATAAATGTTATTATCATTATTATCATTTTATGACACAATCCAAATCCAAGAAGAAAGTTACCTTTTCTTTTGGATTCATTAACGCCCGCTCCGTTTTCGCGCTCTCACGCTCTTGTTATTGAATATAGAGCAAAACCGATTAGATGACAGAGTTCTCCTCTTTGTGGAGATAATTTTAGGCTTTTAAATTTTTCAATTCTGACCATTTTTGGCCGTTTTAGCCAAAAACAATCAACAACATCGCCATGACGTCACTTCTGATGACGTCACAATACACCAGGGGGCGCTTTCGCGGGCGTTAACGGCCATTAACGCCCGCGAAATGAGCATTAACCCACAGACAATGCCCTCTAAAATGATAATAATCCATGTTAAACATTCTATTTAAGAGTCGGCAATGCAAATCTGTAATGTTTTCAATGGATTAAAAGTGCCCTGGGGCCTGGAATGCCAGCTCCACTGACTCAGAAATGGAACAAAATGGCAGCTTGTTCCCGGAAATAGTTTTATTCTGCTCGTCAACACAGGAGAGCTGGAAAAAGGAGAGTTCCACTATCACGGCCTATAGGGCTTAACATCCTATATTTATTAACCAACCAGGCTTAGGCAAGACATATTTGATTTTTAGCTGCTCAAAATGATACAAGAAGCAAAAGATAAATTATGTCTGGCCTAAATACTCTTGGTCTTGCCGCCAGGTGGCACCAGGTGATTAGCAGCGCCACCTGCACGCTACAACCGATATAAGCCCTAGGCTGAAACTAAAGTTTCTCAAAACCAATTCTTACTTCAGAGGAGTAGTCTTCCTCCTGTTCTTCTTCGAAACTGCTGTCCAGACTCGTCTGACTCCGAGACGAGAGAGCTCCACTTGACGTGGCCGGTTTCACCGCCTGAAACGAGCAAGGTATTAATCAAGGTCACTCACACAGTCACATGACATCGTTGGGACATTCCATCTGATCAGAAATAAGTCTTACAAAGTGACGGACGAAAATATGAAAAGTCATCACCAAATTCAACATCAATTTCAACATGGCAAAGCCTATTTAGGCTTTTTGATGAGGGATTACAAGTGGCACATTCTACGGCGATTTGCGTAAAAACCACCAAGAGAATTTTACAGCCTTTTTATCGTCACCAGAAAAAGGCCTTACGGACATGTATACAGTGCCACCTGTAAGTAAGTGAAACGCATTATATTGTACCATTGCATCAATGCTAAACATCCTCAGCCAAACTGCTTGTGGAGGCATGAATTCTCATCGGATGAAAGGGAAACAAAGTGGGTCATAAAGGCCGATGTGTGAGGCAAGTGGGATAAAAATAGCAGCCCATTTTCTTCGCTGTAGTCGGAGTTAGGTATGGGTCAAAGTCTTTGATAAGTAAGTGAACCACCCTTCCCTATGTTTTAACATCGGGCCTGCGTTTCACTTACTTATCAAAGACTTTGACCCATACCTAACTCCAACTACAGCAAAGAAAATTGGCTGCTATTTTTATCCCACATGCCTCACATATCAGCCTTTAATGACCCAAAATGTTTTCCTCTCATTGGATGAGAATTCTTCCTTCCAGAAGCATTTTGGTTATTAAAGATGTTTAACATTGATGCAATGGAACAAGTCATGCGTTTCACTTACTTACAGGCGGCACTGTACATCACCTGTTATCATGATCATTACACTATAATAGCATGAGATCTAGATGATCTTACAATAATCTTAAGCCAATTAGGACAGCCACTAATCCCGCTCTAGCTAATCCAATTACTCCACTTAAGATATTGCGCAATTTCCACTTGCTAAATTGGTAATGCATGACATTGGGTAATAATCACCTTAATCACTTACATTTGAATAAATTATATAAATAGCAATGACTCAAACATGCCAAGAACCCAGCAAGACCCAGTAGAATAGCCACAATAAGTAGGGGAAGCTTGGGAGAGTTGGGCCACTTTTTACATTCTTGCACCTCCTGCTAACAGTAATGATTATATAAACATGTTTAATGCATGTATTGTATCTTGAAATATTTCAGAAAAATATCTTTAGGTTTGCTTTGATATTTGCCCAAGAACATATGAGCTACAGCCCTATGAAAATTGGAAAAAATTTTGCCCAACTCTCCCCATCAAGTGGGAGACTTGGGCCAATCAGGGGGAAGACTTGGGTCATTGCAATATATCAGGTTTTGTAAAGCTGTACTTGATGCTATAATAGTTTTAACCTGTAGTGTGTTGGTCATCGAAGTCATTAATCCTGAATTGAGGCCTCTTGCAACACTAGTTTGCTGTCAGACTTAAGCCTCGACCTGATGGCCCAACTCTCCCCATCTAGATTTCCTGATATCTAATTTTATTTGACCATGAATAATTATTAAGGCCTAAAAATATTCAATCGCTGTTGAAAATTGCTCTAGACAAGTTCTTCTGTCTTAATAAAAATAAATCTGGGTAAATGCAACACATGTGGGCAGAGTATTGGCACTGTCCCAACTCTCCCCCATTCGACCATTTTTCTCTAAATCCCAATTATGACAAAACAGGTCGTCTGATAATTTTCCAAAATATGTTAATAACAACTGAATAGTCAAGCCTACCAAGCATGCCATAAAAAATTTTCTCAGTCCTTGTTGTCTGACAGAAAATTAAAAACTCGTAACATGGCTCAGTTTTTCCGTTTTTCATCCAAATTTGAATTTTCTTCTCTCTAAAGATCGTGACAAGCAAATTAGCCAGAAATGTTACATCCATTGAAAGATTTTTATTTTTATAAAATTTTGGTGGCTGCAGCTTTCTCAAAAAATGTTTAGTTTCCTCAAAAATCAGGGTGGCCCAACCCTCCCTGCGGCCCAACTCTCCTAAGCTTCCCCTAGACTTGAGCGTTAAGTAGATTTAATTGAGTAGATTTAATTAGATCCTAGTAGATTTAGGCAGACTTACTTGATTAGCCAATAACTGGATTTCCTCCGGCGTAGCTGTGTCACTGCTGATTGACTTTCGGCTGCCTCTGGTCTGGCTCGAAAGAACTGGAAAAAAAAGAAGAAGGAAAAAAACTGTCAAATTTTGAAATGTGCAATATAGGTACACCATAAGCTAAAGAATGAAAATGATACGCTCGTATCATTCAGTGACCAAGTAAGAGTCTTCCAGACAACATGGACAAGCGTACGAAAGTGATGCACGGATAGTGAAAATAGCTGGACACCGGATAATCCGGCAACGTCAACTGCTGGATACCGGATAGTAACCATACGAAAAGGGACGTTTTCAGCATATCCCGTGCATCCCTAGCGTACGAATCGTGAAATTGCTGCAGCCCATGACAACTTCATCACTAATTGCTTGTCAAAAATTGAAACTGAAAAGTTAAATCGAATCAATCAAGATTTCATTGCAGTGAAATCCCTATTTTAACCAACTTTGATCTTACTTTTTCTGAATGTCAGAATTTTGAACAAAAAAATGTAAAAGTTATCCAAGTAACGACAGTTGATTTCATCAATATAAATCATGATAATCAGCTGAAAATACCAAAGTTACTTTTGCTTCTTCCACAACAACAGATTGGCTCAACTTCATCAAATCGAAAATCTCCATGACAACAGTATCCTTACCTCCGTGATCCACACTTGACCTGCGAGCGTTCAAGCTGAACGGATCACTCCTGTAAGCTCGTACCCGTCGTGATTTTGTCGGTTTCTTTCTCGCCTCTTCGCCCTTTAAGTCTGATACGTCCGACGTAGACCGCGTCACCGACTATAAATAATAAATTGCAAAAGTGCTGGTTTATTAGCATGATTAATTGAGTTGAATTAAGACCTGCAGAAGCTTGTTATATCATTCATATCAACAAACTGTTCAAGCCTAAATATAATTATAACAAATCAAATTTATCTAAATATAATCAATAAAATAAAAAAGATCTAGAAGTTCGCACAAATCAGATTAAATCACCATGAAAGTAATGATTATTTGAAATTTTAAACATGAAAATATTTGCCTGTATAAAACTTAAATATTCCACTAACAGTATTAAAAAGAAGGAAATCTTCAATATATTGAAAAAGATTTTTGCATATTCAAACATGTTCAATGGAAAACTGACGATAGATAAGATTTTACTTCACATGCACCTTCATTATCTTAGCCTGAACAGCTGAACAAGACTCTTTTGAAATGATTTTAAAATTTCGAACAAAAAATGAAACTTCAACTCACCAGTTTGTCCAGCCCAGCTGACAATGGATGTGGCGGAGGGAGGGAGGTCGTTTTTCCCCAAATCTTTAAATGCGATATTGACGAGGACTCTCGAACTGACTTCCAATTAGAAGTTGTGAGTTCCATGTCTTCTGGAATATTCTCATTACTCTTCAAAGGACTTGCAATGTTCTTAGAATGATCGCTGTGACAACCAGGTTCCGTACTGGAACTTTGAGAAGTTTGGTAACTTTTAGAATGTTTGACATTGTCATGTGACTCTCCAAACTGAGATTCTTTTTTGTACAAATTATTTACATTTATACTTGCACCAGATTGATAGACAGAATGTTCCGTTCTTGTTACATCTTCCTTGGTATCTTGTCTATTATCTTTATTTCTATCAAACTCGGAAGGTTTCTCGAAACGCTCAGGAACATTTTGGGAAACGTGTATGTCATGTTCTAGTCTTGATTGTTCTGTGGAAAGTTTTCCCTTCTGTTGTTGAAATTTGAGATGACCTTGACCTAGATCTGAGGTCACATGAGGTCGCAGAGGTTTTTTACCAGATTTATGATCCTCTTGTGGATCTAGGTCACTGTGACCTAATTTACCTTCAAGGTCACGACCTGATTCAACGTCAATATTGGCATGTGCCACGTCATCTTGGCCGGTGTTCCTTTTGGAAGACTTTGAAAAACATTCCTTTTGGCATAAAGAACTCTGAGAATACTGTGATTTAAGTCTTTCAACTAAATCTACAGCTGAACTAGCACGCCCATGTAAATCCTCAGCATCTACTGAACTGTCTCTGTCTTTAAAATCCAAACTGTCACCTAAACCTAAGTGATGAGATTTGTTGCCATCATCCGTTTCACTAGCTGTGCGCACCCTCATCGCATTTGCACGCTGCACTTTTTTGGCTTTCTTGTAACTTCGTCTTTGCGCAGATTTTCTCTCGTATGCTGAGGGGTCCTCCTTTTCGCTTGATATATCAGAAGATGGATCATTTACAGAATCACTCGGGCCGAAAGCAGATTGGCTTGTTTGTGAATAAAGGTCAGATCTCAATTTGTCCACTAACGACACATCATCTATTAGAGCTCTCGCTGTTTTTGACATGAGACTGTATTTGTTGGAATCATCTCCAATAACGGGTCGAGAATCATTTGACGGCTCTTTAGATATCTCCCGAGACTTTTGTCGAGACTCCTGTAATCCTGGCCACGTGACGGCTGCTTTATTCGGTGTGTCAGAAGCTCGTAAATGTCCCGTTGATTGGGCTTTCCGGAGAGGAATGAGTCCGAATTCCCGCTGCTCCCTTTCATCGTCTTGTTCGGCATCTTCCGCTATTGCGTTAAACGTGCAACCGGGCGAGACTGTCTTTGAGCGTTTCATGCGTTTGAACTCCTCGAAGGTTGGAATGGCAAATCGACTCGTAGCTGACTCTTGGAGAGGAGACACATTGAGTTTGGCTGGCGTCAAAAAGTCAGGATTGGCTGTATTTACATTTTTCAATCCATGGTGGTTTTCCTTGTCCTCCCCTGTGGTCTTAGATCCTGTTAATTTAGAATCTTGTTTCAATTTGTCCGAATTAAGCCCCACGCTCCACACCCCTTCCCTGTTCACCTCCTCATCCCTCATGACACATTGTAATCCCGCATCGCTCATAGAGGCCGTCAGTCGAGATTTCCTCGGGAGAGATTGAGACAAATCAGGCGTCTCCTTTAGTTTAAATTCCCACTTAAAATCATCCGCAGTCAGAGACGTCTGCTCGACTCCCATGATCTTCGCCAGGTGGCGCCTCAGCGTGCTGTTGTTCAGGACAGCCGCAGTCCTTGGAGTGGGGATGACGTTGCCACTAGGAGGCGCAGTAAACCCCAAATCGCTATGAAATCGTCTCGCATGGGGGCGGCTTGTTTTTGTCCGCAATCCTGGTTTATTATCCGCACCACTGTCCGATTTATCACCATCCCTCTCGTCACTTTGGTCTCCAAATTCTTCACTCAAAAGGGGAGACTTCCTAGCCGGTAAACTGGAACTGAGAAAAGCGTCCGTTTCAAACGTGGACGACAAGTCTTTTTTGCAGTCGTCAAAATCGCACGCACTGCTCGCCCTGAAGTTTGTCAATCTTATCCTCCTCCTTTGGTCAGTTTCTGCTTTTACATCACGTCTATCGTAATTTCCTAATCCTGACTTGTGACCCTCTGAACTCTGATTCCTGGACGGCTGGCTGGATTTGTTTGGCTGAATCCCTAACCGACCATATTTCTCAGCATAATGACTCCAGTAACTAGTCTGGTCGCCATGGTAACTGGACTTGTCTCCATGGTGACTAGTCTGGTTGCCAAGGAGACTGGTGCGATCTCCTAGGTGACCAGTATAACCAGCCTCATCGCCTTGGAAACCACTTCCATCTTCATTCTTGTGTCCCTCAGACCTCTGGTGGTAATCCTTAGAACTAGTCCGATCACCATGGCGACTAGACTGGTCTCCTCGGCCCCTCAACCGAACTTCATCCCCCTCCTTAATACATGACATCTTTGTTCAAGTTACATGGCGTCAAAATGTTGTGCTTCATGCTGGAATGCCTTGATCATGAAGATGGTAACGTCCGAGTGATAACAGTCTTCGCCCATTCTTTGTAGATTGGCCTGAAATTCACAAAAAGTTGATTAGATGGTGAATTTCAACTCTATTTTTACAGCAAAAAAGGCATTGCACCATCACCAAACACTTTTCATCATCCCTCCAGGTATTTCAGTTAAATCTTGTTTCACAGGATCACTGTTGGACAAGCTCCAATTTTAAAAGCCTCCCCTGGGCATCTCCCTCCAGGGACGGACGCGGGGGGGGGGATGCATCCCCCCCCACCGGACCAAAATTTATACATTTTTTCATGTTAACATACGATGAACTGGGACCATTATTGTAAACTACCTAAGATTTGACTTTCATTGTGTAAATTTCTTATAGATGTAGAATAGTTTTTGATTTCTTTTATTGTTGTATTTTTTTCCTATTTTTTGCGGACACATGTATCTTCTTGATATTCAGATGTCTAATAAAACTTTATGTTAATTTTATCCGCGCGCAGTCGCGTTATGTCGCGAATTACGCGACGCGACAGCCCGATAGACTCCCCCACAGGAATTTTCTGGATCCTCCCCTGTCCCACTCACCAAAACTATCCACCTATCCTTATTTTTCAGCCCTGTCTTTCTCTCAGACGCAAATAACTTTCTGACTGTTTTTTTATCAACAAATTTTAGTCCTTCTCAAAATCATCCCCACTCCTGTGTTAAGACCAACCAGAGATATATATTATTAACCCTGCACTGCAGAGACCATTAATTTGCAAAGAAGTACAACTTACTACAAGTTTAACAACAAAAGTTGAAAAGATAGACCTACTATATTATTATGCCATTAACAGATTAAAACCTAAATAATGCAATATCAGATTCTGTCTTAACTTGCATACCCTGGACAGAACAAGGCTATTGTCATTGGCAGCATTGGCTATTGATTAATATGGAAATTTTAGTGAATTGTTATTTATGATCCAAAATCTTGGGCTGACATGATTTTTCCCAAAGCCAAATGGGGAAGCCCAAATTCAATAAATTGTCAGGCTGTCCACATGTTAACCACAGTGTTTTACGGGCGTCTAGCCATCTAGGCTACATGTCCACAGTCTTGCTGAACTCTTACAATCGTTAATGACACATTTTGACCGCGATTTGCGCATGAAAATGGACATTTTATGATGAAAACACACTCACACCTGTTCACAGCGTCACTGGCGACCAAGAAGTAGGTCAACGCAGATCGCAGCGCCACCCACCGCAATCTTCTTCTTCTTGTGTTATGCCCTTCCTTGTCCGCGCCGAGACATACCACGGCGCACCACAACCTCCCAAATGTTCCAGTCAAGCATACGATTTTGATATTTGCTCATTTTGCTGTGCACATATAAATAGGTTAAAAATCTTTAAGTGGCAAAAAAATTGTGTGTGTCAAGTTAGAAGAGCCTGCCAGGGACCGTTCAGAATGGGGGACTTCAATGCATCAGGGGTAACCATTAGATAGTGAGTAAACAATGGTGATGTCATCAATTGTGTCATTGTTGCAGTTGTGACATCAACATTGTGACAATGATGACGTCACAGTGCCTCTCTAGTACAGTAGCTCCACCACCAACCACTGAGAAGTCTCCCATTTATGACTGGGGAGGGGGGGTGGGAGTTTTGCCCGAGGGGGTACTAACTTTTCACACGTATTTCAAGGGGGTATTCATTTTTGACAACATGTCCAAGGGGGTAAGAAATTTTAACAAAACAAAGATGTCATAAAACACGCATACACTCAGTTTATACGCGCTTTTTTCTGCAGAAAAGTCCGCGAATTTGTACGCGTGACTGTCCAAGGCCACATGTATAACAGTATATATGGGGGTATTGCTTTACGTCAAGGGGGGGGGTATTAATGTATTCACAGTGGCGTCTCTATGGGGGAGGGGCACGGGGGGCACGAGCCCCCCCCCCCATATTGGTCCTGTGCCCCCTCCCCCCAGGACCCAGGTGCCCCCCATATGAACTTTCCAGCTCTGGCTAAAATATACAATTAGTATAGTAAGTGCCCCCCCCGTGAGAATCACGTGCCCCCCCCCCGCTCCGGGACCCCCAGTTATGCCACTGTATATTCAATAATAGTGGCTCATGTTTAGAATTCAATTTTTTGTATATTGGAAGGGCCCCCCAATAGGGTACATTTTTTACTCGGGTGCTCTTGCAACTTACACTGTTTAAAGAAATTTTATAAGAATGTATTGTACACTTGAAAGTTGCTCAAAATATATTTTTTATTTACACAAACGAAATTAAAATTTTTTAAAAATTTGCTCGTCTATATGAAAAGTTGTCAAACACTTAATCTGAAAAAAAAAAAAAATTAATTAATTAAAAAATCGCCTCCACTTTTTTTCTAAAAAAAAAATTTCATCCATAAAATTAATAATTTGTTGGGCCTAAACGTAATAAATGTGAAAGCATGTAACACTACTCACTTGCTTGTGCTCTAAAGTTATCTGAAACATAGAAGTTTAGATAAAAATTCAAAATTTTGCTTCCCACGTACCGTACCCCTTCTTTTCATTTTGACAGAATTTTGAATGTAAAATTTTGTACACAAAAACGTAATTTTTTTAAAAATCTAAATTTACCATGGAGTCATTGTATACCACTCCTCAAAAATCACATATCTTCCAGTATGACCTTTTCAGATTTTGATTTTAAAAATTTGTGCCCAAGGGTACCTTTAACTCTTTCATGGAGTCATGCAAAATATGTGGTACAAATAGTTTAAAAGTTATGATCAATTTTGTAAAAAGGATTTTCCACCTCTAAAAGCGGTTTTCTTTAATTTTTCGCTCGAAAATGTCAGTGAGTGCTGCTCTTCAGAGTGTCGTAACGCAACATTGGGGTGGGATATAGTTACAATGTTTTCCCTATATCACCTCATGACATAGTATAGATCTGACTTCTAAAGCCACAAGTAAGTTTATAACCTTTATTGGTTTTCAATGTACCATAAAGACTGACAGTGGCGTAACTAGGGGGTCGCGAGTGGGGGGGCACCTAGCTGGGGGGGGGGCACGCGATTTTCTGGGGAGCACCTCCTATACTAACTGTATATTTTAGCCAAAGTCAGGAAGTTCATTTGGGGTGGGCACCGGGGGGCAAAGGTCCAATATTGGGGGCATGTGCCCCCCGTGCCCCCCTCATAGGGACGCCACTGCAGACTGATGAAGCTGCACTGGCCCCCTACTCCCCCCCTTCATCAGAAGATAGCCATTTGCAAAAAGAAAAAAAGTTCTAGAGGGTCCAAAGTAGCTTAAGTATTGCCACGCCTCCCTTTTAGAAATCCTGCATCCACTCCTTCTTCCCTGGATCCGCGGGTGCTGGAGAATAAATCAATGGAGATCGCTTTACTTTGCGGAATATAACTTAAGGGACCGTTCAGAATTTATGACTGGGGGGTGGACAGGGCCGTATTAACCTATGGGCAAACGGGGCATTTGCCCCGGGCCCATGACCTCAGGGGGGCCCATGATGAAGCTGAAAAGAGTTGTGACAGTAAAGGAAGTGTGTCGGTTAACTGGCGCGAGAGATTCTTTTCAGAATTTAGAGCGTTTTTGGGGCGCGAGTGGGCCCACTAGAAGCAGTTTGCCCCGGGCCCATAAATGCACTTATACGGCCGTTGGGGTGGGAGTTTTGCTGGAACTTCCCGTCAAAAATTGATAACCCCCCTTGAGTTTCATGCGGATTTTTAGTACCTCAGCCTTAGGTTTCACGAGTATTTTTAGTACCCCCCCCTTGACATACAAAGCAATACACACATATATACTGTTATACACGGCCATGCATATAGATTTGAGTCATTTTCATTTTGCAGACTTTTGTGGGTAAAATAATCCAAATAAAATGAGTTTATGCGTGTTTTTTAAAGTTTTTCTTTGTTAAAATTTCTCTCCCCCCTTGGAAGTGTTGTCAAAAATTAAAACCCCTTGAAACACGTGTGAAAAGTTAGTACCCCATCGGCCAAAACTCCCATCCCCCCCAGTCATAAATTCTGAACGGTCCCTAAGGGGGAGACCCCTGACATACCATTTGGGGGGGGGGGGGGGGGGCGTTCGGAGTTTTTAAAAATAAATAATTTCTCACTCAGTTTTGGAATAAATTCTTTTTGCATTAAATCAATCATTTCTGCAGGGGTATTTCTTAATAAGGTGTTAATTGATTTGGGACAGTGGCATAACTGGGGTCTCAATCAGGGGGGCATGGGGGGTGCAACTGCCCGGGACTTTGCACGCTTGAAAATAATACTGCCGCCATTACCATGAAATAAATAATTCCCAGCGAAGAAAACTCCAACCCCCCCCCTCCCCCGGAAATTAAATGGTCTCCCCCTTAACCAATAGGTGGCAGCTAATGGAGTTGACCGCAAAGGCTGCCATCTGGAGGGGACATTTTGAGCAGAAAATTATTTTTAAAGCGATTTAGAGACAGAAACTATTATCATAACCTGCTGAGCTTAATCTTAATTTTATAAAGTCAGCATGCAACATAAAAACAGTGGTGTAACTGGGCGGCCTCTAGCAGGGGGGCACCCGGGGGGGCACGTGATTCTCAGGGGGGCACCCCAATGAACTGGAGTTCATTGGTCTAATTATTTTAGCAAGTTTGAAAGTCATGGGGGGCACCTGGGGCACAGGCCAATATGGGGTGCACGTGCCCTCCCCCCCCCCATAGGGACGCCACTGCATAAAATTTGCCAGACTGTGAGGGTCTGGTGTTTTTACACTGGGTGGCAGTGCTGAACAAAGACGCCGACCGAGCTGCCACCTTCTGGATACTACAGATGAGAGGAGTGGATTTTGTCAGCAAAATGCAACAATGTTTATACATTTTATGTTGTTTAGCTGCAATGTAAAGTGTCTATAGTGAAAATAACCCTTCAGATTAATTTTGAAGACGTTCAAGCACGTGAAGCAGCCATGGAGGGGTCCAGCAGAAGGCAGATTGGGGCAGGTGAGGCATTTTTCCAAGTTGGCCATGCACACTGAAAATACAATCATGTCTCTAGCCCCTGACCTTGTTTGTTGTTGGCTGTCAGCTGGTTAGCCAATTGAGTCTAGAGTCTAGAGAGTCAGATCTATACTTCTATTCTGCTTGGGATACACATTATATTCTAGCTCAACTCCAACTCTTCAGTGCCTATGCTTTTACATGTATAATTTGTAAGCTGTAGTGCTGGCCTATTGAAACTGCCATGTCCTACATAGCTGGAGCATCTAATGCATCAGTGGAGGGTGAATCACTCACTGTTGAATGCTGAACAGAGCTGCTGAGCCCTGGTGCTGAGCATGCTTGAGTAAAGAATGACATGCTCAGTATTTGCTAGCCTTTGTAAGACTGCTTTCATTCCACTGCGGACTGTCACCTTGGGAATTGCTTTATGGAAAAGAGTGCCAGTACACAGGTAACATTGCAAATTAGACTCAAAACATGCAAAAGGCACGGAAAAGGCGGAGCTCTTTAATGCATCTGAAAGATAATTCTTCTTCTTCTTCTTCTTCGTTTTGGATCCAGACCACCTTCTGGCGTATGTTTCTTAATTAAATGTGAGGGAATCCAGTCTTTGCGAAGATCCAAAATCCCATACCACACCAAAATGGACATTTTGGGTATTTCCAAAAATTTTAAACATGCGTCCATTTCAGGGTTGTCGATTTTTTTTTTAATCCAGTGATTTGAATCATGATTTAAATCACATTTTCAATCGTTTTAAATGATATAAATCATTATTTAAATCAAAGTGATTTAAATAAGACAACGCTGATGCAGTTACCATCTTTTGGTCTGGACATTGGCTGCGGACCGGCAATTTTCGCAAAGACTGGCGGGATGTTAGTGCCAGCTGCATGTCATTGCACTAGCCTTTGTTGCAATAGGGAAAAGAAAACAATTATGAAAAAACTAAATCAGTGAACTCACACAAGGTGTTGCATCACTTGCATGAAGGTAAATCTAAAACAAAAACATGTTTGAATTGAAAGCCGTAACTTGATGTCAATATATTTTTAGTGGCTTCAATTTCTAAAGTCCCCGTGCCACAGAGAGTGGCATTGGGAACGCAGAGGGCTTGTGAAGTATTTATAACGTGATCAGGTCATCAATAAATTGCCTATTAATTGTTGTCTGAAGTTCTCTGAGCAGTTAAAATCTTATATCATTATATATATTCTGCATCAAAATTTTGAGGCCAATCATGTATCAGGAGACCAGTCACTTGACAGTCGTGAACATGCCAATAAATAATGATATTGGTGTCTTAAAAGTGTTATTGGTGTCTGGAGAGTGATATTGGCATGCCCCTATGCTCTTAGCAGCTTAATTGCCTATTATTAAGGGCAGCGCTGTGGTTTGTAAAATTTTACTTTTTGGAAAGTCAATCTATCATTTACAAAATCCAACTTAAAAGTCAGTCTTGAATTTCCCAGGTCTAGGCCTACACGGTCCAGTTAATTTTTGTCTTATTTTTTGCATCCGTTTTAAATATTCACATTCAAAACTACTGGGTATAGGCCCAAGTCACTTTAACAAGTTTCAGTTGTATTGTCCATGTGCATACATTGCCTTTCATAGGCCTAATGTAGTATAGGTAAATGTGTAAATGTTAAATGTATTTTTCTAAGCCTTCAAATCAAGTTTCAGGAAAAGACTGAATTGTGAGTTTTCATGTTTTTCCACAAGAGGGCATCAAAATAGCAATGTTGACTAGTAGCCACCTGATGGTGTTTCTTGTTGGTCTCAGAAGCAGACATGATGATGACATGATAAAGCTGTGAGTCCAGACCAGTGTTTGCCGCATTAGGAAGGCTAGATAATCTATAGGGTGGGGACAATAAAATTTTGCGAAATATGTTTCATGACTTGTGCAACTTTCACAGACATTTGTCAAATTTAATCAATTTGTAGAATTGTCAGATTTTTACCTTCAGCGAAACAAAGTTCGAAGTAGACCTATATTGTATTCACTTGGGTAAAAAATTTTTAAAATGTTGTCCGTCCACCGAGTGGGCGGGCTGACATTCGGGCGGCGGGCGGATAGATCGTTTCCAGGCCAGCACTCGGCCTCTATTGAAAGTACATGGATGAAATTTGGTACACATATAGCCTGTATGGTCTAGTTGTGCCTTTGGATGGTCTGAAAGTTAGATATAGCTATATATACCATAGTTTTTTAAATAATTTTAAAAGAAAATAAAAATATTTTTGTTTGTTTCACTATTGCATGTGCATTAGGGTGGTCCAGTTTTCAATGGGAAAAATCAAATCTCCTAAAACCCCCAATTTGAAAGTGGAAATTGATGACCACGTCAGTAAAACAAACACATGCAAAATTTCGGCCAAGTCGGTTAATATTTAGAGGTGGCACAAAGCCCTCGAAGTTTATAATGTAAATCCTCATTCACGCAACTGAAAAATTGGTCCGATTTCCCAGAACTTTCTCAGAAGTGAATATTTTTTTGCTTTTTCTTAGTATATGATAAAGTTGGCATGGCAAAGTAATATCTAGGAGTTATTTTTGATCTATTATTTATCATGTTTATAGTAAGTGAAATATGTGCCTGTTTTTATGAAAAAATGCTTGATCATTGACCTATGTAATATCTATGCTGACCTGCTACGAAACTTAGTAAGTCAAAAAGAATATCCAGACTGGATTGGGCATCCTGGACATACTAAAAAAAAGGTTATTTGATCGAAATAATTGGTCATTATTGCAAGATTTGCAAATATCGATTAAATATTTGATGGCAATCACAATGTCATGTTAAACTTCAATGGCTTTGTGCCACCTCTAAATACTAATTGATTTTGCTGAAATTTTTATACAATGCCTTCAATCTACATAAGATCAGAATGCAAGAGAAATTTAGAAGAAAATGTTTTTGGACAACCCTAATCTGCTAATGTGTATGGATGAAAATTTGTACAGTTGTGGCCTTTTGATGGTCTCATTGGTAGACATTCTATGCTTTTTGAAAAAATTAGAAAAAATATGCTTAAAATACTTTACGTCATAATATGTGACCTGTCATCCCTCTATTATCATATATAAATTTAGTTGTGAATTTGACTTTAAAATGTTCAATCTGCTGGAATTAGGCTTTAAAATGATTGTATCCAAATATTAATATATATATAGCACCCCGTTCATTTATTTAATGAAACGTCACAATTTCAGAAAATGGCATTTGAATTTCCCGTCATACTTTAAATATTCAGAGAAAATGCCTTCTGCAAGAACTTAGTACTAACAGTCAAAAACATAGGCTGCGCAGCAGCAAACCTTCAGTGAATAACAACTTTAGAAGAAGACAATTACACCATAAAATTGGTGTGTTTACGAAATTATATACATGCAATAGTGGCCTTCAATTATCTGTATTTGCCCATCTGCTTGCCAGGGTTTGTAAAACCAGGGAAAGGCCTTATTAGACTAATGTGCGCATATTATGGTACAGTTTCATGCATGTACAAAGGGCAGGCTATGAGCTGTTGGTTGGAAACCAAAAAATATAACGCTGTCATATTTTTCTCAAGTTTACCAAGCATTCAAAAGTGTTAAATACACATCAAAAAACACTGCTACATTGCATGGGTGATACTACCATTCCCGTTTAATCGTCGCTCACCAGACATTTCCAAACTTTGTATGAATTTTTATGGGAGTCAATTTGAAGCTGGCAAGTGATTAACCCACAGTCCTCGCATCCATATCCACACTTTAGCACAGGTTTAACCCTAGATAGATCTAACTAGTTTTACTTATACTCCAGTCATGTCATGAACCACCATTTAGTATTGCCTTTTAAATTACTTCCCAAGTTTCTTACCAAACTTTGGAAAGTTTGGTAAGCGACAATTAAACGGGAATGGCAGTATGTGCAGAAAAGTCATTGCTCCAATATGAAAAAAAGTAGTTTTAATATTTTTTCTGAAAATTACAAGAAAGTATTGAATATCTATTAGTCAGACCATGAAAAGACACAACTAAGCCATATGTGTACCAGAGCTTATCCATGTGCATGCAATAGTGACTGAGTCTTGAGCCACAAACAAAATATACATTATTGTTATTTTTTCAATAATATATGAAAAAGTGTATAATATTCGCGCTGCGAAATGGCCACAGGCCTTTTCGCTAAGCGAAATTGAGCACAGGAGAGGACTCAAAAATCTGTGCAGTGATGGTCTCAACATCAACAGTCCACAGTTGGAAACTAGGTCAAGTGGGCCCAGTTTCTTATCAATGATTTAGTTTCGTATATTAAAAAAAAACATATTCATCTCCAAAAGTGTCTAAAAAATTCAATTTTCTTCAGTAATATTCCTTGTACCTATAATTTTTATGGAATAGTTAATTATTAGCCTTGGCAAGCTAAATTAAATTATTAACATGTGATTCATTTAATTTCAATCAGACAACAAGAAAACATTCTTTATAAACTGATGATTATATAACAGTGAGCAATTAATCAACATGCAAATCATGTTATTGTGTTTTATTACTATTTTGCTATTATGTAATGTCAACAATCTAACCTAGACTTAAATTTTGCAGCCTTCAGTATAGTCTGCCTTTAACCATTGACATGATTATTGATCAATCTATCAATATTAGGCCTATTTATCTATTTAATGTTTCTTTCTATCTATCTATCTATCTATCTATCTACATTGAATCTATAATATATTTTATATCTCTATTATTCTACATTTATCTGTCTTTCAATATATCTGTCTTCCTAATTTGTTGAAACTGTTACATATTGATGGTGAAAGTGCAAAACCTCGTAGGTCAAAATTTTGCCATTTTTAGATTTTGGGTGGAATGACTATTTCAATATCCAATACATGTTGTCAATTGGTCACCTTGCCAGTTTGCTGTTTTTTGAAGCTGTAACACACTGGTAACAGAATGATTTCACCAAACCTTGTATGTCGATTTGTTCCAAAAAGTGAAAGTGCAAAACCTCGTAACTCAAATCGGAACTTAGAAGCTCATATTTTCGGATATTTCAACTTTTTTTTAAAAACAATGATTGCGGCACTTTTTTATGGCTCTCAGGAAATTTCCCTATTAAAAAATCTATACCTCCCTATATTTGTTTTAGTGATGTAGGCTATTGAAAAAATTGTGCATGAAAATTTGAAAAATTGCTATTTTCCTCATTCTTGCTATTGTAGCCACTAATTAAAATTAGCAGTTGTTATTTATTATGGTCAAATCATAATTTGTACTGTATAGCTATAGATTGGAAGTACATTCAATGCTGCAAGTTGCTTAGAAATGTGATAAATGATCGAGTTACGAGGTTTTGCGCTTTCACTAACTTGCAAAAAGTGAAAGTGCAAAACCTTGTAACTCGACATTTTCATTCATATCTGATGGTAGCATCAATGCAGGGGTCAATGACCTATGACAAGAAATTATGCTAAAACAGGGTCTCACTTTCTATAAATCACGTAGAGCCTAACTCGGATATAAATGAACATTACCATAAAAATTATCTGTGATAGTTTTTTCCAATTTCTGAAAAACAGCTTTTTTTGACTTACGAGGTTTTGCACTTTCGCCATCGATATATTTAACTGCCTTTATACATTAGATATGAAATAAAAATAAAAGTTATGGTAACACTGTGAGTCCTAAAACTTCGAAGTGCAGCGCGAATTTCATGGCAGTGCCATTAACATATTATTTTCCATCAGACTTTTCAAAAGGTACAACTAGACCTTTTAGACCATATGTGTAGTGTACCAAACTTTATCCGTGTACAATTGTACATGCAATAGTGATCGAGTGTTAGCCCAAAAACCGAAAAATATATATTTTGATATTTTTTCTATTTTTTTCAAAACATATAGAATATTTATCAATGAGACCATCAAAAGGCACAACTAGACCATGTCGGCCACATCTGTACCAAATTTCATCCGTGTACTTGCAATATTCATGATAGTGACTGAGTCCTGGCCTGGAAACAAATAAAAATAATTTTTATATTTTTTAAATTATTTCAAAAAGTATGGGATATTTATCCATCAGACCTTCAAAAGGCACAACTAGACCATACAGGCTATATACGTACCAAATTTCATCCATGTACATTCAATAGAGGCCGAGTGCTGGCCCGGAAACGATCTATCCTCCCGCTGGTTGAGATATGACAGAATTTTCGGTCTAAGTTCTAAGTAGGCAGTCTGGATTTCCTACAAATGAGCGAAATGTGTTAAAAAGTCACATTTTCGTGTTTTTACCCTCAGCGAAGGAAGTTCGCAGAAGGTATTGTTACCACTTGGGTAAAATGTTGTCCGTCCGCTGAGGGGCAAGGGCTTCGTTTTGAGTCAGTCTTTGACGGACTACTTTGAACTCATTTTGGTGGAGCAGGTCACATATTTATATATATATATTATTACATGGATTATTTTGTATTGACCAGAGTGTTCTCCTGCCAGTCAATATTTTCCCGAGGCTAGATTCTTTGCTATTTTTATCTGTTTCTCAGACTAAATTTTTGCCATTTTGATCTTTTTCTCAGACTAGTTTCTTTGCTATTTTTATCTGTTTCTCAGACTAAATCTTTGCTGTTTTGATCTTTTTCTCAGACTAATTTCTTTGCTATTTGATCTGTTTCTCAGACTAGATTTTTGCCATTTTGATCTTTTTCTCAGACTAGTTTCTTGGCTATTTTGATCTGTTTCTCATTCTAATTTCTTTGCTCTGTGTCCCATACTAGTTTCTTTGCTATTTTTATCTGTTTCTCAGACTTGTTTCTGTGCTATTTTGATCTGTTTCCCATACTAGTTTCTTTGCTATTTTGATCTGTTCCCCAGACTAGTTTCTATGCAATTTTTAATGCAGGTGCGCATGCGCAACTGCATTATACCAGTCACTTACCATATAATGGGTTTTGTGGATTAGAACATGCACCCAGATATTGTTATCAAATAGGTAATTTTCGTGTTTGAAAATCAGATTTTCCGTTAGTGGAGAACCCCTAGTGTTGTGCGCAGAAGCATTTTGGATTATGTAAGGGTTATTTTTATAAAGAAAATCATATTTGTGACAATATGGGGTAAAATGATGCATTTCTGCCGATCAAAAAAGTTATATATGTAACTTTTTCTAATCCCCAAATCTAAAAATCAAGAAAAACGTATGTGGAATATATATCAGGCAATCTATATACTAATTTTCATTTAAAAAAATCCAGTGGTTATTGCTCTAGGCCTGTTGACAGATTGTTTCTGTAGAAAAATGGGTTTTGTGGATTGGGACGAACTCCATGATCTTGTCATCTAAATAGCATTGTCTTATTGGGGGGAAAGTCACATTTTCACATATGGAGAACATGTACAGTGGTGTTTAGGAGCATTTTGGATTATAAATAGGGTATTAAGAGACAGATGTTCTCATTTATAGCCAAAATTACAAAAGTGTTTTTATGATGATCCAGAAAATGCAAGATTTCTTTTTTCCTGTTTTCCTTATGTGTAATAAAAAAACAAAAAAAATCCGATGTACTTCAGGCATTCTATATACCTATTTTCGCTTACAAATTTGTTCAGTGCTCCATAGCTGATTACAGATTGTTTTTTGTAGATGGGTTTTGTCGATCGGACAGAGCACCTTGACCTTGCCATTTTAATGTAATTTTCAGATTTTCACTGATGGAGAACATCTGCAATGGTGTGTATGAGCATTATGGGATGTGTATAGGGTATTAAGAGACAGGATATTCTCATTTATTGATATTAACAAAATGATGCCCTTCTGACAGCTGAAAAATAAGACCAGAAACAGTTGTTTTTTACCAAGGCCTGAAGTTTCAGAACTCATATGCATATGAAAATCCAAGTTTTGAAAATATTGTGTCAAACGCAACCCTACAGTAGAAAATTCCACCTGCATTATGCAACCCGCGGGTTCTTGTTATTTCTTTCCCATAGTAGTTTCTTTGTTTTTTCTGATAGGCTTCTCAGACTAGTTTCTGTGCTATTTTGATCTGTTTCCCATACTAGTTTCTTTGCTATTTTGATCTGTTTGCTAGACTAGTTTCTTTGCTATTTTGATCTGTTTGCCAGGTTAGTTTCTTTGCTATTGTGATCTGTTTGCCACACTAGTTTCTTTGCTATATTGATCTCATTCTCAGACCGGTTTCTGTGCTATTTCGATCTGTTTCCCATTATCGTTTCTTTGTTATTTTGATCTGTTTCCTATGCCAGGTTCTGTGCTATTTTGATCTGTTTCCTATACTAGTTTCTTTGCTATTTTGATCTGTTTGCCATACTAGTTTCTTTGCTATTTTGATCTGTTTCTCAGACTAGATTCTTTGCTATTAGGGTGGCCCTTAAAAGCATAGTAAAAAATAAAAGTTAAAAATATTGGTGGGCCACCCTCTAAAATGATGCCTATTATGGAAAAAATGATGCATATAAATTTTCAGGCAAATCGGTTAATATTTAGAGGTGGCCCATCGCCCTTGAAGTTTTAATGTTTCTAGTGTAATTCTCTGCTTTCGTAAACTCGCGGTTCTGTATTATATCGCCAATTCAAATGGTACAACAATAAAAATGGCATGGTTGAACTGGTCTTAATTAGAGCTTCATTTTGAGTACCAACTTGGATGGTCTGTGAGGATTTGATCTTTGGAATGTTCAACTGCAAATTTGCCAAAAACCTCACATTCGATGATTTTCCGTTAACGTCTGATGATATAGTTCTTTGGACAGATGATGATCAACGGAGTGTTATTGGGTGCTAGTGAGCAAATGCAGAGAGTATTTTCATAAGATTAAAATATTTTAACAATATGTAATGATTAGGGCTTTCTATCTCACATTTATGTTCATTGTAGCTGGTAGGCTAATTATTATGACAGGAGTATAAACAGCCACATGTAGAGTATGTTTCGAAAAAGATATCGAGAACAAATGGAATTCTGACCCGCTTAAAACATTACTTGCCGACACAAATACTTCGTACCATCTACTACTCTTTAATCTTGCCTCATGTAAATTATTGTCCAATTATCTGAGAATGAAAGCCAATAGACTCCTGAAATTGCAAAAAAAATCACTTAGAATAATGGCAAAAACCAAATATAATGCCCACACAAGCCCTCTCTTTAAACTATACAAAATATTTAAGATTCCTGAACTATGCTCACTGCAGGAGTTTAATTTCTGCTTGAAGTTGATCAACAATATGCTTCCAAAATATTTTTATTCAGAGCAGTTCCTGAAAGAAAATTATTCACATGTATACCCCAGACGTCATTCTCGAAATAATCTTCGTGTGCCCGTCGTCAGACACATCTTAACAACATATGGCATGAGATATAGATACCCAAAAATTTATAATAACGTGTGCGAAAGTTACAAAGAAAAAATAAAAACGCATTCCTTCGAAGGTTTTAAACGATATATCATTTTAAAGGTTTTAGAAAATTATCAAGAAAACTGCACAATATCAAATTGCTATATTTGTGGTCACTAGTGTTGTCCTTGGCAAAAATTCAAGTATTACAATGCTAAACAACAAAATAAATTTAAATATATTTCGATGAATTGTTTTTGTACATGGTGGCCCTCCACCAGCGACCAAGTGGTCATCGGAGGGTCTCCTTAATAAAGTATTTTTCATTGTCATTGTCATTGTCATTGATTGAAACTGCTGTAAAAATTTAATATGGGTTCAATTGACTGCCAATGTTAGATGAAACCTAATGTTTGAAAGCCAACTGAGCTAACAACGCTCCACCAAGAGAGCCAAGAACACGTCCTAGAAACATGTACCGCAATAGACAGACAACAATTTGGGAAAATAAGAACACAGGACATTTTCGAGGAAGACGTAAGAAAAGTGAAGGACACAGCAAAGAAAATATCGAAAATAATGGACCAAATTGAGTGCAGCTCCCCAAACAGGGTAGAGCAACCTGGCAGATCCGGGCGAGCACACAACTGAACTGAACTGAACCAATGCATGCTTAGGGAATTATATCAAAGGCACTCTTCAGAATTTTTCCTGCAATGATGCCGTTGTTCATAAATTTGCCTTTTTGTAAAATATGTGAAAAATTTCATGTCAGCTAATCTCGCAAATACTTGGTAGACCTGAACAAAACCTGCATGCCACTCACTGGTCTAGCAGATGTCATGGTACAACTTGACAAGGAACTTGCCAGTCAGGAGTAGCAAACAACCAGATTCAAATCAGTACCAAATTTGTGAAAAAAATATAACAAGAAATGCTGTTAAATCTGACAAAGAATTAACCCCCCTGGCCCCATGGGACAAGAATCACCAAGTGTCCTGTTGGAAAATCATAACATTTTGATAAAAGAATATGTGAAAATTAGATCTTGCAGTGATTTTTTTGTCAAAACCAACACATTGACAATTGACACATCGACTCCTTACGTACATTTTTCAAAATCATCACGGCTTTCATGAAATTATTCCTACCCCAGACCATGAAAGGTTTTTTCATTATTTTCCTTAAACATTGATCAGAACAAGCAGCTGCCATCATTGGTAGTCCATTTTACATGGTCTGGTTAAGAGTTATTGCCTCCAGATAAAATTTGGAAACATCATATATCAAAACAAACAATTTTGAAAATAACTCATGACGTATGACTCTTGGGGCTCATGAAGCATTGTCATAGACCATCCAAGTTGGTATTCAAAATGAAGCTCTCATTGAGCCCTGTTTTAATTACATTGTTGTATGATTTGAAATGGCTTAGTTATACAATACCGCGAGTCGGCGGACGTACAGAATCATGACTGAAATGTAAGAATTTCAAGGCTCATGGGCCATCTCTAAATATTAATCGATTTGAATGAGATTTCGTACAGCCTGTTTTTACCACAATAGGCATCATTTGAGGGGGTGGCCCATATAAAATTCAAACTTTTATTTTTAAGGGCCACCCTATTTGCTATTTTGATATGTTTCCCAGACCAGCTTCTGTTCTATGTTCTATTTTGACCTGTTTCCCATACTAGTTCATTTGCTATTATGATCTGTTTCCCATACTTGTCTCTGTGCTATTTTGATCTATTTCCCATACTAGTTTCTTTGCTATTTTGATATGATTCCCAGACTAGTGTCTTTGCTATTTTGAGATGCTTCCCAGACTGGTTTCGGTGCTATTTTGGTCTATTTTCCAGATTAGGTTCTGTGCTATTTTGTTCAGTTTCTCAAATCTGGTTTCAAAGCTATTTTGATCTGTTTCCAAGACTAGTTTCTTTGCTATTCTGATCTGTTTCCCAGACTAATGTCTTTGCTATTTTGATCTGTTTCCAAGACTAGTTTCTTTGCTATTCTGATCTGTTTCCCAGACTAATGTCTTTGATATTTTGATCTGTTTCCCAGACTAGTTTCTTTGTTATTTTTATCTGTTTCTGAGACTAGTTTCTTCTATTTTTATCTGTTTCCCCGACTAGTTTCTTTGTTATTTTGATCGGTTTCTCAAGACTAGTTTCAATGCTATTTCGATCTGTTTCTCAGACTGGTTTATGTGCTTTTTTGATCTGTTTTCCACACTCCACAGTAGTTTCGGTGCTATTTTAATCTGTTTCTCAGACTAGTTTCTTTGCTATTTTGGTCGGATTCAGTCCTATTTAGTACCGTTTCTCAGACTGTTTTCATTGCTATTTTGGTTGGTTTCTCGAGTCTAGTTTCTTTGCTATTTTAATCTGTTTCCCAGACTAGTTTCTGCGCTATTTTGATCTATTTCTCGGACTAGCTTCTTTGCTATTTCTATCTGTTTCCCAGACTGATTTCTTTGCTATTTTGATATGTTTCCCATACTAATTTCTTTTCTATTTTATACTGTTTCCCATACTGGTTTCCTTATTTTTTTCATCTGTTTCTTAGACTAGTTTCTGCTCTATTTTGATATGATTCCCAGACTAGTGTCTTTGCTATTTTGATATATTTCCAGACTAGTTTCTTTGCTATTTTAGTCAGTTTACCGGACTAGTTTCTGTGCTATTTTAACCTGTTTCCCATACTAGTTTCTGTGCTATTTTGATCTGTTTCCTAGAATGGTTTCTGTGCTATTTTGATCTGTTTCACATACTAGTTTCTTTGCTATTTTGATCTGTTTCCCTGACTAGTTTCTGTACTATTCTGATCTGTTTCCCAGACTGGTTTCTTTGCTATTTTGATCTGTTTCCCATACTAATTTCTTTGCTATTTCGATGTGTTTCTCAAGACTAGTTTCTTTGCTATTTTGATCTGTTTCCCAGACTAGTCTCTGTGCCATTTTGATGTTTATCGGACTAGTTTCTTTGCTATTCTGATCTGTTTCCCAGACTAATTTCTTTGCTATTTTGATCTGTTTCCCATACTAGTTTCTTTGTTATTTTGATCTGTTTCCCATACTAGTTTCTTTGCTATTTTGATCTGTTTCTCAGACTAATTTCTTTGCTATTTTGATCTGTTTCCCAGACTAGTTTCTTTGCTATTGTGATTTGTTTCTGGGGCTAGTTTCTTTGCTATTTTGATCTGTTTCCCATACTAATTTCTTTGCTATTTTGATCTGTTTCCCATACTAGTTTCTTTACTATTTTGATCTGTTTCTCAGATTAGTTTCTTTGCTATTTTGATCTGTTTCCCATACTAGTTTTTGTGCTATTTTGATCTGTTTCTCAGACTAGTTTCTTTGCTATTTTGATCTGTTTCCCATACTAGTTTCTGTGCTATTTTGATCTGTTTCCCAGACTAGTTTCTTTGCTATTTTGATCAGTTTTCTTTAATACTTTCTGTGCTATTTTGATCTGTTTCCCAGACTAGTTTGTTTGTTATTTTGATTTGTTTCCATACTAGTAACTTTGCCGTTTTAATCTGTTTCACTTTCCCCAACTAGTTTCTTAGGTATTATGATCTGTTTCCCAGACTAGTTTCTTTGCTATTTTGATCTGTTTCTCAGACTAGTGTCTTTGCCATTTTGATCTGTTTCCTAGACTAGTTTTCTTTGCTATTTAATCTTTTTCTCATACTAGTTTCTTTGCTATTTTGATCTGTTTCCCAGACTAGTTTCTGTGCTATTTTGATCTGTTTTCCAAGACTGGTTTCTTTGCTATTTTGATCTGTTTCCCATACTAGTTTTTGGCTGGAGAATTCTGTAGAATTCTCTAGCCTTTTTAATAATGGGTTTTGGGGGTGTGGTCGACATTTGGAGGTGTGGCGCATAATGACAGGTATGCATTTTTGGCCATCATGCGTTGAGTTTGTGTTTGTGGTAATTGCTGGTTAGAAACAATCTTAGTTGGCTAATTTGACAGCATTAGGCAAGGTGTAATGGGTTGACAGTTGTTCGGTTGAAACTGTGGCAGTACTTGAAAATTTTTAATTTTTGGGGGTGTGGCCATTTAGAGCCAATGAGAATGAGGGACTTGGTGGGAGTGACCATTTCAGCCAATAGGGAGACATGTAGAATGCAAGGCCTGGGGGGGGGAGGACACATCCAGGGGGGTACTTGCAGAAATTATTTTTTTTGCTAGTTATACTTCTAGGCTGGGGGTCACCTCGGAGGGAGGTAATTTTAAAAAAATTTTCTGCCTGTTATATTGCCAGACTTGGGTCACCTCGGGGGAGGTATTAAATTTTATATTCTATACAAGGCCCGGGGGGGGGGTCACATCCGGGGGGGGGTACTCGCAGAAATTTTTTTTTTTGCTAGTGATTTCTCTAGGCTTGGGGTCACCTCTGAGGGAGGTAATTTAAAAATTTTTAGATTTTACGAGTCCCGAGGGGGGTCACCTGGGGGGGGTACTCGCAAAAAAAAAAATTCTGCCTGTTATATTGTCAGGCTGGGGTCACCTCGGGGGAGGTATTAAATTCTATATTCTGTGCAAGGCCCGAGGGGGGGGGAGGACATTTCCAGGGGGGTACTTGCAGAAATAATTTTTTTTGCTAGTTATATTTCTAGGCTAGGGGTCACCTCGGAGGGTGGTAATTAAAAAAATTTTGGATTTTACAAGTCCGAGGGGGGGGTCACGTCGGGGGGGGATACTTGCAAAAAAGATTTTTTTTTTCTGCTAGATATATTGCTCGGGGGAGGTTTTAAATTTTATATTCTATACAAGGCCCGGGGGGGTCACATCCACGGGGGAGCTTGCAGAAATTTTTTTTGTTGCTAGTTATGTTTCTAGGTTGGTCACCTCGGAGGGGGGTAATTAAAAAATTTTGGATTTTACAAGTCCCGAGGGGGTCACCTCGGGGGGGGGAGTACTCGCAAAAAAAAAAAAAGTTTATTTCTGCTAGATAGGCTGGGGTCACCTCGGGAGGTATTAAATTTTATATTCTATACAAGGCCCGGGGGGGGGTACTTGCAGAAATTTTTATTTTTGCTAGTTATATTTCTAGGCTGGGGCTCTCCTCGGAAGGAGGTAATTCTAAAATTTTATATTTTACAAGTCCGGGGGGGGGGGTCACGTCGGGGGGTGTCCTCGCAAAAAAAAATTTTTTTTGCTAGTTTTGCTAGTTATATGCTAGGGGTGAAAGCAGAAGAATGAGTAGCCTACCTGTCGAGACAACTGAGATAGCATGCATTTTAGCAGCCATCTTTCTTCATTCCTGGACTGCCAAATGTGACCTTAATATTTCACTTAAGAGTTATAAAATTTGGTTCAGGTGTACACCTGTGGGTATTGATTGGGAACATGACGATAAATTCAAGATGTAGGCCTTTCTGGCAGCCATCTTTTGTCATTCTTGAACTGTCCATTTGTGACCTTAATATTCCGCTTATTTTAGAGTTATGAAATTTGGTACAAGTATTCCACATTATGAATTTGTCGGCCTATAGCTCTATATGGGCAGCGACTCTGTTAGACACTAGTGTCTGCTGTCACGCTCTACTCAAACACTTGCGCAATGCTCACTGCAGCAAGTTGCACCTATACTTCATTGCTATACCCTCACGTCAAGAGAATCTAGTTCACGCAGACATCACCCTACTATACCTCAACCTCCAGTTCCACTGTTCCTACACTCATATTTTTTGCCTCAGACGCTCTCGCATGC
Source organism: Platynereis dumerilii (assembly GCA_026936325.1). NCBI lineage: Eukaryota > Metazoa > Annelida > Polychaeta > Phyllodocida > Nereididae > Platynereis > Platynereis dumerilii. The sequence continues at coordinate 7,559,350 of JAPTHN010000021.1, forward strand.
TGCAAATCACACCTTCTACTTTCCCATAGGATTAACCAGCCATTGTATCCGAGGATGCTTGTTTTGCCGTTTTGATCTGTTTCTCAGACTAGATTCTTTGCTATTTTGATCTGTTTGCAAGACTAGTTTCTTTGCTATTTTGATCTCTTTCGCAGACTATTATCTTCGTTATTTGCTATTTTGATCTGTTTCTCACACTATTTTCAATGCTATTTTGATCTGTTCTCCAGACTAGTTTCCTTCATTGTTGTTTTGATCTGTTCTCCAGACTAGTTTCTTTGCTATTTTGATTTTTTTCCCAGACAAAGTTAGTTTATTTGCTATTTTGTTTCTCAAACTAGTTTCTTTGCCATTTTGATCTGTTTCTCAGACTATTTTCAATGCTATTTTGATCTGTTCTCCAGAATAGTTTATTTGCTATTTTGATCTGTTTCTCAAACTAGTTTCTTTGCTATTATGATCTGTTTCCCATACTTGTCTCTGTGCTTTTTTGATCTGTTTCCCAGACTAGTTTCTTTGCTGTTTTGATTTGTTTCCCAGACAAACTTAGTTTATTTGCTATTTTGATCTGTTTCTCAGACTAGTTTCTTTGCTATTTGGATTTTCTCAAACTAGTTTCTTTGCTATTATGATCTGTTTCCCATACTTGTCTCTGTGCTATTTTGATCTGTTTCCCAGACTAGTTTCTGTGCTGTTTTGATTTGTTTCCCAGACAAACTTAGTTTATTTGCTATTTTGATCTGTTTCTCAGACTAGTTTCTTTGCTATTTTGATCTGTTTCTCAGACTAGTTTCTGTGCTATTTTGATCTGTTTCCCAGACTAGTTTCTGTGCTATTTTGATGTTCTCCAGACTAGGTTCTTTGCTATTTTGATATGTTTCTCAAGACTAGGTTCCAGTGATGTAGTCGAGGCCGGGACATCCGAGACCGAGACCGAGGCATGAGCCTCCGAGGTCAAGGCGAGGCCGAGGCCATCAAAATGTGGCCTCGAGGCCGGCCTCGAGGACGAGGCCAGTCCCGAGGACGAGGCCAGTCCCGAGGCCTCCATCACTCACCCAAAGAAACCCGAGACCGAGGCAAGGCCAAGGATTTGGCATCCGAGACCGAGCCAAGAGGCCATCAAAATATGGGCCGAGGCCGGCCTTGAGACCTCCAACACTGCTTCTGTGCTGTTGTGATAGATCTGTTTCCTGGATTAGTTTCTGTGCTATTTATATATGTTTCCCATACTAGTTTCTTTACTATTATGAACTGTTTCCCAGACTAGTTTGGGGGGGGAGGGTTGGTCTAGCGGTAGCATGCTGGGCTGCCAGTGGCTGGGTTCATGGTTCGAATCCAGCTCTTGCCGGGTCACAATACACTCTACTGACTCTAGACAGGGTCACCATTGAAGTGAACATGTCAAAGACTTTTGAAAGATTGATTTTAATACTGAAAGTCTCACATGGCAGGAAAATATTATACAACAGTGAAAACTCAAATGTGTAAAAGCAAGTCCATAATATTACGACAGTTCACATAAGCATTTTGTGTCCAAGTGTGAAATCCACCCTCCCGGTGTGATTGGCAATTTGTCAGTGAGACTTGTATTTGTGCTGAACATTTCCCATAAATAAAACAGTGTAAAGGGCAGTTGGACTTGTACTTCTACAGAACATATTTCCATTACAATAGAACATTTTTCCAAGTATAGAACATCCGTATGGTTTCTCCCCAGTGTGTGTGGTCAGTGAGACTTGCACTTGTGCAGAACATGTTTCCATAAACATCCATATGGTTTCTCTCCAGTGTTTATGCGTTGTGGAACTTCATATTGTGTCCCACTTTATCACAATATATTTTGAATCTAATGATGTCTCATTTTAATTGCAGCTCCCAGCACCTCCAAGACGAAGAAAAGAGCAAGAAAAGTGAGTGTGTCGATGAAGATACCGATTCGAAAATCCACCTCAGGGAATAACACAGACACAGAATCAGACGATGACTGCGTTCTTCTTTTCACGGAGAAATACACAAAGCCATCAAATAAAGATGTTAATGATGATGATGATGATACGTCTGGTGATGATGAAACTGCTGATACGTCTGGAGAGGATGATGATGATGACGATACATCACCCGAAGATACAGCTGCTGAAGATACAGTACCCGAAGATGATACGATCGAAGTTCTAGAGTTTGAGGTTAATGAAGATGATGATGATGACAATGATGATGACAATGACGATGATGATGATGATGATGATGATGAGGATAATGAGGAAGATGGTGACAAACCGGTCGATGTCATAGACTTTGCTGATGATTCTGATGATAATGTGAAACATGCAGATACCGGCAGAAATGATGAAAAAGATGACATTGACAAAGTTGATACGAGCGATGTCATCATTTGTTATGATGACAGCGATGGTGATTCTGGGGCCTATGAAACGCCTCAAATTGATGATACTTCGAGGGCTGTATTTGAAGGTACAAATGAGGATTCTTCAAATATCATAAGTGTTGCTGGTAGTGATGAAAACAATGATAATGATGTAATATGTGATCTGGACGATGATGATGTCACTATGGTTGAAGAAACGTCAGCTGGAATGAGCAGTGCTGTTGGTCCTAAGTCAAGTCAAAGTAAAGTTAACAAGGCGGAGGTTAGGCATAAGGAAAAAAACAGTAATCCTAGTATCAAAAGAGGAGAAAGTGGCTTGAATTACTCTGAAGACACAACTAAAGTTCTTCTTCATGACACTAACGTGCTGAGAGTGAAGAAAAAAGGCAAAAAAGGCATAAGTGAAGGTACTGTGGAACCGCCTGCTGTTAAGAGGATTAAAATCGGACCCAACTTGGCTCCTTCGCGAGAGTTAAGTGCTGAAAATATCGGGTCAGTGATATCGGTCGATCCTAATGAAGTAAGACTCACTGAGTCAAGTCTCTACAATGCTGAAACACAAGAACAGACACGCACTGAGGACAATCAGAATATTAAGAAAGTCCAGCTTAAACGCAATCCACCTAGGAGAGCAGTGACTTCTAAACAGGGACGAATTCTCTCCCTGGATCCTGACATATACGAGGTAGAGGCTCCGACAGGTGCACGAAAACCCCGCAGCACAGTGACGAGTGACACTGAGGGAGATTTGCAGAAAACGACGGAAGAAGGAGGAGCGAAGAAACGGAAGAAAGAGAATCCCAAGGTCAGTCCTGCTACTAAACGGAAAAAGATCGCTCCGAGTGGATCAGAGAAACCTGTCACACCTGCAAATGAGGCCTTTGCTGCTTCAGAAATCTCTGAAACGAGTGGAGATCCAAAAGTTAATGCAGACCTCGGAGCTAAGAAAGACTCTAAGACGCTAGAGTCAGAAACGCAGGAATCCGAAGAAGACAGTGACAGCGAACTGGCCAGATACGCGAAAAACACTTGCCGCATATGCTGGAAGATTTTCGAGAACGAGAAATACCTGGCACATCATATCCAGAGGAAACACAGCGACGCGGGATCAATCGTTAAGAAGATCCTGAAGGAGCAACTGGAGACGCGGAGGGTGAAGAAGAAGAAGGGGAAACAGGCGGGAAATCAGGAGGACAAAAAGGCGGGAAATCAGGCCGGGAAAAAGGCGGGAAGTCAGAATGAGGAAAAGGCAGAAAATCAAGCTGGGAAAGAAGAACAAAGGCAAAATGAGGAAGATCTGAACTCAATGGAGATTGAAAAGCAAGCAGAGACTGAAAAACTGATGGAAGAACAAACACAACAGAAGGAAAAGCAGATGGAGATGGAAAAACAGACAGAAAACCAGAAAGAGCAGAAAGAAAAGCAAATGGAAAGTGGAGCACAGAAAGAAAAACCAAAAAGAAAGCGAAAAGTTAATTCAAAGAAAAAGAAGGCGGAAAATGAGCAACAGTTGGAAAGCCAGATGGAAATGCAGATGGAAAATCAAGATGGAAAGGAAAGCCAGATGGAAGATCAAGGTGGAAAGGAAAGTCAGATGGAAAGTGCAGGTGAGAAGGAAAAGCATGACGAAAAGCAGAGCGGAAAGCAGAAGAAAAGACAGAGGAGAAAAGGGAAAGAGAGTGAAAAGCAAGAAGAGAATAAAACTGAGAATGAGGCGGAAAAACAAGATGAAAATGAGGCTGAAGAGCAGACGGAAAAAGAGCAGAAAAGCAAGAAAGCAAAAGTGAAGAAGAAACGGAATGACAAACAGGGCGAAAAGGAAGAAGAAACTGAGAAAAAGGAGAATGGGGAAGGAGGAAAGACTGAAACGCAGATGGAAAAGGAGAAGGAAACCAAGAAACCGAAACAGAAGAAGAGGAACCGTCAGAAACCAAAGGAACCATCACAAAGGGAAATAGAGAGGGAATACTACATTTGCAAAGTGTGCGAGAAGGAATTTGTGAACGGTCACTACCTGGAAAAACACGTGCAGTACGTCCACGCCTTCCACGGGAAACCTTCTCCCGTCAAGAACGTCAGACAGAGGTATGAAGATTGGCTGAAGGCTAAAGAACGTGCGAAGGAAGGAGCTGATCCAGGGGCTAATGAAGCAGCTGATCCAGGGGCTAGTAAAACAGCTGATCCAAGGACCAATAACGCAGCTGATCCAGGGGCTCATATAACAGCTGATCCAGGGGCCATTCAAGCTGCTGATCCAGGGATCAATGAAGCTGATGATCCTGGGGCCGATGAAGCAGCTGATCCAGGGGCCAAGAAAGGAGCTAAAAATACAGATCAAGGAGCTGTTGGTGGGGTTGATGATGATTCAAGTCCTACAATTGCGATGACGACACCACCAATGAATGCTACTAGGCAGTTGACATTTGCAGAAGCGCCTGACGATGTTAGAAAGAATGGTCAAGCTGAGGTTACGGAATTAACCCCTTGTCCAAATGAGGAGTTAATGGAAAGCACTACCCCTAAGAAAGGGGCTACCAAACCTACTACATCTCAAAGTGAGGCAACTTCACCTACGGAAGATGTGCCCCAAGTTGTAGGTGGTCAAGTTACAAACACCATGAGTGCTTCTCCAGAGGCAGCAAGTTCAAAAGAGCTGGAAGAAATCCAGGCACCTCAAAATGGGGCCTCTGGCTCTCTGGTCCCCTCAGGTACAAATGAACACGCAAGAAAACCCCTGTCTCCTCAAGATCAAGAGGTGCACATTCAAAAACAGGCTGAGGATCAAAACGAGGCTGAAGTACAATCTTCTCCAGATGTGGTTGTTATTTTAGACGAAGACTCGGGACAAAGTTGTGACTCTCAGGAAACCCAAGGATTACAGGAAAAGCTGACACCCCAAGCAACACAAGGAGCAGGAAAAAAGCCAAAACATCAGGTATCATCAAAAGCTAAAGAAACTTTGGAAAGCCTGAGACCTAAAGAAGTACAAAAAGCTCAGAGAAAACAAGTCGGGGAAGAACCAGTTCGACTGTACACCTGCGATGACTGTGGCTTCGATAATGGTACCGCGGCTGACCTAGTGAGACACAACAGCGTCTGTGAATTTCGGAATGGCCCCCCTGCGACCCAGGGCGTCGCGAGTAAGCGGCCAAAGAGAGTGAGAGCCAGGACGGGGAAGAAATTCCCGTGCAACAACTGCGACATTAATTTCTACACCATGGCTCAGTTGTCTGAACACATGTGGATGCACACTCAGCGATTCGACTGCGACATCTGCAAATGGTCCTTCCAGTCGTACCGCGCCTTACGCATGCACCTGCAGCGCCACCGTGTGTACCACTGTAACATATGCGAGGCGGAGTACCTCACCCTGCAAGACTGGACCCTGCACATGGCCTCCCATGGCGTGGATCAAGTGTCGGACGATTCCATGTCGCAGACGGTCGTCAATGAGTCGACTGGCAGGGTTGAGTTCGTCTGCAAGGCCTGCAATAAAACATTCGAGCGACGGGGCTACTTGAACAACCACCTCCAAGCCCACGACGGGGACTACCCTTGCAGCGTGTGCGACATCAAATTCTCCACGAAAAGAGATCTCCTGATACATTCCTGGGAGCACAAGGACCGCAAACACGAGTGCCCCGTTTGCAAACTGAAGTACGTGGATTACATCAATTTAAAAAGCCACATGAGAATACACAAGGAGGATACACAAGAAGGAGACACAAGGAGGATACACAAGGAGGATACACAAGAAGGAGACACAAGGAGGATACACAAGGAGGATACACAAGAAGGAGACACAAGGAGGATACACAAGGAGGATACACAAGAGGGAGACACAAGGAGGATACACAAGGAGGATACACAAGAAGGAGACACTAGGAGGATACACAAGGAGGATACACAAGAAGGAGACTCAAGGAGGATACACAAGGAGGATACACAAGAAGGAGACTCAAGGAGGATACACAAGGAGGATACACAAGAAGGAGACACAAGGAGGATACACAAGGAGGATACACAAGAAGGAGACACAAGGAGGATACACAAGGAGGATACACAAGAAGGAGACACAAGGAGGATACACAAGGAGGATACACAAGAAGGAGACACAAGGAGGATACACAAGGAGGATACACAAGAAGGAGACACAAGGAGGATACACAAGGAGGATACACAAGAAGGAGACACAAGGAGGATACACAAGGAGGATACACAAGAAGGAGACACAAGGAGGATACACAAGGAGGATACACAAGAAGGAGACTCAAGGAGGATACACAAGGAGGATACACAAGAAGGAGACTCAAGGAGGATACACAAGGAGGATACACAAGAAGGAGACTCAAGGAGGATACACAAGGAGGATACACAAGAAGGAGACACAAGAAGGAGACACAAGGAGGATACACAAGAGGGAGACACAAGGAGGATAAACAAGGAGGATACACAAGAAGGAGACACAAGGAGGATACACAAGGAGGATACACAAGAAGGAGACACAAGGAGGATACACAAGGAGGTCAACACACCACCAATGACAGAGGGAGGACCTCAAGGAAAGAAGAAGACTACCCACCCTGGAACTGACTCATGCACCCCTGGAGGTGATGAGCCATGCCCTGGGAGTGACAAAGACTACTCCGACCTAAGCATGCCTGGAAGCCCTGAACCTGGAACTTCCAAAGGTGCAGATGATAGCCCTGGAAACTCTGAACATCACCCTGGAAGTTCTGGAAGACCACCTGGAAGGAAAAAGGCAGATGTCATAGTAATTGATGAAGAAAACCCTGGAACTGATGAAGAAAACCCTGGAAGTGACAATGACGATCCAAGTCAGCTCAGTAGTTCGAATCCTGGAACTTCAAAAAACGTAAAAGTTACACCTGGAAACTCTGAAGACATAAGTACTGAAAGTGGCCCTGGAATTTCTGCAAGTATCCCTGGAACATGTGCAACAACCAGTGCCCCTGGAATTGCAGAGAGTGCAGCAAGTGACCCTGGAAACTCTTCTATCGTTCCTGGAATCGGTGAGAGTGTTAAAAGTTCTCCCAGAAATGCTAGTAAGAGCGCCCAGTGGAAAATTATAACTAGTATATGTGCAGATCGTTTGCCGCGATACACTGAAAAGGCCAAAGATAAAGGAACTACTTCTAACGACAGGGAATCCCCAGGGATAACTTCAAGTGATAACAAGAATGGAAAAACCGCCGCCGCTGAAAATACCGATGGGTCTTTTTTAGGGGTTGCCGCTTGTAGTGCTAAGAATACCAAAGGAAAGGCACCGAAAGCCAACAGTGCTACAAGCGGCCCCGAAAATTCAATGAACATTCAGTCTAAAGACACTCAAATGGATTTGCTTCGTAAAGCAGTTGTAGTTCTTCGCCGTATAGAGGATGATACAGGTGCCAGCCCACGAAGAATTGAGACTGGGAAAGGTAGTGAGGTCCGTCAGGATATCCGTTCTGAGCCTGATCAGCCTCAGAGTTGCGAAGCCCGTCAGATGAAGACTTATGAGGTCGATCAGAGTAATAACGGTGAGATTGATCAGCCTCAGAATTGTGAGGTTCGTAAAGCTGTGGTGGTTCTTCAACGGATAGAAGATTCTGCTGATGCCGGCCCAAGAAGACTAGAGACTAGAGGAGGTGAGGTTGTTCCGGCTAAGAGTTCTGAGGTCCGTGTGACTGACAGCCGTGAGGTCTGTACTGATTCTACTACTGAACATTCCAGCCCAAGGAGAAACGAAGCTACAAGTTGTGAGGTCCAGCAGATTGGGAGTCCTGAGTCCAATGAGAGTTGTGAGGGCCGTGAAACTGACAGTCATGAGAGCCACATTGAAGACTCGAGTCCAAAAAGAATTGACACTACGAGTTCTGAGATCAGTCATACTAAGACAAGTGAGATTGGTCAGACTGGGAATTGTGAGGTTCGCAAAGCTGTAGTGGTTCTTGAACGCATAGAAGATTCTGAAGACGCAAGTCCGAGAAAAATGAAGACTGTGGGCAGTGACGTCCATGTGAGTGGGAGTTGGGAGGTTGATCAAACTAGGAGTTGTGAGGTCCATGCTGAAGAAGCCAGTCCAAGAAGAATTGAGGCTCATCAGACTGAGAGTTGTGAAGTTCACGATGAAGATACAAGTCTAGAAAGACTAGAGATGGAGGGCAATGAGGTCCAGGAGACTGGGAGTTGTGAAGTCAGTCAGACGGGGATTTGTGAGATCGATACTGAAGATGCCAGTCCAAGGAGAATCGTCACTGGTATTCGTGAGGTTCACAAAGCTGTTGTGGTTCTTCAACGCCTGGACGAGCTCATCCCGTCTCTGAGCCTAAGAACAGCTGACCGTATGAATACAATTAAGCATGCTACAATCAGTATGACAGCTGCACGAAAAATTCTCTTTGGAGATTCAAGCAAAGGAGATTCAAGCCCTGGACGTTCGACCCCTGGAGGTACAAGCCCTGGAGGTTCAAGCCCTGGAGGTTCTCGCCCTGGCGGTTCACGCCCTGGAGATTCCAGTCTTGCCAAGCCAAATAAGGGACCATTGGGAAATTCTACTCCCTGGAGAATGACTACGAGGAATCATACCGTGGAAGAATCTAAAGCTACAAGCTCAAGAAGAGTGCAGACTGTGAATCAAGAGCACCATGCTGACGATTTGAGTCAAATACAATCGGAGGAGACTGGGGATACTACAACAAGGAGAATGGGAACCAGGAATCATGCTGTGGTGCAATCAAAAGAGGTTAGTTCTAAGCCGTCTGTAGAAGTTGGAGCTGCTTCACCAAGGAAAATGGGAGCTGAGGGTAAAGATGCAATCGTTGCAAAATCCAAAGATGTCACAACTGCTTCACCTAGGAGAATGGGAACCAGGAATCACGCTGCACTTCTTAAAGATATTGGTTCTGCACTGTTTCAAGACTCCGGGAGCGATACACCGAGGAAAATTGGAACTAGGAATTGCACAAAAGATATGAGCCTCAAACAAAAAAATGTTGCAAGTGCCGCCTCGGGACAAGTGGAACAAGCAGAGCACGTTGAAGTCCAGTCTAAAGATGCAGGTGCTGCTCAACCTGAAAGTGCTAGGAATACTTTGCCAAGGAAAACGGGAACCAGGAGTCGTACTGAGGTCCTAGCTGATGATTCCAACGCAGCTCAACAAGAGGATGCTACAAATACTGCACCAACACCAAGGAGAATGGGAACCAGGAATCGTACTGAGGTCCTAGCTGATGATTCCAACGCAGCTCAACAAGAGGATGCTACAAATACTGCACCAACACCAAGGAGAATGGGAACCAGGAATCGTGCTAAGAACCTTCCACATGGACCTGAAACTTTGGGAAATGTTACTCCACAAGTGGAAGCAGAGATTACTGCTCAAGTATCCGAAAAAGATACAAGCTCTTCCCAACCCGAAGCCGCTTCCAATTTAGACCCCCAGTTAAGGAATCACCCTGGAGCACATCGTGAATTTTCAGGGCCTCCAAAACCTTCCATGGAAGTCTTGGCTTCTCTGACACAACCTGAGAGCACAGTAAATGCTACAAATGCTCTTGGGATTCTAACATCTGTCGACGAAGATCCACCCCTGGATGACATTAAAAGCGAGAGTTCTGCTGCTCCACCCTGGACGCTCATACTGAGGAACATCATGGACAAAGTGAATGCAGCGAAGCTTACCGTTGCCAAGCCGGAAGTGGTTGAAGTTGGCGAAGGGAGTCCGGAAGATACAAGTCTGGAGATAGTTCAAGATGAAACAGATGAAAATGTGAGCGATGATGGCCTTGAGGAAGATGGAACAGATGAAAATGTTGGTGAAAGCGATCTCGAAGATGATGTAATTGTTGTTGGAGAAAAGGATGTTGAGGAAAATGTTGTTGAAGAAACTGTTATTGAAGAATATGTTGTAGAAGGAAATATCATTGAAGAAAATGTTATTGAAGAATACATTATTGAAGAAAACGATGTTGAGGAATATGTCGATGAAGAAAATATCATTGAAGATAATGTTGTTGAAGAATATGTCGATGAAGAAGATGTTGGTGAAGAGGATGTAATTGTGGTTGAAGAAAATGTTGATGCACCAAAGGATACCAGTGCCGAACCATCAGCAACTGTAAGTGACCTTGAGACGTCGACAACTAAAGAGATTTTGGAAGGTTCCAGACCTGAAGCAATTAGGGATAGTCAAGAGCAGAGTCCTAAAGGGAAGCAGAAAAATTCTGATGGAACTGTGGCAGAAAGTATTTCCTCTGCAGCTGAGGTAAACCCTGTTGAGGCGACACCTACATCAGTGATAAGTAGTCCGAAGAAAAGCCCTGAAAATCATCCAAAACGGAAGCCCAAAGATACGGTGGTTGACACAGGAGCAGGAGTTGGTAATGCAAAAGGAGGCGCATCTACCCGAGGTTCTCATTCTGCAGCTAATGCCACTTCATCTAATGCCTCTTCATCTAAAGCCACTTCAACTAGTCATCTGTCCGTCCGGTTTCCCAAAATGTCCCAGCTGCTCAAGACCGTGCCAGTCATTTGTATGAAAGACCGAGAAAATGCAACAAAGGCTCGTTTGAAAAGCTCGAAGTCATCTGTAACTGCTCCTGGAAAATCATTGAAAAGAGTGACGGGAATGCCTAAAGCCAACAACACCCTCACCGATTCGCCTCCGGGAAATGGAGCAATGAGGTCAACGAGGGGTCCCGCTAAGACGCCCGGTCATTCTTCGACAAACGGTGAAAGCTCCGGAAGTGGCTCTTGTGCTCCGAATCCGAAGGAATGCTTGACCGGCGTCTCCTCTGGATCTCAAACGAATGACATCAGAGTCACGCAGCTTATCGTGATGAGCCCATCGAGAAGTAAGGCCAAGTCTTCTGAAAAGTCTGTTGCGAACAAAGAGACCTCCAGAAGTGTCCCTTCCGCTCTCGAGGAAGCCACGGCCGGCAACTCCCTCGTACACAGCTCCTGGAAAGTTGTAGATAAGGCGCCTGCCAAGTCTGGATTACTCGTTAAACCAATTGTGGCTGCTTGCGATGAGGAAAGGACTGCAAGCGATACCTCTGCGAAAGAAACCAAATCGGAGGTAGATGAACAACCATCTGACTGGGAGCAGACATTTGATTTCGATGACATTTTCATCATGAATTCAGAACTCACTGAGAGATATCGGCAAGAGAAGGCCAGAGTAACCACTGGCAACGAGAAGGTCAGAGTAACCACGGGCAACGAGAAGGCCAGAGTAACCACGGGCAACGAGAAGGCCAGAGTAACCACGGGCAACGAGAAGGCCAGAGTAACCACGGGCAACGAGAAGGCCAGAGTAACCACGGGCAACGACAGTCCCTTTAAGATTCCAAAGAATGTGCCAAGCCAGAGACCTGTATCAACCACTTCAGCTAGTACTAAGAGTGTCAAAGGACCTACCAGTGTCAGTAATTCCGGGAGTCCTGCTGAGCAATCTACTTTACTCGCTAAACCTACACTTTCCAATACAGACAAAGCATCTGTCTCAAGTGCCAAGAGGACGAATCAAGATGATTCACCTGCAAACCAACCGAAGAAGAGAGCCAAGAAAGCTGAAAAGGGTGTTGTTATTAGTGACCACAATCAAAATAGTGTTGTTTCTGTGGAGGGTGTCACACGATCTGTTGCTGATTTGAATGCAGGAACTTGTGAAGATGATGCAACAACCACTTTCAAGTTCCCTGAAATATTTACTTCTGGACCTGCGATGTCCGATGGTGCCAAAGGAACTTGTGCGGATTGCTCGTCTTCGGAGTCACCCCAAAGAACAGCCACATCTCCAAAAGCCATTTCTGTCACCACGGCAACAGCTCCACTATCCCCCTCTTCAGCACCGCGTTCCAAGTGGTGCACTCCCATTCCGGAACGGGTGGTTGTGGTTGTCGTTAACAACAGCCCATCGACTCAAGGTGGCGCCACTGCACATACGGAAAAGACTATTGTTAAGGCTGAACCTGTATCTAGCGACCAAGAAACCGCTGCAGATAGTCGAGAAACTGCAGCTGCGAAATGTTCTCCTTTCAAATTTCCGAAACAATTCGCTAAGGACACCCCGCCCGTTCCTAACCGACCCCAAGAAATTTCTGGAAAAGAAAGGACTCCCAAGTCATCAAAGAAGTCAGATTCAGTCGTGGCAACTTCCAACAAAGCGTCACCAGGTGGCGCCACCTCAGTACAGCGCGCCAAAAAGAAAGTTGGGAACAAGAAAACGAGAGTTGGTGCCTCTCACCAAGGTACTGATGGCAGTTCCTCAGCGAAGCAAGCCGAGATGTCAATGTTGTCTCTAGATCCTACAATGCCCATTGATCGGGCTACGGTGGAAGGCATCTACACTTCAATGCAGCTGGCCAAGAAGTCTTCTGCTGGATCAACGGTCGTCAAGCCTAAGGAAGGGACTGGAGGTGGTCCTTCCAATAGAGAACCCAAGAGAGAACCCAAGAGGTCCGATTCCAATGAGAAACAATCAACATCAAGACGTCCCAAGGCAAGCGTGAAAGATGGCTCTCCTGCAAAGCAACGTCCAAAGAAACTCGTAACAATCAAGCGAACAAAAGCAACATCATCTATCCAGAGTACTCCTGGAACATCTTCAAATAAGGAAGAGGCAGCTGCAAGCGTTGCCAGGGGCAACAGAGAAGAATTCCCCAGTGCGTCAGATCCAATAACTGGGTCGACTGTTGGTGAAAGTCAATGTGTGACAGACAGTGTTGGGAATCTAACTGATAACTCCCTTCCAAGTGTGAAAAGAGCAAAGTATGATCAAAGTATCGGCAGAGAACTTTCCCCAAGTGTGTCTCCTGTTGCTAGTGCTACATCAGCAGAACCTGCAGATTCTCTCAGCCCTAGAAGCCAGACAATCAGTGCAAATTCACCCGAGAAATTGGTTCCTTCACGAAGTGTCTCAACTATGCACAGTCCTGAAGAATCAAGGCAAGCAATTGGAGACGCGATTGTTCTAAAGGACCAAATATCAACAGATGTCGTACCCGTAGTCAGACTTCCGGGAGAGGCCTTGTTAGAGATAGCAAAACCTCCACATTCTCGGCAGTCCGACCAGGGAAATGTCGCAAGTGACTCTCTGATAGGTGAAAAGTCCCTTCCAAAGCCCGGAATGGAAGTCGTCTATACAAGTACAAAAACAACACAACGTGTTTCCAAGGTGATGCTGAAAAATGGTGCAAAATCTATAGTGAGTGCCAAATCTGTTTCCATAGCGATGCCAACCATGCCAGGTGCCTCCAAAGAAACTGGGTCCGGTGAAAATGTCATATCTGGGAATTCAATGACATCCGTTTCTGTAAATGCGAAACCAACGTCGACCTGTGAACAATCAATTCTCATGAAGGGGACGACGGTTGTCACAATCAACAGACCGACCTTGAAGAGTGCATCCTCGCCCGAATCGTCCCAGAACCCCGTTCCTTGTGCTGCCTCGGTCGTCAACGTCCGAATTCCCAAATCTGGCCCATCCAAAGACAGTAGGTCCGCAGAAAAGATGGACAGCAGGCCCGCAGATGGCCGAGAAAACTCAGCTGATCCCGAAGGTGGATACAGACTCCAGTGCAAAGTATGCGGATGGCAGTTTCGCAGTAAAGCCCAACTCAACAGTCACATGTTCAAGTACCCTTCCGTGCGCCAGTGCAAGGTGTGTTGGGAGTTGTTTTGGAACGTTCAGGAATTAGACGAACACTCGTTGACGCACAAGAGAGAAGAAATAGAAGAACAGAAGAAAAGGGAGGAAAAAGAACGGAGTGAGAAAGTCACAAAGCACAATATGCAAGACCGGCGTAGACCGTACGAATTAAAAGAGAGCAAGTATGATTTAAAAGTGAGCAAGAGTGGTGCAGATGAGACCACGCAGGAAATTACGAGCGCATCAGCAGAACCGGAGAAGAAAGGACTTGACCTGAGCTGCTCGTTGTGCGGAGACCGGTTTGAAACGGCTAAAGAGCTGGAGAAACACTCGATCGTGCACAAGGCATACACCTGTCAAACTTGCAGTAAGGTTTTCTCGCAACGCCGTCACCTCTACCTGCACCTGCGACTCAACAAGGACCACGAGGGGAACCCTACTGTGAAAAACGTGAACTACGCTCCCGTGCACACGTGCCACATCTGCGAACAGGGGTTCATGAATGAGGCCAACTTGAAGGTGCACGTAGCCCACCACGAGACTCAGAACATCCACCCCTGTCAATTCTGCTCGGGAATGTTCGGCCTCATGGACGACCTCACTCAGCACGTGTCCGTGCACTTCTGCGACGAATCCGTCCCCGAACATCTGCACGACCATGTCAAAATGCACAAGGGGGCGCTGCGGCCGTACATCTGCAACCTGTGCTGCGTGGATTTCGTCCACTTGAGCAATCTGACATCGCACCTCGCCCACCACGACGGCAAGAAATTTGCTTGTGGGATCTGTGGGAGGGAGCATGCCGTGCAGCACCAGCTGAACGTTCACCACAAGACGGTACACAGGACTGCCCTGGACTATTACAGCTGCAAGTGATTCGTCTAAGGCCAGACATAATTGATCTTTAGCTTCTCGGATCTTCTCAAGGCACTTTTTCTAGGGTAGGTCGGAGAAGCAAAAAAGAAAGAAGTGAAATCTCAATTTTTAGCTAGCCATAGGCGTAGCTATTGGAATGGGTGATCAGTGTATGGGATTCTGAAAACCATAAACCATGTAAACAGTAAACACTGTAAACAAAAAACAATAAACATGTGAACCAAGAACAGGCTAGGTGGCAGCACTGTCCACTGTATGTATTCAGAATGGCCCTCTGGTGGATAAGGCTAGCAGTATCTTGAGTTCATTCCCTGACAGGTCCAACAGCAATATAGCCCAATTACCTTTCAGGAGTGTAATTAGATACAATACAATACATTGGATTTCCTGTGTCAATAGGTTCAAGGTGTGAATTTGAAATGCAATTAACCAGCAATGGGCTATGGATAGATAGATATAATAGATAGATCCTTACAGAAAATCAAATGTGCAAATAGGAAATAGCTAGATATTCTATCTACAAGCACATCTTGAAGTACTTGCATGTTATTTTTAGAACGTAAGAGTGAACATAATCATTTAGTGCCATGACTTTATTGATGAAAACATAAAAGTTATTAAAATCATTTTGATTTAAATTTTCCAAAATTTGGCCTGGTATAAAACTTTAATTGTACAACGTTCTTTTCCCTCTAAAATGTGTGTTTTGATTGTGTGAGATTTTCGGCGTTCATACATTTTGTTTCCTATTTTACCACATCAACAATTGATTTGTTTAAAAAGAAGGGCCCCATAGTTTTAGCATCATGAAAATTCTATCAGTTAACACCAGGGGAAAAGTAGTGCTTGAATCCTTCAATCCCATTGGCTGATAGATTTCCCGACCATGCCTCTGATTGGTCCAGCCAAGAGACAACCTGGAGTATGTTTAGTGAATTTCAATGTAACTTTAAGACTTCACAACTTGATCACTCCTTTAGGTTTAATTTGAAAGTTGTGTTTCTGCAATTAAAGTGCTATGTCTGCTTCATGTGGAAAGCAAGTTAAGAATCACTGTTTTAACAAAAAGTTGTTTGGGGCAAATGTTCAGGCCACTCACTGAAATGGGTTTATTCCTTTAATTGTACTTCACTTGCATTAAAATGATGGAGTTCATATCATTTCAACTTATAATCTCTGCCTATTCTTCCTATCTGTCATGCATATTCCTTCCTATTCAGACGGAAGCTCCCTCTTTCAAGTCCATCCGCCTATCTATCTTACTAGCTATTTATCCATCTGTCTTATTTCATTGTATCCTATTCTTTCCCCTCTTCAGTATGGATATACTATAGATTAGGTCAAAATTGCTATCAACCCATTCCATGTTAATCACTGCCCCTTTAATATAAAACCAAATGGCTAGCTTTGAATCCGCGGATTCTTGTTTATAATGTCAATTTGATAAAAATTGTGGGTATGCTCAATTATTTTTCCTTCTAAAGGCAGAAAATCTGTTGGGTCGGTCGATCCGAGAAGCTAAAAATTAAAAAAGTCTGGCCTAATGGGGGAATAAGTTAATCAAATGACAAAATGCTAAATTGATGAACCGACATTAAATTAAATGCTATATGTCAGGGGTAAATTTAATGACAATAGTTTCTTGTTTGAGAAATGGCAGCATGAAACGCATGAGTAACTTAACAAATCAACTTTCACTTTGTCAATTAATATTGCAATTAAATACATTTGTCAGGGTGAATAAGGGAACAAAACTTCTATAAATTGGCCGATTAATGTATCAGATATTAATCATGATTTTGGGCCAACTGAATGAAGGCGTTTTCTTTAGAGAGTTGTAGATTGTTTTGGTATTCCTGAATTAAAATTTCTTTGAAATATTAACTAGCAAGTGCTAAGTAGGTCAAACTAAATTATTCAGTCAGTATTTATTTTTATGTGTTCATTACATTATTTTCAAATGTTGTGTTATTGATTCACCGTTTGGCTTTAAGCTTTTGTTCGAATATTATTGTGACTGTATGATATTGACAAAATACTGTGAACAAAAATATGTTGAACGATTGGCTTAATCATTTTGAATTATAAAAAACTCATTGCACTTAGGTCTGTACATATCTACAATGCCACATGTGCAAATTTAATGTGTGTAATGGGGGAAGACCGGGGTAACGTTGACCTATAATTTGATGCTGCCAGGACCTGTGGATTGGTATTCAAATTTGCGTTATTGACCAATTTTTAGGAGATTCTTCAAAAAATGTAAGAATTTTTTTGGAGAAACTTGCCCCAGCTTCCCCCGATTGGCTCTCAATGAAATTAAATTGATAAGTTAATGATATTATGATTGTCAATTCATCATGACACATATATAAATGATTCATATGTCCGGTGTTATAAGAAATTATAAATATGACTGTCTGGTATTATGTTCTCGAAATGTTTTTGCAGTTTGTGCTTTTTGTGCAACGTGTTTTTTTTTTTTTCAAAAGACTATCAAGTGGACTAAAATGTTCAAAATATTCCTTAATTTTCTACTGAGCATCTATTTGTATACTATATATAATTTATACATGTATACTTCATTCAATGAGGGAAAAAGTGTTGGATTACATGTCTGTGTGTCAAACTGTTTGACAGATCTAATTGTGTCAACATTTTCATGAAAATTGTTTATATTGATTTGTATTCGTATATATGAAATTTAATTTCATAACTTTTTATTTAGTGATAAGATCGTAAAGCAAAAACAAAAAAACTCCCTGTCACAACCAAATGCTAGAAGAGTAAGTCATTTAAGCTGCTCCAGTGTTTGGGTTTTTTTTTTCGCTTTAAACAGTGAGGCTGAATTTTGATTTGTTTTGTTGAACGATAAAGTATAATTATGAATATAAATGTATCTAATTGATATTTATTCCGCTTAATACTTTTGTGCAGTATGTTGTGATAAAAATAATATTTTCTACAAATAATCGACAGTCATAAATGGTAATTGTGTATAGAACTTCATGGATTTCAATATTAATAGTAGCCTATCATGTCTGGAGTCAAAATTGAAAGTAGATTTATATATATATATTTTTGTCGAATGAATTAATATGCAGTGCCAATTCGGAAGGCGTCTTGTAAATAAGTATTTAAAACTTTCTGAATTTGTATATATTTTTGCTATTGTTGATCATGTTCATTCTTCAATTGGTAGTTTCTGTTGAAAGTTTAGTTTACTGAACAGTGTAAATATTGTGTAAATACAAAATTATGTAAGCCATGTACATAAAAATTTTACTTATTTAATTTGAATGTGTTATGTATTAAACTAACGTGTCATCATGTTATGGAAAATGCTGTATTTTAAAGACGCAGCATGTGAATTTCATGCGGGTGTTTTACGAAAAATTGATTGACTTAGATTCTGCGCCTTTATTGGATCTCTAGAAATTTTTTAACAGGCCCTCTTGCTGTCTTGCAGTGGCGTATTTAGGGGGGGGGGCATTGGGCCATGCCCCCCCAGGCCAAAAATTAACATGGAAGAGATAGAAAAAGCCGCGGAGCGCCCCGTATTCGCCCCATGTAATGCCCCCCCCCCTCCAGGCCATTTCTAGATACGCCCCTGCCCTCTTGCCACTCACACCCCCCTCTGGAAAAAACCTGGTTATGCCACTGCACAACAAATCGACCGCTGAGCGCAAAAAGGGACTTTCGAAAGTTCAAGACCTTAGGATTAATGCCTGTGAATATTGGAACTAAGCGGGTTCAATTAAAGGAGATATTGCAGGTCAAAGTACAGGATGACACTATTTTGTGGAATAAAGTGGAATTTTCAAGTTTTTGTTGTCCCTTTTTGTCGCTGCCATTAGAAAATTTCACCCAACGCAAAAGCATAGTGCTGTAATGCACCTTTTGGCGCTGAAATTTACTTAACAATGATAGTAAAAATACTAGCACTACAGTTTGTCACGTCAAGCATTGAGACAGAAATTTAGCATGGTTTGTACAGTCCACAAAAATCAAGGCAATGAGATTGGTGGATCTGCTGAAACAAATTTGAGTAGAACTAAATCTGGGGTGGCATTGTTGTGCATTTTTGTGACATCATTGCCCATTGTGTGTCAGATTGGTGGCATCACAAATGTCAACATTTTGCGAAATTGGACTGCTATTTTCATAAATTGGCAAATATCGGACAAAAACGGCACCAAAACATTACAAAAATGACATATTCATATTACAACAGAGCTAAGCCATACACAGGTATGTGTAATTCTCCAGTGGGACTTGTGGTTGCTGAGATATTTGGCCAAATGTCTGTCTTCTGCTTGATGTGACAAACTGTAAGCTCCTTTTTGCTCCAAAACAAGTCGGCGCAAAAAGGAGCTTCTATGCATCTATGCGCCTTTTTTGCCCCATTGATAATGCTTTGTTTAATGCAAGAAGGAGCATTGGTCTTATTTCATAAAAAGTAATAATATTAGCATCATTGTTTTTATATACATTTGTCGAAAATGTATATATGAATGTACGTACCAAAAATCATTCAAATCGGACCAGTATTGACCGAGCGAGATCTGAAAACAACTGTTCAAAAGTAAAAAAAAAAAAAAAAAAAAAGCTAAAGCTGCTGTCTTGTCTTAGAATGAAAACTAAATGGAACTGTAAACTTTTTGAAAACGAAAAGGGATTGTTCTTAGATGGACTCTAAATGGATATATTTGATATATTTGTACTAAATGTCATATATATATTTGAGTATGATTATGATATGTATTGATATTCATTTCTTGAGATTTTGGATTTTTTAAGGTCTCATTGTTGTGTTCATGACCTATGTATTGTGTTTAGCTTTTGAATATTGGACAAAAGAATTTATATTTCTCAGGGGCGGATCCAGGATTTTTCGAAAGGGGGGGCGCGGCAATACTTATAACATTGGAGTCTCTAAAAAAAGTTTTTTTTCCAAATAGCAATATGAAGGATTTATCTGACAAAAGGGGGGGCGCGCGCCCCTTGTGCCCCCCCTGGATCCGCCTATGTTTCTTAAGAGTTAAGGTTGTAAGGGTGTAAACTTGATGTCTGCATTAGGTTTTCTGCAGTATCCTTGCACTCTTCTAGTTTATTATAGTCTTCATTCTTAAATTGGAAGAATTCCATGTCAGAATGAAAATTAAGTGTCATTTGAATATTGTTGAATCAAGTGATAAGTTAGATAGAGAATGAAAATTAAGTGTCATTTGAACATTGTTGAATCAAGTGATAAGTTAGATAGAGATATATATATCATCTAATGTAAAATTGATATTAATCTAGTCCACTTCTCACTGTGCCAATTTTATACTTACTCAACCGTTATTTGTGCTTGGAAATTTAGAAATGGTTTCCAAGCTGTCCGTAGCAGCGTGGAATGTTAATGGCATTCGACACAAAATTGATTCAGTCAACACTGTATTTAAATACCATGACGCAGATTTCATGAATCTTGTTAGTAGTCATGACATTGTTGGTCTGTTGGAGACTCATGTGCCAAACAATATCAAAATACATATTCAAGGGTATGTCACTTTTCAGACTGAACGTCAAAAAACTAGCAATGGACGTCATTTTGGTGGTATATGTATAGCTGTTAGGCAGATTATTGCACCAGGTGTACATGTGTTTCGAAAGGATAATGAATCTGAATATATTTGGATCAAACTTGACAAAAACTTCTTTAAAATGAAAGATGATATGTACATTTGTTTTTTGTACGTTAGTCCTGACAAATCTGGAAGGACCTTTGGTTTAGATACCCTTGATAGAATTGCAGATGATGTTGCAAAATATAGCTTGATTAGTAAATGTTTTATACTTGGAGATTTGAATGCTCACACTACAAGTGAACCTGATCACGTCGTCTCTGATCTATCAAATGAACAATTCCCCCTCCCTGACAATTACATCCCTGATTGCCCAATGCGTCGTAGGAATACAGACAAAACAAATCTTAGTGACCATGGGAAAGCCTTACTGGATTTATGTATATCCTCAGGTATGATCGATTTTGAATGGAAGAAAATTAGGAGATATTTTTGGAAAACCAACCTACCACGGTCCCTCTTCAAAACAACCCTCAGTAATTGATTACGGCTTAGCTCACATTTCTTCATATGACGACGTGGTCATGTTCAAAGTGGAAGAATATAACTATTTGTCTGATCATAGTATGATAAGTATGTATTTGAAAACCGGTGATTTTTCAAAACATGCATTCGCCGAAAATACAGCTAACCTCCAAGCAATCCCTCCAAATTTTATATGGGATGATTCCAGGGTCCCCCTGACTGCCCCTGTTCCTTGAAAGTTTTACTAAACCCGATATTCAAAATAAGATTAAGGGTATCATGGGAAATACTTTGTGTAAAGAAGGTATCAATGAATTTACAGAACAAGTCACAGAGTTAATAATCTCAGCTGCTTCTAAAGCCTTTAAAATTAAAACAAACTCATCGAAAAAGAAAAAAAAATTTGGAGCACATTTCGATAAAGATTGTTTCCAACTTCTGCGAGAACTTAAAAACTTAGGAAGAAGATTCTCAAGAAATCCAAGTGACCTTGATTTAAAGAAAAACTTTTATAGACAAAAAAAGTTTTTTAAAAAAGTAGTGAAATCTAAACTGAAATTTCAGCTCATAAATAAATTGAATGAAGAACAGGATGATCCTAAAGAATTTTGGAATATCTTAGACAAGATCCAACAAACTTCAAATGGTAAAAAGAGTTTGCCTAATGATATCAGTGCTGACCATTGGCTGAGGCACTTTAAAAAACTTATGATAAAAAACAACATTCTCACATTACAAGAACACCAAGAAGTTGAAGATTATGTAGCTGACAGTAATAACTGGACAGAAGATTGTAGGTTAGGAAGTTACATTGAGGAAAAAGAAGTGATATCGGCGCTAAAGAAGTTAAAGAAAGGCAAAGCGTGCGGTTGTGACAGAATAAGTAATGAAATGTTGAAGGCAAGTGCAACATATATGGTTCCAGTGCTAACCAAATTATTTAATGGTGTTTTAAGTACTGGGGAATACCCTACTAATTGGTCGGTTAGCTGGCTTAAGCCTTTACATAAAGGTGGTGACACAACAGACCCAAATAGATACAGAGGAATTTCAATTATGAGTTGCCTTGGCAAATTATTTTGTTCGGTGTTGAACAATAGACTAGTAGATTATGTTACCAACACCCAAGCTAATACAAAGTACCAAATAGGTTTTGAAAAGAATTGTAGAACATCTGATCATGTTCTCGCTATTAAAACACTAATTGACAAGTATAACCAAGAAGGTAAAAAATTATATGCCGGTTTTATTGATTTCAAAAAGGCATTCGATAGTGTCTGGAGAAATGGTCTCCTTTATAAACTACTAAAATGTAAAGTAGGTAAAACTTTCTCTGGAATTATTAAAAGCATTTATTGTAACTCCAATGTTTCCATTAAATTGGAGAAGGGGTTAACACCGATGTTCCAGGACACTATTGGGGTAAAACAGGGTTGTGTTCTTAGCCCAACACTCTTCAAAATTTTTTTTAACGATATGCCTGACATTTTTGATGCCAGTTGTCAACCTGTTTCACTATTTCGTGAAAATGTTAACATACTAATGTTTGCCGATGATGTCGTTTTACTGTCTGAATCTGAGGTGGGACTACAGAATGCCATTGATAAAATAAAGAAATACAGTGAAAGATGGCTGTTGGAAATTAATGTAGACAAGACCAAAATTATGGTTTTTAACAAAGCAGGGAAGAGTATTGGACATAAAAAATTCTTGTACGGCAACCATGAAATTGAAGCGGTTCGTCAATACAATTATCTTGGAATGTTACTGAATGTGTCTGGCTCTTTCACAACAGCTATAAATAATCTGTATCAGAAAGCTACTAAGGCTATGTTCAAACTAAGAAATTCAATAATAAGAACAAACATTAAGCCAAAAAAAGCACTTTACTTATTTGATGCCCTAATTAGACCAATTTGTACATATGGTGCAGACATTTGGTCACCCTTTGCCCACAAGTTCACTAAAATGTTTGACATTGATATTGGAAGGTATGAAATGTTTGATGAGCCTAAATTTGAAACCCTTGACCTTAGATTTTGTAAATCTTTGTTGGGTGTACATCGAAAAACAACTAATGCAGCAGTAAGGGGAGAATTAGGCAGATTCCCTGTTGGTATTCATGCAGCCAAACTTGCAGTAAAAAACTGGCTTAGAATTGCTGCTTATGATCAGAACACTATTTTACATGACACATATCTGTGTAATCTGCAGCTGATGGCAGATAATAAAAAATGTTGGCTCAAGAACATATATGATTTAGTATATTGCAAGTTGGGTTTAAAACATATATGGGAAAACCAAGGAAGTATAGAAAATATATTGATTCAACAGTAAATTCTATAACCAAGAGCATGAAACATATTTTCACTTTTCAATGGTTAAATTATATAAACAATAACGATGGTCGAAAGAATGGGAATTCCAGTAAATTAAGGACGTATTGCAAAATCAAAAACAATTTCACATATGAAAATTACCTTGACTTTCAGTCAGATTTCAGAAAAAGGCAGAGTCTAACAAAGTTACGAGTCAGTGCTCACCGTCTCGAAATTGAAAGAGGTCGTTATAAAAAATTACCTGCAGATATGCGTTTATGCAAACATTGTGGAGAAGTCGAAGATGAATTTCATTTTGTAATGACTTGTGCGAAATTTAATAACGAAAGGCAAGTGTGTTTTGATTTGCTTAACAACTTCATATTCAATTTTAATGAATTTGACAATGACAAAAAATTTGAAATTATATTGAAATGTGATGAATATGACATTTCATTGCCTTGTTATGAGTTTATAACTCAAATTTCACGATTGAGGGAAGGATGGGATTAACTGGTTATCTATGCCTATCTAATGGGGCCCATGACAGTTTTTAATGCATGGAGGTTAGCCATATTTCTCTCAGAACAAAACAAGGTACTATGGAAGCCAGTTAATATTTCTTTTTGGCTTTGTTTATGTGTTGTCCATGTCATTTCTGTATTGTACTGATTTATGTTCATTTTATTTTATTTTTGACAAAATGTTCAAATTGTGTATGAATGTGTCAATAAAAGTATCGTATCGTATCGTAAAAGGCCTTTTTCTCAAAATGCCATTTTTCCACTAAGTTCCTTTTTGCGCCAAGCGGTCTAAATATGCCTAAATATGGCTGAAGAGCTTACAGGGTCTATCCAGATACCATCCTCAGTTCTTAATGTTGATCTTTGGCTTGGTTACTTAGAATGAATATTACTAGACCAAGTGAGAGATCTAGTATGGTGATCACACCAGCCACCAGGAGGAGTTGAGTCTTGCTAAAATGACTGTGCTGCCCTCTGCATGAACTTTTTCCTATGACAATATCTCTGACCTAGATAAACACATTGACCTAGTTATGAAGTTGTAAACAAACCAAATCACAAAGCAGATGATGTGCAGATTGCATGCCTTGCTTGGCCTTGGCTGGATATTTTCTTGTTATCCGGGCTCAAAAGGTAACAGTGCTGTGTTCCTGAATTTACCAAAGAAGGCTTAATAAAAGATAAATCTGGAAGGATCAGCAGTAAAAACAACTACAGACCTGTTGCTCTGGCAAGTGTTTTGTCCAAGATACTTGAGGTTATTATACTTGACAGAATTAGAGATTACCTAGTCACAGCATGTAACCAATTTGGCTTCAAGGCCAAGATGGGTACTGATCTCCCGATTTATCTTTTAAAGGAAGTTATTGCGCGTTACCATTCGTTGAATGCAAATGTCTTTATGTGTTTCTTGGATGCCTCTAAGGCATTTGACAGGGTGAACCACTCTTTGCTCTTTAGTAAACTTTTGAGTAGGGGTGTACCAAGATATGTTGTTCGTTTATTATGTTTTTGGTATTCGCGCCAAACTTTTTGTGTGCAATGGGCTGGTCTTACATCGGCTTCATTTACTGTAAGTAATGGGGTGCGGCAGGGAGGGATTCTGTCTCCCTATTTGTTCAATTTGTATGTTGATGACCTCTCATTATCATTAAATGAATGTAATACTGGATGTTATTTAGGTGGAAGATTAGTTAATCATACTATGTATGCAGATGATCTCGTTATTTTCTCACCCAGTGACCAAGGTCTCAATGATTTATTAAAGAAGTGTGAGTTATTTGCTCAGGATCATGATATTCTATACAATACTGCGAAGAGCGCTATTATGGTTTTTCGAAGTAAATACGAGATTGATGGTAAACTACTTGATTTTCAATTATGTGATGAAGTAATCCCTCAGGTTACAAAATACAGATACCTTGGTCACATATTATGTGATAACTCCAGGGATGACCTTGACATGACACGACAGTGTCGAATACTGTATGCTCAGGGTAATGTTTTGAAACACAGGTTCCATATGTGCAGCAATGCGGTGAAGCTTAAGCTTTTCAGAACATTTTGTTACTCAGTTTATACAACCCATCTGTGGTATAATTTTACGGCAACAGCCTTCAGAAAGGTAAATGTTGCATATAATGATGCGTTTCGCCTGTTAATGTTGTTACCAAGACGTTGTAGTGCTAGTGGCATGTTTGTCGAGCATAATGTATATGGTTTTAAAGCTCTTATGAGGAAATATTCCTATAGGTTTATTGTGCGATTACAAAGGTGCGGTAATTCCTATATAACTAGTCTGATGAATTCAGACATCAGGATACTTTCACCAATATGGAGATTTTGGCATGAATGTTTATTTTTACATTAATGATAGGCTGTCATGGTTTATATATATATATGTATCTTAGTACACCCCATATATATAATTATCTTTAACTCTACCTTGGTGTATATGTTGTGCATATAGTCCACATTTATTGGTGCTTACTTGAATGGTGCTACATATAGTATTATTTGACTTATAATTGTTTACTGTAGTTATTTTTGTCTTGTAGTTGTTAGATATGGATGGGACATGTCTTATATGGTAAAATGTTCTTGTCTGGAATAAAGAATTGAATTGAATTGAATTGAATGTATCAGTATAATAAGACCAAATGGGTATGGTGGTATTTTGAGATGTACTCCACGAGTTGAAGATATCCTGAGTCCTCTGTACCCATGAGTGCGTCAGCACGAGTGGGTACAGAGGACTCAGGATATCTTCACGAGTGGGAGTACATCTCAAAATACAACCATTTGGTCTTATTTATACCCCATATTGTAACTCAAAAGAAAGCTGAACTTCACTCTGATGATCAATACTCAACAGTGGCAGTATTATAATACCCCATAATGTTTAGTATTGTTTACAATACCACATGAAAAAGCAGTGGATATATATCCCATGTGGTATTGCGTTGTATACTCAATGGTTTGTATACCAATTTTTGTTGTATACTCAATGGTTTGATAATTGCTGATGATGTCATTGCATTCTTTGCCATTGTCATAGAATAAATAGAACGGACATGAGGCTGTATGATGCCATAGTACACGGCTTTATGGTACAAAAAAGGGGATAGTGGTATTTTTTGAAATCTACAACAATGCTATACTTTTCGGAATCCTTGGGTGTTGTGCTATCTTTTTTTGGTGGATGCCAATTTTTTCCATGGTTACCAAAGGTGAAATCTGTTGCCATAGCAACCAAGGTCAATTTTTAAAAAAAATTGACAAATCTTCATATTTCAAGATAATTATTGTCAACGGCCAATATCGGAAAATCAGGGTTAATTCTTCCTTGAAAGGGACTTTTTATGGTCAGGTGACCTATGAGGTCAAGTGTCGTTGTCATGGTAACAAATGTGAGCAAATGTCAAAATTCGAGGTTTTTTAATCTCAGCTGAATTTTACGGAACTGGCATTGTTCAGGTTATCATCAAATTTAACAATCAGTGGAGTCATTAGTGGAACCAGTATGTGTACTGTTTCTATACACATGCATATTACATTGGTGGCCATGGAAACCAGGTGAGAAGCAAAACTTCAAAGTCATGTCTGCTCAGTAACGTCTAAATTTGCTAATTGGGCAACTTTGATATCACCAATGTACTATTTTATCAAACCTAGGGTGAGATATTTTTAAAGTTTTGAATTTATTTATGTTTCAAAAATAATTTTTTGGCCTAAAGATGGAATTGTCACATCCTGCTCCTTGTCTGTGGTTGCCATGGCAACCGTTTTTATACGTTGTTTTATTTTGGTAAAAATCTCCAAATTTCACCTCAAATATATATATATATATATATAAGAAATTGTCTTTTTCATATGAAAAAATATTCTTGGATAAAAAGGGGTATATGTGATCACATGACCACAACAGTTAGAGATCCAGGTCATTTTGAAAGTGAGGTTCAAAGATAAGAAATGCATTGTCACAGAGGAGGAAATCCTAACTATTATTCGCAAAGCCCTATCTAAGCAGTGTGCCCTCGATTTGATCCCTACCTGGTTGCTTAAAGACTTGTCATCTGCCTTTGTTCCTCTCATCACTCTCATTGTCAACCGATCCATGAGTGAGGGAAATGTTCCATCCACTTTCAAGGAAGCGGTTGTGTACCCGCTACTTAAAAAGCCTTCCCTTTGCTGTGATGACCTCAGCAACTACCGGCCAGTCTCTAATCTCAATTTTATAAACAAAGTCCTTGAAAAGGCTGCATGTCGTCTCCAGAATCAATGATCATCTTGCCCAAAACAAACTGCTTGAACCACTCCAATCTGCTTACTTTCTATATCGTAGCACTGAGACAGTACTCATAAAGGTCCACAATGACTTAGCAAATGCCCTAGATCGTAAATGTGCCTGCTTGTTAATTTTGCTCAATTTAAGTGCCGCATTTGACACTATAGACCATCAGAAACTCCTGATGCGTTGTGAAACTGTGTTTGGCATCACTGGTTCTGTATTACGCTGGCTGAAGTGTTACCTCTCTAATAGGACCCAACGAGTTTTGATTGATGGTTCGTCATCTACTGCTAGAACCCTAGTCTGTGGTGTTCCACAGGGGTCCATTATTGGACCCCTGCTCTTTATCATGTACACCTCTCCACTTGGTCAAGTTTTGAGACAACAAAATATCAATTTCCATCTTTATGCAGACGATACTCAATTGTATTTGAAATTTGAACCATCACAATTTGGCACCACCTCTACGTTGATGGAAGCCACAATCAGCATGGTCTCCTCCTGGATGTCTGATAACATGCTCAAGCTCAACACCAACAAAACAGAGGCCCTTGTCATTGCTTCAAAACAACATCTGAACAGCTTTATGAAAAAATCTCTACCCGTTTGTGGCGATGATATTCCCTTCAGCTCCAGTGCTAGGAATATTGGGAGTAACATTCGATTCGACGCTGTCTATGATTCCACATATTAACGGCGCTGCTAGATCGGCCAATTTTCATCTGCGTAACATTGGGAGAACTCGTAAATTCTTCACAAAAAGCGCAACAATCCAGCTGGTTCATTCTCTGGTTACGTCACGACTGAATTACAGAAATGCTTTGCTTGTGAACACTCCTATACGCCATCTATCTAAGCTTCAGACTGTCCAGAACACCGCAGCCAGGATTATCACCAGAACTAAGAAATATGATCACATCACTCCTGTCTTGCAATCATTACACTGGCTCCCAAATGAGTACCGCATTAAATACAAAATTTGTCTCCTCACATTTAAAACTCTCCATCATATGTGTCCAGAATACATCCAGGATCTGATTGTGCCATATGTGCCATCCAAGTCTCTTCGTTCAGGCAGCCAAAACCTTCTAGTCATTCCCCAGGCAAGATCCAAGACCCATGGTGCTAAGACTTTTAGTGTGGCAGCTCCTACTTTGTGGAATGCTCTTCCCAGTGATCTCAGACATTTTCCAACTCTGGATGGTTTTAAATCTCGCCTTAAGACTTTCTTTTTTAAACAGTGCTATCAACTAAAATAATTATTACATTTTACTGTTTTTAATTTCTTAATATTAATATTATTCACTTATTTTAATTGTTTACATTTATTTTACAGCGCAGCTGAAACATTTTCTTGTATGTGATATTTGCGCTTTATAAATCAGAATAATAATAATAATAATAATTGGCGGCGAAGTAATAAAATAACAAGTTTTTGCCCGTAGGTCACCATCATTATTTTGGTAGCAATGGCTGTTAATTCTATTTTGTAGATATATCAGTTTCCATATTATTTAATTATTGGAATATTTGTTGCCATGGTAACCAGACTGAATGCATATGAGAGACAAATAAGAGGAAATAAAAGGCCAAGAATCATTATTCTGCCCTAGTGAAATATTCTGCCACTATTTCTGTGTTTTTATGGTCAAACATCTTTTTTAAGCTGAACAGTGAATTAAATTATTTCCTTTCTTACTGAGACAATTGTTTTCCGAAATTACAATGAGGTGACTTCAACCATTCTATGGATGTCACAAATGTGTGTAAAATAGTAGGGCACTGCCCAGTATCCATCCTACTTTCTTGAGAAACAACTATGTGTGCAGCACAGTGTAGCCTTCTTCCCACTAACAGTAGGCATGGTTCTTTTTCATTGAAATTTACCAATCGAATTTCTCCAATATGATGTAGCCTAAGTCTTGGTATAAAATTATTTCTTTTAGAATGCGGCTCATAAAGCCCAATGCTAAAGTTTTCTGCCATAAACAGTAAAAAAGAAAAGTGGTTCATGAGCCTTGTTTCCAGACCTAACATTTGGGAGGCTGATCGGTTGGGTTAAAGAAATGTTCTCGTTTCATTCTTCAAAAAAAACTTTTTTACATTTACCATACATTATCATGGTATCAAGGCAGAGAAGGTCAAATCTGACATGTAGATCGTGTTGTCTGACTGCTGTAATAAAAAGGAGGGTCATCAACCAAAAGTGTATAATTATATCTGTTTTGAAAAGATAAGTATTGTACTCCTAATTTTCATCAATTTCCAACTGTTTCTTTAGGATTAAGCAAGTCTGTTATCATCAAGACAACATAGCATTTAATCAAGATCACTAGTTGGAAGTTACTGAACAAGAAGTCAATCAAAACAGCGTTCAATGTGAGAATCACCCCTCACCTTTACTACAGCAATGTAATCTGACTCAAAATGAAACATACCAGTAATGGTTTGGCCTGACAGCAATGGACTGTCTTACCAAGGGTTCTTTCAATCTATTGACAGACAAACTCAAAGTTGCCCAAAACTTAGACCAGCAGCCTTCCCAAAACTCAGCTGTTGGACTGACTGAAGGACTAAAAAAGAGGTCAAAGGACAAAGGAAAAGAAGTATCCCAATTCAAACTCATGACTGCTATTTGGAAAGCTGTGAATGGTCTAGCACATCTGTACCTCAAAATGATGAATGAACTCATGAATACCAAACCAAAAAAGGATCAAAAGGCAGTAAGGAAAGTAGGGTAAAGAACAGAGCATTTTTAGCAGCACAGCTGCTATTACCCCAAGCATTTTATGCAAATCTTGTTAGCACTCTGGTGGTCGCTCTCTTTCACCAATCTTGTTCAAATCTTCTGTACATAGTCTGTAGGTTTTTAACTTTCGACCAGTCACTTTTGGTGCCCTTCTGTAATGTAAAAATTTAATATAGAAACTAAATGGACTGGCTTCCACGGGTCAAAGGTCAACCATGCCTTCTTCTTCTTTTTCTCCTTTGTATCTCCGTGACTGGCATGCCTGTGCAGGCTGTGCTGCTTAAAGTGCTTGCACGTTATTTTTAAAACCAGCATCATTGCTGTGGCACAGCCTTCCAGAAAGTGTAAGGATTTTAAAAATAATTGATATAAGAAACGGTCAAGACATACCTGTCAATTCAATACATTACTATTATGCATGCTTAATGTGAACTTACCTCATTGCCAATGCTATTTGTACTTTACTGTTGTTACAAAAGGAATAGAAAAATATTCATGATAGGACTATACAATGCGTACATTAATGTTATGAAGGAGACACTTTCCCCCCAAAATATTGACACATTTCCTGTCACAATAAATAAAGCCACTGTTCAATGAAACTTTCAGCTAGTAACCGGCTTATTGGATATTATGAGTCTTGTGTATGCTACTGGAGCACTATGGCAGCTGTGGTTATGATTTTTGGAGCTAATTGAAGATTGTTAGATTTAGTTTTGACATCAAATTCCTTCATTGACATGGCATTCAGAGTGTCTTAATTCGACAACTTTGGAGTCCTTAAAAAGTTGGAACAGTGACAAAATGGCACTCCCAATTTTTTTAACCAGCGAACTCAAAATTACCATTAACCAGATTTTCATGTTTCCAAAGTGCTCAACTTCACCAAGAAATTACACATATTCACCAGTTATTGAAATTGTTTTACATTTTTAATTTTCCTGAAAAAGAATTTTAGCCCAAAAAAAACTTGTTTAATTTGAACTGATTTTTGTAAGTTGTATTAAAAATGTGCCAGATCAGTCAATCAATCCATTTCTTAATAGACCAATTGAGCCTCTCAAATGCATACCATGGCATTGGCAACCAATTACCCAGTACATTGTTGTGAATAAAAAAATACAACACTGATGATATATAATTATATATACAATAAAAGTAAGAAGAACAGTCTCATTCTTCTCAAATATTCTAGAACAGATGACCCTCTTCAGGTGATATCCCTATCAATGTAATGTTATTCTCTGTGACTCACATGCAGTACATGAGGCTCAGTTTATATCCTATACCCTCAATGCTATCAGAACAAGCAATCTACTGAATCACAAGTTACTCAATGACAAATTGACATCTCATTTCAATGCAATGAATAGGGCCTGTTGTGAAGTCATTGATGGCCACAAACAGCTGAATATAAGTAATGTACTCATAATTCTTCGAATTTAACAATCATCACCTGCCCTTTTTTCTTAATTAGCATCATTGTCTTAATATTTTCTTTTGTATATCAGTGACTATGAGCCTCATTTTTAAACTGAACATTATCTCTGATTTATAAAGTAACATTCATGGCAACAGGATATCATGGCATGGATAATTTTCCTTGGACAATAAATTCTTTAATTTAAATTACAGGCCCTTGTCAGCTTCTTTTTTGGTAAAACTTTGAGATTTGTTTATTTTTATCTAAAATACGAGGCTCTTCTAAACTGTTGTCATGGTTACCATGGTGAGGAACTGGAAGAATCTCAACATTTAAAAAAAGAAAAATAGAACTGACTATCATAAATAAGTGACAGAAAAGTTTGAGAATTATCTTATCTTAGGCAACCCAATATGTCACATTTGTCAATTAAACTACATTTGGTTGTTATGGCTATAACCTGGTTGCCATGGCTACCAATGAATTGTACATGTATTGAAACAGTAGACATACTGTTGTAGCATATTTATACACATATTGTTGATGAAATTGATTAGAACCTGCCGGTATGATGTTTGTAAATTTTAGTTTATGCAAAATAAATCCTTGTATTTGTCTCAAGTGCATTCAGTCCGGTTACCAAGGCAACCAATATTTTTTGAAAATCAGAAATTCTGGAAACAGTTATATCTAGAAAATAAAATTAACAGCCATTGCAACCAAACTAATGACGGTGACCTACTGACAATAACTTGTCATGTTTTTACTTTGACGTCAACGTAATAACACATTTCTTACCTTTGAGCCTCACTTTCAAGATCACCTGGATCTCTAATTGATGAGGTAATGTGATCACATATACCCTTTTTTATCCTAGAATATTTTTTCATACAAAACAGACAGTTTCTTATACACATTTAAGGTGAAATTTGGAGATTTTTACCAAAATAACACAACATATAAAAACAGTTGCCATGGAAACCACAGACAAGAAGCAGGAGGAGACAATTCCAACTTTAGGCCAAAAAAATATTTTTGAAACATAAATAAATGCAAAACTTAAAAAATATCTCAACCCCAGGTGTGATAAAATAGTACATTGGTGATATCAAAGTTGCCCAATTAATCAATTTAGACGTTACTGAGCAGACATGACTTTGAAGGTTTGCTTCTAACCTGGTTTCCATGGCCACCAATGTAATATGCATATGTATAGAAACAGTACACATACTGGCTCCACTAATGACTCCAATGATTGTTGAAATTGATGGTAACTTGGGCAATGCGAGGTCCGTAAAGTTCAGCTGAGATTAAAAAACCTTGAATTTTGACCTTTGGTCGCATTTGTTACCATGACAACGACTCTGGATGTCAAAGGTCACTTGACCAAAAAAATCCGATTTGTGCATTTATTAATCCTGATACTTAGATTCTGGTTCTGGGCAATGGTTTTAATAAAATATGAAAATTCTTAAATTTTTAGAAAAACTGACCTTGGTTGCTATGGTAACAAATTCCTGTTTTGGTTGCCATGGGAAAAATTGGCATCCAGCAAAAAATGTCACGTATACAACTCCTCAGGTTTCCAAAAAGTACAAGATTGTTAGGCTTTTCAAAAAATACCGCTAAATGACATAAGGCCGTGTACTACCACCTCAAGATGAGGTCACCAAATCCGCCATATTGGAACTGCCCTGAGACATGACGTCACAATAGACTAATTATGATGTGATGTCATGCCATTGTTATAAGTGACATCACTGTTATTGGTGACGTCACGCCGGTCACGGTTACATTGTGCCAGGATACAGGGCAGTTCCAAGATGGTGGATTTCGTTGCATCATCTGCCAGAGCCCCATGTCCGTTCTATGTATTTCTATGGCCATTGTGACGTCATTTCCATGGTGACGTCACAACATTGTGACATCTTCACTTGAGCTGCTATAGATCTGTGCTCTGATTGGCTGATGCAGCTGCTGAGTATAGATCATCTGACTGAAGTTCAGCTTTCTTTTGAATTACAATATGGGGTTTACATAAGACCAAATGTTAATTTTTATGGTGGTATTTTGACTCGTGAAGATATCCTGAGTCCTCTGTACCCACTCGTGCTGACACACTCGTAGGTACAGTGGACTCAGGATATCCTCAACTCCTGGAGTACATCTCCAAATACCACCATACGCATTTGGTCTTATTATAGTACCAGTACCTCATAACCACTGATAACAGGTACTGGTAGTACTAGTATTGGCCTTTTATAATTTAGTCTTTTTTTTTGAATTTCAGGTTCACCTTATCTGTCAAGTTCTAGTTCAGACTTCTTTAACATATGATGGAGGATGACAGACGTGAAAAAATGTCCCTAAAGAACCCCAATTACAAAAAAGAACCCTGTATTCTGAAACGGAAGTTGAGACTTGAAACTATGGAGGACCCACCTTTGAAATGTATGAGAAATGTCAGTTCTGAACCCGCAGTTTTAGCAAACATTATTTATTCAGATTCAGACGCCGTTTCCTCTGATTCTGTGGATTGTATACTAAGCACCAGTGCTGCCACAAATTCTCCTGGTGGTTCTCATGCACAACCGGATCTTACTCCTTCTGCTTTCGATGGTCAAGTTGCGTCAAATAATGTCGGATATTACAGCCTCAGAAAAGGTCCCATTTCCGAGTTAACTCGAGTACTACCGACAACGCCTTCAATTAATATGATTAAAGCCAAGAAAAATTTGAAACTGCATCGTTGTCAAATCTGTTTGAAAATCTTTGCGGGTGCGGACTTCCTCTCAAAACATGTCGCTGAAAAACATTCCATTCAATTGAATGGGCAGACGTCAGAAGTTGCAGAACATGTGAATGAGATGGTTGGTCATAACTTCAAGGGCAGTTATCTCAACAAAGATGGAGATCGACAAATAGTTCGGAAAATGGTCCACCCGCTGAGAAGTAAGTTCATACTTTTGGACAAGAAAATTAAAGAAGAAAAACTGGAAGAACGAAGAAAAGCAGAAGAATGGGAGCAAGAAAAAAGAGACGTTATAGATGAAGAACGATTGAAGATCAACCAAATTCGCCACTTTACTGAGAAATTCTGTAAAATGACTAAAAGTAAACATTCAATGTCTGGAGGGACTTCTTTCTGGTGTGAAATATGCGGATTACGCTTCATAACAGCAGAGACATTCAGAAAACACAAGGAGACACACAGGGGGAAAGATATTGTAGTTGAAAGTGAGGCTAAAGGTGAAAGTGAGGCTAAAGGTGAAAGTGAGGCTGAAAGTGAAAGTAAGGCTGAAGGTGAAAGTGAGGCTAAAGGTGAAAGTGAGGCTTGTGACCCAGTGAAGATTAAAGCCCGCTTGTCCCTCCATGTCCAAAATGGAAGTTGTGAATTTGTTTGTGACGTTTGCCAAGAAAAGTTCACTGAACTTGAAGCTTTAGAATTGCATAAATACGAAGAAGATCACAACACAATTTTTGGCTGCCATCTTTGTGAGAAAAAATTTACCAATCAGGCGACTCTGGATTACCATTTGAGGTCAAGACACCATATTAAAAGTGGCATTAGGCCTAAACGTTATCGTTGTACATTCTGTGACGTGGAATTTGTGAGTGAGATCGATCGAGACAAACACACCCA
Organism: Platynereis dumerilii; assembly: GCA_026936325.1. Lineage (NCBI taxonomy): Eukaryota > Metazoa > Annelida > Polychaeta > Phyllodocida > Nereididae > Platynereis > Platynereis dumerilii. The sequence continues at coordinate 7,594,807 of JAPTHN010000021.1, forward strand.
CACTCATCTGGTGACGCTCCTCTTCTGCCAAATTTGTGACCTCGCGTTTTTTAAATCAGAAAACTTGATGAAACACGTCAAGACCCACTCTGAGGTAGAAGTACACAGCTGTAGGATTTGTTGTGAACAATTTGATAGCGTAAATTACCTCAAATACCACATGGAAACTCACAAAATCACTCGTGTTGAGACTTACGTACCTGGGTACTTCAAAGACCACGTCAAGTACAATTCAGCGCAGAAGGAGTACTTTTGTAACATTTGCAATATCAGCTACTCCCATTCTACAATAGCCGCACTCCTTCAGCATCTGATAGCGCATCAGCATAGTCAATTGGACTGCCACATCTGTGGGATCCACCTTGCAAACGCCAACCATATTCTTAAACATGAACAGCTCACTGGCCACTACAAAAAGCCCCCTCGGACTAATAAATACCAATGGATGTAACCCTCCTGCGGTCCACAGGAACAGGTCACTGGCCACTACAAAAAGCCCCCTCGGACTAATAAGTACCTGTGGATGGTCCACAGGAACAGCTCACTGGCCACTACAAAACGTCCCCTTGGACTAATAAGTACCTGTGGATGTAACCCTCCTGCGGTCCACAGGAACAGCTAACTGGCCACTACAAAAAGCCCCCTCGGAGTAATAAGTACCTGTGGATGGTCCACAGGAACAGCTCACTGGCCACTACAAAACGTCCCCTTGGACTAATAAGTACCTGTGGATGTAACCCTCCTGCGGTCCACAGGAACAGCTCACTGGCCACTACAAAAAGCCCCCTCGGAGTAATAAGTACCTGTGGATGGTCCACAGGAACAGCTCACTGGCCACTACAAAACGTCCCCTTGGACTAATAAGTACCTGTGGATGTAACCCTCCTGCGGTCCACAGGAACAGCTCACTGGCCACTACAAAACGTCCCCTTGGACTAATAAGTACCTGTGGATGTAACCCTCCTGCGGTCCACAGGAACAGCTCACTGGCCACTACAAAACGTCCCCTTGGACTAATAAGTACCTGTGGATGTAACCCTTCTATGGTCCACAGGAACAGCTCATTGGCCAGTGGCAGTGAAAAAAAAAAATGACACTGCCAGACATTGGGCTCTATTGCTTTTTAAGGCAAACCCCCACCCTCAATCATGGCCTTAAAGCCTCAAAAGAGTTTGTTTTATTCAGGTAACTTTTTCATTGTCTATGTTTCCCACAGTTTTCATGCTGTTGTTTGTTGTTTCTCATGTAACTTTCCATTTCCTATAACATTGTCATTACATACCTGAGGATGGCTGAATAAAGCCGAAATATTGTAAAAAAAATCATGAATTTCTTCGGATTGACTATTATGATTTACTACATTGATCTGTGGTAGCTCATATATATTGTCCATCTGGCCTTTGGTAATTTAGTTTGATAGTTTGCATTTGCGCAAGTTAGTTCCGCAAACGCAAAGTGCAAATTTAATTGGTGTCGACTCCCAGAGCAAAAAAAAGAGTACTGTGTTTGCAGCAAAGAAAAAGTATATATCAGTATATCCTATATATGGTATTGGAGTATATTAGATGCACAAATGCAAAAAAGAAGTACATTGCGAAATGACGATTTGCACAGTTGAGAGACTTTTTCACTAAAAATTGGCATTTGAAGTACATAAACAGTATTTTCGCAGCAGATTTTCCATGTTAATACAGTACAAAAGTAGCACATTTGAAGCACTTGAATTATTTAAATTATTCTTCATTTTTATGTGCAGGACACGATTATTAAAATTTTGTCACTATATGAAATCAATACAGAATTTGCATAGAAGCACAAAATCAGTATAATGGAGTACATTTGCAGCATGGGTCCATGTACTGCTTTTATACTGATTTCCTGACTGAGAGGCTGTACTGATTTTATACTTCTTTTTGCTCTGGGCACCTCAGACCAAAATAATACAACAGCTCAAGAACTACTTGGCCACACCAGTTGTAGCATGGATTGCACAGCCCTATACTAACAGCCTATTAACATGCAGCTGAGTCTAGAAAGGAACCTCAGACCAGAAGAATTCAACAGCTCACGAACCACTTGGCCACAACAGTTGTAGCATGGATTGCACAGCCCTATACTAACAGCCTATTAACATGCAGCTGAGTCTAGAAAGGAACTTCAAAGGAACCTCAGACCAGAAGAATTCAACAGCTCAAGAACCACTTGGTCACAACAGTTGTAGCATGGATTGCACAGCCCTATACTAACAGCCTATTAACATGCAGCTGAGTCTAGAAAGGAACCTCAGACCAGAAGAATTCAACAGCTCAAGAACCACTTGGCCACAACAGTTGTAGCATGGATTGCACAGCCCTATACTAACAGCCTATTAACATGCAGCTGAGTCTAGAAAGGAACCTCAGACCATAAGAATTCAACAGCTCAAGAACCACTTGGCCACAACAGTTGTAGCATGGATTGCACAGCCCTATACTAACAGCCTATTAACATGCAGCTGAGTCTAGAAAGGAACCTCAAAGGAACCTCAGACCATAAGAATTCAACAGCTCAAGAACCACTTGGTCACAACAGTTGTAGCATGGATTGCACAGCCCTATACTAACAGCCTATTAACATGCAGCTGAGTCTAGAAAGGAACCTCAGACCAGAAGAATTCAACAGCTCAAGAACCACTTGGCCACAACAGTTGTAGCATGGATTGCACAGCCCTATACTAACAGCCTATTAACATGCAGCTGAGTCTAGAAAGGAACCTCAGACCAGAAGAATTCAACAGCTCAAGAACCACTTGGCCACAACAGTTGTAGCATGGATTGCAAAGCCCTATACTAACAGCCTATTAACATGCAGCTGAGTCTAGAAAGGAACCTCAGACCATAAGAATTCAACAGCTCAAGAACCACTTGGCCACAACAGTTGTAGCATGGATTGCACAGCCCTATACTAACAGCCTATTAACATGCAGCTGAGTCTAGAAAGGAACCTCAGACCATAAGAATTCAACAGCTCAAGAACCACTTGGCCACAGCAGTTGTAGCATGGATTGCACAGCCCCATACTAACGGCCTATTAACATGCAGCTGAGTCTAGAAAGGAACTTCAAAGGAACCTCAGACCATAAGAATTCAACAGCTCAAGAACCACTTGGCCACAACAGTTGTAGCATGGATTGCACAGCCCTATACTAACAGCCTATTAACATGCAACTGGGTCTAGTAAGGGACTTCAAAGGAACCTCAGACTATAAGAATTCAACAGCTCAAGAACCACTTGGCCACAACAGTTGTAGCATGGATTGCACAGCCCTATACTAACAGCCTATTAACATGCAGCTGGGTCTAGTAAGGGACTTCAAAGGAACCTCAGACCATAAGAATTCAACAGCTCAAGAACCACTTGGCCACAACAGTTGTAGCATGGATTGCACAGCCCTATACTAACAGCCTATTAACATGCAACTGGGTCTAGTAAGGGACTTCAAAGGAACCTCAGACTATAAGAATTCAACAGCTCAAGAACCACTTGGCCACAACAGTTGTAGCATGGATTGCACAGCCCTATACTAACAGCCTATTAACATGCAGCTGGGTCTAGTAAGGAACTTCAAAGGAACCTCAGACCAGAAGAATTCAACAGCTCACGAACCACTTGGCCACAACAGTTGTAGCATGGATTGCACAGCCCTATACTAACAGCCTATTAACATGCAGCTGAGTCTAGAAAGGAACTTCAAAGGAACCTCAGACCAGAAGAATTCAACAGCTCACGAACCACTTGGCCACAACAGTTGTAGCATGGATTGCACAGCCCTATACTAACAGCCTATTAACATGCAGCTGAGTCTAGAAAGGAACTTCAAAGGAACCTCAGACCAGAAGAATTCAACAGCTCACGAACCACTTGGCCACAACAGTTGTAGCATGGATTGCACAGCCCTATACTAACAGCCTATTAACATGCAGCTGAGCCTAGAAAGGAACTTCTGAGGAACCTCAGACCATAAGAATTCAACAGCTCAAGAACCACTTGGCCACAACAGTTGTAGCATGGATTGCACAGCCCTATACTAACAGCCTATTAACATGCAGCTGAGTCTATAAAGGAACTTCAAAGGAACCTCAGACCATAAGAATTCAACAGCTCAAGAACCACTTGGCCACAACAGTTGTAGCATGGATTGCACAGCCCTATACAGCCTATTAACATGCAGCTGAGCCTAGAAAGGAACTTCTGAGGAACCTCAGACCATAAGAATTCAACAGCTCAAGAACCACTTGGCCACAACAGTTGTAGCATGGATTGCACAGCCCTATACTAACAGCCTATTAACATGCAGCTGAGCCTAGAAAGGAACTTCTGAGGAACCTCAGACCATAAGAATTCAACAGCTCAAGAACCACTTGGCCACAACAGTTGTAGCATGGATTGCACAGCCCTATACTAACAGCCTATTAACATGCAGCTGAGTCTAGAAAGGAACCTCAGACCACAAGAATTCAACATCTCAAGAACCACTTGGCCACAACAGTTGTAGCATGGATTGCACAGCCCTATACTAACAGCCAATTAACATGCAGCTGGGTCTAGAAAGGAACTTCAAAGGAACCTCAGACCATAAGAATTCAACAGCTCAAGAACCACTTGGCCACAACAGTTGTAGCATGGATTGCACAGCCCTATACTAACAGCCTATTAACATGCAGCTGAGTCTAGAAAGGAACCTCAGACCATAAGAATTCAACAGCTCAAGAACCACTTGGCCACAACAGTTGTAGCATGGATTGCACAGCCCTATACTAACAGCCAATTAACATGCAGCTGAGTCTAGAAAGGAACCTCAGACCACAAGAATTCAACATCTCAAGAACCACTTGGCCACAACAGTTGTAGCATGGATTGCACAGCCCTATACTAACAGCCTATTAACATGCAGCTGAGTCTAGAAAGGAACCTCAGACCACAAGAATTCAACATCTCAAGAACCACTTGGCCACAACAGTTGTAGCATGGATTGCACAGCCCTATACTAACAGCCAATTAACATGCAGCTGAGCCTAGAAAGGAACTTCAAAGGAACCTCAGACCATAAGAATTCAACAGCTCAAGAACCACTTGGCCACAACAGTTGTAGCATGGATTGCACAGCCCTATACTAACAGCCTATTAACATGCAGCTGAGCCTAGAAAGGAACTTCAAAGGAACCTCAGACCATAAGAATTCAACAGCTCAAGAACCACTTGGTCACAACAGTTGTAGCATGGATTGCACAGCCCTATACTAACAGCCTATTAACATGCAGCTGAGCCTAGAAAGGAACTTCTGAGGAACCTCAGACCATAAGAATTCAACAGCTCAAGAACCCCTTGGTCACAACAGTTGTAGCATGGATTGCACAGCCCTATACTAACAGCCTATTAACATGCAGCTGAGCCTAGAAAGGAACTTCTGAGGAACCTCAGACCATAAGAATTCAACAGCTCAAGAACCACTTGGCCACGACAGTTGTAGCATGGATTGCACAGCCCTATACTAACAGCCTATTAACTTGCAGCTGAGCCTAGAAAGGAACTTCAAAGGAACCTCAGACCATAAGAATTCAACAGCTCAAGAACCACTTGGCCACTACAGTTGTAGCATGGATTGCACAGCCCTATACTAACAGCCTATTAACATGCAGCTGAGCCTAGAAAGGAACTTCAAAGGAACCTCAAACCATAAGAATTCAACAGCTCAAGAACCACTTGGCCACTACAGTTGTAGCATGGATTGCACAGCCCTATACTAACAGCCTATTAACCTACAACTGGGTCTAGAAAGGAACTTCAAAGGAACCTCAGACCAGAAGAATTCAACAGCTCAAGAACCACTTGGCCACAACAGTTGTAGCATGGATTGCACAGCCCTATACTAACAGCCTATTAACATGCAGCTGAGCCTAGAAAGGAACTTCTGAGGAACCTCAGACCATAAGAATTCAACAGCTCAAGAACCACTTGGCCACAACAGTTGTAGCATGGATTGCACAGCCCTATACTAACAGCCTATTAACATGCAGCTGAGCCTAGAAAGGAACTTCAAAGGAACCTCAGACCATAAGAATTCAACAGCTCAAGAACCACTTGGCCACAACAGTTGTAGCATGGATTGCACAGCCCTATACTAACAGCCTATTAACATGCAGCTGAGTCTAGAAAGGAACTTCAAAGGAACCTCAGACCATAAGAATTCAACAGCTCAAGAACCACTTGGCCACAACAGTTGTAGCATGGATTGCACAGCCCTATACTAACAGCCTATTAACATGCAGCTGGGTCTAGAAAGGAACCTCAGACCACAAGAATTCAACATCTCAAGAACCACTTGGCCACAACAGTTGTAGCATGGATTGCACAGCCCTATACTAACAGCCTATGAACATGCAGCTGAGTCTAGAAAGGAACTTCAAAGGAACCTCAGACCATAAGAATTCAACATCTCAAGAACCACTTGGTCACAACAGTTGTAGCATGGATTGCACAGCCCTATACTAACAGCCTATTAACATGCAGCTGAGCCTAGAAAGGAACTTCTGAGGAACCTCAGACCATAAGAATTCAACAGCTCAAGAACCACTTGGTCACAACAGTTGTAGCATGGATTGCACAGCCCTATACTAATGGCCTATTAACATGCAGCTGAGTCTAGAAAGGAACTTCAAAGGAACTTCAGACCAGAAGAATTCAACAGCCCAAGAACCACTTGGCCACAACAGTTGTAGCATGGATTGCACAGCCCTATACTAACAGCCTATTAACATGCAGCTGAGTCTAGAAAGGAACTTCTAAAGAACCTCAGACCATAAGAATTCAACAGCTCAAGAACCACTTGGCCACAACAGTTGTAGCATGGATTGCACAGCCCTATACTAACAGCCTATTAACATGCAGCTGAGTCTAGGGGACTTCAAAGGAACCTCAGACCATAAGAATTCAACAGCTCAAGAACCACTTGGCCACAACAGTTGTAGCACGGATTGCACAGCCCTATACTAACAGCCTATTAACATGCAGCTGGGTCTAGAAAGGACTTCAAAGGAACCTCAGACCCGAAAAATTCAACAGCTCAAGAACCACTTGGCCACAACAGTTGTAGCATGGATTGCACAGCCCTATACTAACAGCCTATTAACATGCAGCTGAGTCTAGAAAGGAACTTCTAAAGAACCTCAGACCAGAAGAATTCAACAGCTCAAGAACCACTTGGCCACAACAGTTGTAGCATGGATTGCACAGCCCTATACTAACAGCCTATTAACATGCAGCTGAGTCTAGAAAGGAACTTCTAAAGAACCTCAGACCAGAAGAATTCAACAGCTCAAGAACCACTTGGCCACAACAGTTGTAGCATGGATTGCACAGCCCTATACTAACAGCCTATTAACATGCAGCAAAGTCTAGAAAGGAACTTCTAAAGAACCTCAGACCATAAGAATTCAACAGCTCAAGAACCACTTGGCCACAACAGTTGTAGCATGGATTGCACAGCCCTATACTAACAGCCTATTAACATGCAGCTGAGTCTAGGGGACTTCAAAGGAACCTCAGACCATAAGAATTCAACAGCCCAAGAACCACTTGGCCACAACAGTTGTAGCACGGATTGCACAGCCCTATACTAACAGCCTATTAACATGCAGCTGGGTCTAGAAAGGACTTCAAAGGAACCTCAGACCAGAAGAATTCAACAGCTCAAGAACCACTTGGCCACAACAGTTGTAGCATGGATTGCACAGCCCTATACTAACAGCTTATTAACATGCAGCTGAGTCTAGAAAGGAACTTCTAAAGAACCTCAGACCATAAGAATTCAACAGCTCAAGAACCACTTGGCCACAACAGTTGTAGCATGGATTGCACAGCCCTATACTAACAGCCTATTAACATGCAGCTGAGTCTAGGGGACTTCAAAGGAACCTCAGACCATAAGAATTCAACAGCCCAAGAACCACTTGGCCACAACAGTTGTAGCACGGATTGCACAGCCCTATACTAACAGCCTATTAACATGCAGCTGGGTCTAGAAAGGACTTCAAAGGAACCTCAGACCAGAAGAATTCAACAGCTCAAGAACCACTTGGCCACAACAGTTGTAGCATGGATTGCACAGCCCTATACTAACAGCCTATTAACATGCAGCTGAGCCTAGAAGGAACTGCAAAGGAACCTCAGACCATAAGAATTCAACAGCCCAAGAACCACTTGGCCACAACAGTTGTAGCATGGATTGCACAGCCCTATACTAACAGCCTATTAACATGCAGCATAGTCTAGAAAGGAACTTCAAAGGAACCTCAGACCATAAGAATTCAACAGCCCAAGAACCACTTGGCCACAACAGTTGTAGCATGGATTGCACAGCCCTATACTAACAGCCTATTAACATGCAGCTGAGTCTAGAAAGGAACCTCAGACCATAAGAATTCAACAGCTCAAGAACCACTTGGCCACAACAGTTGTAGCATGGATTGCACAGCCCTATACTAACAGCCTATTAACATGCAGCATAGTCTAGAAAGGAACTTCAAAGGAACCTCAGACCATAAGAATTCAACAGCCCAAGAACCACTTGGCCACAACAGTTGTAGCATGGATTGCACAGCCCTATACTAACAGCCTATTAACATGCAGCATAGTCTAGAAAGGAACTTCAAAGGAACCTCAGACCATAAGAATTCAACAGCCCAAGAACCACTTGGCCACAACAGTTGTAGCATGGATTGCACAGCCCTATACTAACAGCCTATTAACATGCAGCTGAGTCTAGAAAGGAACTTCAAAGGAACCTCAGACCACAAGAATTCAACAGCTCAAGAACCACTTGGCCACAACAGTTGCAGCATGGATTGCACAGCCCTATACTAACAGCCTATTAACATGCAGCGTAGTCTATAAAGGAACTTCAAAGGAACCTCAGACCATAAGAATTCAACAGCTCAAGAACCACTTGGCCACAACAGTTGTAGCATGTTTGCACAGCCCTATACTAACAGCCTATTAACATGCAGCTGAGTCTAGAAAGGAACCTAAAACCATAAGAATTCAACAGCTGAAGAACCACTTGGCCACAACAGTTGTAGCATGGATTGCACAGCCCTATACTAACAGCCTATTAACATGCAGCTGAGTCTAGGGGACTTCAAAGGAACCTCAGACCATAAGAATTCAACAGCCCAAGAACCACTTGGCCACAACAGTTGTAGCATGGATTGCACAGCCCTATACTAACAGCCTATTAACATGCAGCTGAGTCTAGGAAGGAACTTCAAAGGAACCTCAGACCATAAGAATTCAACAGCTCAAGAACCACTTGGCCACAACAGTTGTTGCATGGATTGCACAGCCCTATACTAACAGCCTATTAACATGCAGCTGAGTCTAGAAAGGAACTTCAAAGGAACCTCAGACCACAAGAATTCAACAGCTCAAGAACCACTTGGCCACAACAGTTGCAGCATGGATTGCACAGCCCTATACTAACAGCCTATGAACATGCAGCTGAGTCTTGAAAGGACCTTCAAAGGAACCTCAGACCATAAGTGTTCAACAGCTCAAGAACCATTTGGCCACAACAGTTGTAGCATGGATTGCACAGCCCTATACTAACAGCCTATGAACATGCAGCTGAGTCTAGAAAGGAACTTCAAAGGAACCTCAGACCATAAGAATTCAACAGCTCAAGAACCACATGGCCACAATTGTAGCATGGATTGCACAGCCCTATACTAACAGCCTATTAACATGCAGCTGAGTCTAGAAAGGAACTTCAAGGGAACCTCAGACCATAAGAATTCAACAGCCCAAGAACCACTTGGCCACAACAGTTGTAGCATGGATTGCACAGCCCTATACTAACAGCCTATTAACATGCAGCTGAGTCTAGAAAGGAACTTCAAGGGAACCTCAGACCATAAGAATTCAACAGCCCAAGAACCACTTGGCCACAACAGTTGTAGCAGGGATTGCACAGCCCTATGCTAACAGCCTATTAACATGCAGCTGAGTCTAGAAAGGAACTTCAAAGGAACCTTGGACCAGAAGAATTCAACAGCTCAAGAACCACTTGGCCACAACAGTTGTAGCATGGATTGCACAACCCTATACTAACAGCCTATTAACATGCAGCTGAGTCCAGAAAGGAACTTCAAAGGAACCTCGGACCAAAAGAATTTAACAGCTCAAGAACCACTTGGCCACAACAGTTGTAGCATGGATTGCACAGCCCTATACTAACAGCCTATTAACATGCAGCTGAGTCTAGGAAGGAACTTCAAAGGAACCTCAGACCAGAAGAATTCAACAGCTCAAGAACCACTTGGCCACAACAGTTGTAGCATGGATTGCACAGCCCTATACTAACAGCCTATTAACATGCAGCTGAGTCTAGAAAGGAACTTCAAAGGAACCTCAGACTATAAGAATTCAACAGCTCAAGAACCACTTGGCCACAACAGTTGTAGCATGGATTGCACAGCCCTATACTAACAGCCTATTAACATGCAGCTGGGTCTAGAAAGGAACTTCAAAGGAACCTTGGACCATAAGAATTCAACAGCTCAAGAACCACTTGGCCACAACAGTTGTAGCATGGATTGCACAGCCCTATGCTAACAGCCTATTAACATGCAGCTGAGTCTATAAAGGAACTTCAAAGGAACCTCAGACTATAAGAATTCAACAGCTCAAGAACCACTTGGCCACAACAGTTGTAGCATGGATTGCACAGCCCTATACTAACAGCCTATTAACATGCAGCTGGGTCTAGAAAGGAACTTCAAAGGAACCTTGGACCATAAGAATTCAACAGCTCAAGAACCACTTGGCCACAACAGTTGTAGCATGGATTGCACAGCCCTATGCTAACAGCCTATTAACATGCAGCTGAGTCTATAAAGGAACTTCTAAGGAACCTCAGACCATAAGAATTCAACAGCTCAAGAACCACTTGGCCACAACAGTTGTAGCATGGATTGCACAGCCCTATGCTAACAGCCTATTAACATGCAGCTGAGTCTAGAAAGGAACTTCAAGGGAACCTCAGACCATAAGAATTCAACAGCTGAAGAACCACTTGGCCACAACAGTTGTAGCATGGATTGCACAGCCCTATGCTAACAGCCTATTAACATGCAGCTGGGTCTTGAAAGGATCTTCAAAGGAACCTTGGACCATAAGAATTCAACAGCTCAAGAACCACTTGGCCACAACAGTTGTAGCATGGATTGCACAGCCCTATGCTAACAGCCTATTAACATGCAGCTGAGTCTAGAAAGGAACTTCAAGGGAAACTCAGACCATAAGAATTCAACAGCTCAAGAACCACTTGGCCACAACAGTTGTAGCATGGATTGCACAGCCCTATACTAACAGCCTATTAACATGCAGCTGAGTCTAGAAAGGAACTTCAAAGGAACCTCAGACCATAAGAATTCAACAGCTCAAGAACCACTTGGCCACAACAGTTGTAGCATGGATTGCACAGCCCTATACTAACAGCCTATTAACATGCAGCTGAGTCTAGAAAGGAACTTCAAAGGAACCTCAGACCATAAGAATTCAACAGCTCAAGAACCACTTGGCCACAACAGTTGTAGCATGGATTGCACAGCCCTATACTAACAGCCTATTAACATGCAGCTGAGTCTAGAAAGGAACTTCAAGGGAACCTCAGACCATAAGAATTCAACAGCTCAAGAACCACTTGGCCACAACAGTTGTAGCATGGATTGCACAACCCTATACTAACAGCCTATTAACATGCAGCTGAGTCTAGAAAGGAACTTCAAAGGAACCTCAGACCAGAAGAATTCAACAGCTCAAGAACCACTTGGCCACAACAGTTGTAGCATGGATTGCACAGCCCTATGCTAACAGCCTATTAACATGCAGCTGAGTCTACAAAGGAACTTCAAGGGCACCTCAGACCATAAGAATTCAACAGCCCAAGAACCACTTGGCCACAACAGTTGTAGCATGGATTGCACAGCCCTATACTAACAGCCTATTAACATGCAGCTGAGTCTAGAAAGGAACTTCAAAGGAACCTCAGACCATAAGAAATCAACAGCTCAAGAACCACTTGGCCACATCAGTTGTAGCATGGATTGCACAGCCCTATACTAACAGCCTATTAACATGCAGCTGAGCCTAGAAAGGAACTACAAAGGAACCTCAGACCAAAATAATTCAACATCTCATGAACCACTTGGCCACAACAGTTGGAGCATGGATTGCACAGCCCTATACTAACAGCCTATTAACATGCAGCTGAGTCTAGAAAGGAACCTCAGACCAGAAGAATTCAACAGCCCAAGAACCACTTGGCCACAACAGTTGTAGCATGGATTGCACAGCCCTATACTAACAGCCTATGAACATGCAGCTGAGTCTAGAAAGGAACTTCAAAGGAACCTCAGACCAGAAGAATTCAACAGCCCAAGAACCACTTGGCCACAACAGTTGTAGCATGGATTGCACAGCCCTATACTAACAGCCTATTAACATGCAGCTGGGTCTAGAAAGGAACTTCAAAGGAACCTCAGACCATAAGAATTCAACAGCCAAGAACCACTTGGCCACAACAGTTGTAGCATGGATTGCACAGCCCTATACTAACAGCCTATTAACATGCAGCGTAGTCTAGGAAGGAACTTCAAAGGAACCTCAGACCAGAAGAATTCAACAGCTCAAGAACCACTTGGCCACAACAGTTGTAGCATGGATTGCACAGCCATTATACTAACAGCCTATTAACATGCAGCGTAGTCTAGGAAGGAACTTCAAAGGAACCTCAGACCATAAGAATTCAACAGCCAAGAACCACTTGGCCACAACAGTTGTAGCATGGATTGCACAGCCATTATACTAACAGCCTATTAACATGCAGCGTAGTCTAGGAAGGAACTTCAAAGGAACCTCAGACCAGAAGAATTCAACAGCTCAAGAACCACTTGGCCACAACAGTTGTAGCATGGATTGCACAGCCCTATGCTAACAGCCTATTAACATGCAGCTGAGTCTACAAAGGAACTTCAAGGGAACCTCAGACCATAAGAATTCAACAGCCCAAGAACCACTTGGCCACAACAGTTGTAGCATGGATTGCACAGCCCTATACTAACAGCCTATTAACATGCAGCTGAGTCTAGAAAGGAACTTCAAAGGAACCTCAGACCATAAGAAATCAACAGCTCAAGAACCACTTGGCCACATCAGTTGTAGCATGGATTGCACAGCCCTATACTAACAGCCTATTAACATGCAGCTGAGCCTAGAAAGGAACTACAAAGGAACCTCAGACCATAATAATTCAACATCTCATGAACCACTTGGCCACAACAGTTGGAGCATGGATTGCACAGCCCTATACTAACAGCCTATTAACATGCAGCTGAGTCTAGAAAGGAACCTCAGACCAGAAGAATTCAACAGCCCAAGAACCACTTGGCCACAACAGTTGTAGCATGGATTGCACAGCCCTATGCTAACAGCCTATGAACATGCAGCTGAGTCTAGAAAGGAACTTCAAAGGAACCTCAGACCAGAAGAATTCAACAGCCCAAGAACCACTTGGCCACAACAGTTGTAGCATGGATTGCACAGCCCTATACTAACAGCCTATGAACATGCAGCTGAGTCTAGAAAGGAACTTCAAAGGAACCTCAGACCATAAGAATTCAACAGCCAAGAACCACTTGGCCACAACAGTTGTAGCATGGATTGCACAACCCTATACTAACAGCCTATTAACATGCAGCGTAGTCTAGGAAGGAACTTCAAAGGAACCTCAGACCAGAAGAATTCAACAGCTCAAGAACCACTTGGCCACAACAGTTGTAGCATGGATTGCACAGCCCTATACTAACAGCCTATTAACATGCAGCGTAGTCTAGGAAGGAACTTCAAAGGAACCTCAGACCATAAGAATTCAACAGCCAAGAACCACTTGGCCACAACAGTTGTAGCATGGATTGCACAGCCATTATACTAACAGCCTATTAACATGCAGCGTAGTCTAGGAAGGAACTTCAAAGGAACCTCAGACCAGAAGAATTCAACAGCTCAAGAACCACTTGGCCACAACAGTTGTAGCATGGATTGCACAGCCCTATACTAACAGCCTATTAACATGCAGCTGAGTCTAGAAAGGAACTTCAAAGGAACCTCAGACCAGAAGAATTCAACAGCTCAAGAACCACTTGGCCACAACAGTTGTAGCATGGATTGCACAGCCATTATACTAACAGCCTATTAACATGCAGCGTAGTCTAGGAAGGAACTTCAAAGGAACCTCAGACCAGAAGAATTCAACAGCTCAAGAACCACTTGGCCACAACAGTTGTAGCATGGATTGCACAGCCCTATACTAACAGCCTATGAACATGCAGCTGAGTCTAGGAAGGAACTTCAAAGGAACCTCAGACCAGAAGAATTCAACAGCTCAAGAACCACTTGGCCACAACAGTTGTAGCATGGATTGCACAGCCCTATACTAACAGCCTATTAACATGCAGCTGAGCCTAGAAAGGAACTTCAAAGGAACCTCAGACCATAAGAATTCAACAGCTCAAGAACCACTTGGCCACAACAGTTGTAGCATGGATTGCACAGCCCTATACTAACAGCCTATTAACATGCAGCTGAGTCTAGAAAGGAACCTCAGACCACAAGAATTCAACATCTCAAGAACCACTTGGCCACAACAGTTGTAGCATGGATTGCACAGCCCTATACTAACAGCCTATGAACATGCAGCTGAGTCTAGAAAGGAACTTCAAAGGAACCTCAGACCATAAGAATTCAACATCTCAAGAACCACTTGGTCACAACAGTTGTAGCATGGATTGCACAGCCCTATACTAACAGCCTATTAACATGCAGCTGAGCCTAGAAAGGAACTTCTGAGGAACCTCAGACCATAAGAATTCAACAGCTCAAGAACCACTTGGTCACAACAGTTGTAGCATGGATTGCACAGCCCTATACTAACAGCCTATTAACATGCAGCTGAGTCTAGAAAGGAACTTCAAAGGAACCTCAGACCAGAAGAATTCAACAGCCCAAGAACCACTTGGCCACAACAGTTGTAGCATGGATTGCACAGCCCTATACTAACAGCCTATTAACATGCAGCTGAGTCTAGAAAGGAACTTCTAAAGAACCTCAGACCATAAGAATTCAACAGCTCAAGAACCACTTGGCCACAACAGTTGTAGCATGGATTGCACAGCCCTATACTAACAGCCTATTAACATGCAGCTGAGTCTAGGGGACTTCAAAGGAACCTCAGACCATAAGAATTCAACAGCCCAAGAACCACTTGGCCACAACAGTTGTAGCACGGATTGCACAGCCCTATACTAACAGCCTATTAACATGCAGCTGGGTCTAGAAAGGACTTCAAAGGAACCTCAGACCCGAAAAATTCAACAGCTCAAGAACCACTTGGCCACAACAGTTGTAGCATGGATTGCACAGCCCTATACTAACAGCCTATTAACATGCAGCTGAGTCTAGAAAGGAACTTCTAAAGAACCTCAGACCAGAAGAATTCAACAGCTCAAGAACCACTTGGCCACAACAGTTGTAGCATGGATTGCACAGCCCTATACTAACAGCCTATTAACATGCAGCTGAGTCTAGAAAGGAACTTCTAAAGAACCTCAGACCAGAAGAATTCAACAGCTCAAGAACCACTTGGCCACAACAGTTGTAGCATGGATTGCACAGCCCTATACTAACAGCCTATTAACATGCAGCAAAGTCTAGAAAGGAACTTCTAAAGAACCTCAGACCATAAGAATTCAACAGCTCAAGAACCACTTGGCCACAACAGTTGTAGCATGGATTGCACAGCCCTATACTAACAGCCTATTAACATGCAGCTGAGTCTAGGGGACTTCAAAGGAACCTCAGACCATAAGAATTCAACAGCCCAAGAACCACTTGGCCACAACAGTTGTAGCACGGATTGCACAGCCCTATACTAACAGCCTATTAACATGCAGCTGGGTCTAGAAAGGACTTCAAAGGAACCTCAGACCAGAAGAATTCAACAGCTCAAGAACCACTTGGCCACAACAGTTGTAGCATGGATTGCACAGCCCTATACTAACAGCTTATTAACATGCAGCTGAGTCTAGAAAGGAACTTCTAAAGAACCTCAGACCATAAGAATTCAACAGCTCAAGAACCACTTGGCCACAACAGTTGTAGCATGGATTGCACAGCCCTATACTAACAGCCTATTAACATGCAGCTGAGTCTAGGGGACTTCAAAGGAACCTCAGACCATAAGAATTCAACAGCTCAAGAACCACTTGGCCACAACAGTTGTAGCACGGATTGCACAGCCCTATACTAACAGCCTATTAACATGCAGCTGGGTCTAGAAAGGACTTCAAAGGAACCTCAGACCAGAAGAATTCAACAGCTCAAGAACCACTTGGCCACAACAGTTGTAGCATGGATTGCACAGCCCTATACTAACAGCCTATTAACATGCAGCTGAGCCTAGAAGGAACTGCAAAGGAACCTCAGACCATAAGAATTCAACAGCCCAAGAACCACTTGGCCACAACAGTTGTAGCATGGATTGCACAGCCCTATACTAACAGCCTATTAACATGCAGCATAGTCTAGAAAGGAACTTCAAAGGAACCTCAGACCATAAGAATTCAACAGCCCAAGAACCACTTGGCCACAACAGTTGTAGCATGGATTGCAAAGCCCTATACTAACAGCCTATTAACATGCAGCTGAGTCTAGAAAGGAACCTCAGACCATAAGAATTCAACAGCTCAAGAACCACTTGGCCACAACAGTTGTAGCATGGATTGC
The DNA here is from genome assembly GCA_026936325.1 of Platynereis dumerilii. Taxonomy (NCBI): domain Eukaryota; kingdom Metazoa; phylum Annelida; class Polychaeta; order Phyllodocida; family Nereididae; genus Platynereis; species Platynereis dumerilii. The sequence continues at coordinate 7,611,682 of JAPTHN010000021.1, forward strand.
ACAGCCCTATACTAACAGCCTATTAACATGCAGCATAGTCTAGAAAGGAACTTCAAAGGAACCTCAGACCATAAGAATTCAACAGCCCAAGAACCACTTGGCCACAACAGTTGTAGCATGGATTGCACAGCCCTATACTAACAGCCTATTAACATGCAGCTGAGTCTAGAAAGGAACTTCAAAGGAACCTCAGACCACAAGAATTCAACAGCTCAAGAACCACTTGGCCACAACAGTTGTAGCATGGATTGCACAGCCCTATACTAACAGCCTATTAACATGCAGCGTAGTCTATAAAGGAACTTCAAAGGAACCTCAGACCATAAGAATTCAACAGCTCAAGAACCACTTGGCCACAACAGTTGTAGCATGTTTGCACAGCCCTATACTAACAGCCTATTAACATGCAGCTGAGTCTAGAAAGGAACCTAAAACCATAAGAATTCAACAGCTGAAGAACCACTTGGCCACAACAGTTGTAGCATGGATTGCACAGCCCTATACTAACAGCCTATTAACATGCAGCTGAGTCTAGGGGACTTCAAAGGAACCTCAGACCATAAGAATTCAACAGCCCAAGAACCACTTGGCCACAACAGTTGTAGCATGGATTGCACAGCCCTATACTAACAGCCTATTAACATGCAGCTGAGTCTAGGAAGGAACTTCAAAGGAACCTCAGACCATAAGAATTCAACAGCTCAAGAACCACTTGGCCACAACAGTTGTTGCATGGATTGCCCAGCCCTATACTAACAGCCTATTAACATGCAGCTGAGTCTAGAAAGGAACTTCAAAGGAACCTCAGACCACAAGAATTCAACAGCTCAAGAACCACTTGGCCACAACAGTTGCAGCATGGATTGCACAGCCCTATACTAACAGCATATTAACATGCAGCTGAGTCTAGAAAGGAACTTCAAAGGAACCTCAGACCATAAGTGTTCAACAGCTCAAGAACCATTTGGCCACAACAGTTGTAGCATGGATTGCACAGCCCTATACTAACAGCCTATGAACATGCAGCTGAGTCTAGAAAGGAACTTCAAAGGAACCTTGGACCATAAGAATTCAACAGCTCAAGAACCACATGGCCACAATTGTAGCATGGATTGCACAGCCCTATACTAACAGCCTATTAACATGCAGCTGAGTCTAGAAAGGAACTTCAAGGGAACCTCAGACCATAAGAATTCAACAGCCCAAGAACCACTTGGCCACAACAGTTGTAGCATGGATTGCACAGCCCTATACTAACAGCCTATTAACATGCAGCTGAGTCTAGAAAGGAACTTCAAGGGAACCTCAGACCATAAGAATTCAACAGCCCAAGAACCACTTGGCCACAACAGTTGTAGCAGGGATTGCACAGCCCTATGCTAACAGCCTATTAACATGCAGCTGAGTCTAGAAAGGAACTTCAAAGGAACCTTGGACCAGAAGAATTCAACAGCTCAAGAACCACTTGGCCACAACAGTTGTAGCATGGATTGCACAACCCTATACTAACAGCCTATTAACATGCAGCTGAGTCCAGAAAGGAACTTCAAAGGAACCTCGGACCAAAAGAATTTAACAGCTCAAGAACCACTTGGCCACAACAGTTGTAGCATGGATTGCACAGCCCTATACTAACAGCATATTAACATGCAGCTGGGTCTAGAAAGGAACTTCAAAGGAACCTTGGACCATAAGAATTCAACAGCTCAAGAACCACTTGGCCACAACAGTTGTAGCATGGATTGCACAGCCCTATGCTAACAGCCTATTAACATGCAGCTGAGTCTATAAAGGAACTTCTAAGGAACCTGACCATAAGAATTCAACAGCTCAAGAACCACTTGGCCACAACAGTTGTAGCATGGATTGCACAGCCCTATGCTAACAGCCTATTAACATGCAGCTGAGTCTAGAAAGGAACTTCAAGGGAACCTCAGACCATAAGAATTCAACAGCTGAAGAACCACTTGGCCACAACAGTTGTAGCATGGATTGCACAGCCCTATGCTAACAGCCTATTAACATGCAGCTGGGTCTTGAAAGGATCTTCAAAGGAACCTTGGACCATAAGAATTCAACAGCTCAAGAACCACTTGGCCACAACAGTTGTAGCATGGATTGCACAGCCCTATGCTAACAGCCTATTAACATGCAGCTGAGTCTAGAAAGGAACTTCAAGGGAAACTCAGACCATAAGAATTCAACAGCTCAAGAACCACTTGGCCACAACAGTTGTAGCATGGATTGCACAGCCCTATACTAACAGCCTATTAACATGCAGCTGAGTCTAGAAAGGAACTTCAAAGGAACCTCAGACCATAAGAATTCAACAGCTCAAGAACCACTTGGCCACAACAGTTGTAGCATGGATTGCACAGCCCTATACTAACAGCCTATTAACATGCAGCTGAGTCTAGAAAGGAACTTCAAAGGAACCTCAGACCATAAGAATTCAACAGCTCAAGAACCACTTGGCCACAACAGTTGTAGCATGGATTGCACAGCCCTATACTAACAGCCTATTAACATGCAGCTGAGTCTAGAAAGGAACTTCAAGGGAACCTCAGACCATAAGAATTCAACAGCTCAAGAACCACTTGGCCACAACAGTTGTAGCATGGATTGCACAGCCCTATACTAACAGCCTATTAACATGCAGCTGAGTCTAGAAAGGAACTTCAAAGGAACCTCAGACCAGAAGAATTCAACAGCTCAAGAACCACTTGGCCACAACAGTTGTAGCATGGATTGCACAGCCATATGCTAACAGCCTATTAACATGCAGCTGAGTCTACAAAGGAACTTCAAGGGAACCTCAGACCATAAGAATTCAACAGCCCAAGAACCACTTGGCCACAACAGTTGTAGCATGGATTGCACAGCCCTATACTAACAGCCTATTAACATGCAGCTGAGTCTAGAAAGGAACTTCAAAGGAACCTCAGACCATAAGAAATCAACAGCTCAAGAACCACTTGGCCACATCAGTTGTAGCATGGATTGCACAGCCCTATACTAACAGCCTATTAACATGCAGCTGAGCCTAGAAAGGAACTACAAAGGAACCTCAGACCAAAATAATTCAACATCTCATGAACCACTTGGCCACAACAGTTGGAGCATGGATTGCACAGCCCTATACTAACAGCCTATTAACATGCAGCTGAGTCTAGAAAGGAACCTCAGACCAGAAGAATTCAACAGCCCAAGAACCACTTGGCCACAACAGTTGTAGCATGGATTGCACAGCCCTATACTAACAGCCTATCAACATGCAGCTGAGTCTAGAAAGGAACTTCAAAGGAACCTCAGACCAGAAGAATTCAACAGCCCAAGAACCACTTGGCCACAACAGTTGTAGCATGGATTGCACAGCCCTATACTAACAGCCTATGAACATGCAGCTGAGTCTAGAAAGGAACTTCAAAGGAACCTCAGACCATAAGAATTCAACAGCCAAGAACCACTTGGCCACAACAGTTGTAGCATGGATTGCACAGCCCTATACTAACAGCCTATTAACATGCAGCGTAGTCTAGGAAGGAACTTCAAAGGAACCTCAGACCAGAAGAATTCAACAGCTCAAGAACCACTTGGCCACAACAGTTGTAGCATGGATTGCACAGCCCTATACTAACAGCCTATTAACATGCAGCGTAGTCTAGGAAGGAACTTCAAAGGAACCTCAGACCATAAGAATTCAACAGCCAAGAACCACTTGGCCACAACAGTTGTAGCATGGATTGCACAGCCATTATACTAACAGCCTATTAACATGCAGCGTAGTCTAGGAAGGAACTTCAAAGGAACCTCAGACCAGAAGAATTCAACAGCTCAAGAACCACTTGGCCACAACAGTTGTAGCATGGATTGCACAGCCCTATGCTAACAGCCTATTAACATGCAGCTGAGTCTACAAAGGAACTTCAAGGGAACCTCAGACCATAAGAATTCAACAGCCCAAGAACCACTTGGCCACAACAGTTGTAGCATGGATTGCACAGCCCTATACTAACAGCCTATTAACATGCAGCTGAGTCTAGAAAGGAACTTCAAAGGAACCTCAGACCATAAGAAATCAACAGCTCAAGAACCACTTGGCCACATCAGTTGTAGCATGGATTGCACAGCCCTATACTAACAGCCTATTAACATGCAGCTGAGCCTAGAAAGGAACTACAAAGGAACCTCAGACCATAATAATTCAACATCTCATGAACCACTTGGCCACAACAGTTGGAGCATGGATTGCACAGCCCTATACTAACAGCCTATTAACATGCAGCTGAGTCTAGAAAGGAACCTCAGACCAGAAGAATTCAACAGCCCAAGAACCACTTGGCCACAACAGTTGTAGCATGGATTGCACAGCCCTATGCTAACAGCCTATGAACATGCAGCTGAGTCTAGAAAGGAACTTCAAAGGAACCTCAGACCAGAAGAATTCAACAGCCCAAGAACCACTTGGCCACAACAGTTGTAGCATGGATTGCACAGCCCTATACTAACAGCCTATGAACATGCAGCTGAGTCTAGAAAGGAACTTCAAAGGAACCTCAGACCATAAGAATTCAACAGCCAAGAACCACTTGGCCACAACAGTTGTAGCATGGATTGCACAGCCCTATACTAACAGCCTATTAACATGCAGCGTAGTCTAGGAAGGAACTTCAAAGGAACCTCAGACCAGAAGAATTCAACAGCTCAAGAACCACTTGGCCACAACAGTTGTAGCATGGATTGCACAGCCCTATACTAACAGCCTATTAACATGCAGCGTAGTCTAGGAAGGAACTTCAAAGGAACCTCAGACCATAAGAATTCAACAGCCAAGAACCACTTGGCCACAACAGTTGTAGCATGGATTGCACAGCCATTATACTAACAGCCTATTAACATGCAGCGTAGTCTAGGAAGGAACTTCAAAGGAACCTCAGACCAGAAGAATTCAACAGCTCAAGAACCACTTGGCCACAACAGTTGTAGCATGGATTGCACAGCCCTATACTAACAGCCTATGAACATGCAGCTGAGTCTAGAAAGGAACTTCAAAGGAACCTCAGACCAGAAGAATTCAACAGCTCAAGAACCACTTGGCTACAACAGTTGTAGCATGGATTGCACAGCCCTATACTAACAGCCTATTAACATGCAGCTGAGTCTAGAAAGGAACTTCAAAGGAACCTCAGACCAGAAGAATTCAACAGCTCAAGAACCACTTGGCCACAACAGTTGTAGTATGGATTGCACAGCCCTATACTAACAGCCTATTAACATGCAACTGAGTCTAGAAAGGAACTGCAAAGGAACCTCAGACCACAAGAATTCAACAGCCCAAGAACCACTGGCCACAACAGTTGTAGCATGGATTGCACAGCCCTATACTAACAGCCTATTAACATGCAGCTGAGTCTAGAAAGGAACTTAAAAGGAACCTCAGACCATAAGAATTCAACATCTCATGAACCACTTGGCCACAACAGTTGGAGCATGGATTGCACAGCCCTATACTAACAGCCTATTAACATGCAGCTAAGTCTAGAAAGGAACTTCAAAGGAACCTCAGACCATAAGAATTCAACAGCTCAAGAACCACTTGGCCACAACAGTTGTAGCATGGATTGTACAGCCCTATACTAACAGCCTATGAACATGCAACTGAGTCTAGAAAGGAACTGCAAAGGAACCTCAGACCACAAGAATTCAACAGCCCAAGAACCACTGGCCACAACAGTTGTAGCATGGATTGTACAGCCCTATACTAACAGCCTATTAACATGCAGCTGAGTCTAGAAAGGAACTTCAAAGGAACCTCAGACCATAAGAATTCAACAGCTCAAGAACCACTTGGCCACAACAGTTGTAGCATGGATTGCACAGCCCTATACTAACAGCCTATTAACATGCAGCTGAGTCTAGAAAGGACCTTCAAAGGAACCTCAGACCATAAGAATTCAACATCTCATGAACCACTTGGCCACAACAGTTGGAGCATGGATTGCACAGCCCTATACTAACAGCCTATTAACATGCAGCTGAGTCTAGAAAGGACCTTCAAAGGAACCTCAGACCATAAGAATTCAACATCTCATGAACCACTTGGCCACAACAGTTGTAGCATGGATTGCACAGCCCTATACTAACAGCCTATTAACATGCAGCTGAGTCTAGGAAGGAACTTCAAAGGAACCTCAGACCATAAGAATTCAACAGCTCAAGAACCACTTGGCCACAACAGCTGTAGCATGGATTGCACAGCCCTATACTAACAGCCTATTAACATGCAGCTGAGTCTAGGAAGGAACTTCAAAGGAACCTCAGACCATACGAATTCAACAGGCCAAGAACCACTTGGCCACAACAGTTGTAGCATGGATTGCCCAGCCCTATACTAACAGCCTATTAACATGCAGCTGAGTCTAGAAAGGAACTTCAAAGGAACCTCTGACCATAAGAATTCAACAGCTGAAGAACCACTTGGCCACAACAGTTGTAGCATGGATTGCACAGCCCTATACTAACAGCCTATTAACATGCAGCTGAGTCTAGAAAGGAACTTCAAAGGAACCTCAGACCATAAGAATTCAACAGCTGAAGAACCACTTGGCCACAACAGTTGTAGCATGGATTGCCCAGCCCTATACTAACAGCCTATTAACATGCAGCTGAGTCTAGGAAGGAACTTCAAAGGAACCTCTGACCATAAGAATTCAACTGCTGAAGAACCACTTGGCCACAACAGTTGTAGCATGGATTGCACAGCCCTATACTAACAGCCTATTAACATGCAGCTGAGTCTAGGGGACTTCAAAGGAACCTCAGACCATAAGAATTCAACAGCCCAAGAACCACTTGGCCACAACAGTTGTAGCATGGATTGCACAACCCTATACTAACAGCCTATTAACATGCAGCTGAGTCTAGAAAGGAACTTCAAAGGAACCTCAGACCATAAGAATTCAACAGCCCAAGAACCACTTGGCCACAACAGTTGTAGCATGGATTGCACAACCCTATACTAACAGCCTATTAACATGCAGCTGAGTCTAGAAAGGAACTTCAAAGGAACCTCAGACTATAAGAATTCAACAGCTCAAGAACCACTTGGCCACAACAGTTGTAGCATGGATTGCACAGCCCTATACTAACAGCCTATTAACATGCAGCTGAGTCTAGAAAGGAACTTCAAAGGAACCTCAGACCATAAGAATTCAACAGCTCAAGAACCACTTGGCCACAACAGTTGTAGCATGGATTGCACAGCCCTATACTAACAGCCTATTAACATGCAGCTGAGTCTAGAAAGGAACTTCAAAGGAACCTCAGACCATAAGAATTAAACAGCTGAAGAACCACTTGGCCACAACAGTTGTAGCATGGATTGCACAGCCCAATACTAACAGCCTATTAACATGCAGCTGAGTCTAGAATGGAACTTCAAAGGAACCTCAGACCATAAGAATTCAACAGCTCAAGAACCACTTGGCCACAACAGTTGTAGCATGGATTGCACAGCCCTATACTAGCAGCCTATTAACATGCAGCGCAGTCTAGAAAGGAACCTCAGACCTGAAGAATTCAACAGCTCAAGAACCACTTGGCCACAACAGTTGTAGCATGGATTGCACAGCCCTATACTAACAGCCTATTAACATGCAGCTGAGTCTAGAAAGGAACTTCAAAGGAACCTCAGATCAGAAGAATTCAACAGCTCAAGAACCACTTGGCCACAACAGTTGTAGCATGGATTGCACAGCCCTATACTAACAGCCTATTAACATGCAGCTGAGTCTAGAAAGGACCTTCAAAGGAACCTCAGACCAGAAGAATTCAACAGCTCAAGAACCACTTGGCCACAACAGTTGTAGCATGGATTGCACAGCCCTATACTACCAGCCTATTAACATGCAGCTGAGTCTAGGAAGGAATTTCAAAGGAACCTCAGACCATACGAATTCAACAGGCCAAGAACCACTTGGCCACAACAGTTGTAGCATGGATTGCACAGCCCTATACAAACAGCCTATTAACATGCAGCTGAGTCTAGAAAGGAACTTCAAAGGAACCTCAGAAAATGAGAATTCAGCAGCTCAAGAACCACTTGGCCACAACAGTTGTAGCATGGATTGCACAGCCCTATACTAACAGCCTATTAACATGCAGCCGAGTCTAGAAAGGAACCTCAAAGGAACCTCAGACCATAAGAATTCAACAGCCCAAGAACCACTTGGCCACAGCAGTGGTAGCATGGATTGCACAGCCCTATACTAACAGCCTATTAACATGCAGCTGAGTCTAGAAAGGAACTTAAAAAGAACCTCAGACCATAAGAATTCAACAGCTCAAGAACCACTTGGCCACAACAGTTGTAGCATGGATTGCACAGCCCTATACTAACAGCCTATTAACATGCAGCTGGGTCTAGAAAGGAACCTCAGACCAGAAGAATTCAACAGCTCAAGAAACACTTGGCCACAACAGTTGTAGCATGGATTGCACAGCCGTATACTAACAGCCTATTAACATGCAGCTGGGTCTAGAAAGGAACCTCAGGCCATAAGAATTCAACAGCCCAAGAACCACTTGGCCACAACAGTTGTAGCATGGATTGCACAGCCCTATACTCACAGCCTATTAACATGCAGCTGGGTCTAGAAAGGAACCTCAGACCATAAGAATTCAACAGCCCAAGAACCACTTGGCCACAACAGTGGTAGCATGGATTGCACAGCCCTATACTAACAGCCTATTAACATGCAGCTGAGTCTAGAAAGGAACCTCAAAGGAACCTCAGACCATAAGAATTCAACAGCCCAAGAACCACTTGGCCACAACAGTTGTAGCATGGATTGCACAGCCCTATACTAACAGCCTATTGACATGCAGCGTAGTCTAGAAAGGAACTTCAAAGGAACCTCAGACCATAAGAATTCAACAGCCCAAGAACCACTTGGCCACAACAGTTGTGGCATGGATTGCACAGCCCTATACTAACAGCCTATTAACATGCAGCTGAGTCTAGGAAGGAACTTCAAAGGAACCTCAGACCATAAGAATTCAACAGCTCAAGAACCACTTGGCCACAACAGTTGTAGCATGGATTGCACAGCCCTATACTAACAGCCTATTAACATGCAGCTGAGTCTAGAAAGGAACCTCAGACCATAAGAATTCAACAGCTCAAGAACCACTTAGCCACAACAGTTGTAGCATGGATTGCACAGCCCTATACTAACAGCCTATTAACATGCAGCTGGGTCTAGAAAGGAACTTCAAAGGAACCTCAGACCCTAAGAATTCAACAACCCAAGAACCACTTGGCCACAACAGTTGTAGCATGGATTGCACAGCCCTATGCTAACAGCCTATTAACATGCAGCTGGGTCTAGAAAGGAACTTCAAAGGAACCTCAGACCATAAGAATTCAACAGCTCAAGAACCACTTGGCCACAACAGTTGTAGCATGGATTGCACAGCCCTATACTAACAGCCTATTAACATGCAGCTCAGTCTAGAAAGGACCTTCAAAGGAACCTCAGACCATAAGAATTCAACAGCTCAAGAACCACTTGGCCACAACAGTTGTAGCATGGATTGCACAGCCCTATACTAACAGTCTATTAACATGCAGCGTAGTCTAGGAAGGAACTTCAAAGGAACCTCAGACCATAAGAATTCAACAGCTCAAGAACTACTTGGCCACAACAGTTGTAGCATGGATTGCACAGCCCTATACTAACAGCCTATTAACATGCAGCTGAGTCTAGAAAGGAACTTCAAAGGAACCTCAGACCATTAGAATTCAACAGCTCAAGAACCACTTGGCCACAACAGTTGTAGCATGGATTGCACAGCCCTATACTAACAGCCTATTAACATGCAGCTGAGTCTAGAAAGGAACTTCAAAGGAACCTCAGACCAGAAGAATTCAACAGCTCAAGAACCACTTGGCCACAACAGTTGTAGCATGGATTGCACAGCCCTATACTAACAGCCTATTAACATGCAGCTGAGTCTAGAAAGGAACTTCAAAGGAACCTCAGACCAGAAGAATTCAACAGCTCAAGAACCACTTGGCCACAGCAGTTGTAGCATGGATTGCACAGCCCTATACTAACAGCCTATTAACATGCAGCTAAGTCTAGAAAGGACCTTCAAGGAACCTCAGACCACAAGAATTCAACAGCTCAAGAACCACTTGGCCACAACAGTTGTAGCATGGATTGCACAGCCCTATACTAACAGCCTATTAACATGCAGCTGAGTCTAGAAAGGAACTTCAAAGGAACCTTAGACCAAAATGATTCAACAGCTAAAGAACCACTTGGCCACAACAGTTGTAGCATGGATTGCACAGCTCTATACTAACAGCCTATTAACATGCAGCTGAGTCTAGAAAGGACCTTCAAAGGAACCTCAGACCATAAGAATTCAACAGCTCAAGAACCACTTGGCTACAACAGTTGTTGCATGGATTGCACAGCCCTATACTAACAGCCTATTAACATGCAGCTGAGTCTAGAAAGGAACTTCACAGGAACCTCAGACCATAAGAATTCAACAGCTCAAGAACCACTTGGCCACAACAGTTGTAGCATGGATTGCACAGCCCTATACTAACAGCCTATTAACATGCAGCTGAGTCTAGAAAGGAAAGGAACCTCAGACCATAAGAATTCAACAGCTCAAGAACCACTTGGCCACAACAGTTGTAGCATGGATTGCACAGCCCTATACTAACAGCCTATTAACATGCAGCTGAGTCTAGAAAGGAACTTCAAAGGAACCTCAGACTAAGAATTCAACAGCTCAAGAACCACTTGGCAACAACAGTTGTAGCATGGATTGCACAACCCTATACTAACAGCCTATTAACATGCAGCTGAGGCTAGAAAGGAACTTCAAGGGAACCTCAGACTAAGAATTCAACAGCCCAAGAACCACTTGGCCACAACAGTTGTAGCATGGATTGCACAGCCCTATACTAACAGCCTATTAACATGCAGCTGGGTCTAGAAAGGAACTTCAAAGGAACCTCAGACCAGAAGAATTCAACAGCCCAAGAACCACTTGGCCACAACAGTTGTAGCATGGATTGCACAGCCCTATACTAACAGCCTATTAACATGCAGCTGAGTCTATAAAGGAACTTCAAAGGAACCTCAGACCATAAGAATTCAACAGCTCAAGAACCACTTGGCCACAACAGTTGTAGCATGGATTGCACAGCCCTATACTAACAGCCTATTAACATGCAGCGTAGTCTAGGAAGGAACTTCAAAGGAACCTCAGACCAGAAGAATTCAACAGCTCAAGAACCACTTGGCCACAACAGTTGTAGCATGGATTGCACAGCTCTATACTAACAGCCTATTAACATGCAGCTGAGTCTAGAAAGGAACTTCAAGGGAACCTCAGACTAAGAATTCAACAGCTCAAGAACCACTTGGCAACAACAGTTGTAGCATGGATTGCACAACCCTATTCTAACAGCCTATTAACATGCAGCTGAGTCTAGAAAGGAACTTCAAGGGAACCTCAGACTAAGAATTCAACAGCTCAAGAACCACTTGGCCACAACAGTT